>JAOANR010000011.1:9038829-10429450 GCA_030278955.1 Hygrophila difformis
AAAAGAGGATTCTTGATGCTTAGATTTCCCAGGATTAGTCTCCTTCTGCTCAGAAAGTAACTTTCCTCTCCTTTTGTAAGTAACAACTTCATTCTTTCCTTGAGATGGTTGTAGTGTCTCTTTATCCTCATCCATCAAATTCCTTGTTTCTGGAATTCCTGCTTTCAAGTCCAAAACCTCTTTGATTGCTAGCTCATCTTCATTCTTCCTCTTCTTTAGAAATTGGCTAGTTTTCTCAGACTTGAATTTCTCCACCTTGCTCCCAGTCCTTTTCTTAGTCAAAGGTGCTTCTTCTGAAGAGCTTGAACTAAGATTATGTGACTTTCTCTTCCTGGTGGATATTTTCTTTTTACCTTTCTTATCTTGGGTTTTCATAAATTCTTCGAATTCATGCTTTTCCTTTTGCCTGCTTGCATAATAGTGTTTAATACTCTCTTGCAAGATCGGATAGAGTTCATCATTTTCTTCATTACCCTCTCCTACAATAGTTGTAACTTCATTTACTACTCGCATTTTCTCAAATCTTTGTTCTTCATCTGTACTATCTTCATTTGAATCATTTTTCTTGACATAAAAGCTCTTACCCATACCTTTTAGCATCACATTCATTCCCTTTCTGTTCAGATACTTCTCATTCCATGCATCCCAATCATCAATGATTACCTGCTGAATCCTTCCTTGTGTTTGATCAGTATAAGCTCTATGCTCCTTGTATACGTTTTATCTGCACATACTATCATATCTGATATATTTCTCAATGAATTCTTTCTTTCTCTCCTGAACATATCCATGAACTTCTTGCTAGAGACCTGGGGGTAATCTCTTCATGATCTTGTTAGGTCTGTCTGTAATGAGAAGATCTACATCTGCTGGTGTTATTGCTGGTGCTGAAACTTTCCTGAAATTCTTTATAGGTTCCAGTCCTTCATTAATAACAGATTCTCTGAATATATTCCTGACTATGTTCTGTGGTGTCTGCTTTGCATCTGATCTCTGCTTCCTTTTTTCCCTGATCTCTCCGCTTCTCTCTCTTCTGCATCTTTAACCCATGCTTGCTGTTCAGGCATTAAATCAGCTAACTCTTCTAGTGGAAACTCTTCATTAGGTTTTCTTTCTAACCCTGGTTTAAGAATTCTTGTCCTCAGATTTTCTCCCTTAGCCCACTCATTCATATGCCTGATCCAGCTATTCCTAGCTTCCTGAATGGTTCTAAGAACATCTCTCCATACCATCTTGCCTTGTTTAGCTTTCTTAAAATAAGGCTCGAGGTCATGTCTTAAATTGATCCGAGCATCAATAATCCTGTCTAGAGCCAAATTTGTCAAGAAATTTTGTTCAATAGTCCCCTTCTTGTTCAAGAATGTTGAAGGCATGTATGCAGGGAGTGCCTGCTGAGCATCATAAACTCGAGCATTCCGAATTTCTTGAAGTTTACAGCTATACTTAGTGAGTCGCTTCACATACTTGGGCATTGGTTGAGGGTCAAAATAGTCCAACTCCAATCTTGTTTGATCCTTTGGATTGATCATTGTGTAACATTCTTGACTCCATTCAGCCATACACTTCTTCTCCCTTTCTAAAAGTCTTTCAAGTCTAATTTCATTAGGGAGATGTTTATCTTTCATCAATATAGAATATTGATCTTCCCAAAAGTTGCTCAGTTTAATCCAGAATGCTTTTTCCAGATCAATCATCAATGATTCCTTTTCCTTATCAGGTATATGTTGAATCATCAGTGGATTGACATAAAATTCTGGAGGTGAAATTTCCATTCCTAACCATCCACAGCCGTTCTGAATATCCTTCACAATTTTTGCTGTTTTCTTCATTCTCAAAAATGATTTTTCTTTCTTGTCTGATTCTATCCTCGAGCT
This sequence comes from Hygrophila difformis, assembly GCA_030278955.1. Classification (NCBI taxonomy): domain Eukaryota; kingdom Viridiplantae; phylum Streptophyta; class Magnoliopsida; order Lamiales; family Acanthaceae; genus Hygrophila; species Hygrophila difformis. Next base: position 9,040,704 of record JAOANR010000011.1, read on the forward strand.
TGAAGTTCTTCATAGATCATCTTATGAATCCTTTAGAAAGAGATAAGATAAACTGATTAAATTGGTGTCACCATACTCACATTTAGAGCTTTACTCTAAATGTGCAGGTGTTAAAAGAAAGCATAATATCAATTCTTCCTTTTTTATACTCATCATTTTTGCATGATATCACCATACTCACATTTAGAGATTTGCTCTAAATGTGAAAATTTAAATGCTGATTAAGTCTGCTTATTGAAAAACGAGAATACAAGAAGATTTAAAAACATAGTATGAACAAACCAAAACAGAATACAGAATTCATCAGATTCTTACTAATATTAAGGAATTACAAAGCATGATGGTTCTTATGACTCCAATTTGTTAATCAAAGAAAAGGAGGAATCTCCCCATCAGCACCAAATCTGAGAAACAAATTACAATGCTCAGAGACTAAACACCTCATGCAGTAAATTGAGGAAACACCATAGAAGTTTCTTGAAAGACTGTGATTATTATCATAATAGTTCCTATAATTGCGAAATCTCTTCTTAGGTTGTCCTTGAAAAGGTGAAAGGAGTTCATTCTGATTTGATAGCCACCCTCTGACTTGAAGCTGGAGATCTTTGAGCCTTCGTCTACACAGAGTAGCAAAAAGCCAAATTCCTTTCTCTTGCTCTTCAACTTCATCCTTACTCAAAAGCATAAGAGCTTTTATGTAAATGGATGGAGGGTGATTATCAGTAATTGTAGGTTTTAAGAGATCAAATGCTGCTTGTTCATTCTTAACTCGAACAAACAAACGCAGTGCCTCTGGTAATTGGTACATCCAATTTCCTGCATTTCTGCAGCTTTCAATAAAATCTCTCTGTGTTTCTTCGAAAGTCCCCCATCCCCATGCAGAGAATTCTTCAAGAGTAGCCCTCTTTAAGACTAAAGGATGGTGGGTGGCTTCTTCTAATTCCTTGCAGACTAATTTACAATTGAAAACAGTCTCAAGGTGATCAAATGCCAATCTCGACAAAATATTCCCAAGAATCTCATAAGGAAAATCTGTGATCTGAGTTTCCCCTGATCCAGATTTCTTTATTGAAGTCCTTGGTTGCTTTGAGGAGCTTCCAATTTCACAGCTGAGCAGGATTAAAAACAGTAGCCAAATTAAAAGCTAAGGAATGAAAATCATTGATGTAAAAGGAATGTACAGATCTGGACATAAAGAGAATTCATTGTTCAAGAAAGTAAGCACAAAGGATTACAAGCAAAAGGAATCATGAACTGCTTGATAACAACACTATTCTAAATCTAGCAACTCATCTTCATTTTGCTCTTCTTCTTCATTGCCCCACTGCTCCCATTCGAATATTATACCTTCCTCACCAGTTGCTCTTCTGAACTGCTTGACTATGTCAAATAATTCACAAGGTATGCACTCCATCCTTTCATTCAAAGGTAGTTGCTGACGCTCGATAAGAGAGTGATTCTTACAGAAGCTCCTTTCCTCTTGAGCAAGGAATGGATTTGGGAATTTTTCACAATAGAGAAGCCAGTGTAAAACACTAATCTTAAGGAAGGCTAACTCAAAAGAATCCTGGGTTACAGATTTGATCAGTTGGATCCCTTCTTCATCAAAATGATGGTCTTGCTTAGAGAGCAGTAAAAGACATCTTATGAAAGCAGATGGTTGGTGTTTATCATCTAAACCAGGCTTTAAGAGTTCATAGGCTTTTTTCTCATCATTATTATCAACAAAAGCTATCAGTGCAGGTTCAAGATTAAACATATAGTTTCCTGCATCCTGACATTCTTTGATAAATTTAACCTGGTTACTGGGGTAAACACTTTCTCTCCACATAGCACAAGTTTCCAGATTAACTCTGTTTAGAGCTAGTGATGATCTGCTTGCTGCAAGAAATTGTTTGGATGTCTCTGATGCTCTAAAGAGTTTCTTTATGCTATCCTTTCCCAATCTCGACAGAATGTCTCCCAACAACTCAGTAGGTAAATCAAATATTTGAGTTCCCAAGAGTTGAGGAATTCTAACATTTCTGTTTGAAAAGAAGAGGAAGAAAACACAGAATTCAGAGAAAAACTTGTTGTTTGTGCAATAATTACAAGGTAAAAGATTAGATTTCATTAACAATACCAAGCTGCCTTACAAAATACAAGAAACTTGGTTTGGTGACAATTTAAAATCTAATACTAGAAAGTTTATCACAAACATTATTCTCCTCCTTCTTCATCCAAGAAATCTCCAATAATACTATGGTTATAAAATACCTCCTTTGCCATTATCCTGAAGTCAGCTACTGCCCTAGTTGTATCACAACAAAGACAGATAATCTGACCCGCTCCATAATTGAAATATGGCGGCCCATTGATGACTTCCCAATCATGATTATCAAAGTTGCAGAATTCCCTCTTATTCTGTCCTATGAAAGGATTTGGCACATATTCCCATTCTTAGAGTAGAGTCAAAAGGCTATATCTAAAATTATAGCTAGTTAACCTATCATTTAATATAGAACTCATTAACCAAAGCCCTCTATCTATTTCCTTCTTGGAAACTCTGCTTAAACAACATAAAGCTTCTATATACTGAGAGAACTTATGATTATCATTAATTCCTTCTTCCAGAATTTGAAATGCTTTGTTCTCTTCACCTTGCGTGAACAGTTCCATAGCTTTATGAAGATTCAGAATGTGATTATTAGCCCGTCTGCAGGAGTGTAGAAATTTAGCCTTACCAGAGGATTTGTCAGAGATACTCTTAAAAACTGAATACTCTACATTGAATCTCGGAAGACAATGGGATAATTTGAAGCAATTCTGATTATTGAACATGTTCCTTTACAATGGAGCAAGTCTTCAAAGCTACTCTGCCCTACACGTGACAAAATCTCTCCAATGATGTCCAGTGGAAGATCAGTCATTTGTAGTGCAGAGAACTCAGAAGCCTGCTCTCCAAAGTTAATGTTTGTTTAAGCGAGTTTTAAGGAGAAAAAATTAGTTGTTTGTATTAATGAAAATCTAATACTATGATTCTGCGAGTTTTCAGAGAATTATGATCAAGTGAAAGAAAAATATGCAAAATGCAGAATGCAAACCCTAATGCTACAAATCAAACATTTAAACGCGAAATACAGAAGCAAAGTCTGCAGAATTTAAACACCAGTAAGAAGAAAATGAAATAAGCTTGAAAGCTTACGGATTATCGCCTGCCATTTTCTGAGTGAGTTCCTGAAAGTGAAAATGTTGCGAACGTTTCTGGATGGAAATGTTGCGAATGAGATGGAAGAAATTTGACGATGGCAGTTTCTTCTCGAGAGAAAAGATATGGATAGATTTGAGAGTGATTTGAAAAGATGTGGAAGTTAAGAGATATAGAAATGGGCCGGCCTAGTCTAAAGACTGCAGAGTAGGATATTCAAGTGTTATTCTTCTCTTAAATTTTAATGATTAAGCCTAGGCTTGCCATGTCAGCGGATTTGAAATTAACTCAAAATTGAGTTAATAAACCTATGCAGGCAAAATTTTTATATAAAAACAAGTTATTCAAGAAAAACAACGCGAGAATTAAAAACTACATAAAAATTTCATTTATACAAAAACATAGGCTGAAAAGGTTACATGATAACAAACCCAAGCATTCAGCCTAATCAAATTCTAAATCAGACTCAGAGTCTGAATCTAGTTCATCTACATATTCATTAAAGGCTACCCTCAAATCCTTAATTAAGATTGTAACCTCACAGCATAAACAATTAATATTTGTAGCACCATAATTATAACGCGGAGGTTGCAAAACCAAATTTCTATCATGAGGGGCTAAGTATTCACAGTAGTCCCTATGTTTTTGCCCTAAAAATGGATTTGGCTCCTCCTCACTATTGGCAAAAACTTTTCTAATCTTCTCCTTCATCTTCTGAATATGCTCCTCTTCTTTGAAGATTGATCCCATCAAATATAGGCCCTCATCAATCTTCTCAAAGCTCTCTGAACTCATCAGAATAAATGCTTTGATGAAGATTGAAGGATGATGTTCATCTTCTATTCCTGGCCGCAAGATTTCAAATGCAGCTTCCATGAGCCCTATGCTCCGGAAGGCTTTCAATGCGGGCTCCAGGTTTAACATGAAGTTATTGTCTTCCCTGCATCTTCTCAAGAATGCTCGATATTCTTGATCAAAAGTTCTCTCTGCAGTGATTTCCTCCACCATGTTTGCTCTTCTCCGCATAACAGGGAGTTCACTTGCTCTGTGAAATTTTCTGCAAGTAGGTGCTGCTCTAGCCACATCCTTGATGTCTTCCTGCCCCATTCTTGACAGAATATCGCCTAGAATCTCATCAGGGATCTAAAATGGAGATTCTACGATTTGGGGGGTAATCCAGCCATTTATCTTAGTGAAAGAACTTAAGATAATATTAATGGGAAAATGACTATAACTGGTTATTTATAGACCAGGAAAAGTTATGTGACATAATTGCAGAGGAGTGAAACGACGTGTGATGGTTTAATGAAAAGGGAGAAGAAGAGTTTGTAAGGGTATTTTGGACTTAAATCGTTTTGAAAATCTATCCGTTCAAGTTCCCAGAATCTCGCTTTGTTTATTGTAAGCGCGTAACATGTAGAACGTCCCTCGCTTTGTAAATTAATCAAAGCGAGGAAGATTCTGTATAGTTTGTTCAAGAACTTGGTCACGCTTTGTAAATTTAACAATGCGTGATTATTCAGTTCCTCATGCCAATTATTATTTTTATTAAAGCGAGAATCTTAGCCAAATTTTGTATTAGTTAACAAAACTTGAAACTTCCTTCTCGCTACATAGATTTAAACAATGTGTGAGCTATCATTCTTCAATCTTAATCACACTTTAATTTGAAACAAAGCGTGAGTACTTAGATTGATAGATCAAACATTTGTAAAAATCTATTCAATACTCAAAAACCTGATTGAAGACTTCTTTCTTTTTCCTTCTTAATTCATCACAGTTTCATTCCTTGAAATCCTGAAAAACAAAAACAAATAGGGAATTAACAAAATTCTTTAAGAAAAAGGGGAATACTACTCAGCTAACCTGGGTAGTACCCCACCCACTATATATTTTTTTTTTTTGAATCAGTAGATAACTAGAAATTCAGATGAGCTATGGATTATCCAAGTAATCCGTTTGAATATTTAAATCTTGTTGACCAATATATTCTTTAAGCCTTTGTCCATTTACTGTCTTTTCTCCTTCATTAAGCATAATTGTGACAGCTCCATTATCATGAACAGCTACAATAGGAAATGGTCCTGTCCACCTTGATCTCAGCTTTCCTGGAAACAATTTCAAACGAGAATTATAAAACAAAACCATCTTACCAACATAAAATTCCTTATGTTTTATCTTTGCATCATGAATTTTCTTTGTTCGATCTTTGTAAATCTTTCTGCTTTCATATGCTTCCAGTCTCATCTCTTCCAACTTAGACAGATCAAATTTCCTCTTTTCTTGTCCTAATTGAACATCCATATTAAGCATCTTAATGGCCCAATATGCTCTGTGTACTAGCTCAACTGGAAGATGACAAGCTTTTCCAAAAACTAATCTATAAGGAGACATCCCTATGGGAGTCTTGAAAGCAGTTCTGTATGCCCATAAAGCATCATCCAGTTTCTTTGGCCAGTCTTTTCTTGTAATATTCACAGAAGCTTGTAAAATATGCTTAATTTCCTTATTAGATACCTCCACTTGTCCACTTGTCTGAGGATGATATGGTGATCCAACCTTATGGTGAACACCATATTGTTTAAGCAACTTCTCAAAGAGTTTATTCACAAAGTGAGATCCTCCATCAGATATAATGGCACGAGGGGCTCCAAACCTGGTAAAAATATTCTTTTGCAGAAATTTAGTAACTTGTTTAGCTTCATTATTGGGTAAAGCCACTGCTTCTACCCATTTTGAGACATAATCAACAGCTACTAGAATGTAGTGATTACCATATGAAGGGGGAAAAGGTCCCATAAAATTAATTCCCCAAACATCAAATATCTCAACTTCTAAAATTCCTTTTTGAGACATTTCTTCTCTCATTGAAATGTTTCCCAATCTTTGGCATCTGTCACACATCTTTATAAGTTTCTGGCAATCCAAAAAGATGGTTGGCCAGAAGAAACTACAATCTAGAACCTTTCTAGCAGTTCTAGCAGGGCCATGATGGCCTCCTAAATGATTCTCATGACACTTCCTAACAATTTGAAAACCTTCTTTCTCATGAACACAGCGCCTAATAACCTGATCAGAACAAAATTTAAATAAAAAGGGGTCATCCCAGTAGTATTTCTGAATCTCTCTGAAAAATCTTGACTTCTGATGAGAGTCTTTAAACTTTGGAATAATCTTGCAGGCCAGATAATTAGCAAAATCTGAAAACCAAGGACAATCAAATTGATGTAACTGCAAGGCATACAACTGTTCATCTGGAAATTTATCATTTACAACTTCCTCTTTTTCTGTTTTCTCTTCCAATCTCGAAAGATGATCTGCTACTCCATTGTCTTTTCCTTTTCTGTCTTTAATAATAATGACAAACTCTTGTAAAAGTAAAACCCATCTTATCAGCCTAGGTTTGGCTTCTTGCTTTGAGAAAAGATATCTTAATGCAGAATGATCTGTGTAGACTATAGTCTGAGCTCCAATAAGATACTGTCTGAACTTGTCAAAGGCAAAAACTACAGCATACATTTCCTTTTCTATAGTGGTGTAGTTTATCTGGGCATCATTAAGAGTATGGCTGGCATAATAGATGACATGATGTTTGCCTTCTTTCTGTTGCCCTAAAACTGCTCCTACTGCATTATCACTTCCATCACACATGAGTTCAAAAGGTAGATTCCAATCAGGAGACTGAACTATAGGTGCAGTGATAAGTTTTTCTTTCAAAGTCTTAAAAGCAGTCAAACAATCTTCATCAAAGCTAAATACCACATCTTTATGAAGAAGATTACATAAAGGTCTTGCTATTTTAGAAAAGTCCTTTATAAACCTTCTGTAAAAACCAGCATGACCAAGAAAACTCCTTACTGCCTTGATTGTTTTAGGGGGTGGTAAATTTGCTATCACAGAAACCTTAGCTTTGTCTACTTCTATTCCTGCTCTAGATACTTTGTGTCATAGGAAAATTCCTTCTTGAACCATGAAATGACACTTTTCCCAGTTAAGAACCAAGTTAATGTCTTCACATCTCTGCAAAATTTTTGACAAATTTTGTAAACAGTCTTCAAAGTTAGTTCCATAAACAGTAAAATCATCCATAAACACTTCAATGCATTTTTCAATAAAATCAGAAAAAAAAAAAAATACTCATCATGCATCTTTGAAAAGTGACAGGAGCATTGCATAATCCAAAGGGCATTCTTCTGTAAGCAAATGTTCCATATGGGCAAGTAAAAGTTGTTTTGTCATGATCTTCACTAGCAACTACTATTTGATTATAACCAGAATAACCATCTAAGAAGCTGTAAAATGGTTTACTTGACAATCTTTCTAACATTTGATCAATAAAAGGTAAAGGAAAATGATCTTTTCTTGTGGCAGTATTTAATTATCTATAATCAATGCAAACTCTCCAACCAGTTACTGGTCTTGTTGCTACTTCATCACCATATTCATTAGTCACAATACAAATCCCACCCTTTTTAGGTACAACTTGTGTTGGACTTACCCATTTGCTATCAAAAATAGGATAGATTATACCTGCATCAAGTAGTTTGATTACCTCCTTCTTGACAACTTCCTGCATTGGTGGATTTAGCCTCCTCTGTGGTTGTCTGGATGGTTTATACTCATCTTCCATCATGATCCTATGCATACAAATGTGAGGACTAATGCCTTTAATATCTGCTATAGTCCAAGCAATTGCCTGAATATGATTTTTAAGAGTACATACTAGAGCTTGTTCTTGTTCTTCACTCAATTTGGATGAAATTATTACCGGAAGCTTCTTTTTGTCTGCCAAGAAGGCATACTTAAGATGTTCTGGCATTACTTTTAAGTTCAAGCTCTGGTGGATTTTCTATAGATGGAATTAATTTGCTTCGAGTTTGCACTTCCATCTTTAAATCAGATCCTTCTTTAGAAAGATCTGTTTTATCAATGTCATCCTCAGATTGTTCTGAAGATGTCATATCCTCACTTTCTGATCCGTCCTTGATTTCACCAGTCTGAGGATCAATGAATCTAACCGCGCACAAGTAAGCAAAAGTAGCATCTTCAGCATTTGTGAGTGGGGTGAGATTGTTCTCAATTACATCAGTGGTAAAGAGATTATTGTAATCTAAAAGATTTTCCCCCTCCATAGTGCTAGAATCTAATCCCTTCCCTGCTACATTGGTTTCAAAAGCATTAAAAGGATATGTTGTCATCTTTATCATATCGAAGGTAACTTCCTGATCATCAACGTGAAGTTTAACTATGCCATTCTTTGCATCAATCATAGCTCCTGCAGTAACTAGGAAAGGTCTTCCTAGTATGATAGGGATTCTGACATTTTCATCAATATCAAGAATGACAAAGTCAGCTGGAAAACAAAGGCCTCCTGTCTTTACTAGAACGTCTTCAATGATTCCTTCTGGTCTGGTGCTCGACTGATCAGCAAAGAAGAGAGTCATGTTCACTGGCCTCATCTTCCCCAAGTCCAATCTTCTGGCCATGGCAAGTGGCATTACATTGATGATGCTTCCTAAGTCACAAAGCCCTCGTCCAGCTTCTTTACAGTTGATAATCAGGGGCAAAGTAAAACTCCCTGGATCTTCAAGCTTTGGAGGAATCCGTTGTTGAAGAACCAAGCTGCAATTCTGATTTAGGACCACCATTTGCTGCTTTCCCGCACTTCGTTTCCTTGAAATCAATTCTTTCATAAACTTAGCGTAAGTGGGCATTTCTGCAATTAATTCAACCAAAGGGATTGAGATTTCAATGGCCTTAATCTTTTCAAGAAATTTCTTTAATTTAATTTCTTGAAGATCAGTTTTGAGTCTCCCAGGATATGGTATCCTGGGCATGTGTTCATCCAGTGGATCCTTTTTGTTACCTGTAGAGTTAGGGATATCATTACCTCCCTCTTTTTCCTTTGGAAATGAATATCCTGAAACATTCTTTTCCAAACCTTTATCCTCAAGAATCCGCCTTTCTTCAAGCTGATCATCTTCTTCCATTGTCTGGACATCTTTGAACTTTTTCTGCTGTAGCAACCTATCTCGTTTCTTTTCAAATTCGAGATCAACAACTTCTTTCCCTCCCCTCAATGTAACTGCCTTACATTGTGGATTTGTTTCAGAAGAACTTGGTAGTTTTCCTTTTTCTCTTTGTTGTAATAACTTGGCCATCTCTGTTACTGAATTTTCAACATTTTTTATTGAAGCCTGCAATTGGTTATTCGTCTCTGTCTGCTTAACAATAAACTCCTTCAGAGCATTCTCAACTTTTAAAGAATAAGTATTATCTTGAACAACAGAATAAGGGACTGGTGGCACCAGTTGCTGTGGAAAATTTGCAGGCATTGGTGCAAACGGTCCATATGGCCTATTCTGCTGATTCATTTGTTGAGGAGGTCTCTGAGGATACATTTGCTGCTGAGGATAGAATTGTTGTTGAGGGCGAAACTGCTGCTGGTTCTGTTGAGGAGGATTCAGGAGATGTGCAGTCTGTGCATTTTGAGTGTTACCATAGCTCAAGTTTGGATGCTTGTTCTGGAAACCAGTGTAATTACAGCTTTCATCTTGTTTAGGTGCTTCCTGAAGCTGCGGACATTGATCATTATGATGTGGTCCAGAACAGATTCCACATTGATAAACTGGTTCCATGGGAGTAGGTTGAAGAATCATCATAGGTTGTTGTTGTTGATGCTGAATTTGTTGACTTGTTTGTCGAGCTAGCTGTAACTCAGCAATCCGTTTAGTGAGTGCCGCAAATCTTTCTTCATTCTTGTCTGTATGGATAACAAGACTCTTTCTTGTGGGTGATGGAGGGTCATCATCTTGGAGGACTGCTCTGCTGGCTGTCATGGTGTCTATTGTTGACCAAGCTCTATCAAGTGGCATCTGGAGTAATTGTTCCCCTCCAGTGGCATTGATCATCATCTGTCAAGTATGAGAAAGTCCTGTGGAAAAAAATCTTCAAAACTCTTCTTTCTGAGATACCATGCTGTGGACATCTTTTAAGCATATCAAAGAATCTGTCTCGAGCATCCTTCAGAGATTCTCCTTTTCTCATCTTAAAGCTAGAAATCTTATCTACCCATTCATCTACTTTACTTTCTGGAAAATACTTGAGCAAGAAGTTTCTGACTAGTTCTAGCCAAGTAGCCTTCTGTTGAGCATTCAATGAGTCATACCATTCCTTCGCAGAACCATCCAGGGAGAATGGAAACATTGCTAGTTGAATGTTTTCTCTTGAAACTTTACCCTTCTTCACTGTCTTACTCAATTCAACAAACTTTTAAAGATGCAAGTGTGGATCTTCAGCACTCAACCGGTAAAAAGCTCTGGAAGATGCCAAGTTTAATATACCAGGTGGTATATCAACCTCTTCATCTGTTCCAGCCAAGTACTGATCAACATTTGGTTGCCTTGGTTGATATTGTTCTTCTTGAGGATTTGGAGCAGGATTAGCAAAATTAGGTGGAAAGTAATGCTGATGAACAAATTGTGGCGCGACAGCCCTCTGTGGTGCTTGGAAATGTCCTCGAAGTGGTATGTTATGCTGATTTTCTGGCTGTCCATTTGGTAAGTTTCCAGGTCCGTCATTTTGTCCATTATTAGCCATTGCAGTTATCGTTAAAAGATTCCCTTCTGCAAGATCTCTTTGTCTCCTTCTAGCGTTCGCTCTGATCAGCCTCGCTGTTCTTTCAAGTTCACAACTAAAAGGAAGCAAAGGTTGCCTTGAAGATCGAGTTGTTCTTTCGCTCATAAACTGTTGAAATTTCTCTGTGAACAAAATGAAAGAATTAATGAATTTATTCAATATGGTAAAAAGTAAATAATTACAAATAAACCAAAGAGTATCTATATTTCTAAAATTCATAACGCTACACCCTCCCCGGCAACGGCGCCATGAAGCTTTGTGTATGACCTACCTGCTACATATCTCTCGACTATCTTTACACTACAAATCTCATAGGACTGTTCAAGAGTAATGCCTGGTTTGTCTACCGAAAGCGCACGATATCAAGCTTGCAGTATTTATTTATAATTGTCGGGATCGTTCTCTGGAGAGTTACACGATAGAAGTGTTCTAATAGAATTATTGGTTCTAGAACTTGTTTCTACTCTTGGTTTATGGATGATATAATGATGATATCTAAGAAATAAATGTTGAATAGTAAATACATAAAACTGTAATGGAAATAAAGAAAGCAATTAAAGTGACGTTGAATGATATGAATGTGTTTATGAATTCATGGGTTAAAAGATAAATTGGACCTAACGACAATTAAACGAAATAAAACTATGATTAAGTAATCATACTTCCATTACCAGTAATAATGTGGAGACTCATTGAGGATGAAAAAATCCTTTATGCAAGTTAATCAGATCTTCATGTATTTGATCATTTTCCCAAGACAAGTACTAATGATCTAGTGTCATGACATTATTAAGCACTTGATGTGTTATTTTCACTACTCATATTTTACCACAAGCGGATGGTTGTCATCAAGTAATAAAAACCGGTGAATACCGGGCGAACCCAAGGGAATTCAGAATATTATTTCATTCCGGATAATATTTTAATTGTTTTAAGTTCATTAATTATATATATTATATTTTGAAAAGAGTTTGATTACTTCTAATGGTGATTAAATTAAAATGATAGCATTAAATTTAAAAATAAAGCAAGTTAAAAAAAATATAATTAATAAAAATATAATGGGAGATGCTTGTACTGTTTTAAATATTGCCATCTTTATATAAAATAGAAATTGCATATTGATTTAGCATTTTCCAATGTCTAAAAAGATCAATTTCTTAAAATTAAATATTTCATAAAGATTAAAAATATTGTAATCTACTAATAATCAAATTATGCTTAAACGGATTTCATGGAAGCTGATTAAATTATCTAACATTCTGCAATCATTATTCTAGGCCTAAATTTGAGTCTTTCTCAAGCATACAAATTTTCCTATAGCAATTAAAAGACACTTTTCATTTCCCAAATCATTGTGCACATGCCAAAATCCATTTATAATGTAATTTATTCCCAATTCCGGTACTAAAATATTAATTCTACTTTTTATCTCCCGATTTAGCAAAGCAAAAATCACAGAATTGGATTCTAACATTTAATTATGCAGAACAGTGTAAATAATTTAACAATTATGGTAAAATAATAATAAAACATGGTAAACTGGATTTTAATACTAAATTTAGAATGTGAACAGATTGATACTTTGCCAGATTAAATTAATGCAGATTTAGACAGATTGATCGATCATATTAAATTTAGCAGATTAAAATTGCAGATTCCAGATTCCTACTAAAACACAATCATCGATCAATTTTAAGCAGACAATATATAACCCTAATTCAAATTCTAACAGCATTACAGATTAATCCAGATTATAACATAAACAGCGACATATTATATTACTTCCATAAAAAGATAAATTCATACTTCAAAGTGATTCTGAACTCCCGTTCTAGAACACTTCTAACATGAACAATATAAAAATCCGTCTACAAATTAGAAACATTATAGCAGATTACATTTAGAGGCAAATTCATAACATTACAAAGCAAGAAAAAGAAAGGCAACACCTAGAATAGGAAGAACACATCCAGAACAGCGTTTCTGATGCATTCCTCCGGCATGATTATGTGTTTCCGGCCTTCTTCTCCCATTAGCAAATGTTTCCAGAAAGTTTCTATCGAAAATTATGAGTCTGGATATGTAGAAATGACGAAAAACGGCTCTTAAAACCGAGTTCGGGAGGTTAGAAAACTGTCCAACTGCGACGATGGCGCAAAAAGTGGCGCTGGAAAGGGCTTTCAGGCGCCACCAAGGAGAGCTGGCGCATGCGATGATTTTCCGAATTTACCTCTGCGGCGCATTTTGTGGCGCTCCAAGGTGGTTTTAGGCGTCACCAAGAAGGTGCGGCGCATTCTGACAATCTCCCAATTTTTAATTTAACAGTGGCGCATTTTGTGGCGCTCCGGAGCAGATTTCGGCGCCACCAAGCATATGCGGCGCATCTTGAAGCTTTTTCCAATCCGAAATTTTCCTAAGTGTTGATGTGGCGCCTGAGCACGATTTTAGGCGCCGCCATGCCAATGTGGCGCATTCTGGAGCTTTTCCAGTGTTGAAAATTCCGAATTTGACATCCTTTGACCTCCGAACATCTTCTTTCATCATTTTAATGCCTGAAACATCATTGCAATGCATTAAAATTGTCATAGTCTTATTAAAAAACATAAAACAAGGTAAATTGAACTCAAATAAGCTCAATTTAACCAGTCTTATTAATATTTACAAATCACATGAAATATACACTAAAAAGCAGTAAAATAAAGTCTCATGCATGCAATTTAGATTCGTTTTAACACAATTTAAGCTCATTTAAATGTGGTTTCACAGGGTGCATCAACATCCTCACACTTAAATATTGCTCGTCCCTTGAGCAATGAGATCAATTAACACATCAACTTGCCAATCAAGATAATAAAGATAAAGTCTCTATAGTTCTGCCAAATCATACATTTCAACAACAAAATGAGATAAGAGGGTTCAAAGTTTAATGTACTAGAACTAGGCAAATTGATATGCATCAGCTATTAGAACCAGATACCCAAGGCACTTACAATACAGAAAACAGATTAATTATACATAGCATTTAATATGGGAAAGTGAATAATGTAAATATGCTTTTCTATTCCAGTCTTTAAATATGCTCAATCTATGGCTAGGTTTCACTATATTCTAGACACTTTGGCTGAGTTGTAGACGGTTGAATTCCAAAAGCTACTCATGTCACCGAATATGTGCCAGTCATCCAGTCAAGAGTTTATGAATTTTTATTTAATCCCCATTTTCTCTTTTTTTTTTTTTTTGATCTTGCATTCTCCAATATTATTTTTTTTTACAACATAGGGGTTTCACTCTGACTTTATTTTAATTAAGCATGTAAAAAGACTTAGAACGAACATACTTATTTATAAATAATGATAACTCTCCACATTTTAAATAACTAGTCTAATTAATCAAATAGTTTTCTGCAAGGTAAATAGAATTGTCACCAATAGCTCAAACAACTTGCATAACAATTTGACAAAGTCTAGGACTTTAAACTAAGAAACCTAATACTCATTAAGTTGTAAAATCGGATTAAAGCAGAACATTTAGACTTATTTGGATTTTCTCCAGATTGACAATGATGCGGTAATCTCTAAATAATAGCACCTCTGGGAAAACACAATTTAAATTTAAAATAATTAATGTGCATGTTCCATTTTATTCAAAGCATAATAAATAGTAAAATAAAATTAAATCAAGCTCTTACCACATACTTCATGCAAATTGATAACATATAACATAAAAAGATCACACCTGGAATGTTTAGATCTTAGAAATTCTTTCACCATCTTCGATGTCCCCTTTCTGCTTGCTTCTTCATGGCATATCCTGTTTCTTTATATATTTATATGGTATTTGCTCATATAAAAGATAATCGTTAGAACACATGGTAATTTATGAATTAAAATAATAAAATTCCATCCATACTTTATTTAAATTCAGATTTTTATCATTATAAATTTTAAATTTCAGATTTTTAATTTTTATAACTCTTTTTATTAATTAAATAAAAATGGACAGATTTAAATAAAATATTAAATTTCATAAACTTACCAAAAGCAAAATACCACAAGTTCTAGCAACTATTACATAAAGATGCTAATTAAATAAGCAAAATAATACCAAAATCATTCTAACTATTACAAATTAAACCAAAAAGGGAGCAATCCTATCTAATCAAAAATCTAGATTTCTAAAGATCCATCCGAATCATCTACTACATCTTCCCTAGGACCCTCATCACTATCTTTAGAGCTTGAATCAATAGGAGGAGCATATCGATCACCTAAACTTTCAGACATGAAATACTCCAGTCTGGAAGAAAATCGTGCAAACTGTGTCCGTGTACTATCCTCATTCCTCTTCATCTCGGCTCTAAGCTGATAAATCTCATAGGTCATCCTATTAACTGCAATCTCTGCAGGCTCTGCCCTAGTACCAGATGTACTAGGTATATCAGGATGACGAGTGGGTGCCTCACGGGGTGCAGTAGGGTAAGCAAGCTCTGCACATCTTACTCCAGGCTTGTTATAGTACTTCTTGAAAGAGATGGGAGGCTTTGGTTTCAAATCATGAGCATAGGCCGTCATGTCCACTCCAGCTCTCTCACAAAGTGTCCAGATAAGTGCGGGAAATCCAAGCACAGTCCTCGCAGCATCAGATGCCATGCCATCCAGCTCATGTGCTATCATCTCTCCAACATCGAAAGGCATCTCATTCTTCACACAGTACACAAAATATAGCTCTTCTACACCAGGCTGAGAAGTGTGTGAAGTAGGAAAAACTTTATGCTTATAAAGCAAATAGAGCTGATAAAGCGGTGCATCCATCAGAGTGGCAACAACTCTCTCTTTCTTCTCCCCTACGTCGGCAACTTTCTTCTGATTCTCAAACATCTCCTTCAAGATCCTTTTCTCCAATTCCTGTCCTCCTTCCTCGTCATAAATAGGCTCGTGGAAATTTTTCTTCTTCGTGGCTGGACAAGAGACATCCTTAGTTCCATAGAGCTCGTTGATTATGGCAGGACCATATGGCACAGGCACTCCTCTAATCCATGAAGTAAAATGCTCATATCGAGAATTGCATAAGAACTGTCTGGTAAGTTCCCAGGAATAAATTCCGGTAGGATGCTCAGCAAACTTCGTCCATCCTCGACTCATCAAAGCATCATGAACCAGAACTCGATCCATATCATCTTCAGTAAATCCCTTATCTTGGATGATCCATCTTTTCACCATTCTTTGATAGTAAGAATAGGCCTCCTGATTTATAAAGATTGCCGGATTGAAATTGTCTCCGGTTAGTTCTTCTAGAGGAGGTGTATCATCCTTTCTATTATGACTCTTCCTCTTGGTTTTAGAACCACGTGGAACCTCCGGTGAAATTTCCTCCGGAGATTCAGCATCATGCTCCTCTTGCTGTGGATCATCCTCGGTTGGTTGAGCAGAATTGAAAGAAGTGTCGTATCCATTGTATGAATCAGGAGCCACCAAATTATTCACAAACATGTCTTCAGTACCCACAGCAGCCGGCTCCGGATCAGGTTCTCTAATAACTGGAGTCTGTGATGGGGCAGGCTCTGTGGCTTTCTGTTTCTTTCCACCATTGTTTCTCGGGTTATTCTTTCTTTTTGATCTCATGATGGCAGAATTTAGGAAGAAGGGATTGAGATTAGAAAGCTAATTAAACTGGAAGAGAAAAGAATTGACAGATTTGGTAATGTGAGAGTGATGACCGATCGGTTTCCCCTTTTTAAAGGTGGTGAAGTCTTGATTTTGTTGAGATATGGAGTGATTGATTTAATCTAGATCTAAATATACACTAAACATATGATTTGGAGTCAGTATAATGATGTTTAGGATCCCAAAAATCGATTAGATATGATTTGAATCTTTTGGATTCGCGGATTTTTGAAAAATTCGCGTCGGTGGCGCAAAAAGTGGCGCTCCGAAGCCAATTTAGGCGCCACGCAGTGAGTGTGGTGCATTTTAAAAATAAAATAAAATTTAAAAATAATCCGTGGCGCAATTTTTGGCGCTGAGATGGAGTTTTATGCGCCGCACAGTTGATGCGGCGCATCCTAAAGCAAACTTGGAAAAATTCTCATTTTGCGGCGCCAAAAGTGGCGCTTCAAGGCAGATTTAGGCGCCACCAAGCACATGCGGCGCATTTTGGAAAAACTTAGAAAATTTTCTAAGTTTTGTGGCGCATAAAGTGGCGCTGGAAGGCGTTTTTAGGCGCCACACTGCATATGTGGCGCATTCTGTGCCAATTCGGGCAGAATGTGTTTTTCCTAAGTTCTTCCCCATGATGTCCAACATCTCCAAATCACTCAACAATACCAATTTCACTTCATCCACACCTCAATCAAGTCCAAATACACTTCATTGATCTTTTCAACAGTTCAAAACAACTCAATCTAACATGCTATTGGTAAGAGCTACTTTATTGAACTTAAAAGCAACTAAAAACCTTATAAGCTAAATAACAACTATCTAGTGTTTAATATAATCAAAATGACTCGAATAACGGAAATAGTATATCTAAGATAGCAAAATAATAGGAAATAGAGTTAGGACAATACAACCCCAAATAAAAATAACTAGATGTAGCATAATGAAATCCATCAATACACATAGGCTTACTAATACATAAAACCTATCAAGATCTAAGCCTATCTATATCGCTCATCTCTCGCACTCAGTCAGAATCCTCATCAGAATCCTCATTGTCTCCAACTTCTTCAGATCCGTCTCCAGCATCAGCATCCTCAGCATCATCATCTCCATCCTCGCTACCATCTCCAGAGCCTACATAGTCCTCATCATCATCGTCCTCAGAAGGTGTCTGAAGAGCGACATATCGCTGTCCTAAGCTCTGGGACATGAAGTACTCCAGTCGGGCTGCGTGGTAAGCCTGGGCTCGTGCATTCTTGGCTATCTGATCAGCCAAGAAATGGTGCCTTTGAGCTGCAAGTAAGGCATGCTCATTCATCGTGTTCAGTAAATTCTGTTGGTTTATCATTAAAGTCCTAGCCCACTCAGGCTCTCCCTGATGCTGATATGACTGCTGTGACTGCTGTGGCCGAGCTCTTTCTCGTCCTCTACCTCTGCCCCTACCACCTCGTGTACCCCGGGTGGACTGTGAAGGAGCCTCAGAATGCTCCTGGCTCCCATGTGATGGTACAGGTGGAGACTGCCTAGGTAGCTCTCTGGGAAATATCATCGGTTGGCATCTTATGCCAGGCAACTTGAAGTTCTTTTTTCCAAATGGAATCGGGGGCCTCATTCTCCAATCTCTATCAAACTGCCCCATGTTCACCCCTGCTTAGGTACAAAGAAGCCATATCAAACTAGGGAACATAAGGGCTGACCTCTTAGACACCCCCGGTGTCTGTCTCAACTCAAGTGATACAAGCTCTCCCATGTTGATCAGGCTCCCCACCTTGATGCAATATGGGACATACATATCCAGGGCAGTGGGTCCAGAGGTGTGAGTCGAAGGACTCAATCTCGATCTGTAAAACATGAGAAGCTGATACATGGGAGCATCCATAGCAGGCCCATGTAGCCTACTCATATCATCATCATCATACGTGAGGACGTCCTCCTGACCCTCAAACATAGACATCAGCACCAGTTTCTTAAAATCCTCCCTATCATCGGCTCTCATCACCGGCTCCCAGAAGTCTCTGCCATAGGGCACATCTACTACTCCAAAAATCTGATTAATGTGCTGAGGAGTGATGGGCACTCTAACCCCAAAAATCCAAGAATCCTCCTCCTCAGCATTGGCTAGAAATAGCCTAGTCAGCTCCCATGAATATGATCCAGCTGGGTGTCTCACAAATCTCTCCCAACCCCTGGATCTAATAGCATCTCGGAGTAAAGGGTGTTGTAAGTCTCTGTCTGAAAAACCCCTATCCGCGATGATCCTCTACTTGTGGAATCTTTTGTACAGCTCGTATGCCCTGGCACTCCTGAATACGGTGGCATCGAATATGCCCTCCCTGACATACAACAGATCAGGGACATAGGCTCTGGGATCTTGCCTTTTCGGTCCTCCCCTTGCCGGTTGCTCCTCTTGATCCTCCTGATCAACCTCGTCATCATCTTCCTCCCTACCCACAGCCTCAGGGACAGGCTCCTGTATAGCTAATGCAGCAGATCTCCCTCTCCTAGGTCGAGAGGAAGTGGAACTCGTGGCAGGTGCCTTCCCCCGAGAGGCTCTAGAGGGGGCCTGTGAATGATCAGATGCCTCAAGCTGAACGGACTGATCAGGCTGATCGGGCTGGTCAGGCTGATTGACCTCCTGATGGTCATCAGCGGGTACTGTAGTATGTCTCGAAGAAGCACCACTCTTGGACTTGCTCTTCCTGAAATAGGAGAGAAGTCCCTTGGACTTGGAAGCACCTCCTGAGCCCTGTGGGTGATCCATCTGTATCAAATTTTTCGTACGGAGTCTACGATGTTCAAAAATATGCTCATCAGGAATAGGAGTAGGAATGCTATCCGGTGACCGTGGATCATAAATCCCCATCCTCCCCTCGGGCATGGGTATATACCTATAACCCGATTTCTTATGGAGGTTTGGAGGATTATACATTATTTCAGTACCTGGTTGTACAAAAACTCTGGGTTAGTATCATATATATGCATTGTCTCCCATCCTCACACTTAAGTTTAAACCAAATGTTTAACTTAAGTGTTAAGTATAAAGCAAACATATACATCAACCTAGAATGTGGGATTTAAATAATTCAATGACCAAGATGTTGCATTTTAAAAATTATGAATCTTAAACTTTGTTTAAACATATATCATCTGTTTTATTCCAAAGTTCAAAATTCACGCTTAAGCATGCCTTTTTTTAATAAAAACCCCTTATTTTATTAAATTTTCAGATTTAATAAATAAAAACAACCTAAATTATTAAACTAGTGCATTACAAATGGTTTAAATTAATATTTAAATCCATTCCAATTTATTTATATGTTAATTTAACCTACTTTAATTGACTAAGTTATAAATAAAAGAGTTTTTATCAAAACATGCTCCAATTAACTCACATTATGAAGAACATGGAATTTTTGACATGAAAATAACTTTATATTTTTAATATAACTAAAATGACATGTTCTAGTGATTTTTCATCCATTTAATCAAAAATGTCATTTTAACTCATTTAAAGCAATTTTCAGATTTTAAAATTTTCAAAAATTCCAAATTTTAATGTTAATCCAAAATTTCACATTAAGCAAGAAACTCATGTTCTACAACACTTGTTCATGTTTAAACTAAGATTTAGACCATTAAAAACAAGTTTAATCCCACATTCTAACAATACCCAAAATTTGAGTAACAACCCAAATACCACAATTAATGTATTCCAAAGCACTAGGATATGATAAAATTTGCATTGGGATAGCCATTCTTACCTAAATTGAAGGATTGGAGCACTTTGGAGTAGAATCCCCAAATTTGAAGAACTAGGGTTCTTGAGCCCTAATTTGATTAAACAAGCAAAAATTGGGGTTTTTGGAATGAGAATTGACAATGTAGATGAAAATTGATAGGAAGAAACAAGAATTGGAAGAATTTTACCGGAGTGTGGCGCGAATTGTGTCGCTTGGGATGAAAGTGGCGCTCGGTTGTAAGAAGAAGAGAAAGAGGGAAGAATGAGCTCTCTCGGTCGAATGGGTACAATGAGGAGAAAAGAGAATTTTTGTGTTCAAAAATCCTGATCGAACCGGGTCAGGCGCCCCAGACCCGTTGGGTCGGCACCGTTTGTGGCGCTCGAAGGGCCTTTTCGGCGCAGCACAGTTGATGCGGTGCCTGAACTGATCGAAAAATTTTCCCAAGTCCGGAGGCGGCGCATTATGTGGCGCTAGAGTCAGGTTTTATGCGCCACACAACATGTGTGGCGCTTTTACTGAGTTGATTGATTTTTAATTTTAATTCTGGCGCTTTTTGTGGCGCTCGGAAGCATTTTTATGGGCCACACAGTGTATGTGGCGCGTAACCTGACTTCAAAATTTTCCTGGTTCATAATTGGTGCATATTGTGGCGCTCGAGCATGATTTTTGGCGCCACCATGAAGGTGTGGCGCCTAATCTGAGTCTATGACACTCAAATTTCAGCTCAAATTCGACCATAATGATAGTTAATTCACTCCCTAAGGTTAGCAAGTCAGATTTAGCATATATAGCTTCCTTAAATCCTCCCGGGTTATAGTTCCCCTCAATTAAACCAATTAGTCCATATAGATCCTCCTCCTCAATTCACAACCGAGTCAACTTGCACATATCAAGATCAATCTCCAAACACACACAAATCCATCATTTCTCAACATTTGCTACTCATTCCAATTCATAGGCAATGTCCTACTCAATTTATTCAAACACATACAATTAACCTAGCATAAGATTCAAACAACATAATTAAACTAAAAGCGCATTTAAATTACATTAAAGCAAGAACAATAAAGCAAATAAAAGCACATAAACAATAAAATGCAAAATATTTTTGTCTTTTTCTCTCATTTATAATTTTTATTGGTTTTTATAAGTTTAATTAATAAAAACTTAACATAATTAAAAATGCAATGCAATTACTTCAATAAGCAGATTTAAATAACCAAAGGCTTAACATTAATTTGTTCGATGAATTTAACTTCATCTCCAAAATAATGTTTAAGTCTTTGACCATTCACAGTGAATTCCCGTTCATCTTCAACTTTTAAGACTACTGCACCATTATCCAACACTTTAACAATCCTAAAAGGCCCTTACCATTTTGTCTTCAATTTACCAGGAAACATCTTAAATCTAGAATTATATAAAAGTACTAACTGTCCAGCTTCAAACACCTTAGGCCTAAGCATTTTATCATGATAAAGCTTTGTTATTTCCTTATAAATTAGAGCATTATCATACACTTGACGTCTAATTTCTTCTAATTCAGTAAGATCTACCATCCTTTTTTCTTGAGCCTCTTTAAATTCAAAATTCAACTTCTTCATAGCCCAAAGTGATTTAAACTCAAGTTCAAAAGGTAAGTGACAAGCTTTACCATAAACCAATTTAAAAGGGGTAATACCTATAGGCGTTTTAAAGGCTGTCCTATAAGCCCACAATGCTTCATCTAACTTAAAAGCCCAATCTTTTCTAGATTTTCCTACAGTGGCTTCCAAAATCTTTTTAATCTCACGATTAGTGACTTCTACCTGACCATTGGCTTGAGGATGATAGGGTGTTGTTATCCTATGATGAACATGAAATCTAGATAACAATTGATTAACATCCCTATTGACAAAATGAGATCCACCATCACTTATGATTGCTTTAGGCACACCAAAACGAGTAAAGATTTGCTTTTTCAAAAATTTAATCACTTGTTTAGCATCATTTAAAGCACATGATTCAGCTTCTACCCATTTTGATACATATTCTACAGCAACAAGAATATACAATTTCCCATTAGATGGTGGAAATGGACCCATAAAATCAATTCCCCACAGATCAAACAACTCAACAGGCATAATTCCCTTTAGTGGCATTTCATCTCTTTTAGTGATATTACCGGCTCTTTGACATACATCACATTTTTGCACAAATGATCTAGCATCACGATAAATATTAGGCAAATATAAACCACCTTCGAGTACCTTATGAGCTGTCCTGTTAGGTCCAACATGTCCTCCTCCAAGTCCTTCGTGGCAAGCCTTTAAAACTTTTTCAAAATCCTCGTCAGGGATGCATCTCCTTACGATTTGATCTGAACACAGTCTAAACAAATAAGGTTCATCCCAAATAAAATATTTAGCATCAGTTTTAAATTTTTGCTTTTGGCTATGCCATTTTAAATGATCAGGAATTACACCACATGCTAAATAATTTACAAAATCAGCAAACCACGGATCAGAGGAAGTGTTATTTATTAAATATAAATTTTCATCAGGAAATGCATCATTAATTAATCTATCTTCCCCTTTTTCATGCTCCAGTCTAGATAGATGATCAGCTACAGGATTTTCATCGCCCTTTCTATCTTTAATTTCTAAATCAAATTCCTGTAACAATAATACCCATCTAATTAACTGTGGCTTAGCATCTTTCTTTGCAAACAGATATTTAATAGCAGCATGATCAATGTAAACTACAGTCTTAGAGCCAATCAGATATGGTCTAAACTTTTCACATGCATACACAACAGATAAAAGTTCTTTTTCAGTGGTAGCATAATTTCTTTGTGCAGAATTTAAAGCCTGACTAGCATAATAAATGACATGAAGCTTCTTATCCTTTCGTTGACCCAATACTGCTCCAACAGCAAAGTCACTAGCATCGCTCATGATCTCAAATGGCAAACTCCAGTCAGGTGGCTGAATAATTGGTGCAGTCACCAATGCTTCCTTGATCCTATTGAACGCCTCAATACACTCGTCAGTAAAATCAAACTCGACATCCTTACATAGCAGCTTAAACAGAGGCAATGCAATTTTAGAAAAATCTTTTATAAACCTTCGATAGAATCCAGCATGTCCCAGGAAACTTGTCAAAGTTTTTAAATTATTAGGAGGTGGAATTTTTGCAATTACTTCTACTTTAGCCCTATCAACTTCAATGCCATTTTTAGAAATCCTATGTCCTAAGACAAAACCTTCATTAACCATAAAATGGCATTTTTCCCAATTGAGAACTAAATTTGACTCTTCACATCTAATCAAAACTTTTTCCAAATTAATTAAACATTTCTCAAAGTCAGACCCGAATACAGAAAAATCATCCATAAATACCTCAATGCATGTCTCAATTAAATCAAAAAATATAGACATCATGCATCTCTGAAATGTAGCTGGAGCATTACACAAACCAAATGGCATTCTCCTATATGCAAATGTACCGTAAGGACATGTAAATGTAGTTTTATCTTGATCCTCAGGTGCAATTGGAACTTGATTATAACCAGAATAGCCATCTAAGAAGCAATAAAACTCATGACCAGCTAAACGCTCTAGCATTTGATCAATAAAAGGCAATGGAAAATGATCTTTCCTAGTCTTATCGTTCAATCTCCTATAATCAATGCATACACGCCATCCAGTAGTAGGTCTAGTAGGTACTAATTCACCATTTTCATTTCTAATCACAGTCATACCTCCCTTTTTAAGCACTACTTGAACCGGACTCACCCACTGACTATCAGAGATAGGATAAATAATACCTGCATCGAGTAGTTTAATCACCTCTGCTCTTACAGCTTCTTGTAGATGTGGATTCAGTCTCCTTTGGGGCTGTCTCACTGGCTTGTCATCCTCCTCCATATAAATCCGGTGTGTGCACAATGCTGGACTCAGTCCCTTGATGTCGGCTATCGTCCAACCTATTGCTCTAACATGCTTACTCAACACTTGGGTTAATGCATTTAATTGATCATCATTTAATTTATTACTTGCAATAACAGGTAAAGTATCATTCTCACCAAGAAAAACATACCTCAAATGTGATGGCAGCTCCTTCAATGTCAATGTAGGTGGCTTTTCAACAGACGGGACTAACTTAGACTCTTCTATCGCACATGTTACTTGCACAGGTAATCCTCCCTCACACTTACTTTCAGCTAAGTCCTCACAACTCTCCACTAACTGCTCAAATTTCCTATAGGGATCATGTCTAGCAAAGAACTCTCTTTCAATCACCTCGTCCTCCTGATAGATAGCTGTAACTCTATTACACGGGTAGGTGTCAGAACTAGCATGTTGTGTTTTAGTTGTCTTAGAAATGTCAAACGACACTTGTTCATTACCTACTTTAAGTGTAATTTTACCATCATCCATATCAACCATAGCCCAACCAGTTTGCAGAAATGGTCTACCTAAAATCAGATGAATATCAATGTCTTTTTCCATATCAAGAACAATAAAATCGACAGGGAAGATGAAGCTCTCTACTTGAACAGGAACATCTTCTACAATGCCTAAAGGAGTCCTAATGGACCTATCAGCAAGCTGTAGCTGCATCCTAGTAGGCTTTACAACTCCTACCCCTAGTTCTCTAAAGACATGTAAAGGCATCAGATTAATACTAGACCCGAGATCACACAGAGCTTTGTTGAATTCTTTAGTGCCAATAATGCACGGAATAGTATAACTCCCAGGATCTTTTTGTTTAATAGGTTGCCTTCTTTGTAAGATTGCACTACATTCCCCTGTCAATGTCACTTTCTCTTCATCATCAACACTCCTCTTTTTTGATAGAATTTCTTTTAAGAATTTAGCATACACGGGCATTTGTGCAATGGCATCAGAAAAAGGGATATCAATTCTTAAATTCTTAAAGACTTCTAAGAATTTAGCATAATCTTTATCTTCCTTAGCCTTTTTAAGACGTTGTGGATATGGAATAGGTGGCTGAATCCTCTTAAGCAAAATGCTAGAGTATTTCCAAAATATAGACTGGAAACTAGACAGAATTAGGAAATTACTTTCCTATGAAACAGATTTAATGAATAATCCTGCAAAATAAGTGTCCAAAATACCTCGTAGTAACTATCTTGGGTTTCAAACTATGAACATTCCAATTTTCCGCGCGCTATATCTGTACAGCGTGGAGGGAGCTATTGTTCAAATAATGTTCCTCAGATTTAGTTTATACAAAGAACTGAATCCCTCGAAGTATAATCTGAAAGAAAGCGGCGAGATTATTCAACTCCTACTTATAGAATAGGAATTATATATATGTAAGAAATGAGTAGTTGATATCCCAGAGAATGGGAACCAATTCTGTCGCTATTTCAAGTTGACTCTCTCGCTCTGTCAAAATGACATCGCGAGAGCATTGAAATAACTTGTTTTGGAACAAAGTTGTTTGGATATTTTCTCGCGTCATCTTTTAAGACTAAGCGAGGTTTAATCTTTATATGAGGTAAAGAATCAAATCCTGAGATTAATCATAACTACTTTCTGGAACATTTATTCAGAAAACAATGAAAACAGAACCTATTACCTCCAGATTTGAGAATTTAAAGTTGTTTAGTTCATAAAGATTATCATGCGATGGTTAACACTGCATGGATCTTTAGGAACTTCTTTTAGTTCTGAACATTAATTTCTGCAGATTGCTTCAAAAATTGTAATCATAGTATACTAACAACAGAAAATCAAATGAATTAATGGTTCTATCAGTTTCATACCTAACTCGGTTACAATATCCAAACTTCTTGAGTAATTATGCCAGACAAGTTACAAATTGAAAGTATGATACTAGCATGATCTCGAAAATCAAATTATCGATGTTATACAGATTTCAAAAAGCGAATATTGTGTTCGAGGTTTATACTTCTCTAAAACAGAATTAAAGAACATTGAACTCTGATAAAGCCTTTCGAAATTGTACCCAGAAAGATAAGAATACAAGATTTGACAACTGATCTTCCTTCATATATCATGAATAACAAAGAAATTAAAAACGAATACACCTGGAAATCTGATTGCAATCAGAATAATGCGAATTCGAACGAAGAAGTCGGAAACTAGATGGCGATCGTCATAATGGATGAACAAAAGCATTCCGATAGCAATCCTTCTTCCAGAGTACTCTCAAAACTAATCTACTAAAATAATCCGAAGAAAATCTACTGCGAAATCGAATTACAAATCTGAAGAACATGAATTAAATTGCAGCGAAAGTAAACCCTAGCTAACCTACCTACTGAATTCTAAAAGTGAACTGGAGAGTAAAAAACGAGCTATTCTCTTCAATCTCCGGCTGTTTGAGCTTATCTCCCAAGGGTCTTATTTATAGATGGGCGTTGTAACTGCTTTCCGCCTCGGATAATAACCGCTCGCATCAGAATAGCTCTCCTCTCGCCTTGTCCCAGTTCCTTCAAAGCGAGAGTCAAAATGGAATTATCTTTCTCATCAAGGCGAGATTTCAAGATCTTCTTCAAACAATTTTCTTCTCGCCATAACACTCAAGACTTCTTGTCTTGCACAAACTTTCTTCCCACGCGATGTCAAATGATTATCGCGTAGACATTCAACTTCTGAACATTTTTCCTAAGATCTTTTCTGATTTCGTATTTAAGTCCTCGCATCATTCATTTTCTCTCCTCGCTACGTTCATTTCCATCTCCCGCAGCCTTTCAACTTAACTTCCTGCTGAATGACAAAGCGTGAGTCAGATCAAATAAAAACTTAGCGTGCGAGACTTATAATAAAAACTTAGAATTTCAAGCCATTTTATGTAATTTCCAATTTCTTCACAATCTTGGTTCTTCTTCCATCATTTCATATCTTCCATGATAATTCATTGAAAACTTAAGAAAAAAAGATCATTATTAAAACACTAAATTGGACGCAAATGACAGTTATAAAAGACTGTCATCAAGTACTGCCACAAGTAAATATATAGCCCGTCTGGCACTTGGCTTTGTGCGGGTTAGACGAATACCCAGCATCAGCATAACCAATTAATTCATTCTCACATTTGTTTGAATAAAACAAGCCAAGATCATGTGTACTTTGAAGGTATCGAAAGATGTGCTTAATACCTTGTCAATGTTGCTTTGTGGGGCAAGCACTAAAGCATGACAATAAATTAACTGAGAATGCTATATCAGGCCTTGTACAATTAGCAAGATACATAAGTGCCCCAATAGCACTGAGATATGGTACTTCAGGACCAAGTATATCTCCATCTTCATCTTTGGGCCTAAATGGATCTTTCAAGGGATTAAGCGATCTGACTACCAACGGGGTGCTTAATGGATGTACTTTATCTATATAAAATTATTTTAATACCTTCTGGGTATAATTCGCTTGATGAATAAATATTCCAATCTCAAAATGTTTAATTTGTAGACCAAGACAAAATCGTGTCTTTCTGAAATCCTTGATTTCAAATTATTTTTTCAAATATTCGATTGTAGTTTGTAACTCTCCAGGAGTTCCTATTAGATTAATATCAGCAACATATACTGCAATAATCACAAAATTTGACCTATTTTTCTTTATTAAGACACATGGGCAGACTGGATCATTTGTATAACCTTCTTTAATCAAACATTCACTAAGACGATTATACCACATTCGCCCTGATTGTTTAAGCCCATATAATGACTTTTGCAATTTTATTGAATATAATTGCTTAGGCTTTGGTTTAAATGCTTCGGGCACTTTCATATAAATATCAGTATCTAATGTCCCATATAAATACACGGTAACAACATCCATAAGGCGCATTTCAAGCCTTTGGTGTACTGCCAAACAGATTAGAAATCAGAATGTAATTCCATCTATCACAGATGAATATGTTTCATCATAATCAAAACCTGGTCTTTGGGAAAAACCTTGAGCTACCAATCTTGCTTTATATCGAATGATTTCATTATGCTCATTTATTTTTCTAACAAAAACCCATTTATAACCTACGGGTTTTATACCTTCAGGTGTTTGGACTACAGGTCCAAGAACATCTCGTTTTTCCAGTGAATCCAATTCAGATTTGATTGCATCTTTCCATTTTGGCCAATCAATTCTTTGCCGACATTCTTCAACCGATTTGGGTTCTTGATCATTATCTTGTTCCATAATTTCAAGTGCTACACTATAGAGAAATACATCATTCATATCAATATCTTTCCTACTCCAGTATTTTCCATATGTGACAAAATTTATTGAAGTTTTTATAACTTCTTCCTCTCCAGGTGTTTGCTCTTCAGGAGATTGAGTTTTGTCACTATGTATATTTTGATCATTTGGATCTCTCTTCCTTCGAGGATTCTTATCCTTAGATCAATGGGTCTACCACACTTCAGGCGTATACTGGATTCATTAGCACTTGTTATTTTTCCTTCAGTGACATTTCATTTAATTGGAACATTCACTGCTGGGATATGTGATTTAGTAACTCTTCTGGAGTCACACAATGCATCTGACAGTTGATTTGTAATTCCTTGTAAATGAATAATTTTCTGAACTTCAAGTTCACAATCCTTTATACGAGGATCAAGGAAATTAAATATCATTTTCCAATTAATCTCTTTTCTCGATTGATTCATATCTCCCCCTAATGTCAGAAAATTTGATTCATCAAAATTACAATCTGCAACCCTTGCAGTAAATAAATCACCTATTTTCGGTTCCAAGTATTTAATTATAAACGGTGATTCATATCAGACATATATTCCCAATCTCCCTTGGGGGCCCACTTTTGTACGTTTGAGTGGTGCAATTGGAACATATACTGCACACCCAAAAATTCTTAAATGTGAAACATTGGGCTCATGACCGAAAACCAATTGTAGGGGAGAACATTGATGATAACTTGTCGGTCTTATTCTTACAAGTGTTGCTGCGTGCAATATAGCATGTCCTCAAGCTGATGTAGGTAACTTCGACCTCATGTGATGTAACCAATTATAATATGTGATGTAACCAATTATAATAACTATATGAAAGAGATAAAGTAAATAAGCAAAACAGAAGGCAATGCACGAAGGAAAGAGAGGTGTTGTCAATTGAATTAATTTAGAGTACATGGTACTACATATATATAGGGAAGCAAAGTCACTACCGCCACTACAACTGAATGAATCATACAAGATAGGAATAATGTGGGCAAATTCATCTTGGCTTTCTCATCCCTTTTACTTGTCCATTAAGACATCAAACACATGAACTATAACAATTAAATAAATTTTGTGGGAATTTGGGGTTGAATGGGAATATATGGTCTGAATGGAATCAATGTGATTTGTAATTATTTTTAGTTTTATGTGTAAATAGTAAATAATTTAATGTATTATGACGGGATGTTTGACTTAGGGTCTGTTCTGTACAGAGTTTTTTGGAGTTTTTGGTAGTTTTAGCTTTTATTTCAATACAAAAGCTTCGTTCTGTATATTAGCTATTGGGAGCTTTTGAAAGCTTCTTTTTAGAAGCTACTTCTTGTAGCGTTAAAAAATAAGCTAATCACTACAGCTCCAGCTCGCAGCTATAGCTCTGCGAGACCCTTGGGGGTCGTTCTGCACGTCAAGCTGTAGCTGCGAGCTGCAGCTGTAAGGAGTTGTAGCTGTTGGGAGCTGTGGAAGCTGTAGCTATCAATTTTTGGATAAGTGTTCGGTACAAGTAGCTGTAGCTGTCAAAAATTATAATTTAAAGAAAAAAATTAATTAAATTTGGAAAGTAGCTTCCGAAAGCTCCTAAAAGCTACCTCTTGTAGCTTCTAAAAGTAGCTTCCAAAAGCTCCCAAAAGCTAGTGTACAGAACGGGGCTTTTGTTTTGAAATAAAAGCTAAAGCTCCCAAAAGCTGCGTGCAAAACTGTAATACCCTTGAATTTTCCATCATAAAATAAAACAATAATTAAATAAATAAAATAAATACCATAAATAAATAGATAAATCCAGCAAATAAATAAATAAATAAAGATAAGGAAATGAGAAATGAGGTTTTAACTTAAAAAGGAATTAAATGAATTTAATTAAATAAAAGGATGGATTAAAGGTAAATAAATTATACACCGAAACCCGACACTAATGAACTCGAGGAAGTATGAACCCGAAGATACCCCGGAAATCGGAATTCGGGAGCATAGAGGGATAGAAACCCGAAAGAGAGGCGGAAAAGCACGACGGATCGCACGACCCGCCCGGACCGAAGTCCAGGCGAGTGTCGCGCGGTGGCCGCGCGGTCGAAGGAGGAAGAGCGCGCCACGACCGCGCCACACGACAGATTCGCCCGTTGCGTGAATCTCTCGCCCGAACGCGGATTTTTCGACTTTCGGTTGAACATCTCTCGACCCAAGACCCTTAGGTCAGATGTTGGACGCCCTAGGGCTTGGGAAATCTATAAATAAACCCCTTGGGAGCCCCGAAAAAGTTTACAAAATCCTACAACCTTCTAACCATTCGAAACCCTAAATCCGGAGTCGTCGGAGGCACGAAACCAAAGGCGAGACCTGTTGGACGAATCTTTCTACAGATCTCCATAGTCGTGGTAAGTCTCGATCCAATCTTTGTCAATAAACGATTCGAAAACGAATCCCAATCATCTCCTCTTTCTTTCTACACCTCGAATTGGATCTAGATCGTAGAACCCGACGAACGGAGAGGAGAAACGGTGGACGGGAAGCCACGCCTTCGAATACACGGTCCCGGACGTTCATAAACTCTGTAAGTTAACTCTTACATGGTTTTGGGATGAATTAAAACATTCAAACTAAAAGATTAACAAGAAACCAAAAATCTGTCAATCTATACTTTCTACCGACGCAACAGATTTGATGAATTTTTCCGAACCTTAAAACGAACTCAAACGGAAAAACTTAAAACACAAAAAAGGTTCCTAAGACTTAGATCTAGCTACTTTAAATGTTTGAGAATTTTTGGAGTTGATTTGATATGTGAAAACCTATAGAAACTGAACTGCTTGAATCTAGATCTCGAAATCCTGGACAGAACTTAGAAATGATCTTGATCACATTTTTGACATAGGATCTAGGATGTTTTAGATCTTTGGATGAACATGAAAGTTGTAGATAAATGTCTTAAGATGATCTCTGTAAAATTTCATCAAATTTGGAGTTGAATTGCTATGGTAGAATTCGAAATCTTTAAACTGTGATATATTAAATTCGGACAGAATTATTCTTCTACGACAATTGGTGATTTTGACCTATTTAGGTTCCTCGGATTGAAAAAGGTAAAACACGAAAGTTGTAGATCTCGATGTTTCGGAGTAAGATATGAAATTTTGGAATTTTTGGAATTAAATCTGATTTTAGACGAATTTTAGAGTAAACTGTGGTTTACCGGAAACGAAATCTTGAAATCTTGTTGAAACATGGAATTAACCTTTAGGGTTGAAATGTATTGAGATATTATTTTTAAATGAATACAATTGAAACCAGATTTTAAAAACTAAATCCCCTTACAAACTTGATAAATTAAAATTAGGGGTGAGTGCTCTGCAGGGTGCCCCCTAACTGTTTCACTTCGTGCCTTAATGGACGATGGTGACCCCGCGCGCTAAACTTGAGATATGGATTGCCTAAACGGCGAAATATAGAGCCTACACTCTCGTGAATATCCGTATGGGTTTCCCGAGGCTCCGGAGTGGTACTGGGTATGGCTGATACGGTTGCGGCCGCCGGGCTACCGGTTAAACTTGTTGACATCGCGATGCTATCGTGAAACTTTGAAATACCAAATCGGGGATGTAATGGGGATTTTAAATTAAATTAAATTAGATTAAATTATGTCGTTGTCCAATTAAATTATTTAAATGCTTTATTTAAATTATGGCTATTATCTTAAACCATGCGATATGTGTTATTAAATAGAGCCCTGAGATAAATTATGCTATTGGATAGTTGATTAGATGAAATTAAATATTATGTTATTATCATGCTTTTAGTAAGTTATTCAATTAATGGCTTTTAAACCCTACGATCATGCATGTGTTAACTTACTCAGCAAATTTGCTGACCAAAACCATTTTTATCCCTTTTCTTACAGAATATGTGGAATGAGCATGTGTGAGCACGAATCATGCATGGGATTTTGGGGAACGTTATTTTGCTTTTAAATTCGTACTTTAGACTATATTATGAACGGGCCTGTTTAACCCGTGTTTTGGCCATGTCGGCCCTATTTATATTTTCCGCTGCGATACTGTACTAAACCAATTATTTCCGCTGTGCTATGCTAGTGTTATTTTCGAATTATATTGTATGGGCTATTTTGAATGATTTAAATATTTTTAAATACTGCAATACCTAGACTTGCATCTCTTTAGTAAGCTCGGAGAAACCGTGTCTTACTATGGAGATGTGGCGGTGACATCCCGACCTGGGTGACCAAAAACCGGGGTGTTACAAGTTGGTATCAGAGCCCGGCTATTTTTAAACTATTATTTTTAAACCATTATTAATTTTTAAACTATATTTTGACTATTATTTTAAATTTAAAAGTATTATTTCCATGGGAAATTTTTATTTTAAAACCCATGGAGAATATATATATATGTGGTGCATTAAATTATTATTGGGGGGGGGGAATCATCATTTGTATTTGCATATTGCATCTATCCTATGAACTTAGAATCTTGGCGAAACTTGAACTTAGAATCTTGGCGAATTGAACCTAGAATCTTGGCGAAACTTGAACATAGAATCTTGGAAACTTGAACTTAGAATCTTGGCGAATTGAACCTAGAATCTTGGCGAATTGAACTTAGAATCTTGGCGAATATTAACTTAGATCTCTTGCTTGCGTTAGATGGCTAGTCAAGACATGATGCAGTTGATGGTCAGGGTGATGAGCGTTCATCTCGATTCCCACCAAACCTTAATGCAAATGAAGTACCGTATGGCTCAATTGGAGGCCAATTTACACCACATGGGCAACTTGAGAGAGGCGGATCATCACCGCATAAACCAACTCGAACGCCAAGTCCAAACCCTCACTACGCAAAACTTAATACTAAAAGAATACATCGATGCCCACGGGCAGGATTTAAACACTATCTTTGATGAGCTACTGCCGCCGAGTTCGGAGGAGGAAGATCCGGAGGAAGATCCTGCTACCCCACCGGAGGACGTCATGAGACACTAGAGATTCTATTGTTAGATGCTATTTTGCTAGGAAAATATTTCTACTTTTGTACTAAAATTTCTTTTGAGGAAATAAAATGCCCGATTTATTTGTAATAAATCGAAAAACAAAAAAAAAACGGACAGATCTGTCCGTACAGCCGAGGGAAAAAAAATTCAAAATAAGAACAAATTAAAATAAAACCCCGAAGCGTACGACGCTTCTTAATTCGAACAAAGCACCACGTGCTAAATTGCTACACACATATACATTTATAGAAATTACTTAGACTATATGCTAAATTCACCAGTCCTAATCTATCCTATTTATACCAGAATGGCACCCAGAGGAAGAGGAAGAGGAAGGACTCAACCCGCTCCCCAAACCACCACTGAAACACCTACTGAAACACCACCAAACGTCACTGAACCGATTCAACCTGATGAGGAACAACCCCAAGGTGCACAGGACGCCCCCGCACCGAACAATGTGGGCGATCGTCTTAGGACGATAGAGGAAGTGTTGATTGCGCTCGGAAATGCGCAAGTCAACCAGGGTCAAGCTGCGGCGGTACCTCCGCCCCAAGCTCGCCCTAACTACCTGGCGATGGTGAATCCTTACCAGCCGCCCCACTACGCTGGTGAGGAGGATCCAGCTAAACTAGAGGAATGAATCCGGACTTTTGACAAGCTGCTGGGAGCGGTCAAATGTCCGGAAGGAGAGAGGGTACATGTCGCTTCATACTACTTGGGAGGCGAAGCTGACGACTGGTGGCAGGCGACGCAAGCCAAACTGACTGAAGATGACGAGCCCTACTCGTGGATGGAGATGATGGAACTACTCAGGGATCGATTCTATCCCTTGAGTACTAAAGCTGCCATGTACGAAGAATTCCTGTCGCTGAAGCAAGGAAGCCAAACGGTGCAAGAATACTACACCCGCTTCAAGGAGCTGGTGAGGTTCGCACCAAGGCTAGTGCCTACTGATGCAGAAAAGGCACAGAAGTTCGAGATGGGACTGAACCTGTCCGTGCGCGAGGTGATCGCGGGGGTACACTACCCCGATTTGCAAGCTGTGTATGACCGCGCCGTGGCGGTAGCACGTGTGCAGCAGCTGAAAAGAAGGGTGAGTGGGGAGTCCAGCAGGGGTCCTCAAGACAAGAGGAGCCGAGACTCAAGGAACGAGAACAACACTGGAAGGAACGAGCAGCGCAGAGGGTCGAATAGGCCCCAACAAAACAACACTGGGAGGAGGTTCAACCAAGAAGATCCGGTACCGCCTTGCCCGAGATGTGGACGACCCCATCTGGCAAGGGGATGCCCGCAACAAGGCGCCTGTTACCGATGCGGTCGAATGGGTCACGTTCGACGGGATTGCCGGACTAGGCTCGAGAACATAACAAAGAGGGACGATTTGGTCGCGGGGCAAGAACAACCTCAAAACCAAAATGGGCGAAACGGGAATAACCAAGGGTACAGACCCCCTCAAAATAGGCCGCAAAACCAGAACCAGAACCAACGACCTCCGCCCGCTCAGAATCAAAACCAGCAACAAAATCAGCAGCCGAATGCGAATCAGCAGGGCAATCAGGGACGCCCTATGGGGAGGCTGAACGTGGTGAACCAAGCGGACGTGCCTGCGCAAGGAGAAGTGATGGCAGGTACATTTTATGTGTTGAATACGCCCCTTAGAATTCTATTTGATTCTGGAGCTAGTTGCTCAATTATAGCATCAAGGATAGTGCCTGAGTTAGATCTACCTAAGTGCGAGAGAATTAGCTTAGGAATTCAATTGCCTTCTGGAGAAGTAGTGTCTTGCTCTAAACGATATAACGGAATTCCTATAGTGATAAAGAACGTAGAATTCTTCGCGAACTTAGTAGAATTTAACTTACGAGACTTTGACATCATACTGGGGATGGATTGGTTATCCCAGTATAAAGCGGTGATCGAATGCCAAAAGCAAAAGATCACCTTGTCAAAAAGTAGGGGAAAGAGAGTTATCTTTTACTCTCAGCCCCCTAAGAAAAGTAACAAAATCGTTAGTGCACTCAAACTAAGTAACTTGATGCGTAAGGGGTATGAACTATATGCGTGCTATGTGCACAACCTTGAGGCGGAAGAAAACAAGGTTGATAGCATACCAGTGGTAAGAGAATACCCGGATGTGTTCCCTGAGGACGTTCCGGGCATGCCACCTGAGAGAGATCTTGAATTCACTATAGATCTCATTCCGGGGACAGAGCCTGTCTCGAAAGCTCCGTACCGGATGGCACCACTGGAAATGAAGGAGTTAAAGGAACAACTCGAGGAACTATTAGGAAAATGTTACATAAGACCGAGTACATCCCCTTGGGGAGCACCGGTTTTATTTGTTAAGAAGAAAGACGGAGGACTACGTCTTTGCATAGATTACCGAGGATTAAACCAAGTGACCATCAAGAATAAATACCCCCTACCGAGAATAGAGGATCTGTTTGATCAACTGAAGGGAGCTTCAGTATTCTCGAAGATCGATTTGCGATCTGGGTATCATCAGTTGAGGATCGCCGAGAAGGACATCCCGAAGACGGCATTTCGAACGCGATATGGCCATTACGAGTTCACAGTGTTATCCTTCGGGTTAACCAATGCTCCGGCCATGTTCATGAATCTCATGAACAACGTGTTCCGAGAATTATTAGACCAGTGTGTCGTAGTGTTCATCGACGACATCCTGATCTACTCAAAGAGCGAGGAAGAGCATGCAAAACACTTACATCAAGTGTTAGAAATCTTGCGAAGAAATCAGCTATACGGCAAGCTGTCGAAATGTGACTTCTGGCTGAAAGAAGTGGCATTTCTCGGACACATAGTATCCGCTGATGGAGTATCAGTGGATCCGGCAAAAGTTTCTGCCGTGACAGAGTGGGCAACTCCGAAGAGTCCAACGGAAATAAGGAGTTTCCTTGGATTAGCCGAATATTATAGACGATTTGTGAAGGACTTTTCAAGGATTGCACGTCCTTTGACCCAGCTACTGAAGAAAGGAGCAAAGTACGAGTGGACCGAAACGTGTGAGACTTCGTTTCAAGAGCTGAAGAAACGACTCACAACCACACCCGTATTAACACTACCATCAGAGAATGGTGACTTCGAAGTATATAGCGATGCTTCGAAGGAAGGTTTAGGTTGTGTCTTGATGCAAGACTCAAGAGTCGTAGCCTATGCATCACGCCAACTAAAACCCCACGAGGAAAATTATCCGACCCACGACCTGGAGTTGGCAGCGGTCGTTTTCGCTCTAAAGATATGGAGACATTACCTTTATGGGCGGAAGTGTCGAATGTTCACCGACCACAAAAGCTTGAAATATATATTCACTCAGAAGGAGTTGAATTTGAGATAGCGAAGGTGGTTGGAACTTATTAAAGACTACGATTTAGAGATAGCATACCACGAGGGGAAAGCGAATGTGGTAGCCGATGCCCTAAGCCGGAAAACCCAACATGTGACAAACTCGTTAGTAATTCCGCCGGCATTGTACATGGAATTGGCAAGATTGGAGCTAGAACTTGTGCATCCTGGCACAGTGAGAGAAACGGTCAATACCATGGTCGTAGAAACTCCAATATTGGACGAGATTCGACTCGCTCAACCGGGCGACCCGAAACTCGAGAAGATAAAAGGGTATATTGCCGAAGGAAAGGCAATAGGATTTGCTGTCCACGAGGATGGAAGCATCCGTTTTAAAGGGAGATGGTGTGTGCCCCTTAAATGCGCCGAGTTGAAACAAAGGTTGATGGAGGAAGGGCACAACACGCCATATTCCGTACATCCCGGAGGTGACAAGCTATACAAAGATCTGAAGAAGATCTATTGGTGGCCGGGAATGAAGAAGGAAGTGGCGAATCTCGTGGCGAGATGTCTCACCTGCCAAAAGGTTAAGGCAGTGCGACATAAACCCCTAGGATTGATGCAACCACTAGAGATTCCAAGTTGGAAGTGGGATAGCATCTCAATGGACTTTGTCTCGGGATTACCCCGATCACCTAAAGGCATGAACAAGATTTGGGTGATTGTGGATAGGCTAACGAAGACAGCCAAATTTATCCCAATGAAAGACACGTGGACTATGGACCAATTGGCCCGAGCCTACATCGATAATGTGGTACGACGACATGGAGTACCACATGATATCATTTCCGATAGAGACAGTAGATTTGTCTCTCATTTCTGGACGGAGTTACAAAAAGCTCTCGGTACTCAAATCAAAATGAGCACCGCATTCCACCCAATGACGGATGGACAAACCTAGAAGACATGCTAAGAGCATGTGTGTTGGAATTCAAAGGAAATTGGGAATCTCATTTACCCTTGATTGAGTTTTCCTATAATAATAGCTACCATGCTAGCATCGGCATGGCACCTTTCGAGGCGTTGTATGGACGAAAGTGCCGAAGCCCGTTGAGCTGGGAAGAAAACGATAAGTCCGTGGTAGTGGGACCACAACTTATCGAAGACATGGCTCAACAAATCAAGGTGATTCAAGGAAAAATGAAAGCCGCTCAAGACCGTCAAAAGAGTTATGCCGACGTGAGACGACGAGACCTAGAATTTCAAGTGGGAGATAGGGTCATGCTAAAAATATCACCCATGAAGGGGGTGATGCGCTTTGGCAAACGAGGGAAGTTAAGTCCTCGATACATTGGACCTTACGAAATTCTAGAACGAGTCGGAACTTTAGCTTACCGATTGGCTTTACCGCCACACTTAGATAGAGTTCATAATGTCTTCCATGTCTCGCAACTAAAGAAGTATGTGCCGGACCCGACACATGTACTTCAATCGGAGATAATTGAGCTCGATGAAGACTTGACTTACGAAGAAGTCCCAGTGCGTATTCTTGACACTAAGGAACGAGTAACGAGGAACAAAACCGTCAAAATGATCAAAGTTCTTTGGTCAAACCACAAAAGTGAGACAGCAACTTGGGAAGTAGAATCCGACATGAGAGAACGATACCCAACATTATTCCAAACCGATACCGACACAGTTATGGGGACATAACTGCAATCTTAAGGGGGAGAGGATGTCATACCACCTATTTTTGACCACCTATTTTACGTACACTTTTGTAAACTTTTGAACTACGTTATGGCTTGATCCCTTCACCGGGTACGTAGGCAGCTTAGAAGTTTTAATTCTAAGTTCAGTCGCAACATAATAAAACAAACACAAGACCTTTAGCACGAGAAAAGTCGAAACACAACTTCGAGGACGAAGTTGATTCTTAAGGAGGGTAGACTGTAATACCCGTGAATTTTCCATCATAAAATAAAACAATAATTAAATAAATAAATAATAAATAAAATAAATACCATAAATAAATAGATAAATCCAGCAAATAAATAAATAAATAAAGATAAAGAAATGAGAAATGAGGTTTTAACTTAAAAAGGAATTAAAGGAATTTAATTAAATAAAAGGATGGATTAAAGGTAAATAAATTATACACCGAAACCCGACACTAATGAACTCGAGGAAGTATGAACCCGAAGATACCCCGGAAATCGGAATTCGGGAGCATAGAGGGATAGAAACCCGAAAGAGATGCGGAAAAGCACGACGGATCGCACGACCCGCCCGGACCGAAGTCCAGGCGAGTGTCGCGCGGTGGCCGCGCGGTCGAAGGAGGAAGAGCGCGCCACGACCGCGCCACACGACAGATTCGCCCGTTGCGTGAATCTCTCGCCCGAACGCAGATTTTTCGACTTTCGGTTGAACATCTCTCGACCCAAGACCCTTAGGTCAGATGTTGGACGCCCTAGGACTTGGGAAATCTATAAAAAAAAACCCCTTGGGAGCCCCGAACAAGTTTACAAAACCCTACAACCTTCTAACCATTTGAAACCCTAAATCTGGAGTCGTCGGAGGCACGAAACCAAAGGCGAGACCTGTTGGACGAATCTTTCTACAGATCTCCATAGTCGTGGTAAGTCTCGATCCAATCTTTGTCAATAAACGATTCGAAAACGAATCCTAATCATCTCCTCTTTCTTTCTACACCTCGAATTGGATCTAGATCGTAGAACCCGACGAACGGAGAGGAGAAACGGTGGACGGGAAGCCACGCCTTCGAATACACGGTCCCGGACGTTCATAAACTCTGTAAGTTAACTCTTACATGGTTTTGGGATGAATTAAAACATTCAAACTAAAAGATTAACAAGAAACCAAAAATCTGTCAATCTATACTTTCTACCGACGCAACATATTTGATGAATTTTTCTGAACCTTAAAACGAACTCAAACGAAAAAACTTAAAACACGAAAAACGTTCCTAAGACTTATATCTAGCTACTGTAAATTTTTGAGAATTTTTGGAGTTGATTTGATATGTGAAAACCTATCGAAACCGAACTGCTTGAATCTAGATCTCGAAATCCTGGACAGAACTTAGGAATGATCTTGATCACGTTTTTTACATAGGATCTAGGCTGTTTTAGATCTTTGGACGAACATGAAAGTTGTAGATAAATGTCTTAAGATGATCTCTGTAAAATTTCATCAAATTTGGAGTTGAATTGCTATGGCAGAATTCGAAATCTTTAAACTGTGATACATTAAATTCGGACAGAATTATTCTTCTACGAAAATTGGTGATTTTGACCTGTTTAGGTTCCTCGGATTGAAAAAATTAAAACACAAAAATTGTAGATCTCGATGTTTCAGAGTCAGATATGAAATTTTGGAATTTTTGGAATTAAATCTGATTTTAGACGAATTTTAGAGTAAACTGTGGTTTACCGGAAACGAAATCTTGAAATCTTGTTGAAACATGGAATTAACCTTTAGGGTTGAAACGTATTGAGATATTATTTTTAAATGAATACAATTGAAATCAGATTTTAAAAACTAAATCCCCTTACAAACTTGATAAATTAAAATTAGGGGTGAGTGCTCTGCAGGGTGCCCCCTAACTGCTTCACTTCGTGCCTTAATGGACGATGGTGACCCCGCACGCTAAACTTGAGATATGGATTGCCTAAACGGCGAAATATAGAGCCTACACTCTCGTGAATATCCGTATGGGTTTCCCGAGGCTCCGGAGTGGTACTGGGTATGGCTGATACGGTTGCGGCCGCCGGGCTACCGGCTAAACTTATTGACATCGCGATGCTATCGTGAAACTTTGAAATACCAAATCGGGGATGTAATGGGGATTTTAAATTAAATTAAATTAGATTAAATTATGTCGTTGTCCAATTAAAGTATTTAAATGCTTTATTTAAATTATGGCTATTATCTTAAACCATGCGATATGTGTTATTAAATAGAGCCCTGAGATAAATTATGCTATTGGATAGTTGATTAGATGAAATTAAATATTATGTTATTATCATGCTTTTAGTAAGTTATTCAATTAATGGCTTTTAAACCCTACGATCATGCATGTGTTAACTTACTCAGCAAATTTGCTGACCAAAACCATTTTTATCCCTTTTCTTACAGAATATGTGGAATGAGCATATGTGAGCACGAATCATGCATGGGATTTTGGGGAACGTTATTTTGCTTTTAAATTCGTACTTTAGACTATATTATGAACGGGCCTGTTTAACCCGTATTTTGGCCATGTGGGCCCTATTTATATTTTCCGCTGCGATACTGTACTAAACCAATTATTTCCGCTGCGCTATGCTAGTGGTATCTTCGAATTATATTGTATGGGCTATTTTGAATGATTTAAATATTTTTAAATACTGCAATACCTAGCCTTGCATCTCTTTAGTAAGCTCGGAGAAACCGTGTCTTACTATGGAGATGTGGCGGTGACATCCCGACCTGGGTGACCAAAAACCGGGGTGTTACAAAAACATACCAAAGCTACCAAAAGCTGTGTTTTGTACACTAGCTTTTGGGAGCTTTTGGAATAGACTCGGGGTCTATTCTGCACGCAGCTTTTGGGAGCTTTATCTTTTATTTTAAAACAAAAGCTCCATTTTGTACACTAGCTTTTGGGAGCTTTTGGTTTCTTTTTAGAAGCTATTTCTCGTAGCGTTAAAAACAAGCTACTTCCTACTGCTCCAGCTCTAGTTCCCTACAGCTCTAGCTCGCAGCTACAGCTCTACGTGCAGAACAGCCCTTTGATAATCAAGTTTCGAATCTTTATCCAGCTTCATATTACTTCTCTTTAGCTCTTTATAATTAGTGTGTGATGAATTTCCATCATTTTTTGTCAATGTGCGGGCGTCAAGTGTAACGAAATTATATTTTTTTGTATATATTATAACTATTTTTTATAGAAGTGTATGAATAATTATTTAATTATTCATACATAATTGTCAATGTGCGGGCGTCAATTGTCAATGTGCGGGAGTACATAATTGTTGTTTCATAATAAAAGATTATGTGACAGAGGTTTTCACTTCTTTTTTTTTTCGGGGAAAAGGGAGGGCCGAAGCCGATTTTATATCAAAAAAAGCTAAGAATGGTACAAGCAAAAAGGATCTGGAGCAGGAGAAACAAATAGCCGAAGTAAAGCTCCATCAAGCAGACCTTGGCAGCCCATAAATGACAGGCCCAGAAGCAGTCCCAAAATGCCACCTACATGGCCCAAGGCCAATAAGGAGCCCAAAATCCAAGTCTTAAAAAGAAAAAACCCTAACACCCATACACGATTGTCACCACACTCAAACCAGCGGCAAAATCCTTCATCCTCCTTCACATCTTCGACCAGCGAACCAACGGGGACAGAGAGCAACATGTGGCGAAGCTACAGTAATCCCACTCCTCAAGGAGGCAAACTGGACGCTCGACCCCTTGACTCCTTTATCGGACGGTCTATCGGGCAAGGGTTGTGCTCCAGTGGCCTACCCCGAGCGCCGCCTATTCCTTTAACTCATTTGCTGATGTGGGTGAACGGATCTATCACTCTCACGACTATATGATGCCCTGGGGGGGGAGTGAAGATGGGAGCTTTTGTGCCCAAGCACCAGAAGCTTGTCGGATCCAGGAAGGAGAGCGCTCAGAGTCATTAGGGCTGCCTGGAGAGGGGTTTCGGGGAGATCGTGAACGAGGACTGCGGCTGCGATAAAGGCACGCGGGATTCGTGGGGAGATTAGTAAGAAGGATGTGCGATTGCTGTGGGGGCTCCGGGACAGGAGATCTGGATGGAATCTGAGGGGGAGGGGAGGATTGGCGGATGGAGTTTCTGGCAATATTGGGGTTTTGATTGGGGATGTCCTGTGTGCACGTTGGAGTGATAGGAACCCTCGCTGGTTTCTGGAAAGTGGAGGGATTAGGGGTCACGTTTTCTTGTTCATCCCTGAGAATCTCAAAGCGATTCCGACTGGAGTTGTTAGGATAGGTACCATTATCTGTCCTCTGTTGGGGCTTGCGGCAGGATTGTACCAACATCCAAGGGCCAAGGCCTGAATGATCATGTGAGGTAGAATTAGTATTCTGCTCGACTTTGGGAGGATTGACAGCCTCGGTTTGATTGTCAGGGCGTTCAGGGCAGGAAGTTTGAACATGACCATATTTCCCGCAAGAAAGCACACCTGTTTGATATTTTCATATTCAAGGTTCACAATGTCATCCTCGAGAATGAGTTGGGACTTGAGGGGCTTCTCCAATTCGATCTTTACGGCCAATCGGGCATATCTCCCGCGAGAGTTATCATTGGTATTGAAGTCGATGCTTAGAACTTGCCCCAAAGATTCACACACACAGAGTAGATATTGCATGTTAAACAGGTATACCGGGATCTTGGGTATACGCACCCATACCACCATTGTCTTGACCTCGTTAGTAGACGGATTGAATCTTTCATCCCATGCCTGGACATGTAAATAGTTGCCTGCTACCATCCACGAGCCTCCGGTTAAGGCGTGCAGGGCATCGGCTTCTTTGAGGATACGCACAATAAAATAACCATTGTCAACGTCGATCAACGGTAGGGGTGCAGACGCGGGCCACAACCGATCGAGCCGAGACTTCAGAACACGATATGGGACATTCCTTCCGATAACTTTAAGAACGACCGCAAACTTCCATGGCCGTATAAGGGACTCATTGAAGGCTTTAGAGAGTTGGAAGCATGGGATTCCATTCACCTCAGATTGAACTATGTCATATGGATCGCCAAAATCATCACTGTAGATCTCTTCGGTTGGAACGTGAATGAATCCCGCTCCACGCGGGGCTGCGGCACTGTATGAAGGTCGCTGCCGTTTATTCGTATGTGTGTCCATCGGATCCAGCGGCTCACCGTCATGATCCACCATCTCAGAGTCACTCATGGGGCTGGCACCGGGTAGGAAATCTTGGAGGATTCTTGGGGTATTTTTGGGGTAATTATATTGTAGGTTTTCACTTCTTTAACAAAACGTTATCCATGATTGTATATAAAAATTCAATAAAAATTATTATAACAAATAAAAACCCTATAAAACATTATTTTAAAAACGGACTATTAAGTAATTCACCCATTTAATTATAGTTAAATTTTAAAGTTAAATTTGGTAAACTAATTCATCCATTTAATCATACTAGTTTATTATATGTTGAATTATATTGCACTAACATAATTATTACTGAATATTATATGATTATATCAGTCAAATTTATTTTGATAATTAAGAACATATTGCTCATTAATTCGTTATTATTATTAAATTTATTAAAATTATTGATTATACATAAATAAAATAATTAATTTTAGGCATGAATGGTCTATATTAGTGTTGTATATTTCTTTGTTTATTCTTCTATTACTTTGGTAATTCTTTTGGAAAATTTGATATCAACCGCGATCACCGACTCATTAGGCCGACTAATATGGTTTGAATAATTAGAGTTAAGGTATCAAAATGGTTTCATCATCCCCGACTCATTAAGCCAACTAATATGGTTTGATCCCAAAATATTATTGCTTAAGCGACTAAAATACCATAATCATTCAAGTCGATTGGGTCATATTGTTTTTTTAGTTCAACTATCAATATTGTAATGTATTTTAATGTCTAATTTCTCACGTTTTTAATTTTTCTTTCTCAGTTCTATGTGAACTAACTAGAATTGCTTTAATTAGTGTCCTTTTTGAACTTGTACTCATTCCCACTCCTTGCTACTCCGTAGTTCAGTGTGGAGTATGAACCCTAATTTAGATTGGAGGGTTTACGACACATGTGGATACTTTCCAACCCATTTAGTGCATACTTACAGAGTGGGGAAGGTGACCATTAAAT
The DNA here is from genome assembly GCA_030278955.1 of Hygrophila difformis. Classification (NCBI taxonomy): domain Eukaryota; kingdom Viridiplantae; phylum Streptophyta; class Magnoliopsida; order Lamiales; family Acanthaceae; genus Hygrophila; species Hygrophila difformis. Next base: position 9,085,340 of record JAOANR010000011.1, read on the forward strand.
TAGAGATAAGGTTATAAAGTGTCCACCTTTGTCGGTCAAACACAGTCAATGCATACGTGGCACCTACATGATACAATTAAATTAATTATTTATACTAATCTCGTGTCCCGTCAGTAAATATGGGTGATTAAGGCCTCATGGGACCATTTTGGAGACCATTAGCAAAGTTATGGCATCAAATTAAAAACTCCAAACTTATAGCACCAAATTGGAAAATAGGCAAAGTTACGGCACCATTTTGGTATTTTTTTTCCATTAAAAATTATACACTCAAACTTTCAATCTATTGCTTTCAAATAAATTAATATTAGTAAGGTAGGTGAGAGCTGGATCGACCTGGAGGAATAATCTGTAAGTATTCGTCACAATAAAAAAACAAAAAACAAAATAAAACAAAAAAAAACAATAAAAACAAAAACAAGAAGCACAGTGGCTTCAATAAAAACAAAGATTGAATTGTGATTGGTGGAAAGATGTCTGAAGAGTGTTCGAGTCCAACACGATGACGGTGCTGGTAATGGAATGGAATGGAATGGGTGGTCAACGTTGACTCTAGTCAGATTCCTTACTGCAACGCGGTTTAGTTGGATTTATTTGCCCTCTTTATCTGCCCGATATTCAATCATACTTTATTCCAACCAACCTCAGTTGATTTGAGTAGATTAGGATTTTTAATTATTTAAGCAATATCTTGAGTTCGACCCATGTGTATACAAAAAAATTATTTGGGAGAGACGTCCTTCATTACCTATACAGATCCTCGAATGATGAGTCTTAGATCTAATGTGACATGAGGATACCTGGTTATTCAAAAAATAAATCATACTCTTTTGCAGCTTAATTGGATTTTATTTGAAATTATAAACTTATTTATCCGTAATTAAAATTAAAATTGGCCACGAATAAAGGCATGGGATTGCTTTCATCCGTTTGCCACGCTCCTTCAGCAATAAGGTTGCAGATAGCTTGGCCAAACATGATGCTGGGATAGAGGAGTTTTACACCACGTGGATTTTCCCACAGGATTTTGTTCTGGGGAATCTAGCGACGGATTTCTCAAGGGCATGGTTCCCCCGGTACTAGTCGTTTATTAGTGCTAGTTGTTCCTTGTGTTTTTTTTTTCCTTTTTCCTTTTTTATCTTGTTATTTTTCTCTGGCTTCGGCTCTTAAAAAAAATTGACCACGAATATCAACGTTTTAAATTATTAGATACAGATTGTACATGCTTTCAAATTACAGATTAAATTGAGAATCGAGGTTTGGCCACGATAGAAAAAAAAAAAACTTGCTACGCCTTAGGAAAAAATTCTGCCGCAAATCACTAAAATTCGTTTATAAAATACACTATTTTAGTTGTTGTAATGGAATTTGCGGTTGATTCGAGTTCCTTATGAAAATATTTCGTTGCAAAAATCAAATTTTCTTACATAAAAAGTTTTCTGAGGCGAAAAAATTATGTTGCAAAATGTAATATTTTTTTTTTTGTTGTGATGGATTCGAGTTCAGTAAGAAAATTTTTCAATGAAAAAAATTTATTTTTATTGTAGTGATACTCTTTTGTGTGGCCAACTCGATCTTTGTTCGAGCTCTGCCACTTTTTTCACTTGGATTGTGTGGCTTTGTCTCTATTGGCTACGTTTGGGGAAAAAATTCCAACATTTAGCGTTTTAAAATTTAAAATATATAGGAAAATATGTATTGCTTTTTTTTTAATTATCTTTGTCTAAATGCACTATTTTCTAAAGCTAATGTAGACTAAACTTGGAAAATAATTAGAGTTTAGAATTAATTTGAAGTTTACAATTAATAGTGGAAAATAGTTTTAATTGGGATAGTAAGATGTTTGTGTTTGATACTAGCTGGAGTTTAGAATTGGAATTTAAAAATTGGAGTTTGAAAACGATGATGTAGCTTTTAGAATTTATAGTGAAAACAGTTTTTGATATTTATAGATTATTTAAGCAGTTAAAAGCTAAACACTAATTATTGAACTATAATTTTTTACCAAATGCAACCATAGTATATGTATCCATCACTTCACAGTTAAACCTCATTCTCAAATCTCAACCCTTTCTAATTTTTCTTAAAACAATTTGAGCAAACACAACCACTAATTGTTCTCACACACTAATCAAAGCCAGGGATTGAGGAAACAAATTTTAAATGCAACTTGCGCAATTAATTCCAAATTTCAATATTATATATAGTACAACCATAAGAATAAATAATCGTTTTAATATAAATTGCTTTGAAGTCCAAAGTCAAATTTAAGACCTAGCTAATAACACAAATTAAAATAGCCCATGCATGGTTTAATTAGTTCATTCGTAGTATTTTCCCCCCTAACCCTAAAACTTTGAAAATGAAATATGGGCCCCAAAAAAATAAAATAAAAAAACAAGGGATGATAAATTAGGATATACGACAATGATGATGATGATGATGATGATGATGGTGATGAAGATGAAGGTTGAGCAAATCCATTGGACATTCCTTTTGACATTCAAATATTTGGCTTTATTGATCAACCAAATTAACAAAAAACCTCTAGAAGTCGACTCCCATAAAGATACAAATAATTAGAATGTAGCTAGCTAGCTAGCTAGCTAGGGTTGACATTATATATATTGTCTGAAATTATTCCCTTAATTATAATTTATACCATATTGAATGAAGAAAGCTAATGAAACAAGGCAAGAAAGACCACGGACTTTTGAATATTGTATCACTTATTGTTTAATAATTTTCAGTGCTGCAAGTTGTTTTAAAATTAGATCAATTTTTTCTTTAATTTTTTGTTTATTTAACTTTTTTCCCGGCTGATTATATTCTAATTTGAGAGAGAGAGAGAGCACAAAATTTGCATGCTTCCTTAGGGATTATGAGACCTTTTTTACTTTATTCCTGATTAATTTCTTTTAATTTGGTCTTGTACAGAAACTGTTGGAAAATAATGGGCCTTTTGGTCCATTAAAGGTGTGAATGGGATTGATCCCACATTGCTTGAAAAAGAAAAAATTATCCTACTTATATATAGGAATACACCTTCTAAATGTTTGAAGAAATAAACAATGTTATACTCCATGGGCTACATGCGCGCAGGGTGGGTGCGAATCCAGCTTCAAACAAGTGCAACCTGCGGACACGAATGCTGGACCGGAAAAGCCTTGGGCATTACGAGCCTGTTCAACTCGATTTTGCTTTTTTGAGCTTTAATTATTTTTATTTATTTCTTCTTAAATTTGAATGAATTGGCACGACCTTTGGCAGAGAGCTACTGAATTCAAACAATGGGTGCGACCCTTGGCAAAAAACCTTTCAAATTCAAATGGAAAGCTACAACTTCGAACGAATGGATGCATAGTTCAAACGCATGGCTGCGTATCCACCGTACCAACACATTGTTTCGTAACGAAAAAATGCGACTTTCGGGCATCTATATATACTATGCTGCCATACTTCATTCGAACAATCCGAATTTCTAGAATTCTAGCAAAAACAAAAAAAATAATTCGAAAATATCCTCTAACACACAAGCATTCTGAAATAGTGTTCCAGTTCGCCTCCGTCGAGTCTGTTGTATCCTGGGAAACATTTGCACCGATATACAGGCAATACTATTTTAAGGAAATCGTTGCAATAACGATCCTCGGATTCAATCTCAAACACTGTGTATTCGAAGTTATTATCCCATATTAATAACAGAAACAATGGTAAATTTTTCAATCATAAAAAAATATATATTTACATCATTATATATTTGAAAGAATCATTTTTTTTTTTAAAGCCAAAGCCGGAGTTATGGTATTCTAGTTGGTGCCCCTTGAATCCAGATGATTGTTTTGACTTTTGAGGAGGTCTACTCATAACTTGAGAGGTTATTTTCGGAAAGACGAGTAAGAAATCATTTTCATCCCCCATTAAAATGTGATAGGGGTGTGCATCGGTCGGTTCGGTTAACCGAACCGAACTAAACTCCAAAACCGAATTAAAAATCGAATTTTTTTCTAAAAACCAAAACCGAACCAAAATTACTGAAAATCGAAATAACCGAACCGAAATTTTTCGGTTCTGTTATACCGGTTAACCGAACCGAATTGCTTTTCTACAAAATAAAATATTTTTTGATCAAAACATCTCTATTACCATTTTCAAACCTGTAAATTCGCCCTGTCAAACAAAAACATCATATCTGCATATAACTATGAGTTGCATTGTTCAAATTACACACAAATGAAATGACAAAATAAAGAAACAGTCACCGAATAGTTCAAATACGAAACAATATAAAAGTCTCAAAACTCTCAATATTGGTTCTTATTTCTCATCCACACAAACAGTCACCGAATAAGGGGTACTATTTTGTGTTTATTATATAATGTCATAATGTATTTTATATTTTTTTGAAATATATAATTCAAATTTTGGTTCGATTCGGTTAACCGAATTGTATATTTTTAAAACCAAAAACCGAAGCGAAAACTGAAATTTTGAATTTTCCAAACCAAAAACCAAACAGAAATTCAAAAACCGAACCAAATTGTAAAATTCGGTTCAGTTCGGTCGGTTTGTTCGGTTTCGACCGAAATTTGCACACCCCTAAATGCCATGACTAATTTTAGAATGAAAAATGACATTTTCAAATCGGGTTTAATTATTTAGGGGTCGAATTAATATATTTAATGGTTTTGTTTATAAATAAATAATACTACATATGTGTATACGAGATTCAAATAGGGTGCCGGGAATGGAGTTATGCGACATGTGTAGTCATTGAGCGTTTCCTTTTTCTTTTCCTTTTGTTTATTTTCACTGTTTTTTTTCTTTTTTTAGCAGCCGTTGCGGCATTGTTCACCAAAAAAAAATAGGGTTTATTTATTTAGGGGTTGAATTAATATATTTAATGGTTTTTATTATAAATAAATAATACTCCATCTGTCCCAACGGAAATATTCTACTTGCTATTTTTGGATATCTGATCAATGTCTTCTTTCTATAAATAGAAATAATTTTCCCTCTAATAACTATGTAGGCCCAATCATATACTCACAAATTAATTTTACCTTAATTCTCGTGCCCAACAGTAACAAGACGTTACTAATGGGACGGAGGGAGTAATACATATGTGTATACGAGAAACAGAGGAATAATTTTGGATGAAATGTTAATGTGATTAGGTTGGAACAAAGAAGAATTAATTTGATGATTGGGGTTTGACCTAGTCTTCCCATCCAAATTCTCCACCTAGATCTTTTTTGTTTTGCACTATATTTAATTCTTTATTGTATAGTAGTAATTCTAAATAGTATTTTCTTCTCTTCCCTCTCTTGCTGTAGATTTTTATAATTTTTCTTTTGCCAACGCCTTGGTATTTTTTATTTAAAAAAAAAAAAGGACCGATTTATCTCGTTTTTACAAATCAAATGAAAAAGTCAACGATAATAAAGTAATACTAGTATAGTAGTACGTTGACAAGTGAGATGATGCATGTCGATGAACTAACATACAAGAGACGAATCATAGATTTTCAACTCCAAGTTGTGCATGTCGACAATATCATTTTATTTTATTAATATAACCCTATCTGTTTTTTTCTTTCTTTTATTTTTCAGTACATTTATTTGACACTAAAAATTGAAGGCCTCGTTAAGAAAGAACGGGGAAATCTCCAATCTCACTCCAGCCAAGATAGGCTGAAAAAAAAAAAAAAAAAAAAAAAAAAAAAAAAAAAACATGCTGCTGCCGAGGGAAACTCACTCCAGTTAATATTTTTTACTAAACCATGATAAAAATAAAAAATTAGAAGAAACAAAAAAAAAAAAAAAAAGCAAAGAAAATGGGCAAATACCCGTGTTTTTATGCTTGTGGCGTTGTGATAGAATTGTTAATCATGATAAATATAATAATTATATACTACCTCTGTTTTTTAATAACTGCTTTATTTCCTCATTTCACGCAATCCAAGATACGTATTTAAACCTTAATAATTCAGATTGTGTACAAATAAAAATTATTAAAATTTGATCGATATTCTAAAACTACGTTATTAAACGAATCCAACAAGATTTCACTTGACTATGTTTTATCTTATATAACTAAGTTAAAAATAATTAATGAAATAATTAATGAAATTTACCCAATGAATAGTAAACACTATGGAAATGGTTAAGTTATATCAAAACAGAGGAAGTACATATATAAAGCCTGTTCATAGGATAGTTACACAATTTTTTGGTTCATTTTCCTTTCAATTCCCTATAAGAATTTTCTGTTCTAACGACCAAATTTATTTTGATAAAATTTGGTCACTAAAGAGGTTAGCGACCGAAATTCGTTAGCTACCACAGTTTAGCTACCAAATCAGCAATTTTTGTAGTAGTGAATCTACCCAATTTTGGATGGATTATTTTGAGAGGAAAAAGAGAAAACATAAAAACTTGAGAACACAACACAAGGGCTGCAGGGAATGGTATTTGAATTTGGAATGAATAAAAAACTAGGCTTTGGGAGTTGCTATCCAAATCCAACTATGTACTAAATGGACCCAAGTAGTAGTAATTTTGACAAAAAGTGAGTGGTATCAGTAATAAAAACACCATAAATATATAATAAAATTGGGTATGATTATATATGAAGTTAATGGTTGATATCTTCTACTTCATATCCCACTGTGAATTCAAATTCTAGTATGCTTTGTGAATATTATTTTATTGTGCTTATAATTTTGTACAATATATTTTCATTTATTTCATGTTCATAAATTAGTAATTATACTACATACAAGAATTTCCTATTTTAGCGATCGAAAATTTTGGTTATTAAATTCCAAAATCCAGTCGCTAATGGTGTTTGCGACCGAAACTCGTTAGTTACCAAAATTTTAGGTGCTAAATTCGGTAGTCAAATGAGAATATTCTTGACTTCTTGTATTTTTAGATATCTTTATTATTATTGAAAATTTATTTTAATGACATTTGTGATTTTTTTTAAAATTGATGGAATTGTGGAAATTTTATTTTTATTATTATCATAATTTTAGAAGTATTTTTGTTGTGATAATTGGATATTAAATTATATATAATTCTAAACTTTATTTTAATCATAATATTGAAATTCAATTAAATTATTTGCAGTTGAAGCTACTTATAAAAAAAATTTAAAAATAAGTATTTAATCCATTATTATTAAGTGATAAATAACGTAGCCTGATAACATCAGTCCAAATAATATAATGAAAATGTTTGTGAGTTAACAAATTATGAGATACTAATGGATATGTTGGCCTCCAAACAACCCATAAAAATCCTTGTTTGAAATGATACGAAAGGTATTAAATGAAACTTAATATTCCATAATAAAAAAAATTTTAAAAAAAAAAAATCACTTCTTGGAAAATAAAGCAATGGAATGACAAGAAAGTGTACAAAAGCGAACCACCGATTAACCTCAAAATATAATAAAAGTTTGTGGTTATAATTAAGTTGAAGTGTATGCAAAATGCTTATTTGACAATTGACATACAAATATCAGAAACAAATTTTCTTGCCAAATGGGGTTGGGAACTTACCCTAGTGGTCAAGTCCCCCTTCTCTCAACTATAGGTTGGGAGTTCGATCCCCACCCGGCCCTCTATCCCCTCCCCTTTATCCCCCTTTGTAATTTGTGTGGTTTGGGCTCCCACACACCTTTGCCGACACATGAGTGTCACTGTTTACCAAAAAAAAAAAATTCTTGCCAAATTAAAGGGGCAAGTTCAAGACTACTAAAGGGATCTAGTCACTCAACTCAAGGGTTTAGGAGTTGATTCAGGCACAAAAAAAAGGGGGGGGGGGGGGGGGGGGGGGGTATATGAATCATTCCATTCAAAATTTACCAAACAAATCCTAACACAGCAAATTGTTATCAAGTATATTTTCAACCATACTTTAAGATTCTTTTTTTTTTTTTTCATTTCATAATACTTTTATAACGTTGTTGACTAAGAGTATGCATGCATTACTTTGCACACATGCTAATTAACACCTTTATTATTATTATTATTATTATTATTATTATTATTATTATTATTATTATTATAATATCAAAAATTAAGAAAGAAGTAAGAAAGTAGTTTGTATGGTATGGATTCTCACAATTCCTATTTTGGCCAATGGTTTCGTCAAAAAATTAAATAAAGTGCTGTGTCTGTTCATGGGGTGATGAGACTACCGCATCCACCAGCTGGTTTTATGCCCGAATTGCTAGATTGTGATCGTGTTGGTTTTTCGAGTCTTGGAGTGTACTACTAGAAGTATAATTTGACTTTGGCTTTGGCCTCTCACTTATCAATCAAATAGACTCCATAGTGATTTTTTTTTGGGTAAGCCAATTCAATGACCGGAGAAAATACAAACACCACACGAAAAGAACAAAAGAAAGAAACAAAAAGAAATCACAGAGGAAGAGACGAAAATGGCAAAATACATGAAAGGAACACAACAATAAAGCATAAGAAACAAGGCTTGATCAGGCGAGGTAGACTACCTCTAGGACTGCATTTTGGTAACCCCATCCGGGGGTTCCTCGGCCCGATTAGCGGTATCATCCTCTTCTTGGGAGTCGATATTCTCCTTCCGAAATTGCATCCCATGGTCAGATGGGGATGCAGGATCGTCCCTGATCTCCTGCCCTTCGATTGGAGTTGAGGCTCTGGGGCGTTTGTTCAAGGTTGGGCTTTCCCTCAATTGGGAGTTAAAGGCCTTAGATAAAGGCTGGGCTTTCGGTGCCCTGTCCAGCTTAAGAGTGTGGGTCTTGGGCTGAGGGCTTTTTTTCCTGATGGGCTGAGTGTTGGTATGAGTCTCCTTCAAGTGGTTGGATTGTTTCCCACCTTGGGCTGCCACCTTCTTAGCTTTATTGGGCTCTCGTTTAGCCACTTTAATCCAGTCCCCTACATATGGTTGGGACGGTACCAGAGGCGGGCTCATAGGCACCTCGTCAGTGACCATTTTTTTGGGGGGTTTGGCTCAGAATTTGTCTCCTGTTTACTCTCATTGGAGTGTAGGTCAACTCCTGCCACCCCATTGCATGTCCCAATGCTTGCAGTTGCCAAATTAATGTTGCCTTTCTCACCTATTTTCAAATCAGAATTTTTGGGGTTGGCATTATTCCATTAGAAGCAAAGCTTCCTGCCAACTTAGGCCCCGTTCTCTACAACTTATTTTCAAACCTTATTACTTATTTTTTTCCAAAATCAGATCAGACCAGATCAGATAAGAAACATTCAGATCAGACCAGATCAAATCAGATCAGATCAGACCAGACCAGACCAGACCAGACCAGAAACATTCAGACCAGATCATATCAGATCATTATAATACAATTACATAATTACATATAATATTTTTTTTTAAAAAGGCAAAAACATATAGGAATGTATGCAAATATTATTTATATTATACTTATTTAATACTAATTTTAAAAGTATTTTTCAAAATATTTTTTTGCTCTTCAAAATATTATTTAAATATACTAGTCATGTTTTTAATATATTTTATATTATAAATACTTTCAAAATATAGTTTTAAATACTTTCATTAAATATTTTTGAAATATATTAGAAAATACTTTCAAAAATAACTAAACATAATAATAAAAACTATTAATTAATTATTATTATTATATATAATAAATATTAAATAGTAATTATTAATTTTTATTATTATATATTATTATTATTATTATCATAATTTAATTAGAATCAAAATAGCTTATCGAAAAAAATAATTAGAATCCAAATATAAATAAAATAAGATCAGAACAGATCAGACCAGATCAGATCAATTCAGATTAGACCAGATCAGACCAGATGGAATCAGACCAGACCAGAAACATTCAGATCAGACCAGACAAATTCAGATCAGACCAGATCAGATTTTACAAATTCAGATCAGACCAGAAAAATTAAGGCCTAGATAACAGGGCCTTAGCCGTTCCTTCATACCATAGGCCCTTCCCGATGGCACCACCACCCTAGTCACCGGAGCTGCCGGAGTTTTGGAGCAAACATGGCTGGCCTGTCCATATTTTTGGCATGTCGAACAAAGGAGATGAAGGCCTTCATAGGCAACTTTGAACCATCTCTTCCCAACTAAAACACTTGAGACAACCGGAATGCTAAGATCTATCTCGACGCACACCCTCGCATATCTTCCTCTACTAACATCCCGGGATATGGCGTCAACTCTAAGAGGCCTGCCCAAGGCAGCGGCCATCTTAGTGAGGATGAACTCATCAAAATACTCAAATGGGAGACCTGGAAATCTTGCCCAAACTACGGTTTTCTTAGGGGTTTGTTCATCAGCTATAAAGTCTGCTCTCCAAGGACAAACCGTGAGGTAACTATCGAAAATCATCCATGGGCCACCGTTGAGGATTCTAGAACGATCCTCTGCACGATCAAACTTGATGAGGAAGTAGCCGGCATCCATGTTGATCATCTGAAAACGGTCTTGGATCTTCCAAAGTTGACCGATACTATCGAGAAGGGCCATGTATCCGACTTTACGGCCAAGGATGGAGATGATGAGGGCATCCTCAAAGGGCTTGCAAATGCGCTCCATGATCGTCGGGTCAAGGGTGATGCGAGGTTTTAGCCGATCTCCCTCCAGAAAATCGAGCTTCACGAGATCGTCATTGGCCGGCTCTTCAGACCGGGGGGGGGGGGGGGGGGGGGGATTTTGCCTTCAAGTACCTTATCTCGAAAGACACTGATGAACCGCCAGAGAAGACCAGGGATTCAGGGGGGAGGCCGGGGATGGCCGGCGGGAATGGAGGAGCCGTACTGTGGTGGAGGGGAGGGAAGGAGTTTGGAGAGAAACTCATTTCATCCAGCGATTAACTACTCATATGTGCAGTGCATGAGTTTGATATTTGCTTCTCGACTCCATAGTGATTGATCATGGTGATTATTCAAAACCTAAAATGGAAGGTTTTTCATTCAAATACTGTAACTTTGGCTTTCACAATGATTTCAATTAATTTAAAGATAATAACTAAAATATGCCACCAGAAGGAGGTCATTCCACTTTTGGGCCACGATATTTTGATTTAGAGAAATAAGCCATTAGAAGGATTTCGAGCTTGAATTTAGGCCATTTGACCGGATATTGGGGCCGTGATGGCTTAAAAGTGAAAATAACTCCTTCTGGTGGTCTATTTTAGTTTTTAGCAATTATTTTTTATTTTGTGTAATTAAAATGAATAATATTCATTCCGTGCCTTTATTTATGTCTCACTTTTTTTTCTTATTCCAACATTTTTATTTCATTTTTATTTTAAAAAATAATTAAATATTAATTGTCAAACCTACCCATCACATCCCATTAATAAATCAATTAATTAAACTTTCAAACCCACTATCACTAATAATGAGACACTATTAATAAGACGGATGGAACAACATAAGAAATAACATAAATATTAATTCAAATATATTATAAAATAAGTAAAACAAATACAAATTTAAATAAATTATAAAGTAAAAATAAACATGTTTTATTATTAGTATCCCAAAATTTTCGGACACGGTACTTTATATGGATAAATAGTATTAAATGTAGGGATATATTAGTATTAAAAAAATGTAACTTAAAAATTTATATAATGTGATTATAACGAGTTTACAATTTCAATTTATTTATTTATGTATGATTTACTGTTATGTGGTTGTCCGTTGTTTTCAAATTATTAATGGTAGTGAGTTTGAAAGTTTAATTTGTTTATTTATTAATGTGATGTGATGGGTAGATTTGGCGATTAATATTTAATTATTTTTTAAAATGGAAATAAAATAAAAATATTGGAACAAGAAAAAAGAGAAGAAAGTGAGACAAAAATAAAAGCACAGAATGAATATTATTTATTTTAATTACAAAAAATAAAAAATAATTGAAAAAAATAAAATAGACCACCAGAATGAGTCATTTCTATTTTTAGGTCATCGCGGCGTGGCCTATTTTAGTTATTATCTTATTAATTTATTTTATTTTTTTGAGGTTAAGCAAATTACTAGTTTTCTTATAATCTTTTTAATAATTATGCAATATTAAAAATTATTATTTTATACTAGTATTTAAATTAATATACGCTTATTCATTTAGCAGGTTGAAGTTCAAAAAGCTCCCAAAATAACATATATGGCCTACTCACAATAGATATACTTAAAGTAAGTAGTCAGAATTCTAGGACGCCAATAAAATTAAACACAAGTTCACTATCATCAGTTATCACTGCATTAAACTTGTGATAGTGAGGCAAAGCAATTTGCATTCTAAACGAGCTTCCCGCATTAGACGAATACCTTGTGGATTGTGGAAGTCATATTTGCCATGTTTACTTGTCCCAATTTCCAGAAGATTCCAGAAGCAATCCAAGACCAATGAATGTTCTCAGGAGTCAATTAATTAGACCGCACTCATATCTAATTTAACATACTTATAAGAAAATTGCCCCAACAATGAAACCATATCTAATGCACTTACACACAATCAAACTTCTTTTGGACTCTATGCAGGTGTGTTGTGTGTAATCTTTTTCCTCTATATATAGGAGTATAAAATAAAGACAAATAAATTGGTCCAAATACTTGAAATGCATAGGTAACTGGTACATTTGTAGTAGAGTATTATTTTTCCTGCTTCCAGTTCCGGATAGATGTTGATTCTATTCTATAGTACTTATACAATGAACTAGGCATCATTTCATTTACTAAACAATTAGAGGACCAAATATGAAAAGAGAAATCGACTCCCCGCTTGGCCATACATTTGGTCCTTCTAAGTGTTTTTCTGTGATAAATGGATTCAACTTCCACAAGCCAGACAGTCTTCACGATTCGTTAAAGAGCAAACCATCTGCGCCATCTTGGAATTTTCATCGTTTGCCTCTTGGGCCTTGGCCTGCAAACCAATCACGATTCGCACAATAAGCCACATGCAAGTTAAATAAACTCAAGATTCATTAAAGCTGCTTCATGTCAAGACATCACAGACATTAATCATGGCAGTGTCAACTGTGAATTTGATGGCATCAGCAGCAGCACGGGTTCTTAGATAGTACATTCCTGTCTTCAAACCCTTTTGTGTCCACAGATGAGGGATCATGTAAATAACAGATAGTCAGATACGTGAATATTTCTAGATAATTCAGAATTCAGTGAGAGGGGAAAATTCTAAGTGCATACATTGGACCAAGCATAGAAATGTAGCGAAGTTAGTTTGCCAAAATTAGGCTGGTCCATGTGGATGTTTAGGCTCTGGCTCTGATCTATGTAGCATCCACGATCAACTGCCATATTGACCAATACCCGTTGCTTGATCTCCCAAACAGTTCTAGGAATATAGCAAATTAGGTGAGACAGAAAAATAACAGAATAAAAAGGAATAGGTTGTACCTCAACACTGAAAAGCATACTTGTATATCAGTTTTAGTTCTTCAGGAATTTCGGGGATTTTTTGGACGGAACCATCCTCATAAATTACCCTGTTCTTGAGGGTGGGAGACCAAAGGCCCATCTCGGTCAAATCATGCAGAAGGTGCTTGTTCACCACAACAAACTCGCCACTTAAAAATACGATGTTAAAAAGTCATGATCACAATCAAATGCATTATGCAAATGTTCATTGAATTAATTTATAAAGTGTTCAAATAATAGACCTTAGGACTCTGCGGCTATAAATATTGGAGGTGTATGGCTCAAAGCATTCATTATTTCCAAGAATTTGGCTTGTTGAAGCAGTTGGCATGGGTGCTATCAAAAGTGAATTTCTTACTCCATTATGTGATATCATAGCTCGAAGAGCATCCCAATCCCATCGATCTGATGGCTTCACACCCCACATATCAGGTTGAAGAATCCCCTAAAAGAAGCAGACTGTATCATCAGCATCATAATCCATGCAACTAGGCAACAAGGAATAAATGAAAACTTTAAATTAAGTTACACTTTCATCTAAACCGCTGTATGTACTTGAATGTGGAAACTCCAAAACAATTGCCGTCTTGGTTCAAATCACGTTGCAAAGATGCCAAACATATGTGAAAAAATTGCCAGTTCAGTTCAAAATACCTTGCTAATTGGGCAACCATCATATGTTTCGTAAGGTCCTTCTTTTACAGCTAACTCACAAGATGCCTTTAGGGCATGGTAGTATATGGTCTCAAATATGTCCTTATTCAACTGTTGAGCCTGCACTTGAGAGCTTGTATGTTTACTAAAGTAGAAGCTAAGTGATTTAGCTTGATCACATAGACAGAATGACACACAGCATTACCTCAGGTGAATCAAATGCCATGCCAAGTAAGATAAAAGTATCAGCAAGGCCTTGTACCCCAATTCCTATTGGCCTGTGTCGCAAATTGGAATTTTTTGCAGTCTCAACAGGATAATAATTCACATCTATAATCTTGTTCAGGTTTGTTGTAACTACTTCAGTGACCTACAGAAACAACACTATTAATTATCATCTTAATCACATTGTTAAGACCTGTATTTGTCAACTGCATATAGTCCAAGAAAAGCTCAATAAGCAATTCTGAAACAAAATAAATCAAACCTCAGCGAGTTTGTCAAAGTCAAAATATCGATTTTTAGAACCAATGCTACCAACAAGCTTTGTCGGCTGTGATTCCACAGGCACACCCTGCAAGGAAACAAGGAAAAAGTAAATCCACACCCAAAATGAGATTAGGTATACACAATTAATCTAACCCGCAGAGATGCCTCGAATTACCTTTTCCCTAACATATCTTGGTAAAGCAATAGAAGCAAGATTGCAGACAGCAGTTTCCGTAGGACTTGTGTACTCAATTATCTCAGTACACAAGTTAGAAGATTTTATGGTGCCAAGATTTTGCTGGTTACTTTTTCTATTGCAAGTGTCCTGTAGAATGAGTAAAAATGCTGTCATTCCACAACTTGAAAAAGAAACTTAACTTCAGAAAAATAAAATTAACCACAGAATACATGAGTTCATCAAGCAAACCTTGTACAGCATGTAAGGAGTTCCAGTTTCAATTTGAGATTTCAAGATTTCAAACCAGAGACTTTGTGCTGGGACAACCTTCTTGGCTTTTCCCTGAGTCCAAGAAAACACCACTTTAGAGTTCCGAAACTGCTCCAACAGAACTCACTGACTGCAAAATAGACTATACAGTTTAGATTTACTTTTCTCTCATATTTAGTGTATAAAGCTTCAAATTCCTTTCCCCAACAATCAGCTAACCCAGGAGATTCATTTGGACAAAACAATGACCACTGGTCATTAGACTGAACTCTCTCCATAAATAGATCAGGGATCCAGAGGGCATAAAACAAATCTCTTGCACGGTGTTCCTCCTGAAAAGAAAATGGAAAAGGAAGAAACATTTATATAATCAGAAATGTTGTCATAGAAGATTCAGATTTACTTTTCAAAAGAAAGAGTGAGATACAAAAGGGAGTTGGGTATAGTTTGAATATAAACCAAGACATTTCAAATGTTGGCACAATATTTTGGAAACACCTTCCCATGGTTTTTCCTCAAATCAAGAAACTCAAAAATATCAGCATGCCAAGGCTCTAGATACACAGCAAATGCACCTGTATTTTATCAGAAGTAAAGTGAATGTCAAAATGCAATACTAACACAAGATTTATGACAATCAGGCCAAAGGAAATATAACCATTATTCTCTACCTTTCCTTTTGCCACCTCCCTGATCTACATATCTTGCTGTATCATTGAACACACGAAGCATTGGAACAATGCCATTAGACATTCCATTTGTTCCACGGATATAACTTCCAGTTGCACGGATATTATGTACAGAGACCCCAATTCCTCCAGCTGATTTGCTGATAACAGCACACTCCTTGAGTGTGTCATATATACCCTCAATACTGTCATCTTTCATGCATACTAAGAAACAGCTGCTCAACTGCATGTAAAAGAAATTAGATAAATGCTAAAGGAAGAAAAACTAGAAAGCTTTCAAAAGAAGATATCAATACTTTTAAAATTTATAATGTCCGCACCTGTGGCCTCGGTGTTCCAGCATTAAAAAGGGTTGGAGACGCATGAGTAAACCAACGCTGAGATAACAAATGGTATGTCTTTATAGCTGAATCAATATCATCCTTGTGAATACCCACAGAAACCCTCATCAACATGTGCTGAGGCCTTTCAACAACCTTTGCTTTAACCTTTAAGAGGTAAGATCTTTCAAGGGTTTTAAAACCAAAGTAGTCGTAGTCAAAGTCCCTGTCGTATATGATCTCACTATCAAGACGAGCAGAATTCTGCCACATAAAATTAAAAAGATCATATCTCAAAACTGGCTTGTTAAAATAACCAGAAGTTGAATCAATAACATAGCAACATGAATGAACAAAAACAACTGGAATAAAAAAACAAATGACAAAGACCAAACAATTATCATCCATCTACTTGTTATTGTATTTGAATATTTTGTTTTCTGTAACTGTAATGTTCTAATTATAGGAGAGAGAGTATAAGGAGCAGAATGAGCTCTATTTACAACTTAAAAGCAAATACCTTCATGATTATTTCATAAACATCATCTGCAATTAGGGGAGCCTTGAGTTCAGATCTCTTGCTAACATGGCTGTACATCTCTTTGATCCTGGAAAAATCGTTCATGTATATAGCAATGAAAAGATAATTACATTAAATAGATTGGTCACTTCCACATTTTGTTTTATTGAATTTTGACAGTCCAAACCACTTACGTTTCAGAAAATAATTTCTTCGTGTTTTTGTGGAGATTAGATACAGCGATCCTAGCTGCCAACTGCACATTTGCAATATTGATCATACAAGTGACTCAATCAATATACATGGAATACAACGAGAATAATGCAGTATCGATTTGCACATACATGTGACTCAATCAATATCGTCGGAACTATCATCAAAAAAAATAAATAATAAAAATAATAAAAATAAAAACGAAACAGATAAAAAAAAAAATGCATCCAGCAATCTAGAGCCCAGTCCGAACAAACAAACATTATTGAGGTTTAGGCTTTAAAAGAATAAACAGATGTCCATGATCCAACAATTAACAATGCCGTATTTAATTTCATCAGTCGCGAATTCACTGCAAGACGAAGGACAAACCAGATGCAGAAAGTGATATCCAGCTTCCAATACTCACGGAGAGAATATCATGACAAACACAGGAATGAATCAAAACAAAATTAGAACAGAACATGCATCACAATATTTAAAAACATCACTGCCTAACATCAAACCAACAAATATTACGAAAATGAAACCGATCTTGCACTGCGGAACAATCACCTAAAGCGGACAAACCAGTAGTTACAAAACATACCGAGGCATAATCAGGGTGATTAGCCGTCATAGCGGCAGCAGTCTCGGCCGCCAATTCATCAAGCTGGCTGGTGGTAACGCCCTTGTAGACTCCAGCGCAAACTTTTTGCGCCACCAAAACGGGGTCACAATGGTCGCTACTGAGACCGTAACTGAGCTTCTTCAGCCTGGCGGTAATCTTGTCGAAGTGCACGGCCTCGTGCCTGCCGTCCCTCTTGACCACATACATAGTTGAAGGAAAAACCTGCAATTCCACTGATAAATTGGATTTGGATGGCCGCAATGGGACTCGGAAATGAGATGTGGAACGGTGGAGCGGAGCCGGAGCGAACGTGGTGTTATATTGGAAATTGGGGGATAAGGTGGAATTAGGGTTTAAGCCTTATAAGGGTTTGATTCCCTCCAAATATGTGAAATTTTCCCGCTAAGGTTTTGCGGGTAGTGGTCTCGCAATGTTTAAAAATATATTCGAAAATACCTCACATTGTACTTATCTCTATTACTTCTATTTATTAAATAACTGTATTTCACACAAATTATAACTTATATTGTATGTAAATGAAATTATAAAAATTTACTGTTCTAAAACTACTGACGACGAATCCAATAAGTAAAAATTTTAAATATTTGATATTTAAAAACTACAAGATAAGATGAATTCAACAAAATCTCGTTTAGCTATATTTTATTTTCTATAACTATAACAAAAATAAAAGTCAAAGTGCTACAATAAACAGTAAAATAAAATCAAAACGTAATCTTTAAAAAAGACGGAGGAGTATACATATATAAAAATCATAATATTAAATTATTAGGCTCTGTTCTCTAGGCCTTAATTGGACCATTTATGATAAGGAAAAAATGTTAAATACGTCCATTTTCTTTTCCAAAAATCCAAATCAATTATTTTTTTATTTTATTACCAAAACAGTCCGCTACAAATTTTGGCAAGATGTGTGGGTTATTGAAGGGCGACCGTTGAAAGATCTTTTCCCCAGATTGTTCGCTTTAGCATCTAATAAAGTGGGGAGGATAGCAGAATTTGGAAGGTGGTCGGGATTTGAATGGGAATGGTGTGTTGAGTTGAGACGACCATTGTTTGATTGGGAAATTGAGGGATGGAATCATTTAATGGCCATGTTGAGTTGGACCCGGATGCACCGGCTATTAAAGGATAGAGTTGTGTGGATAAGGGAAAGCGATGAAAGGTTTTCAACTAGATCATGTTGGGTGAGACAGGAGGGTGAGGTAGCGGCTGTGAACAGGCGGTTTTGGAACAATATTTGGAAACTCAGAGTTCCAATGAAATGTAAGTTGTTGGTCTGGAAAGTTGCCAATAAGGCCTTGCCTGTTAGGGAACTGTTAGTACAAAGAGGCTGCCTTTTAGCCTCAAATGCTTTGTGTTCTTTATGCAACAGGGAGGTGGAGTCATCAGATCATTTGTTTTGTCGTTGTCCATTAGCTGGGGCATTATTGCAGTGCATGGCGGCTTGGTGTGGGGCGGTTTGGGTAAGGCCTGAGAATGTTGACAGCCTTCTTGCCTCATGGATGGATTCACCTTTGCTTTCAGGTAGTAATATACTTTGGAGGGTGATGGGTATGGCTGTGATATCCACAACCTGGAAGGTCAGGAATGAGCAGATTTTTAGAGGTCAGATAATAGATATTAACGATGCGGTGGAGGAAGTTAAGTGGAGATGCCGTTTATGGTGGAAAATCCTTGACAAACAATCCGGAGGTTGGATACCAGGTCCCCGGTCCGAGTTTCCCTGCAGGGCTAACATTGAGGCAAAGCTACATCAGAAGAAGCCCTAGACAAGGTTTGGTTTGGGAGAAGCCGGATAGAGGGTGGTGGAAAGTCAACACGGATGGGTCGTCTCTAGGAAATCCCGGCCCAGCAGGTATCGGTGGAGTGATTCGTGACGAGCAGGGAGAGGTTATGTTTACTTTATCCAATTACATTGGGCAGGCAGACGCTTCATTGGCAGGGGTGACTGCTGTTAGCCGTATGTGCATGGTGTTGGTTCGCGATCAAGGTTTTCCTTTGCCGAGGATTTTATTTGAGTGCGATTCGATTAACGTTGTAAAGTGGTTGAAGGATTTGGAAACAATCCCATGGCGATTTCGTGATCTGATCAGGCCGATTATGATGGTGTTCGGGCATGCTGGGGAAGTGAAAGCGCAACACATCCTTAGGGAACGGAAGAACATGGCGGATTATTGGGCTAGGCTTGGTGCTACAAAGGAGGGCAAGGTGGAGCTGTGGAAGTAGTCAGGCGTAGCTGTTGGTTTGCTTCAGAATCAGGGTAGGGGACATTAGTTTTATAACACATATTAATTTATTTTCGGTTCTCTATGTCTGTTGTTCTGTATTGTTGTATCTCGGTTGTTGCATTAGCTAGGTAGAGGTGTTGTAGTAGCAATAGTGCTGTGCAGTCTTTAGGTTTGGTTAGTTGGTCACTGCTGCATTTTTCAGTTTTATTGTTGTGTTGCAGGAGTGTATTTTGTTGGCTTTCATGTTCTGTAAGGGTGGACGGTTTCAATAAAGTTTTTTTTTTCTCAAAAAAAAAAATACTAATTATGTCAAAATCAGTCCATTGTTCACAAATTTTGCCTAATTGCTGACGTGGCAAGGGTTTACATTTAAACCTGATACGTGGGCATAATATTAGTCTTTTTCTTTTATCTTTTGCCAATTCAGTTCTAAACTCTATTTTGTTCTATTTAGTCCTCTACCCAAATCAATCATTTTATATTAATTGGTCTCCAACCTTTCAAATTATTTATTCAGGGTCAGAACCTTCAATTTTTATTATTATTAGTCCATTTATCAAATAAATGCCCAACATACTTCCATAAATTTAAAATACCAAACCTCATACATTGGGTTTCACTGACTTGTTACCGGGTCTTCCAAGCTCCGGGATATTACGGACTCCCTCCAACCACCCGACCGCAACCGATGGTTCATTGGTTCTGGTGTCCTTCAGCAACAATAAACACAATCATATTTTGTTTCTTACCTTAGGACGTAACAAGGTTTGAGTAAATTATTTAATTTTAGTTTTTAGAAAATCACAGATACAGGATACCTTGATTTTATTGAAGAAATAGTAAAAATATTATTCAAATATTATTAAAAATATTAAAAAAATAGCCTGAATTTTATTGTTCAGGCTTCTTGCATCCATAACATTCCAAAAAGTAAAATTAAATCATGACAGGCCCAAACTAGAAGCAAACCCTGAGAGCGTTGTTTATACGTAGTCCCAACAACCTGCAGTCAACAACCAGAGACAAACACAATAACAGAGTGGAGAAGTAAAAATATGAACACCACAAATTGGTCACCCAATTCGATCCACCGATCTACGTCTGGGGGCCTCCAAGCTAGGTTTTCACTTGAACATCACCAAACATGTTGAATGGTTCATCAACCCATTTTATACACCCTTACATTCCAATGAACTTCCTTATCCCTCCAATAGACTAAGGAAACAATTGAGAGCTTCAAGGAGTATCTACCCAATTGCACAACTAATTCACTAGAATGTGTTAAAATGGTGTTTGTGATATCTAGCTACTTAAATCTAATCAAGCTCAATGATGATACAACAACCAAACTAAGCCCATGTTTGTGTTTACATAGTTATAACATGAGAAGTCTAAACACAAACTAAAAACCCCATATAAATGCAGCAAACAGGCAACAAGTGATATACCCCAGTTGTAGAACGTTTGTTCCAGTCTTCTGCGAACAACGGATTTGGGGGTTTATGGCTCCAGCTTCCCTCAAATCGCTATGGCAGGGATGAACCTTAAAGATGCTCTATTTTCTCCTTAAAATGCGACTGGAAATGCACTCATAGAACTACAATGACAAAAACATGTATTTATAGTTTCCTAAGGCCCATCCAAAATCCCTAAAAGCTTCCTAAGGGAAGATGCCACGTCACTGTCTTTTATGTACTTTCTTTAGTGAAGTAATATACTCGTTGTTGGAGAGTTGTCACAACAACGGTGTTTTCAGCAAACATCTTTACAATTAGAAAATTCCCTAACAGATAATTTACCCAAAAATTAAAATTAAATCATTTATTCAAACCTTGCTACGTTTTAAGGAGTAGGATTGTGCTGAAGAAAACCATAACAATGAATCATCAGTTGCGGTCGGGTGGTTGGGGGGAGTTTGTAAAATCTCGGAGCTTGTAAGACCCGATAACAAGGCAGTCAAACCCAATATATGAGGTTTGGTGTTTAATTTTAATTACGGAATTATGTTGGGCATTTACTTGATAAATGAACTAATAATAATAAAAAATTTAAGGTTATGGGCCTGATATGAAATAATTTGAAAGGCTGAGGCCAATTAATATAAAAATGAGTGATTTTGGTAGATGACTAAATTGAACAAAACAAAAGTTCATGACTGAATTGACAAACGATAAAAGAACAAGGACTAATATTATGTCCACGTGTCATGTTTAAATTTAAATCCTTGCCACGTCATTAATTAGGACATAATAGTGAACAATTGACTGATTTGGATATAATTAGCATTTGTAGCGGACTGTTTTGGTAATAAAATAAAATAAATAAATTATTGATTTGGGTTTAGAAAAGATAACGGACGTATTTAACCTTTTTTCATTTATGATAATCAAATACTTTATTGACCAAATTGGATAATAGTAAAACTTACAGGACTATTTGAGTATTTATTCCCTATTTGAATTTCTTGATATTTTTCGGAGCTTACGATGTACTAGTATTTTGCTAACTTTGTTATGGACTTTCATAATTTTCATTCTGTCGCCTTATTTAAGAGGAAACAATATAACAATGTCGGGCAAGTTTACTTTGGTGGATTATTATTGATACAAATAATGTTTTGGAGTTAGCGGATAGCGGATTCAAATAAGAACTGTGAGACAATTTGTTCTTTAAATTTGTTATTCGTTAGCGGAGTCGCTGATTCCTAAATATTCTAATACTAGTATTTTATCAATGCTAGTCGCATGTTTAGTTTAAATAATTAGAGCATTTGATTAATCAACGGCTGTTATATAAATAATTATAGCTAAATATATATGTATGTATATAATCTTTATATGAGTTGGTGCATTGATGCATTTATATAATAGCGAAAGAAGTGTAAAAAATAATATGAAAAGATAGTTGGTCGACTGATGAAGGACAATACGAGAGAAGGTCTAAGTGGAATGGAGATGCAGTGAAATGTAGAGATTGTTCATTTCTTTCGTTACAAATGTGGTATCTATAGGAGATGATTATTACTCATCACTTGATCTCCTAGTACATTATACCGACAAGTGTAGTATACTTGTAATAGCATCATGGTAGCATGGACATACATTTCTTCAAACTATTGCCACGTAACAATGGCCAATTAATAAGTATATGTTAAAAAGACGATAAATTGTTTGCATCTAATTATGTGTGATTAAATTATTCATCATTCACGGATTTGGAAGCATGCTGAAGTGGAAAGTTCATCAAGTCTATTTTTTTTTTTTGGAAAAAGGAAGGCCGAAGCCATTTATTGGAGGAGTTGCCTCAAATGGTGTAAACCAATCGTATAATGCAACAACGCAACCATAATACAATCTGGGGGGCGGGGGAGGTGTTCGGTACCAAAAATGAAAGATCTATCGCGAAGCAATAAATCGGCCACAGTGTTGGCTTCTCTAGGGATGGCAGAGAATTTGAGATCCCATTGCCATTGTTTGATCTCTCTGATCTTTCAAAAGATGGTATCCGAATTGCCAACAATTGCCACATCATCGTTAATGAGACTAGCCACAAGTCTGCTGTCCGTTTCAATCTCAAGCTTATTA
This sequence comes from Hygrophila difformis, assembly GCA_030278955.1. NCBI lineage: Eukaryota > Viridiplantae > Streptophyta > Magnoliopsida > Lamiales > Acanthaceae > Hygrophila > Hygrophila difformis. Next base: position 9,108,569 of record JAOANR010000011.1, read on the forward strand.
ATACCAAACTCCCAAGCTTCCTGAAGGCATGAAAGCACCCCCATGCTTCCGCCTGAAGCAAATCCATATTAATATTCTTAGCCCTGATGCCCGCTATCCAACTTCCTTTGCTGTCACAGATTACCCCCCAGCCTTGCCTGAACTCTCATCAGCACTCCCATCAGAATTTGCTTTAGCCCAGCCGGATGGTGGCGCCTCCCATCTAATGCGTTCAACACGCCAAGTTACTCTGTCGATATCCTTGGCCATTCGTTGTGCTGCCAAGAATTGGTTTCTTAGTCTGAGGATGAGTAAATGGAGATGGTCCCAAGAATCTCGTTTGTTGCCATAATGGTCTTTACAACAAGCTTTCCATATTTTCCAAGCGCCGAATGCAAAGATGCATACGTCCTCATCTCCCACCTCATAGGGAAATCTCGAATGAACCCATTCGTCAATGGAGAGGTGCCAAAAGCTGTCCAAAGCAAAAATACCCAAGTGTCGCCAGACTAGAGCCGACTCGAGAGAATCGCGTAGAGCATGAATATTACTCTCAGGAGAACCACATTTCCATTAGGATGCATCGAGAGAAATATTACGTCTCTGACGTTCCTCACCGGTCCTCATCGGGATAAATATTACGTCTCAAGAGTTCATCAGGTCTATTGAGTGTGGATTGCTGATGAGGTGTATACTGGGTATTAATAGTGTATGAGTTGTATAAAAACACTCAACATATACTAAGCACTCATTCAACACATATAAAATACTAATTCAGCAGTTCATCAGGGGCTAAGGGGGCGTTTGGAATGGCTTTTTTTGAGGTGCTTTTGGATTTGCTGCCAAAAACACTTTTGATGAAAAATAGTACTTCCTCCGTTCCTTTTTAATTGCCACGGACCCATATTTCACGCAATCCAATACACGTTTTTAATTCGCAATAACTCAAATTCCATACAAGTAATAATTAAGAAAATTTGATATTTTAAATCTATGCGATTAGATGAATCCAACAAGATCTCACTTAACTATATTTATCCTATATAATTGTATTAAAAAGTCGAGTCAAAGTTACTCAATGAACAGTGACAAAAGTCGAGTCAAAGTTACTCAATGAACAGTGACAAAAGTCAATCCGTGTCAGTTAATAAGGAACGGAGGAAGTATTTGTTTTGGCTTTTTAGAAAAAGCAAAAGCACCTTGAAAAGCTGCAAAAGTGCTTTTGGGATAAGCAGCCCAGTGGGTGCTTCTCCGAAAAGCAGAAGTCAAAAGCACCTAATAATTCATGCAAAGTCTTAAATGCCCTTAATATATTTAAGTTACAATAAATATATATTATTCTCATAAGTAACATGTACTTTTTGGGTAATTATAACATTCCAAAAGCACTTTTCATCTTTAAACATCCAAACAAATTTTTGAAAAAAAAATTGCTTTTCAAACATTCCATCTAAACACAAAAGTTATCTGCATCTGCTTTTGACTTTCACTTTTGCTTCTACTTTTTTCAAAAGTCAATCCAAACGGGCCTAATTAAACTCCCAAACCAAACCCTCACTAATCATTTGCTTAGTTATGTGGATCTAGTTGTTTAATACTTTAATTTATACACACAGCTCGAACCCGATATTTTTATTTAATCTGTCAGAGCCCCATACCCTTTAGGTGAACTGCATTTGGTCAGTTAGTTGATGATATACAAGAATGAGAAGCGTTTGAGAGCTAAATCAGTTCATGCTGAAGTGTTGAACGAGTGCTTTGTATATGCTGAAGGCTTTTATACAGTCAATACACCATTAAATACCCAAGACACACCTCATTACTACCTAGCACACACTCCTCATCGGATAAGCAAGCTAGAACATGCTGATATCACTAATCCAACACTATATCCAAATCGAGAATAGAATAATAGATTCAGTCAATGCATGAGCATTGGGTTGATGACTTGATGAAAATAATTGAAAGGTAATTTTAAATAAAATTAAATTAGAAATAAATTTCGTGATTGCCTGTTACCTTAAAAATTTGGTGATGACTTGATGAAAATACATACCTTAAATACATTTATGATGACTTGGGCTATTTGGACATCATAATTTGGTAACATTATCCCATTGCTAAATCTACTCCACTCAAAAATTTGAAAATCATCCCAATTTGTAAATACACACTATATCAATTTACATTCTTACTCTTAACTTAAAAAAAAACAATTCAAATAATAAAAAATACTCCCACACCCCACTAAACATACACCCCACCACCCAAATCGACCCACCCCAACCCAGAAGAGCCCATCGTTACACAGGAAAACATCGATGGAGAAGAAGCAAGAAAAGTGAGGGCCGTGCCTTGCAACAGATTGGTGGACACATTTGAAACAAGCAAATCCTTAACATGCATAGAGAAACATGTATTTTTGATTATCCATTCGCATACATTTTGGGGTTTGTGTTTAATTCAGCTATTTGTTATAGATTTGAATTTTAGATTATTCAAAGTAACATTTTGATTTAGGAATGGTATAATGTTGGTCTTGGGTGTTAAAAATTGCATTTAGGTGGAATTTTAAGCCCATAAATCGATTTGGGGAATGTTGGGGACGGGGGTGCTGTTCGGCATTGGTTTGCCGAATAGCCTGAGGCCTGGGTGGTAGGACTGGCCGTGCGTCGAATGAGGCGCGCGGCCGCCTTGGCCGAACCATCTTCTTCGTGTACGACTCGGTCTGCCGCTCGGCGTGTTACGTGTTCGGCGGACCAGTGCCGAACGGCTGAGCGAAAAATTTAAAATTTTAGACAGTGTAAACCATTATTTTTTCATCCCAAGGTGGCCATTGTTCTTCAATTTGTTGGGCAATTATTCTACACCACTATTCCTCTAAATTTTGCTATTTCTTTGCAAGGATGTGTGGGTTGTAGAAGATTGGTAAGTGTAAGAAATATTTTGAGTGGAGTGTTTGAAAAAATTAGGGTTTTGGAAGTGGGGAAGGGTTTGATTTTGGGGCGTGGGTGAATGGAGTGTATGTAATATTTTTAGACGGTATGTATTTTTTTTTTGTATTTATTATTTTTTTTAAAGTTGAGGGCATTTTGAATATCATAAAAAAGGATGTGGTGATGACGTGATGTTAGTAAAATAAGGTGTACGAATAGTCCGTTATTTATGATATAGTGCAAATTTTATACTCCATTATGAAGTACTACTCCCTCCGTCCCATTAAAAGTGGACCCTTTTGACTTTTGATACTGTTCATTGTTTAACTTTGATTCAATTTTATTGTATTGATACAAGAAGAGAAAAATAATTAAGTGTGGTCTTGTTAGAATCGTCTAATTGTATAATTTTAAAATATACATTTTATATAATTTTTACTTATACCGATTTTGAGATATAAAGCGTTTAACAATTACATTGAATTTTGTGCAGAAGAGAAAGTAGCCACTTTGCAACAGATCGGTGGACGCATTTGAAACAAGCAAATCCTTAACATGCATAGAGAAACATGTATTTTTGATTATCCATTCGCATACATTTTGGGGTTTGTGTTTAATTTAGCTATTTGTTATAGATTTGAATTTTAGATTATTCAAAGTAACATTTTGATTTAGGAATGGTATAATGTTGGTCTTGGGTGTTAAAAATTGCATTTGGGTGGAATTTTAAGCCCATAAATCGATTTGGGGAATGTTGGGGACGGGGGTGCTGTTCGGCATTGGTTTGCCGAATAGCCTGAGGCCTGGGTGGTAGGACTGGCCGTGCGTCGAATGAGGCGCGCGGCCGCCTTGGCCGAACCATCTTCTTCGCGTACGACTCGGTCTGCCGCTCGGCGTGTTACGTGTTCGGCGGACCAGTGCCGAACAGCTGAGCGAAAAATTTAAAATTTTAGACAGTGTAAACCATTATTTTTTCATCCCAAGGTGGCCATTGTTCTTCAATTTGTTGGGCAATTATTCTACACCACTATTCCTCTAAATTTTGCTATTTCTTTGCAAGGATGTGTGGGTTGTAGAAGATTGGTAAGTGTAAGAAATATTTTGAGTGGAGTGTTTGAAAAAATTAGGGTTTTGGAGGTGGGGAAGGGTTTGATTTTGGGGCGTGGGTGAATGGAGTGTATGTAATATTTTTAGACGGTATGTATTTTTTTTTGTATTTATTATTTTTTTAAAGTTGAGGGCATTTTGAATATCATAAAAAAAGATGTGGTGATGACGTGATGTTAGTAAACTAAGGTGTACGAATAGTCCGTTATTTATGATATAGTGCAAATTTTATACTCCATTATGAAGTACTACTCCCTCCGTCCCATTAAAAGTGGACCCTTTTGACTTTTGATACTGTTCATTGTTTAACTTTGATTCAATTTTATTGTATTGATACAAGAAGAGAAAAATAATTAAGTGTGGTCTTGTTAGAATCGTCTAATTGTATAATTTTAAAATATACATTTTATATAATTTTTACTTATACCGATTTTGAGATATAAAGCGTTTAACAATTACATTGAATTTTGTGCAGAAGAGAAAGTAGCCACTTTGCAACAGATCGGTGGACACATTTGAAACAAACAAATCCTTAACATGCATAGAGAAACATGTATTTTTGATTATCCATTCGCATACATTTTGGGGTTTGTGTTTAATTCAGCTATTTGTTATAGATTTGAATTTTAGATTATTCAAAGTAACATTTTGATTTAGGAATGGTATAATGTTGGTCTTGGGTGTTAAAAATTGCATTTAGGTGGAATTTTAAGCCCATAAATCGATTTGGGGAATGTTGGGGACGGTGGTGCTGTTCGGCATTGGTTTGCCGAATAGCCTGAGGCCTGGGTGGTAGGACTGGCCGTGCGTCGAATGAGGCGCGCGGCCGCCTTGGCCGAACCATCTTCTTCGCGTACGGCTCGGTCTGCCGCTCGGCGTGTTACGTGTTCGGCGGACCAGTGCCGAACGGCTGAACGAAAAATTTAAAATTTCAGACAGTGTAAACCATTATCTTTTCATCCCAAGGTGGCCATTGTTCTTCAATTTGTTGGGCAATTATTCTATACCACTATTCCTCTAAATTTTGCTATTTCTTTGCAAGGATGTGTGGGTTGTAGAAGATTGGTAAGTGTAAGAAATATTTTGAGTGGAGTGTTTGAAAAAATTAGGGTTTTGGAGGTGGGGAAGGGTTTGATTTTGGGGCGTGGGTGAATGGAGTGTATGTAATATTTTTAGACGGTATGTATTTTTTTTGTATTTATTATTTTTTTTTTAAGTTGAGGGCATTTTGAATATCATAAAAAAGGATGTGGTGATGACGTGATGTTAGTAAAATAAGGTGTACGAATAGTCCGTTATTTATGATATAGTGCAAATTTTATACTCCATTATGAAGTACCACCCTCCGTCCCATTAAAAGTGGACCCTTTTGACTTTTGATACTGTTCATTGTTTAACTTTGATTCAATTTTATTGTATTCATACAAGAAGAGAAAAATAATTAAGTGTGGTCTTGTTAGAATCGTCTAATTGTATAATTTTAAAATATACATTTTATATAATTTTTACTTATACCGATTTTGAGATATAAAGCGTTTAACAATTACATTGAATTTTGTGCAGAAGAGAAAATAGCAACTTTTAATGGGACGGAGGGAGTAGTATATAGTGTACTTTCTTAAGTTTTGGTCTCGAGAAAAACAAGAACTGTCAAACCTGTAGCGTTGACTACGTTGAGTGGTACGTTCCGCTTCTCCCGTTATACTTCCTTCAACATTACTCCGCACTCCAGAGACCACCAAACGACAGCAATAAATCCAATCTCCCAAATTCCTCTCCGTTTCTTTCGTTGGTCTCCAAACCCCTACTGCAATCCCTAATTTTTCGATCAAACTCCAGCCTACTGCTGAAAAATCGGACATAGTTTGCTGTTTTGGGTACTATGGCGGAAGAGAAGGATACCACGTCGATGCCGCTTAGTCAAGGCGGTCGCGAAGAAGAAGAACAAGGACAAGATCCCGAAGATCCCTTGAAAGCTGCTCCTCCTTCTACCGATTCTTCTACTCGAAAGGTTGGTACTTTGTGTTGCAGTATAATGTATGTGTGTATGTACTGCTATTGGAGAGTTTGCTGAGATTTGGTTATAAATAAATGGTAGATCTTAAAGAGTAGGATTTTGCTTGAATAATTATTTAAGGGAAAGTGAGAACGGTGGGTTGGGATTATTTGTTACGTGCCTTGTTGAATTGCTGGACTAGTATAATAAGCTATCTAGGCGAAGCCGTGGTGCATTAGTGAGGATCTTGGAAAATTTGATATAATTACATGGAAAGGAACTCACTTTGAGATTTTGAGCATGATTTTTATGAACTGTTTGATTGCTGGCATCACTTGGTTGATTAGATATTGTTTTCAATTCAAAGGTTTGAACTGTTTTGGGAAAGCCGGGGATCAAATAAATTAGGGCAATGCTCACTAAATTTGAAAATAAACATGATTTGGGATATGTGATTTAAACTTATTAGAAGAGAAAATAGACGGGCATCGAATTGAAAATAAACATGCTTTTCAATGTCAACGGGCATTGAATTGCAATGATCCTAATGTAAAATAAGTAACATTTCCCCCTCTCAAATGCTGAGAATGATTTTCAAATTTTGGTAACAAATGTGGGGTGTTGACTCTTTTTGAAGGCACTACCCATTACAATATTATTTCACATAAAAATAGCTTGATGGGCCATTAACAGTTATTAGTAATGAGGTCCTGATTACTTTATACTCCATAATGCTATTGTATACAGGAGACACGATTGTATCCCAATTAATTAAATTTTTATTTTTATTATTTTGGAAACTCTAATTATATTTGCCTTTTCATCCTTTGTGAATAACAGCCACCCTAGTGCAACATTAGCCTTTGCACAAGAAGGCGAACACCAATCATATAATTTGCTAGCTTCTGTTAAAGCAAACTGAATACTAGTTCAAAATCCCTGAATTGAGTGTAAGACTGAAAATTCCGTTTTTCTATGACTTGGGTTCATTATCTCCATCTCCATGGACTATTCATGGTCCAGTTGTGCTTCCGTAGAAGTAAATAAATGAATGAATCAGCAGATATAATACAATCCTAAGCACACTCGTGGGAGCTGGCAGTTCATGCAGTCCCCATGTAGTCTTCATTTTAAATATTTCCTCCGTCTCAACAAAATGCTACATCCCCTTCAGACATGCATGCCAATGCACATTTTTAATGATTAATAACTTAAATGGTTTATAAGTAAAAATTATAAAAAGTTCATATTCTAACAAGATTAGACGAATCTAACAAGATCTCGCGACTATGTTTTTTCTTACATAACTATAATAAAAAGTTTGAATCAAAGTTAAACAGTGAGTGCCAAATAGTGAAGTGTAGCTTTTCTATCGAGACAGAGGTAGTAATTCTTATAGCCTAACGGACTTTTTGACTTTTTCAACTGCCCTTTTCCATTTCATAGCTGCTAAACATTCCTTATTACAGAATACTTTGTATATGCACCTTATGATTACTGAAGTATTAGTTTTTCCATTGGTTTTGTTTTGGATATATAGGTCTATCTTAGTGGTTTTCGTTCGTTATTTTGGTGGTTAGACTTGTAAAGTTATGAAGCTCATTTTTGGAGCATGCTATTTCCAGAAAATAATATGATAGCCATCATTTTGACAAATATGTGTCATGTGTGTTGGTTTGTTCAATACACCTAACTTAATAATTGAACACTTTTAGGTCTGCCATGAGTTAGTTACCCTTAGGTCAAGCAGGATGTGGAATGCTTTTTCCTTTGAGTGAATGGCTTATTTTGGAAGTAAGGATTTCTTAAGGAAGATTAAAATAATTCCTTTGTCTAAGTACATGATATCTTCTCCCCAGCAATTGTTGAAGTCTTGGACATCGGTAAGACATGTCTCATCTTGATAGTTCCGGCTTTAAAGTCTTCTGTGCCCCTGGTCAAAGTCATTTATTGTTGAGGTGTGTTGTTGAAGACTTGAAGTACCATGCAGACCTTGACAGTCAACCAGTGGAGTAATGCCCAAGCTTCAAGTTGCCATGTGTTGAAGAGTTTCCTACCTATAGAACACCTACTTCAACACCCACTTTCTGACCAATTGGTAAATAGCAGTTACACCCTCTGTTCCCAATTGTCGAGATGTCCTCATTGTTAAAGTGTGTCCATACTTCAACACTTGCACTATGTTGACAAAAACCGAATAACTGTATCCTGCATATCTCAACACTGCCATGCATCTCAGCAATAATCATCTCAACCCCTTTATACATTGTAACACCATGCTGATCATCTCCACAATGTTCATCAATCCTTGGATTTAATCATGGTACCCATTGCCTCTAGCCTAATTCATGAAGGATTTAATCATGGTGCCCATTGCCTCTAGCCTAATTCTTCATGAATTAAAGACATCCATCACTAAGTGGCATCAGAATGCTCTTCTTTCATTCTTCCCAAGTTCCATTTCTCTGTGGACAGTTCTGGTATACAGGTTTCTCTACAGTTCCTTTGAGTGCAGAATCTCTTTTTATATCTTGAAACAATATCCTGCCATTTAAGAATCTAATTCGCTTACATGAATTTCATGTGGATGCTACATTTTTCATTCATTCTCTTGATTGAAAATGTTTTTTACGTAATGTTTTCTACGTACTATCAGTGGATATATGCTTCGACTATGATAGTAATTCGACATATTGAACTCCCATTCCTCCGTGATTTAAGTATTATGTGTGTATTTTCCTGTGCAAATGTTATTTTCTTGATGTCTAACTTTCTTTTTACATCGGTACAGGCTTGCTGCTTTTTCCTTCAGAGTTGGGTTTCAAAGAAGTTCATGACTGGATGGTACTTATGTCTCTACCATTTTCACATTAATATATGCATATCTATTTAAATCCGGTAGATTGTGCATAACATTACCTTTAAACTGAAATTGCAGTGTTGTTCTATTTCCTGTTGCTGTTACATTTTTTGTAACTTGGTGGTTCATCCAGTTTGTTGATGGTTTCTTCAGTCCTCTTTATGAGCGGCTGGGAATTGACATATTTGGTGAGTTTGAAATTCTAGATTTTATCTATGAGATTAACATAGTTAATTTAGTGTCTTTCTCCTGTAACTATATTGCATTTATTTAGGAATTTTCTTATCCTCTATAAATTTCTATGTTAAAGGGGCCATTATTGGTAAATTTTTATTAGTTGTTTCATGTTTGTACCTTATCTTTTCCTGTGGGTTAAAACAGATTGCCATCCTCATCTTTCTTTGTTATGAGTACTTTGATACGTATACTGATTACTGAATCAATTGTTTTGGGGTGCAGGACTTGGATTTGTGACATCATTGCTTTTTGTATTCCTTGTCGGTGTATTTGTTTCATCATGGTTGGGTGCTACAGTTTTCTGGCTAGGGGAATGGTTTATAAAGAGAACGCCGTTTGTTAGTTATCTGTACTCTGCTTCCAAGCAAATAAGTTCTGCCATTTCACCTGGTAACGGCCTGAGTTTTTGTTTATTTAGTGAGCCTGAAATTTTTCGCAAATGCGAAGGTTTTGTTTGTATATACATTTTTAATGTGCGAATAATGCACACTTTGGTTGAATTAAAGTAAAAAGTTTGCGATCTTGCCTTTTAGTTTTAGATATGGACTGGTAAGTTAGGTAAGCATTTCTTTTAGAGTATGGTGACAAATAATCCATAAGTTATATTAATAGGTTATTGTTTAACCTAAAATATTCATATTTTCAGTTAAAGAAGTTGACATTCATATTACACCAAATAAATGTCCTTATTTCATGCAGAGTTTGTGGATGGTGTTCGCTTTAGTCTGAGTGAATGGCTTATGGCATTTTCCACAGTTGCATTATGATTTAATTTATAGCAAACTAGTAAAGCGAAATGAGATTACATCATGGATGCCACTTGCCTCCTATATGAGGATGTGTGATTGCTTTGAATGCTGGCTTGGTTTTTGAGTCTAAGAATCAGTGATACTATTCTCTACTGGATTTGTCTTTTATTTCATATTCATGGTTTGAATGTTAAACCATTTTGTTTGTTACAGACCAAAATAACACCGCGTTCAAGGAAGTGGCAATTATACGCCATCCTCGTGTGGGTGAATATGCATTTGGTTTTATCACTTCATCACTGACTCTCCAGGTATAATTGTGGATTGCTCTGGTGTTTGTTTTACACACACACACACACACACACATACATACATACAGCCGTTATGTTAATTGCCATTTAGGGTTTAGGGTTTGGCATTTAGCTATTATCCCGTTCTCCATTACAAGCTTATGGAATACCATTACAATAGAATTTATTTCCTGCTTTTTCAATATATATGTTGATTACACATATTCACACCTTTCAAAGGAAGATTAGGCAATTATAAAAATACCCCTATATAATGAAGGTGAGAATAAATAAGAATGGCCCATTATGGCAAAAACAAATAAGGAAAAGATTACTTTATTTAATGGTTTTTTGCGTTGAAAATTTCAAAACTACATCCATTTTGAAAAATATATATATATATAGTACTACCTCCGTCTCATTGTTTTTGTCACGGACCCACCTGACACGTATGCCAATACTCATTTTTAATGGTTAATAATTTAAATTGTGTACAATAAAAAATTATAAAAATTTGATGGTCCAAAACTACAAGTTAGACGAATCTAACAAGATCTCAATTGACTATGTTTTTTCTTACATAACTATGATAAAAATTTGAATCAAACTTAAACAGTGAATAGTGTCAAAAAATCAAACGAAACAATTATACCGAGACGGAGGAAGTATATGTTTTTATTTATCATTTTATTGTAAAATGAAATTGTGGAATATTTTACTTCTACAATTGCTTTTGGATATGGTAATTTGCTTCTGGGTTCGGAGTCCCAAGGCGACTGATTAACAACTTTGGTCTGGCCAAACATACAATGTGCATTTTAGTAAATATCTATTGCAGAGTTATAAACTGAAACTAGCTTCTCGATCCTGTGAGTGAATGTGTTTTTTCCTTTTTTCCAAGGAAATTAATGTGGTAAGTTCCCCATGTTGATTGTTTGCCATCTATGGCAGTACTCTTCCTTTACCTCATTGTTTCTGTTCTTTATAACCTAATCCAGAAAGACGATGGAGATGAAGAACTATGCAGCGTTTTTGTGCCAACAAATCACCTGTACCTTGGTGATGTATTATTGGTTAACTCAAAGGATATTATACGGCCCAATTTATCCATTCGCGAAGGGATAGGTATGTATTATTTTTGGGTTTTTAGACATTTTTACATTTGGATCTTGGAAGATGTGCATGCTTGCATTTTACATTTTCTGAGACTACTAACCAAGTACTAAAACTCGAGGCTGGTCTTCCCTTATAGCTTCTACTTGGTTTTCATGTAATCGAAAGTGGCATAGATTACTTTTGTCATCCGAGTTAAATTGATTCAATAATATCAGAAGGCAGAAGCTTTCCAAATTCAGCTTCCTCTTGCATAAAATCCTATTGGTGCCATGATTATATAATGCTTATTTTTGTGCTAAAATTTTTGAAGGAAAAGAAACTGTTATATCCTAGAAAATACATTGTAGTTCTAAGTTATGCTATATGCTATTATGGTAAGTGTACCAATATGTCCATTATGTTCATGTGCAATAATTATCATAGTGGTTTTCAGTGATCTCTTGCACATGTGTGTTGGTAAGGATGGTTTACAAAGGTTAATATATATTGCTCCCATTTTTCTTGAGGGGAAAATATGGAAGATTTGGTAGGACATTCTGGTCGGCTCCATTTACAGATGCGCATAAATGAATATTAATGTCCAGTGTCATGAAAGCACACCCATATTACCTAACTTTCAACTGTTGTTTCATTCTAATTCTACTTAACGCTCTAATTCAAACTGCAGAAATAATTGTTTCCGGAGGTATGACAATGCCACAAAGGATCACCCCGATCTCTCCACTAGAAAGAGTTGCCCGACAAGGTGACAGAGTTCCCCTGAGCAGGCTTATGTAATAGTGCGTAGATGGAAATTGGAACCAAAGCTCATTGGGCCTAGAAAACAGAGAAATAGAAATATAGAAATATTTTTTTCCCTGTGTGTCCTGTTTGGTGGAGAGAGATGTGATCTGAGTGTGATATAATCATACATTCAATTGTCGGACAATGTTACATTCTGCTGATATTTTGTGTTCTTGTATAAAGGTGCAAATGATATATTTCTTATTACCAGCGGGATGGTGTTTTGATATGCTTATGATGGATGGATCATAAGGATAATAATGTATGATGATGATTGATGTCATCAAGGTTTCCAAATAATCTCTCATTCTTCTTTCTAGAAATTTCTCCTCCTCTCTAGTATACAATTTTGATAATTTCATGGTTTGATGTTGTGATTTTGAATGTGTCAGTTTTGGCTTTTGGTCTCTAGACCTTATTCCTTTTAACTTGGAAGTACAGATGACAATGGATCTGGGTTAGACTTGATAATCGAGTCAGACCTGGGATTGGGTTGAGTCTTGATTCTTGGAAGAACCGATCGAGAATTGATTCATTGCTATTCTTAAGGACAACAATGGGCTCGTACCAGACCCGGAATCGAACTAAACCTGAGACTCGGGTTAGGTCTTGGGCCTTGTAGGACCCGATTAATTGCCATTTTGGATGGGAATTGGGAATGTATTTTATATTAAAAAAGGGTATTCTAGTGCACTTATATTATCATAGTAAGGTTTTTTTTTTTTTTAATTATTTTTTTTGAGGAGCCATTAAAGGTTTGAAAATTGGATGGTGAGAGTCCATACCACACAAATTACAAAGGGAACAAAAGAGGGGGATAGGAGGCCAGACAGTGATTCGAACCCCCAACAGTTGAAGGACTTACCACTAGAGTAAGTCCCCAACCCCACATAGTAAGGTTTTTGATTGAGTTTTTTTCCCTTGATATGATTACTAGTTATAATAAAATAATTTATGATGGCTATGTTATTTAAATGTATTACAGATGTCGCTTGTCCAAAATTATTTATTATTTTCAAGAAAGAGGCGAGGGTATAATTTACACAAAATTATATTTTTGGGGAATGCGCGGACTCAGCTAATAAGGTAATTCAAAATTTATTTATTTACCTTTTGGGAAAATCATGTTTTTCTAGTGCAGCCTCTTTCTTTTTATCTTTTCATCTTTGCAAAATTATGGTGTTTTTTTTAAAAAAAATATAAATTTTAACCTCCTATGTTCGAATCTTTACAACTTATAACTTATAATGAGAATCTTTACAACCGCTTATCGCATATAATGAGAAACAAAATTAAGTTGTTGACATTGAACAAAAGGTTTTGTCAGGAATATTGGCCTTTTTCCATCACTATTTACTTAAAATATTTTTTAGGTCTATTGTAATTTTCAAGATTTACACTGTTGATTCATTAATCTGATTTTTTTATTATTATTATTATTATTATTATTATTATTATTATTATTATTATTATTTTTTTGTGAAATGGAAGTCATTTTATTCTCAAGAGAGTGAAATTACAAGTACCATGCCAAACACCACCACCATCCAACGGGAGATAGAAAAATGATAAGTTACAGCAAAGCATAAACAACATAATCACCACCCTAACATTATGCGAAATTCATCCCATCTCAGCCTTCAAAACTAGGTTTCCATTTTTCCTTCACCAGAAGCACCTCTCCTCGCCCAACTCTCTGCATTTGCGTTCCTCTCCCTGAGTATGTGTTGAAACCTAACCTCTCCCTCGAAGCTCAATACCGCCATGATTGGAGTCAATAATTTAGCAAATCTCCAGGTTATATCAACGGGTCTGTTTAACCAACCAACCACATTGGACAAGTCACACTCAAAGATCATCCTTGACAGTGGAAAACTTTGGTCCCGAATGAGTGCTGCACAAACACGACTGATGACAGTCATTTCGACCACCCAATCTGATATTGTTTGCTATCAGATTGATTTATTTTTTGTGATGCTTTTGTGGATGCAAGTATATTTGCCTATTATTCCCTTGGTCCGACCAAAGTGTTACATTTCTTATGATCACGAAATCCAATGCATTTGTTTAACGGCTAATATTTTAATATGAAAAACCGAACCAAACAAAAAATATGAAATTAGAAAAAAGAATACCAAAAATCCAAATCTATATAATAATCTAAAACCAAATAGTCTAACACACACACACACTTTCCCGCCCAAACCTTTTCCCCTCACAAAATCCATTTTTTTACACTCTCTCTCACACACTGAAATATTTATCGCACTGCCACTGGAGCGTGCTCCACCTCGCTGATTATTACAAAATTGCCCCGGACCGTGCTCCAACAATCCCTATATTTCATTTACCTCATTCTCCTATAAATATGTGTCTATTAGAATCCCCTCAAAATCATATCCTTACATCTTCATTTATTGGGAAAATGAGAGTACAAACTCAAATGACGAAGAGCATTTTCATGTTTATTTCTCCCTATTTTGCTAATATTTTTGTTCTCTTTTGTTGTTGTTTTGGTGACAGTTATTGGGAAAACGAGAGTACAAACTCAAATGACGAAGATCATTTTGAAGGGATGAAGAGATAAGGATTATTCATAACCATACAAGAATAAATCAATTGTTGCGACATCTTTTTTCATGTCAAATAATCGGCGACTTCCCATTTCACTTCATCTTTTGGGGAAAGATTTGTTTGGCTATTGTTTTTGTGGAGAGATTTGTTTGCCAAGTGTAAATAATTGGATGAATTTAGTTGTTGTAGCATTAGGTTCTCACAATCTTTTGTATTTCATTCAATAAGAGATAGTCTGAAATTTGTCTATATCATTTTTATCCATTTGTTTCTCACAATCTTTGGTGTTTCATTCAACTGAGTAGTGTATACACATTAAACACAATGCCTAGCAAAATCTGTATTTTTTGTAAGATAAGTTTTTTATTTGAATTGAACTAATGAAAATATACTCATTTTCCACATTATTGAAATTATTTTCCAAAAAGGTAAATTATTTATATTCTCTATTGAAATCATATTGAAATCAAGTTATTATTTCCATATAAATTATTTCTATTTAATTCAAGTGATTATTTTACTTAATATGGAGGAATTATCGGATAAGATTACTTTTGAAATGGGAAGAAAATCGGGAAGAAAAATCAATGGATTTTTGAATTGATCAATGAATAAAATTTTGGAAACACAATATTAAATTATAAAATGGAAAATAAATTTTAGAAAATGTATTTTTTTAAATACAAAATTTTTAGTAAATAATTCCAAAAAGTCAAATTATTTCTATTCTCGATTATTAGTGAAAATGAAGCCCTATTTTTTAGTCAATAATCCAAAAAAGGTATAAAAATATAATATAAAGTAATAAAATCAATGATTGATTAAGATTAAATGAAATTATGAATAATTCCTTCAATAATTATTCGCATTAACATTAATTATATTATATTCACAATTAATATAATGATCAATGGATATTAAAACTAAATATCAATGAAAAAAATTTTGGAAAAAAATGGAAACACAATTAATAATTATTGTGTTAAATTATTAAAATCGGGAAGAAATACCAATGGATTTTTGAATTGATCAATGAAGAAAATTTTCTTTAGGATATTGAATATAATTTGTCTATCAAATTATTATTATTTATATTGCAACTAAATCTTTTCTTATAAATTTATTCGTATTTTGAAAACACATAGAAACTAAGTATTACACCATAAATAAAGCAAAGATGATGGAGTAATTGATTTCCATTGATTATAGTGATTACATTGATTAAATTGATTTCCATTTGATAAACAAAAATGAAATATTAACTATAGACAATGAAATGATTATGGAAAGAGCAAAGAATAATCGTAAAAGATGAGATGATCAATGGAAATAAATAAATTATCCCTTAAATAAAAGATAATTAATGTAATCTAGCCCTTCAACTATTACTATAATTTTTACAAATATAATATTTTATTTATTTGTGGTGAATAATGAATCCATATTAGGAATTTATCTGTGGATGGGAAAATTAAAATGCCAAAAATATAGCACGGATTAAATCTAATTTAACTAGAAAAATAAAATATGTATTATTAATTATATGGTAATAAAGTCATGATGGAAAAATCATGATGGTAATAAAATATGTATGTAATATGTATTAATTATTTATTTGTGCAAATGAGATTTGTGGTGATTGGGAAAGCAGATGCATAATTTTTACAATGGGGATGATTGAGGGAATAAAATATTTAAGATATTGAATATAATTTATCTATGAAATGATTGTTAATTATATTGCAACTAAATCTTTCCTTATAAATTTATCCGTTTTTTGAAAACACAATATTAAATAAAAAAATGGAAACTAAGTATTACCACATAAATAAAGCAAAGATGGTGGGTAATTGATTTTCATTGATTATATTGATTACATTGATTAAATTAATTTACATTGATTAAATTTATTTCTATTGGATAAAAAAATGAAATGTTGACTATAGACAATGAAATGATTATGGAAAGAGCAAAGAATAATCGTAAAAGATGAGATGATCAATGGAAATAAATAAATTACCCCTTAAATAAAGAATAATAATGTAATTTAGCCTTTCAACTATTACTATAATTTTTGCAAATACGATATTTTATTTATTTGTGGTGAATAATGAATCCATATTAGGAATTTATTTATCTATACAAATAATATTCAATTTACACTTAAATCCATGTATTAACCTAAAATCATATGCAAAAGTTTCCAGCCTAAAACCACTAGCCTAATTTTTAGTCAATAATTCCAAAAAGTAAAATTAATTCTATACTCAAATAATTCTTTCAATGTTAGATTTATGGGATTGTATTCTCAATTTCACAAAATGGAAATTTTTAATATAAATAAATAATGAAATGATTTCAACCATGAATTTATTATGTCATTAATTTTAATTGACTTTTTATTAACATTAAGTTTCATTATAACATTTATTGGTCCTTACAAGTTAAATATGTCAATGTTAAATCATCATTGCTTTAAATTAAAATATTGTATTTAAATTCTAAAAAAATTTGTATTAAAGCAATTCGCTAATTATAGCAATAAGTTTATTATAATATTAACTTTAGAAAAAATATTATGATGATTTAATATATTTTTTTTTTGAGGAAAATTGTTTCATTCCATACCAACAAGGTTGATTACAGCAGAGCAATCCAAAAGGAGACACCAAAGTTGCAAAAGCAGAAGACCAGATACAGCCAATTGTATTCGAACTACAAGAACCATACAAACCACATGATGATTTAATATAGATACTACATTTTAAAATGGAATTGTTTAACATATCGTTATAGAATTAATTTATTGTGATTCGTTTTAATTATAGATATATTGTGATGATTTAACATTAGATCAAGTTATTTAAATATATTCATATTTTAGAATCGTTTTATTTATCATGGCAACTAAATCTTTTCATATAAGTATATCCGTATTTTGGAAACTAAATATTAAATAAAAAATAAAAACTAAATATTAGAATATAATTTTTTTTTAAAATTTCTAATATGCGGTTTTAAATTTTAAAAAAAAAACGTTTGTTACTTTATTAGATCAAAATATCATAAATATTTAAATCATGTACACTAATAGAGAATGAAATGATCCCATAATTGAAGGGTGTAGTTTGGGAAACATTATTACTAATTGGATAGTTAAAAATCATGTCAAAAATGATAATTTACTTTAATTCTGTATATTTACTATGTATTGTTTGGTAGATCTTATAATATTAGACAACTAATTATAAACTTTATTGAAAATCTGTTACCATTTAGGTGTTGTTTCTATCAAATTAAAAGAGGTTATTGATAAATTATGGAATCCGATATATTTTAGAAAGAATGTTGACATTTATGTTAATCATCGCAAATTTATTTTATTATGTATATATCAAATAATTTATTACCATATTGGCCACTTTGAATAATTTGGAAAGAGATCCCGGCTGCTCAATTTAAGTGCACAATTTTGGGGATTAATTAATAATACAAAAGGATGATGGGAAAATTAATATGCCAAAAATATACCACGAATTAAATCTAATTTAGCAAGAAAAATAAAATATATATTATTAATTATATGGTAATAAAATCATGATGGAAAAATCATTATAATAATAAAATATGTATGTAATATGCATTAATTATTTATTTGTGCAAATGAGATTTGCGGTGATGGGGAACGCATATGCAGAATTTTTACAATGGGGAGATGGAGGGAAATAAAATATTTAGGATTTTTAATAACTAACAGGAATTAGATGTATATATTGGCTAATAACTAACAAGAATTCGAAACATCTGCCTGAAATGAATTCAGGTCATCCCATTAGACAAAAATGAGCAAGCCTATTTCGCACAAAGTATTTTGATTTTGCATAAACTTCCAAGATTATCTTGATATGGATATTGAATATAGTACCAATGACATGGAGTTTCTCCTAATTAAATGAATTTATTAACTTTAATTTTGGCTTTGAATATAGCTTGAAGTTTGGGCTTTAATTTAGAAAATGGAATGCAAGTATGCGATACATGCTTAATTTTTACTTGAACATTAAGGTGTGTTTGTGATGATTTTTTGAATCAATTGTTTTGTTTCTTTAGTTTTATTTCCATGTTTACTGCAATTATGAACTGAATCTTAATCATATACAATTGCCATTTTGCAGAATGCTGTGACAAACAGAAGACTAATCTCTACAAGCACATGAAAAATTTATATCCTGCCGTCAATGGGGAATGTGGTTGGCTCTGTTTCATCTGGATTTGCTCAAGTTATTGACAAAATTCTTGGTCATTCCCTCGAACTCCTATCTGGGAAAAAAAATTGCTGTAACACCCCGATTTAATTAGCGCATAATTAATTTGATTAATTATGGTTAATTGACTAAATACTCGTTGCATGGATTAATTGTAGGTGAGAATGAGATTGAAATGGAAGAATAAGTGGGCTCAAACCCACAATAGAATAAGAGCTCAAGTGCTCAAGTGAGTGCATTATGGTGGAGATGGCTCAAAACAAGTGAATCAAGTCAATAACCCATCTTCCAACCCGACCCATTTTTTCCACCCGGGTCGACTCATATCCCACTAAAACCCCCAAATTAGGCAATTCATGCCCATTTGCAACTCACACATCCAAAATTAGGGCCATTCCCGTTTTTGGGAGAAGGGGGTGAAGAAATGGTGTCTTTGGGAAGGATTTGGCAATTTTGAGCTTAAGGAAGGTTGGGGGACTGATTAAACATCCTTTGGTGAGTATTTTCCTTACCTTGTTTCACATTATTGATGAGTTTTGAGGTGGTTTTGGTGGGTGCTCATGGGGGTGACGGGAATGAAGGTTTTGGTGAATCTTTTTGTAGATTTGTATGCTTTGGAGGCTTGGAATCTTGCTAGGGGAGCTAGATTGGTGTTGTGAGGGCTTGGGTAAGTTCTCTAACTCATTTTGATGTTGTGAAATCAGATTGTGGCTCTCTTTTGTTGCATGTTGGAAAATCCCCAAATTTGTAGATGAGTTTTGATGATTTGGTTGATTTCTTGCAATGTAGACTTGGATTTGTTGATTTGGAGCTTGGAGGTTGAAGGGGGGAGGCTTGTGGACTCATCTAATCCAAGGCAAGAGTAGGATTTAGCTCAAAGTGGGGGAAAAAATGGAAGAAGAATCGAAGGGGAATGCAGAACAGCGTTTGCTGTTCTGTTTGCGCTCAGACGGGGCGCCACCAAGCCTTGGCGGCGCCCAGAAATGACCCGGAGCGCCAATTCGGCGCCCCTGTTCACTGGGACTCAGACCCAGGCGCCACCATGTCTGGGTGGCGCCTAAATGTGGTCTGAGGCGCCACTCTGGCGCCTCCTGTGCACCCCAAAAACCCACAAACTTGAATCGGCTCTAACTTACTCGTTTCTAATCCGATTTTCGCAAACCATATATGAATCTGACCCTACTCGGAACAAGGATTTCAAATATGCAATTGGAATTAAGAAATAATGACTCCTTCAAAAATTTATTTATAGGAGTTTATAACCTCGGGGTGTCCCTTGCGTGCCGATTCGTTGTTTCTTCCATTTTTCTTTTCCTTCCGTATTTTATCGTTTCTTACTCGTTCTAGGCTGCGAGAAATGTTTTTAAATGGTCTAATCCTGGTTGGTACTTGATTCATAACTATTGGTATTGGATTGTGGAATCTACCATGCCTTAGAAATTAAGGAGATTCGAGTGACCTTGTACTTAACTCTTGTAACAGAGTTGCGAGCCAATATGTGGGGTTTGGCTAACCCGGAATCTAAATTCTAGTCTTGGGACTTGGAAATTATCTTAGTATGCTTCCGAGTCATGAGATTGGGCATGCGTTTGACATTATTATGATTGGTGACTTTATGCTTTCGAGGGTACAAATCTCATGTTTATGCTTTCGAGTTGTTAAACTGGGCATACATGAATATTTGATTATCTTGGGCATATATATATTGTGTTGATTATGTGTTATGCTTTCGAGAACTTAGTTCTGGGCATGTAAGCTTTCGAGAGCGAGATGCTCTGGGCTCTACCCGCTGTCTGTGGTTCGATCCTTGGGGATGCCACTCCGTAAGTACACTTACCCCTTTATGCATGTAGTGTCCGCGGCGGGGGCACTGTAGGCATCTCTTTCGACCATTAAGGAGAGGTGGATCCTTAATGGGAAAGAATGCCGGCCATGGTATTAGGATGCGCGCTAGACATACTTATATGCTGCATTTAGGGTAGATAGACACTTTAGGTCATAACATTTCATCTCATCATCCATCATTCATATTATTATCTGTTTTGCAGTGTATGACGTGGTTGAAGCACCGGTATGGGACGGTGTGATGTTTTAATTATGTATTTAATTATGCAATTATATAAACTGTTAATAACCCTTCTAAAAGCTTATTCCCTGTTTCCCAGCTTTTCCTACTCTTGCTCAGTACTTTATGTACTGACACCTTGCTTTTTGTCTGTTTTATAGATACTCCCGAGGAGGACGCAGTGCATGAGCATAACGACGGGTTTGGGGCTGAGTGATCTAGTAGGATTGCATTGATAGGTCTTGATTGAGTTGTTGTATTAGACTCTATGCTATCTAGTTGTGACTAGCTTGTTATTTTTAGTATTGTCTGACGGTTGAGATTGGCTTGAGAACCCTTGTTTTGTTATTTTCCCTGTATACTTGGTATTTGGACAGGTTAACGTGAGTACCGAGGTGAGGTACTGTATGTGGCTTGTAGCCGAGACTTGATGATTATGTGTTAGACATGTTACTGTTGCTTACTCTTTTACTCTATTGTTATTCTCTGTTGGATTTTCTGATTACCAGGCTTCGTGTTATTGAACTTAAATTGATTGGCCAACAGTTTAAGTGAGGTAACACGGCAGTGACGTCAGCAAAAATTAGTTTAAAATTTTTGGGGCGTTACAATTGCAAGTAGAAATACTCTGCCTATACCTTCATTCTCCTTCAAAATATAAATGCTGCATTTATTAAACATATACATGAAGACCAGAGAATTTTATCCAATGATGATGATAAGATATTGAACAAATGAGGCATGATTGGACAATGTAACTTTCCTAGCCGTTCCAGATGCTATGTTTGAATATATTGTAACTTTTCTGAGTATCTGAAGAGTAACTATTTCCGTGCTGCGAAACCTTTATTGAGGAAGTTTGTTGCGAAACCTTTGTTAAAGAAGTTTGACGAAGTTTGATTTTCTAATATTAAGAAGGGTCTTATCGGACTAGCTAATAAATTTAATCGTCATTGATGTATCAAAATCTTCAAGTGATGTGCTATGATGGATTTGTTAATACGAATGTTTGAATCGAAGTTTAATGTTTTGCTCTATGATCCGGATGATTACATATTGTTTGATGAATTTTATTAACCGCTTTATAATTATCTTTTTCAATGAAGCATTGTTTGATTCTCTAAATATTAGCCGCTTTAAAATGAATCTTATACTTGATTGTCGCTATGCCAATAAATATACAAGAATTGTAAGTGCATTACATTTATTCTTAGGTTTTTTTTTTTGTCTAAAAAAGTTATAGTTTTTAAGAATTTAAATGGGGTTACAATTAAAGAAATCATATTGTGTAAACTAAATTTGAAAAAATGATACTTATTTCATTTTTCATATAAATAAAAATAAATTTTATAATTGATATTATTGCATTAGTGGTCCTGCATATGGTATAGCTTTATATTGATTTTTTGATCCAGGCTTACATATTCGTTGTGACTGATCTGTTCTAGATAATCTACTTTATAAAACCTATAGGCTATGAAACTGTATTTTTTTTATGATCTTACTTGCTGATTTACAATGTAATTGAAATTTATTTTCAAAAAACTTTACTTGTATTTAAAAACATATTTATTCCATAATCTGTATTTGATGGAATTAACAATTAGCAGTTTTAAATAAGCTATCTTTTATTTTTAACATGCTGATAATGATAAGGGCAATTTTATTCATGTGGTTAGTGACATGAAATTGTCAAGCAATTCATTACTTTTAGAAATGCTATGGGAAAGGAATGTAGGACGTTATTAGAATGGTTTTTTTCTTTTTTTTTTAAAAAAAATTTGTTTTGTCATCTCTATTACTTTTACGCATGTATAAATTATTTTCTTTAGAGGAGCCGGAGCAAGAAAACAAATAGGACCTTGACAATTAAACGTGAGTTTTACCGTCAAAACTTTCATTCCTTTAATCTTGATCAATTTCTTATTCATTGCTTCGGTCATCAACTATTTTACCTTATAAATTTTCTTTCATTCAATCGTGAGGACAATTCATTCTTTTGTTGAATCTCTAAATAATTTTTTTTTGATATTTTAGAAACTTTTCTTCCCGCGCATCGCGCGGGCGGGTAATACTAGTATTAACTAAACAAAGAAAATAATTCAAAATAACAAATAAGTATTGTTCAAAACAATAAATAACATCTCAGTACATTCATAAAAATAGTTCAAAAGAAATATTACAAAAGTTCTACTATTATATATCCTGGACTAAAAGTAATAAAAATGAAAATTATAAATTCAAATGTCTTATTTGTTTAATTTGTAGGGATCGTGAAAAATGAAAAAGTTGATGTAATACCCCGAATTTTTATCAACGTCCAAAGGAATAAAATTTATTCCGATCAATGTCGAAATATATCCGAGAAGAAGAAAATAATTTATCACAATAAATTATTGCTCGGATATGAAACGCCGATAGATTTAAATTCAAAATGGAATAAAAGAGGGAAAGGAAGCCCGAAGGCATTCCATGAATTGAGTAACAAAATTTGGAATTTAGTTCATGAAGGAAAAGAATTTTTAATTCCAAGAACCCGTGAAGTCGGAAGAAATTTAATGATACAATCGCAATCAATCAATCGATCAATAAGTCGCGCAACTTCGGGGACGAAGTTGATTTTTAAGGAGGGTAGATTGTAATACCCGAGAAATCGCCATCGAAAATTTAAATCCAAAAATAAAGAATTGGATTTAAATTATTAAAACCGAAATAATTCCGAGAGAGCGGAATTTATTATTTATCGGAAGATAACAACTCGAAACGAGTTTATCGAATTGTCCCAACAATCATGGATAATTCCCACATTATGATTTTTATTTTTGTAGAGAAGGAATCTTAATATTTAAAAAAAAAAAAAAAAAAAAAAATATTAAAAGTTACTGTAGCACTACTGTAGCACTACTGTAGCGGCCGCCTAATTGTCGGCCTAGGCCTCCAAATCCGGGATTCCTTGTCCCTTTAATGGCCATAACACCCCCTAACACCCCATGATCAGCCATTCCCATCCCCTCTTCACTCCCAAAACTCTCCCAAAGCCAAAATACTTTCCGGCGAACTTCCGGCGAACTTCCGGCGACTTTCCGGCAACCAAATCCGACCAAGGAAGTGTGTAGATCAAGGATTGCAAGCTTTGGATTGTTGGTAAGATGTAAATCAAGTTTCCTTATTGTTTTAAGATCATAACCATTATCCTAAACTTACGAATATTCATATTCAAACACAAATCGGAGCCAAAGGAAGAATAAATCGGGTGGAGGAGATTCGTTCGTGACATCCCGTGGATTCCGGACGACCCCGTGACCTCCTAAACATCATCCCCACTGTAAGTTAACCTTACTATGGTTTTGGGTGACTTAAAATGCAACCAAACATAGAGATTCAACTCAAGAAAATTTATAAAAATCTGTCAACAAGAGAAACCCTCAACGCAGCGTTTTCGTATGAATTTTTCAAACCTCTAAAGCTGCTCAAACAAGAAAACTCAAAACATGAAAAGTGTTCCTAAGACATTAATCTAGCTACTGTAAAAATTTCATAATTTTTCATGATGTTTTGAAACCTGGAACCAACCCAAAACCGAAGAGGATTAAATCTGGATCTTACAACTTGGACAGATTTCACTCTCAATCTTATTAGCCATTTTGACCTTGGATCTAGGCCGATCTAGGATTGGAGTTGAACATAAGAATTGTAGATCTATGAGTTTGGAATATTACTGTAAGTTTTTAGAATTTTTCATTGAGATTTGAACCTCCGAACTTGAGCCGATCCGATCTGCGTTAGAACCGAATTTACGAACGTTGACAGTTTTCATAATCAAACTTGATGAGCTTATTCCTATCATTTCTAGTCCGAATCAATCTTCATGATCTAAACAAAAGTTGTTGGAAATCATGTCTAGTATGTCTCTGTAAAATTTCAGAATTTTTGGAGTCCATTTGATATGATAAAAAGTCAAATCTTTTAACGTTGTCAAACCTGAATCCTGACAGCTTTTTGTTTCTGAAGAAAACTTGATTTTTGACATGCTTCCCATCGTTTTTCCAAAAAACTTAAAACACGAAAGTTGTTCGTTGGGATGTTTTTGAGCTACTGTACAAATTTCAGAACAATCGCCTAAGAAATGGATTTTTTAAACCAAAAAGGCGCAAACTGTGACATCGATCGATTTTTGAAATCTTTTAAACAACGATCGAGACGTTGGAATTACGATATATCTATACTTTTGAAAAATCCCGTTACACCAAATAAAAACATTTTCTTTAAAAGAATTCTTTTGAAACATTGGGGACTTGTGACCAAGTTTGACATTATCAATACGATTCATGCGGGTTTGATTCCCAATGATGTATTTGAGTTCTTGCGGGTTAGATTCCCCAAGGGCGATTGTATGTTTTCCTGCGGGTTAGATTCCCCAGGATGTATTGAGTTCTTGCGGGTTAGATTCCCCAAGGGCGATTGTATGATTTCCTGCGGAAATATTGGTTATGAGGATTGCGGTCACAAGAGCCCTGGTGAATGGTGAACTATAAAAGAAACGAAAATATTTTGAGAAATGATACTTTTGAAATTGGCTGCGGCCGCCGGATTGCCGGCTAAATTAAATATTGTTGAAATGGTTATGTAACGGGAGAACAAAATATCTAATATTTTTAAGTATTTATTTAGTTATGCCTTGCAAATCATTACCTACAAGAAATGTTTTTATAAAATTTAATTAAAGGCTTTGAAACCCCTAACCCATGCTATGTGTTAACTTACTCAGCGCGTTTTTGCTGACCCAAACCATTTATCTCCTTTTTCTACAGAGGATGAAGATTATGCATCATCATATGCATACATGGGAACATTTGGGGAAATCTCTATTTAAAATCCCTGCATTAATTACGACTTGCATGAACGGGACTGTTTAACCCGTGTTTTGGCCATGTCGGCCCTTATACATTATTTCCGCTGCACAAATTAAAATTTCCGCTGCAACTCTGATGTATTATTTTTAATGGGCTGTTTGAATGTTTTAAATTCTGAAAAACCATAGCCTTGCATCTCTTTAGTGAGCTCGGAGAAACCGTGTCTTGCTAGGGAGGTGTGGCGGTGGCATCCCGGCCTGGGTTACCAAATCCGGGGTGTTACAGTGTGGTATCAGAGCCCAGACTATTTTAAAGCTATTTATTTTAAAGAAAATATCTGATACCAAGAGTGGTATCAGAGCCCGGAATATTTTAAAACTACTATTTTAAAGAGCCCGGAATATTTTTAAACTATTATTTTTAAAGTATTATTATTTTTAAAGTTATTATCTCTAAACTAGTAATATATTTTAAAGATCCCAATTATTATTTTGAAGTTAAGGCCCAAGTTTTTAGCCCAAATTTTTTTTTTTTTGAAGCCCAAGAAATTATCTTGGCCCAATAGCCTTGTTTTTATTTAAAGCCCAAATAATTTATTTCTTTCGGCCCAAAATAGTGGCCCAAACCTTTTATCCTTATTTTAATCTATCCATGGAATAAATTTATTTTTAAAACCCATGGATAAATAAATGCATGCATAAAATTTTTTTTTTTTTGGGGGGATCACATATGCATATGCATACATAAATACACTAACCCTTTTTATGTGAATTATCGGTAATAAGAAACACTCCTACCTTAGAACTCGACATGATCTTTGTAACACCCCCATCTTCGGCTCAGCGGAAAGACGGGGTGCTACTCTAGATGTTGCCGGCTCCAGAGTGAAGGCTGTCCCCACAAACCAACATGAGCTCTTTCCAGTGCGCTTTGGCCTCACTCACGCACACCCTGGAAGACTTCCCAGGAGGTCACCCATCCTAGTACTACTCTCGCCCAAGCACGCTTAACTTTGGAGTTCTTATAGGATGGTTACCAAGAAAGAAAGGTACCTTGTTGGTATGAGTAGCTTATTTCACTCCATTTAAGCCACTTTTCCGGGGTATTACAATCTTGACTTAGGAGCGCTTGCTAAAGACTAACTTTGCCTTAGTCCTAGATCTTGATCACTTAGAAACTCATCTTCGCGTGCTTCTATAACTGAAAAATGGCACCTAGAAGGAAACTGAGGAAGGTAAGCCCAAACGGCACTGACACTAATCTCCCAAAGGCACCTAACAACAATAAGATTCCTCCGAACGTAGGAGATCGAACGCCTCCTATTCCCAACAACATGGATGAACGTTTAAGGACGGTAGAAGAAGTACTCGTAGCATTAGGCAATGCCGAGGTGCATAGGGCACAAGCGGCAATACCTCCGCCAGTAGCCCGAGTCAACTACTTGGCATTGGTAAACCCCTACAACCCACCCCATTATGACGGGCAAGAGGATCCGGCCAAGTTGGAGGGTTGGATCCGTACCTTTGACAAACTCTTGGACGCTATCAAATGCCCCGACGAGGAGAAGATACATGTAGCGACCTACTACTTAGGAGGCGAAGCCGATGAGTGGTGGCAAAACCTTCAAACGAATTCAGAGGAAGATGAAGAATCCTACACCTGGGAAGGACTTAAGGAAGCCTTGAGAGAAAGATTCTACCCACTGAGCACCAAGACCGCAAAGTACGAGGAATTCATCAACCTCGGACAAGGAGCGCAAACAGTACAAGAGTACTACACCAAATTCAAGGAATTGGTGCGATTCGCTACAAGGATAGTACCAACTGACTCTGACAAGGCTCAGAAATTCGAGATGGGTCTGAACCTTAGTATCCGGGAGATACTTGCAGTAGGACAATTCACAAACCTGCAGACGGTTTACGATCGAGCTGTAGCAATTGATCGAGTCCAGCAACTGAAGCGTAAAGAAACCGGTGAGTCGAGCAAGGACTCGCAAGAGTTTGAGAAAAAGAATCGAAACATTAGCAATGGCAATTTTAAGGAGAATAAGAATAAAGGTTTCAATTATGGGAGAAACGGCATACGTCATACAGTCATACCACGTTGCTCGCAGTGCCACCAAGCCCATCTGGTGCGCGAATGCCCAAGGCGCGGAACTTGTTATAGATGTGGTGGGGAAGACCACATGATTAGAGAATGCAATGTTCGTGAAGAGATGATTGAGAAAAGGCTAGATCTGGTGGACCCTCAACAAGGGAATCAAGGAAGAGACATGGGATGATTGAACGACATTGATCAAGCTGACTTGCCAGCTCATTGAGGAAGGATCGTAGTCGATGATACTCGAACCTTCGTGGGAATAATGTGTAGGCAGTTATGGGGACATAACTGTAATCTTAAGGGGGGGAGGATGTAATACCCCGTAAGAATGCATAAGCATTTATTTCGAAACTCGAATATTTTGTATCCCAAATAAATTCTTTTTGAACTACGTAATGACTTGATCCCTTCACAGGGTACGTAGGCAACTTGGAAATATCAATTCTGGGTTCAGTCAAACAATAATCAACAATCGAACAATAATTCAATAACACAATATCGCAAATAGTAAACAAAAGAACCCTAACTCTTAGCGCAAGAAAAGCCGAAGCACAACTTCGAGGACGAAGTTGATTCTTAAGGGGGGGAGGATGTAATACCCCGAATTTTTATCAACGTCCAAAGGAATAAAATTTATTCCGATCAATGTCGAAATATATCCGAGAAGAAGAAAATAATTTATCACAATAAATTATTGCTCGGATATGAAACGCCGATAGATTTAAATTCAAAATGGAATAAAAGAGGGAAAGGAAGCCCGAAGGCATTCCATGAATTGAGTAACAAAATTTGGAATTTAGTTCATGAAGGAAAAGAATTTTTAATTCCAAGAACCCGTGAAGTCGGAAGAAATTTAATGATACAATCGCAATCAATCAATCGATCAATAAGTCGCGCAACTTCGGGGACGAAGTTGATTTTTAAGGAGGGTAGATTGTAATACCCGAGAAATCGCCATCGAAAATTTAAATCCAAAAATAAAGAATTGGATTTAAATTATTAAAACCGAAATAATTCCGAGAGAGCGGAATTTATTATTTATCGGAAGATAACAACTCGAAACGAGTTTATCGAATTGTCCCAACAATCATGGATAATTCCCACATTATGATTTTTATTTTTGTAGAGAAGGAATCTTAATATTTAAAAAAAAAAAAAAAAAAAAAAATATTAAAAGTTACTGTAGCACTACTGTAGCACTACTGTAGCGGCCGCCTAATTGTCGGCCTAGGCCTCCAAATCCGGGATTCCTTGTCCCTTTAATGGCCATAACACCCCCTAACACCCCATGATCAGCCATTCCCATCCCCTCTTCACTCCCAAAACTCTCCCAAAGCCAAAATACTTTCCGGCGAACTTCCGGCGAACTTCCGGCGACTTTCCGGCAACCAAATCCGACCAAGGAAGTGTGTAGATCAAGGATTGCAAGCTTTGGATTGTTGGTAAGATGTAAATCAAGTTTCCTTATTGTTTTAAGATCATAACCATTATCCTAAACTTACGAATATTCATATTCAAACACAAATCGGAGCCAAAGGAAGAATAAATCGGGTGGAGGAGATTCGTTCGTGACATCCCGTGGATTCCGGACGACCCCGTGACCTCCTAAACATCATCCCCACTGTAAGTTAACCTTACTATGGTTTTGGGTGACTTAAAATGCAACCAAACATAGAGATTCAACTCAAGAAAATTTATAAAAATCTGTCAACAAGAGAAACCCTCAACGCAGCGTTTTCGTATGAATTTTTCAAACCTCTAAAGCTGCTCAAACAAGAAAACTCAAAACATGAAAAGTGTTCCTAAGACATTAATCTAGCTACTGTAAAAATTTCATAATTTTTCATGATGTTTTGAAACCTGGAACCAACCCAAAACCGAAGAGGATTAAATCTGGATCTTACAACTTGGACAGATTTCACTCTCAATCTTATTAGCCATTTTGACCTTGGATCTAGGCCGATCTAGGATTGGAGTTGAACATAAGAATTGTAGATCTATGAGTTTGGAATATTACTGTAAGTTTTTAGAATTTTTCATTGAGATTTGAACCTCCGAACTTGAGCCGATCCGATCTGCGTTAGAACCGAATTTACGAACGTTGACAGTTTTCATAATCAAACTTGATGAGCTTATTCCTATCATTTCTAGTCCGAATCAATCTTCATGATCTAAACAAAAGTTGTTGGAAATCATGTCTAGTATGTCTCTGTAAAATTTCAGAATTTTTGGAGTCCATTTGATATGATAAAAAGTCAAATCTTTTAACGTTGTCAAACCTGAATCCTGACAGCTTTTTGTTTCTGAAGAAAACTTGATTTTTGACATGCTTCCCATCGTTTTTCCAAAAAACTTAAAACACGAAAGTTGTTCGTTGGGATGTTTTTGAGCTACTGTACAAATTTCAGAACAATCGCCTAAGAAATGGATTTTTTAAACCAAAAAGGCGCAAACTGTGACATCGATCGATTTTTGAAATCTTTTAAACAACGATCGAGACGTTGGAATTACGATATATCTATACTTTTGAAAAATCCCGTTACACCAAATAAAAACATTTTCTTTAAAAGAATTCTTTTGAAACATTGGGGACTTGTGACCAAGTTTGACATTATCAATACGATTCATGCGGGTTTGATTCCCAATGATGTATTTGAGTTCTTGCGGGTTAGATTCCCCAAGGGCGATTGTATGTTTTCCTGCGGGTTAGATTCCCCAGGATGTATTGAGTTCTTGCGGGTTAGATTCCCCAAGGGCGATTGTATGATTTCCTGCGGAAATATTGGTTATGAGGATTGCGGTCACAAGAGCCCTGGTGAATGGTGAACTATAAAAGAAACGAAAATATTTTGAGAAATGATACTTTTGAAATTGGCTGCGGCCGCCGGATTGCCGGCTAAATTAAATATTGTTGAAATGGTTATGTAACGGGAGAACAAAATATCTAATATTTTTAAGTATTTATTTAGTTATGCCTTGCAAATCATTACCTACAAGAAATGTTTTTATAAAATTTAATTAAAGGCTTTGAAACCCCTAACCCATGCTATGTGTTAACTTACTCAGCGCGTTTTTGCTGACCCAAACCATTTATCTCCTTTTTCTACAGAGGATGAAGATTATGCATCATCATATGCATACATGGGAACATTTGGGGAAATCTCTATTTAAAATCCCTGCATTAATTACGACTTGCATGAACGGGACTGTTTAACCCGTGTTTTGGCCATGTCGGCCCTTATACATTATTTCCGCTGCACAAATTAAAATTTCCGCTGCAACTCTGATGTATTATTTTTAATGGGCTGTTTGAATGTTTTAAATTCTGAAAAACCATAGCCTTGCATCTCTTTAGTGAGCTCGGAGAAACCGTGTCTTGCTAGGGAGGTGTGGCGGTGGCATCCCGGCCTGGGTTACCAAATCCGGGGTGTTACAGTTGATGCACTGAGCTTTAGTGCAAGCGACGAAACATAAATTTTTGATGGCGATAGAAAGAACTTGGGTTTTATTTGTAAAGGGAGGCTTGGTACGATAACATGGATAGGTTTCCATGCTCTGTATTTATAATTCATAATTTAAAAAATATTTTCTAATATAGTCAGAATGGTGGGAGAAAAGTTCCAACACCTTGAATCATTTTTGCGAGTTTATGGAATTGTGGAGCATCGTCAAGCTATTATTACCGAAAGGGTAGACTCTACTTTTGGTGATTTTGTTTTTGATAGAATAGATATACTGACAGAGGGCAAACATCCAATAGAAGTCCTAACAAATTTAGTGAGGTACGCTAAATGATGTTCAGTTAAGTTTACGGCGAATTGTTACGTGAATATCTATTTTTTTTAAAAGAAAAAAAAAGTAATGTGTAGGAACATTTTGATAAGCATGGAAGAGTTTGCCAAAAAAAGATACAAAAAACATGCATATGCGGCAATACCATATTTGTGGTAGAGAAAATGAAAGTTTTAAAGCAAAATTCCTCCTGTCACAAGGAGAAACTGTTAGCAAGGATGACCAAGTTAATATGATGAAATGACTCACAAAATTTTTTCAAAGTATCATGAAATGATTGTTGAAACGAAAGAACAACTTTAATGTGGAGTTTGATTTATTTTTGGAGTCCAAAGATTATTTCAAGTAAGTTTAATATTTATTTTATTACTCCCTCATTCCCACTAATTCCGTCTCATTTTCTTTTTGGTCCGTCCCATTATAATTATCACATTTCCCTTTTAGGAAATAATTAAAATATTTTAATTACCAAACCCACTACCATAACATCATATTAATAAATAAATATATTAAAATTTCAAACACAAAACTATTACATCACATATAAATAAATCAATTAAAAATTCAAACACATTACAATCACATCATATAAATTCCTAATTTTTCCTTACTTTAAATACTATTCTACCCCTATACTTCGCCAAAAAATGGGAGTATTAAATACTAACTATCTCCACATAAAATACTGTGCCAAAAAATGGGACATTATTTGTGGGATGGAGGCAGTATCTTTTAATTTTAAATTTTGAATTTACTCAGGCCAATTATGATAAATCATTCGTTTCTTCTAAACGAAACAAAATCGTAATTTTACTGTTTCGAATTTCAAACAAATCAAACCGTATTTTTAATTATTTCAAACCAAAACAAACCGTAAATTTTATGAGTTTATGGAATTGTGGAGCATCGTCAAGCTATTATTACTGAAGGGGTAGACTCCACTTTTGGTGATTTTATTTATGATAGAATAGATACACTGACAGAGGGCAAACATCTAATAGAAGTCCTAACAAAAATTTAGTGAGGTAAGCAAAATGATGTTCAGTTAAGTTTACAACGAATTGTTACGTGAATTTTTTTTTTAATAAAAAAAAGTAATGTGTATGAGCATTTTGATATGCATGCAGGAGTTTGACAAGAAAACTATACAGATAACATGCATTGCGGTAATATCATATTTGTGGTAGAGTCTAAAGATTACTCCAAGTAAGTTTAATATTTATTTTATTATATTTTAATTTTTAGCAATTATATTTTAATTTAAAATTTTAAATTTACTCAAGCCAATTATAATAAATCATCCGTTTCTGCTAAATAAAAAACAAAGAGAAATGATGCCGTTGATGGTAGGGGTGATTGCAGTCCGATTTTAGCCAGTTTATGACCAAACGAAATAAAACCGTAATTTTATAGTATCGAAACCGTAATTTTATAGTATCGAATTTTTTCAAACCAAAAGACACCGTATTTTTAATTATTGCAAATCAAATCAAACCGTAAATTTTGCTAATTTATGGAATTGTGGAGCATCGTCAAGCTATGACAACTCCCATTTTCAATCTAAGACAAACTTCACTTAGTCTATCTTTTAGATGCATCTGTCCACTGTCTTCATGCAGTCAAAACTTTTGTATTACTAAAATAATCTGCAAATTCTTTATTATTGTTGTGGATATACTTACACTTGTACATGAAGTCTGGAGGTAGGCATAAGCTAGGGTTCATTTAGAAATTGGACCAAAAAGAAATTAAGCTAGTCTCCAATTCAAAGTATTTTGTCATTTCGACAAGTGAATAAATTAATTAAAAGGAAAGGACAAAAGATGGTGGGGAATATGATTAAGCATAGTCGGAATTGTGAAGCAAAAAGTCTACTGATGCAAAATTTAAGACTGGAGATATAATATGTCACTGATTATTGATGACTGATGAGGGTGCTTTACTGTTTTTTGCTTATTGAACTAGAGCCTTTTATGGGATGAGTTTGCATCCTCAATTACTTTGTGCTAAATAATTTTCAGGAACATGTTGAGCTATAGAGCAATGGTTGTTCTTCCAGTAGTTTGCCAAGTCCATGGATAACATGATAAGATGGAAAATATATATCCACAGACAGATCCAAGGGAGAAGGAAGTATTGTAGAAGGATCAATGCTCAAGAGTTTTAGAACATTAAAGTCTTTTTGAGATGAATATAATAAAATGGTGTCATTAGTCATTTTATTTTGTTCTTGGTCTGTATAGTCGCAATTTCCATGTCACATGGAAATGTTCTTTTGTTCTTGGTCGATTACATGAAAAATGAAAGATAAAAAATTTTCTACTCACGACTATAATGTAATATATAGGCAAATGAAGTACATGACTTTTAGTTGCTTATTACCTTACATAAATATGCTGAAAACGAATCACCATGTATTGCTAAAATCGATATACTGAGTCACAATGTTTTTTTTTTTTTTTTTAAAATGCATTTGACATGGACTTTTTATTTGTTCTTGGACTGTTCATCATTTAGTGTTCAGTCGCTTGGTATGATTTGTATACGGCATGTAACCGCTTAATATCTATTTTTTTTTAAAAAAATAACGTGTGGGAGTATATTGAACTGCATGCAAGAGTTTGTAAAGGAAAACATACTTTTATCACACATATGCAGCATACCATATTTGTGGTAGGGGAAATGAACGCTTTAAAGCAAAGTTCCTCCTGGAAGAAAGAGAAATCAATGGCAAGATTGAAAAGGAGAATATGATGGAATGCCTCGGAACTGCTTTTAGAAAGAGCATGACAGGATTGTTGAAATCAAGGGACAATTTTGATGAGAGTTTGAGTCATTTACTAAGCTAAGTGATTATTCCAGGTAAGTTTAATATTTATTTTATTATCTTTTAATTTAGCAATTATATTTTAATTTTAAATTTTAAATTTATTCAGGTCATGTATGATAAAGCACCCATTTTTTTAAAATCAAATACAAAGAGAAATGATGCCAGTAATGGTAAACAAGTATGCGAAGACTTATATCATATTGACTTATAAGGATTTGACTGAATTAACTAAGGGGCTATAACACCCGGTAAAATTTTAAAATAGGAAAGTGCTAATTTAAAATTTTAAAATACATAAAATTTTAATATGTAACAATCTAATTAGTTATAATTGAAAATGGATTACCTCCAATTAATTAAATCTTTGGAGCGCGAGTTCATTAAATCCAGTGAGATTATAATTATAGAAATTTTACCCTTAGATTAATGTAATTATCCATTTACATTGTGGAAGGCCATGGACCATTCGATTCTTAGCCTAGCTAGAAATTATCCGAGATTGTGAATCGGGATTTGTTGGACTATTTAGCTAATGGTGCCAATTAATAAGTGTTTTGAATCCAATAGATTAAATTATGAATTATTAAAATAAACCATTAAAAACTGAATTAGGTCCATAAGCAAAATTATTAAGTCAATTGGGTTAACATTTTAGCTTGGGTCATTTAATTAGAATTTTATTAGGTCCAATTGACAAGACATAGTCCAATAAGCATGGCCCAATGCAAGCCCAACCAAGTTAGAAGCCCAAGACATGAAACCCTAACCCTAACCCTAATCCGGCGCCGCCCTTGCCGGAGCCGCCCTCCGGCACCGTCGCCACCACAGCCGGAAGTCCCCTCTACAATTCCACCACCTTCTCTCCACCACCCAAGTCACTCCCAAACCACCCTGCTGCCGCCACCATCTCCCATGGCTGCCGCCTCACCACCATTCCGAGCCACCACTGCCCCTCCCCCTTCCCCATCCCGCCGCCACCGGCAACACTACCGGCGCTACCACCACAGGCCACCCCACCATCGCCACCTTCTCCATCTCGAGGCCACAGTCACCACCACCCCTCCATCTCCATCTACCATATCCCCAACCCTCAAATCCCTCCACCACCACCACGACTCCGTCACCACCAACACCTCCGCCATCCCACCAACACCACTGCCACCGTCCTAGCCCCATCGCCGCCACAACCAAACCACCTCCGCCGGCCGCAAAGACCCCTTGCCACTACCAGGTTTCTCTCCATCTCCTTCCGTCCAACCCCACGACTGCCTCAGCCCTTTTCCAAAACCACAGATCCGACATCGGAACAAAACCAAAACAAAAAAAAAAGAAAGAGAGGAGGAAGAAGACAGAGACCGGACCGAGGTCCGAGAGAGGAAGAAAGATGAGGGAACCGCTGTCCCGTCGCCAGCCGTGGCCGCCGCTCGCCAATTCCGCCGCCGCCACGCCGTCGCCGGTGGTGTGCCAAAAGGAAGACAAAAAAATGAGGGGGAGGCCGAAAAGGGAAAAGGGTAGGCTAGTACTGAAAAGTGTATGGGGTTGAGACAAAAGTTGATCAAATGTTGAGAAGGGGGAGGACTGTTGACTTTGCCATCAGAGGCATTAAATGGTCGGCAGGTGGCAATTTGGGGAAATGTGGAGCAGATGTGGGAAATCACAAAAGGTGATTTTCTGCTCTCATAAGGAGACAAACGGAAGTTGTCTATATAAAGCCTATACCCCTTCAGTTTCACTCCAACCAGCTTCTCCTTGTTAAATGTCTGATATGTTTTATTGCTAGCTTCGTTTGGTGTTTTCTTTTCGGTTCTAAGCAGTTGTGTTAGAAATAGGGTAGTAATTGGGGCTCAAGGATTTTGTAGGGAAAATTTCGGTTAAGGGTTTAAGAGGTAAAGTTCCCTCTATTTAATTATTTTCCCTCAAGTAATATAGCTATCTTAGTGGTAGTAGTAGTAGTAACTAAAATAGCATTTCAGGGAGTTGAAGTTATTGCTGCTAAAAAGGTTCTCTGCTCGTAGGCCAGCGTAACCGTGTTGTGATTTCCTAACCTTCATGCGGTAACTGCAAGTAGACTTTTATTCCTTGTGGTTAAGCCAAAAATTGTTCAGCTTTACCGCTTTATTTCTTTAAATTTATACTTATAGCTCCCTACTGTTATTTTTGGTATATTGGTAAGCTCTTTTACTGTACTTTATAATTATTGCAACTATCCACAAAGTCCTATGGATTTTGAGCGCTCATTGTTACGGGGGCTGGGTCTGGGTATGGGCCGGCCGCCCAACTCCCACGTTGTTGTGCACATAATAGCCACACGGGGACTATTGGGGCAATCCAGTACGGTTCCATATCTGATTCCACAAGTGGGTTTGAGGAAATTTCTTACCACTTCCACACCCTTGAGTGTATATGAGATTTGGGCCCTATAGTGGGGAACCTGCACATCACGGTGGCTAAGATATTTTAATCTTGGTAATGCATATTGCTGTATTATCTGTTCCTGGGTTTAGATTAATATTGTCTTTATGTATAAATTATCCTCATTTAGCATGCCTTTACCATAACTGCTGCTTTTAAAGTATTTCCGTAACCCGACCTCCTCCGGGAGTAAGGGTCTACTTACTCAGCGATTATTTTTGCTGACTCTGTATTTTATTTATTCATTTTCAGGTTTTGACATCTGTGAGGACCACTAGACATTTCGTATCATCTGGGCACGGATGGGGATATTATAAGTACTTTTTTTTCCGGATTTTAAATATGTAAGACTTTTAAGCCTTATTGATGGAGTTAACTTGGCATATGGTCTGTTTACAATTTGAGGACGTATATTCGGGTGCCTATCCACTTTTGTTACCTCCTACGCCTCTCTATTTTCACTGACGATGAATGCTGTTATTTTAAGAACACACGATCTATCTCCCCTTTTTAAATGGTGCATTTAAATCATTTGGCCCTCATAGGGGCATATCAGTTTATTTTTATTGGTATACCAGTACTCTGATTTGAATCTTATTTTATACGTCATATTATTATAAGCTTCCATTTTTCGCAATTATTCAAGTTAGCCTTAACGTATTTCGGATATTCTGGGATACGTGGCGGTAGCACCTCCCCGTTTTTCCCGCATTTTCTTCTGCTGTTCCTGTAGGGAAAATGGTGGTGTTACAGTTTGGTATCAGAGCGGTTTTGCTCTACTAATATTGTGCATTAAAAATTATTTTTAAATCCTTGCACAAACATATTTTTTTAAATATATATGCCAAGTATTAAATATTTTATATTGGGGACGGGGATACACGCTCGTACGCATATAGGCACGAGTAGAACTTTTTAGCACAAAAATATATATGTATATTTTCTGACCAAATTTTCCCCCAAATGTCAAACCCTGCACTCTCAGCGCTCTCAGACTCTGTATCCCGTTTGACCGAGCGTGTGGTGAAGCTGAGGAACGAAGTCCGGGTACATGAGGACGATATATCCAAGTTGATTGAGAAGATAGCCAAGGCAGAAGCAGAGAAGGAATCTGAGCAGAACATTCGATACCAAGCGATGTCGAAGGGTCAGGATGACGAGGAGCAGAAGGATGTTATCATTGCAAACCAGCAACAACAACTCTACTCACTTGAGGCTCAGGAGTCCACCTTCATGGAAGACCTCCGTTTCTTCCATACGAACTGGGGGCCCAGGAAGAGGGTGAAGCTGGATTGCACGGCCATGGTAGACAAGCACGTGACCTGGGAGGTGACGCCCGCTTCCACTAGCATTGCTGGAGCCGCCCGGCCCATCCCAGTGTCGGATGAGTCCGACCCTGAGAAAGAGGAGGAGGAGGAGGAGGAGGATGTCGAGTGAGGACCCGGACGTGCAGCGACCGAACAGCTATTTATATGCTTTCCTTAGTATCTACCTCGCTTGACTAGATGCCTATTTGGGTTATTATGTATTGGTATTGACTGTTATTTTCCATTTTCATTGGTAAGATCTCGGGGACGTTTACCCCACTGATAGATCTACCAAGTGGTATCACTGTAAAGGATTGGCTTTGCCGTTCCTTATTCTCGGGTATATATTAGAATTAAGAATTATGCTATCACACCTTGCTTTAGTACCACTTAAGGGCTTGACATAGGGGATGCCTTAGACTCATAGGACTATGAGTTACGCTTAAGAATAATAATAATAATAATAATAATAATAATAATAATAATAATAATAATAATAATAATAATAATAATAATAATAATAATAATAAATACTTAATAACTAATGTTAAAAGACACCTTCTTATGATTGGAATATTTCTTTTCAGATGCCTCCACGCGGACGCCCAAGGAAACATCCTGCAAACCCACCTGTTGCACCTGACCTTGTGGAAGGTGGGCAGAACCCTGTGGAAAATAGGCAAAACCCGGTGGGGAAACAGACAACAGCCTATGGATGGAGGACAGGACCGTCTGGAACAGATGATGCACCCCATTGGTGCCGCAGTAGAACGGTAGCTGGCGAGAGATGAGGAACAAGGTGGGCAACACACTGACTACATAGAGGCTGTGCACAAATACCAGCCTCCCAGGTATGCCGGACATGAAGACCCGGCTAAATTAGAAGGGTGGATTGAGACCTTTGAAAAGCTGCTAGAGGCGGTCCAATGTCCGGACGAGAGAAAAGTGGAAGTAGCTACATTTTTTCTGGGAGGAAAGGGAAATACCTGGTGGAGAGGCCAGGAAAATCGGGACATTAGCTGGACAGAATTTCAAGAGGCCCTGCGCGCTAGGTTCTACTCCACTAGCGTGAAAAATGATAAATACGAGGAGTTCGTCACTTTGAGGCAAGGTAACCGTTCAGTCCACGAATACTACGAGAAATTCAATGAACTTCTCCGCTTTGCCCCGGGACTGGTGAATACTGATCACGCCCAGGCGTAGAAGTTTGAGCTCGGTCTGAACCAACGAATCCGAGAGGGCTTGGGAGGGAAACAGTTCTTCAACCTTCAAAAGCTTTATGACCGAGCCATGATAGTGGAACGAGTTCGGCTACCCAACCGAAGAGAGGAACATGCTGGACAGTCCTCTGCAGCCCAGAAGAAGGGACGATTTGAGAAAAAAACAAGACAAGAGGAACCGTGGCCAATGCTGGAATGTCAATGGCCCCAACCAGAGGAATGATGATCGACTCCCTATACCCGCATCCTGCAACAAATGTAGCAAAAGACACTGGATGCAAACCTGCCCGCGTAATGGGCACTGTTTAAGGTGCGGTCTGAACGGCCATATGGTTTACGATTGTGGCATCCGTTTTGACGCGAATAGGCTGCGAGATGACCTCAAAAGGGACCCTCGTTACCAGGCCGAGGCGTGTTTGAGGGGAAAGCCGAGGAACCTGCAGCAAGATCAGGGCCGT
Source organism: Hygrophila difformis (assembly GCA_030278955.1). NCBI lineage: Eukaryota > Viridiplantae > Streptophyta > Magnoliopsida > Lamiales > Acanthaceae > Hygrophila > Hygrophila difformis. The sequence continues at coordinate 9,148,498 of JAOANR010000011.1, forward strand.
AACCAGAGGAACCCGCCACCAGCTGCTCGGAACAATCAGTGGCGATTGAATGTGGTCAGTCGACCTGACCTTTAAGAAAATGATGACGTCATAGGTGGAACGTTCACAGTTAAAGATTCCGCAACATATATTCTGTTTGATTCTGGAGCATCGTATTCCTTTATAGTGAGTAAGAAAGCGGAATAACTAGGATTTAGAGCCCATAGTGCAGTGAACTTAGGCGTTTCGTTACCTAATGGCACTGTGGTAAAATGCTCTCAGAGATATATGAACGTTCCAATTCTCATATACGGGGTAGAGTTTGCAGCAAACTTGATTAAGTTTGACTTGCAAGATTTTGACATCATTTTGGGGATGGATTGGTTGGCACGTCACAAGGCCATCATCGACTGCGCTCAACAGAAGGTGACATTGTACGACCAAAATAAACAAAGAGTGTCTAGTTATGCGGAACCATCGAAACCAAGGATTAAGATCGTTATGGCAGTAAAGATAACCGAGTTGGCAAACAAAGGATATCCGATCTATCTCTGCCACGTAGAGGACAAGCAAGCAGAGGAAGTTATCCTAGAACAGATTCCGATCGTACATGACTATCTGGACGTGTTTCCAGATGAAATTCCAGGGATGCCACCACACAGAGGGGTAGAGTTCACCATTGATTTAGCGCCGGGAACGCAACCCGTGTTTAAAGCCCCATACCGGATGACACCTGCAGAGTGCAAGGAATTAAATAAGCAACTGGAAGAATTACTTGATAAAGGCTACATCAGACCAAGCACGTCACCATGGGGAGCCCCAGTGTTTTTCGTCCGCAAGAAGGACGGTAGTATAAGGCTTTGCATAGACTACCGGGGGTTGAACCAGGTGACTATCAAAAGCAAATATCCTCTTCCAAGAATTGATGATCTGTTCGACCAACTAAGAGGAGCAAGGACGTTCTCAAAGATCGATCTGCGTTCGGGATATCATCAGCTGAGGGTAGTTGAGGAGGACATTCCGAAGACGGCTTTCCGAACCAGATACGGGCATTACGAATTTACTGTAATGTCCTTCGGATTGAAAAATGCCCCAACAGTATTCATGAGCCTGATGAATGACGTGTTTCGCGAGCTATTAGATACATGTGTAGTGGTGTTCATCGATGATATTCTAATCTACTCCAAGGGAAGCGCGAACACGAAGAACACTTACGTAAGGTTTTGACAATATTGAGAGACCATCAGCTATATGGAAAATTGTCAAAGTGCGAGTTCTAGCTAAACGAAATGTCCTTCATTGGACACAATGTTTCAGCCGAAGGAATTTCGGTAGATCCGGCCAAGGTATCAGCAGTGGCTGAATGGCCTATTCTGACCTCGCAAACTGAGATAAGAAGCTTCCTCGGTTTAGCAGGATACTACCGAAGCTTTGTGAAGGACTTCTCCAAGATTGCTAGGCCGTTGACACAGAACTTGAAAAAGGGAAGCAAGGTGATATGGACGCCGGAGTGCAATACCGCGTTCGAGATGTTGAAGAAGAGGTTAACTACGACTCCCGTCCTAACACTTCCTACGGACACGAATGATTTTGAGGTATATAGTGATGCATCCAAGAATGGACTGGGGTGTGTCCTGATGCAGCTCGGGAAAGCAGTAGCTTATGCATCCCGGCAGCTGAGACCTCATGAGGAGAATTACCCCACGCACGACTTGGAATTGACAGCGGTCGTATTCGCACTAAAAATATGGAGACATTACTTGTATGGTCGAAAATGTAAGATTTACACCGATCATAAGAGCCTAAAGTATATTTTTACTCAGAAGGAGTTAAATATGCGATAGAGAAGGTGGTTGGAGTTGATCAAAGACTATGATCTAGATATCGCCTACGAGGGTAAAGTAAATGTCGTAGCCGATGCACTTAGCCGAAAGACGACACACATGGCAAGTATGAAGGTTCTTCCACCGGAACTGTACAAAGAGATAGCTGGATTTGGAATAGAGTTGGTGTATGAAGGGACACCAGCAAAATTGTTCAGCACGGTCGCACTTCGCCCAGATATCTTTGAGGAGATTCGAGTAGGTCAGCCGGGAGAGGTCAAACTGGAGAGAATAAAGGCCAAGATTGAACAAGGAAAGGCACCTGACTTCCAAATAGAGGCTGACAGATGTATTAAGTTTCGGGGACGTTAGTGCATACCCCAAGCATGTGCTGAATTAAAAAGAAAGATTTTGGAAGAAGGACACGAGACGCCGTATTCGGTTCACCCAGGCGGTGAAAAGTTGTACAAGGATTTGAAAGAACATTTTTGGTGGCCCCGGATGAAGAAGGAAGTGGCAAAATTTGTTGAGCAATGCCCTATCTGCCAGAAGGTTAAGACGGAATGGAAGAAACCTATCGGGTTGGTTAAACCATTGGAAATTCCAACATGGAAATGGGATAGTATCTCGATGGACTTCGTCTCAGGACTGCCTAGGACACCATCGGGTTATGATAAAATTTGGGTTATAGTTGACAGGTTAACCAAGACTGCTATCTTCATACCCATGAGAGAGAAATGGAGTATGGAACAGTTAGCAAAGGCCTATGTGGAGAATGTGGTAAGAAGACATGGAGTTCCTCAGGACATCGTGTCGGACCGCGATGGGAGATTTACTTCAAATTCTTGGACAAAGCTTCAAGAGGCACTTGGGACGAAGCTTAATTTAAGCACGGATTTTCACCCGACCACCGATGGAAAAACTGAAAGGACCATTCAAACCCTAGAAGACATGTTGAGATCATGTGTCCTGGAATTTGGAGGTAGCTGGGGGAAACATTTGGCGCTAATCGAGTTTTCATACAACAACAGCTATCACGCCAGTATCGGTATGGCACCATTTGAGGCTATGTACGGGAGGAAGTGTCATAGCCCACTATGTTGGTTCGAGAAGAATGAGCCAATCCAAGTTGGACCCCCGATGATCAAAGAGTCAAGAAAGATAATTGAAAAGGTTCAACAACGGATCATGGCGGCACAGGATAGAAAAAGACGTATGCTGACAAGCACCGGAGAATTGGGGAACACAAGGTTGGAGATAAGATTCTTCTTAAAGTATCTCCGATGAAGGGCGTAATGAGTTTTGACAAGCGCGGTAAATTGAGTCCGAGATATATTGGACCGTTTGAGATCACCGCAAGGTTCGGACAATTGGCCTATAGGTTGGCGTTACCAGAAGCATTGTCTAGGGTACATAATGTGTTTCACGTATCTCAACTCAAGGAGTATCATCATGACCCAAGAAGGGAAGTGATACCCGAGATAATCGAGTTGAATGAGGATTTGACTTACGAAGAAAGGCCCGTGTAGATCTTGGATTCAAAGGAGCGGACCACTAGGCGGAAATCGATTCGAATGGTAAAGGTGCAATGGTCGAGGCATGATGAGAGGGATGCCATGTGGGAATTTGAAGCGGACATAAAGGATAAGTATCCGGAGCTGTTCGATAAGGTTAGAGACGAAGAATAACTCGGTGCATTATATAATGGAGGTATGTGATCAAATCGAGCTATCTCTATTACATCAAGTTTTTCCTAACCATAATATGTGGCTTTGGGGACGAAGCCTTATTTAAGGGGGGTAGACTATAACACCCGGTAAAATTTTAAAATAGGAAAGTGCTAATTTAAAATTTTAAAATACATAAAATTTTAATATGTAACAATCTAATAATTTTAACTCTTGTTTAGAGACTAAAGGAGGATTGTCTAATTAGTTATAATTGAGAATTGATTACCTCCAATTAATTAAATCTTTGGAGCGCGAGTTCATTAAATCCAGTGGGATTAAAATTATAGAAATTTTACCCTTAGATTAAAGTAATTATCCATTTACATTGTGGAAGGCCATGGACCATTCGATTCTTAGCCTAGCTAGCAGTTGTTCGAGATTGTGAATCGGGATTTGTTGGACTATTTAGCTAACGGTGCCAATTAATAAGTGATTTGAATCCAATAGATTAAATTATGAATTATTAAAATAAACCATTAAAAACTAAATTAGGTCCATAAGCAAAATTATTAAGTCCATTGGGTTAACATTTTAGTTTGGGCCATTTAATTAGAATTTTATTAGGTACAATTGACAAGACATAGTCCAATAAGCATGGCCCAATGCAAGCTCAACCAAGCTAGAAGCGCAACACATGAAACCCTAACCCTAACCCTAATCCGGCACCGCCCTCGCTGGAGCCGCCCTTCGGCGCCGTCGTCGCCACGGCCGGAAGTCCCCTCCACCATTCCACCACCTTCTCTCCACCACCCAAGTCACTCCCAAACCACCCTGCTGCCGCCACCATCTCCCATGGCCGCCGCCTCACCACTATCCCGAGCCACCACTGCCGCTCCCCCTTCCCCATCTCGCCGCCACCGGCAACACTGCCGGGCCACCACCACAGGCCGCCCCACCATCGCCACCTTCTCCATCCCGCGGCCACAGTCACCACCACTCCATCTCCATCTCCCATATCTCCAACCCTCAAATCCCTCCACCACCACCACGACTCCGTCACCACCAACACCTCCGCCATCCCACCAACACCATTGCCACCATCCCAGCCCCATCGCCGCCAAAACCAAACCACCACCGTCGGCCACAAAGACCCCTTGCCACCACCAGGTTTCTTTCCATCTCCTTCCGTCCAACCCCACGACCGCCTCAACCCTTTTCCAACACCACAGATCCGACATCGGAACAAAACCAAAACAAAAAAAAAAAGAAAGAGAGGAGGAAGAAGATAGAGGCCGGACCGAGGTCCGAGAGAGGAAGAAGGAGGAGGGAACCGCCGTCCTGTCGCCAGCCGTGGCCGCCACTCGCCGGTTCCGCTGCCGCCACGCTGTCGCCGATGGTGTGCCAAGAGAAAGACAAAAAAATAGGAGGGAGGCCGAAAAGGGAAAAGGGTAGGCTAGTACTGAAAAGTGTATGGGGTTGAGACAAAAGTTAATCAAAATGAGAAGGGAGTGGACTGTTGACTTGGCCATCAGAGGCATTAAATGGTCGGCAGGTGGCAATTTTGGGAAATGTGGAGCAGACGTGGGAAATTACAAAAGGTGATTTGCTGCTCTCATAAGGAGACAAACGAAAGTTGTCTATATAAAGACTATACCCCTTCTCCAGTTTCACACCAACCAGCTTCTCCTTGTTAAATGTCTGATATGTTTTATTGCTAGCTTCGTCTAGTGTTTTCTTTTGGGTTTGAAGCAGTTGTGTTAGAAATAGGGTAGTAATTGGGCCTCAAGGATTTTGTAGGGAAAATTTCGGTTAAGGGTTTAAGAGGTAAGGTTTCCTCTATTTAATTATTTTCCCTCTAGTAATTTTAGCTATCTTAGTGGTAGTATAGTAGTAACTAAAATAGCATTTCAGGGAGTTGAAGTTATTGCTGCTAAAAAGGTTCTCTGCTCCTAGGCCAGCGTAACCTTGCTGTGATTTCCTAACCTTCATACGGTAACTGTAAGTAGACATTTATTCCTTGAGGTTAAGCCAAAAATTGTTTAGCTTAAGCATAATTTATTTACCGATTTATTTCTTTAAATTTATGCTTATAGCTCCCTACTGTTATTTTTGGTATATTGGTATGGATTTTGAGCGCTCATTGTTACGGAGGCTGGGTTAGGGTATGGGCCGGCTGCCCAACTCCCACGTTGTTGTGCACATAATAGCCACACGGGGACTATTGGGGCAATCCAGTACGGTTCTATATCTGATTCCACAAGTGGGTTTGAGGAAATTTCTTACCTCTTCCACACACTTGAGTGTTTGTGAGATTTGGGCCCTACAGCGGGGAACCTGCACATCACGGTGGCTAAGATATTTTAATCTTGATAACACATATTGCTGTATTATCTGTTCCCCGGTTTAGATTAATATTGTCTTTATGTATAAATTATCTTCGTTTAACATACCTTTACCATAACTGCTACTTTTAAATTATTTCCGTAACCCGACCTCCTCCGGGAGTAAGGGTCTACTTACTCAGCAGTTGTTTTCGCTGACTCTACATTTTATTTATTCCTATTTAGGTTTTGACATCTGTGAGGACGACTAGACATTTCATATCATCTGGGCACGGATCGGGGTATTATAAGTATTTTTTTTTCCGGATTTTAAATTTGTAAGACTTTTAAGTCTCCTTGATGGAGTTAACTTGGCATATGGTCTGCTTACAATTTGAGGATGTATATTCGGGTGCCTACCCACTTTTGTTACCTCCTACGCCTCTCTATTTTCACTGACGATGAATGGTGTTATTTTATGAACACACGATTTGTCTCCCCTTTTTAAATGGTGCATTTAAATCATTTGGCCCTCATAGGGGCATATCAGTTTATTTTTATTGGTATACCAGTACTTTGATTTGAAGCTTATTTTATACGTCATAGTATTATAAGCTTCCATTTATCGCAATTATTCAAGTCAGCCTTAGCATATTTCGGATATTCCGGGATACGTGACGGTAGCACCTCCCCATTTTTCCTGCATTTTCTTCCGCTGTTCCTGTAGGAAAAATGGGGTTGTTACAGGGGCATCTGGATAATATCAGAAAGTGGAAATTGGATGAAAGAACTTTAGGTTCTACCAAGAATTCGATTAAAGGTTTGTCAGGGAAGAGGACAAGACACAAGATGGACAAAGTTATAATTGTTTTTCTATGTACTCAACGTTGCGCTTTATGCGTAACTATGTCGTCCATGGTTACGACGGTGTGGCAGTTGAAGATAAGGTAATAATTTTTACTTCGTCCTTAAATTTACTCTTACTCTGTGTATCTATTTTAATATTATGTTTTATATTACAGCCTTTTATAAAAATACGGAATGATAGATTGGTGAAGAGAATGGGGCCATCATATCTTGTGAATATTTTTGATATTTGCGTTGTGGCAATACCATATTTATGGTAAAGGAAAATGTATTGAGGTAAGCTAAATGATGTTGATGTTCAGTTAAGTTTACAACTGTTACGTGAATATCTATTTTTTAAAAAAAATAATGTGTGGGAGTATAATGAACTGCATGCAAGAGTTTGTAATGGAAAACATACTTTTATCACACATATGTGGCCATACCATATTTGTGGTAGGGGAAAATCAACGCTTTAAAGCAAAGTTCCTCATGGCAGAAAGAGAAATCAATGGCAAGATTGACAAGGAGAATATGATGGAATGCCTCGGAACTGCTTTTAGAAAGAGCATGACAGGATTGTTGAAACCAAGGGACAATTTTGATTGGAGTTTGAGTCATTTACTAAGCTAAGTGATTATTCCAGGTAAGTTTAATATTTATTTTATTATTGTTTAATTTAACGATTATATTTTAATTTAACAATTATATTTTAATTTTAAATTTTAAATTTATTCAGGTCATGTATGATAAAACACCTGTTTCTTTTAAATCAAATACAAAGAGAAATGATGCCAGTAATGGTAAACAAGTATGCGAAGACTTATATCAAATTGACTCATAAGGATTTGATTGAATTAATTAAGGGGCCTCTAGATAATATCAGAAAGTGGGAATTAGATGAAAGAACTTCAGGTTTTACCAAGAATTCGATGAAAGGTTTGTCAGGGAAAAAGACAAGACACAAGATGGACAAAGTTACAATTGTTTTTCTATGTACTCAACGTTGCGCTTTATGCGTAACTATGTCGTCCATGGTTACGACGGTGTGGCAGTTAAAGATAAGGTAATGATTTTTACTTCGTCCTTAAATTTATTCTTTCTCTGTGTATCTCTTTTAATATTATGTTTTATATTTAAGTCTTTTATAGAAATACGGAATGAGTATTTATTGCAAGAAAAGAAAAACGGATGGAGTATTTATTTTATTATCTTTTAATTTTAGCAATTATATTTAAATTTTAAATTTACTGATGCCAATTAAGATAAAATCATCTGTTTCTTCTAAATAAAAAATAAAGAGAAATGATGCCAAAGCTTTAAAACCAATAACCCTAATACAAGGATTTAATTTGGTCGTGATACTAAGAATGTTGTGGACTAAAGCTTTGCCTTTTTTCAGATCTCAACTAGGTGATGAACAAGACAACAAAATTCTTTCGTCGCCTTCGGACAAAATTCTTATAGACCTTGTTTTTGCAATCTCAGTTCAGACTTTAAACATCAGAATCATATCCAACCAGTCCCCCACATGCAGTTTGGGGTGTTTCTTGCGTTCTTTACTACTATTGATCATGCAACTAGTTGCTCCCCAGTTTCGTTGCCCTTTAGGGCGGGTATTTTTCAACAGTGTGGGGCATCTACGCCAATCCACCTTGCACCTTCCTCCAACCTCCGCTGCTCCGTATCTTCCAATCTTCCTCGCTCAAAATGCTCAACCGTGATGCAATGGCACTTGGCACTCGCCCTTCCATTGCCGACCGTCGTCCATTGCCAGGCACCTAATGTAGATTCTTGATATCTAACAGTTTATGGATTTGATATCGCACACGCACAAGAACACTTCACACTCTTGATATCTAAATAGAATAAACAAGAGCGGAGAGCAAAGAGGATTCATTCCTTGCTTTGCTCTGAGAATTACAACAATCCGAGTACCTATTTATAGAAATGAAAATGCACACAAGACAATCAACACATGCTAAACTAGTCTTATGGTTGCTTCAATACTTTCGGTGCCGTAGATGAGAATTCAACTTGGATGGCTTTACTGTTTCTTCACTGTTCGTTCAACGGCTTCAACTTTTGTTTCGTACACAGCATTTGAATTTACCAACAAAACTCCCCCATAAACTTCAAATGCTTCTTCAGCTTCATTTTGGAATCTCGGTTGACATCTTTAGAACTTCCTTGACCGGTTCTTGAATACACTTATAAGTGCACTCCACATCAAGAGCACTCTTAATTTGCTTCTTCTCATCAATCTTCTTTTCCCAAGCATCTCAACAGCCTTTTCTTCTACCAAAGGCTCAACTAGCTTGTTTTCAAGCTTATCACAAGTGTTTTCTGCCAATAGATCAACATCAACCTTTCATAGGCTCCTGGACCACTACAGGTTCAACAGGTATTGGCTTCATCTTCCACAACTACATTGGTTGGTTGGAAGTGGTTGTCTCTTTCAATCAATTATCGCTCCGACAATCCTTTGCAAAGTCTTCACTTTGTATCTATCAAAGTTGCTATCCTTAACATAATGTCCATTGTTGACATTCCATGTCGAATAAACTTGATTCCCCAAATTATCTTTGGCATGATTGCACTTTCTCCTTGTGATATCCTTCATAATTATTGCCTGGACTTTCTTTTCATCATGACTTGGTTTGACTTGCTTGAACTCGATCAGCTCCTTTCAACATTTTAGATTCCAAAATAATTTTTGAACTATCACCTTTCTGTTGCCCAGTTTCCTTCTTGTGTTCCAAAAGCTGCAATTTGACAAATTTAATTCCCATCTACACCAATTTTAATGCTTGGCCCCAGACTTGTTGTCACTTTTACTCATCTCTTCAATAATAGCCCAATCTTTTGCTAACACACCACTATCTCCCAATTAAATATTTTTTTATATATAATATAACCTGCCTTTGGCAGAGAGAGAGAGCAGAAGGGTTTAGAGAGTGGAAGCAGATCGTTTCTCTCTTTGTCTGCTTGAATTGGGCAATAAATTCTCCCCCCACTTTCACTGTGGAAATATTGACTTTGGTTGCCTTTTCTTCACTTACTGCTACTTTCAACAACTACTGCTACTCGCTCTTTTCTTCACTTGAATTGTGTGTCTCCTTCTCTAATCTCAAATCTCGTGGGTTTCCTTTCAGCAGCTCAACAACCAAACAAGGATGGAGCTGGTAGTCTTAGACTGGTGGTTGGCAGGGAGAAGTGGCCGATGGTGACCAATGATCAGTGGTGGCTGAGACGGAGCTTGATTTACGAAGGGGCGCTGGAGATGTACAGGCAGGGACAGCGCTGGAGGGCTGTGCTCGGTGGAGGGAGCAGTGGGGACAACGCGGCTTGGGCTGGCGGCACTGTGGTGGTGCGGGAGGCTGCTGGGCAGCGGTGGCATGAGGACGTTCGAGAAACTGTGCTTGTGAGCTCACGAAGACCCGGCGGTGGCGGGTGGTGCTCATGGCGGTGAGCAGACGGAGCCGGGAGGCTGCTGGGGCAGCGCTCGGCGGTGGTTGCTGGTGCAGCTGCGTCTGAGGGCAGCTTGACTGAGTCAATTTCGGTACTCATTTCCTTGAACTTCAATTTGAATTAATCTGTGCTTCTACACAGCTTTACTTTTCTTGGCTCTGAGTTTGAATCACTCAGGCGGCTTCTACCCAGTTTCTATTTCCTCTGAGTTTGGATCACTCAGGAGTCAGGATCACTCAGGCTTTGATACCATTTTGTAGATTCTTGATATCTACCAGTTTATGGATTTGATATCGCACACGCACAAGAACACTTTACAATCTTGATATCTAAATAGAATAAACAAGAGCGGAGAGCAAAAAGGATTCATTCCTTGCTTTGCTCTGAGAATTACAACAATCTGAGTACCTATTTATAGAAATGAAAACGCACACAAGACAATCAACACATGCTAAACTATTCTTATGGTGGCTTCAATACTTTCGGCCGCACCCTGAGTCGATCCAAACTCAGAGCAGTAAAAAAAATTGAGTATAAACACTCAATTAAAAGTCATTTCTTACGGGGTTTTGCAAGAGCAGACCACCGTTGGCAGGAAGAAACCTGAGCCAGCAGCTGCCAGCATCAGCTGCAACTGCGAAAGAACCACCGCCGTCGCCACACCTACGACGAGCTTAAACCACCGCCGAGCGTTGAGCGTTGCCCGCTGCCAACACCAGCTGCAGCGCGACAACACTAGATCATCGCCAAAACTCCGACGAGCCAGAGCCTCTGCTCCTCGCCTCCGACCACGGAGCAACGCCGAGAGCCGACCAGCAGCCAGCGCCAAACGCCGCCGAAGTGCCGCCTGCTGCTATCATCAAATTCGACACCATCAACGAGCCAATCACCGCCGGCCCGATGTACTGAGCGACCACTGACCGTCCATCATCTCCGGTCACCACCAAGCCACCTCTAGCGCCGCCCGCTGCTGCTCCTCCATCCATCGAGCACTGCCCCTTCAGATTTGTGCCACCTGAGCACCACCTCGAATAGCCGCCGATGCTCCGCCCCTACTGCTGTGCCGATCCCCCGTCAGGCCATCTCTGTGTGTACTACATCCCGCTGCTCCTCCATCGAACACAATCTCTCCGTTCACGCAGCCCTCCAACAGAGTTGCTGGCCGCTGCTAAAAAACGCCGTCGACCACCTCCAGCATCTTTATAAGTGGATGTGTCTGGAGTTTGATTCAAGGAATTTCTGGAGCTGTGCTCTTTGATTGAAAAAATGGGGGACACTCAATTAAAAAAGGAAAAGAAATGAAGGTGGACAGTTGGGAGTTGATTTTCAAAATTAATTACCCACCCACTCACTGCGGAATAGAGCAATTGCATGGGACCAACTCAAATTGGTGATTTGCTGGAAAAAAATATAAAAAAAATTAAAAGGTTAGTGGGGTGAGATAGTGCCAAAAATAAAAAAGGTGGGGACACTGCAAATTTAAAAAAAAAGAAAAGAAAGAGAGAGAGAGAGAGAGAGAGAGAGGAGAGAAATATTGTGGTATTAACAAAAAAAGAAAAGAATTAGTGGTGATTGGGAAGAATTAATTCAAAAATGTTGAAGCACTCATGAAGCTGTGCAATCAGTGTCAAAATGAGATATCGTCCAGTTCCATTCAAGATGATTACAGGTTGAAGAAAACGCTCTATGGATTAAAGAATTATCAAGAGATTGGAATTCGAGATCTCAAAGGAATGAGTTTAAGGGGGGAAAATGTTAAAATTCCCAAATGTTGGAATTTTTTAAGTTGGGAGAACAACACTTTTTGAGAATTTAGAGGTTGTGTATCTAAATCTCATTCTCCATTCTCTAATACCAATTCTGTTATTCTGAATTGTGGAGAACTATTGAGTTTAGGAATTATGCTTCTCTAAAACTTGTCTCATTTTTTTCATTAAGATTACACGCTATTTATAGCCGGAAGGAATACAAACGTGACAATATAAAATACAACATTTTTGACAAACGCAATCCGCAATATTTGACGGATTGTTATTCAAACATTACTGCTTCTTTTGATTGCGGCTTCCTGTCGGTAATCACTTTGCTGCTTCTTTGGACTGAATGAGTTTAACGTTTAACATTTTCCCCCCTTAAACTCATTCTTTTGAGATCTTGAATTCCAAGCTCTTGATAATTCTTCAATCCATAAGGCCCTTCTTCAATGAATTTTTCTGCTCCAAAATTTCTTCTTTGCATAATAATAATTATTTTTTCACCAATTTTCTGAATGGCTGTGGGATCTTCTTTCTCACTGCAGCTTCTTTCATGTGTTCCAAATTTTCAATTTGATAATCTTTCTAACAACCGAATTTAATTCCCACCTGCCATATTTAATTCTCAAAGCCACTTCCCTTTAATTTCCAGCTAGCACTTGTCTGTATTAATTCTCCTGGGTTGTCTTCATGTGCACAACTCATCCAATTTATTTTCCACTTCTTTTTGTTTTCCTTTTGCCCACCTTTTTTTTTTAAAAAAAATATTTCGGATTGTTGCCCCCTTTATACTTTCCAACAACAAACTGCTTCAATTGTCTTTTATGTTTCCTTTGACTTTTCCAACCTGTTGCTTTAACTAAATTGCAGTAGTAATAGTTGGATAAATTTATGACCCATAACCACTGCTGTCTTTGATGTGAGAGTACCAGGGACAAATTTCAGTATTTCTTCTTTCAACGAGTTAATATCCAAACACAGTGAAACTTTTGACAATTTCCCACTATATGAGTATTTTCTGAAAAAATAATAATCCCGGTTTAATTTTATTTAATGAAACCAATTATGAAGATGGAGTTGGGATTAGAGATATGTTTATAGGTTGTCACGTTTTTATATACTCATGTAGGAAACTGTGGCCCGAAAGCGCACGGTGTAAAAAATTGCAGTAATTTATAGTAAGACCGGATCGTTCACTGGAGGATGTGCGATAGAAGCAGTGCCCACGCCGTTTACTAAGATTTTTCACTCGGTTACTCGTTTCAGGTTTTGATTGGTTTTTAAAACTACTTGACATAATTTAACTAGATTACGAAAGCAGTAAAATTATTCTACAAAGCATGGTAAAATTATTCTAATAAGCAAATAAATCTATTCTAAGAAAGCAGCAGAAGTTATGCTAAGAAAGAGGATATAATTATTCTACGAAAGCATGTAAAATTATGCTATACTATCTATAAAGTAGATTTAAAATGTGACAGAAGGGACATGAAGAAAATAATAAAGATTGGACAAGATTTCAGATGAAACAATAATTAAACTTCAATTTTTATTACACAGATCTTTGGTTGGGATAATTCATCAGTTAGCTAAATCTCATGCTTTCTAACTATGTTCCCTTTAACAGACAGATACTTATAATCAGAATTTACATGCTCTTAAGACCTCAATTTCTAAGATACCACAGATTAATAACTCCCTCTGCCGAGGTATGTTATTTCTCCATGGTGGATAAGCAACACCCAACACATCATTAGTTGACATGCCAAGTACTCCTATCATCCCCCTTGTCACACCCAAAGTTTAAATTAAATCCCGAACTAATCCACAACTCTTAAACCATACAACCGGCGGCCAACCTCTAATTCTTCCGAGTGACCTCTATAAAAGCATTTAAATGAAAGCGGTAAAGAAAGCAGTAAAGAAAGCATTTAAAAACCTATCACTCGGAAGTTTCGAAAGCTATCTCATTCCGTTAGTATAAAAGAGCCCATGGTCTTGGTGACCAGATGCAGATTTAGAACTTCCCCAATATCAGTAAGCCACAGGGCTTATAACATCCGGTTAGTTATGAGATACAAACTGAGTGGAACAGATCCGTGAAGATCTATTCCGAATGTACTCACTCAAGACTCAATGCTAGGCTTTGGCGGGAGAGGATAGTAGTTGAAAGAATACTCAACCCTACCTTAGAAATTAACCAAGGCCTATATGTTGTTCCTCTAGTATTATTTATCACATCTCATCTACACCCAAGTGGACATTGATTTGATGCAATACCTAATATAATATTTCCAACACACAGCAATTTTGAGATACCAATTGATATTTGAAAATCATTCCCTACACAGGTACTAAACTCTCAATTAAAACACATGTTCTTTCAGTCTAGATGAGACCTAATCGCTGACTCTGCTTCTAGTTTCCCAAAATCAACCCCTTGTAGAAGATGAATTAGTCATAACTGTGAAATGATCCATTACTTAGAACCGGATTTTATAAAGGAATTTTTGTTGGAAATTTAATATGCAACATCTGATTTAAATCAAGACTTCTATGTCCAAGGAGAAGGATCTCCAAAATAATAATACCACAATAGCTACATAATAATAGCATGCATACATGTATATGAGAAGTAAAATAAAATACCCCAAAATATATGGTGGGATTAGACAGAATTTGATACACGAAGACGGATTAGCCTTGAGATAAGAAGAATTTGGCTAAAAGAGTGCCAGAAATAACTGGGATGATCTGGACTGCAAACATCTGCTATCCAGTTCCCAATTATTCCAGATGGAATGAGTTTTAGACAGTGAAGAACTCTTAATGACAGTGATCGCTATCATCAAGAGTCCTACTATCCACGAGTGAGGAAAAACCCACATGTTTCCTTACCACAATATTATTATAACCGTGTTGATCTACACTGTCTAACATTACCATGGCTTGAAATTCAGGTTGAAATTAAGATAAAGAAAAGAAAACTGTATCTAATTAGGAATTGGCTGAGTGGCTAATCGTTATCCCCGTAAAGGGACCTTTTTGCCGAAGCTTCCACCAATCACTAATCAGACCATGCAAAATAACGAGTAATAATTAATACACAGAAGACGAGCTAATCGTTATCCCGGTGAAGGGACCTTTTTGCCAACATTGATCTGTGATATTCCTTATTACTCATTCATACACACAATTAAAGAGAAAAGATGAAATTAAAAGAATATGTTTGGGTATTGTGTAAGTATTAATCACACAATAATTTAGACACTAATGGGTTGAGATGTGTAATGGATAAAATTAGATGCAATGAGCCTAGGCCCAATACATCCATGCAACTTACACAACTCATGAAGATAAAATATTTTTGTGGTTTTAAAATAGAGAGAGGAGGTCAATTCGGTCTACTGGTTTAGGTGCAATATAAACCGAATTGACTATGTATGAGAAATGAAGTATTGCCTTATCCAATTAATCATTGCAAGGATGTGAAATAACATCATCTAATTCGGTTTGTCAAGCAATTCGGTATAGACCAAATTGGACAAACCGAATTGATGGGGTTATCCCCTTACTCAAATTTGGCTAAGGCATTTGCTCTAAAAATGGGGTTAATTCGATTTACCAAGGTGATTCGGTATAAACCGAATTGGCAAATCGAATTGGTTTAACAAGAAAAATAAACTAAGGCATGAAGGGATGATAATGCATACAATGTGGTTTCCAAGTCAATTCGGTCTATATGTGCAATTCGGTATAAACCGAATTGTGTAGACCGAATTGCTCGAGACCACATGAAGGAAACACTATTTTTATCATGCAATTCAGTCTTCTTAGGCAATTCGGTATAGACCGTATACCGAATTGCCTTAGACCGAATTGCATGTAATTTTCTCTTGAAGGAAATAAACAAACATTTTTACCATGCAATTCTGTCTTCATGGGCAATTCGGTCTAGATCGAATTGCCTTAGACCGAATTGCATGCCATTTTCACCTAAGTGTATTTTTATTCACAAGTATCAATGCGGTTTCTAAGCTGATGCGGTTTATGATAGATGGGATTGACCCCATCACTCATTTCACATCAGTGTCATCTCGCAGCCATACTTGTAAATATTTTGTGGTTATCCATAATTATACATATTCAGTGGGTAATAGCATGGATTAAAACCTAAAACTACAAACAAAGAATTCAAAGATTAATCTACCTAACACAACTTATAATCTAAGAACATCATGCATAAAAATAAGAACACCAATATTATCTAAGGCAATAATACATAAAAGATCTAAAGCAAGAATAGTAAAACAAAGCATTAAAACCTATTTCTAACAAGCCCTAAATTATCTAAAAACCTAAGAACACTTATTTGAAGCTCTAAGGCTTAAAACCAACCCAAAACCCACTTAAAAATGCATTTACTGAGAATGAAAGCCAACTAGAAACACATTAAATGTAACCTAGTTGAAACAAATATTCATTATACCATATTTATTGCTAAAGAAAGCATTTAAAGAGTGCAAAACACATGAAACAAAACCCATTTCTGGAATTTTTCCTTGTATTCAACACTTGAAAGCATAATAAATAACCCAAAACCATCATTAGATTGATGTTTGGGTTCATTCTAACTAAAAAGCATGTTAAAAATATGGAAAATGGCTACTCTAAATGGTAGTAACAAGCTTTTACAAACTAAACTAAGATCAAAACATTAAAAACTAACCTAAAGTGCAAGAAATTAAACTAACAAAACTACCTACCTAACCCTTAAGGGGTGAAGAACCTGGTACTCCTTGTTCTCTGCCAAGTGTTTACGGTTGGAATCTGTATTCTCAGATATCTTTAGTGTTGGTGAGAATTAGCTTTTATACTTGTTCTTCAAAACCTTAGGCCCATCAGGGCCCATTAGCAATGGCATGCCTTTCCCACGTGTTCCACAACTTCACCTGGATGTTTTTGAACTTAATTCGGTCTCCAAATGCAATTCGGTATAGACCGAATTGGTGGACATCGAATTGCTTGAAGACTTTCTTTCTTGATCTTTGGCTGGAATGTGGTCTTCAACATCAATTCGGTTTAAATGTAGACCGAATTGCATGTTTCAAATTGCTCATGGTCTTCTGCTTGGCTTCCTTGTCTTGAATCAATTCGGTGTAAACCGAATTGCATAGACCGAATTGGGCATCTTGCTTCTCCTCTCAACACTTTGTCTATTTTTCTTCTTTCTTCTTCAGAAATTCGGTCTATATGGGCAATTCGGTATAGACCGAATTGCTTTAGACCGAATTTGTCTTCAACACTTTGCCAAAAATTCATTTTGTGAAATTTTCATTCTTTTCCCATCTTTTTGATTTTTGTGGGCTATTTTATTCTTTTGCCCATCTTTTCATTCCTTTTTCTTTTCTTTTTCCTTTTTTTTTCATGTTTTTGGATTTTCTTAACACAAATTTAATAAAATAACAGTATTTTTGTGTTTTTTTAATACCAGCTTATTATTTATACAAACTTGCATATATCTGTCAAATTCAACTGCTTTCTTATTTAAATAAGACCGGAATGCGATCAAAACTTGTAACTCCCCGGTTTTTGGTCACCCAGGTCGGGATGTCACCGCCACACCTCCCTAGTAAGACACGGCTTCTCCGGCTTACTAAAGAGATGCAATGCTAGGTATTTCAGTGTTTAAAAATATTTAAAGCATTTGCAAACAGCCCATACAATATAGTCTCGAAAATAACAATATCATAATGCAGCGGAAATAGTATTTAAGTATAATATTGCAGCGAAAATGTAAATACGACCAACATGATCAAAACACGGGTTAAACAGGCCCGTTTATTCTAATGTCTAATGCAAAAATTTAAATAATAAAGTTCGCAAAAATATAGTTCCCCCATGCATGAATGTGCTCATGATCATTCCACACACTCTGTAAGGAAAAAGGAAAATAAAATGGTTTGGTCAGCACAACTTGCTGAGTAAGTTAACACATGCATGATCGTAGGGTTTAAAAGCCATTAATTTAATATTTACATAAAAACATGATAATATTCATAAATAATTTAAATAAAGCCATAATTAATTTAAATGAAGCATTTAATAATTTAAAAGACAACAATTAAATATTTAGCTATCCCCATTTACTCCCAAGATTTAATATTTCAAGGTTTCACGATTTCATCGCGATATCAACAAGTTTAGCCGGAAACCGGCGGCCGCAGCCGTATCTGCCATACCCAGTACAACTCCGGAGCCTCGGGAAACCCGTAAGGATATTCAAGAGAGTGTAGGCCATATATCTCATGCCGTTTTGGCAACATATCTCAATATTTCGCGCGGGGTCACCATCGTCCATATAGGCACGAAGTGAATCGTTAGGAGGGCACCCTGCAGAGCACTCACCCCCTAATTTTAAGGATCAAGTTTGTAAAGGGAATTTCCTAAATTTCCAGATTTCATATATTTATTTCAAAGAGTCTTCTACTGATTTAAACCTTAAAGGCTAGTTTCACCGTTTCAACAAAATTTCAAGATTTGACTCGGTCAACCACAGTTTACTCTGAAATTCATTAAAAATCGAGTTTAATTCCAAAAATTCTGAAATTTTACCACTGACTCAGAAACATCGAGATGAACAACTTTTGTGTTTTAACTTTTTCAATCGGAGATACCAAAACAGGTCAAATACATCAATTTTCATCATAACATTAATCTGTCCGAATTCCGTATACAGCAGTTCAAGATTTTCAAGATCTACCATAGCAAATCAACTCCAAACTTAATGAAATTTTATAGAGACCTTCTTACGACATTTATCTACAACTTTCATGTTCGGCTAAAGATCTAAATCGGTCTAGAACTAATGTCAACAACATGATCAAGATCGGACCTAAGTTCTGTCAAGAATTTCAAGATCCAATTTCAAGCAGTTCGGTTTCGGGTAAATTTCACATATCAAAATGTCTCTAAAAATTCTAAACAATTTACAGTAGATAGATCTAAGCCTTAGGAACGTTTTTCGTGTTTTAAGATTTTCCGTTTGAAGTCATTTTAAGGTTCGGAAAAATTCGACAAAACTGTTGCGCCGGTAAAAATCATACGTTGACAGATTTTCGAAATCTTGTTTAAACTTTTAGGTTTGAATGTTTTAGTTACTCCCAAAACCATGTAAGTATTAACTTACAGATTTTTAGATATCCGGGATCGTCTATTTCGAGGGCGTGGCTTCCAGTCCTCCGTCTATCCTCTCCGTTCTAGATCCGATTCGGGGTGTAGAAAGAAAAAAAAGAAGGTTAGGAATTGTTTTCGAATCGTATATGGAACAAGAATCGGATCGAAGCTTACCACGACGCTGGAGATCCTCAAAATTTCGTCCACACAGTCCTTGCCTTGGTTTCGTGCCTCCGACGACTCCGGAATTAGGGTTTTCGACGTATAGAGAGTTGTAGGGTTTTGGAAAGTGTTCGGAGCTTTTAAGAGGGCTTATTTATAGGTAAATAAGACCTAGGGACGCCCAAGGTCTGCCTCTAAGAGTCTTGAGCCGAAAGGTTTTCAACCGAAGTCGGAAAATCCGGATTCGGGCGAGTAAATCTCGCACGGGCGAATCTGTCAAACGGCGCGGTCGTGGCGCGCTTTCTTCCCTTTGACCGTGTGGCCACCACGTGGCACTCGCCTGGACTTTGGTCCGGGCGGGTCGTGCGATCCGTCGTGCCTTTCCTCCTTTCTTTCGGACTTCTATCCCCCTATGCTTCCGGATTCCGATTTCCGGGGTATCTTCGTGTTCCTATTTCCTCTCTAAATTTTACTCGGGTCTAATTGCATGTTCGGAGTGTCGGGTTTCGGGGTGCAATTTATTTGTCTTTAATTCTCTTTATTTAATTAAATTCCTTTTTAAGTTAAATTTCATTTCTCATTTCCTTATCTTTATCTATTTATTTGGGGAATTTATTTATTTATGGTATTTATTTTATTTATTGTATTTATTTATTTATTGTATTTATTTATTTTATGTTGGAAAATTCTCGGGTATTACAATGCCCATGTTGAGACACGGAAATAGATTGAAAATAATGGTCAATTTTGGCCATTATCACACAGCGCAGAAGAGAGATGGTGGTCCGGTATCGATGGATAATTGCTGGCAGCTGATTGGCGCCTCTGAAAGAGCGGAAGTGTTGAGCGGAGGGGGTTCGGAGCAGCGGCGGCTGTTCGAGGTGGTGCTCAGGTGGCACGAATCTGAAGGGGCAGTGCTCGATGGATGGAGGAGCAGCAGCGGGCGGCGCTAGAGGTGGCTTGGTGGTGTCCGGAGATGATGGACGGTCAGTGGTGGCTCAGTACATCGGGCCGGCGGTGATTGGCTCGTTGATGGTGTCGAATTTGATGATAGCAGCAGGCGACACTTCGGCGGCGTTTGGCGGTGGCTGCTGGTCGGCTCTCGGTGGTGCTCCGTGGTTGGAGGAGAGAGCAGAGGCTC
The DNA here is from genome assembly GCA_030278955.1 of Hygrophila difformis. Taxonomy (NCBI): domain Eukaryota; kingdom Viridiplantae; phylum Streptophyta; class Magnoliopsida; order Lamiales; family Acanthaceae; genus Hygrophila; species Hygrophila difformis. The sequence goes on from JAOANR010000011.1 coordinate 9,168,841, forward strand.
TGACTCGTCTGAGTTGTGGCGACGATCTGGTGCTGTCGCGGCTGCAGCTGGTGTTGGCAGCGGCGACGCTCGACGCTCGGCCGTAGTTTAAGCTCGTCGTAGATGTGGCGACGACGGTGGTTCTTTCGCGGTTGCAGCGGATGTTGGCAGCTGCTGGCTCAGGTTTCTTCCTGGCAACGGTGGTCTGCTCTTGCAAAACCCTGTAAGAAATGTCTTTTAATTGAGTGTTTATACTCAATTTTTTAATGCTCTGAGTTTGGATCGACTCAGACTCTGGGTTCTACCCAGCTTTTCGTCTTCCCTCTGAGTTTGGATCACTCAGGCTCTGGGCTTCTACCCAGCTTTTCTTTCGTTCTGAGTTTGGATCACACAGGATCACTCAGGCTCTGATACCAAATGTTGGAATTATTTTTGAATTTGGAAGAACAACACTTTTTGAGATTTAGATGCACAACCTCTAAATTCTCAAAAAGTGTTGTTCTCCCAATTTAAAAAGAATTCCAACATTTGGTATCAGAGCCTGAGTGATCCTGTGTGATCCAAACTCAGAACGAAAGAAAAGCTGGGTAGAAGCCCAGAGCTTAAGTGATCCAAACTTAGAGGGAAGACGAAAAGCTGGGTAGAACCCAGAGTCTGAGTCGATCCAAACTCAGAGCATTAAAAAATTGAGTATAAACACTCAATTAAAAGACATTTCTTACAGGGTTTTGCAAGAGCAGACCACCGTTGCCAGGAAGAAACCTGAGCCAGCAGCTGCCAACATCCGCTGCAACCGCGAAAGAACCACCGCCGTCGCCACATCTACGACGAGCTTAAACTACCGCCGAGCGTCGCCCGCTGCCAACACCAGCTGCAGCCGCGACAGCACCAGATCGTCGCCACAACTCAGACGAGTCAGAGCCTCTGCTCTCTCCTCGAACCACGGAGCACCGCCGAGAGCCGACCAGCAGCCACCGCCAAATGCCGCCGAAGTGCCGCTTGCTGCTATCATCAAATTCAACACCATCAACGAGCCAATCACCGCCGGACCGATGTACCGAGCCACCACTGACCGTCCATCATCTCCAGTCACCACCAAGCCACCTCTAGCGCTGGTGTTGGCAGCGGGCGACGCTCGACGCTCGGCGGTAGTTTAAGCTCGTCGTAGATGTGGCGACAGCGGTGGTTCTTTCGCGGTTGCAGCGGATGTTGGCAGCTGCTGGCTCAGGTTTTTACCAGGTGAAAAGGGCTTTTTTCTCCATTTTCTTCAGCTCCTTTAATTTTTCCTCATCTTTCTCTTGCTCCGTTGATGTTGCAAAATCATTTTCCACGCAATCCCATACGTCAAGTGAGCCCAATAATGCTTCCATCTGGATACTTCAACTCATGTAATTATTTTTTTTGTTAATTTGGGCACTTGCGATTGGATGGAACTGGTTGACGCCATTGTGAGCAATCAAAATTTTTTCTTGCACTGCAACAATTTATTTTACACCAATTTTTGAATGGTGACAGGCCTCATGTGCAACACAGCTTCCAATTTTTTTATTTTCTCGGTTAGCTCAAAATTGAGTAGCTCAAAATTGAGCAATTAGTATCCAATTACTCCAAGTCCCACTTTAATAAATGGACTATCCTTCCAACGGTAGATCACCACATTAATTGGTTTGAACAATTAATTTGACACTCACACCTTCCTTGGAAAGCAGCAGAATGAGAGAACGACAGATATTGAGATCGGCACACATGCAACAGATCAACACAACAGCAGCATGGGTCGAGCAGCGGCGGCGGCGGTGCAAGGCTGGAGGTGAGCGGTGCTCTCGGCGGGGTCGTCGGTGGCGCTTGCTGGTCGGAACAGCAACAGCAGATCGGTGACAGGCCTCAGGCAACGTTGGTAGTGTTGGAAGGAGACGCCGAGCTGGAGTAACAATTATGGGCAGCGAAGAGCTGGCTGTGAGAAAGACAACACTCGATAGTGGCTGCTGGAGGAGAAGCTTCGGTGCTAGTCGGAGGACGATGTGCAGATCTGGATCGGAGATATCGGAGAGACCACCGGAGAAGATGAACGGTGACCGATGGAGACTGCCGGCGTCGTGGCGGCAGCTCGGAGGCTGCTGGGCAGCACTCGGAGGAAATACCGGTGAGCACACTTAAATCTTTTAATTTTGTGTTTATACCCAATTGTTTTGCTCGAGTCATATCTATTGTTCACCAGATGAGACAGAATGACGAAGAGATGAGCAACGTTTGAGTTATTGAAAAGATCTTGAGATCTTTGGACTCAATGTACAACCTCATAGTTTTTACTATTGAAGAAACCAAAAATCTTGAGGTATTGACCATTGAAGAGCTGATGGGTTCTCTGCAAGCATATGAACAGAGAATAACAAGCAGAAAAGATGATCAGTCCCAAGAAGAGGCGCTTCAGTCCACTCTCTCATTCAGAAGGAATAATCTATCCCGAGGAGGATCCCAATGTGGAAGATTTAAGCCACAAAGAGGAAGAGGTGGCCAAGTACCAAGCCACGGGTATAATCAGAATACCCAGTTTAATGGTGAAAAACAGAAAGAACGTGGTCGTGAAGCCGACCGAGGCCAAGGAAGACATCAAGGTCGTGGACGTGGAAGGAATTCCGGATAGAGATATGACAAATCAGAAATCCAATGTCATATCTGCAAGAAATTTGGCCATTATGCCAATGAATGCTGGTATAATCCAAACAAAGTGGAAGAAATGGCAAATCTTGCCGACAAAGAAGAAGTAAATGATAGAGAAGTGTTGCTGTTGACAAGCACTGGATCAGATGCAACCAGTGATGTGACGTGGTTCCTAGACACAGGAGCCTCAAACTACATGTGTGGAAGGAAGGAATTGTTCACCAGACTTGACCAAAGAGAGCTTGGCAATGTTACATTTGGTGATCTCTCACAGAAGCCAATCGAAGGGAAATGCGATATAACCTTTCAACTCTAAGATGGAAGAAAAGTAAGCATTTCAGATGTTTATTATGTTCCACATATAAAAAGCAACCTCCTGAGTGTTGGACAGTTGCTCGAGAAAAAAATACAAAGTGATGATGGAGGATTTGTCACTGAGCATTCGAGATAAGAACAACAATCTCATTACCAACGTGAGGATGACGAAGAACAGGATGTTCCCATTAAAATTCAGCATCAATGAAGTAAGCTCCCTCAAAGTTACAAGCATGGATAACTCAACACTTTGGCATCGTCGTTATGGGCATCTGAACTTTGAAGCATTAAAGTTGCTTGAAAAGAAAAACATGGTGATCGGAATATCAAAATTGGAGAATCCCAACAAGCTGTGTGAAGTTTGTGTCATGGGAAAGCAACACAGAAACCCATTCAATAAATACAAGTTGAGGAAAGCAGCTTCCAGACTTGATTTGGTGCACTCCAATGTATGCGGACCAATTATTCCTGAGTCCATTGGTGGAAATAGGTATTTCCTAACATTTACTGATGATTATAGTGGAAAAACATGGGTTTATGTGTTGAAGCAGAAAAATGAAGTCCTCACAAAATTCATGGAATTCAAAAAGCTTGTTGAAAAGCAAAGTGGATGCCAAATCAAGTGCCTGCGTACAGATAGAGGAGGTGAATATACCTCAAGGGAGTTTGGCATCTTTTGCAAAGAACATGGGATATCGCATCAACTCACCATGCCACAAACACCGCAATAGAATGGCATTTCAGAAAGAAAGAATCGAACGATTCTGAACATGGTTTGATGTATGCTCAAAGAGAAAAATATTCCCAAAGAATTTTGGGGTGATGCAGTTGCTTGTTCTGTTTACTTATTGAACATGTTTCCTACGAAGAGTGGTGATAGGACCCCTGGAGAAGCTTGGAGCCTGCGCAAACCAAGAATTGACCATCTACGAATTTTTGGAAGCGTTGCCTATGCAAAAGTGCAAGAGAGGAAAAGAACAAAGGTTGAAGACAAAAGTCAAAAGTGCATTCTTCTTGGCTATAGTGAAAATTGCAGTGGTTACAATCTGTACAATCCAGTAACTCGCAAAATTGTGATGTCAAGAGACGTGGAATTTGATGAAGAACAGGCATGGGATTGGAATTCTCCAAAGCAGCTCACAGAAGTTCTACTTGAAGATGAGCAAGAATCCATCAAAGAAAGGCAAGCAGAACCTGAAGAGATATCATCACCACCGCCAGAACAAATTCAAAATAATCCAGAAAATGATGGCCCAAACAGTAGCAGCCCACTCATTCGAAGGACACGAAGGATCCAAGACATTTATGATACTAGAAGTGCAATTGATGATGAATTCATTAATTTCTGTCTCTTTGCAGATCGTGATCCTTTAACTTTTCAGGAAGCTTGTAAAGAAACCAAATGGCAGAAAGCTATGGAGGAAGAAATCCAGGCGATAATAAAAAATGACATGTGGGAGCTTACACCACTTCCTCATGGACACCAAGCCATCGGAGTCAAATGGGTGTACAAAACAAAAAGAAATGAGAAGGAAGAAGTGAAGAAGCATAAAGCAAGATTGGTTGCAAAAGGATACAAGCAAGAATTTGGGATTGACTACGATGAAGTCTTTGCCCCAGTAGCCCGACTTGAAACCGTGAGAGTGCTCATTTCAATTGCAGCCCAAAAGAGGTGGAAAATATATCAAATGGACGTGAAGTCAGCCTTTCTGAATGGATACCTCAAAGAAGAAGTCTATGTTGAGCAACCACCAGGTTTCATTGTCAAAGGCCAAGAAGATAAAGTCCTCAAGCTAAGAAAAGCCCTTTACGGCTTGAAGCAAGCCCCCCGTGCATGGAACTCGAGAATTGATGAATATTTCTCTCGAGTTGGTTTTCAGAAATGTCCGTACGAACATGCTTTGTACATGAAAGTCAATGCAAGTCAAGATGTGCTGCTGGTGTGCCTCTACGTGGATGATTTGATTTTTTTGGGAAGTAATGCAAAATGATCAAAGAATTCAAGCAATCCATGGAGAAAGAGTTCGAGATGACAGACTTGGGATCAATGAAGTACTTTCTGGGCATTCAAATTCAACAAGAAGCTGAAGGAATATTTGCGTCCCAAGAAAAAAATGCCAAGGAGATTCTAAAGAAGTTCAACATGGAAGATTGTGAAACCGTGAACATTCCAGTGGAGTGCGGCACCAAGTTGTCCAAAGAAGAAGGTAAACAAGTAAATCCGACGTACTACAAGAGTATTGTTGGTTGCCTTCGATACCTGGCTTACTGGGTTTAGTGACAGTGACTGGGCTGGAAGTTATGATGACCGTAAAAGTACAACTGGATTCGTCTTTTTCAATGGCGAAACGGCTTTTACCTGGTCTTCAAAAAAACAACCTGTTGTTGCCTTATCAACTTGTGAAGCAGAATACATTGCGGCATCATCTTGTGTCTGCCATGCCATCTGGTTGAGAAGAATGTGTCGAGAATTGAAGTTGCATCAGGACAGTCCAACAAAGATATTTGTGGATAATAAGTCAGCAATTGCCCTTGCGAAAAATCCAGTTCATCATGAACGCTCCAAACACATTGATACTCGCTTCCACTTCATCGGGGAGAAGGTCAAAGAAGGAGAAGTAGAGCTAGTACATGTGAACTCAAGAGAGCAAGTTGTAGATATCTTCACGAAGGCGTTGAAAGTTGAAACTTTCCAATATTTGCGGAAGAAACTTGGAATTCAAGATTTCAAAGGGATGAGTTTAAGGGGGGAAAATGTTGAATCATAAACTCACCTAACTACGCATGCTCCAGCCGTCGTCCCCGACAACGCATGCCACGCCTTCGTCAAAGAAGCCGCCTAGTTTGATTAAAATTGTCAAAACTTGCGGATTGCATATCCGTAGTTATAAAAAATATTGTATTTTCTATCTTTACATTTGTACTCCTTCCGGCTATAAATAGCCGTGTAATCTCAGCGAAAAATGCAGAACGAGTTTTAGAAACATAACATCTAAACTCAATTGTTCTCCCCCAATTCAAAATTCCAACACCTAAGCCCGAGGCCTTGAGACAATGCCCTGAGTGATCTATTTTTCTAGATTCGCCACTGCATTCTCTTAAATGTTGAACGTAAGTTTTGATTGTAGGATTATTCATATTACTCATTACATTAATATGTTTATTAAAAAAATTCAAAACTTTAAGCAAATATATCTATATATATATATATATATATAAATTGGATAAATTAACCACATTAGAGAGTAAACATGGGCGAGAAACAATGATAATGTTGTATTAGTTGGGCAGGCGAAAGAATATTCCTGTGGCCAATGAAGCCCATAGCCCACCAGTTGAAACCCTAAATTCTATTCCAATTTTTACTCCAATTTTCAACTGGTTTGACAGATATATATATATATGCAACAAGAATATTTTATTTCTCAATCTCTCTCTCGGATCAACGATTGATATATGAATTGATTTGATATGATCTCATCACCTGATCTCCATGGAAGTATATATAATTCGTTACCCAAATCAAATGGCAAGATGATCATATTCATACTCATGTGGCCAAAATCATGGAAGCTAGAGACGACAATTAAAGAACATAAGCACACTATTTGGTAGTTTTTCGTTTTGCAATGAAAAGTCAGCAACTTCATAACGAAAATTTCAACAAAAAAAGAAACAAACTAAAAACTGGTTAGAACTTAGAATCGTAGGCGTAGCGAACCGCATTCTCATTCGCATTCGGTGAGGCGTGTAGAGATGTAGAGACTGTGGATGGATCTGTACCTTCGTTTCTTGTTCTTGTTGTTCTTGTTGTCGTCATCTTGATCACATATTGATAATCTTTGTTTCCTCGTCTTGTCCTTGTTATTATTACCATTTGTAATGGCAGATTGATCATCATTCTGATCAGCAGTAGTCGTGCAACAGCTGCTGCTGCTAATGTCTTGGTCTATTATGTCTTCCCCGAATAGTTGCATAATCTGCTGCTCGAATCTGCTCATCATCTCTGCAGCTTCAGGGAACACTAAACGCTTGTTTGAAACACGACCCTCACTTGTATTATCCATGATATTCGACAAAATCTATCACAACTTTAATTGTATTTATCTAATGGCGTTTCTTTCTTGCAGCTGGCAGGCTATGTGCTAGAGCTTGTGTGTGTTCATGTGTACATATATTGGAGTATAATAATTTGAGTTGTGGGGATTGATTGATTGGAGTGGATTTGGGGTTAAGGGAAAGTAACGCGTAATGAATGAAGGTGTGTAATACTGATCAGGTGGGGTTTCCATAAGGAGGAAGAAATTGCTGTGATGTTTCAAGGAATCATCATGGTGCCAACCAACTTGTCTTTATACTAATATATATATATATGTATATAGTAAATAATAACTCCCTGTTGATATACTTTGTCTCTGGACCAAAGTATATATTGACATTAATTAATTACTTTTGTCTAGAATTTAAAGTATGGCGAGCACAACACAACTATATATGAAGTTATTATTAAATTAAATTCTCACAGCCCATACCCATATTTGGGGTAGCTGTTTCACGTGTGGAATTCTGTGGATGCATTGCTGACTATATACTATATAATGTGTTGAAATTATTGACAAAGAATATACACATACTCAAATGGTATATCATTGAATGGAATTATATATACCTATATATATATATATATATATATATATATAGATAGATAGGAAAAAAGGCTTAAAATGTCCATTATCTTTTTAAAAAAGCCAAATCCATCATTTTTTAATTTTATTACCAAATTAGTCCTCTACAAATGCTAATTATGTCCGGATCAGTCCATTGTTCACTAATTATGCCCTAATTGCTGACGTGGCAAGGGTTTAAATTTAAATCAGACACGTGGGCATTATTAGTCATTTTTCTTTTATATTTTACCAATTCAGTCATAAACTTTTGTTTTGTTTCATTTAGTCCTCTACCAAAATCAGACATTTTTATATTAATCGAACTCCAACGTTTCAAATTATTTCCTTTCAGCCCCAAATCCTTAAATTTTTATTATTATTAGTCCATTTTTCAAATAAATGCCCAACATGCTTCCGTAAATAAAATCAAACACCAAATCTCACACATCGATTTGACAGTCTTGTGACCGGGTCTTCCGAGCTCTAGGATTTTACGGACTCCCTCAAATCACTCGACCACAAATCAACACAATCCCTCAAATCATCGGTTCTGGTTTCCTTTAGCAACAATCAACACAATCCTATTTTGTTTCATACCTTATGATATAGCAAGGTTTGGGTAAATGATTTTATTTTAATATTTTTTCAATAAAGTTAAGGCTTCCGTTATCCATATCCTTCCAAGAATTAAAATTAAATCATTTACCCAAACTTTGCTACGTCTTAAGGTAGGAAACAAAATAGTATTGTGATGATTGTTGCTAAAGAAAACCAGAATCGATGAACAATCGGTTGCGGTCGGGTGGTTGGAGGGAGTTCGTATAATCCTGAAGCTCCCGGTAACAAGGCATTCAAAGCGATGTATGAGGTTTGGTATTTTATTTTATTTACGGAAGCATGTTGGGCCTTTATTTGAAAAATGGACTAATAATAATAAAAAATTAAGGATTTAGGGCTGAAAGGAAATAATTTGAAAGGTTGGAATCCGATTAATATAAAAATGACTGATTTGTGTAGAGAACTAAATGGAACAAAACAAAATTTTAGGACTGAATTGGTAAAAGATAAAAGAAAAATAACTAATATTACTCCCACGTGTCTGATTTAAATTTAAACTCTTACCACGTCAACAATTAGGACATAATTAGTGAATAATGGACTAATCCGGATATAATTAGCATTTGTAGAGGACTAATTTGGTAATAAAATTTAAAAAGGATGGATTTGGCTTTTTTAAAAGATAATGGACATTTTAAGCCTTTTTTCCTATATATGTATTCTGGAAACGGTCATTTTGATTCAATTATTATAAATTCGAGAATTACAAGAAAATTTCTTATGAATGGCAATGGGCCGGTTTTGGGGCTGGGAGAAGCATCCCGATCCCCAAAACCGTTAGTATTTTCATTCCCAAAACTGGCCAAATCCCCGTCGGGGATATTATCGGGGATCCCCATTGGGTACCATGATTTCCCCGATCCCCATCGGGGATTCAATTATACATCAACTTTCGACTTCTTTCGGTAATTGGAAAGGTCGGGGATATATTATTCAAGCCAACTTTCAATTTCACTAATCATGGGATGAGGACCTAGCCCAAGCGGTTAAGTCCCTTGACTTCCAACGGAAGGTTGGAGGTTCGATTCCCATCGGCCCCCTATCCCTCCCTTTAATTCCCCTTTGTAATTGTGTGGCATTGGCTCCCACCACCCCTTTCCAGGCCTTCAATGGCTCCTCCAAAAAAAAAAAATTCACTAATCATATGAAAACATACACATGGATTATTTAAATAAACCATAATCAACATAAAATTCATAAAATATAATATATAAAATATTAATTATAATATACAAGTATATAATAAATAAAATATAAAATATATCGGGGATGGGCCGGTGCGGGAACTACTTTCCCATTCCCATCCCCGTCCCCGAAAAAATCCACAATACCGGCCTATCCCCAATAATTCTCTCCCCAAAATCAAACCGAAAATTCGATTTTCGATTTTCACCATTGAGGATGGGGTTTTTGCCATCCCTAAAATTTCACCTCCTGTCTGTCTCATTGTAGATTTGTAGTATGCGAAATTATTGGCTAGTTGGATTTTATTTTTTATTTTTTATTTTTTTTAAGGATTGCACACATACTTATTTTATTACCAGCGCGCTAATTCCAAATTAATTTTGTTTGACTCAATATTACTTTTAATTTATTTGGATTCAATTTCACACATTTGTGATGAGGACTTACATAAGCGGCCAAATTAATGCCTTTCAACTTTAGATTTGGGGGTTCGATTCCCCACCAAGTTCCTTATCATTTGTAATTTGTATATCATGAACTTCCACTGGCCATTAACATTTCTCTTCAGCTCCTAAAGAAAAATCACACATTCGAAACAAATACAAAATATCTATAGTATATTATTGGAATACAAAACTAAATCAAATCAAATACTAATAAACTAATGTAAATAATGCTTCCAAATATAAATGAATATTAAAATATACATTAAAAATAAAATAATAAGGATGGCTTCTATATTATTATATAGTCCATACAATATGAAGTTGGAAATGCAATAATAATAAGATAGTATGTATGTGGAATGGCTCAAGTCAATAGAATAGACTTAGAAAGACTCGTCTACATGTTTAAACTCAAAACCCCGATTCAAGTCAATTTCTTTTTTTTTTTTTAATTTTTTTTAATTTTTTGGTATATATATATATATATATATATCTCTCTCTATAAATTCACCTTTTCGTTCTTAAAAAAATTAAATCTTTCTACTATGAATTATTGAATATCGATCATCCTTTTTACACAGGTCAAATATTGTATGTACGGGACAACAATAATTAGAGGTTATTATCAGACCATCCCCCAATTACACAAGAAATTAAAACCAAGTGGTATATTTGAATTCAAACCCATTCAACTCAAATTTGAGTAAGAAATTATATTATTCAGAATCTGAAATTCATATGCATGTTGAATTGTTCATTACATTATTTCCGGTTTCAATGATTTTTAGGAGAACTTTTAATTAATTATTTATCCTCCACGATTTTTAAGTATTTCTTCCATTTCTCAATAAGCAATGGTCCTTTCATTTGTCACATTTTCAAATAATATTTTCATTTTATCTCATTTTCCATCACATCCCACTGTTTCTCATACTTTTCTAACCACTATACTTTTATCATACATGTAAATAAATGAAGTAATAGTGTCTGTTGCCCTGTCAGACATAGGAAAAAAGTATTTTACACCCACCGTTTAAAAGATAACTTTTCTACCCGAAATGACAAAAAATCCTTCGGTCGGAGGCTTCGATCGGACCGATCGAAGCAAAAATAGCCGACCGAAGTGAATATTACTTAAGCATGATTAGTTGACCTTCGGTCGTGAGAAAAACCTTCGGTCGGCCAATGTGATGGCTTCGATTAAGCCGATTGATACTCTAATAATTGCTATTTTTTATTGAAAATTTATTTTGTTTTTGTTTTCATTACTATATATTATATTATTTAAAATTGTATATATTATTATTATTATTATTATTTATTTAGTATATATTATATTTAAATTATATTATATTATTTGAAATTTTATATATTATTATTGAATTTATATATGACATTTATTATATTTTGGGTAAATTATAAAAGTATTAATTATGATTATTATTTAAATTATTATTTTATTATTATTATATTTACTATATTTTATTCTATTTGAAATTGTATATATTATTATTTCTAATATTAGTTAGTATTATGGAAATCATTATTATTATTTTTGATGTATTTATTATATAATTATTATTATTTAAATTATATATTATATTTATTATATTTTTGGTGTATTTGGACATTTTAAAGTATTAATTATATTTATGATACAAATAATGATATTATTTTTATTATTATGATTATTATTTAAATTATTATTTTATTATTATTATATTTACCATATTTTATTCTATTTGAAATTGTATATATTATTATTTCTAATATTAGTTAGTATTAAGGAAATCTTTATTATTATTTTTGATGTATTTATTATATAATTATTATTATTTAAATTATATATTATATTTATTATATTTTTGGTGTATTTGGACATTTTAAAGTATTAATTATATTTATGATACCAATAATGATATTATTGTTATTATTATGATTATTATTTAAATTATTAATTTATATTATTATATTTACTATATTTTATTCTATTTGAAATTGTATATATTATTATTTCTAATATTAATTAGTATTATGGAAATCATTATTATTATTTTTGTTGTATTTATTATATAATTATTATTATTTAAATTATATATTATATTTATTATATTCTTGGTGTATTTGGACATTTTAAAGTATTAATTATATTTATTATACTAATAATGATATTATTGTTATTATTATGTTTATTATTTAAATTATTATTTTATTATTATTATATCTACCATATTTTATTCTATTTGAAATTGTATATTATTATTTCTAATATTAATTAGTATTAAGGAAATATTTATTATTATTTTTGATGTATTTATTATATAATAATTATTATTATTTAAATTATATATTATATTTATTATATTTTTGGCATATTTGGACATTTTAAAGTATTAATTATATTTATTATACCAATAGTGATATTATTGTTATTATTATGATTATTACTATTTTAAACAAGATTATTTGAGTTTTTGTCGGATAAAACTCTTTCAGTCGGTAAATGAGATGGCTTCGATCAAGCCGATCGAAGCTGTAATAATTGCTATTTTATATTTCTATTGAAATATTATTTTATTTTATCATTATCCGTTCATATAAATTACTATTATTATTATTATTATTATTATCATTATCCGTTCATATAAATTACTATTATTATTATTATTATTATTATTATTATTATTATTATTAATTATTAGTATTATTATAATGGATAATAATGATATTTATTATTATAAGTGAAATTATTTTATTAAAATTGTATTATTATACTAGTATTCTTATTATTAATAATATTTATTAGAAATTAGTTATAACCATAAAAATATTAATCATATTGAAGAGTTTCCAAGAAGAAGAAGAAGAAGAAGAAAAAGAAGAACAAGAAGAAGAAGAAGAAGAAGATATGGTTTAGGTTTGTGGATGTATGGTTTAAAAATAAAGAAATGATCAAAATATTTATTATGAATTATAGTTATAAATTAATTGAAGGGTTTATGTTTTAGGCTTAGGGTTTAGGGTGTAGGGTTTAGGGTTTAAAGGTTTTGTTTTAGGTTTAAGGGTTTAGGGTTTAGGGTTTAGGGTTTTGGGTTTAGGGTTTAGGGTTTAAATTATTATATTTACTATATAATATATTATTTGAAATTGTATATATTATTATTTCTAATATTTATTAGTATTATGAAAATCATTATTATTATTTTTATGTATTTATTATTTATTTAAATAATAAATTATATAATTATTATTATTTAAATTCTAAATAATAATCATTATTATATAATTATATAAATAATTATCATTATCATAAATTTTTATGTATTATTTCTAATGATTATATTATTTAAATTATATAATCATTATTATTTTCATTATTTTTATGTATTATTATTTATTATATAATTATTATTATTTAAATTATATATTACATTTATTATATTTTCGGTATATTTGGACATTTTAAAGAATTAATTATATTTATTATACCAATAATGATATTATTGATATTATTGTGATTATTACTATTCTTATTGTTAGTATTATTATAAATGATTTAAATTATTCTTATTTTTATATTATTAGAATTCAATATTAGAAAGTATATTATATTGTAATTATGGTAAGGAACTACTATTGTTAGAAATATTATAAGAAACAAGATTAGTGGACTTTGGTCGGATAAAACCCTTTTCGGTCGGTAAATGAGATGGCTTCGATCAAGCCGATCGAAGCTGTAATAATTGTTACTTTATGTTTATATTGAAATATTATTTGATTTTATTATTATCATCTGTTTATATAAATTGCTATTATTATTATTATTATTATTATTATTATTATTATTATTATTATTAATTATTAGTATTATTATAATGGATAATAATGATATTTATTATTATAAGTGAAATTATTTTTATTAAAATTGTATTATTATACAAGTATTCTTATTATTAATAATATTAATTAAAAATTAGTTATAACCATAAAAATATTAATCATATTGAAGAGTTTCCAATAAGAAGAAGAAGAAGAAGAAGAAGAAGATATTTGCATAGGAAATGATTTTAGTTATGCTTTAGGTTTTTGGGTTTATGGTTTATAAACAAAATTATGATTTTTTTTATAATTATGAATAATAGGTATAAATTAATTGAAGGGTTTAGGGTTTAGGGTTTAGGGTTTTAGGGATTAGGGTTTAGGGTTTAACGGTTTAGTGCCTTAAAACTAGATTCAGGGTTTAAGTTAGGGTTAATGGGTTTAGGGTGTAAGGGTTTACTTATAGGTCTTAGGGTTTAAGGGTTTAGGGTTAATATGTAGGGTTTAGGGTTTTTAGGGTTTAGGGTTAGGGTTGAGAGTTTTATTAAAAAATTATTTGGGGATTCAGAGTTCAGGGTCTAAGGGTTCAGGGTTTTAAGGGTTTAGGGTTTAAGGGTTCAGGGTTAGGGTTTAGGGGATTTAAAGTAATTTATTAAATAACAGAGTTCGGTCGGCTATTTTAAGCTTCGATCGGACCGATCAAAGCCTACAAAATGCCGATCGAAGGGCTAGTTTAAAAGACAAGCTGGGCCCTTCCTCTTTCCCACTTCCCTTTCCCATTCTCGACCGAAACCCCCCAAACCCCGATCGAAATTCCCAGACGAGTTTGGCGTTTCAGCATTGATGCTGATCCAGACGAGTTCTTCCCACAGTTATTATGATTGACTTATTGTACGGACTACTACACATTTTCTTATTATTATGATCTGATCTACATATATCCATATTGTTGGTATTTTGTGATTTTCGGCAGGATCTCATCTTACATTATGTTTCATGGTATGATATGATCTATATAGTGCCATATGATAACACAAATAAATAACAATTGCATTATATCCAATATTCAAATAGATCAATATCCATCCGTCAAGCGTTGACGTGGTTCAGATGGTCCAGTAATGTCATTTGGATCGACTGGTGCAATGCACCTCCTCTCTTTGTGCCTAAACTCACCACACCTACGACATCGCTGACGCCTTCCGACACGAGAAGCTTTCTCGGTGGCGGATGGAATCCTGATCTGTCTCGGTCGTCCCGCTTGCCTTGGGCATTTTGGTGTACCGCATTTGACATCTGCTATTTCTCTAGGTATTTGCCAAACATCGGGGTGTTCCATTGGAAAGACTCGCTCACCCCACGCAGCAAGTAGTGTATCACGCGTGTAAAAGGATGGCACGTAGTAGTTCAACTCCCCTCTAAAGGACATGTACATAAAAAAAATTGATAATTCGAAGTCAACATCGGACTAATCAAGCAAATAAAAAGTTGTAATATCTAACACATACTTGATTGCGGCAACAGCGTGGGCGCACGGGATGAGCATGGTCTGGAACAAAATGCACGTACACGTCCGATCAATGCCAAGGTCCACCGTGTACGTCTTATTGTTTTGTTTCACGTGATACACATTTGGGTGGTTCGTTGGCCTGACAGGTAGCTTATCCCCCACTTCCCTCGCTTTTAATAAACATACGTTCACCCATTCTATAAGTGGACCGATGGTAAGTGCTGCCTCATTGTGTCTCTTCGTGAACCATTCACTCAGAACGGCACGGATAACCTCAAATAGGGAGCAAATTGGTAGCCTCCTTGCCCACCGGAGCCGGCGGTTCATGCTCTCTACGATGTTCGTCGTCATCATGTCGTAGCGACGAACGACGCAACGCACCCGAGCCCACTTCTCCGGTCCGATAATGTCCACAAGGTAGTGATACGCGCCAGGATAATGATCTTGCAACGTCTTGCAACGTCTTCCCTCCGTGCTTTAATATTTTCACTGAGAGGTGCACACAACACAGAACGTAATGCGCCGTCGGCATGGCTTCATAAACTGCTCTCCTTATTGCCGGAGAACCATCGAAAACTATAAGCACATCGTCAGGAATGTCAAGGGCCCGTCTCAATTGTAGAAGAAACCATGTCCAGGATGGGACCGACTCGACTGCCCCTACACCGAAAGCCAGTGGGTATATCATATTGTTGCCATCCTTCGTCACGGCCGCAAATAAGATACCCTTGTAAGATCCTTTCAAGTGTGTGCCGTCTATTACAATGAACGGCCGCATATGATTCCATCCTTTAATGGAAGCACCAAGCGCGAAGAAAGCATATTTGAAACGACCCTTTCTGTCCAACATGTAATCCGTAACAGTACCCGGGTTCTGCTGCTCCAGCATGTATATGAATGATGGAACCATCTGGAACGAGGTGTCGTGGTCCCCGAACAGCGATGCTATTGCGTGTGTCATAATTTTCCTAGCTAGGGCTACCAACACAGTGACACCCCTCTTCTTCAACATAGCCTGAACGTGTACAGGTGTCAGTGTGCTCTCATCGAGCACTATTTCATCTCCGAGGAAGCGACCCAAATGTCTGGATGGGAGTGTGTTGGGTGGAGGACGGTCTGGATTCACCGTACAGGTATGTGGAATTAACTTGTACACAACCCACATCGATCCACTGCCTCGCGCACGCAGCATAAATTCACAATCTTCCTCACGACAACACACCCAATACCTGTGCGTGTCTGTCTTAACCGTCTTCATGCCAGCTTTCAGTTCCACCAAATATTCAACAAGCTTCTCCTGTAGCCTCGCTTTAGTCCCGAAGACTGACCCACGTGCTAGGATTCTATCAGCTGAATCATCCATGTACGGATCCACGTCTCGCTCGGGCAGATCAAAATGCGGTCGTGGCAGATTCCACATTCCGCTGGTCATGTCGGGGACCACGAACGCTTCTTCAGTATGTTGCCAAAATGTATTCTGATCTCCATGCAACCCCCGCTCTCCACGCGTGTTTCGACCACGATTTTTGTTTTTTATGTCCCAAATTTTTTTGGCATATTTCTCAATCTTTCTCGTACTGAATGACCGAAACCCTTCTTCCTCGCCGTAGTCTGGGTCGTCCGACTTGTCCTACTCATCAGACTCATCGTCCATCGAAGATCGCCATTATTCCTCTTCACTCTCCTTTACCTGATCCTCCTCTTCGGCGCCATCTTCTCCGATGCGCTCCCCTTCGTTGGACTCTGGAGGTGGGATGTTTTCTGCTTGCCCTGCATTCCCCTGCCCGTATTCATCTCCATACATGTTACTCCATCCTGCGTGCCCACTCGTATATCCGGGTACATTTCCCATGTTGCTTGCACCGTACGCATTCTCCCCTCCGTTCAAAAACTCGCTGTTGTTTGCACTAACGTTCGGGTAATTGTAAAAATTATGCATCGGTTGTTGCCCGAATATCGCCTCTGTCCAGCTTCCCGGCTGGATCGTGGGCAGGAATGGATAATGGAATTGTTCGTTATAATTTGTAGATGGTTGTCGAACGTCTGTACCTAAAAAAATTATTTAACACGTATTAATATTCATTAACATGTAATGGCACCTCCCAAATAATCGAAATTAAGACTTATAGAAAAGCTTATGGTTCATGTCTTCCGGATCTCTATTACCAGTGGTGGAATCGCCCTCGAACCAATTGGAACCGAACCAAGACATTGTTCCGTCTAAAATAATACACCTGTCATCAATTTGATTCACAAAACTACCTTTAATAACAATAATCTAACTATAATTGTATACATTTGTTATTTTATTATACCCAAAATTTTTAATATAACGAAATATGCTTATAATTACTTTAACATTTCTAAGTATAAATAACAACTATTTCATATTAATTACAAACTAAATTAATCACCGTTTAATTTACTAAATTTAAACTTAATTAACCTACAAATTAAATTAAAATGCAAACAGAAAACTTTACTAACATTTGTGGTACATATATCATCGCATCTACACTTCTTAAAACAAAATCTTTAGAGTATATTTCAAAACATAAACAAAAATAAACATTTCTTAATTATAAAAATAATTCGACAATAACTTACGCAATAGAAACTTAGAAACTTACGAGTTATCCAAAATGACACAGGATCCGGGCCTTTAAAGAACCACAGTAGCAATTCCAAGAAGCAGAAAATATATTATCTAAATGCAACTTGAAGAAAGTAGTGGAGCAAAGAAAGAGATGAAGTTTCGTTTGTGAATCTAGATCTGAGATGCAACTTGAAGTATATTATTTGAGCCGTCCACCAATAATTGAGCTGTCCCCAGCTGTCCACCAATAATTGAGCTTCGATCGGCTATTTAACATTTCGATCGGCCCGATCTATATAAAATGGATGACCGAAGTTCTATTCTCATTTTCAGCTTCGGTCGGCTATTTTAAACACCGACCGAAGGCCAATATAGCCGACCAAAGTCTCCTTAATTATGTTTAGTTACGTTAATCAGCTACTCACTTCGGTCGGCTATTTTTTCTTCGACCGGTCCGATCGAAGCCTTCGATCGAAGGATTTTTTTGACATTTCGGGCAGAAAAATTATCTTTTAAGCGGTGGGTGTATCAAAGTTTTTTTACTAAGTCTGACAGGGTATTGCGGTTTGCATCCCTAAATAAATTAGGTATTTTAAGACAGTAAAAACAGAAAATATAATCACTATTCGAAAAACGAAGGTACAACTTAAATTGAACGGAGATGGAGTAGCCCGTGTTTGATTAGGGTGGCGGAACACATAGCAGTTAGCGTTCGTTACAGTAAATAATGTTTTTGCAAATCAATTCTAAATTTTAAGGGAAAAACTAGGGCCCAGTACTCGTGGACAAAATATTATAAGAGTCAAAGCCCCTCCATTTCAAACATTTTGTTTTAGGCCATATGTAATAACTTGGTAAATCACATACCAAGAACTTGGTAAAGCACATACCAATAACTTGGTAACCACCATAAGGTAATCGTGGTAAAGCACATACTAAAAACTTGGTAAAGCACATATGGAATATGTGGAATAACTTGGTAAACATCATAATATATTTGTGGTAAAGCGCATACCAATAACCTGGTAAACACCATAAGAAATTTGTGGTAAAGCACATACCAAGACTTGGTAAATACCATATATGGTATGTGGAATAACTTGGTAAACACCATAAGGTATTTGTGGTAAAGTACATACCAAAAACTTGGTAAATGTCATATGGTATCTGTGGTAAACCACGTACCGGTAACTTGGTAAGTACTAATATATGGTAGCTATGGTAAAACACATACTAATACAGTGGTAAACCACATATCATTAACCTGGTAAATACCATATAGTATCTAGGTAAGGCACATACAAATGACGTAGTAAAGCAAGTCAAACATGTGATGGATGCAAAGTGTAATAAAATTGGAATGGGGCCTAAAAAAATTGAAAGATTTTTCAAAAGGGTCTAGGCCATAATTTACCGAAATTTGTTAATTGATCAATTGATTCCTTATAGTAAATAATAAGTTCATAGGCCCAACATGCCCAATTTTCTTCTCCAAATAAAAAAGATGTTAGTACGTACTCCCTCCGTTTTTTAAAATATTATTCCATCCGTTCCACTTAAAATGTCTTCTTTCACTTTTGCACACAATCAAATACAATTCTTTAATCGTTTACATCTCAAAATATATATAAGTAAAAATTATAGAAAATCTATATTTCAAAACTATACGATTAGACGAATCTAACAAGACCAAACTCGACTATTTTTTTCAAATCTATACTTATAATAATATTGAGTCAAAGTTGAATAATAAACAGTGTCAAAAAGTCAAACATGACGTTACGCAATCCAATACAAATGTTTAACGATTAATATCTCAAATTGTATAAAAGTAAAAATTATAAAAATTAATATTCTAAAATTAGGTGACTAGACAAATCTTACATCTCACTTAACTATGTTTTATCTTATGTAACTATATTAAAAATTCGAATCAAAGTTACTTAGTGAATAATGAAAACTATACGAATATTAACATTATTAAAGAACGGAGGAAGTAGTTGACAATCCAAGAAATGAGATTGAAACCAAAGTAAATTAATATCTAATGATCATGTGGAGTAGGGATGACAATTGGTCCATGTCAGACTCGGAACCGAACTGAACCCCAACCTCGGGTTGGGCCGGGGTATCTAATGATCATGTGGAGTAGGGATGACAATGGGTCCAGGTCAGACTCGGAACCGAACTGAATCCCAGCCTTGGGTTGGGTCTTGGCGGACTCGACCCATTGCCATCCCTACTGTGGAGTACACTAAAAGTTCTTTTAGGTATCCCAAAACTAGTGGGCAAATTAAGGCAAGGACTCAGGGACTACTATAGATATGATTAATTTAAAGCCTGTTCATTTGGACTTTTGATAAAAATGAGAAGTCAGTAGAAGAAGAAGAATTTAGAAGCAAATGCAGTCTAAATAGTTGTTTGGATGTGTAGTATTAACAATTGTTTTTCAACGGAAATATGTTTGGATAAATTATATATAGGACTTTTTTCATATAAGAAAATTACTAAAATGAACATAAATCTTATAAAAGTATTTACATTTTATTTTATTTCATTGTTAGATATGGATATTTTTATATTTTTATAAAAGTATTGTTTGGATAAATCTTATATTTTTATAAAATTACTTTTCATTTTTTTTAAAAAGAAACCCCTGCCTACTTTAAAATAAAAAAAAAAAGAAAAAGAAAATTTTGACTTATGTTGCTTCTTTTCTTTTGAGAAAAGCCCAAACTGACAGGCCCAATCTAAATACGTAAAACCCTGTAAGCGTTGTTTGAGCGATGTCTCAACAACCTGCAAACCACAACCAAAGGCAGACACAAACAGAGTGCGGAATAAAATAAGAACACAAGGAATTTGGTCACCCAGTTCAATCCACTGATCTACATCTGGGGGCTCCAAGCCAGGGATTCACTAAATCTCCACCAAACCGATTGAACAAGAGTCAATCACACCTTACATACCCTTACATTCCAATGAACACTCCTATCTACCCAAATAGACTAGAAGAACACATGGGAGCATCAACTGTCTACCCAAATGCACACAATTCACCGGCAGGTATTAAGATGGTGTTTGTGGAATCTAGCTAATCAAACAAGTCAAGCTCAATGGTGCTAAAACACCTACAATACACGCGGATTGTGTTTACAAAACAATAAACTCAGAAATACCTAAACACAATCCCAATTACCCCATGAAAATGTAGAAGACTCAACAGCTAAAGATATACCAGTAGCAGGATGGTTGTTGGTACCTTCTGCAAACAACGAAAACCAGGGGGCTTCTACTCCAGCTCTCAAAACACCATAATCACAGCTCTTGATACTGCTAATACTCTGTAAAATATGTTGTGATTGCGGCTACAAACTCTCATACACCCTCAAGGACGAAGACAGGTACTTATGTGGGTTTAAGGCCCATCTAAAACCCTCTAAGGCCTGCTAGGGAAAATGCCACGTCACTGTACTATTCTGTGCTTTTTCCAGTGAAGAGAAAAGAGCGTTGTTGGCCTGATGTTGCAACAACGGCAAAATATAACGAACATCTTCACAATACAAAAGATATCCCTAACAATCTCCCCCTTTGTGGAGATGATCGGGCCAAGTAGTCAAAACAGTGGAGAAAGCACAGAGAGTCATAATTAGATCAAAGAGCATCAGAATCTCAATAAATAATCATGCCACAAAAGATATGAGCCGAAGAAGAATAGGCATAGACAAAACATCCATTCATAAAAGATAATCCCATAACAAATATCCAGGAAGTATCCATGAGAGTATTCAGCCAAAACAGACCAGAGAAATATCCATCAATTACAGCCCAGAACATCAGAATATCCATCACAACAGTCTGAAACAAGCAAAACAGAAAGTTGTTCCAACATCAATAAGATGACCAAGCCCTGCTATCCTTTCCCACTGGAATTCCCCCTTACTTGGCAGATCAAGGGGTACCCTCAGAGTCATCCCCCCCCTTAGCGGATCATCAAAAGAGTGTGGAAGTAAAGCAACCAGCTTTCGAACCTTTCTTTTGAGCCCCATTTGCTTGTCATTCAGAATGCCCAACTCCTTCTCAACCTGCTGCAGCTCACTTCGAATATGGTCAACCAAGGCAGACCCAAGCTTGAAGTCATTGTGGAGCCCCTTAAGCTTATCAGAAGGCAAATGTTTCTTAACCTTGATGAAGGTTTCATCAGGTGCAAGCAGATGGCAAGAATGAGTTAACAAAGTGATAAGAGCAGGATATGGCAATTGGGTGTTCGTTTCAATCTTGTCACGAGAGAACCTCAACATATGCTTAATGATCAGGTAACCATAGTTGAGTATCTCAGGACATTCATAAATGAAATACAGAAATTTACCCATGAGAGAACTAAGCTGGCTAGCATTGGAAGTAGGCAGAAAATTTGAAGCACCAATCCTAAAAAGGCAGTTGTACTTCATAGACAAATAAGATGGACTCATAGCACGTCTACCAAAGGCAGATTTCTTAGAGGCAGAGATAGTATAGGCTATGGTAGCTAACTCAGCATTAAGCAAATCAAAAGGATTGTTCATATCAGTGTTGGTGGGAAGTTCCAACAACTCATTCAAAACAGAGGGTGTAAGATCAATCAGTTCACCACGAAGATAAATCTTACAGTACCAAGGGGAGACATGATCAAGGATATCAGGATGCAAGTTGGCATAAAATTCACGAACAACATTAGGAGAATAACGCTTAAGAGTAGTGGCCCAAACAGAAAGATGCTTCTTCTCTAAATACTTAGAAAAACCAATCTAATCAGAATACCCGTGCACATAGCATTCCTCAGATATGAAACCACGAGAGTTTAAGGTTTCCAAGGCATACCTTTCTCCATCAGCAGAGAAATATAAAGAAGAATGGGCATCAGACTCCTTGAGAATAGGGGTGGACTTTTTCTTAGGAGCAGCCTTCTTAGACTTCTTCTTCGCAGGTTGTTTGGGCGTAGTTGGAATAGCCTTGCGCTTCCCTTTGTCACGAACTTTTCTCCGAAGATCATCCAGAGGAATATCATCAGGATCAATGTTGGATGGTTGTTCCTGGGTCATCGGAACATCCTCAGTAGGAGACCCACCAAAAGGGACTTGCTGAGCAGTACCCGAGTGAAGTGGAGCATTTGTCTCAGGGTCCAGCATCAGTAACCCATCACCAGTGGCGATAGCCGAAGGCGAGAGAGGGGAACTAGCGCTAGGAGGAACAGGGGCGGACGGAGACGCACCGGGGGCATGGACCGGAGGGGATGTCGGACTTCCAGCACCCGAGCTAGGGTTTGCTGTTGTCGGAACATCCGCTTTTGGATCTGCGCCAGCTGATGATGCCTCGACATTATCCGAAGTAGGCTGAGGGTTCCTTCTCAACATCAGGATTGACCTCCATGTTCGCGTCATCAGGGTCAGCAACAAAATAAGCATCCACAGCAGCATCGATGTCTTCTTGCGCGTCTCAAATGTGTCTTCGCCAGGCGACTGATCAGCGGCAAGATGAGCGCGATAAAGTGAATCATCAACTGCGAGCGGCTGAGCATCCACGACCTCATCAGGATTAATGTTGGAGCTAGACGGAGACGCCATTTCGAGAGGAATTCAAATTTCGAAATGGGGAATTTCGGGAGAAACTTGCAGAGTCGACTGGGGAGAGAGAGAGGAGACGTGCGTAAGTTGGGAGTGAACGGGCAACCGTCTCAAGCAGTTTAAAGACAACTCCCCCTGGGCCTGGGCCTGGGCCAAAAGTAATAGAAAAACCAAGAAATGCATTGGCCCATCCGACACATGGCCCATTAGTGAGAGAAGCAGAGGCCCAAACTGCGCCTCAAAGATTCAAACCGAGTAGTCTCCAAATTCTTCGTAAGGATGTCTGCAAGTTGTTCCAACGACGAGAGATGCTGAATCTTGCACAGACCATCTTCTACCAAATTTCGAATGAAATGGAATCTGATGTCAATGTGTTTACTCCGATTGTGTTGTACTGGATTCCTGGAGATATTAATGGCACTGGTGTTGTCACAGTGAATAAGAAAGTCATCCAAGGATATACCATAATCCAGAAGCATTTGACGCATCCAAATCAGCTGAGTACAACAATGAGCAGCAGCGATATATTCAGCTTCCGCGGTAGACAAAGCAACAACATTTTGTTTGCGAGAATACCAGCTGACTAAGTTCTGTCCAAGATAGAAACAACCACCAGTTGTAGATTTGCGGTCGTCGGAACAACCAGCCCAGTCAGAGTCTGTATAACCAATTAACTCAAGAGAGGAACGTTTAGAATACCAGAGACCAAGGCCGGAAGTGCCTTTAAGATATCGAAGAATCCGTTTTACAGCACGAAGGTGAGATTCTTTAGGATCGGACTGATATCGAGCGCACACACCAACACTAAATGAGATATCCGGACGACTAGCAGTGAGATACAAGAGACTGCCAATAATGTTGCGATACATTTTTTGATTAACAGAAACCCCAGATTCATCTTTGATAATCTTGTCATGCTGACCAAGGGGTGATCTGGCAATCTTGCAATCCTCCATTTTGAATTTCTGAAGCATGGTGCCAACATACTTCTCTTGATTAAGGAAAATCCCATCAGAGGTTTGCTTAATCTGCAGTCCTAAGAAAAATGTAAGCTCACCCATCATGCTCATCTCAAATTCAGTCTGCATAAAGTGTACAAAAGCATCTCGAAGATCATCTGAAGTGGAGCCAAAAACAATATCATCCACGTAAATCTGTGCTACCAACAAATGGTTGTTAGTGCGCTATACGAACAACGTCTTATCAACATTACCACGCACATAGCCTTTGTCCAAAAGATATGTAGATAAACATTCATACCAGGCACGAGGAGCCTGCTTTAGACCATAAAGAGCACGCTTGACCTTATAAACATAATCAGGATGATCAGGACATTCAAAACCAATAGGC
The DNA here is from genome assembly GCA_030278955.1 of Hygrophila difformis. NCBI lineage: Eukaryota > Viridiplantae > Streptophyta > Magnoliopsida > Lamiales > Acanthaceae > Hygrophila > Hygrophila difformis. Next base: position 9,193,590 of record JAOANR010000011.1, read on the forward strand.
TGAGATACATAGATGTCTTCCTTGATGTAACCATTCAGAAAAGCAATTTTGATGTCCATTTGATAGAGTTTAAAACCAAGAGAGCAAGAAATAGCAAGTTATAACCTTACAGCCTCGATGCGAGCAACATGTGCGAATGTCTCATCATAATCCAGGCCTTCAATCTGAGTGAAGCCTTGTGCAACCAAGCGGGCCTTATTGCGAATGATCTTTCCATGTTCATCAGTCTTGTTCCGAAAGACCCATTTAGTGCCAATGACATTCACTTCAGTTGGTTGTTCCATCAACTCCCAAACATCATTGCGTTTGAATTGTAGCAATTCATCCTGCATCGCAGCTATCCAAAACTCATCTTGTAAAGCCTCATTAGCATTCTTAGGTTCAATAGATGAAACAAAACAATGCATAATATGAAAGCACATATTTGCTAGTTCAGAAATGTTAAGTTGATGACCTCGAGTCTGTCTAGGACCAGAGGGATCGCCAATAATATCATCCTTAGAGTGATACTTAGGTGCTCGTGGACCACGTTTTGGACCTCTCCTCTTGGGAGAATCTGGAGCTGATGGTTGTTCACCAGTTGTATCAACAACCGGATCACCTTCTTCAGTATCAGAAACGTCAATAGGATCTGAGGGAGGCACTACTTCAGGAGTTGCACTGGAGGAAACATGAGGGATAATCCGAATATGATCATCATCATCATCATGAGGAGAGACAGAGCCTGCAGAGAGATTAACATCATCAAAGACAACATTAATAGTCTCAATAACCTTTGAAGTTCTCTTCAAGTAGACACGGTAAGCTCTTGAATCCACTGAATATCCCAAGAAAATAGCTTCATCAGATTTGGAATCAAAATTTTTGACAATAGTTCGATCCTTCAAAGCATAGCACATACTTCCAAAGATATGAAGGTGAGAAATGTTAGGAGTCTTTCCTCTCCAAATTTCATAAGGAGTGGTGGTTGTCTGAGGTCGCATGTACACTCGATTAATGATATAGCATGAGATATTTACAGCTTCAGCCCAAAAACGTTTCCCAAGTTTACTAGCATGGAGGAGAGAACGAGCCATCTCTTGTAGAGTACGATTCTTACGCTCAACCACACCATTCTGTTGTGGTGTGTGGGGGGCTGAATATTCATGAGCAATACCAAGGTTGTTGCAGAGTTGTGTGAACAACTGATTTTCAAACTCTTTCCCATGATCAGATCGGATACGTCCTATATTGAGATCCTTTTCAGCCATGATCTTTAAAGATAGCTTAGAGAACACTGAAACAGCCTCATCTTTGGACTTTAAGAAATCAACCCAAGTATAACGAGAAAAATCATCAACGCATACAAAGATGTACCTCTTACCACCTAGGCTTGGAACTTCTGTTGGTCCCATCAAGTCCATGTGCAACAGCTCAAGGCACCTTGTGGTCTGAATGGCATCCACTACTTTGTGAGAGGAGTGAATTTGTTTACCCTTAGCACAAGCACCACAAACTACCTTGGCTTTGCTCTGTAGTTTGGGCGACCCTCGAACAACGCCAGACTTGCTAAGTTGAATGAGAGATTTGTAATTCATGTGCCCACACCTTTGATGCCACAACTTTGCAGTTTCAACCTGTGACAAAAAGACTGATTCCACAGCAGGTTTTAAGACATAGCAATTGTTAGATGATCGCACTCCTTTAATGACACAATTGTAAGAATGATCAATAACCATGCAATCCTCATCAGTGAAACCAACAAAGAATTTCTCATCACAAAGTTGACTTATGGAGATAAGATTTGTAGATAGATCAGCAACATAGTACACAGTAGTTAGGAAACCCATATTTGCACCTTTTGCTTTCCCATATCCACAGATTTTGCTACGAGCTCCATTTCCATAGAGTACTTCCCCATAATCAGATTCCACATAATCAATGAGAAAATCCTTTTTACCAGTCATATGTCGAGAGCAACCACTGTCAAAATACCATTTACCATCATTGGGTCCTTTCTGAGCAGAAAGTACAACTAGGCACACCTTAGGTACAATCTTGGATTTGGGAATCCACATCATAGTAAGTTTGACCTGCTTCTGTAGTTCCAGTGATGGCCAAACAACCGGGCGACCACCAAGAAGATCTTGGGTAAGTCTTTGACAGAGTTGAACATGATGACCTTGGAATTTACAATAAGGGCAGTCTTTACTCTTCTTGGGGGACTCTGGACAATCAACTTTCTCAGGTGCTTTGGATGAGCTGGTCTCAAGGGTACCTGCACGCACAAAAGTAGGTGCAGATTTCTTGTTAGGTCTAGAATTGCGCTTGTAGCCAATACCTTCTCTATTGGATGGTGATTTCCCTTGATTAATGATCTCATCCAGCTTGTCTTTGCCTTTAACCATGTTATCTATCTTCTGGGTCTTGGCAAGCAATGCAGCATTTTCCTCCAATAGAGTATCTCTCTCAGTAGATACAGTGGCCAAAGATTCCTTGAGACTTGTGATTTCAGCATCCTTCTCATCAATAAGAACCAATAGATCTCCCTTCTGATCAAGCAACTTCTTATTCTCTGCAACAGCAACTGCATGATCCTCTTTCACCAATTCAAATCCTGCAAGAAGTTCATCATAATCATATTGACTAGCTTCACTGTCAGATTCATGAGACTCTGTATCAGACAAATGTTTGGACAGAGTGTCATCGGTTGTTAGAACAACGTCTTTCACAGTAAAGGCTATCATCTCCTCATCTTCGCTGTCATCTTCCTCCTCCTTGGAAGTAGAACTGACCTCACCATCACTTAAGGTAGCTTGAAGAGCTTTTCCAACCCTTCTCTTAGCAGTAGGACATTCAGAGGCTTTATGGCCAACACCTTCACAATCATAGCACTTTAAATTCTTGAAGGTATCAGGTAAATCCATCTTCTTATAACCCTTTCTCTTGTCATAGGAACTGTCTGACTTGTGCTTGGAAGGTTGTTCACGGGATGATGAAACACCTCGCTGATAACGTCCTTTATCATCTTTCTTGTAGTGCAGCTTCTTGGCTCTCTTGTCCTATAATATCCTTGCCAATTTCTTGGTTAGGTAAGCCTTTTCTTCATTGTCAATGCACTGAATCTCATCTTCAACTTTAAAAGCTAGATTACGTGTAGGCTCTTCTTCCAAGTAGTTCATCTCAAAAGTCTGAAGTGAACCAACCAATGCTTCAAGAGTAAAGGTTTTGGTCTTCTCAAGTTCTTCGAGAGTGGACACCTTCGATTGATACCTACGAGTAACCGTCCTCAGCATCTTTCGAACCAGCTTTGCATCATCATACTTCAAACCAAAAGACTGAGCTTCATTGACTAACTTCTTGAACCGAGCATGATAAGCAGCAATATTTTCATCCTCCTGCATCTGAATACTGTCAAAGGCAGATTCAATTCTCTGAAGCTTCAAAGCTTGTACATCAGAAGATCCTTCATAAGCTGCTTCCAAAGCAGTCCAGGCTTCATGAGCTGTCTCACAGTTTGAAATGATGTGATATTGTGATTCATCCACAGAATTGAATAGACAATTCAAAGCAGTGTTGTTCCCTTGTTCCTTGTTCTTCTGAGCAGCTGACATTTCTTCTTGAGTAGCAGGAATAAAAGTAGTAATGGCAGCAGAGGTTTCAGTAGCAGGCGTGCAGACCTCTTTCATAGGTTGTTCCCAGGGTGTTAGAACAGCATTCCAGACATCTACACCAGTATGCTTAAGAAATATCCTCATTCGATTCTTCCAGAATGGATAATTCGAACCATCAAACAGAGGAGGTCTCGAGACAGAGCCACCTTCTCTATTCATATTGGACCGGACTCAGCTAAACGTTAGAGCCTTGCTCTGATACCAATTGACAGGCCCAATCTAAATACGTAAAACCCTGTAAGCGTTGTTTGAGCGATGTCACAACAACCTGCAAACCACAACCAAAGGCAGACACAAACAGAGTGCGGAATAAAATAAGAACACAAGGAATTTGGTCACCCAGTTCGATCCACTGATCTACATCTGGGGGCTCCAAGCCAGGGATTCACTAAATCTCCACCAAACCGATTGAACAAGAGTCAATCACACCTTACATACCCTTACATTCCAATGAACTCTCCTATCTACCCAAATAGACTAGAAGAACACATGGGAGCATCAACTATCTACCCAAATGCACACAATTCACCGGCAGGTATTAAGATGGTGTTTGTGGAATCTAGCTAATCAAACAAGTTAAGCTCAATGGTGCTAAAACACCTACAATACACTCGGATTGTGTTTACAAAACAATAAACTCAGAAATACCTTAACACAATCCCAATTACCCCATGAAAATGTAGAAGACTCAAAAGCTAATGATATACCAGTAGCAGGATGGTTGTTGGTGCCTTCTGCAAACAACGAAAACCAGGGGGCTTCTACTCCAGCTCTCAAAACACCATAATCACAGCTCTTGATACTGCTAATACTCTGTAAAATATGTTGTGATTGCGGCTACAAACTCTCATACACCCTCAAGGACGAAGACAGGTACTTATGTGGGTTTAAGGCCCATCTAAAACCCTCTAAGGCCTGCTAGGGGAAATGCCACGTCACTGTACTATTCTGTGCTTTTTCCAGTGAAGAGAAAAGAGCGTTGTTGGCATGATGTTGCAACAACAGCAAAATATAACGAATATCTTCACAATACAAAAGATATCCCTAACACAAACAAACATGTAAAATGATTTTTGGGTGAAACAAAAATCAAAAGAAATTAAAAAAAGGCGAAACAAACATGCTCTAAGTATGATATATTTTATTCTTTTTAGTCTGATCTGGTCTGATTATTTTTTATTTGGTGTGATTGTTTCTGGCCTAATTTGAGCTTATTGTTTTTGGTCTGACTTGATTAGTTCTAATATGTTCTAATATGATCCGGAGAACAGGACATTGCCAGTGAAAACTGAAACCTATTGAGATCCCACCGTCGAATAAGTTGTGGGAATCTCCTGCTGGTCCATGATTTATTGTAATCATCCTCCAATATTATATGGATCTCTAAATTAAATTATCCTGTAATAAAGACAATTCCAAATTTCAAAACATCTAACTATAAACCACCAATAAACTAACAATTTACATTATAGTCATCAATCAACTCACGATTCCCTAGTTGTTCAACAGAAAGAAGCATACAAGGCTTGGCAAGGATTCTTGGTAAATTGTCATAACAACAATTAGGTGAACAATAAATGAGTGATCTACACAAATTGGTTTTCATTCCCTTCACTCCCTGTTTCAGATGGCTATTTTTTCTTACCAAACCATTTTGAAGTCAAAACCAATGCGAGTTCTGATGAGAAGCCAATTGTCCACATACAATGCAAAACAAAATAAAATATGTGAGCAGATGCAGAGTTGAAAGAAGAAGTAACCATTAGGGAGTTGAACTAATTCAATATCCCTCCCAACAACCAGTGCGCAATTATCATCCTATAAAATCTCAGCACGGCAGAAAGCTCAATGCATCATATCATAACTCAAACAAGAAGAAAAGAGAAAGCAATTGTATCAAGAAATGGGATTTGGAAACCAAAGTTCCTTCTTCTTTCTGCTACTTGTCATGTTATCATCAATAGCAAGAGACACAGAGGCTGCGCGCCAACTCCTGGAGTTGGCTTTACCCGAGATTCCCAAGCCTGAATTACCGAGTATTCCAAAGCCAGAGCTGCCAACACTGCCAAAACCGGAGCTGCCCGTGTTGCCTAAGCCTGAATTCCCATCATTCCCCAAGCCTACGATCCCAACACTGGAAAAGGCTGAGCAACCAACACTGCCAAAGCTTGAGATTCCAGAATTGCCAAAGCCTAAAATCCCAGAACTCCCTAAACCTGAGGTGCCGACACTGCCAAAACCTGAGATCCCAGCATTGCCAAAGCCGGAGCTCCCGACGCTGCCAAAACCTGAGCTGCCAAATCTTCCAAAGCCTGAAGTCCCCAAATTGCCTGAGCTTCCAAAGGCCCCTGAATTTCCTAAGCCTACTTTGCCAGAGGGACCAAAATCTCCTTGATTTACATCAAGTGAACAAGTCTATCAAGAAGTGGTCTATATATATATATGTAATGTAATTTTTATGAGTTTCTCTGTTAGCATTTGTATGATTGTGATTTGAGGCACACAGTTTACGTTTCCAGTGGTCATTTCATATTTCTATGTAACATACACACTACACTACTTATGAATATTTGAAGCATTGTTTGATCATGATTTCTCTCTCAAGAATTGGATGAATATTGCTCTTCATATAACACTTTTTTAATTTATGTTTTCAAATATTTCACACCACATAAATTTACAATAACTCAACGAGACAAAGACGACCCACACAATATGATGTCTCAATTACTAAGATATGAAGTATATGGGCTTTCTAAAGCCGATTTTTTTATTTATTATTTTTTTTAATAACAAGTACAAGTGTAAAACAAAGTGCGACTTCTCAAATGGATAGTGTATATTTCAACACTATTTGGGTTGTGATTGCAAAAAATCTCAAATTTAATCATTTACTTTTAAAATACATATTAAAAATAGTTTAAAAACCCATATATAATAAATAACAATTTCACGAAACACTAAATTTTAACTTTAAGCTCTAAACTCAGAACGATCGTCTCCCAATGTTTAGCTTTTCAAATTTCAACATTTAAAATCTAATTTTAACTTCCAACACCAAACACCCAAAACTATCTCAATTTAAAACTATTTTCACCATTAACTACAAACTCCAAACTTTAAACTTTAACTATTTTCCGAACATACCTTAATTTATTTAATTTTATTTTACTTTTTTTGGCTAAACAACCTATATAGGTTAGGAAATGAGTGGTGGGAGACCATGCATACCACACAAATTACAATGAGACAAAGGGGAGGAATAGGAGGTCGGGTGGGGAATTGAACATTTTCACCTGAAAGTTGGAAGTTAGGAGACTTGATCGCTAGGCAAAGTCCTCATCCTATATTGTGTGCTCATTTTTGCTGAATATTCTGTCTTAATTTGTTATTTTTTATAATTAGATCACTTTGCCAAGATTACATGGACACATTAGTTTTTTTAACAAACTTATATTGGGTGCGTTTGGATGTGTGCAGATGAGAAGCATATATGGTTTCAACATGCTTCATCAATCAATATGTTTTCTCTCCGAATATGGTATTAAATTGGCTAGCGGATAGCGGATTGAAAAAGCATATTGTCTCACAGTTCTCTCTCCGAATCTGCTATCCGCTAGCCAATCCGCTGACTCCCAAACGTCCTCATTACTATATACTAGTATTACTATACTATTTATAATTGCTAATCAAATCTACTGAACAAATGGGGATGGGTACTTAGCCCAAGTGGTTAAGTCTCTTGCCTTCCAACGGAAAGTTGGAGGTTCGATTCCCCACAGACCCCCTTATCTCTCATTTTTATTTCCCTTTGTAATTGTGTGGCATGGACTCTCATCACCCATTTCTCATGCCTTCAATGGCTTCTCCGAAAAAGAAAAAAAAATCTACCGAGCAAATCACTATCTGTCATCTGCTAATTCCTCATAAGCCGAATTAATCCATCAATAGTACAATACTTTTTTGCAAAAGATCACGCAACATCATATGTTGAACAGTATATATATGTACTATATACAGTATTTCACATGACAACAATCCTTAAAGTAATTGATATCTACTGCAGCATTAACTAAGCCATCGCTGAATTCATTTAAAAATTTAACTAACTAAGCCATCGCTGAATTCATTTAAAAATCTACAGACAGTAACTACGTACATAGTTCACCTATTTGACTACAGTAATACTACAAATTAAACAAGGATGAACGAGAAGTACCAAATCATGCAAAAATAAATTGAAAGTTAGTGTTATGCCGCAATGGCATCTATTTTCTAATTTAATGTTTTATATTTAAAGCACAACTATAATTAAAAAGCCACCCATGGAATAATTAAGTGGGTATACTCATCATTACCATCCCTAATTTAAAAGTTGGAAAGAGAGAAGCTGCAGGAAATTAAGGAATGACAAGGACTACTCTTGTAAGAACAATAACAATTAGGTGAACAAACAATCGGCCATCCATATATGCATCCAGTTACAGAACCAAAACAAATTAAATGCGTAATCTATACAGATCCATTGGTTCTCATCATTTCTTGAGCAGATGCATAGTTGGGAAGAATGGCCACTGGGAAGTTGAACCAATTCAATCTCCCCAGTCCCCACCATTCACCAAATTAAAAACAACATATATGCACAATTCTCATCATGCATCGTACGTCTATAAAACCCTAAAAACGCAAAAATCTCAATTCATAACGACGACCAGAAGAAAAGAAAACAAAATTGTAGTATGTCATTAAGCAATATGGGATTCCGAGGCCAAAGTTTCTTTTTCCTTTTGCTGCTCGGTACTGTGCTATCATCAATGGCAGGAAACGCGGAGGCTGCACGCCAACTCCTGGACTTGGCTTTACCTGAGATTCCCAAGCCTGAATTACCAAGTATTCCAAAGCCGCAGCTGCCTGAGTTGCCCAAGCCTGAGCTTCCGACGTTGCCTAAACCAGAGGTTCCATCTTTCCCAAAGCCTGAGATTCCAGGATTGCAAAAGACTGAGCAGCCACCGCTGCCAAAGCTGGAGATTCCTGAATTGCCAAAACCTAAAATCCCAGAACTCCCAAAACCTGAGCTCCCTACATTGCCAAAGCCCGAGCTCCCGACGCTGCCAAAGCCTGAAGTTCCCAAATTGGCTGAGCTTCCAAAGGTCCCTGAATTTCCTAAGCCTACTTTGCCAGAGGGACCGAAATCTCCTTGATTTGCATCAATTAAGAAGTCATCAAGAATTGTGTCTCTGATACCTAAATTCTATGGCATGATACCTAAAATTCTATAGCATTTGTCTTGGTTATTTCTCATTCGGGTTCAGCCATTACATGTGGTTATATATGATTGTGTCACCCAGTTTATGTTTCCAGTTGCAACTTATATTTCTATGTAAGATACAGGATGTCTATCTATTTATGAATATTTGCAGCTTTGGTTGATTGTATATGCTTTTTTGCTTCCACTTATATCCAAGGCAGCACTTTTATCAAACATGTTTTCAGTCATAGGCAACTCACCTAACAAAAACTCAGGAAGACAAAGAACAACACCACAAAAGTTATAAAATCTCAATCTTAAACTAGACTTAAAATTCATACCAAGATGACATTAGACCCAAATATAATTAATTTAATTTAAGGAAAACGAGATTCAACTCGATCAAAGATTATACACCAATAAAAGTTGTAAAATCAATTGGGGTTCATTTGGAAGGAAGGATTTGCAATTGGGGTTCAATTGGATTCAAAGAGGGATTTGGGGAAGAGATTTGGCATGACTCATTTTTAGGGGAATATGAAATTCACCCTAAATCACTTCTAAAAGAGTCTATACAAAATCAACCAACTCTACGTGGAGTATTTATATAATATTGTAATTTATATTGGAATGTTTTGTGATGTATTTATATAATATTGTAATACTTAACTAGTCATATTTATTAATTTTTTTGAGAGGAATGTGTTTTTATTCCTTCAATAAATCACGACCAGATCTGCCTTACAATAAACTTGCACAATTTAGCACCATCCACCAAACTCACCACAACACTTTGATAAAATCTAAAGAAAAAACACAACAGTATATAAAGAGACATAGGAACCAAAGGACTCGAGCACAGCTGGATCAAAAACAAGGGCATATTCGAGCAGTCCTGCATATACCATCTCCAGGCTTCCTTCAGTAATCAATAACATATCATCCATCCTTTTGATCTAGGTTCGGAAATCCAGAAGCCGTAGTAACAAGACAACAGAATCATCATGGGACACAGCTCTCAATAACATCAGTATCAACATTCTCTAATCTCACTATCCATTCATCAAAATCTTCAGTATTCAAGCAACCCCACTGTATAGAATCCCTTCCAAATCTTCTCAAAACTGGGAAGGCAATAGAACTCTCATGTAATGTATCACAGTGACAATCCCATAAACTTGCTTCAACATCACATCTCCCCTGCTTATAATGTTCAGATCCAATGTATCAAAACAAATCAAAGGGACAAAAACTAGGTAATGCTGGGGCCAAGACTAGAGGTAATGGAAAGAATGAACGGCTAGTGGGAATTAAGGAACTATCTATAAATGATCACATAAAAATCCAAAAGCGTGTTGCACAGAAATGAACTTAGCAGGGAGTTTTCCAATCCATTCTACATACAATAAAAGACCACGAAGCTCTTACTCTACTCTCTACACTTTCTTCTAGTTGCTTTTCTCATTGAGACAACCCCTTTTCTTTCCAATCCATTATTTTTTTCTTTCTTTTTTTTCACATGATATATACTGATTTTTCTTCTTCTATTTTTTTCCTCATTTCTCTCTCTCTCTCTCTCTCTTTTTTTCTTCTACTACTACTTTCCAGAGGTTGTCCAACTGCCATTTCCAAAATGAAAAGAATCATATCAACTATCCGATCTTATTACCAATCATAACCAATCATAATAACCTCCCGGTTTATTACTGATGAACTCACACCCTCCCACTTAAACAAACATTCCAAACTCCTTAAAGTTCCCAACAACAAGCTTGCAACATCGAAAGAATTTTTCATATGAGAATTTATAAGTAGTTCCTGAACTTCCCAATGGTAGAAAGAAGCTGAATAGCTGAAGCGAGGAATAGGCTATTGAAAGAGGGTACAAAATGTGGGGAAGCGGAAAGAAGGAAATATCAATTAGGTTCAAAACATGGCTCAGTAGGGGGTATAAGAAGGTAGAAGAAGAAGTTTGGAAGGAAAAGAATCCAAGAGGAAATATCAATTAGGTTCAAAACATGTCCCAGTTCGGGATTATCTTAATCACATAGGGTGTATTACAGGAACAAATATTTTGTGTCCATTATGTGAAAAGGATATAGAGATGGTTGGCCATCTCTTTTGTAGATGCGAGGTAGCAGCTTCCTTATGGCATCAAGGGATGAAATGGTTCGGTGTGACAGGGGCATGTCCAGGGCAGGTCGACAGCTTAATGGCTTGGTGGATGAGTGCATCTGTGAAGTGGGACAAAAGGGAATGGTGGTGCTGCACAGGCTTGGCGATTTGTTGGTCGGTCTGAAAGCATTGGAATGCTAGAATATTCAAGGGACAGAGTGTTGAGATCAATGCTGTTATTGAAGAGGTCAAATGGCGCGTTAGTTTATGGTGGAAAGCCTTCATAAAGGACTCGGTACCTGTTATCAATGAACCAGAGATGTCATTCCCTGAGGGCCTAATGCAGCATAGCAGATTGCTCACCAGGAATGTAAGGAGAATATTGGTTTGGGTTCGGCCGGAGGTCGGGTGGTGGAAAATCAACACGGACGGCTCGTCATTAGGAACCCGGGTCCGGCAGGTGTTGGAGGAATAATAAGGAATGATAAGGGCGAAATTATCTACATTATCTCAGATTTTATTGGGAGAGCAGATTCCACTGAAGCCGAGGTGACAACCATCAGCCGTGTTTGCTTGGCGTTAATCAGAGATCAGGGCTTCCCGTTACAGAAACTATGGTTTGAATGCGACTCCCAAAATGTTGTTCGATGGTTACATGATCCATCCACAGCGCCATGGTGATTCCATGAACTATTGGGACCGATTATGATGATTCTCAACCATGTAGGACATGTTCAAATATCTCACATTTTGAGAGAGCGGGAAAGTGCTGATTATTGGACGAAAAAAGGTGCAGAGAGCGAAGGAAAGGTGGAGGTTTGGTACTGAATCAAACACTGACATTGGGATGACCAGTACACAGGGAGATGAAACCAGGTACATATCGAATATGGGTGCTGTTGGGATGACCAGGCATGCTGGGTGTGTCAAATTCCGACACATCTTGAGGGAGACGAAAAGTCTAGCAGTCTCTTGGGCGAGACGTGGGGCCTGGGCGAGGGAAAGATTGAAGAATGGCACTAAATAATATTGTTTTATGGCGTAACATCTATGTGAGTGCTGCGGTGTGCTGCTCAACATAGTCAGATTGGCGGATTATTGCTCATGTTGTAACATCCCTACCAATGGGCAAAAATGGAGCAAAAGGGGGTGAGCCGAATATAGAATGGTATTGATTGAAATCTTTTTCAAGTTTGGTGGTCTAAATTGGGATGATGCAAACCAAAGTGGATAAAACCAGTGGGATAACTAGATGAATTGGGAAAGGGTCGAATGGAGGAATGGAACTAAATCAAGGAAGATCTCTATATCTTAATCACATTGAGGCTGATGTGAAGCTCTGTTAGGAGACTGTTGCCGCTTTGTTTCTTCCCTTTTTTTTCTTTTTTTTTTCCTTCAGGTTGTTGCTGCTGTTGGTGCTCCTCGGAGACGTCTGATGTTTTGTTTGTAGACGTTGCTGCTGCGGCTGGTGTCTTGCGATTTCATATTATTATTGATTGTGAACTGCTAGAGGCATGGGATGGTTCTTATTATTCATCCTGCTGTCCAAGGAAAAGCTATACAGAAGTGAGCCTCCTGTCTACACAACACGTTTAGCGATCGAAACACTTGGCAGGATCGACAATTCTTGCATCAAACACATTAAGCCTACTGACAAGCGAACTCGGTGAGATCTTACCCTTAAGTTCTCTTTGATACGTGCATATGTGGTGTTCATTTTGATCTCCTATAACTTGCTTAAGCATCCATGTTGAGCTTGCATATGTTTCATGTCAATGTCATATTTATTTTTTTTGGGTGACACAGCCTGAAAAGGCGAGCAAACATGCAAAAAAATAAAAAATAAAAAATAAAAGAAAGGAAATAACAAGGAAAAACAATCAACTCCTGAGGTAGACCTCGCCGCTTGCATCTTTTTCGGCAAAGGCCTTCACTGTATCCGGTGGAAACGCCCAAGTAGTGAAGAATTCAACCTCTCTGGCAGCCAAAGAGGCTAAAGCATCCGCTACTTGGTTACCTTCTCTGTAGATGTGTTGAACGTTACACCCATTCATGCGCCGTAACTCTTCTCGAACATCGGACACCAAAGGCCAAAGCGAGTGTCGCATAGTGATGTTCCCATTAACCAAACGAACCACCTCTAATGAATCCACATAACAAACCGAGATGAGTACTCCAAGTTGCCTAGCCATCTTAAGACCCCTCCAGACCGCCATAAGCTCCACATCTAGAATCTGTCTAGGCCCCGACTGACCACTACATGCATGCACCCAAGTACCATCATGCCGGCGAATGACAGCGCCAAACCCCGACCGATGGGGATTCTGGAGCACACACCCATGAGTGTGGAGGAGATATCCAGACCCCTCAGCATTCCTCCATGTAATCTGTCTACTAGGTCGTGCAACCCGACTAGGAGCAGCCCTTTCCAACGCCCGTCGAAGACTTTCAGCCTTGTAACTCAATGTAGATAGATGAGTAATTTTGCCCCGAAATATCCTCTTGTTGCGTTCACACCATACCACCCATAAGTAGGCTAGGAACTTCCTTCCCCACAACGAAATAGCTGCTTTTAGCCAGTGGCAGATCTCATCATCTGGTACAAGCAAAACCCCATCTATCAAATCAATATTGGCACATTGCCAGACATGGGAAGCCCAGCTGCAAGTAAAAAGGGAGTGCTTCCAATCGTCGATCCCCTCTCCACAAATAGAACAGATGGGAGAAGCCACTAATCCACGTCGAAATCGAAGCTGATTGCATGGTAGCGAAACGTGACTTAGTAACCACAAGAAAACGCCAAATTTTTCAGGCACCCCGGCACGCCAGATCCATGCCCAGTTAGGTAGCAAATCCTCGTTTCAGGTAAGCAGCTGATAACCAGTGCGAGCTGTGTATACTCCACATTTATCCAGCCTCCAATGAATCATGTCCGGAACGCCCTCCTTCAAGTGAGGCACTGGCGTGAGCAGAATGGCCTGGCGAAGCTCGTCGGGAAGCATAGACCAAAGGATCTCTAAATGCCACTGTCCATCGCAAATAACATCTTTAATTCTATACCCCACATCATGAATATCAACATATGGGACTCTAGATGCCAAGTACTCTCCCTGCCACCACTTCACATACCAGAATAAACTCTCTCCATTCCCAATACGGATCCCATAACCAGCTTGCAATGCGTCAGAAACTTTGCAAAGGGCTTTCCAAGTCTTGGTACCCCTGTAATGAGAATTAGGGAACAAACCATCCTCTAAACCATATTTACTGCGAAGAACTTTGACCCACAACTTGTTAGGCTGCATAACAAGATCCCAAACAAGTTTACCAAACAATGCCATGTTCATTGGCCGAGCCGAGCGAATACCTAGTCCTCCATAGCGTCTTGGCCGAGTGAGGGTTTCCCACTTCACCAAATGGAGTCCACGACCCTCAACACCTTTCCATATCCATCGCCGAATTAATTTGTCAATTTTAGTACAAACACCAATGGGAAGAAGATGGACTTGCATTACATACACCGGAATTGAAGCTAAAACCGCCCTTGCTTTGGTGATCCTGCCAGCTTTATTAAGCAAGAAAGCGGACCATGAGCTTAGCTTCTCTTCAAGCTTACGCATTAGCCAATCAAAATTGGAAAGCTTCATGCGCCCATGAATAATCGGAAACCCTAGATAACGCCCCAACTCAACTCCAATAGGGATCCCTAAGTGTCGATCAATCCATCCAGTTTCAATAGCAGTCGCCCCAGGTGAGCAATATACTACGGATTTAAGAGCACTCATATGAAGTCCAGACCGAGATCCAAAACGCCTGAGTACATCCGCCACCGCCATAATGCTGCCCTCTTGCAACATAGAACAAAGGATTACATCATCGACAAACATAAGATGAGAAATCTCTGGGCCTCCACGACTAAGCACCAGCGGCTGCCAACCACCTGCCTCCACAGCTTCAAGAATAGCACAAGAAAGCTTCTCCATTACAATAACAAATAAGTAGGGCGACAGAGGGTCTCCTTGCCTCAACCCTCTGTGAGCTTTGATATTTCCCACAGGTGATCCATTCCAAAGAAGGGAAAAACTCGACGATGAAACCCATTCCATAATTAGCTCTCGACATCCCCTGGGTAGATCAAGCTCATGAAGACATAGGTCCAAAAATTCCCAAGACACTGTATCAAAAGCCTTTGTAAGATCTATTTTGAATATGACTGCCCGGCTCGTGCCTCTAGGGCTTTCTAATGAAGACACAATCTCTTGCAGCAACACCCCGTTATCCGCCGTGCCTCTGCCTGGAAGGAAAGCTGATTGAAACGGGCTTATAATATCACAAAGGATAGGTCGCAACCGATTAACAAGCACCTTCGTAATGAGCTTAAAGGTCACGTTGCACAAAGTTAAAGGACGAAATTGTTGGATGATCATATTTATTAATATCAACAAACATTTCATATTGTCCAATTAAAATAACTCGCTCTATCATTAAAAATTACTTCCTGTCATTTAATGTTGTTAACGCTTGCATAGTATTATAGAATATTTACCAAAAAATGTTGAATATCCCTTTTTTAATTTAGCATGCCCCACACTTAGTGGGGTGTATTCAATCAAAACTCTGTTGGAGTTTTTTGGATTTCTAAAGTTGGAGTGTATTCAATCTAGGTTTTAAAAAGTATTTAAAAATTTAGAGGTATTCAATACAGATTTTAAAAAGTCTTAAAAATCTAGAGTACTCAATACAGATTTTTAAAAGTCTTTAAAAATCTAGAGGTATTCAACAGTCTATGGATTTTAATTCTTTATAGATTTTAATGGATTCTCTTAAAAAATATAACTAAACGAAATCTCTCTAAAATCAGCCAGACTCTTCATGGATTCTATATAAATCAGTCAACGCTATATGGGGTCTATGGACTTTTTAAATCCACCAACTTCTTAAAGTCTATAAAAATCTAATAAACTCTCAATCGAATATACCCCTTTAAATATATGTATAGAATATAATGTAAAATCCATTGTGGTTGCACAATTACAATTATAGAGTAAAATCTCTTTAAAACATGTACTCCTATATGTTCCAAGAGAAGGATTTCATTTCCCATATGTCCAAGAGTAGAAATTTGTGATTGATGAACCACTTCTAAACCAGTCATCTACCGATTTCATGTGGGGCCCAGAACCCAAAAGGCCCACCTCCTACAGTCCTAGGGCTATATCACAATTAACTTTTTTGACATAGTATACTCATTCCTTCCGTAATTTAATAAATTTAGCATTGACATAATACAAATTATTCATTAAATTACTTTGTTTCGACTTTTTAACATAGTAATACAAAATAAAATATAGTCAAGTGGGATCATGTTAGATTCGTTTAATCACATAGTTTTACAATATTAAATTTTTAAAATTTTTTATTTTATAAAATTTGAGATATTACTCTCTAAAAATATTTATTGGATTGCGTGAAAATATGAAATGTTAAAATTTTTTTATGATGGGGGAAGTATTTTAGAAAAAGTTTTAAGCATTAAAGTTTAAAATTAGAGTGCAGAGATCAACTTTTAAGAAGGTAAAAGTTCAAATCTTTAATTTTTAACTTAGAATTTACCTTTTTGCAAAAATCAAATGAAGTCTTTAATTAATATTTTTAGATTCTCAGGAGTTAAAGTTTTAAAAATTAATTCTAAAACTCCAAAAGAAAACATCAAACTCTTAAATTTTACCCCCAAAAAAAACTCTAAATGCTTAAATTTTAGAGCCTAGAAACGCTAATAATAACTTTATGCGACAGCTAGTAATAACCCATCCAAGGACAATTCCAGAAGTTTCAAAACATTTATAGACTTTAAAAAATAAACCAGGACATTACCTATAGTCAACAGAATCACCAAACAAAAGAAAGCACGCAGCAGCAGAAAACACTTGGCAAGGACTCTATTATGTAAGAAAGATTTAGGTGAACAATAAGCTTAGTGTTGGCTATGATCATTAAGTTCCATTTCTTTCAAAATGTTGCTTTTCTTACCAAACCGCTTTGACGTTTCAACACATGAGTATTCTATGAAGCCAGCTGTTGCTCTTACATAAAATCAACAATGCAAAAAGGACTTATAGAATGCCTGTGTAGATGAAAAAACAAGTGAGCAGATGCATAGTTGGAAGAATGCGACCATTAGGAAGTTGAACTAACTCGATCTTCTTCTCAGCAACCAGTGCAAAGTTCCACATCAGGTGTTTCTCATTGTCTATAAACCGTAGCATCCCAAAGATACTCGATGCACCACTTGGACAACGAAAAGAAGAAAATCATAAACGTATTTTGTAATCATCTTGTGCCTCAACTTTAGTTTTAAGCAACGGGATTTGGAAGCCATAGTTCCTTTTTCTTTTTACTGCTCATTGCATTATCATCAATAGCAGGAAATATAGGGGCTGCACGCCAGGGGCTGGAGTCGCCTTTACCTGATATTCCCAAGCCTGAGTTACCTGTTCCACAGATTCCGACTATTCCAAAGCCCGAGTTGCCTACATTGCCAAAACCAGAGCTGCAAGAGTTGCCTAAACCTGAGCTTCCAACATTACCCAAGCCAGAATTCCCAACATTGCCTAAACCTGAGATTCCAACATTGCAAAAGACTGAGCAGCTACCACCGCCAAAGCCGGAGATTCTAGAATTGCCAAAACCTGAAATCCCACAACTCCCAAAACCTGAGATCCCAACATTGCCAAAACCTGAACTCCCAACATTGCCAAAACATAAGATCCTAGAACTGCCGGGCAGGAAACTTCCTTGGATTCTCGGTACATAATAAGGGGATCGTGGTCGATGCGAACAAGACTAGAGCCATTCAGGAAGCAAGACCTCCTCACGATAAGAAGAGTTTATAGGAGTTCCTGGGACAAGTTGGTTTTCTCAAAAGGTTTCTGCCCAACGCGGCCGGAAAGGGAAGCCATTGACGGATCTATTGAAACTAAAGGAGGAGGAAGAGTTCAGATGGGAAACTGATCAGCAGAAGGCATTTGAACAGTTGAAAAGTGCATTAGTAAACCCCCTGTCATAGTTCCTCTTGTCCTGGCCGATCCTGAAGTTATATGTGGTGGCGGCGGAAGAATCGATAGGGGCATTAGTAGCCCAAGAGATCGGGCGATATACTATCTCAGCCGAATTCTCAAGGACGCCGAATTGAGATATGCACCGATTCACAAGTTGTGCTTAAGCTTGTATCACGCATGCCAAAACTGGAGTACTATATTCAACCGAGAGAGGTCATTGTGGTAGCTTCGGTTGATATAGTAAAGATCGCGATGAATGACCCGGTCAGCAGTCGAAGGATGGCGAAGTGGGCTATGAAGTTTAACGCCTACAATTTGAAATATTAACCACTCAAAGCCATGAGAGGGCAGATAGTGGCTGATTTCCTAGCAAATCATCCGATGCTTCCCATAGTAGAAGTTTTAATTCTAAGTTCAGTCACAAAATAATAAAACAAACAAAAGACCTTAGCACGAGAAAAACCGAAACACAACTTCGAGTACGAAGTTGATTCTTAAGGAGAGTAGACTATAATACCCGAGAATTTTGCAACATAAAACAATAATTAAATAAGTAAAACAATAATTAAATAAATAAACAGTAAATAAAATAAATATCATAAATAGATAAATTCAGCAAATAAATAAGTAAAGATAAGGAAATAAGAAATGAGATTTAACTTAAAAAGGAATTAAAGGAATTTAATTAAATAAAAAGAATTATTAAAGGTAAATAATTTGTACACCGAAACCCGACACCAATGAACTCGAGAATTCGAGTCCAAACATGCAATTAGACCCGAGTAAAATTTAGAGAAGAAATAGGAACCCGAAGATACCCCGGAAATCGGAATACGGGAGCATAGAGGGATAGAAGTCCGAAAGAGAGGAGGAAAGGCACGACGGATCGCACGACCCGCCCGGACCGAAGTCCAGGCGAGTGCCGCGCGGTCAAAGGGAAGAAAGCGCGCCACGACCGCGCCGTGTGACAGATTCGCCCGTGCGAGATTTTCTCGCCCGAATCCGGATTTTCCGACTTCGGTTGAACACCATTCGGCTCAAAACTCTTAGAGGCAGACCTTGGACGCCCCTAGGTCTTATTTACCTATAAATAAGCCCTCTTGAAAGCTCCGAACACTTTTCCAAAACCCTACAACTCTCTATACGTCCGAAAACCCTAATTCCGGAGTCGTCGGAGGCACGAAACCAAGGCGAGACTGTTTGGACGAAATCTTGAAGATCTGTAACGTCGTGGTAAGCTTCGATCCGATCCTTGTTCCATATACGATTCGAAAACGAATCCTAACCTTCTTCCTTTTTCTTTCTACGCCCCGAATCGGATCTAGAACGTAGAACCCGACGAACGGAGAGGATAGACGGAGGACTGGAAGCCACGCCTTCGAAATAGACGATCCCGGATATCTACAAATCTGTAAGTTAATACTTACATGGTTTTGGGAGTAACTAAAACATTCAAACCTAAAAGTTTAAACAAATCTTTCGTAAACCTGCCAATGTATGTTTTTACCGGCGCAATAGTTTTGACGAATTTTTACGAACCTTAAAACAACTTCAAACGGAAAAACTTAAAACACGAAAAACGTTCCTAAGGCTTAGATCTATCTACTGTAAAATATTCAGAATTTTTAGAGACGTTTTGATATTTGAAATCCACCCGAAACCGAACTGTTGAAAATTGGATCTTGAAATTCTTGACAGAACTTAGGTCCGATCTTGATCACGTTTTTGACATTAGTTCTAGGCCGATTTAGATCTTTGGCTGAACATGAAAGTTGTAGATAAATGTCTTAAGAAGGTCTCTGTAAAATTTCATTAGATTTGGAGTTGATTTTCTATGGTAGATCTTGATAATCTTGAACTGCTGTATACGAATTTCGGACAGATTAAGGTTATGACGAAAATTGATGTATTTGACCTATTTCGGTATCTCGGATTGAAAAACATGAAAGTTGTTCATCTCGACGTTTCTGAGTCAGTGGTAAAATTTCAGAATTTTTGGAATTAAACTCGATTTTTAATGAATTTTAGAGTAAACTGTGGTTGACCGAGTCAAATCTTGAAATCTTGTTGAAACGGTGAAACTAGCCTTTAAGGTTTAAACGAGTAGAAGACTCTTTGAAATAATCATATGAAATCTGGAATTTAGGAAATCCCCTTTACAAACTTGATCCTTAAAATTAGGGGGTGAGTGCTCTGCAGGGTGCTCTCCTAACGATTCACTTCGTGCCTATATGGACGATGGTGACCCCGCGCGAAATATTTGAGATATGTTGCCAAAACGGCATGAGATATATGGCCTACACTCTCGTGAATATCCTTATGGGTTTCCCAAGGCTCCGGAGTGGTACTGGGTCTACGCCCCGAATCGAATCTAGAACGTAAAACCCGACGAACAGAGAGGATAGACGGAGGACTGGAAGCCACGCCTTCGAAATAGACGATCCCGGATATCTACAAATCTGTAAGTTAATACTTACATGGTTTTGGGAGTAACTAAAACATTCAAACCTAAAAGTTTAAACAAATCTTTCGTAAACCTGCCAATGTATGTTTTTACCGGCGCAACAGTTTTGACGAATTTTTATGAACCTTAAAACAACTTCAAACGGAAAAACTTAAAACATGAAAAATGTTCCTAATGCTTAGATCTATCTACTGTAAAATTTTCAGAATTTTTAGAGACGTTTTGATATTTGAAATCCACCCAAAACCGAACTGTTGAAAATTGGATCTTGAAATTCTTGACAGAACTTAGGTCCGATCGTGATCACGTTTTTGACATTAGTTCTAGCCGATTTAGATCTTTGGCCGAACATGAAAGTTGTAGATAAATATCTTAAGAAGGTCTCTGTAAAAGTTCATTAGATTTGGAGTTGATTTGCTCTGGTAGATCTTGATAATCTTGAACTGCTGTATACGAATTTCGGACAGATTAAGGTTATGACGAAAATGGATGTATTTGACCTATTTTGGTATCTCGGATTGAAAAAGTTAAAACATAAAAGTTGTTCATCTCGACGTTTCTGAGTCAATGGTAAAATTTCAGAATTTTTGGAATTAAACTCTATTTTT
This sequence comes from Hygrophila difformis, assembly GCA_030278955.1. NCBI lineage: Eukaryota > Viridiplantae > Streptophyta > Magnoliopsida > Lamiales > Acanthaceae > Hygrophila > Hygrophila difformis. The sequence continues at coordinate 9,214,736 of JAOANR010000011.1, forward strand.
AATGAATTTTAGAGTAAACTGTGGTTGACCGAGTCAAATCTTGAAATCTTGTTGAAACAGTGAAACTAGCCTTTAAGGTTTAAACGAGTAGAAGACTCTTTGAAATAATCATATGAAATCTGGAATTTAGGAAATCCCCTTTACAAACTTGATCCTTAAAATTAGGGGGTGAGTGCTCTGCAGGGTGCCCTCCTAACGATTCACTTCGTGCCTATATGGACGATGGTGACCCCGCGCGAAATATTTGAGATATGTTGCCAAAACGGCATGAGATATATGGCCTACACTCTCGTGAATATCCTTATGGGTTTCCCAAGGCTCCGGAGTGGTACTGGGTATGGCAGATACGGCTGCGGCCGCCGGTTTCCGGCTAAACTTGTTGACATCGCGATGCTATCGTGAAACTTTGAAATACTAAATCTTGGGAGTAAATGAGGATAGTTAAATGTTTAAATGTTGTCTTTTAAATTATTATATGCTTTATTTAAATTAATTATGACTTTATTTAAATTATTTATGAATATTATCATGCTTTTATGAAATTATTAAATTAATGACTTTTAAACCCTACGATCATGCATGTGTTAACTTACTCAGCAAGTTGTGCTGACCAAACCATTTTATTTTCCTTTTTCCTTACAGAATATGTGGAATGATCATGCGCACATTCATGCATGGGGGAACTATATTTTTGCGAACTTTATTATTTAAATTTTTGCGTTAGACATTAGAATAAACGGGCCTGTTTAACCCGTGTTTTGACCATGTTGGTCGTATTTACATTTCCGCTGCAATATTATACTTAAATACTATTTCCGCTGCGCTATGCTATTATTATTTTCGAGACTATATTGTATGGGCTGTTTGCAAATGCTTTAAATATTTTTAAACACTGAAATTGTAATACCATAGAAATTGCCCGATATATATGTATGAATATATATATTTTGATCAATTCACTAAGTAGATTTTTAATCAAATCTATATATATTTATATGTTCAAATATGTGCTTAAAGATTAGTATATTATTTTCTACAAAACATACTTTAAAAAAATTATATATATTTGTCTTTTCAAATAAATATATGGATTTCAATATCAAGTGTAATAAGTATATGGTTCATAGAATATTTTAAATCCATATACAAGTTTATATACACATATATACCTTGGTCTTGAAATAATCTTTCCAAACATGTACACATGTATATACATGTATATATTTACATGTTTAAATTATAATGAGAATTATCTATTTTCTATATATCATTGATTAATCATTCTACCCATATTTTTTTATGAATTATTCTAGAATGTCATAATATAATTGGGAATAATTTGACTATGGTTTGAAATTGTAGGGTGGAATATTAATCATATCTTGTCATTTTCAAATAAAGAATATATTCCTTTTTGAAGCTATGTATGACTTACAAGATCACAAAAATTCCCACATTATGATTTTTTTAAGATAAGAATCTTAATATATATATATATAAAAAAAAAAAATTTTAAAAAAAAAAAAAAAGTTACTGTAGCATGCTACTGTAGCACGCTACTGTAGCATGCTACTGTAGCAGTCGGGATTTATGTGTTTTTGGGACTTTTTGCCATTTTTTGGGTCCCAAAGGTGGGAATCTTGATCTATCACGGGTGTGGCATCTTTTTGGATGTTATGTAATCAATCCCATCCCCATTCTCAGCCATTTTCATCAATCATTCACCCCAAACTCTCCAAAAACTCTCCCAAAAGCCAAACACTCTTCCGACGAACTTCCGGCGACTTTCCGACGAGTTTCCGGCAACCAAATCCAACCAAGGAAGTGTGTAGATCAAGGATTGCAGGCTTTGGATTGTTGGTAAGATGTTATTCAAGTTTCCTTATGATTTTAAGATCATAAACATCATACTAACTTACGAATCTTCATATTCGAACACAAATCGGAGCCAAGGGAAGAATAAATCGGGTGGAAGAGATTCGTTCGTGACATCCCGTGGATTCCGGACGACCCCGTGACTTCCTAAACATCATCCCCACTGTAAGTTAACCTTACTATGGTTTTGGGTGACTTAAAATGCAACCGAACATAGAGATTCAACTCAAGAAAATTAACAAAAATCTGTCAACAAGAGAAAACCCTCAACGCAGCGTTTTCGTATGAATTTTTCGAACCTCTAAAACTGCTCAAACAATAAAACTCAAAACATGAAAAGTGTTGCTAAGACTTTGGTCTAGCCTCTGTAAAAATTTCATAATTTTTCATGATGTTTTGAAACCTGAAACCAACCCAAAACCGAAGAGTATTAAATCTGGATCTTAGAACTTTGGACAGAATTTTTACTCAATCTTGTTGGTTATTTTGACCATGGATCTAGGCCGATCTAGGATTGGAGTTGAACATAAGAATTGTAGATCTATGAGTTTAGAACATTTCTGTAAGTTTTTAGAATTTTTCGTTGAGATTTGAGCCTCCGAACTCGAGCCAATCCGATCTGCGTTAGAACCGATGTCAAGAACCTTGATAGATTTCACAATCAAACTTGATGAGCATATTTCTATTACTTCGAGTGTTCAAACCTGAAAACTCAAAACTAAGATTTTGATCCTAAAAGCTTAAGCTATGTTGTGTAAAAATTTCAAAGATTTTCATCAAGTTTTGATACCCCAAATCGTATCGGACATATTCTGCGTTTTTAAGGATTGTCAAAGGATGACAGATTTCATAACCGATCTTGAGGAGCTTATTCCTATCATTTCTAGTCCGATCCAATCTTTGAGTTCTAAACAAAAGTTGTTTGAAATCATGTCTAGTATGTCTCTGAAAAATTTCAGAATTTTTGGAGATCATTTGATATGATAAAAAGTCAAATCCTTGAAAGGAGTCAAACCTGAATCCTGACAGCTTTTTGTTTGAGTCGAAAACTCGATTTTTGACATGCTTCCCATCGTTTTTCCGAAAAACTTAAAACACGAAAGTTGTTCGTTGGGATGTTTTTGAGATGCTGTACAAATTTCAGATCAATCGCCTAAGAAATGGATTTTTAAACCAAAAAAGCGCAAACTGTGACATCGATCGATTTTTGAAATCTTTTAAACAACGATCGAGACGTTGGAATTACGATAAAGCTATATTTTTGAAAAATCCCGTTACACCAAATAAAAACATTTTTGTAAAAGAATTCTTTTGAAACATTGGGGACTTGTGACCAAGTTTGATATTATCAATATGATTCATGCGGGTTTGATTCCCAATGATGTATTTGAGTTCTTGCGGGTTAGATTCCCCAAGGGCGATGGTATGTTTTCCTGCGGGTTAGATTCCCCAGGATGTATTGAGTTCTTGCGGGTTAGATTCCCCAAGAGCGATTGTATGATTTCCTGCGGAAATATTGGTTATGAGGATTGCGGTCACAAGAGCCCTGGTGAATGGTGAACTATAAAAGAAACGAAAAATATTTTGAGAAGTGATATTTTTGAAATTGGCTGAGGCCGCCGGATCACCGGCTAAATGATACTTTTGATATTGGCTGCGGCCGCCGGATAACCGGCTAAATGATATATTGTTGAGGTGATGGCGTAACGGGAAATATATATTAAAAAGCTTAGATTTTATGAAATTGGCTGCGGCCGCCGGATTGCCGGCTAAATTAAATATTGTTGAAATGTTTTTATTAAATTTAATTAAAGGCTTTGAAACCCCTAACCCATGCTATGTGTTAACTTACTCAGCGCGTTTTTGCTGACCCAAACCATATATCTCCTTTTTCTTACAGAGTACGAAGAATATGCATCGTCATATGCATACATGGGAACATTAGGAGAAATCTTTATTTTAAATCCCTGCATTTAATTACGACTTGCATGAACGGGACTGTTTAACCCGTGTTTTGGCCATGTCGGCCCTTATACTTTATTTCCGCTGCACAATTTATATTTCCGCTGCAACCTTGATGTATTATCTTTAAATTATATATGAATGGGCTGTTTGAATATTTTAAATTCTGAAAAACCATAGCCTTGCATCTCTTTAGTGAGCTCGGAGAAACCGTGTCTTGCTAGGGAGGTGTGGCGGTGGCATCCCGGCCTGGGTTACCAAAACCGGGGTGTTACAATGTGGTATCAGAGCCCAGACTATTTTAAAGCTATTTATTTTAAAGAAAATATCTGATACCAAGGATGGTATCAGAGCCCAGACTATTTTAAAGCTATTTATTTTAAAGAAATTATCTGATACCAAAGTTGGTATCAGAGACCGGAATATTTTAAAACTACTATTTTAAAGAGCCCAATTATTATTTTGAAGTTAAAGCCCAAATTTTTAGCCCAATTTTTTTAGAAGCCCAAGAAATTATTTTGGCCCAATAGCCTTGTTTTTATTTAAAGCCCAAACAATTTATTTCTTTCGGCCCAATATAGTGGCCCAAACCTTTTATCCTTATTTTAACCTATCCATGGAATAAATTTATTTTTAAAACCCATGGATAAACAAATGCATGCATAAAATTTTTTTTGGGGGAGATCACACATGCATATGCATACATAAATATTTACACTAACTCTTTTTATGTGAATTATCGGTGATAAGAAACAGTCATACCTCAGAACTCGACATGACCTTGAGTCTTGGCTTAGACTAACTTAAGACTAACGTTGCCTTAGTCCTAGATCTTGATTCACTTAGGAACTCATCTTCGCGTGCTTAATGACAGAAATGGCACCTAGAAGAAAACTGAGGAAGGATCATATGCGATGATACCCGAACATGGTTGTGAATAATACATAGGCAGTTATGGGGACATAACTGTAATCTTAAGGGGGGGAGGATGTAATACCCCGTAAGAATGCATAAGCATTTATTTTTGAAACCCGAATAGTTTGTATCCCAAATAAACAAAAGGACCCTAACTCTTAGCGCGAGAAAAGCCGAAACACAACTTCGGGGACGAAGTTGATTCTTAAGGGGGGTAGACTGTAATACCCCAGATTTTTATCAACGTCCAAAGGAATAAAATTTATTCCGATCAATGTCGAAACATCTCCGAGAAGAAGAAAATAATTTATCACAATAAATTATTGCTCGGAAATAAAACGCCGATAGATTCAAATTCAAAATGGAATAAAAGAGGGAAAGGAAGCCCGAAGACATTCCATCAATTGAGTCAAGACAATTGGAATTAAATTCAAGAAGGAAAAGAATTTTAATTCCAAGAACCCGTGAAGTCGGAAGAAATTTAATGATACAATCGCAATCAATCAATCGGTCAATAAGTCGCGCAACTTCGGGGACGAAGTTGATTCTTAAGGAGGGTAGATTGTAATACCATAGAAATTGCCCGATATATATGTATGAATATATATATTTTGATCAATTCACTAAGTAGATTTTTAATCAAATCTATATATATTTATATGTTCAAATATGTGCTTAAAGATTAATATATTATTTTCTACAAAACATACTTTAAAAAAATTATATATATTTGTCTTTTCAAATAAATATATGGATTTCAATATCAAGTGTAATAAGTATATGGTTCATAGAATATTTTAAATCCATATACAAGTTTATATACACATATATACCTTGGTCTTGAAATAATCTTTCCAAACATGTACACATGTATATACATGTATATATTTACATGTTTAAATTATAATGAGAATTATCTATTTTCTATATATCCTTGATTAATCATTCTACCCATATTTTTTTATGAATTATTCTAGAATGTCATAATATAATTGGGAATAATTTGACTATGGTTTGAAATTGTAGGGTGGAATATTAATCATATCTTGTCATTTTCAAATAAAGAATATATTCCTTTTTGAAGCTATGTATGACTTACAAGATCACAAAAATTCCCACATTATGATTTTTTTAAGATAAGAATCTTAATATATATATATAAAAAAAAAAAATTTTAAAAAAAAAAAAAAAGTTACTGTAGCATGCTACTGTAGCACGCTACTGTAGCATGCTACTGTAGCAGTCGGGATTTATGTGTTTTTGGGACTTTTTGCCATTTTTTGGGTCCCAAAGGTGGGAATCTTGATCTATCACGGGTGTGGCATCTTTTTGGATGTTATGTAATCAATCCCATCCCCATTCTCAGCCATTTTCATCAATCATTCACCCCAAACTCTCCAAAAACTCTCCCAAAAGCCAAACACTCTTCCGACGAACTTCCGGCGACTTTCCGACGAGTTTCCGGCAACCAAATCCAACCAAGGAAGTGTGTAGATCAAGGATTGCAGGCTTTGGATTGTTGGTAAGATGTTATTCAAGTTTCCTTATGATTTTAAGATCATAAACATCATACTAACTTACGAATCTTCATATTCGAACACAAATCGGAGCCAAGGGAAGAATAAATCGGGTGGAAGAGATTCGTTCGTGACATCCCGTGGATTCCGGACGACCCCGTGACTTCCTAAACATCATCCCCACTGTAAGTTAACCTTACTATGGTTTTGGGTGACTTAAAATGCAACCGAACATAGAGATTCAACTCAAGAAAATTAACAAAAATCTGTCAACAAGAGAAAACCCTCAACGCAGCGTTTTCGTATGAATTTTTCGAACCTCTAAAGCTGCTCAAACAATAAAACTCAAAACATGAAAAGTGTTGCTAAGACTTTGGTCTAGCCTCTGTAAAAATTTCATAATTTTTCATGATGTTTTGAAACCTGAAACCAACCCAAAACCGAAGAGTATTAAATCTGGATCTTAGAACTTTGGACAGAATTTTTACTCAATCTTGTTGGTTATTTTGACCATGGATCTAGGCCGATCTAGGATTGGAGTTGAACATAAGAATTGTAGATCTATGAGTTTAGAACATTTCTGTAAGTTTTTAGAATTTTTCGTTGAGATTTGAGCCTCCGAACTCGAGCCAATCCGATCTGCGTTAGAACCGATGTCAAGAACCTTGATAGATTTCACAATCAAACTTGATGAGCATATTTCTATTACTTCGAGTGTTCAAACCTGAAAACTCAAAACTAAGATTTTGATCCTAAAAGCTTAAGCTATGTTGTGTAAAAATTTCAAAGATTTTCATCAAGTTTTGATACCCCAAATCGTATCGGACATATTCTGCGTTTTTAAGGATTGTCAAAGGATGACAGATTTCATAACCGATCTTGAGGAGCTTATTCCTATCATTTCTAGTCCGATCCAATCTTTGAGTTCTAAACAAAAGTTGTTTGAAATCATGTCTAGTATGTCTCTGAAAAATTTCAGAATTTTTGGAGATCATTTGATATGATAAAAAGTCAAATCCTTGAAAGGAGTCAAACCTGAATCCTGACAGCTTTTTGTTTGAGTCGAAAACTCGATTTTTGACATGCTTCCCATCGTTTTTCCGAAAAACTTAAAACACGAAAGTTGTTCGTTGGGATGTTTTTGAGATGCTGTACAAATTTCAGATCAATCGCCTAAGAAATGGATTTTTAAACCAAAAAAGCGCAAACTGTGACATCGATCGATTTTTGAAATCTTTTAAACAACGATCGAGACGTTGGAATTACGATAAAGCTATATTTTTGAAAAATCCCGTTACACCAAATAAAAACATTTTTGTAAAAGAATTCTTTTGAAACATTGGGGACTTGTGACCAAGTTTGATATTATCAATATGATTCATGCGGGTTTGATTCCCAATGATGTATTTGAGTTCTTGCGGGTTAGATTCCCCAAGGGCGATGGTATGTTTTCCTGCGGGTTAGATTCCCCAGGATGTATTGAGTTCTTGCGGGTTAGATTCCCCAAGAGCGATTGTATGATTTCCTGCGGAAATATTGGTTATGAGGATTGCGGTCACAAGAGCCCTGGTGAATGGTGAACTATAAAAGAAACGAAAAATATTTTGAGAAGTGATATTTTTGAAATTGGCTGAGGCCGCCGGATCACCGGCTAAATGATACTTTTGATATTGGCTGCGGCCGCCGGATAACCGGCTAAATGATATATTGTTGAGGTGATGGCGTAACGGGAAATATATATTAAAAAGCTTAGATTTTATGAAATTGGCTGCGGCCGCCGGATTGCCGGCTAAATTAAATATTGTTGAAATGTTTTTATTAAATTTAATTAAAGGCTTTGAAACCCCTAACCCATGCTATGTGTTAACTTACTCAGCGCGTTTTTGCTGACCCAAACCATATATCTCCTTTTTCTTACAGAGTACGAAGAATATGCATCGTCATATGCATACATGGGAACATTAGGAGAAATCTTTATTTTAAATCCCTGCATTTAATTACGACTTGCATGAACGGGACTGTTTAACCCGTGTTTTGGCCATGTCGGCCCTTATACTTTATTTCCGCTGCACAATTTATATTTCCGCTGCAACCTTGATGTATTATCTTTAAATTATATATGAATGGGCTGTTTGAATATTTTAAATTCTGAAAAACCATAGCCTTGCATCTCTTTAGTGAGCTCGGAGAAACCGTGTCTTGCTAGGGAGGTGTGGCGGTGGCATCCCGGCCTGGGTTACCAAAACCGGGGTGTTACAATGTGGTATCAGAGCCCAGACTATTTTAAAGCTATTTATTTTAAAGAAAATATCTGATACCAAGGATGGTATCAGAGCCCAGACTATTTTAAAGCTATTTATTTTAAAGAAATTATCTGATACCAAAGTTGGTATCAGAGACCGGAATATTTTAAAACTACTATTTTAAAGAGCCCAATTATTATTTTGAAGTTAAAGCCCAAATTTTTAGCCCAATTTTTTTAGAAGCCCAAGAAATTATTTTGGCCCAATAGCCTTGTTTTTATTTAAAGCCCAAACAATTTATTTCTTTCGGCCCAATATAGTGGCCCAAACCTTTTATCCTTATTTTAACCTATCCATGGAATAAATTTATTTTTAAAACCCATGGATAAACAAATGCATGCATAAAATTTTTTTTGGGGGAGATCACACATGCATATGCATACATAAATATTTACACTAACTCTTTTTATGTGAATTATCGGTGATAAGAAACAGTCATACCTCAGAACTCGACATGACCTTGAGTCTTGGCTTAGACTAACTTAAGACTAACGTTGCCTTAGTCCTAGATCTTGATTCACTTAGGAACTCATCTTCGCGTGCTTAATGACAGAAATGGCACCTAGAAGAAAACTGAGGAAGGATCATATGCGATGATACCCGAACCTGGTTGTGAATAATACATAGGCAGTTATGGGGACATAACTGTAATCTTAAGGGGGGGAGGATGTAATACCCCGTAAGAATGCATAAGCATTTATTTTTGAAACCCGAATAGTTTGTATCCCAAATAAACAAAAGGACCCTAACTCTTAGCGCGAGAAAAGCCGAAACACAACTTCGGGGACGAAGTTGATTCTTAAGGGGGGTAGACTGTAATACCCCAGATTTTTATCAACGTCCAAAGGAATAAAATTTATTCCGATCAATGTCGAAACATCTCCGAGAAGAAGAAAATAATTTATCACAATAAATTATTGCTCGGAAATAAAACGCCGATAGATTCAAATTCAAAATGGAATAAAAGAGGGAAAGGAAGCCCGAAGACATTCCATCAATTGAGTCAAGACAATTGGAATTAAATTCAAGAAGGAAAAGAATTTTAATTCCAAGAACCCGTGAAGTCGGAAAAAATTTAATGATACAATCGCAATCAATCAATCGGTCAATAAGTCGCGCAACTTCGGGGACGAAGTTGATTCTTAAGGAGGGTAGATTGTAATACCATAGAAATTGCCCGATATATATGTATGAATATATATATTTTGATCAATTCACTAAGTAGATTTTTAATCAAATCTATATATATTTATATGTTCAAATATGTGCTTAAAGATTAGTATATTATTTTCTACAAAACATACTTTAAAAAAATTATATATATTTGTCTTTTCAAATAAATATATGGATTTCAATATCAAGTGTAATAAGTATATGGTTCATAGAATATTTTAAATCCATATACAAGTTTATATACACATATATACCTTGGTCTTGAAATAATCTTTCCAAACATGTACACATGTATATACATGTATATATTTACATGTTTAAATTATAATGAGAATTATCTATTTTCTATATATCCTTGATTAATCATTCTACCCATATTTTTTTATGAATTATTCTAGAATGTCATAATATAATTGGGAATAATTTGACTATGGTTTGAAATTGTAGGGTGGAATATTAATCATATCTTGTCATTTTCAAATAAAGAATATATTCCTTTTTGAAGCTATGTATGACTTACAAGATCACAAAAATTCCCACATTATGATTTTTTTAAGATAAGAATCTTAATATATATATATATAAAAAAAAAAAATTTTTAAAAAAAAAAAAAAAGTTACTGTAGCATGCTACTGTAGCACGCTACTGTAGCATGCTACTGTAGCAGTCGGGATTTATGTGTTTTTGGGACTTTTTGCCATTTTTTGGGTCCCAAAGGTGGGAATCTTGATCTATCACGGGTGTGGCATCTTTTTGGATGTTATGTAATCAATCCCATCCCCATTCTCAGCCATTTTCATCAATCATTCACCCCAAACTCTCCAAAAACTCTCCCAAAAGCCAAACACTCTTCCGACGAACTTCCGGCGACTTTCCGACGAGTTTCCGGCAACCAAATCCAACCAAGGAAGTGTGTAGATCAAGGATTGCAGGCTTTGGATTGTTGGTAAGATGTTATTCAAGTTTCCTTATGATTTTAAGATCATAAACATCATACTAACTTACGAATCTTCATATTCGAACACAAATCGGAGCCAAGGGAAGAATAAATCGGGTGGAAGAGATTCGTTCGTGACATCCCGTGGATTCCGGACGACCCCGTGACTTCCTAAACATCATCCCCACTGTAAGTTAACCTTACTATGGTTTTGGGTGACTTAAAATGCAACCGAACATAGAGATTCAACTCAAGAAAATTAACAAAAATCTGTCAACAAGAGAAAACCCTCAACGCAGCGTTTTCGTATGAATTTTTCGAACCTCTAAAGCTGCTCAAACAATAAAACTCAAAACATGAAAAGTGTTGCTAAGACTTTGGTCTAGCCTCTGTAAAAATTTCATAATTTTTCATGATGTTTTGAAACCTGAAACCAACCCAAAACCGAAGAGTATTAAATCTGGATCTTAGAACTTTGGACAGAATTTTTACTCAATCTTGTTGGTTATTTTGACCATGGATCTAGGCCGATCTAGGATTGGAGTTGAACATAAGAATTGTAGATCTATGAGTTTAGAACATTTCTGTAAGTTTTTAGAATTTTTCGTTGAGATTTGAGCCTCCGAACTCGAGCCAATCCGATCTGCGTTAGAACCGATGTCAAGAACCTTGATAGATTTCACAATCAAACTTGATGAGCATATTTCTATTACTTCGAGTGTTCAAACCTGAAAACTCAAAACTAAGATTTTGATCCTAAAAGCTTAAGCTATGTTGTGTAAAAATTTCAAAGATTTTCATCAAGTTTTGATACCCCAAATCGTATCGGACATATTCTGCGTTTTTAAGGATTGTCAAAGGATGACAGATTTCATAACCGATCTTGAGGAGCTTATTCCTATCATTTCTAGTCCGATCCAATCTTTGAGTTCTAAACAAAAGTTGTTTGAAATCATGTCTAGTATGTCTCTGAAAAATTTCAGAATTTTTGGAGATCATTTGATATGATAAAAAGTCAAATCCTTGAAAGGAGTCAAACCTGAATCCTGACAGCTTTTTGTTTGAGTCGAAAACTCGATTTTTGACATGCTTCCCATCGTTTTTCCGAAAAACTTAAAACACGAAAGTTGTTCGTTGGGATGTTTTTGAGATGCTGTACAAATTTCAGATCAATCGCCTAAGAAATGGATTTTTAAACCAAAAAAGCGCAAACTGTGACATCGATCGATTTTTGAAATCTTTTAAACAACGATCGAGACGTTGGAATTACGATAAAGCTATATTTTTGAAAAATCCCGTTACACCAAATAAAAACATTTTTGTAAAAGAATTCTTTTGAAACATTGGGGACTTGTGACCAAGTTTGATATTATCAATATGATTCATGCGGGTTTGATTCCCAATGATGTATTTGAGTTCTTGCGGGTTAGATTCCCCAAGGGCGATGGTATGTTTTCCTGCGGGTTAGATTCCCCAGGATGTATTGAGTTCTTGCGGGTTAGATTCCCCAAGAGCGATTGTATGATTTCCTGCGGAAATATTGGTTATGAGGATTGCGGTCACAAGAGCCCTGGTGAATGGTGAACTATAAAAGAAACGAAAAATATTTTGAGAAGTGATATTTTTGAAATTGGCTGAGGCCGCCGGATCACCGGCTAAATGATACTTTTGATATTGGCTGCGGCCGCCGGATAACCGGCTAAATGATATATTGTTGAGGTGATGGCGTAACGGGAAATATATATTAAAAAGCTTAGATTTTATGAAATTGGCTGCGGCCGCCGGATTGCCGGCTAAATTAAATATTGTTGAAATGTTTTTATTAAATTTAATTAAAGGCTTTGAAACCCCTAACCCATGCTATGTGTTAACTTACTCAGCGCGTTTTTGCTGACCCAAACCATATATCTCCTTTTTCTTACAGAGTACGAAGAATATGCATCGTCATATGCATACATGGGAACATTAGGAGAAATCTTTATTTTAAATCCCTGCATTTAATTACGACTTGCATGAACGGGACTGTTTAACCCGTGTTTTGGCCATGTCGGCCCTTATACTTTATTTCCGCTGCACAATTTATATTTCCGCTGCAACCTTGATGTATTATCTTTAAATTATATATGAATGGGCTGTTTGAATATTTTAAATTCTGAAAAACCATAGCCTTGCATCTCTTTAGTGAGCTCGGAGAAACCGTGTCTTGCTAGGGAGGTGTGGCGGTGGCATCCCGGCCTGGGTTACCAAAACCGGGGTGTTACAATGTGGTATCAGAGCCCAGACTATTTTAAAGCTATTTATTTTAAAGAAAATATCTGATACCAAGGATGGTATCAGAGCCCAGACTATTTTAAAGCTATTTATTTTAAAGAAATTATCTGATACCAAAGTTGGTATCAGAGACCGGAATATTTTAAAACTACTATTTTAAAGAGCCCAATTATTATTTTGAAGTTAAAGCCCAAATTTTTAGCCCAATTTTTTTAGAAGCCCAAGAAATTATTTTGGCCCAATAGCCTTGTTTTTATTTAAAGCCCAAACAATTTATTTCTTTCGGCCCAATATAGTGGCCCAAACCTTTTATCCTTATTTTAACCTATCCATGGAATAAATTTATTTTTAAAACCCATGGATAAACAAATGCATGCATAAAATTTTTTTTGGGGGAGATCACACATGCATATGCATACATAAATATTTACACTAACTCTTTTTATGTGAATTATCGGTGATAAGAAACAGTCATACCTCAGAACTCGACATGACCTTGAGTCTTGGCTTAGACTAACTTAAGACTAACGTTGCCTTAGTCCTAGATCTTGATTCACTTAGGAACTCATCTTCGCGTGCTTAATGACAGAAATGGCACCTAGAAGAAAACTGAGGAAGGATCATATGCGATGATACCCGAACCTGGTTGTGAATAATACATAGGCAGTTATGGGGACATAACTGTAATCTTAAGGGGGGGAGGATGTAATACCCCGTAAGAATGCATAAGCATTTATTTTTGAAACCCGAATAGTTTGTATCCCAAATAAACAAAAGGACCCTAACTCTTAGCGCGAGAAAAGCCGAAACACAACTTCGGGGACGAAGTTGATTCTTAAGGGGGGTAGACTGTAATACCCCAGATTTTTATCAACGTCCAAAGGAATAAAATTTATTCCGATCAATGTCGAAACATCTCCGAGAAGAAGAAAATAATTTATCACAATAAATTATTGCTCGGAAATAAAACGCCGATAGATTCAAATTCAAAATGGAATAAAAGAGGGAAAGGAAGCCCGAAGACATTCCATCAATTGAGTCAAGACAATTGGAATTAAATTCAAGAAGGAAAAGAATTTTAATTCCAAGAACCCGTGAAGTCGGAAAAAATTTAATGATACAATCGCAATCAATCAATCGGTCAATAAGTCGCGCAACTTCGGGGACGAAGTTGATTCTTAAGGAGGGTAGATTGTAATACCATAGAAATTGCCCGATATATATGTATGAATATATATATTTTGATCAATTCACTAAGTAGATTTTTAATCAAATCTATATATATTTATATGTTCAAATATGTGCTTAAAGATTAGTATATTATTTTCTACAAAACATACTTTAAAAAAATTATATATATTTGTCTTTTCAAATAAATATATGGATTTCAATATCAAGTGTAATAAGTATATGGTTCATAGAATATTTTAAATCCATATACAAGTTTATATACACATATATACCTTGGTCTTGAAATAATCTTTCCAAACATGTACACATGTATATACATGTATATATTTACATGTTTAAATTATAATGAGAATTATCTATTTTCTATATATCCTTGATTAATCATTCTACCCATATTTTTTTATGAATTATTCTAGAATGTCATAATATAATTGGGAATAATTTGACTATGGTTTGAAATTGTAGGGTGGAATATTAATCATATCTTGTCATTTTCAAATAAAGAATATATTCCTTTTTGAAGCTATGTATGACTTACAAGATCACAAAAATTCCCACATTATGATTTTTTTAAGATAAGAATCTTAATATATATATATATAAAAAAAAAAAATTTTTAAAAAAAAAAAAAAAAGTTACTGTAGCATGCTACTGTAGCACGCTACTGTAGCATGCTACTGTAGCAGTCGGGATTTATGTGTTTTTGGGACTTTTTGCCATTTTTTGGGTCCCAAAGGTGGGAATCTTGATCTATCACGGGTGTGGCATCTTTTTGGATGTTATGTAATCAATCCCATCCCCATTCTCAGCCATTTTCATCAATCATTCACCCCAAACTCTCCAAAAACTCTCCCAAAAGCCAAACACTCTTCCGACGAACTTCCGGCGACTTTCCGACGAGTTTCCGGCAACCAAATCCAACCAAGGAAGTGTGTAGATCAAGGATTGCAGGCTTTGGATTGTTGGTAAGATGTTATTCAAGTTTCCTTATGATTTTAAGATCATAAACATCATACTAACTTACGAATCTTCATATTCGAACACAAATCGGAGCCAAGGGAAGAATAAATCGGGTGGAAGAGATTCGTTCGTGACATCCCGTGGATTCCGGACGACCCCGTGACTTCCTAAACATCATCCCCACTGTAAGTTAACCTTACTATGGTTTTGGGTGACTTAAAATGCAACCGAACATAGAGATTCAACTCAAGAAAATTAACAAAAATCTGTCAACAAGAGAAAACCCTCAACGCAGCGTTTTCGTATGAATTTTTCGAACCTCTAAAGCTGCTCAAACAATAAAACTCAAAACATGAAAAGTGTTGCTAAGACTTTGGTCTAGCCTCTGTAAAAATTTCATAATTTTTCATGATGTTTTGAAACCTGAAACCAACCCAAAACCGAAGAGTATTAAATCTGGATCTTAGAACTTTGGACAGAATTTTTACTCAATCTTGTTGGTTATTTTGACCATGGATCTAGGCCGATCTAGGATTGGAGTTGAACATAAGAATTGTAGATCTATGAGTTTAGAACATTTCTGTAAGTTTTTAGAATTTTTCGTTGAGATTTGAGCCTCCGAACTCGAGCCAATCCGATCTGCGTTAGAACCGATGTCAAGAACCTTGATAGATTTCACAATCAAATTTGATGAGCATATTTCTATTACTTCGAGTGTTCAAACCTGAAAACTCAAAACTAAGATTTTGATCCTAAAAGCTTAAGCTATGTTGTGTAAAAATTTCAAAGATTTTCATCAAGTTTTGATACCCCAAATCGTATCGGACATATTCTGCGTTTTTAAGGATTGTCAAAGGATGACAGATTTCATAACCGATCTTGAGGAGCTTATTCCTATCATTTCTAGTCCGATCCAATCTTTGAGTTCTAAACAAAAGTTGTTTGAAATCATGTCTAGTATGTCTCTGAAAAATTTCAGAATTTTTGGAGATCATTTGATATGATAAAAAGTCAAATCCTTGAAAGGAGTCAAACCTGAATCCTGACAGCTTTTTGTTTGAGTCGAAAACTCGATTTTTGACATGCTTCCCATCGTTTTTCCGAAAAACTTAAAACACGAAAGTTGTTCGTTGGGATGTTTTTGAGATGCTGTACAAATTTCAGATCAATCGCCTAAGAAATGGATTTTTAAACCAAAAAAGCGCAAACTGTGACATCGATCGATTTTTGAAATCTTTTAAACAACGATCGAGACGTTGGAATTACGATAAAGCTATATTTTTGAAAAATCCCGTTACACCAAATAAAAACATTTTTGTAAAAGAATTCTTTTGAAACATTGGGGACTTGTGACCAAGTTTGATATTATCAATATGATTCATGCGGGTTTGATTCCCAATGATGTATTTGAGTTCTTGCGGGTTAGATTCCCCAAGGGCGATGGTATGTTTTCCTGCGGGTTAGATTCCCCAGGATGTATTGAGTTCTTGCGGGTTAGATTCCCCAAGAGCGATTGTATGATTTCCTGCGGAAATATTGGTTATGAGGATTGCGGTCACAAGAGCCCTGGTGAATGGTGAACTATAAAAGAAACGAAAAATATTTTGAGAAGTGATATTTTTGAAATTGGCTGAGGCCGCCGGATCACCGGCTAAATGATACTTTTGATATTGGCTGCGGCCGCCGGATAACCGGCTAAATGATATATTGTTGAGGTGATGGCGTAACGGGAAATATATATTAAAAAGCTTAGATTTTA
This sequence comes from Hygrophila difformis, assembly GCA_030278955.1. NCBI lineage: Eukaryota > Viridiplantae > Streptophyta > Magnoliopsida > Lamiales > Acanthaceae > Hygrophila > Hygrophila difformis. The sequence goes on from JAOANR010000011.1 coordinate 9,231,599, forward strand.
TGAAATTGGCTGCGGCCGCCGGATTGCCGGCTAAATTAAATATTGTTGAAATGTTTTTATTAAATTTAATTAAAGGCTTTGAAACCCCTAACCCATGCTATGTGTTAACTTACTCAGCGCGTTTTTGCTGACCCAAACCATATATCTCCTTTTTCTTACAGAGTACGAAGAATATGCATCGTCATATGCATACATGGGAACATTAGGAGAAATCTTTATTTTAAATCCCTGCATTTAATTACGACTTGCATGAACGGGACTGTTTAACCCGTGTTTTGGCCATGTCGGCCCTTATACTTTATTTCCGCTGCACAATTTATATTTCCGCTGCAACCTTGATGTATTATCTTTAAATTATATATGAATGGGCTGTTTGAATATTTTAAATTCTGAAAAACCATAGCCTTGCATCTCTTTAGTGAGCTCGGAGAAACCGTGTCTTGCTAGGGAGGTGTGGCGGTGGCATCCCGGCCTGGGTTACCAAAACCGGGGTGTTACAGAAATACCTACCCTTGCATCTCTTTAGTAAGCCAGAGAAACCGTGTCTTACTAGGGAGGTGTGGCGGTGACATCCCGACCTGGGTGACCAAAAATCGGGGTGTTACAGTTTAAGTATTATCTCCAGTTGCCAATGACTTACACGAATACTCATGCCGAGTATAAGGCATTAATCTCCGGAATGCAGCAACTAATATCAATAGGAGTCAAAGCCGTGATTATTAAAGGAGATTATCAAGTAGTTATTCAACAATTACTTGGGGACTTTTATGTTAAGAGCTCACAACTAATAGGTTTTTATGGAGGCAGTTAATCTATTGGCTGAGTTTGATGAAGTTTACATTGAATGTATTCCAAGAAGGGATAACGAAATCGCCAATTCATGCATGCAGATACAGATTGATTCCGGATGCAAGAAATCTGGAGGTATGTTCGGCCGAAGATCAGAAGGCGGATTGGATAAAGAAAATCGTTCAAGTCGTAGATAACCCCGCGAAAGCCACAACCGCAGAGAGATGTGGTGCCCTGGACTATGTCGTAATCGGGGGCTTCTTGTTCCGACGAGGAATAGATGGCGTATTAATCTGATGTGCTGGAGCGGAGAATGCAAAGCGAGTAATGGGAGAAGTCCACGAGGGAATATGTGGTGCTCATCGGGCTGGAAAATCCATGAAGTGGAGCATTATTCGGCTAGGATACTACTGGCCAAATATGGGAGTTGATTGTGAGAGATATGCTAAAGGGTGTCATGATTGTCAGAAGCATGGGCCGGTTCAGAAATTACCAGTCGAAGAGTTGGAGAGTATGATAAAACCATAACCATTCCGAGGTTGGGCCATGGACATCATTGGAAAGATTCACCCTTCTTCATCCAAGAGACATGAGTACATTTTGGTTGCCACGGACTATTTCACGAAGTGGGGCGAGGCTCAAGCTTATGTCAACATTTCACAGGAAGAAGTGATTGAATTTATCAAAAGACAGTTGATGCATCGGTTCGGATTCCCATAAACAATATTTACGGATCTTGGTACGGTTTATGTGGGGGATAAAGTGATAGCCTTTGCCAAGGAATATGGTATATAGATTACTTATTTATCTCCAGATTACCCGCAAGGTAATGGGCAGGCAGAGACAACTAATGTATGGAATGGATGCAGTGTTGCCGGACGAAATAACGGTGCCTACTTTGAGGACGAATCGGGCGGATCAGTTTTCGGCCGAACAGTACGGGCAAACGATAAAGGACGAATTATTAGATATTAATACTGATCGGGTTAAAGCGTTTAAGAATTTGCAGAAGAATAAAGATTTTGTTGCCGATTGGTATAATAAGAGGATTATAGTTAATCGTTTTGAAGTTGGTGATTTAGTTTGGAAAGTCATCTGGCTGCCTAAGCAGAATGATGGCCAGCTTGGAAAGTGGAGCCCTAATTGGGAAGGGCAATTTATTATGCTGACGAAGTTATTGAATGGAGCACACATTCTCATTAATGAAGATGGTGAACAAATGATAAATCCAGTAAATGCCAGGTATATAAAGAAATGTTACGCATCAGTTTGGGATTAACAGAAAAGAAAATCATTTTATTTAGATGAAGAAATAACACAAGAGTATATCATTTCGGCCGAAGACAGCCAGCGCAGCTGAACAAGCAACAATAGACAAGGAAAATGTCCTACTTTACGGCGGCAAACACAAAGAAGAGGTCCTGACAGACCCAGAATGAGAGCTACTCAGAATCTCTCCCAAGTCATTTCCGCCCATACAATTTCAGCCCAGAATGATGGGCCGATAATACTATATGTATCTCTGTGTTGGGGAACAATGAAGACAGTCCGCTAGAAAGCCAAACCAACCCTGTATAAAGGGTTTGAGAAAATGGGCTCAGGCGGGCACGACCTTAGCAGCGAAATTCATGAATGGTGCCGTAAGGGTTAGAGTGTGCAATCGGTCACCCAATACTTTATAGACCAATATACATTAGATATGACGAGTCATATCAATGTCTAGAGAGAGTACTCCTTTTGAGAATGACCGTTGAAATCTCTATTAGAAAAGGTTCTTAAACTTCCTCTCCCTCACGACCATGGCGACAGAGGCATTAACTGGGTTCGTACCGCACGAGCTTATGCTTTTCGTACCACGCCTGAAACCCTTTGAAGGGGATGGTATGTACATGCCATGGTGGTCCTTGAATCAAGAGGAAGGAGATAAAATTTGTGGAAGAGAAATCCATGTGAATGCGAAGGAAAAAACCACTGAGTATGAAGGGCACGGTAAAAGAATAATTAGAATAATATAAGGCTGGGGTCATGGAAACCTCGGTATTTATAGACGAAGGAAACCGTGGAAAATTGCACCAGCATTAAATTAGGGGCATAGAAAACAGATCACTATTAAATGCTATAAATGGAAAGATGTTTCTTGGTTCCCAAGAAAGCTGCAGAAAATATTGGACTGCCATAAAGTGTCCCGAAGATCATGGGATCCTGACAGAATATACGCGGCATAATAAAACGACAAGTAAAAAGATTCGGTGCAGATATTAAAGGGTGACTAAACAAAAGAAAAGGATTGGCTAAAAGGAATCGGCCGATTTAACTAAAACCATGCATTCAAAAGAGTGTTCTGTCGGCCGGAAGAAAGCAAAGGCCGACAAAAAAACAAGTACAACGTGTTCCAACGCCAAAAAGAAACTAAAACAGTTGCAAATGTGCGAAGTAAATGGAGACAGGATAGGAGGCTCATCGATCTTTGCTATATTCGAATTGGACGTCTTAATACAATCCTTGCAGCGCTCCAATCCTATGATCGACTGGAAGACTGGGACTCGCACCAAGAGCAAGAATGGCTTGATATTGTTTAAAAGCTTGGTCTTGCGCTTCGGCTGAGATGTTGGGGTCATCAGGTTGGAAGGGTAGCAGAGAATCAGTTCTGCCTTCAAGAAAAGACGATCTAGTGTCTAGAGAAAGGAAAAAAAAGAAAGAAAGAGGGGGATAGTATATACGAAAGCAACTTGAAGAGATGGAATGAAAATTGAGCAACAAGAGGTAATACATGGGGTAGTTTTATTTGCGACAGCCATGGATGAGGTGGTAGCTTCGTGAACTGAGGTGTCATGAGAAGGATGGGAGTCCAAATTACTAATGACCGAGTCAAGTTGTGCTAGCAGAGATTGAGCCTTAGCCCATTTCGTCCGAAAGACACCCAAAGCATGATCATTGAAATTGGTCCTCATGGAAAGATATCTAGTTTTGGTCTGGAGCTTAGAAAGCTTAGCTCTGGACCTTCGGCCGACTTCTTTAAATGATTAATATAACGCTTCAAATGGGTAGAGTTCTTTTCAATATCGATCAACAAAGACTTCAGCTCTTCTTCGAGGCACTGGAGATGAGCGATTTCCGTTTCATTCGAAGAAAGTTCATCAGAGAACTTGATCTTAAGGGCATCCAATTCAGATAAGTCATTCATATGCTTTTGATATTCGGCCGAACATTTATCAAATGCCTCTTGATGAGACGCAATGGTATCCCGCTCGGCCACAAGCTTTTCCTGAACTGCCAGATGAGCAGGAAGCTCCCGATCCAAAGAGAGAACAAAGTTGGTTACGGCTCTAAGAGTGGCCTCCATATGCAAAGAGAAGATCTCTTCAGAAAAGAATTTGACAAGAGCAGCAAAATGGGCTTTCGATGAATAAATTCAACATCCGAAGACTGTGTGATCAGGTAGCACAGTCGCCACAAACAATCCCCTAGATCAGTCGAATGATTTGAAGGACGAACAGGCAAAGGAAGGGAAAAAGTCGTCTAGAATCTCTCTATTCGGGAAGGGAGATTGGGGTATTTGGGCATCAGAGGAAGTTCCTTCTATTTGGCTAGAGGCTGCCACAGTATGAGAGGACAGAGGTGCCGTTTCTGCTTCACGAGGACCAGGAGAAAGAAGGAGAGACGAATCGGATGGTTAAAAAGTGACCTGAGTCTCGGCCGAATCAACAAGGTTAGCTCGGGGATTTTGAACAGATTTGGTTTCTGGCTGATCGGTTGGGTTGGCAAAAAGAAGACCATTGGCTGGATTCCTTGGGACATGAGAAGACGAAGTAGGAACTCCAGCTCAGCCCGCAGGAGCACTAGAAGGATCAGGGGCCGGTTGGTCACAAGAGAGAGCAGATTAGTGAGACAACGGAAGAGTGGAGTATCATCCGCCGCCATCGAGGGGTCAGTCGGACCAATTGCGGTAGATTGCTCCCCAAAGAAACCATGATCCATTTCTTCGCCCTCAGCTACATCATTAGGAGAGCCTATCACAATCACTGAGGAAGAGGTCGGAGGAATATTCAATGATGGGGGCTGGGAAGGAACCTAAAGCAGAGATAATGAGTAAGAACGTCGGAGGAGAAAAAGTAGTGATAAAGCAGAACCTATTGATTATACGTACCTGGTCAGATACCTTTGATACTGTTGGAAAAGGGGAGCGAGTTGATCGTTTCCAAGTCTTGGACAAAGAAGGACCAGCCCTGTGGTTAGCCGAACTAGGAGTGGATGTTTTTCGACTAGGAACAGTAGTTGTAGAGATAAGACTATCGGAGCCTCGAATAACAAGGGTAGTACCCCCCTTCTTGGATTCTGCCCAGATAAGAATGTAAGTTAAAGAAGGGAGCAGAAAGAATGATAAAAAGTGAAGCATGAAAAGAAAGGAAACGAGGGCATACTTGGTTGGGGAGATTTTCCTTTTCGACCCATAGAAGGAGTGGCGGACGGAGACTGAACTTCAGGCGACATCGCTAAAGCAGGAGTAAGTCCGCAATCGCGAAGACGCTTATTAATGTCAGCACTAAAATATGCGCGGACAACATTATCCCTCCATTTAGTAAAACAATCAGTAACCTTACCGAGGCAGACCTCAAAGCTCCGGACTTCAAAATCATAAAGACGTCGGGCCCAAAAGGCACATTACTCTCTGCTACTGGAGGCAGTGCACTTTTTATCGTCTTGGAAGGGCATAATGAGGTCTTGGTTGAATACCAATTGACGACTAACTAGATGGGGATTGTAGATCTCAGAAGGGATGGTTGTGTTAGCTAACGCAATAGAGCCATTATAAATCGGACGATGGAGGATGCATCGATTCCAAAAATGGGTCATTGTTTGCTTGACGGGAGTACCATGAGGAGGAGCAATGATGTCCAAAATCCAACTAAGTTTTGAAGCACCGTGTGTGTATTTTTCCGAAAAAGCCTGGTCGGCCGTCCGGCCTATAAAATAACCAATCCATTGAGAAACAGACATGTCCGAAAGAGGAGTCCGGAGTAGAGAAACGTCGATCGGGGACTTTGGAATCGGCGTGACGGAGATCAATGCCAGACATGTCATGGAAATTCCAAACAAGCCATAGATAGAGAAACCATAAGGGACCACGAGTCTTATCCGTGTAACCTTTTTTCCAGCCAGCAATATGGGCCGAAATGCCCGCATACAAGTGGGCGAGAAAGAAATCAACCAGAGGTGTGTATTTTCGAGAAGCTCATGGGCCAGAGGATGCACTTCGAGAATAACGGCCTTGGAAGGGGCACACAGAAAATACCGGGTGAGTAAAAACATCAGAAAAGCAAGGGGGTTCATGAGCGGCAGGTTCGGGCGAATCAGAGGGACTCTAATAGCTTGTAATGCAACTTTGGTATGTGTGCTTAGACGAAAAACCGGTGTTGTCCTATGTAGGGCAGGGGTAGTGAGAAACCGCCAAGTTGTCCCCAAGGACGAGAAGACCCAAGAGGATCTTAACATCTTGAATAGTGGGAGTCATCATCCCCCAAGGAAAGCAAAAACAATTCATAGACGAATCCCAGAAACACAGAAGCGCCAGGATTGGCCAGTGGTCAACAGGGAAGGGTTCAATGCTCAGTTGAGCGAGAGAATAAAGACTGACATCAGACCAAGATTTTTTGCACAAAGGTTTAAGGTGATGATACCAGGAAACGTACCTTGAAATTGCTGAAGGCCAAGTGATATGTGATGGTACGAAAAGTGTGGAAGAGAACCATTCCTCGTACAACGGTATGGTCTAGCCGTCGAAAATACGGGTGGTGTAATCGTTAGCCTTCTCAGGAATGCCCAAAGGACCCAAGGTAACGAAGTCATCGCAGGTAATACGAATGGCTGAGGGCCCGTAAGAAGTATTATCAACCTTCAACATTTCGAAGAAGGAAGGAGTAGAGGTTTTCGGCGCCGTTGACGAAGAATGGGACAGAGATTCGTAAGAGAATAAGAAGACAATGAGTCCAAACGGAGAGGGGGTCTTTGAATTCGAAACAATGGCGTGAGAGGAAAACAGAGGTAAGTGAGGATGATGTGACGGCCCAATAATGATGGAACAGTTCACGAAATCCGAGAAATAATGATGATCAGATATTTCGAAAGTGGTAATAGAGAAAAAAAAAGGGAAAGAGGGGGGGGGACGCCACTGAAATGGCTTAGGTTTGTTTGCTTGGGCCACTTCGGGCCGAAGATAGACCCAAGCAAGGAGGGCATCTGTTGGGCTCCAAATGGAATAAGTGACATTGGCAGAGTTGGGATTGTTCGGCCGAAGGAGCTGAGGTGTTCTTTGCTGAGGCAAGCTGGTGATAGTTTAGTTGAAAACGGTTATGGAGCGGTTATTCTGCTACACCTATAAATAGAGGCATGGCAGAGAGAAAAGGTGATACCAATCCAACAATCTTACTGTTATTCTGTCAATTTATCTTTAGAATTTTATTACTTTCCCTTATTGCTTTCATTTACCGCTTTCCTTTATAGCTTTCTTTATCGCTTTCCTTAGTTATAGCTAGATTCCGGTTGTTGTATCATCGAATCAGCAGTTGGTTCTTAACAACCGGTGGATTTTCGATAGCTTTGTTGAAGAATTAGCCGTTATTCCTTAGTAACCGGGAAATTCTTTCATTGTTCGACATTTTGAGTGATTGCACGATTTTCTTTTTTATTGAAGTTGGATCAATTTTAGTCAAGTTTGGGCGCAATATCATTTTCGGACCCTTAGCTGGTTTGATCATTTTCCGACAGCTTCCATTGAAGATAAAAACGTCCTTGGTCCTTAGCCGGTTTAATTGCTCATTATTTTGTTTAATATTCTTTGTTTATATATTTATATATTATATGCGATATATATTATATATATGAAAATATTAATATTCATAGGGTCTATGGTGATTTTTCTACCATTAACCAAGGTTTTAGAGATAATAAATTTTTTAGGCCACTAGAAGGCGCGATTTCAAGATTTGAGCCATTATATTTTTATTTAGGATTTTTTTGCCGACACAAGGATTCCGGGCTCTGAAAACAAGCTAAATGGACAGGGATGCCTAAGACATGTGCCGCGTGCATGTCAAACGCTGGGGCCACCCGGAAAAATCTAAAAAAATCAAAATTTACCAAAAAGAAAAAACTGTAACATGATTTTACTCCCGATTGCGTTTTTTACCTAGAGGTCGTTCTAAACACTTTAAGCCATTTTCCCCATTTTCTCATTCGAAGAAGCAGGAACTCTAATTAGCACTCGAAGGCGATGAAGTTAACTAAGGTTGTGTCTGCAATCGATTAAGGAAGAATGAGTCTCCGTTGCAATGACCCGAAGCTTCATTTGGCGCCTCTTTCATATTCTAAGTTTATTTTTATGGGTTTAGGGTTTCGACAGTGTGTATGGAAAGGGGAAAACTGCCGGGTCTTAGGAGGAATAATGCAGGGGGAATCGAAAATAATGCGGTAGGGGTAGTGGGGCCGCTTTCAATTTGTTAGTTTGGTGCTTCCCTTATTCCATTACTTCCAAACAGGCAAGGAATGCCAGGGATGAGAGTGGAGCTGGCACTTCTCAGTCCCTCCCTGGAGGTGGTCGGGTAACTATGGTGTTTTATGCAATATGCTAATATTGGATTCAATTCATAATGTAGTGTTATGGATTGAAATAATAAATGTGATTTCATGTAGTCATCGGGTACAAGAGTGAAGAGTGCTCCTCCCAAACCCAAATTGGTGGTGCAGGAGCGCCACATCAGGTATGGTTTTTGATTACAGAATAATCCACTTTCCAGCCAATTTATCTATATGTTAAACAAAATTCAGATGTTCTAATGTGTTGTTCCAAATTTGAATTGCAGCCAATTTTATTATCTCCTGGTTCTCTTGGTATGGGTGCGGGAAATGAAGAACAATTGGATGAGGCTGTTCTTACACAAGACTATACGATTCAGCCCCCCACTTTGATTCCCAGTCCTTCAATTAATCAGCAAATGCAGGGATTAGGACCATCCACTTCCAAAAAGCCTGCCCCAGCCAAAGGTGGATATTGGAGAGTACCACAGTTCTTTGTTGGGAAGACATGACCTCCAACACACAACTTGCGATCATGGAAGGATGGTGGAAACAAGAAATGATTTATCTGTTTCAATCTGAATACTTATGGATGGCTATGGTGTTTTTGCAACATTATATGTATTTTGTATGGCAACGTTTTTTAAACTGGTATGGGCTTATGTTTGGTGCCTTCCTTGCTGCCAGTACCATGCTGGGACTTATTGTTGACATGTTCTTGTCTTATGACTTTATATATATGTCTCAAGGTGTCGTTGGTTTCTCAATTTTGCAATCTGTATGTTTATGCTTGCTTCATTGTTTTTTTAAATTGTAACTACCAGGACAAAAAATGGTTGCTTTGTGATTTATGCTTGCTTTATTGTCTACTGCATATTGTCTCAAGGACAAAAAATGTTTCCAGGTTTCTGGCCTACTGTCTCAATTTTGTCGTTTAACATGCTTGCTATATTTGGACAGAATTAGATCACGTACATGGCGTATCGCTATTTTAGAGTCTGGATTAAGAGGTTCATTGTTGTTGTTACCGTATATAGAAATTTCTGCTTAAATTTGCTATGCTCTGCTATCTGCAATTTTGCATCCGGTTGCTGGGAGGAGTTTCTGTTTTACGTCTTGTGTTTATTGAACTCATCTTATTTGTGCAGGGTGCTGACTTTGGGTGGAATTGATCGACTTTCTAGTTCTAAATTATTTGCTCTATTGGCCTATTTGATGTATTCCCTAATGCCAATTATAACAGACCCATATACTGGGATTGAGAATTGAGACAAATCAGACTATTTGGTTGTACTTCATGTGATTGTGAAGCATCCTCATTTTGTTATGATTAATAATTGGACATGTTATATTACTCGCGCGCATCAGTTGTCTTGATTTTGCCTGAACTTTTATAAATATTGGAGATGGCTGCTGGATGGTTCCTAGTGCCTTTGCTGAGTTTATGCAGTACTACTTTTTATTAAGTTTAAAGTTGGAGATGAGACTTGGAGTGTTCAAGTTCCATAATTTCCAACATTTAAAGTTTAAACCATACCAAGGAAAATATAAAAACCATTACTTTACAATGGAGCCAAACCTGTCCTAAAAATCTAAATTCTTGTAACCAAATGAGTAAACGAGTGATCAAGCCACTTGAGTAATGTGATCCATCATCCATCTATAAGCCTATCAAAGATTTGTCTGTTTGTGCACAGGAACAAATTACTACAAGTTAAGAAACCACACAGGGTGTAAGTTATAAGAGATCTTTTGAGTAAACAGGTGTTGATGAAGACAATAAGTAATGAGATTCAGATAGAACTCCTTTCAAGACAAGTTCACCACTTACAAATCGAAAAATCAGCATTCCAAAAATCTGGACACATCAAAATATAATAATGAAAAGGGGATAATTTCATAAGTTGCACGATTGCATCTTGAAGCCAAACCTGGTACTGATATTTTGTTGACAGAATACATGGACAAATCAAGTTCATAGTACAAACTTCAATCAACAAGTAATACACAATCGATACATTCCAATACCATTTAAACAACACCTACGCAAGTTTCTTGTAAGTTCGTTGCCCACTGTGTGAACCACCAAACATTGCCTCTTCCTTCAAACACAACAACAAGATGCATAGGACATACAATATCTTCTTTTCATTCCTCTATTTAATGTTTTCCTTCTCAAGCCTATCTTCTTTCCGTTCGAGCTTCTTCATTTCTTTCTTTAAAGTGCAATTTTCCTTCTCTACCCACTCTTTACCATGTTCGATTGTTGCAATTTTCTCCTGTACAAATTGCATTTGTTCAACAATCATTAATGACTGCAATCTCCTACACATTTCCTCGTCTACATTACAGCACAAAATCACCAGGAAAAGCATTCCATCCATTTCACACCAAAATGTAAACCCTATATCGAACAGTTCATCACTTCCAATCTAAACGAATCTGCCACATACATGAAGGACACACCAAAATCGAACGGTTCATCACTTCCAGCTATTTACACAATACACAAATACAAACCCAATACCAGATAAATCGGAAAACAACATTGCACATCATAACTCTGAAAAGAACTCTGCTAACACACAACTTGGAGAGACCCTTCGAACAATTACTTAACCGCCAATTAGGGCAGCCATGGAACCTCCACCCAACGTTCGGTGCCTTCCAACAAGTCTTCACCGGAGCCTTCATTCCGGAGAAACAATTTCTCGTTCGGAGACCAAACGAAGATTCACCATTGTTGGAGTCTTCCGAGCTAGCTATTGGAATTTAGCCCAACAATCACAGTACTCTATAAACAAGATTGCTTACTCAACATTTAGGCATCTTCGACACCTTCCCTCCCATTAATCACACCAAACTTCCCTCGATTCCTCTCGTCATACTTCGCTGCAAATGGGAATTTTACTTGTGAATTTTGCTCAGGTCAAACGGGTATTTTTTTTTTTATAAGCCAATCCAATGGCCGGAGAAAATACAAACACCAACAAAAGAAAGAAACAAAAAGAAAGCAACACGGAGGAAGAGACGAAAAGAGCAAAAGACACGAAAGAAAAACAACAATAAAAAACTAGAAACTAGGCTAACAAAACACCCAAGGCGTCCGCATTTGAGTCTCCCAAGACGAAATCCGGCGGGAACGCCCAAGTGGTAAAGAACATCTCCTTCGAATCGCCATACTTATCTGTCACCCTATTTCCTTCCGACTGGGGTTCGATAATGATCAAAATATCCGGAACAATACCGCATAAAACATCACCAAGACTTCTTCTAGTGACTCTACCCACAACACCACCAATATTCCACGTCATTAGTTTGGTATTTTGGATATCCATAGACAAAGCAGTGCGCTGGAGCACATCCCTCACACTTCTTCTAGTCAATTTTCCCACAGCTCCACCAATATTCCACAATAACAATTTAAAGTTTTGAAAATCCATAAAACACATACTTGGGGAAATAGGAGGTGGGGAGCACCCCTAAGTCTGCATATTATTAGACACGTCTGGGTGGTCTTCTGGCTTCTGTTCGATCGCAGCCTCCAGCTGAGGACTTACGTTTCCCTTCGAATTCCCCTTGAGTCGCTCAGTCTGGTCCAATTTCTTGGCCGTAGATTCCATGCCTACTGCTGTGTTGCTGCCTTCGCCAGCAGAGGCCCTGGGGCGTTTCACCATATTTGGTCGGTCGAGCAGTTGGGACTTGAAAGCTTTACCCTCGGCCTTAGTTTTCTTCGACATTTCCCGGGGAGCTCTCTGGGCTTTATTAAGATGGGCTTTCGTTTTAGAAGGCTGCAAAATAGAGCCTGATGATCCCTTGGGCTTAGCAGAATCCTTGCCAACTTGTGTAACCTGGCTCCTCGCCTTTGAAGGCTTTTTTCTGGTGACTTTAATCCATTCACCTGACTCCGGTTGGGTTGGAATCAAGGTAGTAGTCACGTGATCCTTACTTGTGTCTGTCCCTCTTGAACCAGCTTTAGTCTCAGGAACGGGGTAGTCAACTCCTTTGTCTTGATTAGCGGACCAAGTACTCTTATTTTCCCCAATATAGTCCGACTCCTTTACTGCTTCCTTGGTGCAAATCTCCATTTTGTCTTTTCCTTCACAAATGGGGAAAGCTTCTGCCTCCTTGCTGGCTTCCAGACAAGAGTTTCCTGCTCTCTGTCTTGCCGCATCCTCTCTTACTTCTGCAAACACCGGTGACTCCGGCATCCCCTCCACCGGACGGTGAGTGCAATTGTGACTCGAGGTCAAACGGGTATTGGGCATGGGTCAATTTCAGTTAGACCCAACCAACGCGTATCAGTGGACATGTGTATTACACGCAGCCCGAATCTGGGCTTCTTCCGGCCATTTGGCCTTAGATTAGGTCCCAAATACTTTGTGTTGGCCAAAAATCCAAACTAAAAATATGGTGGCTCAAATCTGGAAATGACGTCTTCTAGTGGCCTAAAAAATTTATTATCTCCAAGGTTTTAGGTTCCAATAATGGGTATAGAGTACATTTAACTTAATTAAATGCTAATGGGCAGAGGGCGATCCCTTATGGGCTATGAAACTCGACACTGTTTGGAGGAAGGAGTCGGCTTGGATGAGGGAGGAAAGATGTTAAGGTGCGGAGGCCGAGAAGCGAAGCAACGGAGGCAACAACGAGCAGCACAACGGGGAAGCTTTTGAGGTAGCGACAGCACAAGGGCACAAGTGAAGGACGTGAGCGGCAGAGCGGTGACTGCGGTACACCGAATGGAATTGAAAATGCAGGAGCAAATGAGATGTGGGAATGAGAATGGGAACGGGAACGACGCAAGTGAATGGGAACGATGGTGGGGAATTATTGTAACACCCCGGATTTGATAACCCAGGCCGGGATGCCACCGCCACACTTCCCTAGCAAGACACGAATTCTCCGAGCTTGCTAAAGGGATGCAAGTCTATGGGTATTGAAAAGAGTTTTTAAAAATAAGCCCGGAATTGTTAAAAATAATAATAATATAGCGTAATATCATCCACACGTGATAATAATAATAAGTTGCAGCGGAAATAAAGTTTATGCAGCGGAATTTAAAATATAGGGCCGACATGGCCAAAACACGGGTTAAACAGACCCGTTCATCCAAGTCATGTAAAATAATTAACTAAATGTCCGAAATGATCCCCTAATGCATGATCATGCTCCGTACTCTGTAATAGAAATATAAACAACGGTTTTTATCAGTATTATAAAATACTGAGTAAGTCAATCCTAACATAGCAATAAAGGGGTTTAATTTTAATAATTAAGATTATACTTTTAATCATGCATATAAAATATTTTATTTACCAATTTAAAAATAAGAATCTAATTTGCATACTCTAAAGACACATTTAAATTCATAATTAATAATTTAAGCATGGGCCATTAATTTAAACATGAATTAAAAGCATGAATAATGACATAAATAAATAAATAAAAATCTAAGCTTTTTAATTTTCCCCGTTACACCACCATCTCAACAATATTTAATTTAGCCGGCAATCCGGCGGCCGCGGCCAATTTCGGAAGTGTCATTTAGCCGGTGATCCGGCAGCCGCGGCCAAGTTAGCAAGTTTCATTTAGCCGGTAGCCCGGCGGCCGCAACCTATCCGCCATACCCAGTACTACTCCGGAGCCTCGGGAAACCCATACGGATACTCCCGAGAGTGTAGGCCCAAAATACATTGCCGTTTTGGCATAATTTTTCATTCCAACTTCTCTCGTCCATTATAGGCACGCAGAGAAAAAGGCTAGAGGGGCACCCTGCAGAGCACTCACCCCCTACCTATGTAACCGATATCGTTTCAACTTTAGTGTAAGGGGATTTTAAAAAATATAGCTTTATCATATAACAAGATTTGATCGTTTGTTTAGAAATTTCAAGATCTCACAAGTTTAAAAAAAAAACATTCGATGTCACAGTTTACGCTTTTTTAGTTTAAAAATTCAATTCAAAGGCGATTGATCTGAAATTTTCACAGTATTTCAAAACATCCCAACGAACAACTTTTATGTTTCGAGTTTTTCGGAATAAAGAAGTAAAGCATGTCAAAAATTGAGTTTTCTACACAAACAATAAGTTGTCAGGATTCAGGTTCGTCGCAGTTTCAAAATCTTATTTTTTAACTCACCAAATGGACTCCAAAAATTCTGAAATTTTGTGGACACATACTGGACATGATTATCTACATCTTTTGTTTACATCAAAAAGATTAGTTCGGACTAGAAATGATAGAAATATGCTCATCAAGTTCGGTTAAGTGCACTGTCAATTTTCGAAAAGTTCTTAAAAATGCAGAATATGTCCGACACGATTTGGGGTATCAAAACGCGATGAAAATCTATGAAATTTTTACACGGTGTAGTTTAGGATCTTAGGATCAAAATCTTAGTTTTGAGTTTTTCGGTTGGAACACTCGAAGTAAGAGTTTTGGTCAGATTTCAGAAAACACGTAGATTGGGGTTTTTAGGTTCGATTTCAACGTTTCGTTTTAGATCCAATATTTCAGACGCCCTTAAACCACCCATATTGATGTGGAAGGTATTGACTTACGGTAAGTGAGTTCTTGAATGTCCTAGGGTCGATCGATTCGTCCAAAATCGCCACGGACGGATCTACGCAACACGTTCTTCTTCTCCTTTGGCCACGAGCGTGTTTGCAAGTATAGATCCGCAAGTTAGAATGATTGTTATGATCTTAAAACAATAAAGAAACCTGATTTACATCTTACCAACAATCCAAAGCCTGCAATCCTTGATCTACACACTTCCTCGGTCGGATTTGGTTGCCGAAAAGTCGTCGGAAGGTAAGAACTTGTGTTTTGGATTTTTGGGAGAGTTTGGGATGAAACAAGGGTGTGGATGGCTAATAATGGGGTGTTATGATCATATAATATCGACCAAAATCTGATCCCCTCCGAATTAAGTCAAGATCCCCACGTTGGGACCCGAAAATATGGTAAGAAAGTCGCCAAAACGCGTCATGGCAGGCTGTCCTGTCTCACCCCGCGGTGTCGGCGCGGTTTGGCTCCAGACCGCGCGGCTCTGGCCTGGGCCGGGTCGTGCGATCCATCGGGCTTTTCTCCTCTCTTTCGAACTTCTATTCTCCTACGTTTTCGGGCTCGATTTTTCGGGTCGTTCTCGGATTATGATTCCTATCTTAAATTTATTTCGACTCAAATAAATTTCGTATTCGAAATCTTGAATCCGTCGAGTTTGAATTCGTCGGCTTTTGGCTCCCGTGTAATAATTCATCTAATTAAATTATTTCCAACTTCACGGGTTCTTGGAATTAAAATTCTTTTCTTTCTTGAATTTAATTCCATTTCTTTTGACTCGATTCATGGAATGTCTTTGGCTTCCTTTCCCTCTTTTTATTCCATTTTGAATTTTTGAATCTATCGGCGTTTCATTTCTGAGCAATAATTTATTGCGAAAAATTATTTTCTTCTGCTCAGAGATATTTCGACCTTGACCGGATTAATAATTTTATTCCTTTAGACGCCGCTAAAAATCCTGGGTATTACAATTATGGTAGAGAATTGTTGGGCTGTTGGACTCAATTGGGCTTGGGCTGCTATGAAAAAATAAAAAATAAAAGCAGCTGAACATGGAGAAAGAAGAATAAGTGAGCCCACTAAAGTGGCTTGGAACTATGTTAACTGAACAGTAGGCAATATTTTTGTAATTTTCTAACATCTCAACAGTCAACCTGCCAGAAAATGGTCAGGTGCTTAATTGTAAAAATAAATAACTATAGTATTAATATAATATAATTATAAATAAATTGAGTGTCCAATATTATTGTTCGGACACTCCGAATGATGTCCGTGTCTTGAAAATGGTCAAGACACTCCGAATGATGTCCTCTGTTTGCAAATTCTAAAAATTGAATGTCGACTCCTCCAATTCCCGAATCGTGTCCGATACTCAAAAGAGAGTCCGAGTAACATTTATGAGACCTATGTTCTCTCAATGAGACCTATGTTCTCTCAAGGTTCGAATGAATCTGCCCAATAGGATGAGTTACCGAATGAGAAATGACAAAAAAAATAAATTTAACCCCGAAGAAGAAAAATAAAAAAAGATAAAAAAAATCCTGACTCTGGCCCATGTAAGACAAGCAATATGGCATTCTTGTTCAACAAGTGCAACAATGTTACAATATAATAATGATGTTCTTAGGAAGCTTGGAACGTCTCTACCATTTTTCAATTAATTAGCCGCCCCATTAAACTCTTAATAACCCATATTAGTGTGCTTAGATTCGAAATGAAAAAGGAGAGCAGCTGGCGTCTTGATATACATAGACAAGGTTCTGATGATTATTGATTAAAGGTTACACAACTTATTAGCAAATTAGGATACGAAACCCAGTGGCGTCTCGAACATTTTAGAGGCCCGAACGAAAATAAAGAAAAGGGGCCCCTATAAAATAAATTATATTATATCATCATATAAGATTACTTTAATAATAAACAAATAATCTATTTAAGTTGATTTCACTAAAAAAAAATAATCTATGTAAGTTGCATAACATTAAATAAAAAATACTTCATCCGTATTCAAAAAATTTTAATACTTTCCTTTTTGAGTTGTTTTGAAATAATGTTAACATTTTCTTTTTTGGTAGTTTTTTCCATTCGCACTACTTTTTTTTCCTCCCTTTCTCTCTCATTTCCTTTAATCCCCACCACTCATTTCCCCAAATTTTAAATCACGTGCCACTACCCGATATTAAGATTTTTTTTTTGGCTTTATATGTTAAGATTATTATTTTTTTTGGAAGAGCCATTGAAGGCCTGGAAAGGGGTGGTGGGAGTCCATGCCACACAATTACAAAGGGGAAAAACAAGGAGGGATAGGGGGCGGTGAGGAATCGAACCTCCAATCACATGTTAAGATTATTTGAATAGGAAAAGAGTATAAAATATTGAAAAAATAATTAAAAAACATGTAAATTTTTTTTTTAAAAAAAAAAACTTAAAGGGGCCCCTCAAAATGGGGGCCTGTGCGAACGCTCCGTTCACTTATGCCGAAAGACGGCTCTGACCAAACCCTATTATTAAGTAGAGAATTAGTCCACGAAACTCACTCTTATTGCATTTTTGGATACGCGGATCAGGCATGCATTAATCAAGTAGTAGCATACGCTTTTCTACTTCGGCATTCGGGTGTATTTAATTTGAACGGACGTATTTGAGCTGGAGACACTCGAAATTCATGGCTCAAATCCTCTAATTTTGGGTAAAGGGACGCAGATCACGGTGGCTAAAAAGCGATTCAGAGATTCCGGTCTCAGCCCCGGTCTCTAATAGCGACTTCTCGTCGGAAACAATCAGACCCAAATGGGTACTTATGGCTCTAATACCATGTTAGAAAGAAGATGGACGTAGGGTTTCAACAAAAAATCAATTGGTGATAGGTAGAGCGGTCCATGTCCATATAAATAAGGGATATTCCAATATATAAGCGGTGATATTGCTATTGTAATTTTTTTTTTGATGAATAGGGACGCAATGAAGCGTCGGCAAAATATTGCTATTGTAATTTGTAAATACGTATGCGTACATTTAAAATGAAAAAAAGAAAGGAAAAAAAAAAAAAGAAAAGAGACCACTCGTCTTGATTACAACATTGAGAATTAAATTAGTAAGGTAGCTGTCCAGAGACAACTAATCATAAAACGACATAACAAATAGGAGTAATAAATTAGGATGCGAAACTGACCCTGACCCCATTTTGGACACTAAGATGAGGCCTTAATCCCTGCACCACTTAAATATCTATCGTGGAAATCGGGTTAGTTTCCACCAAAATGAATATCCGAATAATAAAACTATTAATTAAACAATTAAAAAAACATCGAGTTTAACAAGGATCGGCACAAAACTGCCTACGTCATCCGGGCTCACCAAATTATTTCACTCTAAGGGAGAAATATTATAAAAAATATATAGGAAATAATCCTATACAACTAAACCCACTCAACGAGAAAGACTCACAAAGTTAAAACAAAACGAGACCGGGATAAGAAATTTCAAATGCTGGCTTTCTATTTGCCTTGCTTTAATTTGCATTTGCAAGTGCATGTGCCTCTGCAATTGGAGATGCATGGTATATTGCCTTTGCTTTAATTTGCATTTGCAAGTGTGCCTTGCAATTGGAGATGCATGCTTATTTATAGGCAGACTTCCAATCCACCCAATTTAATATCCGACCCATTATTCAACCAATTTCATCTACCATAATAAATGAGCTGGACCGCCACTGTACAATATATCCTCCATAGGTGTTGAATTATTTTCTCTATAAGAGGCATGATGATCTTGTTACCATTCTATTCATCTCTACCGATCGACTGTCTTTAGGTTACTTTTGGAATAGTAATGTAATTAGTCTCCGACTTTGCAGCCTATCCTTTTCTATTAATGATTTCGAATTTTCGCCTTTCAATGGAAGAAAGTGCAATTCTTCGGTACTATGAGGGGAAGACCATTTTCATTACCGGTGCCACGGGCTTTCTTGCTAAGAGTACTACTCTTGCTCTCTCTCTCTCTCAAAAGATAATAACTAGGAAAAAAAAAGAAGTGAATTTAAGGAAATTTAATTTGGCTCTTGTGTGTGAAATGCATGCAGCTTAAATAGTTAGCTCTTTACGTTCTGTAAAAATATGTGTATTAATTCTTTGTTGCCTTGGTTATTCTGAAATAGTTCTTGTTGAGAAGATAGTTCGAGTCCAACCCAATGTCAAGAAATTATATCTTCTTATTAGAGACACAACAGAAAGGTCCGCGAAGCAACGTTTGGAAGAAGAGGTAAGAAATTAAACGACTTTTACTCCGTTTTATTTGTTAAAGTATTTTTTAAAAGATTTGCATATACCACCAAGTTTTTAGCCTTTTCAATGTTCAACTTTAGTTAAAATAATCTAACATAATGTGTTTTCTTGTCACTATTATTACATACACTCTCTCCAATTTTGGTCCAGATAGATAGATCATAGATATATATACTCCCGTGGTTTACAACCCTCTTAAATCATAGCGGCTCGACAAAAATTTGAGTATAAAATTAGCACTTATCTTTTCTTGCATGTGTATGTAGCTGATGAATTGTGAGCTGTTTCAAGTCGTAAGAGAAAAATATGGACAAGACTTCAATTCTGTTATATTGCCCAAACTGGTTCCGATTTCGGGTGATGTGTCTGATGAGGAGAATCTGGGAATACATAATTCTCAACAACGGGAAGAAATGTGCCAAGAAATAGATATCATCGTTCACTCAGCCGCAACCACAAGATTTGATGAGAGGTAATATTAATTGGTAGATACAAACACATAGTACACATAGTCATCTGAATCTAATCTCTCTTTCTCTCTCAGGTATGATGTAACATTTGGAACCAACGTGTTGGGAACAAAGAATGTACAAGATTTCGCAACAAAATGCCCTAAACTGGAAACTCTTCTTCATGTGTCCACATGTTAGAAACACATGCAATCATACTACTGTATTCATTTCATTCATTCATTCATTCCCTTGTTTAATTTGAATTTTAATGCATCAGCTTTTGTGCAAGGCTCAAAGGATGGGTTCATCCCGGAAAGGTTGTTTTCTATGGGTGAAACCCTAAAAGGATCCAAATTCCCACATCTGGACATCAAGGCTGAGCAGAATATAATCCAAGAAACATTACACATTCTTCAGAACGATAAAAATGCAACAGAAAAGGATATCACAAAAGCTATGAGGATTTTGGGCATTGAAAGGTAATTAACCTGCAGGCGGAAAAAAAAAAAAACTATTTAGTCCCATATGGTTTTTTAATTTCCAAAACCATCCCACAAATATCGAGTTAGACGAATCCGTTCCATAATTACCATAATCATTGCCGAACCCATCCATGAACCGGTTTTTTCACTAATCTCGCCGAACCTGTCCCATAACTTCCCTAATGTAGGAATGGGTTCGGCGATGATTAGGGTAGTTATGGAATGTGTTTGGCGATGATTAACGAAAAAATCGGGTTCGTTGACGGGTTCGGCTATGATTAGAGTAGTTATGGGAGGAATTCCGCTAATTTGATATTTGTGGGATTGTTTCGATTTTTTTTTTAAAAATTATAGGACGATATGGGGTTTTTTTTTTCCACGTACAACCTACTAGTAAAGTAGTACTCCCTCCGTCCCATTCCAAATGTCCTACTTACTATTTTTGGATGTCCCATTACAAATGTCTTCTTTCTATAAATAGAAATAATTTTCCCCACCAACAACTATGTGGACCCCACCATATACTCACAAATCAACTCTACCTTAATTCCCGTGTCCAACAGTAACAAGACACTTGGAGTGGGACGGAGGGAGTAATATTTATCACTTAAACACACTCCTTTTTTTCGCATTTTCGCCTATGTATTTTAGGAATTTACAATGCCACTTCTCTTTCTTTCTTTCTTTTTTTCCTTTACTCATTATATTTTTTTCTTAAATTTTATTTAATTTCTTTTTATATATTTTTAGGGCGAATTTACACGGATGGCCAAACACATACACATTTACAAAAGCAATGGGCGAAATGCTTTTTGATACGTTCAATGAAAAAATTAATGCTATTATTATACGACCTCCTATAATCACTAGCACTTATAAAGAGCCATTTCCAGGTTGGATTGAAGGTTTAAGGTATACTTACATCATTTTTATTTGATAGCTCCCATTTATTTTTACTTTTATTTTTTTCCTGAACAATCCATACATGCTAGAAAATAGGTGGTGGGAACCATGCACACAAATACAAAGAGACAAATTAAAGGGGAGAGACAGGGGGTCGGGTGGGGAATCGAATCCTCAGCCTTAGTCAGGGGACTTGACCACTAGGTCAAGTCCTTATCCCCTAATAGCTCCCATTTAACTTTTGATACTGTTTATTGTCTAATTGTGACTTAACTTTTTATTGCAGAATTTACAGTTATATAAGAAAAATATAGTTAAATGAGATACTAGATTTGTCCAATCATTGTAGTTCGAGAATATCAACGTTTTAGTATATTTTTACCTTGTATATCATTTGAGTTGTTAATTGTTAAAAATATTCAATGGATTATACATGAAAAGTCATTATATATATATATAATAGCAACCAAATTCAATAGCTAAATCTTTGGTAGCTAAGCATTTAATAGTTAACAAATTCGGTAGCTCTATCTAAGGAATAAGTTTCCGAATTTGGTAGGTAAAACAATTTTTCTTGTAGCGAATAGAAATAGAGCCGTTACTTTAAAAAAAAAAAAAACATAGAGGTAGTACAGTACATTACTATTTGTTTATTTATTTAATTTCATGTTGATTTCATTGATTTGGATTACATTGATTTCAGTAAACAACAATCACACACACATATATTATATATATATGTTCATTTTATAAGAGAAAGTGCATAAAAAGGAAATACGCGATTAATTTTTGATTAAATTCTCATGTCGGTCAACTTCTAATCGATAGTCTTCCAATTATTATATGAGAAAAACAGAACTTTGGATAGCGTTTTGGTTGCTTATGGTAAAGGGCAATTGACATTCTTCCTTGGCGACTCAGAATCAATCGCTGACATGGTAAGATTTATACCTTCGGGCACTTCTACATTATACAATACAATTATTATTAAATTTAAATGATATACCTGTTCAAATGCACGGTTACCATAATTAAAATGATAGTATTAGAACGAATTAAATAATTTGATGTTAAATCAAATTTATTGTGCATATAAGAAATTAGCAACCAGTTTGTTAATTTACAAAATTCTAATGGCAAGAGGATTGGACCATTATTGTTGGTCAAAATGGTCCTTCAATTACTTGTATGTCCGATATATATGTCAAAAATTCAATTCGTAAGAAATTAAAAGAAATATATTTCATGATATCTACATACACACGCTAGTCCAATACCTTTGTGATTGTTAAACAATTAAATTAATAAATATTTTGGTCCCTTCACAAATTAAATTGGGTATGTGTTATATGACCAATTAAATTTTAACTTCTAATCTTTTGGTCCCTTCACACTTCATTTTTCTTATAATTTTTTATGGCATCGGCTTCTACCACATATTTAAGGAGAAAACTCCTTGTGCATCATCGCCTATAAAAAAAATTAATTAATTAATAATCTTTTTCAATAAAGCAAGCCCTATTTTTGAGGCAGTTTGTACCCTAGTTTATTAAATTAATTTATTAGTATATTAAATTATGTCTACTGCAACAAGGTTAAGGGCTAAATTGAATTAAATGTTATTTGGACTCGCAGAATTCATTACTCTATATGTTTAGTGATAAAGATAAGTACAACCAACACACAAAAATTGGGTCAATGTATTAGGGAAAAATAAATAAATAAAAAAAAAAAAGATGCGAAAAGTTCATATTGGGTGCAGTATATGAAACAATTACTTATTATGTTAATTATTAATTAATGGTGAATGCAGATGCCAGGAGACATGGTGATTAATTGCATGCTTGCCACAATAGCATTATCACAGACAATTATTGATAATCAACAACGTGAGTTGTGTGTTTATCAAATCGGTTCATCCTTGAGGAATCCAATCAAGTATGAAAAGATCTATCAGCTTATGCGTCGTTACTTAACCAAAACTCCATTCCTCGACCACAACACCGGGAGACCTATCAAAATAGGAAAATACACTACCTTAAATTCCATGGCTAGCTTTCGAAACTACATCGCGCGGCGCTATCTGCCATTTCTCAAGGTTAAATTTCAATTGTTTCCATCGGTGAATTTTTCTCACCAAGCATTGACATTTGTCAGTAGTATGTTTAGTGACTAATCATGCATTTTTTATTTTTATTTTTTAACATTTTTTTTAGGTACTGAAATTCGCAAATATTGTGTTTTTCAATTGCTTTGAGAGTCAGTATAGCCGTGCAAGACGAAGCCTCAACCGTATTTCGCGTCTGGCGGAGATTTATAGTCCTTACCTGTTTTTTAAAGGAATGTAAGTTCTGTAGCCACCCACACCTTTTATCTATCTTTCTTCATGGCATTTTATCGTAGTATTAATTCTCAAAAAAAAATTATTAATAAGAGTATATATAATGATTCATTTCTGTTTTGGATATATAGTTTTGATGATACGAACACGGAAATTCTGCGAAGGGCCATAAGAGGAATAAGCAAGAACAATAATAATAATAATACAGAGAAGTGGCTGAATTTTGATCCAGCAGAGATTGAATGGGAGGAATATTTTCTGAATATTCATTTCCCCGGAGTCGTGAAATACGTTGTGAAGTACTAGTAATTAGTAAGCGGGGATTTACTTCTGTTGTATACTCATTGTGCAATCGGATTTGACTTATTATTTCAGTTTGAATAATATGCTTTTGCGGATGTGTTGCTAATAAGGCCCTACATTACAACTATTCTTGCGGAATATGTGAATTTTTGTTATGTTATATAGTAGTATTAAATTAATGTTATAAAATATTTGGTGTTAATACTATATCGCATTATGCTGCATTTATATATTTGAGTAGTTAAATTAAAAAAAATAGTTAACCAAAAAATAATGATATATATTTATATATTAATAAATGTAAATACATATAAATAAAATCTTCTTTTTTTTTCGGTAATTAGTGACGTTACAAGGAACGTCGGTAAAGGAAAAAAACTAAAAACGCTACAGAAACAAGGCAAGGAAAAGAAGTACAAGAAATCAAGTCGGCACTGAAAAGAGGGATCACCCTCATCCGGGGGATAAGCCCAAGTCGTGAAGAACTCAATCGAACGTGCACCACGTTTAGCCAAAGAATCCGCCACAGCATTCCACTCCCGAAGAATGTGGGACCAATGATAGTCCGGACGCTGATCTAGCATATCAGAGATGTTTAAAACAATAGAATGGAGCCAATGTCCCTCATCAACTCCTTCCCTGATCAATCGAAGGGCCTCAAGAGAATCAGAAAAACATGAAGCTTTCTCAATACCCAACGTAATGAGACGCTTAATGCCATTAAGAATACCATGCCGTTCCGCCACGATGTTGGTAGCAGTCCCAATTGTACCCGCGAATCCATCAATCCACTGACCATTCTCATCCCGAATAACTCCCCCAAAACCTTCCTCACCCGGATTACCAAGCGAACTCCCATCTACATGTAAGAAAGTCCCAGCACGTCGAAGAGAATTCCATCAGACAGGTTTTGGATCTATCAATTTAATTTTGCGAGGAAAGGCACTATCAAACAGCTCACCAAGATGATGTGCTTCCCTAACCGTGTTGGCAACATTAACTTCAACACCCTTTAAACATTTAGCATTTCGATGTTTCCAAATACACCATAGCATGGCCCAATGTCTACCTGACCATTTTCTACATATGCGCTTCAACATCACCCCAACATTTGCGGCTATATCCGGCCACAAACTGTTGGTCCCAGTTAACTATCTTGAACTATAAGCACGTCGTTGGCTTGCAGTCTAAACTACGCGAGAACAGATAATACGTGTGTGTGCAGAGTGATAAGCGAAAATCGTAAAACAAGAACAAGAGATTTGGTGACCCAGTTCGATCCAAGCGGATCTACGTCTCGGGGATGCCAATCGAGGTTCTATCACTAACACTCAAAAATTCTAAACCTAACAAGACTTAAAAACAATCAAAAGACAGACTCTATTACCGAGACGACAATTACGGTAGAACAATCGTAGTCTGGACTTCCCCACAACTCCGATCGCTGGACAACCCGTCCAATCTGATTTCTTGATCGCTAAATCCTTCAGATCTTAGAACCTTGGTGTAGCAGACACGTTGAATCGCTCCTTCAGATCTTTCAGAGGTTCCTCGCAAGGCGCAACCTCCTAAACTTGATTGATGAGGATTTTCTCCAATTCGGAGATGCCAATTGAAGCAAGGTGAAGCGCGATCTCGATGATTGATTGAAGATTCGTATTCAGAGAAGAACAAATCATCAAGACTCTAAAGTCTCTCAAAAAGAACTCTTATGAAATCTTGGAGAGAAAACAAACTAACTCAAGAGTGAAAAATCACACAATGAAAATTACAACTAAACTAACTAAAACAATCGATATACAGACTGAAATATATCTAAAAGTGTAAAATAATGATCGATGGAACAACTAAGCGGGCTGAGAACAAAAACTGCCAAAGAGCAATTACCGAGAAGCGGTTACAACCATGTCTGAACTGCTTTCAGGACAAGAGCATCTGCACAGGAGTTTTGTCAAGACAACAACAATCTCCCCCACTCTTATGGAGATGATAATTCCATCACCTAAGAGTGTTGAAACTATCTAAGTCCAAAGAGTACAAGAGACTAAGTAAACAGAGTAAACCAGTACAAAACATGATCAATAAGTAGGATGTCACAGAGTAGTCTAAACACATTAGAAACAACATCCATGAAAGCATTCAGAAAAGATCAGCAGTGCAGAGCATACCAGATTTCCTAACTATTACAGACCCGCAATACTAAAAAGTTGTTCAAAAGTTCAGAAACCACAAAAACAGAAAATAACATCCTGATCAAAGTCATCATCTGCAAAAACATGTTCAAATAGCAGTAAAAGTTTCAAAAAAAGTTACTAAAGCAGTTAAGACTGCTTAAAAACATCAGAACCAAGTTAGTCAGCCACCATTCACCATTCAACACCATACCACTCCCCCATGATGGATTATCACTCCTCATCATTAGGATCAAGGTCCTCATCACCAGCCTGCATGTTAGAAGTATCAAAAGTGTATGGAAGAGAAGAAATAATTTTCAAATTTTCCCTTTTGATAAGCATGGCCTCCTGACTCCATGCGGTGAGACGCTCATTTTGACGAAGAAGCCGACTCTTAAAAGAGTTCACCAGAGCAGGACCGGACAGGGGAGCTCGCTTGAAATCATTGTCCATATTCATTAGGTTCGGTGGTGGATTGTAAGCCTTCAGAGCAACCATTTTGCTATCCTTAATTTTGACTCCAATTGAAAGAAGGAAATCCGTGATCAATGCCGGATAAGGAAGCTTAGCTCCAGTTTTAATGCGCCCATTGGAGTACCTTAACATTTCTTTCAAAAGGAAGTAGCCAAAATTCATTAGTCCCATATGTCGATGAATACAGAGGAGTTTACCCATATTGGAACTGATTCGGGACTGATTCTTCGTTGGAAGAACATTGGAACTGCAAAATTGGTACAAACAGTAGAACTTCAAAGTGAGGCTAACAACACTGAACTTGCTTCGTCCAAACTCTTTGACCTTCTCATTGGAAATATCAAGAGCCACAGTATGAATGTCCTCGGGCATAAGTTCCAAGCCATCGCTTAGGTCATCGTTCAGAGGTAGCTTCAACAACGCACATAGAACAGATGGGGTCAGATCATGAAATTTTCCACGTATATAAATCTTACCAAACCAGGCTGAGTTAGGGTTGAGAATTTCCGGATGGAGGTTGGCATAAAACACCCGAACATGTGAAGGCGAAAATTGAGTAAGGCCTTGAGCCCAGTGTAGAAGATGCCTCTCATCTAGGTAGTCCGAGAAGCCAAGAGTGGTGTAAGGCGTGTGTTTAAACACTTCCTCCAGTTTGAAATCTCTCCTCTTGAGCACCTCATGAGCGAAATTTCTCATGTCATCTGTGAAATACTTCTTGCTATAGGCCTTCTCCGCATCCAACACAATTGGGGCTTTTCGAGGTTTCTTTGCTGCTGAAGCCACTGGAGTC
Source organism: Hygrophila difformis (assembly GCA_030278955.1). Lineage (NCBI taxonomy): Eukaryota > Viridiplantae > Streptophyta > Magnoliopsida > Lamiales > Acanthaceae > Hygrophila > Hygrophila difformis. Next base: position 9,258,731 of record JAOANR010000011.1, read on the forward strand.
GGTTAAACAGGGGGTTGAGGAGTATGGGCCTTTCTCTTCCGAGAGGATCTCCTCTGGGGTTGAGAAGTTTGCGAGGGTGCTCGGCATCTGCGACCTTGATGAGATTTAACAATATCGTCCATCTCCTCTTGAGTGAGGTCGTGGATACCGTTGTGTGCATACGGAGACAACGGCGGTTCCCCGTGCTCGGTATTTAGTTCTCGGACAATCTCGTCCACGGCCGCCAGATCAACTGTGGTTGAGGAGGAGGAGGAGGAATATGTTGAGAATCAACAGCGATAGGCTCAGTGTGTGGAGTAGATTGAGGTGGATTGACGTGCACAACTCCATCGGTTGAAAGGACAAATGTAGGAGGAGGATTAGATGTAGAAGCATTAGGGTTACAAGTATTTGGGGGAAAAGAGGTTCCCTATTGCGCAGTAGAGCCCTTGACCCGCAACAGATAGAGGAGGATTTATTCAATCACATAGTTTGGGCTCCTAGAATATGGCGCCCTTGGGGCTTTCTATTTGATTGTATCAAAAAGCCCAATGAATTGGGATTTCCCTATTGGTCCAGGTTATTTCGGGGTAAGCGGATCATTTATGATGAAGAGGATGAGCTTCAAGAGAATGATTCGGAGTTCTTGCAGAGTGGAACCATGCAGTACCAGACAGGCTCTGGAAGCAATTCCGGGGGGGCCCTATGAGAATTTAGAAATCCGACGCTTTGATCGGATAAAAGATCCTGAATGGAATGATTTTGAATATCGATTTATTAGTAAAAAACATAGTTTGAGGAATCATCACAATTCTAGTTACAGCGGTGTCGATCTTTTATTTGTCGTCTCACGGCCATATTATTAAATGCTTGTGGTAAGAATGGATTTCGTTCTAATGCTCGGAAATGGTATTCCAAAGCTTTCGTATGTTCTCCATTACTTGTATGGATAAGACAGATATATCTTTAGATGAATACGAGGAGATAGATTCATTAAAAAACCCTAGATGGGAAAAGAAAACTATCGTATATCATAATCATAATAATGTCTATAGTAGTGGGGTAGTATGGGACAAAAAATAAATCCACTTGGTTTCAGACTTGGTACAACCCAAAGTCATCATTCGCTTTGGATTCGGCCACAATCCGCTGAAGTGCTTCAGGATTCAGGCGAATAGGCTGAGAAGACAACGCCGGAGAAGGTGGCGGAGGAGTATTTGAGTCAGTTATGGAGTTAGACTCATCGAGGTCGGAGATAATCACCATATTTGGGAAAGTTTCTTGTAGATAACTTACAATCAGAGAAAAAAGGAAAGAAAAGTTAGAGGAAAGCGTATGGAAGAATGAGGAAAGAAGGGACCTTTAATGGAGGAGATGGTGGCCAGGGACCTTTAATGGAGGAGATGGTGGCCGGAAACCGAAGAGGCGGAGAGCATTTTTCGTAAAACGTGGGCAACGTGACCAGTCTGCAGCAGTTGCAGAGCCGACGTGACGTCATCCAGGCTGCCGCGCGTGATGATGGTGTTCCGGACAAGACTTCTCCATTTTGGGCCTATTACTTTTGGGCCTGCAAAGGTAATATTTTAACATTGCAAAACATTAGGCCCAATTACTAAGTAATTTAATTGTGATAAGAGAGGCCCAAGGTAGTCCTTAAGCATTTGAATTTTTCCCCATCCAGTGCCTTTGTTAGAATGTCTGCTCGTTGCTCCAACGTCCCAATATGCCCTAACCTGCAAATATTATCCTCCACAAGATCTCGTATAAAATGGTAACGAATATCTATATGTTTGTTCCTATTGTGTAAAACAAGGTTTTTAGAAATATTGATTGCACTAGTATTATCACAGAAAACTAAAAAATCATTCTTAATGATACCGTAGTCCTGAAGTAGTTGTTTCATCCAAAGCAGTTGAGAGTAGCAACATGTGACAGCAATATATTCTGCCTCGGCTGTGGATAGAGCTACGATATTTTGTTTTCTTGAATACCAGCTTACTAAATTGTTCCCCAAGTAGAAACATCCTCCTGTTGTAGATTTTCTGTCATCACAGCTACCAGCCCAATCTGAATCTGTATACCCAATTAGATCAAGAGATGATCTTTTAGAAAACAAAATCCCAATGTTTAATGATCATTTAATGTATCTCATTATCTTTCGTACTGCCTTCATATGAGACTCTTTAGGATCCGATTGAAATCTAGCACATACCCCCACACTGTATGAAATGTCTGGCCTAGAAGCAGTAAGATAAAGTAAGCTGCCAATAATGCTTCTATAAACATTTTGATCTACTGACTTCCCAGCTTCATCCTTGGTCAGCTTCTCCTGTTGTCCTAAGGGCGTCCTGATGACCTTGCAACTATCCATATCAAATTTCTTTAACATATTCTTTGCATACTTTTCCTGACTCAGAGATATACCATCAGCTTCTTGTTTAACTTGAAGTCCCAAAAAGTAGTGCAACTCTCCCATCATAGACATCTCAAATTCTGATTTCATCGAATGTACAAACTCATCTCTGAGTTTGGCTAATGTTGATCCAAAAACTATGTCGTCGACATATACTTGAGCAACAGTTAAGTGGTCGTCCTGATGCTTCACAAACAACGTCTTATCAGCGTTTCCTCTCTTAAATCCACGGGTAACTAGATACTTCGACAATCTTTCATACCAAGCCCGTGGTGCCTGTTTCAATCCATATAGTGCACCTTTGACACGATAAACATGATTCGGATGCATTGATCTTCAAATCCAAGAGGTTGGGCAACATAGATCTCTTCCTTAATTTTCCCATTTAGGAAGGCTGTCTTTATATCCATCTGATAAAGCTTAATATTCAATGAACAAGCAATAGCTAGAAGAATCCTTACCGCCTCCATGCGTGCAACGGGTGCGAATGTCTCACCGTAGTCGAGTCCCTCAATTTGAGTATATCCTTGTGCAACTAGGTGTGCTTTATTCCTGACTATATTGCCTTTTTCATCGGTTTTGTTTTGGTACACCCACTTAGTGCCGATCACATTAACATTTGGAGGTGGTTCAGTCAGCTCCCAAACGTCATTCCTTTCAAATTGAAGTGGTTCAGTCAGTATTCATCCTTCAAGGCTTCTAATGTGTTCTTAGGCTCTATCTTTGACACAAAACAATTGAAGCCAGCTAGTTTCTTGAAATCTATAGCTTTACGTCTAGTCTGCCTCTGTGCTGTAGGATCACCAATAATGTCATCAGTAGAATGATGCTTATGAACTCTCGGTCCTCTTCTATTGCTTTGAACATTTTCTACAGGTTGTTCCTCAGATACCTGTTGCTCTGTAGTCTCAACATCCACATGACTATCTGAATCCTTATCCTATTGTTCGGGAATGACCTGTTCATTCTCAACAATAGGCTCATGATTTTGATGAGATAAATGATGATGATCATCATCAGACCTGTTATCTATTAGATCAAAATCCTCAAAAACAACATTAGTAGTTTCTATCACCTTCTTAGCATTTAGGAGATATACACGATAAGCTTTCGAAGTATTAGAATAACCAATGAAATAACCATCATCAGATCTAGAAGCAAATTTCTTTAAATTTTCTCTATCTCTTAGAACATGGCATTTACAACCAAAGATATGAAAGAATTTTACCGTAGGCGTGTTACCTTTCCACAATTGATAAGGGGTAGAATTTGTATGTGGTCTCACCATCACACGGTTTGCAATGTGGTTGGCTGTATTAACAGCTTCAGCCCAAAACGTCTTACTCATCGAACTTGCAAGCAGTAAAGATCTTGCCATCTCTTGTAGAGTTCTATTCTTTCACTCGGCCACACCATTTTGTTGAGGAGTTTTAGGGGCTGAATACTCATGTACAATCCCATGCTCGTCACAAAAAACGGTCGAACGATTGATTTTCGAACTCCTTACCATGGTCAGTTCGAAGTCGAGCAATCATTCTTTGCTTTTCATTCATCAAACGCAAACTCAAGGCCTCAAAATATTCAAATGATTCATCTTTTTTCCTAAGAAAATGAACCCAAGTAAAGCGAGAATAGTCATCTACACAAACTAAAATATACCTTTTACCATTTAGACTTTCGACTTTAATAGGTCCCATAAGGTCCATGTGAATTAAGTCCAGGCAGTCCTTTGTGGTAATTTGAGCAACCTGTTTGTGCATAGAACGTGTCTGCTTTCCCTTGGCACAATCTCTGCAAACTGTGAGATCGTTTCGAGGTAGCTTTGGTAACCCTTGAACTGCACTTGAGTTACTCAGCTTGTGCAAAGATCGGTAATTTAGGTGTCCAAGACGTTTGTGCCATAAGTTCGTCTGATCAGTGTTGGTAAGCAAAGCCTGAGAAGTGTCTTCGTTTAAGATATAACAATTATTCTTCGAACGACCTCCTTTCATAATGCTATCATCTTGATCATCAAAAACTTTACATGAGTGTTTGGTAAAAAGGACCTGTAAATCTTCATCACAAAGTTGACTAATAGAGATAAAATTAGTTGTTAGTCCTTTAACATAGTAAACACGAGAGAGTTTAGAAAGTATCCCATCCTTAACTTTACCAAAACTAGCAATTTTGCTTCGTTTACCATCTCTAAAAATGACATCTCCACATTCCCTTTGAATGTAGTTAGCTAAGAGGTCTTTCCTTCCAGTCATGTGTCGTGAGCATCCGGAATCAAAATACCATTGATCGTTTCGTTGATGTGCCTGCAACGAAAGAACAGCAAAGCATACAGAATCCTTATTTTTATTTTTAGGTAACCATACCTTCTGCATTCTAAATTTCTTTCGAAGTTCCTGATCAGGCCAAACGACTGGTCTTCCATTCATAAGATCCCTTAAAATTCGCATACAAGTATCAGCTGTGTGTCCAGGTAGATTACAATAGAGACAGTCCCGCTTTCGTCTGGACGACGAGCGATCTTCTTCAACAAAGGATTCTTCATGAGTTGAGGGCAGAAATCCTCCACTCGTGAACTTTGTTTTGCTTGGTGTAGATTGCTTTGTGTACCCTAAACCTGTTTGATCTCCAACACGTTTTCCCATAGAAAGAACTTCATCAAGTTTATTTTTACCTTTAGATACCTTTTGAAGCTCATTATTCTTGGCTTTGAGATCATCAAGCTTCTTCTCCATATCAAGAATTTTGCTTTTAAGAGTGTTGATCTCCTTTTGCATGACTTCAGTTTTCTCAACTTCAAGGTCGTATGCAATACCAACGTCTGCCAGCTGTCCCAACAGTTTTTTGTTTTCCTGGACTGCAACCTCAAAGTCCTCTTTAAGCTCATTGTAGTCAGCAAGTAGTTGATCGTACTCATCATCACTTTCACCTGAATCAGAATCATATTTGTTAGGTGAAAAACATATGGACTTGACAATACCTTCTATTGTAGGGCTTGCAACTCTCGAAGTGAAGGCAACGACTTCATCATCTAATTTTTGTTCTTCAATGGTTCCTTCATTGTCATCATCGCTTAAAGTTGCTTGCAAAACCTTCTTCTCTCTCAATTCTCGTCTCTTGGTCGTCGCACATTCAGTTTGAATATGTCCTCTACCTCTGCATTCATAGCATATCACGGATCCAAATTTATCAGGTTTGCCATAATCCTTCTTTGAATTGAATCGATCAGACTTGCTGCTATCCTTCTTTTTGAAGTCCTTCCGGGGTTGTCTGTCCGTCATTTGAACATCACTGGAATTGCGACCTTGACGTTTGTTGAACTGTTTGGCTCTTCTGTCTTGCAACATCTTGGCTACCTTTCTAGTAATGTAAGATACATCATCTTCAGAGGAATTACCAGAGTCTTCTTCCACGTTGAGAGCGATATTCCTTATTGACTCTTCTTCTAGGTGGTTCATTTCATAAGTTTGAAGAATTCCAACCAGGCCGTCCAAAGTAATAGTATTCAGCTTGTCCAATTCTTCCAATGTAGCAACCTTCGGGGCATACTTCTTAGTAAGAGTCCTCAACATCTTCCGAACGAGTTTCTGATTATCATAAACTAATCCCAAGGAGTAGGCTTGATTCACAATATCCTTGAACCTCCCATAATAGACTGAGATCGACTCGTCCTTCTTCATCTTCAGATTCTCGAACATAGTCTCAACGCGTTGTAGCTTAGTAGCACGAACGTCTTCGGAACCTTCATACATCACTTCAAGTGTTTTCCAAGCATCATAGGCTAATGTGTGGTTGGTGACCAATTGGAACCGTGGCTCATCCATAGCGCTGAAAATTGCATTAAGGGCAGTGTAGTTTCCTTTCTTGGCATCTTTCTCAGCTTGTGTATATTCAGTCTTGGTTGCTGGCCGACTACCAGGTGGATCTGTGGAACCTTCCGGAACTGTCTGTGGTCGAACTGGTGCTGTCCAGGCAGTCTCTACCGCATCCCAAACTTCATCTCCAAGTGCCATCAAATGAATTTTCATCCGTGTTCTCCAGTATTGATAATTGGTGCCATCAAATAAAGGTGGTCTTGAAACAGATGCACCCTCTCTACTCATCTTTCAAGATTTCTACTAATCGTCTCTAGTTCGTCAGAGTCTACCGCTCTGATACCAAGTGTTGGTCCCAGTTAACTATCTTGAACTATGAGCACGTCATTGGCTTGCAGTCTAAACTATGCGAGAACAGATAATACGTGCGTGTGCAGAGTGATAAGCGGAAATCGTAAAACAAGAATAAGAGATTTGGTGACCCAGTTCGATCCAAGCGGATCTACGTCTGGGGGATGCCAATCCAGGCTCTATCACTAACACTCAAAAATTCTAAACCTAACAAGACTTAAAAACAATCAAAAGAAAGACTCTATTACCGAGATGACAATTCCGGTAGAACAATCGTAGTCTGGACTCCTCCACAACTCCGATCGCTGGACAACCCGTCCAATCTGATTTCTTGATCGCTAAATCCTTCAGATCTTAGAACCTTGGTGTAGCAGACACGATGAATTGCTCCTTCAGATCTTTCAAAGGTTCCTCGCAAGGCGCAACCTCCTAAACTTGATTGATGAAGATTTTCTCCAATTCGGCGATGCCAATTGAAGCAAGGTGAAGCGCGATCTCGATGATTGATTGAAGATTCGTATTCAGAGAAGAACAAATCATCAAGACTCTAAAGTCTCTCAAAAAGAACTCTTATGAAATCTTGGAGAGAAAACAAACTAACTCAAGAGTGAAAAATCACACAAAGAGAATTACAACTCAACTAACTAAAACAATCGATCTACAGACTGAAATATATCTACAAGTGTAAAATAATGATCAATGGAACAACTAAGCGGGCTGAGAACAAAAACTGCCAAAGAGCAGTTACCCAGAAGCGGTTACAACCATGTCTGAACTGCTTTCAGGACAAGAGCATCTGCCCAAGAGTTTTGTCAAGACAACAAAACAAACTCTCAGATGCAACGCCAAGATACCTCCAGCACGTAGCAGCCCATGAGCAATGGAAAAAAGGTGTCGAATCATTTCCGACTCAGAGCGACAGATGCTGCAATCTGGAATTTGAGCAATTCCACAGGCATACCTCAATGCGTTAGTAGGCAATGAATCATGAATCATTAGCCACACCAAAAATCTGATTTTTTCCGGATCATGTATCTTCCAACACCAGGCGTACTGTCCATCCATAATGACCCCTCGCTGTGCCAATAACCAAGAGTAACCAGACTGCACAGTATAGTTGCCACTAGATGTCCCTATCCATCTCCAAGTATCTGCCACCTCCGGATGAAGAACAAGGGAACTAACCTTGTTGATCTCATCTTTAATATGTGCAGGGACTTGGGTATACAAGGCGTCCTACTTCCACTCACCATTTTGATATACATCATTCATAGTCAGCTCTGAATCCACTATATTAACATAAGGGACCTTCGGAGCAAGTTGGCCAATCGCCGACCAAGGATCATACCAAAAACTACAGCTGCCATTCCCGATCTGAATACGAAAACCCTCGGTTAAGAATGGCGACACTTTCAACAGCGATTTATAGAAGGCCGAGGCCGAAACACAACTGGATAGAGATCCTCCCAGATAATGATATTTAGCAGCCAACAACTTAGTCCATGGTTTAACCGCTATTGTCCTAACATCCATGAGAGGTTTCCCAAGCATCGCTATATTCATATCTCTACAAGATCGAATGCCTAGTCCTCCCATTCTTCTTGGAGCCGCTACTTTAGCCCAACTGACTAAATGAAGCCCTCGTCCATTACTGCCCTTCCAAATAAAATTTCTCAAATGCCGATCCACGTCCTCAAAAATAGAGGAAGGCTGCCATGCGCCTTGCATAAAATATGTAGCAACGGTCGATAACACGACCCTTGCTAAAGTAGTTCGTGTCGCCTTGTTCAACAATGCCCGCTTCCACGTTCCAAGTTTACTACGAATCTTATCAATGAGGAAGGAATAGTGTACACGAGAGGCCGCACCATGGTAAATCGGGAAGCCCAAGTATCTATCCAGTGAAGAAGCGAATTCAATATTTAGGATTGAAGAGAGCTCCAGGCGACAACTAGGAGAGACTGAATACGAGGCATAAGCAATAGATTTATGCACATTGATTTTAAGGACTGCTGCACAAGCAAAGCTAGATAAAACAGCATCCATACATTGACCACTCTCAATCGACGCTCTAGAAAAGAGAAGGAGGTCATCTGCAAACATGAGATGAGACAATGGCTCAACACCTCTGGCTAACTGAATAGGCGTCCAATCACCATCCTGAACCTTGGATATTATCGTGCGGGACAGTTTCTCCATCACGATAATAAATAAGTATGGCGAAAGAGGATCCCCTTGTCGAATGTCTTTTGTTGGTACAAACGGAGAGAGGGCATCACCATTCCATAGGAGGGAGTACACCGGCGAGCGTACACAAAACATGATGATGTTAATAATGGATGCCGGAATCGCCATATCCAGCAGACAACCTTCTAAGAAATCCCAGTTGATATTATCATAAGCCTTTTCAAGATCAACTTTAAGGAGGAAGTCTTGTGGCTTTCGCTGCCTAAGTTTGAAAGAATGAACCACCTCTTGTAATAGGATCGCATTGCCGGCCATCCCTCTACCCGGGAGAAAAACTGATTGATAAGGACCAATATATTTTCTTAAGTGAGGCCTTAGCCGATTCACCAAGACTTTGGTGAGGATTTTACAACTCACATTGCACAGACTGATCAATCGAAACTGACGAATCTCCGTAGGAATATGAACTTTAGGAATCAAGCAGATAAGAGTTGTAGCCAGACTTGGATCAAAGCAGCCGTGTCTAAGGGCCTGTTGAACGAATTCCATCACTCTGTCGCCAACCAAGTGCCAGTATAGTTTATAGAAAATTGCTGGGAAACCGTCCGGGCCTGGAGCAGCTAAATCTTGAAAATATAAGTTTACATAAAAAAAAAATTGAAAATATAAAGGTATTATTTGAGGGTTCAAATAATTTTTTAATATCTTAATATTTTATTTAATAAATTAAATTAGATAGTATTTATAATTTACATAAAATACGTTCACTACAAGAAAAAAAAATGGATTATCGACCGAAAATGCGGTCGGTAACCCTCTTTTACGGGTCGTTTCGGCCTTTACCGACCGAATTGCCGACCGCAAAAGTCGGTCGGTAATCTGTTGGTATGGAATTTTCTGCCGACCAAAAAATCTTGCCGTCGGGACCCTGCCGACCGCACGTGGGTCGGCAAAATTACTGACCGAATTACCGACCGCAAGTGTGGTCGGTACTATCTAGTCCCAAAAGGTCCCGGATACTGTAACCAACCGAAATACCGACCGCAAATTTCGGTCGGTAATTCGCTTTTATGAAAAAAAAAAAGAATGTGCTTAGGAAGGCTCGAACACAATCCCTCATATCCCCACCAACCTTCGCCCTCAACCAACATGGCTAGCTATCCAATCCACAAATTATATCACTCCATGTGTCATATATTACAGCCCTCACAAGCACTGAAGAGAGGGCTCGAACCCTGGTTGGAAGAACTTCCCCGCGCGCGCGTACCATTGGGACACAATACATTTCATGTCATTATCATTAACTCTTTTTATATAATATATATAAATTTATATATATATACATATAGAAATATTAATTTGTAAATTAACTAAATTGAAACAAAATAAAAAATTAAAATTATATTAATTAAAATTTAAAAAGAATTCATAAATTAAATCAAATTTTTTTTATAAATAATAAAAATCCCCAATAAAATAAAGGCTAGGAAAGTAAAATAGGTTATTATTATTTTTTGTAGTGGTTATTATTTTTTTTTGGCGATACAGCCAATTAAGGCTAGGAAAGTAAAATAGGTTATTTAACAAACTAATTAAACGTAACTATAATAACAAAATCTTTTTAAAATTTATGATTTTTTTTTTTGAGGCAAGAACCATTTTATTCAACATGGAACAATGAGAAAATTTATGAATTAAATTACTTAAAACATATGGTAAATTATATTCGAATCAAACTAATACAAAGCAAAAACTAAATATATTTATATTTAGTTCAACTTAGGCAATGTCATGACGACCTGGCCTATGTTAGATTTGCGTAAGAAGAATAACTATATTAAAAGAAAATTTTTAAATTTCGGGGTCTAAATATAATAAAATAAAAATATTTGGGCCAACTTATAATAATAAAAAAAAGACTACAAAAGTTATGGGACTAAATTACTTATTAGGAAAGATAAAAGACTAAATTTGTAACTAAAGATACTTAAGTGGTAATTATTCTCATCAATTACTGCCATATCATCTAATTAGGTTAATTAGGGGTATCAAAATGAAATTGGTTAAATTAAGATACTTGGAGGATAATTTTAGTAATTAACAAAATTAAATGACAAAATTGATAATTAAAAATATTTACGGGACTAATAGAGCGTATGTTTTTATTATTCCTTTCAAGTACTAGAATAGCTATATATATCAGCAAATTTTGTTAGATTAGTCACCGCTTCCCTACATGTAATTAACTAATTATATGCCAAGTAAGACTGTTTGTTTTGCCCCTTTTTTTTTCTTCCTTTTTGAAAAAAAAAATACAAAAGTCCTTTAGGAAATAAAATACAAAAATACAAACATGTTTATGTCATTTTAGGTATAAAAATATAAAAATATTCCTATTTAATAAGGAAATAAAATAAATGATAAATATCCTTATAAGATTTATGTCTATTTTAGTAATTTTAATATATAAAAAGTCCTTCAATGCACAATTTATCAAAACATGTTTCCGTTGAAAAGCACTCACTTTGGCGACGCCCTCCTCTTTTATTGGCGCGAAGTCGAACAGAACCAAACCAAAAGGAAGCACAGAAGATGAGCAATCATAACGACCGGAAAAGGAAAACATATATAAAATCCACATACAATGCAAAACAAAATAAAGCATCATATCATGTGACCAGAATCAGAGTTGAAAGAATAACTTACCATTAGGGAGTTGAACTAATTTAATATCCTTCTCAACAACCAGTGCACCATTATCATCCTATAAATCTCAGCACTACAGAAAGCTCAATGCATCATATCATAACTCAAACAAGAAGAAAAGAGAAAGCAATTGTGTCAAGAAATGGGATTTGGAAGCCAAAGTTCCTTCTTCTTTCTGCTACTCGCCGTGTTATCATCAATAGCAAGAGACGCAGATGCTGCACGCCAACTCCTGGAGTTGGCTTTACCCGAGATTCCCAAGCCTGAATTACCGAGTATTCCAAAGCCAGAGCTGCCAACATTGCCGAAACCGGAGCTGCCCGTGTTGCCTAAGCCTGAATTCCCATCATTGCCTAAACCCTAATTCCCATCATTACCCAAGCCTACGATCCCAACACTGGAAAAGGCTGAGCAGAAAACACTGCCAAAGCCTGAGATTCCAGAATTGCCAAAGCCTAAAATCCCGGAACTCCCTAAACCTGAGGTGCCAACACTGCCAAATCTGCCAAAACCTAAAGTTCCCAAACTGCCTGAGCTTTCAAAGGTCCCTGAATTTCCACACCCTACTTTTCCAGAAGGACCGAAATCTCCTTGATTTGCATCAAGGAAGAAGTTATCAAGAATTGGGTCTCTAACACCTAAATTCTATGGCATGAGTCCAGTATGATTTATTATGGATTTGCATCAAGGAAGTGTTGAATAAACTCATTTCACGTCTGCGCACGCCATTCAAAAAGAGTTTGTCGTAAAAAATATACACCATGCGTGTCTGAAGTGCATTTCGTCAAAAGCAGCTAATTGCGTATCTCTCATGTATGCCATATTTGTCAAAAAGATTGTAATTTATGTCTCCACGTTTGTCAGTTCATTAGGCTATAAATAGTATGTATTATAGAATGAAAAATGCGGAACGAGTTTTAGAAACATAACATCTAAACTCAATTGTTCTCCCCAATTCAAAATTCCAACAGAATTGGTATCAGAGACTGAGCGATCAAACTCAGAGCAAAAAAAAAAGAGTATAAACACACAAAATTAAAAGAATTAAATCGACCCACCATTGTCTCCTCGGAGCTGCTGTGCCGCCTGCTCCTCCCCACTGGTTCACCTCTTTCCGGCGAACCCGCACTACCACAGCTGCCGCCAACCAGATCTGCAACTCCGGCTCCAGTCAGACACAGCTGAACCCGCCACTCCTCCTGCCAACACTAGCTGCAGCCCACACGACCAACGAACCTGCTGCTACTTTTACCGATCTGCTGTTGCCCATCAGCCTCCTCCAAGCGCCGCCCAGCAGCCTTCAAGCTCCGCCTGCTCGCCGTCGTGAGAGCCGCTCCTCTCTCCTGCTACCTGTGCTACTCCGCTGCTGTCCCACCATGTCACCAAAATGCCGAGGCCGTCGACCACCATCTCCAGCACTCAAGCACTCAATCTGCTCCAGTGTTGAATTGAAGAAGAAATATTGAAACTTGGTCCCTGGTTCTTTACATTAAAGAGAGCTGGTGGTTGGGTCATAATTTGTCCAACTATCACTGCCAATGTTATTAAAGAACCGGGTTGAAAAAGTCAAATAGCAATTGATTGAAGTATTAAATCTCTGGGAGGTTGAAAATATCAACTCTGGGGCCGAAGAATTTCATTAAAGCTGGGGAGAAATTTTTTTTTTCCAAATTGAAAAGTCTGAGCACAGGAAGAAGCTGCGAAAATCAGTGCAAAATAAGAGGAGGTCCTGCAATTATTCAGAAAATATTGTTCACAATAGCGTCAACCAGTTCTCTTCAATCACAGTTGCCCAAATTAACAAAAATAATTACAGGAGTTGGAGTATCCAGATGGAAGCATTATTGGGCTCACTTGACGTATGGGATTGCGTGGAAAATGACTTTGCAACATCAATGGAGCAAGAGCAAGATGAGCAAAAATTAAAGGAGCTGAAGAAAAGGGAGAAAAAGGCCATTTTCACAATTTACCAAGCAGTAGAAGAATCCACCTTTGAATTAATTGCTACAGCAAAAACTTCAAAGGAAGCTTGGGAGATATTGAAGAAAGCAAATGAAGGGGTAGATAAAGTGAAGAAGATCCGACTTCAAACCTTGAGAGCCCAGTTTGAATTATTGCGCCAAGGCAATACGGAGAACATATCTAATTATTTTGCTCGAGTCATATCTATTGTTCACCAGATGAGACAGAATGATGAAGAGATGAGCAACGTTCGAGTGATTGAAAAAATCTAGAGATCTTTGGACTCAAAGTACAACCTCATAGTTGTTACTATTGAAGAAACCAAAAATCTTGAGGTATTGACCATTGGAGAGCTGATGGGTTCTCTGCAAGCATATGAACAGAGAATAACAAGCAGAAAAGATGATCAGTCCCAAGAACAGGCGCTTCAGTCCACTCTCTCATTCAGAAGGAATAATCTATCCCGAGGAGGATCCCAACGTGGAAGATTTCAGCCACAAAGAGGAAAAGGTGGCCAAGTACCAATCCACGGGTATAATCAGAATACCCAGTTTAATGGAGAAAAACAAAAAGAGCGTGGTCGTGAAGCCTACCGAGGCCGAGGAAGACATAAAGGTCGTGGACGTGGAAGGAATTCCGGACAGAGATATGACAAATCAGAAATCCAATGTCATATCTGCAAGAAATTTGGCCATTATGCCAATGAATGCTGGTATAATCCAAACAAAGTGGAAGAAAAGGCGAATCTTGCCGACAAAGAAGAAGTAAATGATAGAGAAGTGTTGTTCTTGACAAGCACTGGATCAAATGCAACCAGTGATGTGATGTGGTTCTTAGACACATGAGCCTCAAACCACATGTGTGGAAGGAAGTAATTGTTCACCAGACTTGACCAAAGAGAGCTTGGCAATGTCACATTTGGTGATCTCTCAAAGAAGCCAATCGAAGGGAAAGGCGATATAACCTTTCAACTCCAAGATGGAAGAAAAGTAAGCATTTCAGATGTTTATTATGTTCCACATATAAAAACCAACCTCTTGAGTGTTGGACAGTTGCTCGAGAAAAAATACAAAGTGATGATGGAGGACTTGTCACTGAGCATGCGAGATCAGAACAACAATCTCATTACCAATGTGAGGATGACGAAGAACATGATGTTCCCATTAAAATTCAGCATCAATGAAGTAAGCTCCCTCAAAGTTACAAGCATGGATAACTCAACACTTTGGCATCGTCGTTATGGGCATCTGAACTTTGAAGCATTAAAGTTGCTTGAAAAGAAAAACATGGTGATCGGAATATCAAAATTGGAGAATCCCAACAAGCTGTGTGAAGTTTGTGTCATGGGAAAACAACACAGAAACCCATTCAATAAATACAAGTTGAGGAAAGCAGCTTCCAGACTTGATTTGGTGCACTCCGACGTATGCGGACCAATTACTCCCGAGTCCATTGGAGGAAATAGGTATTTCCTAACATTTACTGATGATTATAGTGGAAAAACATGGATTTATGTGTTGAAACAGAAAAATGAAGTCCTTACAAAGTTCAAGGAATTTAAAAAGCTTGTTGAAAAGCAAAGTGGATGCCAAATCAAGTGCCTGCGTACAGATAGAGGAGGTGAATATACCTCAAGGGAGTTTGACACTTTTTGCAAAGAACATGGGATATCGCATCAACTCACCATGCCACAAACACCACAACTGAATAGCGTTTCAGAAAGAAAGAATCGAACGATTCTTAACATGGTTCGATGTATGCTCAAAGAGAAAAATATTCTCAAAGAATTTTGGGGTGATGCAGTTGCTTGTTCTGTTTATTTATTGAACAGGTTTCCTACGAAGAGTGGTGATAGGACCCCTGAAGAAGCTTGGAGCCTACGCAAACCATGAATTGACCATCTATGAATTTTTGGAAGCGTTGCGTATGCAAAAGTGCAAGAGGAGAAAAGAACAAAGCTTGAAGACAAAAGTCAAAAGTGCATTCTTCTTGGCTATGGTGAAAATTGCAGTGGTTACAAGCTGTACAATCCAGTAACTCGCAAAATTGTAATGTCAAGAGACGTGGAATTTGATGAAGAACAGGCATGGGATTGGAATTCTCCAAAGCAGCTCACAGAAGTCCTACTTGAAGATGAGCAAGAATCCATGAAAGAAAGGCAAGCAGAACCTGAAGAGATATCATCACCACCACCAGAAAAAATTCAAAATAATCCAGAAAATGATGGCCCAAACAGTAGCAGCCCACTCATTCGAATGACACGAATGATCCAAGACATTTATGATACTACAAGTGCAATTGATGATGAATTCATTAATTTCTGTCTCTTTGCAGATCGTGATCCTTTAACTTTTCAGGAAGCTTGTAAAGAAATCAAATGGCAGAAAGCTATGGAGGAAGAAATCCAGGCGATAACAAACAATGACACATGGGATCTTACACCACTTCCTCGTGGACACCAAGCCATCAGAGTCAAATGGGTGTACAAAACAAAAAGAAATGAGAAGGAAGAAGTGGAGAACCATAAAGCAAGATTGGTTGCAAAAGGGTACAAGCAAGAATTTGGGATTGACTACGATGAAGTCTTTGCCCCAGTAGCCCGACTTGAAACCGTGAGACTGCTCATTTCAATTGCAGCCCAAAAGAAGTGGAAAATATATCAAATGGACGTGAAGTCAGCCTTTCTGAATGGATACCTGAAAGAAGAAGTCTACGTTGAGCAACCACCAGGTTTCACTATCAAAGGCCAAGAAGATAAAGTCCTCAAGCTAAGAAAAGCCCTTTACGGCTTGAAGCAAGCCCCCCGTGCATGGAACTCGAGAATTGATGAATATTTCTCTCGAGTTGGTTTTCAGAAATGTCCGTACGAACGTGCTTTGTACATGAAAGTCAATGCAAGTCAAGATGTGCTGCTAGTGTGCCTCTACGTGGATGATTTGATTTTTATGGGAAGTAATGCAAAAATGATCAAAGAATTCAAGCAATCCATGGAGAAAGAGTTCGAGATGACAGACTTGGGATCAATTAATTACTTTCTGGGCATTCAAATTCAACAAGAAGCTGAAGGAATATTTGCATCCCAAGAAAAATATGCCAATGAGATTCTAAAGAAGTTCAACATGGAAGATTGTGAAATCGTGAACATTCCAGTGGAGTGCGGCACCAAGTTGTCCAAAGAAGAAGAAGGTAAACCAGTAAATCCGACGTACAACAAGAGTATTGTTGGTTGCCTTCGATACCTGACGTGTACTCGCCAAGACATTCTTTATGGTGTTGGATTGGTTAGTCGATACATGGAGAAGCCTATGACTTCTCACTTGAAAGCAGCAAAGAGAATTCTGAAGTACATAAAAGGAACGATTGGTCATGGATTACTATACCCAAGTAATGGAGATGCAAAGCTTACTGGGTTTAGTGACAGTGACTGGGCTGGAAGTTATGATGACCGTAAAAGTACAACTGGATTCGTCTTTTTCAATGGCGAAACGGCTTTTACCCGGTCTTCGAAAAAGCAAGCTGTTGTTGCCTTATCAACTTGTGAAGCAGAATACATTGCGGCATCATCTTGTGTCTACCATGCCATCTGGTTGAGAAAAATGTGTCAAGAATTAAAGTTGCATCAGGACAGTGCAACAAAGATATTTGTGGATAATAAGTCAGCAATTGCCCTTGCGAAAAATCCAGTTCATCATGAACGCTCCAAACACATTGATACTCGCTTCCACTTCATCCGGGAGAAGGTCAAAGAAGGAGAAGTAGAGCTACTACATGTGAACTCAAGAGAGCAAGTTGCAGACATCTTCACGAAGGCGTTGAAAGTTGAAACTTTCCAATATTTGCGGAAGAAACTTGGAATTCAAGATTTCAAAGGGATGAGTTTAAGGGGGAAGATGTTGAATAAACTCATTCCACGTCAGCGCACGCTAGTCAAAAAGAGTTTCTCATCAAAAATATACACCATGCGTGTCTGAAGTGTATTTCGTCAAAAGCAGCTAATTGCGTATGTCTCATGTATGCCATATTTGTCAAAAAGATTGTAATTTATGTCTCCACGTTTGTCAGTTCATTAGGCTATAAATAGCATGTATTATGGAATGAAAAATGCAGAACGAGTTTTAGAAACATAACATCTAAACTCAATTGTTATCCCCAATTCAAAATTTCAACAGGAAGAAGTCATCAACAATTGAATGTGTTTTTTCCTTTTTTCTCAAGGAAATTAATGTGGTAAGTTCCCCATGTTGATTGCTTGCCATCTATGGCAGTACTCTTCCTTTACCTCATTGTTTCTGTTCTTTATAACCTAATCCAGAAAGATGATGGAGATGAAGAACTATGCAGCGTTTTTGTGCCAACAAATCACCTGTACCTTGGTGGTGTATTATTGGTTAACTCAAAGGATATTATACGGCCCAATTTATCCATTCGCGAAGGGATAGGTATGTATTATTTTTGGGTTTTAAGACATTTTTACATTTGAATCTTGGAAGATGTGCACGCTTGCATTTTACATTTTTTGAGACTACTAACCAAGTACTAAAACTCAAGGCTGGTCTTCCCTTATAGCTTCTAATACTTGGTTTTCATGTAATCGAAAGTGGCATAGATTACTTTTGTCATCCGAGTTAAATTGATTCAGTAATATCAGAAGGCAGAAGCTTTCCAAATTCAGCTTCCTCTTGCATAAAATCCTATTGGTGCCATGATTATATAATGCTTATTTTTGTGCTAAAATTTTTGAAGGAAAAGAAACTGTTGGTAAGGATGGTTTACAAAGCTTAATATATATTGCTCCCATTTTTCTTGAGGGGAAAATATGGAAGATTTGGTAGGACATTCTGGTCGGCTTCATTTACTGATGCGCATAAACGCATATTAATGTCCAGTGTCATGAAAGCACACCCATATTACCTAACTTTCAACTGTTGTTTCATTCCAATTCTACCTAACGCTCTAATTCAAACTGCAGAAATAATTGTTTCCGGAGGTATGACAATGCCACAAAGGATCACCCCGATCTCTCCACTAGAAAGAGTTGCCCGACAAGGTGACCGAGTTCCCCTGAGCAGGCTCATGTAATAGTGCGTAGGTGGAAATTGGAACCAAAGCTCTTTGGTCCTAGAAAATAGAGAAATAGAAATATAGAAAGATTTTTTTTTTTTTTTTCCATGTGTGTCCTGTTTGGTGGAGAGAGATGTGATCTGAGTGTGATACAATCATACATTCAATTGTCGGACAATGTTACACTGTGCTGATATTTTGTGTTCTTGTATGAAGGTGCAAATGATATATATTTGATATTACCAGCGGGATGTTGTTTGATATGCTTATGATGGATGGATCATAAGGATAATAATGTATGTTGAGATGATTGATGTCATCATGGTTTCCAAATGAACTCTCATTCTTGTTTCTAGAAATTTCTCCTCCTCTCTAGTATACATTAATTTTGATCATTTCATGGTTTGATGTTATGATTTTGAATGTGTCAGTTTTGGCTTTTGGTCTCTAGACCTTAGGAATAATTGCCAAATAGGGCCTTTGTTTCCTTTTTTTCAAGGGACGGCGGCCGTAGTGGTCAAGGAAGAGGGCGAAGACAAGGACGCGGGAGGTTTTCGCGGTGCCCATTATGATTGTGACGCCGTCGAGGCCTTAGCGGCCGACGAATTTGAAGACCTCCGGGGTGTAGTAGACATTGCCAGAGGTTTGCATAAAGAAATTGATCCCGATTGCGGCGGAGAGGAGGGGTGGGGCAGAGGAGCTCTTTCCAGATCTGGTCGCGCCAGTCACCCGAACCTAATCCAGCACAATAATGCTTTTAGAAGTAGCAAACTATAAACAAAACAAAACAAACCAGACGTTGATAAAGACTCCGGCAGGGAAGTGAGGAAACTCCGGGTGACGGCGGGGGAGACCTCCGCTCTATAAACCAGCGCAATCAGCAACGAATACCCCACTCCGATGCCGGCCACGACTCTTCCGGCGATTAGGAATGCATATATATGACGGTGCCAGGCCCATGAGAAGCACGCCGACGAGGAACGTCCCCGCCGCCAAAATGATGGTCCATCGGCGGCCAATCCAGTCGGAAGTCTTCCCAGCGGCGAAA
Organism: Hygrophila difformis; assembly: GCA_030278955.1. Taxonomy (NCBI): domain Eukaryota; kingdom Viridiplantae; phylum Streptophyta; class Magnoliopsida; order Lamiales; family Acanthaceae; genus Hygrophila; species Hygrophila difformis. The sequence goes on from JAOANR010000011.1 coordinate 9,278,247, forward strand.
GATCCAATCAAAGAGAAAACATTCAAGTAACCCACTAAAATTTCCTCTGGACCGACGAAATCCTCAAATTCTCACAAAACCGCACCACTACTCATCACACCAGTATCTACAAAATTAAACAAAAAAAACTACCACCGTGGCTTTTGACCATGGGCCCACGTCCCATGTGGCCCTAATGCGATTAATGACTGCCATGTCACGCCAGCAAACTTTCGATTTGGACCGGATTAGCATTCAAACAAGGGCTTAATTATTAAAATAATGTTGATAAATTCGACCCTTTCTAAAATAGTAGGCAATCGCCTGATGAACAGGCGAGTAGAAAAAATTAATTTTTTATTGAAAGATCGCCTGTTCAACAGACGATCAGTGCAAAAAATTAAAAAAAAATATTGAAAAACACTACTCGCCTGTTCAACAGGCGAGTAGAGATAGAAATTTTAAAAAAAAAAATAAAAAATTTTAATCGCCACTCTAATAGGCGATTAGAATGGAATCTAATTTTTTTTTTTTTTAGTTTATTTGGGATGGAAAGTTACCCTAGTGGTCAAATCCAAGGTTGGGGGTTCGATTCTCCACCCGGCCCCGGCCCCTATCCATTCCTTTTATTCTTTTGTGATTTGTGTGTCATGGGCTCCCACAAGATTTTCTAAAAAAATTGGAATATAATATGCTTCCACATGCATGATAAAAAAAAATTTCCAATATTTTTTTGCTCAACAACCTATACAAGGTGGCATGGGTTCTCCCAACCTAAATATTGGAAAAAAAATTTATCATGCATGTGGAAGTATATTATATTCCTAATTTTTTAGAAAAATTGGTGGGAGCCCATGCCACAAAAATTACAAATGAATAAAAGGGAGGGATAGGGGCCGGGGAATTCGAACTCCCAACCTTTGACTTGACCACTAGGATATGTTTCCATTCCAAGTAAACAAAAATAAAATAAAATAAAAAATATTTTAGATTGAGGAAGCCCATGCCACCTTGTATAGGTTGTTGAGCAAAAAAAAAAAATATTGGAAATTTTTTTATCATGCATGTGGAAGCATATTACTTCTATATTCTTAATTTTTTAGAAAAGGTGGTGAGAGTTTATGCCACACAAATTATAAAGGAATAAAAGGGAGGGATAGGGGTCAGGTGGGGAATCGAACCCCAACCTTGGACTTGACCACTAGGGTAACTTTCCATCCCAAATAAACTAAAATAAAAAATAAAAAAAATAGATTCCATTCTAATCGCCTGTTAGAGTGGCGATTAGAATTTTTTTATTTTTTATTTTTAATTTCTATCTCTACTCGCCTGTTCAACAGACGAGTAGTGTTTTTCAAACTTTTTTTTACTTTTTGCACTAATCGCCTGTTGAACAGGCGATCTTTCAATAAAAAATTAATTTTTTCTACTCGTCTGTTCAACAGGCGATTGCCTACTATTTTAGAAAGGGTCGAATTTATCTACATTATTTTAATAATTAAGCCTTCAAACAAGGCCATTGGCCGAAAAATGTGTCTGGACTGATTCGAGAAAAAAGGAAACATAAAAGGACCTTTTTGGCAATTATTCCCTAGACCTTATTGCTTTATTTAGGCATTGTAATTTGATTACCTTGATTCCTGAAACTGAAATATTGGTTGTAACACCCCAGTTTTGGTCACCCAGGCCGGGACGCTACCGCCACACCTTTTTAAACAAGACATGATCAAATCGAGCTCATTTAAAAAGATGCTGAGGCTTAAGTCGCATCAATAATTTAAAATACTTAAAAGCCATTCAATCGATGCCGGAATTTTTAAAACAGAGTTGTCTACCATGCTGTAACACCCCGAAATTCATCCTCATAAGGTTTCAGAATGTTACCGCCACACTTGTCAGTCAGGCTCGCCCTTTGGCTAACTTAATTGACAAGTGCTACGGCTAAATATCTTCACATATAAATTTTTGTAATATGGACTTTAAAAATAATTGCCAATTTTATAAAATATAGTCATAAGAAAATTTAAAGTACTTAATACCAGAATTTAAAGTACTTAATACCAGAGTCATTGTTCTTTCTCACGCGGAAGCATAAACTAAAGGCAATATATAGGACATTAATAATTAAAAATACGTGGTTCCTTAAAGCAACAATCTTTTTGATGAAAGGTAATCCCATCCCCAAATGCTCATGTCATGAGATGCAGTTCACATGTCAGCTCCAATATCTGTAAAAAGATAACACAACAACTTTTTATCAGTACAATGGTACTGAGAAAGTCAACCCGCTCCACTTTAAGAAGTGGATTTTAAAATAGTGGTTGACACTCATTTAAAAAATAATTTTCATTTTTTCTTTTAAAAGGATCACACACATTACCTTTAACAAAATAAATAACTTTCATTGTTACCATTGTAGCAACTATGCACAAGAGGACACCATTTTCCATATATCATATCATATCATATCAATCATAAGTCATGATCAGCATGCAGCGGACTCATATACAGACACACTCCGGAGCCTCGGGTAACCCATCACGGATACACCCAAGAGTATAGACTCATACATACAACAACGCCGTTTTGGCACAATTTATCAACAATGCCGTCTTGGCATATTTAGAGGGGGAGGCCCCGCAAGACACATCCCTAGTGCATTAGCCCTCTATCAAGTATGGCATCTTACTCAAGTTAATAGTGCACAATGGATTTAAAAGTGTTTTTCACAATTTTCCACATAATATCATCTTTAAAAGAGTTTTCAACAATTTCATGGGAGTAACCTCATAACAAGGGCATTCAATAATGCTAAATATCATTTCAACATTTAACTCCCATATCAATATCTCATAAATATGAAAATATCATTTCATGGATCTCAAAATCCAACAATTTCTCATTTGGACCAAAAAATCAAGTCCAACATCGCAGTTTACGCCAAGTCAGTTTAAAAATTCATATGAAAGGTGATTGCTATGAAATTTAAACTGTAGATACTCAACACATAATTGAACAAGTTTCATGTTTTACACTTTTCAAAATAAGGTATGGAAACATTTCAAAAATTGAGTTCTTTTCAGAACATGTATTCTGCCAGAAATTCAATAGTGACTCTATAATTTTCAACAGGTTTTAAAAATAGTAATTCGCGATTGAAAATTCTAAAATTTTACCACAAGGTAGATAACACATAGATAAATATTTTTCATGAAGAAACCATTTGGCTTTGAGACACTTAAGACCTTCAAAAATGTGGATTTCAGAAAATACTATCATTTCTTAGATTTCAACAAAAGAAGATTTCGATCTTTCGATAAAGCGGATCCCATAACTTTTTCATACGAGTTCTAAAAATTATAAAATTTTCCAGAAAGATACTCAACTCAATAAGGAACAAGTTTTATGAAGAAACCTTTGAGGGATAATGAACCAAAATAGTTTAAAAAGATGAATCTTTATGTAAACGAAAAACTAACAGATTTTGGTATAATGGGGAAATTCTAATTTTGTACTCTTAAAACATAGATTGAGATCTCCAAAACTTGAAGTAGAGAGTGTTAACTTACTGAATTGATGTATAAGAGCAAGGAGATTCAAAGATAATGGCCGTTATAACACAAGATTCGCACCACAAATTACGGGTTTCGTTGAAATTCGACAAATAGAGGGAAATCAATTTATAGTATAAAAATAAAAGATTTAGATCTCTAAGATACAAGTTTACAAGGAGGATATCTTACTAACCAAGTGTTGAGAAGAGTTAGAACTCTTAGAATGATGAAGGTTGCCAAGCCTACAAGACTCCACAATCCTTAAGATATGCTCACTATGTGGGAGAACTTTGAAGAATAAAATGGGTAGTGAATTTGGTTAATGAGATGGATGAGATTGGTGTGTTTGAAGGCTAGAAACTCCCTCTATTTATAGGCTAAGATTTGAACAATTGAACATGACACATTGTGAGAGTGATTACAACCTCACCAATCATCCAATTAAGTGTGTCTTGAGCAATAATGTTGAGTATTTGTATCCACTCATTTGGTCCTTATAGCCTAACAAAGAGGCTATTAATTTGGGAGGCTATTAATTTTGTCCATCATGTTGTCTATTAACATAATGGTTTGCCTATTATGGAGGCTATTAATCTTGGTGGGTTCAAGAGATAATTGATCACCTTTCTTTGCTAGCCATTCATCCAAGACACTTGTTAATCATGTTGATTTTTCATCTATTTGTTTAAGAAGAAAATTTCTTGCAATTGCTTTTAACCTTATATTTGTGTAAGTAGTGTATCATGAAAATGATTGAAGTATTAGCTTGTCTAGAAAAATCATTATTCTTGCCATTATTTAGTGGCATGCATTTATACTCAATGAGTTGGATATGATAATATAATATTTATTTATTTATTTCAAGTATTGTATTTATATTAATGTGCTTTCAAAAAGATAATATAATATACATGCATAGTTTTATTTTATATATAACAATACTCAAACCACAAAGTCATCATGTCATCATCAAATAAAAATTATAATCTATGAATATATTTTCTTATATATAAAAGTTAATTCTCATAGATTCACATAAAAACTCATACTTTTATTTTTATAAAAATTTATTCCATAATGAATATCAAAATACTTAAAATATTCACATACTATCATCATAATAATTTTCAAGACCAATGTGTATATATATATATAAAAACTTATATATATAATTTAAACAATAGATTTAAAAAATATTCCATAAACTATATAATTCTATTACCCTTGATATTGAAATCATATTTCTTTTGGAAAAGACAAATTTACATATATAATTTTACAAGTGTTGTTTTGTAGAAAAAATCAATATACTAATTCTTTAAGCAAGTGTTTAAATATTTAATAAAAGTCTACTTAATGAATTAAAATTATTTTGGGTAATTTCTATGGTATTACACATGCATAAATAAAACGGTGCGGAAGCTGAATCGGGGCCAAAACATACGGCCAAAACATAGTCCAAAGTTCAGGGCGAAATTTAAATAAAATAAAATGCGACAAGTCCTTCAGAAAGAATCCCCATCCCTCCATGCAAATGCTTACTCTGCAAAATCTGAGAAAATAGGCATAACAACAAATCAGTACAACGGTATTGTGTAAGTTAATACACAACACAACGAATTTTAAAAATTTTAGAAGAGTATATAAAAAAATAGGATTTTTATTTTAAAAAGACGGATATTTAATTTATTAAATTCTTACGCATGCCAAACGAACATTTTTACCATTGTTCATTATGATCGAGGATACCATGCCCTTTGGGACTAACACCCACAAGGACTCCAACATATAAAAAGGATCCTAGGGACGTACCCTTGGGATCAACCTCTGGGACTCGTACCTACGAGGGTTGTGAAAGCAGTGATCATATACAGACCATTCCGGAGCCCTAGATAACCCATACGGATATATCTAGGAGTATAGACTCTTATAATCAACAAAAACCATATAAACCATATTTCACCATTTTGGCTACGAGAGGGGGCGGCCCTACGAGCTCCACCTAGTGCACTTACCCTCAAGAATCATAATAGCATCCCACTCGATCACAAATCCCAAAGTTTCAAAACTTATAGTTTTAATTCAACAATTTTATTCATGCCATATCCAAAATAAACTTTTAACCAACTTCACAAAATAATCGCATTTCCAGATTTATGGCTTTCAAAACGGGAGTGAAAATCGACAGAAATATAGCCACAAAAACATAACATGGATTTCACAATTTAAGGCATGAAATTTTAAACAAGGAGCAGTGATCTGTTTCGCATTTGAAAATGTAGCAATCGATTTTTTAAAATTTCAAAAAATTTACAGTAGCTAGAGAACATCAAAATGAACTTTTTCAGACTCCTTATAGGCCAAATAGGACGATTTCAGAAAGCCCTAGTTTTAGAATTTCAAAAGCTTCAGTGTTTTCGGACAACAGGTAAAGAAAAATCCATAACTTTTTCAAGAGAGTTCCTACAATCACGAAATTTGACGGAGACATTCTAGACACATTTTGAACAAATTTCATTAAGGACTCGAAGACAGATACCAATCGTAGGGTGTCCTAAAATGCTCCACAAAACCGAAGTTCACCAAAAATAGATTGACAACAATTGTTCATCATAAAAACCAGATCGATTTCGGAATGGGAAACGAACTCCAAAAATTATGAAAATTTGCAGATATCATCTTCAAAATGTTAGGAACAACTTTTATTCAGGAATGATTTCTCAAAGACGAACGGATTTAGGCCAAAAACATAAAGCAGCAGAAACTAGCCACATAGATCCTAAGTTGACGGATTTGCTAGGTTAAGAGGAAAGGGTTGTAACTCGATTTCTACTCAACTAAAACCTCTAAAATTTGACGTGTATGATATTAACTTACTTTTGATGAGATAGGTGTCGAATTTCTCCTCTTTGGAATCTATGGAAACGTCCAACACTTCCTCAACGAATCAACACTCCTCCAATGACCCTATATTCGATTGAATGATCAAGATCCTTAGTGTTTAGGGCAAGAATCCGATTATAAGGCCGGGGGAATGATAGGGAATCCTTACCTACCAATACATGATCGTCTTGGTTGCTTGAGAATCGACCAAGTCCTCTGGAACGACCGAAGAACACCCACGATCTCACCAACACTCAAGGGGAAATCTGATTTTCGGACTAAGGCAATGGGGGTGGTTTTGGGGCTGATTAAGGATAAATGTTGAAGTGGTTAGAGTTCCAAAGGGTGGCATTAAGACCATAGGAAAGTGGTGAGTGCTTAATGTCAGTCAAATCTCAAATTTACATCCCCCAAATCTCATCCATTCCACCAACCCTCTCCATTCACTCCCAACTTATCCATTCTTGCATGAACCTCTTTTAATCCAACTTTGTGGGGGGCTTAACCCATGTAAATTCATCCAAATGACTCCTAGTACACCCCAAGGCTCTGAGAAAAGAATGTGGCTTGATTCCATGCATCTAAGACCGAAATAAATGCCAAAACCGAGCAAACTTAAGCAGCGTTTGCTGCTGCTGGTGGCGCGGCCTTGGGGCGGTCCGCGCCACCCTTTTTTTTTCTCTTTTATATATATATATATGTATATTAAATATTCTGATTTTATTAAAAAAAATGTAGAAATTATTCGGATTTGTTGGAATAATTCGATGAGTCTATTCCGAGTCGCGATCATCCGAAAATATTTAATTTCGCTTTCTCGGAATTATTTCGGTTTTTAATAATTAAATTCAATCTTTTATTTTTGGATTTAAATTCTCGATGTCGATTTCTCGGGTATTACATTGGTAGTGTACTATTTTGCTGAGTTTCAGTATTACACCAGGTTCCAATCTACAATATCTCTTATCTTTTCTTGGTATTTACCTTCCACCAAGAAGGGAAAATAAGAGATACTCAAGCATAAAGCACCCATGGTTTTGATGTCAAATAATTTTGAAGTACCATTTTATTCACTCGAAACTTCGGGCCAACGAGTTTCCATATTAAGATGGTTCATGATTAGTTCATAATAAAATTAATTTGAATACCTAAAATCTCTTGAAGAGGTAAAATTATAGGTTGAAATTCAATGTTTCATAGAAGGTTGATTATTGCAATGTAACTTGGACATATAGTTATCTTTGGTAGAGTAATTACAAGTGCTTTGAAAATATTATGTTATTTTCATAAAAGCGGATAATCTCATTAAAATATTCATTTTACGTTGTATACTAATCAAGTTTAAGTTCCAATTAAGCGAATATTCCCTAATTCTTTGTGATTCGTAGATTGGATTGAGAATCTTAGATTTCAATTCTTTTTTAAAAAATAATTTAAATTTAAATAATATTTTTTCCTTCTATTATTTTTATTTTTATTTAATACTAAATTATTTATATTACTCATATTAATATGAGTATGATTCTTTTTTCCTGGATGGTTTGTTTGGCTGCCACGCTAATGAATTGAGCCCAATTGGTGGACGATGTGTTGTTAGATTTTTTACTCTTACCAATAGAGAAGTCTAGTCATTTTTTTGTTATTATGAAACTACATTATGAATATGATATTTACAATATTCTTTTCTTCTTTTTCTTTTTCTTTTTAATTAAAAATCTTCATCGAAAGGGGCATCTATAAATTTTGTGTTTCTAATGTGTAACTTTAATTTATGATGAAATGTATGTTTAGTTTCACATTTAGTGATAATCCTTATGACACGTGTTTTAGACAATAATATTTATTTATACTAAAATTTTATTATATTTTTTGTTAAATCTTTTCTTTATTTTATTGATGGAAATATCTTGCCCAGTGCATCGTACGGGTGGGTATTACTAGTTTATATTGAGAAAGGGTATTCTTAAATTTTTATTGGGAACAAAAACCACAGTTGACTTGAGTGGTATAGGGTTAGTGGTAGTTTAAGCAAAAGTTTCGAGTTCGAACTTTTGTGTATGCATAATTCTACTTTGGGTTGGGTGGATCTGTAGCAAATAAAAAAAAATAGGAAGTATAATCCAAGCGCACTTATATTATTATAGTAAGGCTTTTGATTTATTTATTTTTTTCTTGATATGATTATTAGTTATAATAAAATAATTTATGATGGCTATGTTATTTAAATGTGTTACAGATGCCACTTGTCCGAAATTATTATTATATTCAAGAAGAGGCGGGGATATAATTTACACGAAAAATATTTTTGGGGAATGCGAGGACTCGGAAAAATAAGGTAATTCAAAATTTTATTTATTAACCATTTGGGAAAATCATGTTTTTCTAATGCGGCCTCTTCCATTTTATCTTTTCATCTTTGCAAATTATGTTTTTTTTAATATTAATTTTTACGTCCTATGTTCGACTCTTTACAACAACTTATAACTTATGATGAGAATCTTTACAACCGCTTATAGCATATAATGAGAAACGAAATTAAGTTGTTGACATTGAAGAAAAGGTTTTGGTAATTGGGAATATTGGCCTTTTTCCGTCACTATTTACTTGAAATATCTTTTAGTTCTTCTGTAATTTTTCAAGATTTACATTGTTTTTTGGCGTGTACCGGGTATCCGCAGGCCACATTGGGCCCAAGACTAATCCCTCGAGGATCTGGTGGACATTGAAGGGTTGCATCTCCCAAAGCAGAATTCTGCATACACTGTTGATTCATTAATCTGATTTTTTTTTTTTTTTTTTTTGGAATGGAAGTCATTTTATTCTCAACAGATGGAAATTACAGGTACCAAACACCAGCACCATCCAACGGGACAGAGAAAAATGATGAGTTACAGCAAAGCATAAGCAACATAACCAGCATCCTAACATTATGCGAAATTCATCCCGTCTCAGCCTTCAAAACAAGGTTTCCATTTTTACCAGAAGCACCTCTCCTCGCCCAACTATCTGCATCTGCGTTCCTCTCCCTGAGTATGTGTTGAAACCTAACCTCTCCCCCGAAGCTCAATACTGCCATGATTGGATTCAATAAGTTAGCAAATATTCAGGGTATATCAACGGGTCTGTTTAACCAACCAACCACATTGGATGAGTCACACTCAAAGATCATCCCCTGGCAGTGGAAAACCTTGGTCCCGAATGAGTGTTGCACAAACACGACTGATGGCAGTCATTTCGGCCACCCAATCTGATATTGTTTGCTATCTTATTGATTTTTTTTTTGTGATGTTTTTGTGGATGCAAGTATATTTGTCTATTATTCCCTTGGTCCGACCAAAGTGTTACATTTCTTATGTCACGAAATCCAATGCATTTGTTTAACGGCTAATATTTTAAAATGAAAAACCGAACAAAACAAAAAATATGAAATTAGAAAAAAGAATATCAAAAATCCAAATTCTAATTAAACAAAGAAAATAATTCAAAATAACAAATAAGTATTGTTCAAAACAACAAATAACAACTCAGTACATTCATAAAAATAGTTCAAAACAAATATTACTCCCTCCGTCCCACCAAACATGTCCTGTTTGACTTTTTAGCACTGTTCATTGTTCAGTTTTGACTCAATTTTATTGCAAGTATAGATTCGGAAAATATAGTCGAATTAGGTATTGTTGGAATCGTATGATCATGTAGTTTTAGAATATATATTTTACACAATTTTTTATTGTACATATTTTGACATATTAACGATTGAAAAAGTGCATTGGATTGTGTGCAAAAGTCAAACAAGACAAGCTAAATGGGACGGAGAGAGTACAAAAGTTCTGCTATTATATATCCTGGACTAAAAGTAATAAAAATGAAAATATAAATTCAGATGTCTTATTTGTTTAATTTGTAGGGATCATGAAAAATGAAAAACTTGATGCATTGAGCTTTATTACAAGCGACGAAACGGAAATTTTTTCGATGGTGATACAAAGAACTTGGGTTTTATTTGTAAAGGGGAGGCTTGGTACGATAAGATGGATAGGTTTCCATGCTCTGTATTTATAATTCATAATTAAAAAATATTTTCTAATATAGTCAGAATGGTGGGAGGAAAGTTCCGACACCTTGAATCATTTTTGTGAGTTTATGGAATTGTGGAGCATCGTCAAGCTATTATTACCGAAAGGGTAGACTCCACTTTTGGTGATTTTGTTCTGATAGAATAGATATACTGACAGAGGGCAAACATCCTATAGAAGTCCTAACAAATTTAGTGAGGTACGCTAAATGATGTTCGGTTAAGTTTGCGGCAAATTGTTACCTGAATATCTATTTTTTTTTTTTTAAAAAGTAATGTGTAGGAACATTTTGATAAGCATGGAAGAGTTTGACACAAAAAGATATAGAAAACATGCATATGCGGCAATACCATAATTGTGGTAGAGAAAATGAGAGCTTTAAAACAAAATTCCTTTTGGCACAAGAAGAAACTGTTAGCAAGATGACAAAGTTAATATGATGAAATGACTCAAAAAAATTTTCAAAGTAGCATAAAAGGATTGTTGAAACGAAAGAACTACTTTAATGTGGAGTTTGATTTATTTTTGGAGTCCAGAGATTATTCCAAGTAAGTTTAATATTTATTTTATTACTCCCTTAATCCCACTAATTCCGTCTCATTTTCCTTTTTGGTCTGTCCCATTATAATTGTCACATTTCTCTTTTAGGAAATAATTAAATATTTTAATTACCAAACACACTACCATCACATCATATTAATAAATAAATATATTAAAATTTTAAACACAAAGCTATTACATCAAATATAAATAAATCAATCAAAAATTCAAACACATTACAATCACATCATATAAATTCCTAATTTTTCCTTACGTTAAATAGTAATCTACCCCTATATTAAATACTAACTATCCCCACATAAAATACTGTGCCAAAAAATGAGACATTATTAGTGGGACGGAGGCAGTATCTTTTAATTTTAGCAATTATATTTTAATTTTAAATTTTGAATTTACTCAGACCAATCATGATAAATCATCCGTTTCTTCTAAACGAAACCAAATCGTAATTTTATTGTTTCGCAAATTTTCAAACAAATCAAACAGTATTTTTAATTATTTCAAACCAAAACAAATCGTAAATTTAATGAGTTTATGAAATTGTGGAGCTTCCTCAAGCTATTATTACCGAAGGGGTAAACTCCACTTCTGGTGATTTTATTTATAATAGAATAGATACACTAAATGATGGCAAACATCTAATAGAAGTCCTAACAAAAATTTAGTGAGGTAAGCCAATTGATGTTCAGTTAAGTTTACGTGACTAATTGTTACGTGAATATCTATTCTTATTTAAAAAAAATGGTAATGTGTAGGAGCATTTTGCTATGCATGCAAGAGTTTGACAAGAAAACGATACAGATAACATGCATATGCGGCAATACCATATTTGTGGTAGAGTCTAAAGATTACTCCAAGTAAGTTTAATATTTATTTTATTATCTTTTAATTTTAGCAATTATATATTAATTTAAAATTTTAAATTTACTCAGACCAATTATGATGAATCATCCGTTTCTCCTAAAAAATAAAAAGAAATGATGCCGTTGATGGTAGGGGTGATTGCAGTCCGGATTTAGCCGGTTTATGACCAAACGAAATAAAACTGTAATTTTATAATATCGAAAATTTTCAAACCAAACAACACCGTATTTTTAATTATTGAAAACCAAATCAAACCGTAAATTTTGCTAGTTTATGGAATTGTGGAGTATCGTCAAGCTATGATAACTCCCATTTTCGATCTAAGATAGACTTCACTTAGTCTATCTTTTAGGTGCATCTGTCCACTGTCTTCCTGCAGTCAAAACTTTTGTATTAATGATCTAGCAATTCTTCATTATTTATTATTGTGGATATACTTACACTTGTACATGAAGTCTGGAGGTAGGCATACGCTAGAGTTCATTTAGAAATTGTTGCTGGTGAAAAAGGGCAGTTTTTTCAAACTGGATATTTGGTTGATGGTGTTTGCCGACAGCTGACTAGTGACACCATATGCTTGATTACATTTTTATTTAATTGAAGTAGTGCGTTTCTTATAGAGTCAAAAGTTCTATATCCTAGAATAAACGTTATAAAAATGAAAATTATAAATTCAATTATCTTATTTATTTAATTTGTAGGGAGCATGGAAGGTGGAAAGTTGATGAATTGTACTTTAGCTTTAGTAGAAGCAAAAGAAATGGAATTTTAGATGTCCGTGACTCGCACTTGGGTTCTATTCATAAAGGGGAGGCTTGGTATGAGAACATGGATAAGTTCCCGTGCTCAGTGTTTGAGTCATTTACTAAGCTAAGTGATTATTCCAAGTAAGTTTAATATTTATTTTATTATCTTTAGTTTAGCTATTGTATTTTAATTTCAAATTTATTCAGATCATGTATGATAAAGCACCCGTTTCTTTTAAATCAAATACAAAGAGAAATGATGCCAGTAATGGAAAAGGACTATGCGAAGACTTATATCAAATTGACTCATAAGGATTTGACTAAATTAATTAAGGAGCCTCTGGATAATATCAAAAAGTGGGAATTGGATGAAAGAACTTTAGGTTCTACCAAGAATTCGATGAACTGTTTGTCAGGGAAGAGGACAAGACACAAGATGGACAAAGTTACAATTGTTTTTCTATGTACTCAACGTTGCGCTTTATGCATAATTATGTCGTCCATGGTTACGCCGGTGTGGCAGTTGAAGATATGGCAATGATTTTTACCTTCGTCCTTAATTTTACACTTTCTCTGTGTATCTCTTTTAATATTATGTTTTATATTTCAGCCTTTATAGAAATACAGAACGATAGATTGGTGAAGCGAATGGGGCCTTTATATCTTGTGAATATTTTTTATCTTTGTGTTGCGACAATACCAAATTTATGGTAAGGAAAAATGAAAGCTTTAAATCAAAATTCCTCCTGGCACAAGGAGAAACTATTAGCCGGTTTATGGCCCAAGCAAACCAAACCGTAATTTTATGGTTTCAAAAATTTTCAAATAAACCAAACTGTATTTTTTTTAATTATAAACCAAATCGTAAATTTTGCGAGTTTATGGAATTATGGAGCATCATCAAGCTATTATTACTGAAATGGTAGACTCCACTTTTGGTGATTTTGTTTATGATAGAATAGATACACTGACAGAGGGCTTGGTACGAGAACATGGATAAGTTTCTATGCTCGGTGTTTAGAATTACAAATGATGAACTATTTACTAATGTTGTAGAATGGTGGGAGTAAATTTCCGACAAATTGAGTCATTCTTACCCGGGTATGGAATTATTCAACGTGATCGAACGCTTATTACTGAAAGGTAGACTTCACGTTCAATGAACTTTTTTTTATGAGAAACATGGTTTACTGATGGCGGGTGAACATCTAAATGAAGACCTGATAAATATATTGAAGTAAGCTAAATAATGTTGATATTCAGTTAAGTTTACAACTGTTACGTGAATATCTATTTTTTTAAAAAAATAATGTGTAGGAGTATATTGAACTGCATGCAAGAGTTTGTAAAGGAAAATATACTTTTATCACATATATGCCACCATACCATATTTTTGGTAGGGGGAAATGAACGCTTTAAAACAAAGTTCCTCCTGGCAGAAAGAGAAATCAATAGCAAGATTACAAAGGAGAATATGATGGAATGCCTCGGAACTGCTTTTAGAAAGAGCATGAAAGGATTGTTGAAACCAAGGGATAATTTTGATGAGGAGTTTGAGTCATTTACTAAGCTAAGTGATTATTCCAGGTAAGGTTAATATTTATAAGAGCAATATATTTTAATAAATTTGAAATTCAGTCCAATTATGATACATCATCCGTTTCTTCTAATAAAAAACAAAGAGAAATGATGACCTTGATGGTAGGGGTTATGACTGTCCGATTTTCGCCGGTTTATAGCCAGACCAAACCAAACCGTATTTTTAATTATTTCAAACCAAAACTGACGATAAATTTTGCAAGTTTATAGATTTGCGGAGCATCGCCAAGCTATTATTACTGAAAGGGTAGACTCCACTTTTGGTAATTTTGTTTTTGATAGAATAGATACACTGACAGAGGGCAAACATCCTGCAAAAGTCCTAATAAATTTTGTCAGGTAAGCGAAATGATCTTCAGTAAAGTTTAAGATGAACTGTTATGTTAATATCTATATTTTTATAAAGAAAAGTAATGTGTACGAGCATCTTGATATACATGCAAGAGTTTGACAAGTAAACGATACGATTAACATGCATATGCGATAATACTATCTTTGTGGTAGGGAAAATGAAAATTTTAAAGCAAAATTCCTCCTGGCACAAGTAGAAACTGTAGCAAGGATGACAAGGTTAATATAATGAAATGTTTCACAATATATTTTCAAAGTAGCATGAAAGGATCGTTGAAGCGAAAGAACAACTTTAATGCGGAGCTTGATTCATTTTTGGAGTCCAAAGATTATTCCAAGTAAGTTTAGTACCACCTTTATTTTTTCTTCTTGCTACAGATCCACCTAGCTCGTAGTTCAATGCATCTTTTAAACCATTTATAACTCAAGTACCGTACAAGTAAAAATTATAAAAGGTAGATATTGAAAAACTACAGGACGAGACGAATCTAACAAGATCCCGCTTGGCTATATTTTAACTTGTATAATTATGATAAAACTTTAAGTCAAATTGTGAGTGTTTAGGTGCAAAACACCAAATGGTGCAAGAAAAGCAAAACGGATGGAGTACTTATTTTATTATCTTTTAATTTTAGAAATTATATTTTAATTTTAAATTTTAAATTTACTCATGCCAATTAAGATAAAATCATCCGTTTCTTCTAAAAAAAATAAAGAGAAATGATGCTATAGCTTTAAAGCCAATAACCCTACTACAAGGATTTAATTTGGCCGTGATACTAAGAATGTCGTGGACTAAAGCTTTGCCTTCTTTCAGATCTCAACCAGGTGATGAACAAGACAACGAAATTCTTTCGTCGCCTTCGGACAAAATTCTTATAGACCTTATTTTTGCAATCTCAGTTGAGACTTTAAACAGCAGAATCATATCCAACCAATCCCCCCCGCCATGCAGTTTGGGGTGTTTCTTGCATTCTTTACTACTATTGATCATGCAACTAGTAGCTCCCCAGTTTCGTTGCCCTTTAGGGCGGGTGTTTTTCAACAGTTTGGGGCGTCTACGCCAATCCACCTTGCACTTTCCTCCAACCTCCGCTGCTCCGTATCTTTCAATCTTGCTCACTCAAAATGCTCATCCGTGATGCAACGGCACTTGGCACTCGCCCTTCCATTGCCGACCGTCATCCATTGCCAGGCACCTAAGCTCGAGGCCTTGAGACAATGCCCTAAGTGATCTATTTTTCTAGATTCCCCACTGCATTCTCTTAAATTTTGAACGTAAGTTTTGATTTTAGGATTATTCTTATTACTCATTACATTAATATGTTTATTGAATAAATCAAAACTTTAAGCAAATATATATATATATATATATATAAATTGAATAAATTAATACATTAGAGAGTAAACATGGGCGAGAAACAATAATAATGTTGCATTAGTTGGGCAGACAAAAGATATTCCTGTGGCCAATGAAGCCCACCAATTGAAACCCTAAATTCTATTCCAATTTCCACTCCAATTTTCAATTTCCACTCCAGCTGTTAGAGGCCTGCGGTGGAGGTCTGTTTTGTGTTTGAGTTTGGACTGTGCAGGTGGTAGATGGTGTCATTTTTTTAGATTCGGTTCTTGTATGGGTTGCGTTCATGGCCTTAATGTTTAAATAAAATGGTTTTTCCCTAAAAAAAAATTACTATTTCTCAATTTCTCTCTCGGATCAACGACTGATATATGAATTGATCTGATATGATCTCATCACCTGATCTCCATGAAAATATATATAATTCGTTACCCAAATCAACTGGCAAGATGATCATATTCATACTCATGTGACCAAATTCATGGAAGCTAGAGACGACAATCAAAGAATGTAAGCGCACTATTTGGTAGTTTTTCGATTTGCAATGGAAAGTCAGCAACTTCATAACGAAAATTTCAACAAAAAAGAAGAAAAAAAAAGAAACAAACTAAACACTTGTTAGTGTTGGAATTTTGAATTGGGGAGAACAATTGAGAGTTTAGATGTTATTGTTCTAAATCTCGTTCTGCATTTTTCACTAAGATTACACGGCTATTTATAGCGGGAAGGATTACAAATGTAAAGATATAAAATACACCATTGTTGACAAATTACAGATACATAATCCGAAAGCTAATTGCAATCAAACTTAGCGGCTATTTTGACGACGACAGTGGCAGCTCTTTTTGACAACGGCGTGAGCATGCGTTGTCGGGGACGGCGGCTGGAGCATGCGTAGTTAGGTGAGTTTATTATTCAACATTTCCGCCCCTTAAACTCATCCTCTTGAAATCTTGGATTCCCAGCTTCTTTCGCAAATACTGGAAGGTTTCAACTTTCAACGCTTTTGTAAAAATATCTGCAACTTGCTCACTTGAGCTGACATACTTCAGCTCCACTTCTTTTGATTTTACATGTTCCCGTATAAAGTGAAAACGGGTGTCGATGTGTTTTGAGCGTTCATAATGCATTGGATTTTTTGCAAGGGCAATGGCAGACTTATTATCGACATGAATCTTGATTGCACTTTCTTGTTGTATCTTCAAATCTCCAAGCAATTTCTTCAGCCAAATTGCACGACAAACGCATGCAGCAGCAGCAATATATTCTGCTTCACAAGTCGATAACGCGAAAATGGGTTGCTTATTTGATGACCAAGTGAATGCATTTCTACCGAGGTAGAACACGAACCCTGATGTGCTTTTTCGACTTCTTTACTTCCAGCCCAATCACTATCACTGAATCCAACCAATTCAGTGCTTTGATTTGTAGAATATAGCATGCCATAATTGATTGTCCCTTGGATGTACTTCAAAAATCTTTTCGCAGCTTTCAAGTGTGAAGTTTTTGGTGTTTCCATGTACCTGCTAACAAAACCAACTCCAAACAAGATATCAGGTCGTGTGCAGGTTAAGTACCTCAAGCATCCCACAAGACTTTTGTAGTAGGTTGGATTTACTGGGTTTCCTTCTCCTTCTTTAGTCAATCTGGTGCCAACTTCCAGCGGTGTGTCGACACTGCAACAATCTTCCATTGAGAATTTCTTCAGGATCTCTTTGGCATATTTTTCTTGTGCGATAAAAATTCCTTCTTCATCTTGCTTGACTTCAATGCCTAGGAAGTATTGCATCAACCCAAGGTCGGACATTTCAAACTCCTTTTCCATTGATTTCTTGAACTCCTGGATTAAAGCCTTATCGTTACCTGTAAAGATAATGTCATCAACATATAGACATACCAATAAAAATTCTCCAGACAGGTTTCTTTTTGCATATAGGGAGTGCTCATATGGGTACTTTACAAATCCATTTTCGATAAAGTATTTATGGATTCTTGAATTCCAAGCTCTTGGTGACTGCTTCAATCCATAGAGTGCTTTCTTCAACCTGTACACCTTGTCTTCTTGGCCTTCAATGATGAATCCAGGTGGTTGCTCAACATAGACAACCTCTTCGAGATTTCCATTCAGAAATGCGGATTTAACATCCATTTGATGTATCTGCCACTTCTTTTGAACTGCTAGTGAAATGAGCAGCCTCACTGTTTCAAGCCGGGCAACTGGGCAAAGACTTCTTCATAATCAATTCCATATCTTTGATTGTACCCTTTTGCAACAAGACGGGCTTTGTGCCTTTCAATTTCTCCTTTTGCATTTCTTTTCGTCTTGAACACCCATTTGACTCCAATTGCTCGATGTCTGTCAGGAAGTGATGTGAGCTCCCATGTATTATTCTTTTCAATGGCTTGAATTTCTTCCTCCATAGCTTTTTGCCACTTAATTTCTTTAGAGGCTTCTTGAAATGTCAATGGGTCAAGACCTGCAAATAGACAGAAATTATTGAATTCATCATCAATTTGCTCACTGGAGTCATATATGTCCTGGACTGTTCTTGTTCTTCACACAAGAGGACTATCATCAGAGGATTGACTTTCAACTTCAACATGATCAGGTAACATGTCCTCCATTTGTTGTTGCGGTTCATTTTGCTTTTCCTGTTCATCATCAAAATGAACATGCTTGGTCTGCTCATCTTCATTCCATCTCCAAGTTTGATCCTCGTTAACGATAACATCTCTTGACATCACCACTTTGCGGGTTACAGGATTGTACAGTTTGTACCCGCTACAATTTTCACCATAGCCAAGAAAAATCCATTTTTGGCTTTTATCTTCAAGCTTTGTACGCTTTTCTTCTGGCACTTTTGCAAATCAAATGCTTCCAAAAATTCTCAGATGATCAACTTTTGGCTTTTTCTTACTCCAGGCTTCTTCGGGAGTTATGTCTCCAATTCTCTTTGTTAGGGACCTGTTCAACAGATAGACAGCACAATTTACAGCATCACCCCAAAATTCTTTGGGAATATTTTTCTCTTTCAGCATACATCGAACCATATTCAAAATTGTTCGGTTCTTTCTTTTTAAAAGACCATTTTGTTGTGGTGTATATGGCATCGTGAGTTGATGTGATATCCCATGCTCTCTACAAAAATGATCAAATTCTCGAGATGTGTATTCTCCACCACGATCTGTCCGTAGGCACTTTAATTGGCACCCACTTTGTTTCTCAACAAGGTTTTTAAATTTCTTGAATTTAGAGAAAACTTCACTTTTTTCTTTCATCATATAGATCCACGTTTTTCCAATGTAGTCATCTGTGAAGGTAAGAAAATACCCGTTTCCACCAATAGAAACTGGAGTAATTGGTCCTCAAACATCGGAATGTACTAGCTCAAGTCGCGATCTAGCTCTTCTCGTGCCATACTTCTTGAAGGTGTGTCGATGTTGTTTTCCCATGACACAAACCTCACAAACATCATTGGAGGTTTCAATCTGCGGCAGTCCTGTCACAATATTCTTTTTCTGCAACAATTTCAATGCATCAAAATTAAGATGCCCATACCGGAGATGCCATAACTTGCCGCTATCAACAGTGGTTGCCTTCAAGCATTTTGAGTCATTTATAGTGAGCTTCAAGGGAAACATTCTGTTCGTCGTCATCTTGACATGTGTGATCAAGCTGTTATTCTTATCTCGTAAACTAAGAGCCAAATTTTTCATTCGGATTTCATATCCCTTTTCCAACAATTGGCCAACACTTAGCAGATTACTTTTATTTTCAGGTACATAATAAACATCAGAAATGCATAGATGTTTTCCATTATGTAACTCAAAGGTAATATCTCCTTTACCTTCAATTGGCCTTTTCGACAGGTCACCGAATGTGATATTGCCCATTCGTTTTTCATCAAGCTTGGAAAAGAATTCCTTTCTTCTGTACATATGGTTTGATGCACCTGTATCCATGTACCATGTGACCGTTTGAGGTGGCTCTAGTTCTTTGCAAGACATTAATACAACTGGACCATCCTTCTCTTCTTTATCAATGAGATTCGCCTTCTCATCTTTGTTGTCTGCATTGTACCAATATTCATTAGCAAAATGACCAAATTTCTTACATACTCGGCATTGAACTTCTGATTTGTCAAGTCTTCCAAAGTTTCTGCCATGTCCGCGACCACGGGTTCGGAATTGTCCTCGACCTCGATAGGTATTCTGGCCACGTTCATTTCCTCCATTATTTTTGCCATTATTGCTTTGATTCTGATCATAGCGATTATTGACTCGGCCATCTCTTCCTCTTTGTGCTTGATAACGTCCACGTTGTGGACTTCCTCTGACAGCATTATTTCTTTTAAACGACAATTTCATTTGCAGTGCTTGCTCCAAGGATTGTTCGTCTCCCTTTTTGAAGAGTCAATGCTCATGGGCTTGTAAAGAGCCCATTAATTCTTCAATTGTCATTACCTCGAGATGTTTTGATTCTTCGAAGGCAACAACGATATAGTTGAACTTTGGGTCTAGGGACCTCAAGATTTTCTCCACAACACGAACATCATTGATCTCTTCACCATTTTGTCTCATTTGGTGAACAACGGAAATTACTCGGGAGAAGTAATCTGAGACGGCTTCTGATCTGCTTTGTTGTAGAGTTTCAAATTGGGCTCTCAAAGATTGGAGCCGGATCTTCTTCACTTTATCTACTCCATCGTGGGGTTTCTTTAAAATTTCCCAAGCATCCTTCGATGTTTTTGCGGTAGAAATCAACTCAAATGTGGCTTCATTTACGCCTTGGTATATTGTGAACAAGGTTTTTTTCTCCTTTTTCTTTATCTCCTTTAATTTATCGTCGTCTTCTATTGTTGATGATAGCTCTGCAAAATCTGTTTCCACCATATCCCATACATTAAGGGATCCGAGCAAGGCTTCCATTTGGATACTCCACATTCTGTAATTTTCTTTTGTTAATTTGGGCACCTGTGATTGAAGAGAACTGGTTGACGCCATTGTGAACAATATCTCCTTTCTGTTGCGCAGTTTCCTTCTCCAAAATATTCAATTTGACAAATTCCTCCTAACCACCACGCTCACTACTTTTAATAATTTTTTTTAACACACCCCACTCACCTTTTTTTTTAAAAAAAAAAATGCCCACTACCTTGGTTTCTTTTTTTTAATTACCACACTAACTCGACTTTCTTTTTAATTTTTAAAAAAAGGTCACCCACTATCTCCTTTTTTTTTTTACTACTGCACTCTCTTTTTCAAGATTTTCCCAACGACCACATTTAATTCCCAACTACTAACTTTAGTTTCCAAGTAGCAGCCGATCTCCTCTCCAAAATTAATTTTCTAGAAGTATGGCAACAATGTAGGAACTTGCAGCTTGCAACTCAGACAACTGTACTTAGCAGAAGGGCTCACAGCAACGACGACGGGAACTTTAGGGAAGCAGCGGTGCGCAGGCGAGAGGCAGCGCTGGCGGTGTTGACCTACAAGGCAGATCTGGCAGCAGCTCGGAGTGGCGCTGGAGGCTTCTGTGCAACGGCGCTTCGTGGTGCCCGGAGTTGGTAGACGGGCAAAGGCGGAGTTTTGGCTAACGGAGGTCGACAGATTGCGTCGGAGAGACCACCGGACAAGATGGACGAGGCTGGCGGCACTGTGGCGGAGGAGAGGAGTAACGGAGGTGTGGGCTGCAACTTGTGGTGGTTGAAGTTGTTCGGCGGCGGTGGCTCGTCGGAGGTGTGCCGACGCTGATGGTGGTAGCAGGCGGCAGTTCGGTGGCTGCTGGGCAGCGGCTCGGAGGACACAACAGTGAGCATATTAAGTTTTTTAATTTTGAGTGTTTATACTCAAGTTTTTTGCTCTGAGTTTGATCGCTCAGGCTCTAATACCAATTCTGTTGGAATTTTGAATTGGGGAGAACAATTGAGAGTTTAGATGTTATTGTTCTAAATCTCGTTCTGCATTTTTCACTAAGATTACACGGCTATTTATAGCCGGAAGGATTACCAATGTAAAGATATAAAATACACCATTGTTGACAAATTACAGATACATAATCCGAAAGCTAATTGCAATCAAACTTAGCGGCTATTTTGACGACGGCTGTGGCAGCTCTTTTTGACAACGGCGTGAGCATGCGTTGTCGGGGACGGCGGCTGGAGCATGCATAGTTAGGTGAGTTTATTATTCAACAGTTAGAACTTAGAATCGGAGGAGTAGCGAGCCAAAATCTCATTCTCATTCGATGGGGCGTGTAACGATGTAGAGACCGTGGATGGATCTGTACCTGCGTTTCTTGTTCTTGTTGTTGTCTTCTTGATCACATATTGATGGTCTTCCTTTCCTCGTCTTGTCCATGTTATTATTTGTAACACCCCGGTTTTGGTAACCCAGGCCGGGATGCCACCGCCACACCTCCCTAGCAAGACACGGTTCCTCCGAGCTCACTAAAGAGATGCAAGGCTATGGTTTTTCAGAATTTAAAACATTCAAACAGCCCATTCATAAGTAATTTAAAAATAATACATCAAAGTTGCAGCGGAAATATAAATTGTGCAGCGGAAATAAAGTATAAGGGCCGACATGGCCAAAACACGGGTTAAACAGTCCCGTTCATGCAAGTCGTAATTAAATGCAGGGATTTAAAATAGAGATTCCCCAAATGTTCCCATGTATGCATATGACGATGCGTATTCTTCGTACTCTGTAAGAAAAAGAGGATAAATGGTTTGGGTCAGCAAAAACGCGCTGAGTAAGTTAACACATAGCATGGGTTAGGGGTTTCAAAGCCTTTAATTAATAAAAAAAATGTTTGTAGGTAATACCCAATTTAAGTTAATCATCCACTATAAATAAATGGCATGATTTAAAATAAGGATTTCCACGTGATCATAATTCAACTTGCATAGTAAAATGATTTGCAAGGCATAGATACTTAAAAATATTGAATCTCTTATTTTCCCGTTACGTAACCATTTCTCAATATCTTTCATTTCTTTTATAGTTCACCATTCACCAGGGCTCTTGTGACCGCAATCCTCATAATCAATATTTCCGCAGGAAAACATACAATCGCCCTTGGGGAATCGAACCCGCAAGAACTCAATACATCCTAGGGAATCGAACCCATAGGAATCAACACACATCCTGGGGAATCGAACCCGCAGGAAAACAAACGATCGCCCTTGGGGAATCGAACCCGCAAGAACTCAAATACATCCTAGGGAATCAAACCCGTAGGAATCAACACACATCCTGGGGAATCGAACCCGCAGGAAAACAAACGATCGCCCTTGGGGAATCGAACCCGCAAGAACTCAAATACATCATAGGGAATCGAACCCGTATGAATCAACACACATCCTGGGGAATCAAACCCGCAGGAAAACAAACAATCGCCCTTGGGGAATCGAACCCGCAAGAACTCAAATACATCCTAGGGAATCGAACCCGTAGGAATCAACACACGTCCTGGGGAATCGAACCCGCAGGAAAACATACAATCGCCCTTGGGGAATCGAACCCGCAAGAACTCAAATACATCCTAGGGAATCGAACCCGTAGGAATCAACACACATCCTGGGGAATCGAACCCGCAGGAAAACATACAATCACCCTTGGGGAATCGAACCCGCAAGGTAAGAACACATTTCGCAAGTTCCACAAGTTTAAAACCGATCGATGTCACAGTTTGCGCCTTTTCAGTTTAAAAATCCATTACTTAGGCGATTGATCTGAAATTTTCACAGTAACTCAAAAACATCTCAACGAACAACTTTTGTGTTTTAAGTTTTTCGGAAAAAAGATGGGAAGCATGTCAAAAATCAAGTTTTCTACACAAATAGTATGCTGTCAGGATTCAGGTTTGACACCTGTCAAAGATTTGACTTTTTAACATATCAAATGAACTCCAAACATTCTGAAAATTTACAGACACATACTAGACATGATTATCTACAACTTTTGTTTAGATCACAAAGATTAGTTCGGACTAGAAATGATAGAAATATGCTCATCAAGTTCGGTTAAGAAATCTGTCATCTTTTGAAATTTCTTTAAAACGCAGAATATGTCCGACTCGATTTGGGGTATCAAAACTCGATGAAAATTTCTGAAATTTTTACACAGTATAGCTTAAGATCTTAGGATCAAAATCTTAGTTTTGAGTTTTTTGGTTTGAACTCTTGAAGTAGGGGTTTTGATCCAATTTCAAATCTGTCACAGTTTCAAATTTGACTTTTAGGGCAGGTTTGTTGGAGGCCGTTTTCGGAAATCAAAACATGATGAAAAATTATGAAATTTTTACAGTAGCTAGAGTAATGTCTTAGGAACGTTTTTCATGTTTTGAGTTTTTCCGTTTGAGTAGTTTTAGGGGTTCGAAAAATTCATACGAAAACGTTGCGCCGGGGGTTTTTCTTGTTGACAGATTTTAGAGTTTCTAAATCTCTATGTTTGGTTGCATTTTAAGTCACCCAAAACCATAGTAAGGTTAACTTACAGTGGGGATAATGTCTAGGAGGTCACGGGGTCGTCCGGAATCCACGGGATGTCACGAACAAATCTCTTCCACCCGATTTATTCTTCCTTTGGCTCCGATTTGTGTTTGAATATGAAGATTCGTAAGTTAGGATGATGGTTATGATCTTAAAACCATAAGGAAACTTGATTTACATCTTACCAACAATCCAAAGCTTGCAATCCTTGATCTACACACTTCCTTGGTCGGATTTGGTTGCCGGAAAGTCGCCGGAAGAGTGTTTTGGCTTTGGGAGAGTTTGGGAGAGTTTTGGGATGAATTTTTGAGTGTTGATGGCTGAAATGGGGTGTTAGGAACTTCTATAATCATCCAAAATATGCCTCCCCCGTGATAGATCAAGATTCCCACCTTTGGGACCCAAAAAATGGCAAAAAGTCGCCAAAAACGCATAATGCCCGACTGCTACAGTAGCATGCTACAGTAGCGTGCTACAGTAGCATGCTACAGTAACTCTTTTTTTTTTAATTTTTTTTTTTATATATATATATTAAGATTCTTATCTTAAAAAAAATCATAATGTGGGAATTTTTGTGATCTTGTAAGTCATACATAGCTTCAAAAAGGAATATATTCTTTATTTGAAAATGACAAGATATGATTAATATTCCACCCTACAATTTCAAACCATAGTCAAATTATTCCCAATTATATTATGGCATTCTAGAATAATCCCATAATAAAAAATATATGGGTAGAATGATTAATCAAGGATATATAGAAAATAGATAATTCTCATTATAATTTAAACATGTAAATATATACATGTATATACATGTGTACATGTTTGGAAAGATTATTTCAAGACCAAGGTATATATGTGTATATAAACTTGTATATGGATTTAAAATATTCTATGAACCATATACTTATTACACTTGATATTGAAATCCATATATTTATTTGAAAAGACAAATATATATAATTTTTCAAAGTATGTTTTGTAGAAAATAATATACTAATCTTTAAGCACATATTTGAACATATAAATATATATAGATTTGATTAAAAATCTACTTAGTGAATTAATCAAAAATATATATTCATATATATATTTCGGGCAATTTCTATGGTATTACATTATTACCATTTGTCATGGCAGATTGATCATCATTCTGATCACCTGTAGTCGTGCAGCAGCAGCTGCTGCTAATGTCTTGGTCGTTTATGTCTTCCCCAAATAGTTGCATAATCTGCTGCTTGAATCTGCTCATCATCTCTGTAGCTGTAGGGAACCGTAAACCCTTGTTCAAAACACTACCCTCCTCACTTTTATTGTCCATGATATTCAACAAAATCTGTCACAACTTTAGTTGTAGTATTAGCTAATGGTGTTTCTTTCTTGCAGTTGGAAGACTATGTGCTAGAATTTGTTTGTGTTCATGTGTACATATATAGGAGTATAATAATTTGAGTTGTAGGGATTGATTGATTTGGACTGGATTTGGGGTTTAAGGGAAAGTAACGCGTAATGAATTAAGGTGTGTAATAATGAGGTGGGGTTTCCATAAGGAGGAAGAAATTGTTGTGATGTTTCAAGGAATGATCTCTCATGGTGCCAGCCAACTTGTCTTTATACTACTCCCTCCGTCTTCAAATAAATGGAACATTGGCATAGTAACTACTATTAATTGAGTAACTTTGATTCGACTTTTTAACATAGTTATATAAGATAAAACATAGTCAAGTGAGATCTTGTTGGATTCGTCTAATCTCGCAGATTTATATTATCTAACTTTTATAATTTTTACTTTTATACAATTAAAGATATTGAACGTTAAAATGTGTATTGAATTGCGTAAAATGCTGAAATGTTTCAATTATTGGAAAACGGAGGGAGTATATGGTAAGTAATAAGTCCTGTTGATATACTTTGTCTGCGTGTGGACCAAAGTATATCTTAGATTAATTAATTACTTTTGTGTAGAATTTAAAGAAATGTGCTGAGCACAGCACAACTATGAAGTTATTGTAGTATTGAATTAATTAATTCTCACAGCCTATACCCATATTTGGGGTAGCTGTTTCACGTGTGGAATTCTGTGGATGCATTGCTGACTATATATAATGTATTTGTTATGCATGTAAACAAGATTATGAATGTCTAGTGTTCAACATGTGAATATCCATGTTCATGCCTTGATCATAAGGTTAGACATGTGAAAGTCTTGAAATGCATATGCCTTGATTATGAGGTTAGTAAATAGTGAGAGGATAAAAAAGTTTATAAATAGCCTATGTAATGTATTGAGAAAAGAGAGAAAAATTTTATACAAGCTTAATACTTGTTTCATCTCATGCCATAATTGTTACACTTTATCCATTTTATTATCCCACATTTAAACTTCATTTCTTTCACCATTTAATCCCAATTTCCATTACAATACCTCCACTATAAACACAAGCTAATAAGCCATATACCATTTTATTATACACATACATAAATAAATATAGTTATTTCTATAACACGTTATCAGCACGAGCTCTATTTGAGTTTGCCAATTCTACCAAGGTTTTGTTGGAGTTCTGTTGTAAATTTGATTCATACCGGGGTTCTGCCAAAATTTTTCAAATCCAGAAGAAAATCACTTGAGCAAAATGAGGAATTATAAAAGTGATAATATATGTCTTATTGATAGTGCTTCAACGCACACGATACTAAAAGACATAAGGTATTTTTCAATTTAAAAATGGGAGATACAAACATAAACACAATATGTGGTAGTGCAAATATTATAAAAGGAATTGGCACAGCCAACCTTATTTTCCCAGAGGGAACAAAATTAATTGTGAAAAATGCACTCCTATCTCCCAAGTCTCGAAGAAATTTATTGAGTTTTAAAGATATCCGAGAAAATGGGTATCATCTCGAGACATCGACTTCAGAGAATGTCGAATATTTATTAATTACAAATACCACTCATGGTAAGAAATATATATTGGAAAAATTACCAGCTCTGTCTTCTGGATTGTATTTTTCAAAGATAAATACAATTGAAAATTATCACTTAGACCACAGGTCTAATATTCCCCAAATAAACCAGAGGTTTATTAATGGCCAGAGGCCCACTAATATATATCATCCCAAAATAGGCCAGAGGTCTATTGGAA
The DNA here is from genome assembly GCA_030278955.1 of Hygrophila difformis. NCBI lineage: Eukaryota > Viridiplantae > Streptophyta > Magnoliopsida > Lamiales > Acanthaceae > Hygrophila > Hygrophila difformis. The sequence goes on from JAOANR010000011.1 coordinate 9,305,867, forward strand.
GCCATATGTTTACTGATGAATATATGATATGGCATGATCGCCTAGGCCATCCCGGCTCTACAATGATGAGGCGAATTATTACAAATAGTCATGGCCATTCATTAAAGGGACAAAAATTGCTGCAACATAATGATTATATATGTGTTGCTTGCTCCCAAGGAAAATTAATTTCCAAACATTCACCAACAAAAGTGGGAACTGAAAGCCCCAGTTTTCTTGAAAGAATTCAGGGTGATATATGTGGACCTATAGATCCACCATGTGGACCATTTAAATATTTTATGGTGCTAATTGATGCATCAACACGATGGTCCAATGTATCATTATTATCATCTCGCAACCATGCGTTTGCAAAATTACTTGCTCAAATTATTAAATTACGAGCACAGTTCCCTGATTATACAATAAAAAATATCCGGTTGGATAATGCTGGTGAATATTCATCCCAGAGGTTTGATGAATACTGCGTGTCAATTGGCATAACAGTTGAGCATCCTGTTGCTCATGTCCATACACAGAATGGACTTGCTGAATCGCTTATAAAGCGTTTACAATTAATTGCCAGACCATTATTAATGAGATCTGGATTGCCATTGACAGCTTGGGGGCATGCAATATTACATGCAGCAAAATTGGTGCGGTTAAGGCCGACACATTATCATGAATACTCCCCTATACAATTAACATTTGGGCATGAACCCAATATATCCCATCTCAGAATATTTGGTTGCGCTGTGTATGTCCCGATTGCACCACCTCAGCGCACAAAGATGGGTCCCCAACGTAGATTGGGAATATATGTCGGGTATGAATCACCATCGATTATTCGATATCTCGAACCATTAACTGGTGATTTATTTACTGCGAAATTCAAAGATTGTCATTTTGACGAATCTCATTTCCCGACATTAGGGGGAGACAGAAATCAACCGAAGAAAGAAAAAGAAATCAACTGGAAAACACCGTTAGATTTCTTCGATCCTCGTACAAATGATTGTGAACTAGAAGTACAAAGAATTGTACATTTGCAGAGTATTGCAAATCAATTGCCGGACGCATTATGCGACTCTAAAAGAGTAACAAAATCTCTTATACCGGCAGCAAATGATCCTATCAAAATTAATGTCCCAGAGGGACCAATTACAAGTGCCAAAGATGAATCTACTGCACGCTTGAAGCGTGGTAGACCACCAGGTTCCAAAGATAAAAATCCTCGAAAGAAAAGAGGATCACAAATCATTGAAAGTGACAAAATTACAGAAAATATTCCAGAGGAAAAAGAAGCTCTTGAAGAGCAAGTCGCTCCAGAGGAGCAGGAACTTGCAGCTCCAGAGGAGAATGAACTTGAAAATAATGAAATATCAATCAATTTTGTCACAAGCAGAAATGTTTGGAATCGAGATGCAATTATCATAGATAATGTATTCTCGTACCACATAGCACTTGACATCATAAATGATGACGAGGATCATGAACCAAATTCGGTTGATGAATGTCGGAAAAGAAAAGATTGGCCAAAATGGGAAGATGCAATCCAATCTGAATTGGATTACCTGGCTAGACGAAATGTGTTTGGACCGATTGTCAAAACACCAGAAAATATAAAGCCAGTCGGATACAGATGGGTTTTTGTAAGAAAAAGAAATGACAAAAATGAAATTGTCAGATACAAAGCGAGATTAGTCGCCCAAGGGTTTTCACAGAGACCCGGATTTGATTATGATGAAACATATTCCCCCGTAATGGATGGAATAACATTTAGATATCTTATCAGTTTAACAGTCCATCAAAATCTTGAAATGAGATTGATGGATGTTATTACTGCGTATCTATATGGAAATTTAGATACAGATATCTATATGAAGGTCCCAGAGGGATTAAAAATGTCAGAGACATATGAATCAAATCCTAGACATATGTATTCCATCAAATTACAAAAATCCCTATATGGACTGAAACAGTCCGGGCGAATGTGGTATAACCGACTCAGTGAGTTATTGATACAAGAGGGTTATACAAATGACCCAATTTGTCCATGTATTTTCATTAAGAAAAATGGACAAGGGTTTGTAATCATTGCAGTTTATGTTGATGATCTCAACTTGATTGGAACTCCAGAGGAGCTCCAAAAGGCTATTGAATACCTAAAAAAGGAGTTTGAAATCAAAGATTTTGGTAAAACCAAATCATGTCTTGGTCTGCAAATTGAATATTTAAATAATGGAACTTTTGTCCATCAAACAGCTTATACTCAGAGAGTATTAAAGCGATTTTATATGGATAAAGCACATCCATTGAGTACTCCAATGGTCGTAAGGTCACTTAATATAAAAAAGGATCCGTTTAGACCACAAGAGGAAGGTGAACAAATTCTTGGACCAGAGGTCCCATATTTAAGTGCCATAGGTGCTTTAATGTATCTTGCAAACTGCACTAGACCAGATATATCATTTGCAGTAAATTTATTAGCGAGATTCAGTTCATCTCCTACTAGACGACATTGGAATGGAATTAAACACATATTTCGCTATCTCCAATGAACTATTGATCTTGGGTTATTTTACCCAAATGACTCCCGACATGAAATAATCGGCTTTGCTGATGCCGGATATTTATCAGATCCACATAAAGCCAAATCTCAAACTGGCTATGTTTTTACATGTGGTGGTACTGCAATTTCATGGAGATCAATGAAGCAGACTTTGACTGCTACTTCGTCAAATCATGCTGAAATTTTAGCAATCCATGAAGCCAGTCGAGAATGTGTATGGTTGCGATCTTTGATGCACCATATATTGAAAAATTGTGGCATGGCTACTGAAGAAAAAATATCCTCAACAATTTTATATGAAGATAATGCAGCTTGTATAGCACAATTGAAGGGAGGGTATATTAAAGGAGATAGAACGAAACACATTTCACCAAAATTTTTCTTCACTCATGATTTACAGAAAAATGGTGAAATAGATGTGCAGCAAATCCGTTCAACTGATAATCTTGCAGATTTATTTACCAAGGCACTACCAACAGCAACATTCGAAAAGTTGGTGAAAAGCATTGGGATGCGCCAACTAAAGAACCTCAACTGATGCTTTGATCAGGGGGAGAAGTAAATATGCAAGAATCATGTACTCTTTTTCCTAACTTGGATTTTTTTCCCCATAGGGTTTTTTCCAAGTAAGGTTTTAACGAGGCATATTCTTCGTATTGACGACATTCAAGGGGGAGTGTTATGCATGTAAACAAGATTGTGAATGTCTAGTGTTCAACATGTGAATATCCATGTTCATGCCTTGATCATAAGGTTAGACATGTGAAAGTCTTGAAATGCATATGCCTTGATTATGAGGTTAGTAAATAGTGAGAGGATAAAAAAGTTTATAAATAGCCTACGTAATGTATTGAGAAAAGAGAGAAAAATTTTATACAAGCTTAATACTTGTTTCATCTCATGCCATAATTGTTACACTTTATCCATTTTATTATCCCACATTTAAACTTCATTTCTTTCACCATTTAATCCCAATTTCCATTACAATACCTCCACTATAAACACAAGCTAATAAGCCATATACCATTTTATTATACACATACATAAATAAATATAGTTATTTCTATAACAGTATTGAAATTATTGACACAGAATATATACATACTCAAATGGTATATCATTGTTGTTATTCGGCTTCGGCTCATCCAAAAAAAATGGTATATCATTGAATGGCATTATATTATACTTCCTCCGTTTCTTTTTATTTTCCACATTGGGATTTTGGACACTATTCACCCACACACTTTCACTTAAAGTTTGATCATAGTTTTATAAATTGAAATATATTCAAGTGAGATCTTGTTAGATTTGTCTCGTTGTGTAGTTTTTAAATATCAAACTTTTAGAATTTTTACTTGTACCGAAATTAGGTTATTAATGGTTTAAAATATGCATTGGACTGCGTGCTGGATGGGTCCGTAACAAATATTCCCTCCATTTTTTTAATAACTTCCCCATTTCTACATTGCACGCAATCCAATGCACATTTTCAATGATTAATCTCTCACATTATGCATAATTAAAAATTATAAAAATTTGGTATTCTAAAACTACACGATTAGATGAATCCAACATCTCACTTGACTATATTTTATCTTATATAACTGTGCTAAAAAGTTAAATCAAAGTTACTCAATGAATAGTATTTACTACGCAAAGGGTAATGTTAACAAAAACGGAGGGAGTTAATAAGAACGGAGGAAGTATATACTATATACCTATATATGTATTCTGAACACAATCATTTTGATTCGATTATAATAAATTCGAGAATTACAAGAAAATTTCTCCTCCTGTCACATTGTATGCGAAATTATTGGCTAGTTGGATTTTATTTTTTATTTTTTTTAAGGATTCCACACATGAGCGCTAACTCCAATTAATTTTGTTTGACTCAATATTACTTTTAATTTATTTGGATTCAATTTCACAGATTTGGGATGAGTACTTGCCAAGAGGCGAAGTCAATGTCTTCCAACCCTAGGTTTAGGGGTGCGATTCCCCATCTGGTTCCTTATTCTTTAATTTGTAATTTGTATGTCATGGACTCCCACTACCATTTATCTGGCTTCGGCTTCTTAAAAAAATAAAAACTTCACACATTCAAAACAAATATCTATAGTATATTGTTGGAATACAAAACTAAGGCTCTGTTCTCTAGGCCTTAATTTTTCTGGTCTGATCTGAATTTATAAGACCTGGTCTGGTCTGATCTGAATTTGTCTGATCTGGTCTGAATGTTTCTGGTCTGGTCTGATTCTATCTGGTCTGATCCGATCTGGTCTGATCTGATCTTATTTTCTATATCTTAATATAATGACTTGATCTGATCTGGTCTGGTCTGGTCTGATCTTATTTAATCTAATCTGATTTTAATGTTTCTTATCTGATCTGGTCTGATCAAATTTTTATAAAAAATAAGTAATAAGGCCTAAAAAATAAGTTCTAGAGAACGGGACCTAAATTAAATCAAATTAATACTAATAAAACAATGTAAAATAATACTTTCAAATATAAATGAATATGAAAATATACATTAAAAATAAAATAATAAGGATGACTTCTATTATTATATACGATATGAAGTTGGAAATGCAATAATAATAAGATAGTACGCATGTGGAATGGCTCAAGTCAATAGAATGGACTAAGAAAGACTCGTCTATATGTCATTCAAACTCAAAACCCCGATTCAAGTCAATTTCTTTTATTTTATTTTTTGATATATAGTATATCTATAAATTCACCTTTTCTTTAAAAAAAATTCAAATCTTTCTACGATGAATTATTGCAATCCTGTTTCTGTAATGACATAATAATTGCCAGCATGTGCATACAGTGCTAAAAATGATGTGTAGCCCTTTGCAAAGTGATTTATAAGCCTTATAAAGTGATGTATAGACGGTAGTTTATTTTTTTTCTATTAATTTTTGGTTCATAACCTCCATCCATCACTTTTTTATACTCACACATCATTTCATATACATATACCAATCACTTTTAAATATGTAAGCAGCTACAGCCAGCACTCAAACGATTTCTGAATTATTGAATATCGATCATCCTTTTTACACAGGTCAAATGTTGTATGCACGGGACAACCATAATTAGAGGTTATTATCAGACCGTCCCCCAATTACACGAGAAAATCAAGTGGTATGTTTGAAGTCAAACCCATTCAACTCAAATTTGAGTAAGAAATTATATTCAGAATCTGAAATTCATATGCATGTTGGATTGTTCATTACATTATTTCCTGTTTCGGTGATTTTTAGGAGAACTTTTAAATTTTTATTATTTATCCTCCACGATTTTTAAATAGTTCTTCCATTTCTCAATAAGCAATGGTCCTTCCATTTTTTTTTTTGAGAACCATTGAAGCCTCGGAAAGGAGTGATAGGAGCGCATGCCACACAAATTATAAAGGGGAATAAAAGGGAGGAATAGGGGGACGGTTGGGATCGAACCTCTAACCTTCTGTTGAAAGTCTAAGAACTTAACCACTTGGGCTAAATCCTCATCCCCAATAGTCTTTCCATTTGACACATTTTCAAATAAAATTTTCATTTTATCTCATTTTCCATCACATCCCACTACTGTTTCTCATACTTTTCTAACCATTATACTTTTACCATACATGTAAATAAATTACGTATTTTAAAACAGTAAAAACATAAAATATAATCACTATTCGAAAAACGAAGGTATAAAGTGTGGTATGAGGTTCCACCACCATTTTCTAAAAGGAAAAAATGCCAAAATGGTGCCGTAACTTTGCCAATTTTTCAATTTGGTGCCATAATTTTGAAGTTTTCTAATTTGGTGCCGTAACTTTTCTAATGTTCTCCAAAATGGTCCCATCAGTCCTTAATTACTCATATTTGCTGGCGTGACACGTGATTAGTGTAAATAATTAATTTAAGTGTACCGTGTAGGTATCACGTAGGCATAGATTGATTTTGATCTATACGTTTGGACACTTTCTAACCCTATTTCTAATTTAATGGTCTCCTTCCAACTCTGCAAGTACACATAAAATGTGTTTGAAAGTATCCATATGTGTGGGTTAAACTCAGTCAATGCCTAAGTGACACCTACATGATATAATTAAATAATTATTTACACTAATCTCATGCCACATAAGCAAATGTGGGTGATTAAGGCATGATGGGACCATTTTGGAGAACATTAGCAAAGTTATGGCACCAAATTAGAAAACTCCAAACTTATGGCACCAAATTGGAAAATTGGTAAAGTTACGGCACTATTTTGGCATTTTTTCCTTTTCTAAAATGTATAGCCTGAAGAAAAAAAAAAAGAAAAAAAATGAAATTACATATATACTCCCTCCGTTTTTTTTAACTTCACCCATCCTGCACTGCACGCAATCCAATGCACATTTTCAATCATCAATATCTCATATTATATATAAGTAAAAATTATAAAAATTTGATATTCCAAAACTACGTGATTAGACGAACCTAACAAGATCTCACTTGACTATGTTTTATCTTATATAACTATATGAAAAAATTGAATTAAAGTTACTCAATGAATAGTATCTACTATGCTAATGGTGAACTTAAAAAAAAACGGAGGGAGTATATAATAAATGTGAATGTCGGCAGACGGAGGTAATAAATGAAACTCGTTACTGTAGTGTTGGCAGAAGGCCTATATAAATATACCCCCTTGTATTGTATTGAAACACACAGAATAAGTGATCAGTGTTCTCCACTACTTCCTGCCCATCTCTCTGCCGATCTCTCTAGTTATTACACTACTGACTACACTATTAAACTCCTGCTCTCTCTCGCTCTCTGGTGCTCTCCATCACCATTTTTTCTTTCATTAACTTTACATTCTAATATATATTTATATACCACTACACACTGTATCCACATATATATATATATATATATATATATATAAGTACTACGATTATATTTTATATTATAACACGTTATCAGCACGAGCTACGAACGAAGCTATGCCGGATTTCTCCTTTGAGGTAATATTTGATCTTTGTATTTCAATAATTCTATTATGGCTAACTTGACAAAGCAGAATTTCAGACCACAGAGGGTATTTGGAGATAATTATCTATCTTGGAAAATGGATGTTGAAATCCATTTGGAATCAACGGGTCTTGAAAAAATAATTGAAAAATATAATCAGGCTTCAAGCCAAGACCATGCGAAAGCTATGATTTTCAGCCGCCATCATCTTGATGAGGGGTTGAAAACATAGTATTTAACGGTCAAAGACCCAAATGAACTCGAGGAGAATTTAGAAAAAAGATATGATCATTTAAGATTAATTAATCTCCCTCGAGCCCAGTATGACTGGTTACACTTACGATTCCAGGATTTTAAATCAGTAAATGATTACAATTCTGCTCTGTTTAATATTGTATCACAATTAAGACTGTGTGGTGAAAAAATTACTGATCAAGAAATGCTAGAGAAGACATTCTCTACATTCCACACCTCCTATTCGGTATGAGCGCAACAATACCGAGCAAAGGGTTTCACTAAATATTCTGATCCGATTACGCTTTTGTTATTGGCTGAAAAGAATAATGATTTATTATTAAAAAATCATGAAATGAGACCAACTGGCATTAGTCCATTGCCAGAGGCACATGTTACTGAATCTTCTAGCCATGATCGTGGCCGAGGTCAGAGACCTCGTGGTCGTGGATATAACCGAGACCATGGGAAAGGTCATTTCCGCAACACTGTTTATATTAGACCCACGACAGCACATGTAATCAGAATCAGGGCAACACCAGAGGTGATGTCCACAAACAGTATGAAGAAGCAAAATGTGATAGATGCAGCCTAAAAAGGCACTGGTACAAAAATTGTCGTACCAGAGATCATTGGGTGAAACTCTACCAAGATTCCCAGAGGGAAAAAGGAAAAGGGGTGGTTGAAACAAACCATGTTAACAGAATGAACTCTGAGGAGAATATGCCCAATATCCTAGAATTTGAAGTTGATGATTTATATAATGATTTAGTTTAATTGTTTTGTTGTACTATTGTTTTTATTACGCTTTGAACTTCTGTATCTTTCTTTACTTTTGCATGTGTGCTATATTATTGTCTATGTATTGTAATATTTTAGTTGTGAAAAACACAACAGGATGGTGGTGGAGCACGAGAGCGAGCATGGTGGCGGAGCACGGGAACGAGCATAGTGGCGTTAGGGAGCGAGGAGGAGGGAGTAGAGTAGAGAAGGTGGAGGTCGATCGTAGTAAGGATTGGAGCAAGGGAGTGAACGGTGCAGGGAAGTCTGGAGGATATCAGAATATTCCAGTCGAGGTGGCTGGGGACATCATATACCGTAAGGTGGATAAGGTGGCTAAAGTGCGAAGCTGGTTTCTTCCATATAGAAATTGGCCGGAAAGAGGCACAAAATTTGGTTTTTTCAGATTCACAAGTAGGGAAGACGCGGAGAAAGTTATTAGACAGTTGAACGGATTAATTTGGTTTGGCAAAAAGCTAAGGGCTAACTGGGCAGTTCCAAGTAAAAGCAGGTCGGTGGAAGTCAGAGCAAAGAGGGAAATTAGCAGCCAAAGGGTGGGTCATCGGGGTCTTGCTGGTAGGGGGAGAGTGGATAGGGGCTTCAGGAATTTTAGCGGTGCATGGAGGGACGAGCGGTCATACGCATAAGTCACCAAGGGATCTGGGGATCGGAGGGCAGAAGTGGGCATGGGTAAGGCGGAGAGGGCGATACACCTTGTTGAGAATAAAATGGACGTAGAGTGGTTAAGAGAGGCGGTGGTTACTGAGCTCAGAAAACTCGACGATATGGTGGCATTTCAAGATTGGTTTTACAATCAGTATGTAAAGGGAGCTGATATAGTCTATGGGGGGGGGATTGCTGTTTGTTGTGTTTTTCAAAAAGCCAGAGGAAAAGGAAAGGTTCTTGTCGGATGGTAGAGATGCAAAATTCATCGGTTGGAAGAGGAAGTGGACTACAGGATTCTTGGGGAGGAAGCAGCTCCGGTGGATTCATGTTTATGGTCTACCGTTCCATGCATGGTGCGATGAAAACTTCAAAAAAAATAGTGAGTGGATGGGGGTTGCTGCTTAGCACTGATTCAGAAACAAAAGAGAGGCGGAGGTTCGATAGGGCCAGGCTGCTAGTAGAAGTGAATGTGAATGGCACTGTTCCATTGATTAGGGAAGTATTGGTGGGGGGTACAATCTCAAGAATTCGAATAGTGGAGATGTTCTGCGAACCGGTGTTGATGGCGGAGGACCTGGCGAGCGATAACGAGGCAAACTTAGTGGGCGGGACTGTTGTAGAGGAGACAGAGGAGGACTCGCCGGAAAAGAATGGGGAAGGGAAGGCCGGGTCTTCAGAACATGGGGAGGTGGAAAGGTGTATAGGGTCGGCGCATGGGGCACATCAAAATCTTGGGAAAATGAAAATGCAATCGAGTGATATAATTAGCAAGGAGGGCGAGACGTGTTCCCAAGAAACTGATAGAAGGTTTGTTAATGAGACGGTAGATTGTATGGAAGCTCACGGGCATTTGGTGGATGGGATACAGATTGGAATAGATAGGAATAAGGGGCTTGTTGGGCTTAATGAAAATAGTTCTGATGGGCTTGGTGTATATGGGCCATTGGGCCAGGGCCATCTTTATAGTGACTTAAGCTCGAGTAAAGAGGATGGGCTTGAGGCACTCAATGAGGATAACGGGACTATGGATGGTTTAGCAGGTAATTCAGAAGCCTCGAATGATGGTCTAGCAGTTAATCCAGAAGCCTCGATGGAGGCTCGTATTGGTCCCACTTGCGGCAAGGAATGTAGTAAGGGGGTGATGGAGCAGTGGAAGGATAAGGGGGAGTCTGATTTCAAAAGTAGAGAGGTCAAATTGTCTATTCCGATTCCAGATTGTGTAGAGGGTGTGGGCAGGCTGGTGTCTCTAACGACGACGGGCGAGGTAGGGAAGGATAGCCGAGTTGGTAAGATTAATATGTCGGAAGCGATTAGTAGTGCGGGGGGTGGGGCTTTAAGCCAGGAAGAGTTGTTGGGGCTAAAGGAAGTAGAAGCAGCAATAGAGAAGGACCTGAGGGGAAGACCCAAGATTCAATTTAGAGGGCGTAAGAGAGGGAGAAGGGTGGCCGCCAAATTGAGGACGGAGGCCGGTAGGGGAAGGTCGCAGGCGAGGGAGATAAATTTGCAATTCTTCAATTCTCCACGCTTAGGACACCTCAGGGGGTTCGACTGGTGGATTACACGGAAGCAGAAGCCATATGTGATTTGGCGGTGAAACTGGGTTTGGGATGTTCGAAAGGGAGGTTGGAGGCTGTCTCTAGGGTGGAGGGAGTTGGAAGGTTTGTTAGATTATAAGTGTATCCTGTTCTTGGAGGTCATTATTTGGAAATGAAGATTATTACTAGTAATTTAAGGGGCTTAAATGGGGGTGTTAGAATGAGGGCATTGATGACAATGTGCAAGAAATATAGGCCGTCTATACTGTGCTGCTGATGGGTGATTTTCACTACTCATATTTTACCACAAGCGGATGGTTGTCATCAAGTAATAAAAACCGGTGAATACCGGGTCGAACCACAGGGAATTTCAGAATATTATTTCATTCTGGAGAATATTCTAATTGTTTTAAGTTTATTAAATATATATTTTATATTTTGAAAAGAGTTTGTTTAATTCCAATGTTGATTAAATTAAAATTATAGCATTAAATTTAAAAATAAAGCAAGTTAAAAATTTAATTAATAAAAATATAAATGGGAGACGCTTGTAATATTTTAAATATTGCCATCTTTATATAAAATAGAAATTGCAAGAATTTTCCAATGTCTAAAAAGATCAATTTCTTAAAATTTAAATATTTTATAAAGATTAAGAATATAGTAATCTTCTAAAGTTCAAATTATGCTTAAACGGACGTCATGGAAGCTGATTAAATTATCTAAATTCTGCAATCATTATTCTAGGCCTAAATTTGAGTCTTTCCCAAGTATACAAATTTTCCTATAACAATTAATAGGCACTTTTCATTTCCCAAATCATTGTGTACATGTCAGAATCCATTTTGAATGTAATTTATTCCCAATTCCGGTACTAGAATATTAGTTCTACTTTTTATCTCCCGATTTAGCAAAGCAGAAATCACAAGATTAGATTCTAACATTTAATTATGCAGAATAGTGTAAATAATCTAACAATTATAGTAAAATAACAGTAAAACATGGTAAACTGGATTTAATTAATAATATTAAAATGCAGATAGATTAGAATTATTGCCAGATTATTAAAATTAGAGAATTCAGATTGATCGATTAATTCAGGGCTTTAGCAGATTAACAATTTGAATAGCAGATTTGGGAAAGTACAGAATATCGATCAATCTAATGGCATCTAACATATAATCCTAATACAGATTCTAACATTGTTACAGATTATCCCAATTTAATCGATCAAAAGCAGATTAACACCAAAACATGAAATTTTACTTCTACAGTTTATGCAGAATAGCGCTCAAACTAGATTAGGCATAATCTGACATTTTAATCATAATTACAGATTCTAACATAAAACAGCGATCATTAAAATGCTTCCATAAAATATAAATTCATACTTCAAAGTGATTCTGAACTCCCGTTCTAGATCACTTCTAACACAAACATTATAGAAATCCGTCTACAAATTCGAAACATAATAGCAGATTACATTTAGAGGCAAATTCATAACATTACAAAGCAAGAAAAAGAAAGGCAACACCTAGAATATGAAGAACACGCCCAGAACTGCGTTCTTGAAGCATCCCTCCAGCATGATTTTGTGTTTCTGGCCTTCTTCTCCCATTAGAATGTGTTTACAGAATGTTTTAGTCGAATAATATGAGTCTGTCTACTGAAAAATGACGAAGAACAGCGTTTAAAACCGAGTCTGGGAGGTAAGAAAACTGCTCAACCGCGACGGTGGCGCATAAAGTGGCGCTCCAGAGGGGTTTCAGGCGCCACCAAGAAGCTGCGGCGCATCCCGACGATTTTCCAGATTTTTTATTGCGGCGCATAATGTGGCGCTTGGAGGGTGTTTTAGGCGGCGCCAAGCACGTGCAGCGCATCCTGAAGCTTTTCCATCCGAAATTTTCCTAAGTGTTGATGCGGCGCCTGATGTGGCGCTCACGGGTCTTTTCCGGCGCCGCCATGCCTATGCGGCGCATCCTGGGCACAATCCAGTGTTGAAAAATCCAAATTTGACATCCTTTATCCTCCGAACATCTTTCTTTCGTCATTTTAATGCCTGAAACATCATTGCAATGTATTAGATTTGCCAAAGTCTTATTAAAAAGCATAAAACATGATAAATTGAACTCAAACAAGCTCAATTTAACCATAATTATTAGTAATATTTACAAACCACATGAAATATAAACTAAAAAGCATTAAAATATGGTCACATGCATGCAATTTTAGATTCATTTTAACACAATTTAAGCTCATTTAAATGTGGTTTCACAGGGTGCATCAACATCCTCACACTTAAATATTGCTCGTCCCTTGAGCAATGAGATCAATTAACACATCAACTTGCCAATCAAGATGATAAAGATAAAGTCTCTATAGTTCTGCCAAATCATAGATTTCAACAACAAAATGAGGTAAGAAAGGTTCAAAGTTTAATGTACTAGAGCTAGGCAAATTGATATGCATCAGTTATGAGGACCAGATACCCAAAGCACTTACAATACAGAAAACAAATTAATTACACATAGCACTTAATATGGGAGAGTGAATAATGTAAATATGCTTTTCTATTCCAGTCTTCAAATATGCTCAATCTATGGTTTCACTATATTCTAGACACTTTGGCTGAGTTGTAGACGGTTGAATTCCAAAAGCTACTCATGTCACCGAATATGTGCCAGTCATCCAGTCAAGAGTTTATGAATTTTTATTTAATTCCCCTTTTGAATATATTATTATTTTTTTTTTTTGATCTTGCATTCTTCAATATTTCTTTCTTTTTCTTTTTGCAAGATTTGAGTACTATATTTTTTTTTCCAAATGTAGGGGTTTTACTCTGACTTTATTTTAATTAAGCATCTTGGAATGAGCATGTTTATATATAAATAATGATAACTCTCCACACATTAAATAACTAGTCTAATTAATCAAGTAATTTTCTGCAAGGTAAATAGAATTGTCATCGATAGTTCAAACAACTTGCATAACAGTTTAACAAAGTCTAGGACTTTAAACTAAGAAACCTAATACTCATTAAGTTGTAAAATCGGATTAAAGCAGAACATTTAGACTTATTTAAATTTTCTCTAGATGGGCAATGATGTGATAATCTCTAGATAATAGCACCACTGGGAAAACATAATTTAAATTTAAAATAATTAATATGTCCTTATTATGCATGTACCATTTTATTCAAAGCATAATAAATAGTAAAATAAAACTAAATCAAGCTCTTACAACATACTTCATGCAAATTGATAACATAAAACATGAAAAGATCACACCTGGAGCATTTAGATCTTAGAAATTCTTTCACCATCATGGATGTCTCATTTTTGCTTGCTTCTTCATGGCATATCCTGCTTCTTTATATATTTATATGGTTTTTACTCATACAAAAGATAATCATTAGAGCACATGGTAATTATAAATTAAAATAATTAAATTCCATCCATAATTTATTTAAATTCAGATTTTTATCATTTTATTATTTAAATTTCAGATTTTTAATTTCATTAGTTTTTTTATTAATTAAATAAAAATGGACAGATTTAATTAAAATATTAAATTTTATAAATTTACCAAAAGCAAAATACCATAAGTTCTAGCAACTATTACATAAAGATGCTAATTAAAATAAGCAAAATACTACCAAAATTAATCTAATCATTACAATTTAAATCAAAAAGGGAGCAATCCTCTCTAATAAAAAATCTAGATTTCCAAATATCCATCCGAATCAGCTACTTCATCTTCCCTAGGATCATCACCACCATCTTTAGAGCTCGAATCATTAGGAGGAACATATCGATCACCTAAACTTTCAGACATGAAGTGCTCAAGTCTGGAAGAAAGTAGTGCAAGCTGTGTCTATGTACTATCCTCCTTCTTCTTCATCTCGACTCTAAGCTGATGAATCTCATAAGTCATCCTATTAATTGCAATCTCTGCAGGCTCTGTCTTAGTACCAGATGTACTAGGTATATCAGGATGATGAATAGGTGCTCCACGAGGTGAAGTCGGGTAAGCCAATTCTGCACATCTTACTCCAGGCTTGTGATAGAATCTCTTGAAAGTGATAGGAGGTTTCCTTGCCAAATCTTGAGCATAGGCTCCAACATTCGCTCCAGCTTTCTCACAAAGTTCCCAAATCAGTGCCGGGAACCCAAGTGTCTTCCTTGCATCATCAGATCCCATACTGTCTAATTCACCTCCTATCAACTCTCCAACATCAACAGGCAACCCATTCTTCACACAGTACACAAAATACAGCTCTTCTACACCAGGCTGAGAAGTGTGTGAAGTAGGATATATCCTATGCTTATAGAGCAAGTAAACCTGATACAATGGGGCATCCATCAAAGTAGCAACAATCTTCTCATTATTTGTACCCTCTATGTAGGCAACTTCCTTTTGCTTTCCAAACATCTCCTTTAAAACCTTCTTTTCTAGCTCCTTTCCTCCTTCTTCAGCATATACAGGATCATAAAAGGCATTTTTCCTCGTAGCCGGGCAAGAGACATCCACAGTACCATAAAGTCGGTTAATTCTGTCCGGGTCATAAGGTACGGGCACTCCCCGAATCCATGAAGTGAAGTGTCCATATGGGGCATTGGCTAGAAATTGCCTAGTAAGCTCCCACGAATACACTCCATCCGGATGCTCAGCAAACTTCATCCATCCTCGACTTGCTAAGGCATCATGAACCAAAACCCGCTCCATATCATCTTCAATAAAGCCTTTGTCTTGAATGATCCACTTTTCCTTCATTCCTTGATAGTAAGAATAAGCCTATTGACTTATAAAAATTGCCGGATTAAAGATGTCTCCGGTTAATTCTTGCAAGGGAGGTGTATCATCATTCCTATTATGGCTTTTCCTCTTTGCCTTAGAACCACTTGGAAGTTTGGTTCCCTCAGGTGAAACTTTTTCTGGAGATTCAGCATCATCTTCATCCTGTTGTGAATCACCCTCTCCCTGTTGAGCAGAGTAGAATGGAACTTCCTCTCCATCCACAGAATCAGCAACCAATAGTTCATCCACAAACTCATATTCATTATTTATAGCTGCCGGTTCCGGATTAGGTTGCCTAATAACAAGTGGCTGTGATGGAAGAGGCTCCTTGGGTTTCTGTTTCTTTCCAACATTTTTTTTCTGGGTTATTTTTCTCTTTGGTCTCATGATGCAGAATTTGGGAAGAAGGAATTGATGTTAGAAAGCTAATTAGACTGAAAAAGAAGGAAGTGGATAGATTACAAATTAGGAGGAAGTGACCGATCGGTCTTCCTCTTTAATGAGGGCGAGATCTTGATTTTGTTGAGATATGGAGTGATTGATTCAATCTAAGTCCAAATATACATTAAATATACGATCTGGAGTCAGTATAATGCTGTTTAGGATCTCAAAAATCGATTAGATATGATTTGAATCTTTTTGATTCGCGGATTTTTCAAAAATTCGCGTCGGTGGCGCATAAAGTGGCACTCCGAGGATGATTTAGGCGCCACACAGTGTGTGTGGCGCATCCAGAAGAAAACTGAAATCCGCGGCGCCAAAAGTGGCGCTCAGGGGCAGATTTGGGCACCGCACAATGTATGTGGCGCCTCCCGGGAAAACACGGAAAATTTTCTAAGTATTCAATGAGCCAGTGTGGCGCTGGAAGGCAATTTTAGGCGCCACATAGTACGTGTGGCGCATCCTGAAGCAACTTGGAAAAATTCCTATTTATGTGGCGCCAAAAGTGGCGCTTCAAAGCAGATTTAGGCGCCGCAAAGCACATGCGGTGCATTCTGGAAAAACTTAGAAAATTTTCTAAGTGTCCAGGCGCCAATGTGGTGCTGCAAGGCCCATTTAAGCGCCACACAGTGTGTGTGGCGCATTCTGTGCCAAATTCGGGCAGAATGTATTTTTCCTAAGTTCGTCCCCATGATGTCGAATATCTCCATATCAATCAACAGTACCAATCCTACTTTTTCTACACCTTAATCATGTCCAAACAAACTCCATTGATCCTTTTACCAGTCCAAAACAACTCAATCTAACATGCTATTGGCAAGGGCTACTTTATTGAATTTAAAAGCAACTAGAAACCTTATAAGCTAAATACGAATTATAAAATGCTTCATATAACCAAAATAATCTTGAATAACATAAATGGCATATCTAGAATAGCAAGGTAGCAAGAACAGAGTTCGAACAAGTACAATAGAAAATGAAATAAGCTAGAGTGTAGCAAAATGAAGTCACTAAAGACAAATACATAGGCCTATCAATACATGTCATCTAAAACACCCAAAGGCCTATCTATCCATCATCGCTCAGTCAGAATCATCCTTAGAATCCTCGTTGTCTCCTACTTCCTCCGATGCATCTCCAGCTTCATCATCCTCAGCCTCATCATCATCTCCATCCTCATTGTAACACCCCGGTTTTTGGTCACCAGGTCGGGATGTCACCGCCACACCTCCCTAGCAAGACACGGTTTCTCCGAGCTTGCTAAAGAGATGCAAGGCTATGGTTTTTCAGAATTTAAAACATTCAAACAGCCCATTTATATATAATTTAAAAATAACGTCATTATAGTTGCAGCGGAAAATAATATTTACATATGTATAATGCAGTGGAATTTAAATATAGCCAACACGGCCAGAATACGGGTTAAACAGGCCCGTTCATGCAATTTCTAGTCTAACGTAACATTTAAAAATAAAGTATTTCCCCAAACTTTCCATGAATGCATATGATGATGCATATTCTTCAGCTCTGAAATAAACAGGGAAAAAGTATAGTTTGGTCAACAAAGATTTGCTGAGTAAGTTAACACAGACATGATTATGAGGTTTCAAAGCCTTTAACTAGATTTAAAGAAAACATGTTCATACAAGATATGATTTAATTTTATCCATCTAATAATAATTTAATTGCATAATTCAAAAGACAAAGATTTCCATAAGATCATAATCCAACAACATGATAAAATAAGCGCAAGACATAATTTAAAAGCATAATTTAAATAGGGAAAATATTCAAGTATTTCAGGATTCCATTCTTCCACTTTTGTTCACTATGATCTAGTATAATTCGCCCTTGGGGAATCGAACCGCAAGAACTTAAATACATCCTAGGGAATCGAACCCATAGGATCAACACATATCCTGGGGAATCGAACCCGCAGGAAGACAGACAATCGCCCTTGGGGAATCGAACCCGCAAGAACTCACATACACCCTGGGGAATCGAACCCGCAAGGTTTGACACGGACATCCTGGGGAATCGAACCCGCAGGAAAACATATAATCGCCCTTGGGGAATCGAACCCGCGAGAACTCAAACACACCCTGGGGAATCGAACCCGCAAGGTTTGACACGGACATCCTGGGGAATCGAACCCGCAGGAAAACAGACAATCGCCCTTGGGGAATCGAACCCGCAAGAACTCACATACACCCTGGGGAATCGAACCCGCAAGGTTTGACACAGACATCCTGGGGAATCGAACCCGCAAGAAAACATACACCCTGGGGAATTGAACCCGCAAGGTCAAAACAAGTTTCACAAATTTCACACGTTTCAACATATAATTTCTTTAGTCGCTGTTTTGCTCCAAAAATATTTAAATATTCATTTTAAGCCGGATCATTCTGAAAATTTACCGGTAACTCCGAAACACAGAGATGAACAATTTTGATGTTTTACGTTTTTCAATCCGAGATACGGAAGTAGGTGAAAAATGTCAACCTTTAACAGGATATTAATCTGTCCGAAAATTCTGACATCAGTTTCAAGGTTTCAAGATCTACCACAGCAAACTAACTCCAAATTTGATGAAATGTTACAGAGAGATACCTAAGACATATACCTACAACTTTCATGTTCAGCTAAAGTTCCAAATCGGTTTAGATCTAATGTCAAAAACGTCATCAAATTCGAACTAGAGTTCTGTCACGAATTCCAAGATCCAGATTTAATGCAGTTCGGTTTCGAGTGGATTTCATATAATAAATCATCAAGACAAATTCTAAAAATTTTACAGTAGATAGATATAAGCCTTAGAAACGTTTTTTGTGTTTTAAGTTTTTCCGTTTGAAGTCGGTTTAAGGTTCGGAAAAATTCGTCAAAACTATTGCGCCGTGAAAAAATCATACGTTGACAGATTTTTAAAAGATTCGATAAAGCTTTTAGGTTTGAATGTTTTAGTTACTCCCAAAACCATGTAAGTATTAACTTACAGATTTGTAGATGTCCGGGATCGTCTATTTCGAAGGCGTGGCTTCCAGTCCACCGTTTATCCTCTCCGTTCGTCGGGTTCTTCGTTCTCGATCCGGATCGTGGTTTAGAATAGAAAAATGATGAGGTTAGGATTCGTTTTCGAATCAAGAATGGAAAAGAATGGACAAGAATGGTTCGGATCTTACCCCGACGATCGAAGACTCCTAATTTTCGTCCACGTCAGTCCCTTGATTCGGTTTTGTGCCTCCGACGACTCCGGAATTAGGGTTTTGTGTGTAGAGAGATTTCGTAAGGTTTCGTAAAAAGTTGGGGCTGATTAGGATGGTTATTTATAGATGGAAAGGACCTAAAGGTCGTCCAAAGGCAGCCCTAGGGTGTCTTGAGTCGCAAGGTGTTCAACCGAAGTCGGAAAATCCGGATTCGGGCGAGTAAATCTCGCACGGGGCGTTTCTGCCAGTTGGCGCGGTCGTGGCGCGGTCCCAAGCCAACAACCGCGCGGCCAGCGCGCCACTCACGCCTGGACTCCGGTCCGGGCGGGTCGTGCGATCCGTCGCGCTTTTCCTCCTCTCTTTCGGACTTCTATCCCTCTATGTTCTCGGATTCGGATTTCCGGGATATCTTCGGGCTCCTATTTCCTATCGTCATTTTATTCGGGTCTAAATTTACATGTGGACTCGAGTTATTGAGTCCATCGGTGTTGGGTTTCCGTGTAACCATTTATTCGATTTAGTTGTCTTCGGCTTCCCGGGTTCTCGAAATTTTGATTCCTTTTTAACTTAAATTCCATTTCTCATCTTTTATGATTCTTTATCCATTTATCATGTTTATTATATTTATTTATTTATTTATTTATTTATTTATTTTATGTTGCAAAATTCTCGGGTATTACAGTCTACCCTCCTTAAGAATCAACTTCGTCCTCGAAGTTGTGTTTCGGCTTTTCTCGTACTAAGGTCTTTTGTTTGTTTTATTATGTTGTGACTGAACTTAGAATTAAAACTTCTAAGCTGCCTACGTACCCTGTGAAGGGATCAAGCCACAACGTAGTTCAAAACAATTTGAATATGTTTATTTATTATATATATATATATTTTTTCCAGGATTCATCTTATCGAGTCGAACTCCAAAAATAAATTATTGCGGGGTATCACATCCTCTCCCCCTTAGGATTTCAGTTATGTCCCCATAACTGCCTATACGTTATTCTCAAGAGGGTTCGGGTTTGGTTTAAATGAGCCATGCGTTTGAAATGGATTTTTTTGTTTGGGAAACCAAACAAGATTTTTGGAATAGAGAGTGTTTTAATAAAAATTTGATTTTTATTGTTCCACATAAGGAAATTTTCTAATTCGTACAAGAGTAGGAATGGCTATGGCCGAGATTTTCTATGCTTAGGCGTGCGCTTAGATGAATGCGATCTAGAACTACGACAAGATCAGTCTCTAGTGCGTGTTTTTAATTTGATGTCAAGCGTCTAAGTCATCTAGTGCAAGCAAAAGATCTAAGTTAATACTCGCCAAGATTCTAGATTAACTTCGCCAAGATTCTAAGTTAAAATTCGCCAAGATTCTAAGTTGAAATTCGCCAAGATTCTAAGTTGAAATTCGCCAAGATTCTAAGTTCATAAAAGAAATGCAATATGCAAATGCAAATGATGATTTCCCCCCAAAAATAATTTAACTCACTATATATATATATTTTTTCCCATGGATTTTAAAATAAAAATTTCTCCATGGAAATAATACTTTAAAATTTAAAATAATAGTCAAAATATTAATAGTACTTTAAAAATAATAATGGTTTAAAAATAATAGTTTAAAAATAGCCGGGCTCTGATACCACTCTGTAACACCCCGGTTTTTTGTCACCCAGGTCGGGATGTCACCGCCACACATCTCTAGCAAGACACGGTTTCTCCGAGCTTGCTAAAGAGATGCAAGGCTATGGTTTTTCAGAATTTAAAACATTCAAACAGCCCATTTATATATAATTTAAAAATAACGTCATTACAGTTGCAGCGGAAAATAATATTTACATATGTATAATGCAGCGAAATTTAAATATAGCCAACACGGCCAGAATACGGGTTAAACAGGCCCGTTCATGCAATTTCTAGTCTAACGTAACATTTAAAAATAAAGTATTTCCCCAAACTTTCCATGAATGCATATGATGATGCATATTCTTCAGCTCTGAAATAAACAGGGGAAAAAGTATGGTTTGGTCAGCAAAGATTTGCTGAGTAAGTTAACACAGACATGATTATGAGGTTTCAAAGCCTTTAACTAGATTTAAAGAAAACATGTTCATACAAGATATGATTTAATTTTATCCATCTAATAATAATTTAATTGCATAATTCAAAAGACAAGGATTTCCATAAGATCATAATCCAACAACATGATAAAATAAGCGCAAGACATAATTTAAAGGCATAATTTAAATAGGGAAAATATTCAAGTATTTCAGGATTCCATTCTTCCACTTTTGTTCAATATGATCTAGTATAATTCGCCCTTGGGGAATCGAACCCGCAAGAACTCAAATACATCCTAGGGAATCGAACCCATAGGAATCAACACATATCCTGGGGAATCGAACCCGCAGGAAGACAGACAATCGCCCTTGGGGAATCGAACCCGCAAGAAGTCACATACACCCTGGGGAATCGAACCCGCAAGGTTTGACACGGACATCCTGGGGAATCGAACCCGCAGGAAAACATATAATCGCCCTTGGGGAATCGAACCCACGAGAACTCAAACACACCCTGGGGAATCGAACCCGCAAGGTTTGACACGGACATCCTGGGGAATCGAACCCGCAGGAAAACAGACAATCGCCCTTGGGGAATCGAACCCGCAAGAACTCACATACACCCTGGGGAATCGAACCCGCAAGGTTTGACACAGACATCCTGGGGAATAGAACCTGCAGGAAAACATACACCCTGGGAAATTGAACCCGCAAGGTCAAAACAAGTTTCACAAATTTCACAAGTTTCAACATATAATTTCACTAGTCGCTGTTTTGCTCCAAAAATATTTAAAAATTCATTTTAAGCTGGATTATTCTGAACATTTACCGGTATCTCCAAAACACAGAGATGAACAAGTTTCATGTTTTAAGTTTTTCAATCCGAGATACGGAAGTAGGTGAAAAATGTCAACCTTTAACAGGATATTAATCTGTCCGAAAATTCTTACATCAGTTTCAAGGTTTCAAGATCTACCATAGCAAACTAACTCCAAATTTGATGACATTTTACAGAGAGATACCTAAGACATATACCTACAACTTTCATGTTCAGCTAAAGTTCCAAATCGGTTTAGATCTAATGTCAAAAACGTCATCAAGTTCGAACTAGAGTTCTGTCACGAATTCCAAGATCCAGATTTAATGCAGTTCGGTTTCGAGTGGATTTCATATATTAAATCATCAAGAAAAATTCTAAAAATTTTACAATAGATAGACCTAAGCCTTAGGAATGTTTTTTGTGTTTTACGTTTTTCCGTTTGAAGTCGTTTTAAGGTTCGGAAAAATTCGTCAAAACTGTTGCGCCGTGAAAAAATCATACGTTGACAGATTTTTGAAAGATTCGATAAAGCTTTTAGGTTTGAATGTTTTAGTTACTCCCAAAACCATGTAAGTATTAACTTACAGATTTGTAGATGTCCAGGATTGTCTATTTCGATGGCGTGGCTTCCTGTCCACCGTTTATCCTCTCCGTTCGTCGGGTTCTTCGTTCTCGATCCGGATCGGGGTTTAGAATAGAAAAAGGATGAGGTTAGGATTCGTTTTCGAATCAAGAATGGAAAAGAATGGACAAGAATGGTTCGGATCTTACCCCGACGATCGAAGACTCCTAATTTTCGTCCACGTCAGTCCCTTGATTCAGTTTTGTACCTCCGACGACTCCGGAATTAGGGTTTTGTGTGTAGAGAGATTTCGTAAGGTTTCGTAAAAAGTGGGGGCTGATTAGGATGGTTATTTATAGATGGAAAAGGACCTAAAGGTCGTCCAAAGGCAGCCCTAGGGTGTCTTGAGTCGCAAGGTGTTCAATCGAAGTCGGAAAATCCGGATTCGGGCGAGTAAATCTCGCACGGGGCGTTTCTGCCAGTTGGCGCGGTCGTGGCGCGGTCCCAAGCCAACAACCGCGCGGCCAGCGCGCCACTCACGCCTGGACTCCAGTCCGGGCGGGTCGTGTGATCCGTCGCGCTTTTCCTCCTCTCTTTCGGACTTCTATCCCTCTATGTTCTCGGATTCGGATTTCCGGGATATCTTCGGGCTCCTATTTCCTATCGTCATTTTATTCGGGTCTAAATTTACATGTGGACTCGAGTTATGGAGTCCATCGGTGTTGGGTTTCCGTGTAACCATTTATTCGATTTAATTGTCTTCGGCTTCCCGGGTTCTCGGAATTTTGATTCCTTTTTAACTTAAATTCTATTTCTCATCTTTTATGATTCTTTATCCATTTATCATGTTTATTATATTTATTTATTTATTTATTTTATGTTGCAAAATTCTCGGGTATTACACTCATCACCATCACCAGAGCCCACACAGTCCTCATCATCATCATCATCCTCAGAAGGTGTCTCAGGAGCGACATATCTCTGTCCAAAACTCTGGGACATGAAATACTCTAGTCGGGCGGCGTGGTAGGCCTGAGCTTGTGCCATCTTGGCCATCTGATCAGTCATGAAGTGATGTCTCTGAGCTGCAAGTCTAGCATGCTCATGTACAGTGTTCAGCAGATTCTGCTGGTTCATCATCAATGTTCTAGCCCACTCGGGCTCTGCCTGATACTGCTGTGACTGCTGTGACTGGGTCTTGCCTCGCCCCTACCTCTGCCACCTCGAGTACCTCGAGTGGACTGTGATGGAGCCTCAGAATGCTCCTGGCTATACTGTGATGGAGCTGGTGGTGGTGACTGCCTAGGTAGCTGTCTGGGGAGTGTCATAGGCTGGCATCACATGCCAGGCAACTTGAAGTTCTTGGTAAATGGAATCGGAGGCCTCATCTCCCAATCTCTCTGAAACTGATCAATGTTCACCCCTGCTTTGGCACACAGAAGCCAAATTAAGCTAGGGAACATGAGGGCTGACCTCTTTGACACCCCAGGTGTTTGTCTAAGCTCGAGTGATATAAGCTCCCCAATGTTGACTGGACTTCCAGTCTTGATGCAATAAGGCACATACAAATCCAAGGCAGTGGGTCCCGAAGTATGAGTAGAGGGACTCATCCTGGACCTGAACAGCATCAGCAGCTGATACATAGGAGCATCCATCCTAGGCCCGTCCAACTTACTAGGGTCGTCACCATAGATCAAGATATCCTCCTGGCCCTCAAACATAGACATTAAAACCATTTTCTTGAAGTCCTCCTTGCCCTCACCCCTCATCACGGGCTCCCAGAAGTCTCTGCCATACGGGACATCCACTACTCCAAATAACTGATTGATGTGCTGTGGAGTGATGGGAACAGTAACCCTAAATATCCAGGAATCCTCCTGCTCAGCATTGGCTAAGAATAGCCTAGTCAACTCCCATGAGTATGATCCAACTGGGTGTCGTACAAACCTCTCCCAGCCCCTAGATCGAATAGCATCTCTCAGCAAGGGGTGCTGTAAATCCCTCTCGGAGAATCCTCTATCTGCAATGATCCTCTTCTTGTGAAACCTCTTATACAAGTCGTATGCCCTGGCACTCCTGAATATGGTGGCATCAAATATGCCCTCCTTAATATAATGCAGCTCAGGGACATAAGCTCTGGGATCTTGCCTATTTTGTCTTCCCCTTGTGGGTTGTTCCTCCTGCTCCTCTTGCTCAACTTCAACCTCAAATTCCTCCTCCCCCACAGCCTCAGGAACAGGCTCCTGAATAGTCAATGCAGTTGATCTTCCTCTCCTAGGCCGAGAGGAAGTAGAACTCGTGGCAGGTGCATTCCCCCGAGAGGCTCTAGAAGTGGCCTGAGAGTGATCAGATGCCTCAGGCTGAGTGACCTCCTGCTGGTCATCAGTGGGTGCAGTAGTATGCCTCGAAGAAACACTCTCGGACTTACTCTTCCTAAAGTAGGAGAGAAGTCCCTTAGACTTAGAAGCACCTCCTGACCCCTGTGGTGGATCCATCTGTCTCAGATTTTTCGTAAGGAGTATGCGATTGTCAAATATATGCTTATCAGGAATAGGAGTAGGAATACTACCCGGTGACTTTGGATCATAAATCCCCATCCTTCTTCGGGCATTGGTATATACTTATAACCCGATTTCTTAGGGAGATTTGGAGGATTATACATTATTTTAGTACCTGGTTGTACAAATATCATGGGTTAGTATCACATATATACATTACCTCCCATCCTCACACTTAAGTTTAAACCAAAGGTTTAACTTAAGTGTTAAGTATAGAGCAAACATATACATAAACCTAGAATGTGGGATTTAAATGACTCAATGACCAAAATGTTGCATTTTAAAGTTTATAAATCTTAAACTTTATTTAAATATATCATCCATTTTGTTCCAAAGTTTAAAATTCATGTTAAAGCATATTTTTTAATACAAAACTCCTTATTTTATTAAAAATACCCTAAAATAATAAACTAGTTCATTTTAAATGGTTTAAATTAATATTTAAACTCATTTCAATTTATTTAAGTGATAAATTACATAACTTTAGTTAAAAATATTATATAAAAGTGTTTTTACGAAAATATGCTTCACTTGACTCTCATTAGGAAGAACATGATAATTTTAACATAAAAATGAGCTTATATTTTTAATATAACTAAAATAACATGTTTAGTTCATACCCATTTAATTGATCAAAAATGCTATTTTAATTTATTTTTAGAGAAATTTTCAGATTTTAATTTATAAAAATTTAAATTTTTAATTGCAATCCAAAAATTCCACATTATGCATCCAATCCATGTTCTACAACATTTTGTTCAAGTTCACACTAAGATTTAGACAATTAAAATCCAATTTAATCCCACATTCTACAAAATCCAAAATTTAAGCAACAACTCAAATACCAAAACTAATGTATTCCAAAGCACTAGAATATGCTAATAATTGAATTAGGATAGCCATTCTTACCTAAATTGAAGGATTGGAGCACTTTGAAGAAGAATCCCCAAAGTTGGAAGAACTAGGGTTCTTGAGCCCTAATTTGATTGAACCAGCAAAAATTGGGGTTTTTGGAATGAGAATTGAGGAATGTGGATAAGAATTGATGTAAACAAACAAGATTGGGAAGAATTTTACCGGATTGTGGCGCGTGGTGGCGGAGAGTGGCACTCGGTTGGTCTCTTGGGAGAGAAAGAAGAGGTCTCGGTCGAATGGGGGAGAAAGGAAGGGCTTTGGGAATTAAATCCCGATTTTTGAAACTGGGTCAGGGTCTGACCCGCCCGTTTATGTGCCAAAATGGCGCTTGGATGGGTTTTTCGGCGCCGCACAGTTGGTGCGGCGCCTAGCCTGATCGAGAAATTTTCTAAGGCTGGACGCGGCGCCTTTTGTGGCGCTCCGGAGCACTTTTATGCGCCACCAAGAAGGTGTGGCGCATAGTCTGACTTCCAATATTTTTAGGTCCGATTTTGGCGCATATTGTGGCGCTCGAGCGTGACTTTAGGCGCCACCAAGAAGGTGTGGCGCCTGAACTGAGTCTGTGACGCTCGAATTTCAGCTCGAACTCAACCAAAATGACAGTTAATTCACTTCCTAAGATTAGCAAGTCAGATTTAGCATATATAGCCTCCTTAAATGTCCTCGAGTCATAGTTCTCCTCGATCAAACCAATCAATCCATATAGATTCCCTTCCTCACTTCTTAACCAAGTCAGCTCTGTAATACCCGAGAATTTTCCAACATAAAACAAAACAATAATTAAATAATAAATAAAATAAATACCATAAATAAATAAATGAATCCAGCAAATAAATAAATAAATTAAGATAAGGAAATGAGAAATGAGATTTTAACTTAAAAAGGAATTAAAAGAATTTAATTAAATAGAAAAAGGTAAATAAATTGTACACCGAAACCCGACACTAATGAACTCGAGGATTCGAGTCCAAAACATCCAATTAGACCCGAGAATAAATTTAGAGAGAAAGTAGAAACCCGAATATACCCCGGAAATCGGAATTCGGGAGCATAGAGGGATGGAAACCCGAAAGAGAGGCGGAAAAGCACGACGGATCGCACGACCCGCCCGGACCGAAGTCCAGGCGAGTGTCGCGCGGTGGCCGCGCGGTCAAACAAGGAAGAGCGCGCCACGACCGCGCCACACGACAGATTCGCCCGTTGCGTGAATCTCTCGCCCGAACGCGGATTTTTCGACTTTCGGTTGAACATCTCTCGACCCAAGACCTTTAGGTCAGATGTTGGATGCCCTAGGGCTTGAGAAATCTATAAATAAACCCCTTGGGAGCCCCGAACAAGTTTACAAAACCCTACAACCTTCTATACGTTCGAAACCCTAAATCCGGAGTCGTCGGAGGCACGAAACCAAAGGCGAGACCTGTTGGACGAAATTTCTACAGACCTCCATAGTCGTGGTAAGTCTCGATCCAATCTTTGTTCCATAAACGATTCGAAAACGAATCCTAATCATCTCCTTTTTCTTTCTACACCCCGTATTGGATCTAGATCGTAGAACCCGACGAACGGAGAGGAGAAGAGGTGGACGGGAAGCCACGTCTTCGAATAGACGGTCCCGGACGTTCATAAACTCCGTAAGTTAACTCTTACATGGTTTTGGGATGAATTAAAACATTCAAAACTAAAAGATTAACAAGAAATCGAAAATCTGTCAATCTATACTTTCTACCGACGCAACAGATTTGATGAATTTTTCCGAACCTTAAAACGAACTCAAACGGAAAAACTTAAAACACGAAAAACGTTGCTAAGACTTAGATCTAGCTACTGTAAAATTTTGAGAATTTTTAGAGACGATTTGATATGTGAAAACCCACCGAAACCGAACTGTTTGAATCTAGATCTTGGAATCCTGGACATAACTTAGGAATGATCTTGATCACGTTTTTGACATAGGATCTAGACTGTTTTAGATCTTTGGCTAAACATGAAAGTTGTAGATAAATATTTTAAGATGATCTCTGTAAAATTTCATCAAATTTGGAGTTGAATTGCTATGGTAGAATTCGAAATCTTTAAACTGTGATACATTAAATTCGGACAGATTTGTTCTTATGCAAAAATTGGTGATTTTGACCTACTTAGGTATCTCGGATTGAAAAAGTTAAAACACGAAAGTTGTAGATCTTGACGTTTCTGAGTCAGATATGAAATTTTGGAATTTTTGGAATTAAATCTGATTTTTGACGAATTTTGGAGTAAACTGTGGTTTACCGGAAACAAAATCTTGAAATCTTGTTGAAACATGGAGTTAACATTTAGTGTTGAAATGAGTTGAGATATTATTTTTAAACGAATACAATTGAAACCAGATTTTAAAAATTAAATCCCCTTACAAACTTGATAAATTAAAATTAGGGGTGAGTGCTCTGAAGGGTGCCCCCTAACGATTCACTTCGTGCCGTAATGGACGATGGTGACCCCGCGCGCTAAACTTGAAATGTGATATTGCCAAAACGGCGAAATATAGAGCCTACACTCTCGTGAATATCCGTATGGGTTTCCCGAGGCTCCGGAGTGGTACTGGGTATGGCTGATACGGTTGCGGCCGCCGGGCTACCGGCTAAACTTGTTGACATCGCGATGCTATCGTGAAACTTTGAAATACCAAATCGGGGATGTAATGGGGATTCTAAATTAAATTAAATTAGATTAAATTATGTTGTTGTCCAATTAAATTATTTAATTGCTTTATTTAAATTATGGCTTTTATCTTGAACCATGCGATATGTGTTATTAAATAGAGCCCTGAGATAAATTATGCTATTGGATAGTTGATTAGATTAAATCAAATATTATGTTATTATCATGCTTTTATTAAATTATTAAATTAATGGCTTTTAAACCCTACGATCATGCATGTGTTAACTTACTCAGCAAATTTGCTGACCAAAACCATTTTATTCCTTTTCTTACAGAATATGTGGAATGAGCATGTGTGAGCACGATTCATGCATGGGATTTTGGGAAATGTTATTTTGCTTTTAAATTCGTATTTTAGACTATATTATGAACGGGCCTGTTTAACCCGAGTTTTGGCCATGTCGGCCCTTTTTATACTTTCCGCTGCGATACTGTACTAAACCAGATATTTCCGCTGCGCTTTCGAATTATAATGTATGGGCTATTTTGAATGATTTAAATGTTTTTAAATACTGCAATACCTAGCTTTGCATCTCTTTAGTAAGCTCGGAGAAACCGTGTCTTACTAGGGAGATGTGGCGGTGACATCCCGACCTGGGTGACCAAAAACCGGGGTGTTACAAGTTGGTATCAGAGCCCGGCTATTATTTTTTAACTATTATTTTTAAACCATTGTTATTTTTAAACTATTATTAACATTTTGACTATTATTTTAAATTTTAAAGTATTATTTCCATGGAAAATTTTTATTTTAAAACCCATGGAAAAATATATATATGTGGTGCATTAAATTATTATTGGGGGGAAATATCATTGGCATTTGCATGTTGCATCTCTGTTATGAACTTAGAATCTTGGCGAAACTTGAACTTAGAATCTTGGAAACTTGAACTTAGAATCTTGGAAACTTGAACTTAGAATCTTGGCGAATTGAACCTAGAATCTTGGCGAATTGAACTTAGAATCTTGGCGAATATTAACTTAGATCTATTGCTTGCGCTAGATGGCTAGTCAAGACATGATGCAGTTGATGATCAAGATGATGAACGCCCACCTTGACACCCAACAAACCATACAACAAATGAAAAATCGTATAGCTCACTTGGAGGCAAATCTGCACCAAATGGGAGATTTAAGGGAAGCTGACCTCCAGCACTTCCTAAACTTGAGAGCCGCTGATCAAGATCGCATAAAAGACTTAGAAACTCAAGTGCAAAAACTCACCGAACGAAGCGATGCTGTGATAGATAGAGTCGAGGATCTAGGGACGGACCTGCTTGACCTCACTGATATAGTAGTACCATATAGCCCTGTGGAAGACCACTTGATGGGACCACGAAGCCCAACACCCCAAGTGGAGAGCCCATCCGGCCTTATCCATGGACGCTACGGAACCCTTGGGCTCTGGCCCCACATGGTCCGCCCATTGCCAAACCCGAGCCCCGTGGAGAACCATCTGGAGGAGTCACCGGACCCAGTTCCGGGAGCCGTCGATCCCCCATCCCCAGTGTTTCATGGACCCTTGGGCATCGGTCAGGTCTCCGATGAGGATGATCCTATGGAAGACCCCGCTACTCTGCCAGGGGACGCAGAGATCTTTTAGATACTTTATCTCAGATAGTACATTTATTTTGCATATCCTATTACTTGTATTAAATTTCTTTTAAAGGAATGAAATGCGAGTTGATTTTTTTGGAATTATTCAGCCCAAAAATTTTTGAAAAAAAAAAAATATTCGGACAGACCTGTCCGCAGAAAAAAAAAAAAAACAAACCGGAACAATACTACCGCATTTTCTCTAAACGATAACAGTCAAATCAGACAACAAGGATACAACGGGAACATAAACTGCAAAACATAGTCAGCAAGATCATCCTTGTACAGTCCATAAGAAAACAACTAAATAAAACACTACTACAGCAAGCCTAGATGGAAACGCGGAAACAAAGGATCACTGGTCGGGAGGCGGGAACTGACGACGCATATACTCGTCCATCTGACGCATGTAGGCATACATGTCGGTCATGGAGGCCTGCTGCTCCAGCTGTGTCGTAGTGATCGTATCCATGCGAGCCTGGTATAGATCCATCCTGGCATCCAGAGCGTCGTAGCGATCCTGCCCGGCTGCAAACCCAGCGTCCATACGAGCAAACCCCGCATCCATTCTAAGCTGCATACCCTGCAGCATCTGAACAATCTGCGGCATCTCCGCACCCTGCTGGGGAACCACGGGAGGCGGAGGTGGCTGCTCAGGAGGGACAACTAGAATCAAACCATCACCGTTGGGCTCCGGGCGAAGGACAGCCGGAGGAGCCCCACGTCGGAGAGCACTGCGTCGAGGGGCGTAGGTAGGGATACGGTAGTAGCCGCCCGCGGATAGCTCGTAAGGATCCGTCTCTGGTGACGTACGGATCCCCTGAGCCGCACACATGCCGCAAATAAGATGAACGTGGGTAATCACCCTGCTCCCTCGTCCTCGGCGCATACCCCTCAGGTTGTCCGCGATACAAGCCCCAACGTTCACCCTACCACCTCGGGCGAGAAAGCAGATGGTCTCATAGACGTGGTCTATAACAATATGGCTCCGGGTGATCGGCCGGACACAGCCTAACCATATCTGATCAAGCTCGCGCCACGGAGAGTCCATCGTCGTCAACCGCAGCTCATGATCATGCTCGAGCTGAGGAGCCATCAAGGTACATAAAACACCCCACGCAGGCGGGGGTATACGACCCTCAGGCTGTGGCCGGAATACGCCGTCGTCAGGAAGGCCGAAGTAGACGTTGATGGCCCGAGCACTGAAATCTAGATGGCGACCCCGAACCCAGACCCGAGACAAGTCGCTGTTCTCCCCGAGACCGCTAATGTTGGCGATGACCTCCATAGCTAAATACCCAGAAGCGATGCCCTCGGGATGGCGCGCAAGCCCAGTCCACTGAAGAAGACCCAAAACTGGACTAACCCTGTCATCGTCCATATGGCGAGGATACATGCCTCTCTCCGGGACATAAGACCTGTTCCGACGAAGCTCGTCGAAATAGAACTCCTGAGAGGCCATAGTAGCAAACCGATACCTGTCGTGTCGATGGGGACGCACCTCGTCGGGAAGACCCTTGAGCTTAGGGCCCCGCTGCTCCTCATCCTCCTCGGACTCACTCTCATCAAAATCAGACATCGCCGGAGCGGCGGTGCTAGGACCAGCCTCATCGCGCTGAGTGATGACATCCTTTTGTGATGTCATTTGTGTCCAATTTAGTGTCTTAATGATGATATTTTGTTCTTAATTCCATTGATTTTTTATGAATAATCATAGAGGATTAGAAAAGATGGAAGAAGAATTAAGATTGCAAAGAAGTTGGAAATACATTGAAAATGGCTTGAAATTCTGAGTTTTTCTTTGAAAGTCTCGCACGCGGTGTTTCTATTGAACTGACCCACGCTTTGTCATGCATCAGGAAGTTAAGCTGGAAAACAGCAGGAAATGGAAAGGACATAACGAGGAAAGAAAAGGAATGGTGCGAGGGCTTGTTTCCGAAATCAGGAAAAGATTTAAGGAAAATGTGCAGATGCTGAAGTCCACGCGATGATTGTTTGACATCGCGAGGGAAGAAAGTCTGTGCAAGGCAGAAAGCTTAGATACTGTGGCGAGGAGCAAATTCTTTGGAGAAATTAAAAGACCTCGCCTTGTTGAGAAAGATGATTAAGTTTCTGAACTCTCGCTTCGAAGGAACTGGACAAAGCGAGAGGAGAGTTATTCTAATGCGAGCGGATATCATCCAAGGCCCAAGCAGTTACAACACCCATCTATAAATAAGACCCTTGGGGGAATCAGCTCAGCAGGCGGGAGATTGAAGAGAATAGCTCAATTTTACTCTCCAGTCCACTTTTTAGAATTTAGTAGGTAGGTTAGGATTTAATTTTCTCTGCAATTTACTTTGATGTTCTTCAGATTTGTAATTTGATTTCGTAGAATTGTAATTCAATTTCGTAGTAGATTCCTTTAAGATTAGTTGTTAGATTAGCTAGAGGATACCCTGGGAGGAGAGTTGCTTTCGGATCGCTTGTTCATCCATCATGACGATCATCATCTAAACTCCGACTCGTTCGCTCATCTTTGCATTATTCTGATAGCAATCAGATTTCCAGGTGTATTCGTTTTTAATTCTTTGTTATTTGAGATACAAGAAGAATGATCGGTTATCAGATTGTGAATTTCTTATCTTTCTGGTTTCTATTTCTATTTCGTAATTCTGTTTCAGCAGAGTATAAACCTCAATTTCGTTATTTAATCTGAATTTTGCATCATATCTTTAATTTGATTATCGAAGATCATAACACTTCCCCATTTTTAATTCGTAAATTGTTCGTTCCAATTACGTAAGAAATTTGGATATTGTAACCGAGTTAGGCATGATCTGGCAGAATTATGAATTCACTCGATTTTCTGTCAATATTATGTTTACAGACGAGAATCATAGTGTTTGATGTTCAGAACTCTAAAAGGTTCCTAGAGACCCATGCAGTGTTAATCATCGCTTGATAATCTTTAAGAATCAATAGCTTTGAGTTCATGAATTTGGATGCAAAAGATTCTATGTTCATAATTTTCTAAACGGAAATTCCAGAAGGTAGTTATGACAGTTATAAATTCTGATCATTTACTTCGAACAAGGGTAAACCCTCGCTTCATCCTAAAAGATGATGCGAGGAAATATCCAGATAGATCTCTTGTGACAAAGGCTATTCAAATACTCACGCGATGTCAATCTGACAAAGCGAGAGGACCAACCTATTATGACAATAGACTTGATGTCCATTTTGCAGGGTATCAATTATTCACTTTTACTTCTTATACGTATATAACCCCTATCTATAAGTAGGAATTGAGTACCTCGCCGCATTCTTACAGAAACTATCGCGAGGCATTCAGTTCTTTGTATAAACAAAATCTGGGGAACATTCTTTGAATATTAGCTCCCTCCATGCTGTACAGACATAGCGTGCGGAAAATTGGAATGTTCATAGTTTGAAACCCAAAATAGTTACTGCGAGCTATTTTGGACACTTATTTTGCAGAGTTATTTCTCAAATCATTTTTCTTGGGAAAGTTATTTCCTAATTCTGTCTAGTTTCCAACGTATATTTTGGAAGCATCCTTGCCTTTTGGTTAAGAGGATTCAGAACCCTCAACGTCTCTTTATACATATAATACTACATATACATATAATATTTTGGGATATTTCCCAGTATATGATGAGTAATCTTACTTCATGATTACAAATTCACAATTCATGTGTGCAATACGTATTACTATTTACACTGGTACGCTGAGAGAGATGATGATATAGGTTTTCTCAATCATTATTTACTCAGGACTGATAAAGAACAAACTTGTTCTTCAGTTGGGCATTTAGTACCTGTCGTTTAAAAGGGAAAGATGTTTCAAGAACCATCTTTTGTCCTAAAAATTAGTAGAGTATCAGGAAGATTAATTTCCGGGGTTCATGGTATTATAGTTATCACTATATGCTATGAGTAGGAGATTAAATATTTCTCCTACAGTCTACTAATCCTGAGTCAAATCACGGATATTTGGAACTGTTTACAGAGATTTCTCGAGCTAAATCATTTATACAAATCTGAGTGGTCTGGATAAGTCAAGGAATTTGAATAGCAATTTCATCTTGATATACTTACAAGACTATTATTCCTTATGAATACTTGCAGGAATTACTCTGAAGAAACAAGTCTTATGAAAACATTGGATGATAGATTTAAATATTAGCTTTTTCATTTGTTGTAGAGGACATCCAATACAGGATCATAAGATCAGTTTGATCAGGGTAATAAAAAGAACAACTTCAAGTTCAGATGAATATAGTATGATTTAGAAGTGACCTCGAGTTGTCAAAGGCTTAATCTGAGTCTGAAAGAAAAGATTAGGTGACGATTCTGAAAAGATTTTATCACAAAAAGAGTCTGACAGATCATTCTGTGATGATAGTATTCCATGATTTCAGAGCTTAGAATGTCATGACACTGAATCATAAGTACCTGTCTTGGGAAGTGATTAAAGACATGAAGATTTGATTAAGTTGTGTAAAGGATTTTTCTATCTCAATGAACTTCCATTATGTTTTAGCCAATGAAGTATGATATTCTCATCATATTCCTATTTCATTTGATTTGGTCTGTAACATCTTAAACACGTGAATAAGATCATAATGTTCTACATCATTTTAATTGTTTCTTTACTACGTTTACAGCTTAAAGCATTTACATTTCAGTAGTATTCTTTAGTAATCATCATTACAACATTCTTAAATCAAGAATAGAGACAGATTCTAGAGCTAATAATTCTATTAAAACACTTCTATCGTGTAACTCTCTTTTGAACGATCCCGACAATTAAAATAAATATTGCAGCTTGATACCGTGCGCTTTCGGTAGGAAAAACTAGGCAAGCTTTTTAACAGCCCTATAGGACTTATAGTGTAAAGGCTGTCGGGGGGCATTGCAGCGAGGTTTTACCTCAAAGCTTCATGGCGCCGTTGCCGGGGAGGGTGTAGCGTTATGAATTTTAGAACTGTAGATACTCTTGGTTTAATTGTAATTATTTACTTTACATTATAATAAATTCATAAATTCTTTCGTTTTGTTCACAGAGAAGCCTCAACAGTTTATGAGCGAGAGAATAACTCGATCTTCAAGACCACCTTTGCTTCCTTTTAATTGTGAACTTGAGAGAACAGCAAGGCTGATCAGAGCAAGTGCAAGAAGGAGACAGAGAGATCTTGCAGAAGGAAATCTTTCAACCATAACGAGGATGGCTAACAATGGACAGAATGACGGACTTGGAAACTTACCAAATGGACAACCAGATAATCAGCAAAATATTCCACTTCGAGGACCTTTTCAAGCACCACAAAGAGCTGCTGCACCACAATTTATTCATCAACACTATTTTCCACCAAATTTTGCTAATCCTGTTCCGAACCCTCAAGAAGAGCAATATCAACCATGGCAACCTAATGTCGATCAATATTTGGCTGGGACGGATGAGGAGGTTGATATACCACCTGGTATTTTGAACCTAGCATCTTCTAGAGCTTTTTATGGAATGAGTGCTGAAGATCCACATTTACATCTCAAGAAGTTTGTTGAACTAAGTAAGACAGTGAAGAAAGGAAGAGCTTCAAGGGAAACCATTCAGTTGGCTATGTTTCCATTCTCTTTGGATGGCTCAGCTAAAGAATGGTATGATTCATTAAATGCTCAACAGAAGGCTACATGGCCAGAATTAGTCAGGAATTTCCTACTCAAGTATTTTCCTGAAAGCAAGGTTGACGAATGGGTAGACAAGATCTCTAGTTTCAAGATGAGAAAAGGGGAATCTCTTAAGGATGCCCGGGACAGATTCTTCGACATGCTCAAGAGATGCCCACAACATGGTATAACTGAAAGAAGGCTATTGAAGATCTTCTTCACTGGACTCACTCACACTTGGCAGATGATGATCAATGCCACTGGAGGGGAACAATTACTTCAAATGCCACTTGATAGAGCGTGGTGAACAATAGATACCATGACAGCCAGCAGGGCAGTTCTCCAGGACGATGATCCACCATCTCCTACCAGAAAAAGTCTTGTCATCCATACAGACAAAAATGAAGAGAAATTTGCAGCACTCACCAAGCAGATTGCTGATCTACAGTTAGCTCAGCAAGCAAATCAACAGGCTCAGCATCAACAACAACAGCAACCAGTGATGATCCTTCAACCTGCTCCAATGGAACCGGTGTATCAGTGCGGAATTTGCTCAGGGCCACATCACAATGATCAGTGTCCACAAATTCAGGAAGCCCCAAAGCAAGATGAGAGCTGTAACTACACCGGATTCCAGAATAAACACCCGAATCTGAGCTATGGTAATACTCAGAACGCACAAAATGCACATCTTCTGAACCCACAACAACCAAATCAGCAGCAGTTTCGTCCTCCACAACCATTTTATCCACAACAACAGATGTACCCACAGAGACCTTTCCAACAGGTGAACCAACAGAATAGGCCGTTTGGACAGTTTGCACCAGTCCCGGTGAACTTTCCACAACAACCTTATCCTGTTGCTCAAGATAATACTTACTCTTTAAAGGTGGAGAATGCTCTGAAGGAGTTCATTGTTAAGCAGACAGAGACGAATAACCAACTGCAGGCTTCAATCAAGAATGTTGAGAATTCAGTAACAGAGATGGCCAAATTACAACAGCAGAGAGAAAAAGGAAAATTACCAAGTTCTTCTGAAACAAACCCACAATGTAAGGCAGTTACATTGAGGGGAGGAAAAGAGGTTGTTGATCCTGAATTTGAAAAGAAAAGAGATAGGTTGCTGCAGCAGAAAAAGTTCAAGGATGTTCAAACAATGGAAGAAGATGATCACCCTGAACAGAGACAGATACTTGAGGATAAGGGATTGGAAAAGAATGTCTCAGGATATTCCTTTCCTAAGGAAAAAGAGGGAGGTAATGATAATCCTAACTCTACAGGTAACAAAAAGGATTCACTGGATGAACACATGCCCAGGATACCATATCCTGGGAGACTCAAAAATGATCTTCAAGAAATTAAATTTAAGAAATTTCTTGAAAAGATTAAGGCCATTGAAATATCAATCCCTTTGGTTGAATTAATTGCTGAAATGCCTACTTACGCTAAGTTTCTGAAAGAATTAATTTCAGGGAAAAGAAGTGCAGGAGAGCAGCAAATGGTGGTCTTAAATCAAAATTGTAGCTTGGTTCTTCAACAGAGGATTCCTCCAAAGCTTGAAGATCCAGGGAGTTTCACTTTACCTCTTATTATCAACTGTAAAGAAGCTGGGCGAGGACTCTGTGACTTAGGAAGCAGCATCAATGTAATGCCACTTGCTATGGCGAGACGTTTGGATTTGGGAAAGATGAGGCCAGTCAATATGACCCTCTTCTTTGCTGATCAATCGAGCACCAGACCAGAAGGGATCATTGAAGATGTTATAGTGAAGACAGGAGGCCTTTGTTTTCCAGCTGACTTTGTCATTCTTGATATCGACGAAAATGTCAGAATTCCTATCATATTAGGGAGGCCTTTTCTGGTGACTGCGGGAGCCATGATTGATGCAAAGAATGGCATAGTGAAGCTTCATGTTGATAACCAGGAGGTCACTTTTGACATGATGAAGATGTCAACATATCCTTTTAACGCTTTTGAAACCAATGTAGTGGGGAAGGAATTAGAAGATAGTACTATGGAGGGGGGAAATCTTTTTGATTACTATAATCTCTTTACCACTGATGTAACTGAGAACAATCTCACCCTACTCACAAATGCTAAAGATGCTACTTTTGCTTACTTGTGTGCGGTTAGATTCGCTGATCCTGAGACTGGTGAAATCAAGGATGGATCAGAAAGTGAGGATATGCCATCTTCAGAGCAATCTGAGGATGACATTGATAAAACAGACCCTTCTAAAGAAGGATCTGATTTAAAGATGGAAGTGCAAACTCAAAGCAGATTAACTCCATCAATAGAAAACCCACCTGAGCTTGAGCTTAAAGTATTACCAGAACATCTTAAGTATGCCTTTTTGGCAGACAAAAAGAAGCTTCCGGTAATAATTTCATCCAAATTGAGTGAAGAACAAGAACAAGCTCTAGTAGGTACTCTTAAAAATCATATTCAGGCAATTGCTTGGACTATAGCAGATATCAAAGACATCAGTCCACACATTTGTATGCATAGGATTCTGATGGAGGATGAATACAAACCGTCCAGACAATCACAAAGGAGGTTAAACCCACCAATGCAGGAAGTTGTCAAGAAGGAGGTAATCAAGCTACTTGATGCAGGTATAATCTATCATATCTCTGATAGTAAATGGGTGAGTCCAACACAAGTTGTACCCAAAAAGGGTGGGATTTGTATTGTGACCAATGAACATGGTGATGAAGTAGCAACAAGACCAGTAACTGGTTGGAGAGTTTGCATTGACTATAGAAAATTAAACACTGCCACAAGAAAAGATCATTTTCCTTTACCGTTCATTGATCAAATGTTAGAAAGATTGTCAGGTAAACCATTTTACAGTTTTCTAGATGGTTATTCAGGTTATAATCAAATAGTTATTGCTAGTGAAGATCATGAGAAAACAACTTTTACATGCCCATATGGAACATTTGCTTATAGAA
Organism: Hygrophila difformis; assembly: GCA_030278955.1. Taxonomy (NCBI): domain Eukaryota; kingdom Viridiplantae; phylum Streptophyta; class Magnoliopsida; order Lamiales; family Acanthaceae; genus Hygrophila; species Hygrophila difformis. The sequence goes on from JAOANR010000011.1 coordinate 9,344,914, forward strand.
GAATGCCTTTTGGATTATGTAATGCTCCTGCTACATTTCAAAGATGCATGATGAGTAGTTTCTCTGATTTTATTGAAAAATGCATTGAAGTGTTTATGGATGATTTTACTGTTCATGGAACTGACTTTGAAGATTCTTTAAAAAATTTGTCAAAAATTTTGCAGAGATGTGAGGACACTAACTTAGTTCTTAACTGGGAAAAGTGTCATTTCATGGTTCAGGAAGGAATTGTCCTAGGACACAAAGTATCTAAAGCAGGAATAGAAGTAGATAAGGCTAAGGTTTCTGTAATAGCGAATTTACCACCACCTAAAACAATTAAGGCAGTAAGGAGTTTTCTTGGTCATGCTGGTTTTTATAGAAGGTTTATTAAGGACTTTTCTAAAATAGCAAGACCTTTGTGTAATCTTCTTCATAAGGATGTGACATTTAGCTTTGATGAAGATTGCTTAACAGCTTTTAAGACTTTGAAGGAGAAATTAATCACTGCACCTATAGTTCAGTCTCCTGATTGGAGTCTACCTTTTGAGCTTATGTGCGATGGAAGTGAGAATGCAGTAGGAGCAGTTTTGGGGCAACACAAAGAAGGCAAACATCATGTTATCTATTATGCTAGCCATACTCTTAATGATGCCCAGATAAACTACACTACTACAGAAAAGGAAATGTATGCTGTAGTTTTTGCCTTTGATAAGTTCAGACAGTATCTTATTGGAGCCCAAACTATAGTTTACACAGATCATTCTGCATTACGATATCTTTTCTCAAAGCAAGAAGCTAAACCGAGGCTGATAAGATGGGTTTTACTTCTACAAGAATTTGACATTATTATCAAGGATAGAAAAGGAAAAGATAATGGAGTAGCAGACCACCTCTCTAGATTGGAGGAGAAAACAGAGAAGGAGGAAGTTGTAAATGATAAATTTCCAGATGAACAATTGTATGCTTTGCAGTTGCATCAATTTGATTGTCCTTGGTTTTCAGATTTTGCTAATTATCTAGCTTGCAAGATTGTCCCCAAGTTTAAAGACTCTCATCAGAAGTCAAGGTTTTTCAGAGAAATTCAGAAATACTATTGGGATGACCCCTTTTTATTCAAGTTTTGTTCAGACCAGGTTATTAGGCGCTGTGTTCATGAAAAAGAAGGTTTCCAAATTGTTAGAAAGTGTCATGAGAACCCTTTAGGAGGCCATCATGGTCCTGCTAGGACTGCTAGAAAAGTTCTAGACTGTGGGTTTTACTGGCCAACTATCTTTTTGGATTCCCAGAAACTTATAAAGATGTGTGACAGATGTCAAAGATTGGGAAACATTTCAATGAGAGAAGAAATGCATCAAAAAGGGATTTTAGAAGTAGAGATATTTGATGTTTGGGGAATTGATTTTATGGGACCATTTCCCCCATCTTTTGGTAATCATTATATTCTAGTAGCCGTTGATTATGTTTTAAAATGGGTAGAAGCAGTAGCCTTACCCAATAATGAAGCTAAACAAGTTACTAAATTTCTACAGAATAATATTTTTACCAGGTTTGGAGCCCCTCGTGCCATTATATCTGATGGAGGATCTCACTTTGTGAATAAACTCTTTGAGAAATTACTGAAGCAGTATGGTGTTCATCATAAAGTTGGATCACCATATCATCCTCAGACAAGTGGACAGGTGGAGGTATCTAATAAGGAAATTAAGCACATTCTACAAGCTTCTGTGAACATTACAAGAAAAGACTGGTCAAAGAAGTTAGATGATGCTTTATGGGCTTACAGAACTGCTTTTAAAACTCCTATAGGAATGTCTCCCTACAGATTAGTTTTTGGAAAAGCATGTCATCTCCCAGTTGAGCTAGAACATAGAGCATATTGGGCCATTAAAATGCTCAACATGGATTTTCAGTCAGGACAAGATAAGAGGAAGTTTGATCTTTCTAAACTGGAAGAGATGAGACTGGAAGCATATGAGAGCAGCAAGATTTATAAAGATCGAACTAAGAAAATTCATGATTCAAAAATTAAACATAAGGAATTTTCTGTTGGTCAATTGGTTTTGCTTTATAATTCTCGTTTGAAATTATTTCCAGGTAAGCTCAGATCAAGGTGGACAGGACCATTTCCTGTTGTAGCTGTTCATGACAATGGATCAGTTACAATTATGCTCAATGAAGGAGAAAAGACTGTAAATGGACACAGGCTAAAGGAATATATTGGCCAACAAGATCTAAATATCCAAACTGAATATTTGGATAATCCTTATTTCTGTTTTCTCTAAAAATATATATATATATATATATATATATATATATAGGGGTGGATACTACCCAGGTTAACTGAGTAGTATTTCCCTTTTCTTTAGATTTATTTTTCATCTCTAATTCTTTTATTCTTTATTTTCAGGAATTCGAGAAATGAAGCTGTGATGGAATGAAGGAGGATGAGACAAGAATCTTCAAACAGGTTTTTTGAGTATTAAGTGTTTGGAAAATGAAGTATGAATGGATCCTGAGGCCACGCTCCTCTAATTTTGTCAAAGCGTGAGTTAAAAAATGAATTACTGCTCACGCTTTGTAAAAGTTATGATGCGAGGTGATCAGTTCAAATTTTTATTCTGCTCAAAATGATAATTTGTTAAGGAATAAGAGTTTGATGTCTACGCTTTGTCGAAAAACAAAGCGAGACTATTTTACTCAGGGAATTGTATAAGAATGTTTTTTCGCGTTGTAATTAACAAAGCGAGAAAGGATTTTTATACCCACGCAATGACAATCGACAGAGCGAGAGTCTGGGAATTTTGAACGGATAGATTTTCAAACTTCTCAAAGACCAAAATACCCTTTTCAGACTCTTCTTCTTCTCTTACACCACCATCACACGTCGTTTCAACCGCCAGTAATTATGGCAGAATTTAGTTTTTCTGCTATAAAATCTAGTCGAATCCTCCTCTTCTTTCATCTCAAACATTTTCCATCTTAAGAAATTATCCTAAAACCATTATCAAAAGTCAGAATGGCCGCAGCAGCTCCAAATGCTAGAACATCCATTCTAGACATTCCTGATGAAATCTTGGGAGATATTCTCTCAAGGTTGGGAAGAGAAGAGATGAAGGATGTAGCCAGGTTAGCCCCAACTTGCAAAAAGTTCGCCAGAGCAAGTATGACACCTGTAGTAATGAGGAGGGCAAATGTGGAGAGGCGGATGACTGCAGAGAGGACACTTGACTCTCATTACGTCCAAATACTTCGAAGATGCAGAGAGGCGGGAAATTTCATGCTGAAGTTAGAACCTGCACTCTCGAGATTCTGCAATACAGGGCTCAAGGAAGCCGCTTTTGAAGTCCTTAAGCCTGGAATCGATGACAACCATCACCCCTCAATCTTTATCAAGGCCTTCATTCTTTTGAGTTCGGAGAGCCTTGAGGAAATTGATGAGGGATTGTATCTTCTCGGATCAATCCTTAAAGATGAAGATCATATTCGCAAGATTGAGGCGAAGATCAGCAAGTTATTCAATGAAAGCGAAGAAGAGCCTAATCCCTTTAGGGGACAGGGACATCGCGAGTACTGTGATTATTTAGCGCCACATAGTAGGGACTTAGTTAGGGAACCTCCACACTTTAACTATGGTGCCACAAACATTGATTGTTTGTGTTGTGAGGTTACTAGTTTAATTAGGAGATTAAGAGAAAATTTTAATGAGCATGTAATTGAATCTGAGTCAGAATTAGAAACTGATTCAGATTCAAATTGATCGATTATGTAATCTCTTAATTTGTATCTAAATTCTAAGCCCTTTGGTGTTGCTATATATATATACTCCTCGCTTCATTTTTATTAAAAGGAAACAACTTGATTGATCTTATCCTTTACATCAGATTTTTATCTGTCTTTTTAAATAAAATTTTCAAAATAGGGTTATTTTAGGCTTAATCATTACTCCCTGCAGAGACAAGATTTGCTATCTTGACCCCTGCAGTCCTTAAATAAAAATAGGCGTCTCTGTCCTTGCAGTCATTCCTCTCAGTTGTCATTTCAAAAATTTTCATCAGATTCTCTTCTCTTATTCAAGAAGAAATCGCCATACACCATTTTTATCATTCTCAACCATTCTCATAAGCAAGATCATTCGAAAAACCTATCGACGAAGTCAAAATGGCCGAGAACAATCCGTAAGCAATCTTGTTTATCGTTCTATTTTGCAAAGTTTGTCGTCGGATTGCATTTCTAGACCTATGGTTCATGATTCTATATTTTTTAGGGAATGGCTGTAGAAAACGGAAACATTAATCATTTAAGATTCCTCATAACTAAGAGCCGTTTCTTTACACTCATTAATCCAGAGAGTCTTTTCTGAAATCTTTAGTTTGTAACTGATGCATTATCCATATGAGACTTTGGTGCTTCATGTTAGGAATGAGACTCCCATTTCGAATATTCTGGTTCCATTATAAAAGTATTCCCCTGTATTCCTTATCATATTATTTTCTGGAAACAGAAATGCTAGGAATCCACAGCGCACCGGAACTCAAATATCCCATTTACCCACTGAGTTGTTGGGGGATATTCTATCGAGAATTGGAAAAGACAATGTTAGAGAACTCCTTAGGATAGCAGAAGTCTCTCCATCATTTTACCAAGCGAGCAAAACTCATCTTGTATACAAGAGAGTGGACTTGGAATCGTGTATGAGATGGAGAGAAGACGTTTATCCAGACAACCAGAAAAGATTCATTCGAGAGTGTCAAAATGCAGGAAACTTCATGTTCAACATTGAACCTGCATTAAAGGCATTTGTGGAGGAAAGAGATGAGAAGAAGACATATGAAATCCTCAAGCCAGGACTAGATGATGGGCATGAACCTACTATTCTGCTCAGAACGATGCTCCTATTAACAAAACAAGAGGATAAGTGGATTAAAGAAGGATTAGAGTTGGTCCAAACAGTAGCTTCTAATGTTTTAGAAGTGGTTTTTATCAAAATCCATCTTTTTCATTGGTTCACCCATATTCCTAAAATCCCAAATCCTTTTCAAGGGCAACCAGAGATGAGCTACTGTAAGGATCATATTTGCAGGTTCGAGTCTTACTACCACCACACATCAGGATGGACTTGTCAATTCTTTGACATGGTGAGGCAGTTTAGACTGTATTGTGGTGAAGTGTTTCCTGATGAGTTGATGTGGACCGACTCCGATGATGAGGAAATTGACCCCTGAGCAGTTAGAGCTAGAAAATTCTATAGTATTATATATGTTTGTAATTCCTGGATATTCTGATGTATTTTGGATCATTTGGACTTCATGTATTACAATTCTCCTACTTTCTATTTTGTATGATCAGTTTCTTTACTCAATTCAAACTTGAATTAAAGATGAAACTGGGAGTTTCTCTTAAAACTGAGAATGTTATCAAGGGAGTTTGGATCAGAGGAAACTTAGATCAAACACTCCACTGAATATTCTTTAGATTAAAAGAGGAAGTAAAATCAGGAAATGAGATGGTAGAATTGGTAATCTTTAAATAAATAAGTTAAGGGTAGATTTTTGTTAGGCATTAAGATGAATTTGGTGAAGAAAGATTTAACCAGACTTAATATACAATTTAGAAGTCTTAATCCTTTTCAATGATTACCCCTCGCTTTGTTTTCAACTAATCTAATTTTATTCAAATTATGTTGTTTGAGTTCTTTAACTCAATTTTTAAATCAATAACCAGACTCACTGATGTGGCAGGTCTAGAATGAGTGAGTACACTCTAAGTACTTGAGTACCCTACTCTTTATTCTTTAACTAGGCCAGCCCATTGTTTTATATAAGACCTATAACCTCCTTATCTTTTCAAATCATTTTCATACCTTTTCATATTCTCTCTCGAGAAGAAACCGCCATTTCTAAGTTCTTCTTCTTCCTCTATTTGCGAAACCCTTCTTCAGAAACACTCAGCTTCAGGAACAATCCTAATGGCGAGCAACAACCCGTAAGCTCTCCGTTCATTTTTCATCGCATTTCTTCCTGAAGTTTCAAGTTGTTACATTCTGCATTATAATGTTTTTACTCATACTAGGGTTAAAGTTTTTCATCCACTCTCGTTCTTCCCTAATTGAAAAACTTGGAGTATAATTTCAACTGATTTTTCTTCTTTAAAATCCGATTAAATAACAGTGAGGAGCAGCCTTCTGAGTCCTCTGCTTTACACCTGACTGATCTTCCATTGGATGTCCTTGGGGAGATTCTGTCACGAGTAGGGCAGAGCAGCTTTGAAGATCTGCTCAAGTGCAAACAAATCTGTTCAACATTTACAATAGTCTCAGAATATCCTATTGTTCTCCGGAGATTTAATGTACAGGATCCGGCCTTTAAAAGAATCTCTAATGAATCCACTGGTAAAATCAAGTTTCTAAATGCCTGTAGAGAGGCTAAGAATCATATTCTGAACTTACCCAAGGCCTTGGAACTGTTTACACAAGGGAAAGGATTCAAGGCATTTCAGATCCTGGATGAAGGAATAGAAGATAACTTCAAGATTTCTCAATATTTTAAAGCTTTATGCTGTTTAAGTAAAAGTTCTAGAAAAGAGATAGATGCTGGACTTCGCTTAATTAGTCCAATCTTAAGTGATAGATTAAACAGTTATGAGTTTAGATATAATCTTCTCACCCTAATTTCAGAATGGGAATATGTCCCGAATCCATTTTTAGGGCAGAAAAATAGGGAATTCTGTGTTATAGAAGTTCATGATCAGGAAACCTTCCATAGGCCATCATACTATACAGTCGATCAGGTCTGCTATCTCTGCTGTGACACAAAAAGAGCTATAGCTGATTTTAGGATGGCAGTAGGGGAGATCTATGATAATTATAGCATTAATGAATAAGCTTTTGGACAAAGGAGGAAGAGATTGATGCATGTGACATGTCTTCTAATTTTTGACTTTGAAACTGTCACTAGATCAGATCTTTTGTACAATGTAATGCAGCCTGATTTTGATAATAAAATCTAATCTCATTACTGCATAAATGTTGAGTTTAACTCTTAATTCTGTGTTTTTTTTTCTCCTTTTCTTTTCAGAAATGTCGAAAACCCTCAACTCTTGGAAACTCAAATACTTGATTTACCAATTGAGTTATTGGGAGACATTCTGTCAAGACTAGGAATGGAAAGCATAAAGGCACTTTTTAGAGCGTCCGAAACTTCTAAGCAATTCCTCTCAGCAAGCAGATCATCGTTAGCTCTAAAGAGAGCTAATTTGGAAACTTGTGCTGTTTGGAGAGGAGATGCTTACTCAAGTAACCAAGTCAGATTCATTAAAAGATGTCAGGATGCAGGCAATTATATGTTTAATATTGTGCCTGCATTGATAGCCTTTGTCGAGGATAAAAATGAGGAAAAAGCTTATGAAATTCTTAAGCCCGGATTAGATGATAAACACAAACCAACCACTTTCATAAGATCCTTTCTACTGCTTTCCAAACAAGATCCGCAGCTGGATGAGGAAGGAATTCAATTGATCAAATCTGTGACTCAAGATCCTTTTGAACTTCTATTCTTAAAAATGAGTGTTCTCCACTGGCTCCTTTATGGTGAAAAGTTCCCAAACCCATTCCTTGATCAAGAGGAAAGGAGATTTTGTAAGAATCACTCTATCCAAGAGCGACAGCAATTACCTTTTAATGAAAGGATGGAGTGTATTCCTTGTGAACTGTTTGATTATGTCAAGCAATACAGAAGAGCAAGTGGCGAACTAGGCATATTATTTGAATGGGAACAATGGAACAATGGAGAAGAAGATCAGAATGAAGAAGAACTACTAGAATTAGAATAATCTAGAAATCAAGTGATTGATAGTTTCTTTGCTTGTATCTTTTGTGTTTTTGTCTTGGGACAGAGAATTATGTGGATGATTCAAAAACTGTACATCCCTTTTCCATTAATGAATTGCATTCTCTAGCTTTTAATTCTATTTTTGTTTTTAACCTTATTCAGCTATGAAATTGGAACTTCATCAAAGCAACCAAGGACTTCAATAAAGAAATCTGGATCGGGGGAAACTCAGATCACAGATCTTCCTTATGAGATTCTTGGAAACATTTTATCAAGATTGGCATTTGACCACCTTGAGACTGTCTTTAATTGTAAACTAGTCTGCAAAGAGCTCGAAAAAGCTACTCATCATCCTTTGGTCTTGAAAAAGGCTTCTCTTGAAGACTTTACAGCATGGGGATGGGGAACTTTTGAAGAGACACAAAGCGTTTTCCTTGAAACCTGCAAAAATGCAGGAAATTGGATGTACCAGTTACATGAGGCATTGCGTTTGTTCGTTAAAGACAAGAATGAACAAGCAGCATTTGAACTCTTAAAACCTGCAATTACTGATAATCACCCCCCATCCATCTATGTAAAAGCTCTTATGCTCTTAAGTAAGGATGAAAGGGAAGAGCAAGAGAAGGGAATTTGGCTCTTCGCTCCTCTGTGCAAGAATAGACGAAGACTCAAGGATCTTCGACTTCAAGTCAGAGGGTGGTTATCGAGTTATGAGGAATTTATCTCACCCTTTCAAGGACAACCCAAGAAGAGACTTTGTGACCTTAGGAGCTATTATGATAACAATCATGGTCCTTCAAGGAATACCTATGGAGTTGTGTCAATTTACTGTATGAGGTGCTTAGTCTCTGAACATTGTAATCTGTTTCTCAGATTTGGAATTGAGGCAGAGACACCTCCTCATTTGTAATTGATAGGTTGATTGTCATAAGAAACACCATGCTTTGTAGTTCCATATTTTGAAACTGATGGATTATATGTTTTGCTTTTGATTAATGATGTTTTGAATTCGAATTTCCTGCTATTTTCTGATTAAATTAGATTCAGTCAGCATTGAAATCTTCACATTTAGAGCAAATCTCTAAATGTGAGTATGGTGATATCATGAATAGAATGATGAATATAAAAAGGAAATCTGGTGTTATGTTTCTTTTATCATTTGCACATTTAGAGTCAAGCTCTAAGTGTGAGTATGGTGACACTAATTTACCAGTTGTTCTTGTTTTTTAAGGATTCATAAGATGACCTATGAAGAACTTCAAGCTCGAAATATAGAATCGGACAAGAAAGAGAAATCATTCTTGGCAAAGATGAGAACGGATAACATGGTAGAAACTATTCGGAGAAGTGGTGGATGGACAGCAATGCAAATTTCACCTCCAGACTTTTATATCAACCATTTATGCTTCAACATATACCAGATAAGGAAAAGGAATCATTGAGGATTGATTTAGAAGAAGCATTCTGGAATAAGATGAATAGATTTTGGGATGATCAAATGATAATTCTGATCAATGATAGGCATCTGCCTAATGAAATCAGACTGGAAAGACTTTTGGAAAGGGAAAGGAAGTGCATGGCTGAGTGGAATCAGGAGTGCTACAGAATTATCAATCCAAAAGATCAGACAGGGCTGGAGTTGGATTACTTTGATCCTCAACCACTACCAAAATATGTGAAGCGACTCACCAAATATTGCTGCAAACTTAATGAAATCCGGAATGCTAGAGTCTATGATGCTCAGCAGGCACTCCCTGCATACATGCCTCCAACATTCCTGAACAAGAAGGGACCCGTTGAACAGAATTTCTTGACAAATCTGGCCCTAGATAAGATTATTGATGCTCGGATCAATTTAAGGCATGACCTCGAGCCTTATTTCAAGAAAGCTAAACGAGGTGAGGCGGTATGGAAAGATTTCCTTAGAATTATTCAGGAAGCTAGAAATAGCTGGATCAGGTATATGAATAAATGGTCTAAAGGGGAAGATCTAAGGAAAAGGATTCTTAAACCAGGGTTGATAAGGAAACCTGATGAGGAATTTCCTTTGGAGGAGTTTGCTGATTTGATGCCAGAGCAGCAAGCATGGATTAAGGATGCAGAGAAGAGAGAAGCTGAGAGATCAGGCAAAAACAGGAAGCAGAGATCAGATGCAAAACAGACACCACAAAATATAGTAAGGAATATTTTCAGAGAATCAGTTGTTAATGAAGGACTGGAACCTGTAGCGAATTTCAGAAAAGTTTCAGCTCCATCAATAACACCAGCAGATGCAGATCTACTCATTACAGATAGACCCAATAAGATCATGAAGAGATTACCTCCAACTCTCCAACAGGAAGTTCATGGATATGTCCAGGAGAGGAAGAAAGAATTCATCGAGAAGTATGTCAGGTATGATGCTATGTGCAGGGAAAATGCATACAAGGAGCACAGACCCTACACTGATCAAACACAAGGAAGAATTCAGCAGGTAATTATTGATGACTAGGATGCATGGAATGAGAAATATCTGAATACAAAGGGAATGAATATCATGCTGAAGGGATTGGGCAAGAATTTCTATGTTAAGAAGCACGATTCAGATGAAGACAGTACAGATGATGAGCAAAGAATTGAGAAGATGAGAGTAGTTGATGAGGTTACAACTATTGTGGGAGAAAAGAATGAGGAAAATGATGAAATCCATCCGATTCTGCAAGAGAGTATGGATTGCTATTATGCAAACAAACGAAAGGCAGATCGTGAATGGGAGGAACTCATGAGAACTCAAGACAAGAAAGGTAAAAAGAAAGTATCCACCAAAAAGAGAAAGTCACACAATCTCAGTTCGAGCACTTCAGATGAAGTACCAATAGCTAAGAAAAGGACTGGGAGGAAGGTGGAGACAAGCAGGTCTGAGAAAGCTAGCCGAATTCCAAAGAAGAGGAAAAATGAAGATGAGCTAGCAACCAAAGAAATTCTGGATTTGACAAAAGACTTGATGGATGAAGATGTTGAGATTCTACAATCAGCTCAAGAAAAGAAAGAAGTTGTTACCTACAAAAGGAGAGGAAAGTTACCTTCTGAGCAGAAGGAGACCAACCCTGAAGAATTTAAGCAGCAAGGGTCTTCTCTTGAGAATGTAGAACAATTGGGAATCATTCCTGAGAAAGAAAAGCAACAAGAAAAAGAACCTGAAAAGCCAGTTAAGAAGTTCAGGATAAAGATGAAGGCTAGAAAGCCTAAGTATGTGGTACCTGACACCAGCTCTGAAGAAGAAAAAGTCGAACCAATTCTAGGGATAGTTCCCTATACAGAGAGGTTGGAGCTCACTCCTTACACTAATTTGGAAGTGGGGGATATAGACCCAGAGGGCTGGAGAGCATGTATTGAAGAACATCAACCTGATGAACAAGGATCAACTAGACCGAGCACTGATCTCCAACTGGTTCAGATTGCTGAAAAAGATGATAGAGAAGGGCAAGATGAAGATCAACAAGCTCAGGTTAAAAGGGATCTTATTCAAAGTCAGATTGATTTACAAGAATTTTCAGGAAAAGAAACTGAACAAGATGTACCACCAGAACAAGCTGCAGATGAGCAAGAATTTGTGAATCAAATTGAGAAATCAGTGGCGGACACGTTTCAGGAACAGTCACTTGAAGATTTACAAACTTTTGAAGATATGAACTTGCATGGAACTACAGTCGGGAACATGACCTACTCTCTGGAAGGACTGATTAAAAAGTTCAGAAAATTGGCTAGAGAAGGAGGGAATGCACGCACCTCAGCAGAACAAGCAAGTGAATATGCAACTAAACTTGAGTCAGAGTTAGAGGAAATCCAACAACAAATAAATTCTGACCAAGTAATGGAACCATCTCCATTAGCAATTCAAGCTTATGAAGAAGAAGTGCAGAGAAATGAAACTCAAGAAGCTCAGCAGAGAAAATATTTTATGGAAGACACTGTCAATCAATACCTCAGAACACAGACGAATGCTAAAAATCAAATGAATCAATGGCTCCTTCCACCTCAAGTCAGGGATGAAGTAGTTCAGAGAGCAATTGCAAGGATGAATGATCCTGAATGGGCCGCAGAACAGAAGAAGAAAGTAGAAGAATATTTTGGAGTCAAAGGACTTCTAGATTCAGAATCTACTGCTATTCCTCTTCTACTAAACGAACCTGTACAGGAAGATCCCACAGAGATCTTAAATCAGCATAGCCTTGAAGTTACTGAGAAGGTAGATACCAGCACGTCATTGATTTATGATTCAGGCATAGGCAATTCACAACATGATGACACTGATAGAGTTCAAGAAGAACATCCAGAGCCTGACCATGAGCAAAACTCAGAACAAGTTCATGAAGAAAACGTGGAACCTGCTCAAGAAGGAGGCCAAACAGAAGAACAAGAAAATGAGAATGTTGGGGATGAGCAAGAAGAAGCACAAGAATCCGAGGGAAATGAGTCAGATACATCTGAAGGATCATCCCCCGGAAAAGATGTCCCAGAATTGCTACCTTCGAGTTATTGGGGAAAGAATTGTCCAAAAGTGAGGTTGTCAATCCCTGATAGCATTGAAAAGAGGACTGAATTTACAGAAGAAGAAATCAAGGTTAAGTTTAATGGAAGAAAGGAGGCATTGGAGAATTACTTGGGGATGTCCAAAATGATTGTTCCGGACAAAGGATTTCATCCCAAGTGGCTGGATCATAAGTGTATCAGTTACTGGAGGAGGATCAATGAATGGGACATTTTCATGAGACACAATAACAAATGTGGTTATGTGGAACTGACCAGGGAGTTCTATGCTAACTTTGATGTTGAGGCAGAAACAACATGGATTAGAGGGAAAACAGTGCAAGTCACTGTAGAAACTCTAAATGATCTGATACAGGCACCTTTGTTAGAACAGCCAGAAGTCAAATCCGAGGTCCTATTGAGGAAGAAAACTCAAGGAAATAAACTTGTTAATGCTAGAAAAATGGCACTGGGATTCTGTTCAACACACAGAGGAACTGAGCAGAATAAGATTCCATTAAAGAATTTGAAGCCTGAGTACCTGCCTACACTTGATTTCTACTATTCAAAGCTCATACCTACCACAAATTTTCAAGGACCCTCAGCCGGAACTTTTGAGGGATTTGCATTGTTATGGTCAGGAAGGAAATGCAGTGCTGCACACCATGTTCTCAATGTTATTAAGTCAAGAGTTGGAGAGGATGCAGCATTGGCTTATCCGAATTTAATCAGAAGACTTTGTGAGAAACAAGGAGTTTCAATCACACCATTTTTACCAGAGATCATAAAGATAGATCCTCCTATTCCATTACCAGAAGACACTTTAAGGGGAGAGTTGATTTACCAAATGCCAGATTTAGAGGAACAAACTTCCGAAGGATCAGGATCAAAGGTACCATCTCCTAAGACAAAAAGGGTCAATCTTCCTTCAAAATCAAGATCATATCAGTCAAGAACCGCAACAAAAAGGACAAAGACTGTAACTCCATCTTCTGCATTGAATCCTATTCCAGAAGATGAAGAGTTTGAGAACACTTCTGCACCATCTCAACCTTTGAGACAACCAATGAGAAACACAGTATCTGTGGATGAATCTCAGAATATGAGTACTTCAATCCAAAGTTTTGCACAGTCCATGGAGATGCTAGTGAAAACTATGTCAGAAGACAAGCATGTTCAAAGAGAAATGGAGCAGAAGAGGATTGAACTTGAGCATGTCAGGATTCAAACTGAGGAGAAACTCAGGAAAGAGGAGATGGAGAGGCAAGAGAAGATAAGGAAGGAAGAATGGGATAGACAGGAAAGGATGAGAAGGGAAGAGATGGAAAGATTTGAAAGGCTGAGAAGAGAAGAACTTGAAGAGAGAAGACAGGAACGAGAAAGGGATATGGAACTGAGGAGGCAGGAGCAGTATAATAGTACGAGATTGGTAGACATCCTTGCCAACCTAGTCTCGGATCTAAAGAAATCTCCATCCATACCACCTAAAGATCCAGACAATGATGCAGGACCATCCTGAGATCACAGGGGAGTTTTTCTGAAACTTTCTTCTTCTTTAATTGCAGTCTCTTTTTCTTTATTTCTTTCCTGTTTCCATTTATTTCAATATAAACTTAGGATAGAATTAATATGAAGTTGTATCATAGTATTGAATTTCAAGCTAGGATCATAAAAAATAATAATAAACTCAGGGAGGCTAATAAACTGATAAAGGAATAGAAGATGAGTTTAAAAGTGGTTCATGTGGAAACATCTACCTTATAGATTTTCACTGCAAGCATGAGCCGCTCTTGAAAACTGTTCTTAGCTGTAAGCCCTGCGATTGATTGATGTCATTACTGGATAAATAGTTTGAAGGTTTTATGTTGATATTAACCTTAGTGATTTGCATACCTTAAACAATAACTGCACAAGGTTAAGAGGATTGATCTAATCTAGTCTCTCTTGGAAGATGAGTGTGCATATTGAGTAAAAAAAAAAAAAAAAAAAAGAGAGAAAGAGAAAAAGAGAGCAAGGGGAAATTTTAGAAACAGACGTGGTAAAATAATGTGGATATAAGTAGCTGGCACAGCTGCCCCTCTGATTTATAAGTTGAAGAACTTTTAAAAAGCAGAATCAAGGGCAGGGGAGTTGAAGTTTCATCTGCAATGTCAGGTCATGCGACTCCTCCTAATAATATGAAACCGAGCTATTGAAAGCCACGGAAGGCCACCCCTTGATAAAAAAAAAAGTGTGTATTTCATTTCAGAATACAAGATATGCACATGAGTTGAACAGGATTGAACGTGAGAAGAGAAATCTGGCTAACTAAGGAGCAGAACAATAATTCACATAAATGCAAATCACTTCTGTTAATGTTTCCATGAAATCTGGTGAATTCGAAGTCAGGTATGAAGCATCAATCAATTAAAAGAGTTGAGCTTGGGATAGTTGGAAAAGAGAAGGTAGTGATCCAGTGGAGTCTTACATGAACATCTTAATCTCAGAAGCCACTAATTGGACTTATTCTTTGAAACTTTACAAGTTTCTTACCACTTGAGGACAAGTGTTTCTAAATGTGAGGATGGTGATGACAGCCTTTTGTGACTGTCATTTGCGTCCAATTTAGTGTCTTAATGATGATCTTTTGTTCTTAATTCCATTGATTTTTGATGAATAATCATAGAGGATTAGAAAAGATGGAAGAAGAATTAAGATTGCAAAGAAGTTGGAAATACATTGAAAATGGCTTGAAATTCTGAGTTTTTCTTTGAAAGTCTCGCACGCGGTGTTTCTATTGAACTGACCCACGCTTTGTCATGCATCAGGAAGTTAAGCTGGAAAACAGCAGGAAATGGAAAGGACATAGCGAAGAAAGAAAAGGAATGGTGCGAGGGCTTGTTTCCGAAATCAGGAAAAGATTTAAGGAAAATGTGCAGATGCTGAAGTCCACGCGATGATTGTTTGACATCGCGAGGGAAGAAAGTCTATGCAAGGCAGAAAGCCTAGATACTGTGGCGAGGAGCAAATTCTTTGGAGAAATTAAAAGACCTCGCCTTGTTGAGAAAGATGATTAAGTTTCTGAACTCTCGCTTTGAAGGAACTGGACAAAGCGAGAGGAGAGTTATTCTAATGCGAGCGGTTATCATCCAAGGCCCAAGCAGTTACAACACCCATCTATAAATACGACCCTTGGGGGAATCAGCTCAGCAGGCGGGAGATTGAAGAGAATAGCTCAATTTTACTCTCCAGTCCACTTTTTAGAATTTAGTAGGTAGGTTAGGATTTAATTTTCTCTGCAATTTACTTTGATGTTCTTCAGATTTGTAATTTGATTTCGTAGAATTGTAATTCAATTTCGTAGTAGATTCCTTTAAGATTAGCTGTTAGATTAGCTAGAGGATACCCTGGGAGGAGAGTTGCTTTCGGATCGCTTGTTCATCCATCATGACGATCATCATCTAAACTCCGACTCGTTCGCTCATCTTTGCATTATTCTGATAGCAATCAGATTTCCAGGTGTATTCGTTTTTAATTCTTTGTTATTTGAGATACAAGAAGAATGATCGGTTATCAGATTGTGAATTTCTTATCTTTCTGGTTTCTATTTCTATTTCGTAATTCTGTTTCAGCAGAGTATAAACCTCAATTTCGTTATTTAATCTGAATTTTGCGTCATATCTTTAATTCGATTTTCGAAGATCATAACACTTCCCCATTTTTAATTCGTAAATTGTTCATTCCAATTACGTAAGAAATTTGGATATTGTAACCGAGTTAGGCATGATCTGGCAGAATTATGAATTCACTCGATTTTTTGTCAATATTATGTTTACCAGACGAGAATCATAGTGTTTGATGTTCAGAACTCTAAAAGGTTCCTAGAGACCCATGCAGTGTTAATCATCGCTTGATAATCTTTAAGAATCAATAGCTTTGAGTTCATGAATTTGGATGCAAAAGATTCTATGTTCATAATTTTCTAAACGGAAATTCCAGAAGGTAGTTATGACAGTTATAAATTCTGATCATTTACTTCGAACAAGGGTAAACCCTCGCTTCATCCTAAAAGATGATGCGAGGAAATATCCAGATAGATCTCTTGTGACAAAGGCTATTCAAATACTCACGCGATGTCAATCTGACAAAGCGAGAGGACCAACCTATTATGACAATAGACTTGATGTCCATTTTGCAGGGTATCAATTATTCACTTTTACTTCTTATACGTATATAACCCCTATCTATAAGTAGGAATTGAGTACCTCGCCGCATTCTTACAGAAACTATCGCGAGGCATTCAGTTCTTTGTATAAACAAAATCTGGGGAACATTCTTTGAATATTAGCTCCCTCCATGCTGTACAGACATAGCGTGCGGAAAATTGGAATGTTCATAGTTTGAAACCCAAAATAGTTACTGCGAGCTATTTTGGACACTTATTTTGCAGAGTTATTTCTCAAATCCTTTTTCTTGGGAAAGTTATTTCCTAATTCTGTCTAGTTTCCAACGTATATTTTGGAAGCATCCTTGCCTTTTGATTAAGAGGATTCAGAACCCTCAACGTCTCTTTATACATATAATACTACATATACATATAATATTTTGGGATATTTCCCAGTATATGATGAGTAATCTTACTTCATGATTACAAATTCACAATTCATGTGTGCAATACGTATTACTATTTACACTGGTACGCTGAGAGAGATGATGATATAGGTTTTCTCAATCATTATTTACTCAGGACTGATAAAGAACAAACTTGTTCTTCAGTTGGGCATTTAGTACCTGTCGTTTAAAAGGGAAAGATGTTTCAAGAACCATCTTTTGTCCTAAAAATTAGTAGAGTATCAGGAAGATTAATTTCCGGGGTTCATGGTATTATAGTTATCACTATATGCTATGAGTAGGAGATTAAATATTTCTCCTACAGTCTACTAATCCTGAGTCAAATCACGGATATTTGGAACTGTTTACAGAGATTTCTCGAGCTAAATCATTTATACAAATCTGAGTGGTCTGGATAAGTCAAGGAATTTGAATAGCAATTTCATCTTGATATACTTACAAGACTATTATTCCTTATGAATACTTGCAGGAATTACTCTGAAGAAACAAGTCTTATGAAAACATTGGATGATAGATTTAAATATTAGCTTTTTCATTTGTTGTAGAGGACATCCAATACAGGATCATAAGATCAGTTTGATCAGGGTAATAAAAAGAACAACTTCAAGTTCAGATGAATATAGTATGATTTAGAAGTGACCTCGAGTTGTCAAAGGCTTAATCTGAGTCTGAAAGAAAAGATTAGGTGACGATTCTGAAAAGATTTTATCACAAAAAGAGTCTGACAGATCATTCTGTGATGATAGTATTCCATGATTTCAGAGCTTAGAATGTCATGACACTGAATCATAAGTACCTGTCTTGGGAAGTGATTAAAGACATGAAGATTTGATTAAGTTGTGTAAAGGATTTTTCTATCTCAATGAACTTCCATTATGTTTTAGCCAATGAAGTATGATATTCTCATCATATTCCTATTTCATTTGATTTGGTCTGTAACATCTTAAACACGTGAATAAGATCATAATGTTCTACATCATTTTAATTGTTTCTTTACTACGTTTACAGCTTAAAGCATTTACATTTCAGTAGTATTCTTTAGTAATCATCATTACAACATTCTTAAATCAAGAATAGAGACAGATTCTAGAGCTAATAATTCTATTAAAACACTTCTATCGTGTAACTCTCTTTTGAACGATCCCGACAATTAAAATAAATATTGCAGCTTGATACCGTGCGCTTTCGGTAGGAAAAACTAGGCAAGCTTTTTAACAGCCCTATAGGACTTATAGTGTAAAGGCTGTCGGGGGGCATTGCAGCGGGGTTTTACCTCAAAGCTTCACTGAGCAACTCGTCTCCTGGTCCTCGGGGGACACATGAGTGACGCCAAAACAACCCACAGAAAAAGCAGCATCCTGCAAATATCCAACCAATACCAAATGTAAGGATAAATCCTACACGGCGATTACCTTAAGCATAATCTAGAAAACACAAGAACATGAAGTGTGAGCCTTAACACGAGCAATCAAGAAGATAACCAAACCAATACTATGTCTAGAGAAGTCCCAAACCTCTTTGGGACATTTCGCCAAACACGTGGAGTGCGCAATAAATCAAGACCAAAGTTTACTTGTAAACACATGGGCAACGTCCCCAAATCAAAACAATTGCTTGGACAATAACTCATCATCATAACAGGGCACAAAACAACGACAACGAACTCATCCGCATGCCCACAATACCAATACAAATCGGGAAATTCATGCTTTCCTTAGAGTATGGGATCTAGTAAAAAAAAAAAACTTCCTCAAACTAGGCATACATTGTTGCACAAATACTTCCTAATCAACAAAAATAACAACAAGTATCGTCCAAACTCGCTAATTGCACAAATTAAGTCTAAAAACAACAAACCCCCAATTCTTGTCCCTAAGCCCTAATTTTTAAATTCACCCAAAGATTAAGGCTAAACAAGACATAAAATCAGAAATTGACAAGTAGAAGTAGTAGACGCATACCTTGCAAAGGAAAATCGAAGCCGGGAATGAGAGAATCGGGGGATGGGAGAACGAATTTGAGAGAAAACCAGAAGAAGCCTTGGAAGTGGAAATGGGGCGGAATGGCTCGCGCTCCGCGCGAGCCCTTTTGCTCGAACTGCCATGGCCGCGCGGTCGCCGCGCGCTACCGCGTGGGCACCGCGCGAGCCTCAAAAATTGTTTTGTTTTATTTACCTTCTACTGTTTACTCGATAAGCTATACGGCAAATTGTCCAAATGCGATTTCTAGTTGAAAGAAGTGGCATTTCTCGGACACATAGTATCCGCTGATGGAGTATCAGTGGATCCGGCAAAAGTTTCTGCCGTGACGGAGTGGGCAACTCCGAAGAGTCCAACGGAAATAAGGAGTTTCCTTGGATTAGCCGGGTATTATAGGCGATTTGTGAAGGACTTTTCAAGGATTGCACGTCCTTTGACCCAGCTACTGAAGAAAGGAGCAAAATACGAGTGGACCGAAGCGTGTGAGACTGCGTTTCAAGAGCTGAAGAAACGACTCACAACCACACCCGTATTAACATTACCATCAGAGAATTGTGACTTCGAAGTTTACAGCGATGCTTCGAAGGAAGGTTTAGGGTGTGTCTTGATGCAAGACTCGAGAGTCGTAGCCTATGCATCACGCCAACTAAAACCCCACGAGGAGAATTATCCGACACATGACCTGGAGTTGGCAGCGGTCGTTTTCGCTCTAAAGATATGGAGACATTATCTTTATGGGCGGAAGTGTCGAATGTTCACCGACCACAAGAGCTTGAAATATATATTCACTCAGAAGGAATTGAATTTGAGACAGCGAAGGTGGTTGGAACTTATTAAAGACTACGATTTAGAGATAGCATACCACGAGGGGAAGGCGAATGTGGTAGCCGATGCCCTAAGTCGGAAAACCCAACACGTAACAAACTTGTTGGTAATTCCGCCGGCATTGTACATGGAATTGGCAAGATTGGAGTTAGAACTTGTGCATCCTGGCACAGTGAGAGAAACGGTCAATGCCATGGTCGTAGAAACTCCAATATTGGACGAGATTCGACTCGCTCAACCGGGCGACCCGAAACTCGAGAAGATAAAAGGGTATATTGCCGAAGGAAAGGCAATAGGATTTGCTGTCCACGAGGATGGAAGCATCCGTTTTAAAGGGAGATGGTGTGTGCCTCTTAAATGTGCCGAGTTGAAACTAAGGTTGATGGAGGAAGGGCACAAAACGACATATTCCGTACATCCCGGAGGTGACAAGCTATACAAAGATCTGAAGAAGATCTATTGGTGGCCGGGAATGAAGAAGGAAGTGGCGAACTTCGTGGCGAGATGTCTCACCTGCCAAAAGGTTAAGGCAGTGCGACATAAACCCTTAGGATTGATGCAACCACTAGAGATTCCAAGTTGGAAGTGGGATAGCATCTCAATGGACTTTGTCTCGGGATTACCCCGATCACCTAAAAGCATGAACAAGATTTGGGTGATTGTGGATAGGCTAACGAAGACCGCCATATTTATCCCGATGAAGGACACGTGGACTATGGACCAATTGGCCCGAGCCTACATTGATAATGTGGAACGAAGACATGGAGTACCACATGACATCATTTCCGATAGAGACGGTAGATTTGTCTCTCATTTCTGGACGGAGTTACAAAAAGCTCTCGGTACTCAAATCAAAATGAGCACCGCATTCCACCCGATGACGAATGGACAAACCGAGAGAACAATTCAAACACTAGAAGACATGCTGAGTGCATGTGTGTTGGAATTCAAAGGAAATTGGGAATCTCATTTACCCTTGATTGAGTTTTCCTATAATAATAGTTACCATGCTAGCATCGGCATGGTACCTTTCGAGGCGTTGTATGGACGAAAGTGCCGAAGCCCATTGAGCTGGGAAGAAAACGATAAGTCCGTGGTAGTGGGACCACAACTTATCGAAGACATGGCTCAACAAATCAAAGTGATTCAAGGGAAGATGAAAGCCGCACAAGACCGTCAAAAGAGTTATGCCGACGTGAGACGACGAGACCTAGAATTTCAAGTGAGAGACAGAGTCATGCTAAATATATCACCCATGAAGGGGGTGATGCGCTTTGGCAAATGAGGGAAGTTAAGTCCTCGATAAATAGGACCTTACGAAATTCTAGAACGAGTCGGAACTCTAGCCTACCGATTGGCTTTACCGCCACACTTAGATCGAGTTCATAATGTCTTCCATGTCTCGCAACTAAAGAAGTATGTGCCGGACCCGACACATGTACTTCAACCGGAGATAATTGAGCTCGATGAAGATTTGACTTACGAAGAAGTCCCAGTGCGTATTCTCGACACTAAAGAACGAGTAACGAGGAACAAAACCGTCAAAATGATCAAGGTCCTTTGGTCAAACCACGAAAGTGAGACGGCAACTTGGGAAGTAGAATCCGACATGAGAGAACGCTACCCGACATTGTTCCAAACTGATACCGACACAGTTATGGGGACATAACTGCAATCTTAAGGGGGAGAGGATGTCATACCACCTATTTTTCGTGCACTTTTGTAAATTGTTGAACTACGTTATGGCTTGATCCCTTTACCGGGTACGTAGGCAGCTTAGAAGTTTTAATTCTAAGTTCAGTCACAACATAATAAAACAAACACAAGACCTTTAGCACGAGAAAAGCCGAAACACAACTTCGAGGACGAAGTTGATTCTTAAGGAGGGTAGACTGTAATACCCGATAATTTTCCAACATAAAACAAAACAATAATTAAATAATAAATAAAATAAATACCATAAATAAATAAATGAATCCAGCAAATAAATAAATAAATTAAGATAAGGAAATGAGAAATGAGATTTTAACTTAAAAAGGAATTAAAGGAATTTAATTAAATAGAAAAAAGGTAAATAAATTGTACACCGAAACCCGACACTAGTGAACTCGAGGATTCGAGTCCAAAACATCCAATTAGACCCGAGAATAAATTTAGAGAGAAAGTAGAAACCCGAATATACCCCGGAAATCGGAATTCGGGAGCATAGAGGGATGTAAACCCGAAAGAGAGGCGGAAAAGCACGACGGATCGCACGACCCGCCCAGACCGAAGTCCAGGCGAGTGTCGCGCGGTGGCCGCGCGGTCAAACAAGGAAGAGCGCGCCACGACCGCGCCACACGACAGATTCGCCCGTTGCGTGAATCTCTCGCCCGAACGCGGATTTTTCGACTTTCGGTTGAACATCTCTCGACCCAAGACCTTTAGGTCAGATGTTGGACGCCCTAGGGCTTGGGAAATCTATAAATAAACCCCTTGGGAGCCCCGAACAAGTTTACAAAACCCTACAACCTTCTATACGTTCGAAACCCTAAATCCGGAGTCGTCGGAGGCACGAAACCAAAGGCGAGACCTGTTGGACGAAATTTCTACAGACCTCCATAGTCGTGGTAAGTCTCGATCCAATCTTTGTTCCATAAACGATTCGAAAACGAATCCTAATCATCTCCTTTTTCTTTCTACACCCCGTATTGGATCTAGATCGTAGAACCCGACGAACGGAGAGGAGAAGAGGTGGACGGGAAGCCACGCCTTCAAATAGACGGTCCCGGACGTTCATAAACTCCGTAAGTTAACTCTTACATGGTTTTGGGATGAATTAAAACATTCAAAACTAAAAGATTAACAAGAAATCGAAAATCTGTCAATCTATACTTTCTACCGACGCAACAGATTTGATGAATTTTTCCGAACCTTAAAACGAACTCAAACAGAAAAACTTAAAACACAAAAAACGTTCCTAAGACTTAGATCTAGCTACTGTAAATGTTTGAGAATTTTTACACACGATTTGATATGTGAAAACCCACCGAAACCGAACTGTTTGAATCTAGATCTTGGAATCCTGGACATAACTTAGGAATGATCTTGATCACGTTTTTGACATAGGATCTAGACTGTTTTAGATCTTTAACCGAACATGAAAGTTGTAGATAAATGTCTTAAGATGATCTCTGTAAAGTTTCATCAAATTTGGAGTTGAATTGCTATGGTAGAATTCAAAATCTTTAAACTGTGATACATTAAATTCGGACAGATTTGTTCTTATGCGAAAATTGGTGATTTTGACCTCTTTAAGTATCTTGGATTGAAAAAGTTAAAACATAAAAGTTGTAGATCTTGACGTTTCTGAGTCAGATATGAAATTTTGGAATTTTTGGAATTAAATCGGATTTTTGACGAATTTTGGAGTAAACTGTGGTTTACCGGAAACAAAATCTTGAAATCTTGTTGAAACATGGAGTTAACCTTTAGGGTTGAAATGAGTTGAGATATTATTTTTAAACGAATACAATTGAAACCAGATTTTAAAAATTAAATCCCCTTACAAACTTGATAAATTAAAATTAGGGGTGAGTGCTCTGCAGGGTGCCCCCTAACGATTCACCTCGTGCCGTAATGGACGATGGTGACCCCGCGCGCTAAACTTGAAATGTGATATTGCCAAAACGGCGAAATATAGAGCCTACACTCTCGTGAATATCCGTATGGGTTTCCCGAGGCTCCGGAGTGATACTGGGTATGGCTGATACGGTTGCAGCCGCCGGGCTACCGGCTAAACTTGTTAACATCGCGATGCTATTGTGAAACTTTGAAATACCAAATCGGGATGTAATGAGGATTCTAAATTAAATTAAATTAGATTAAATTATGTTGTTGTCCAATTAAATTATTTAATTGCTTTATTTAAATTATGGCTTTTATCTTGAACCATGCGATATGTGTTATTAAATAGAGCCCTGAGATAAATTATGCTATTGGATAGTTGATTAGATTAAATCAAATATTATGTTATTATCATGCTTTTATTAAATTATTAAATTAATGGCTTTTAAACCCTACGATCATGCATGTGTTAACTTACTCAGCAAATTTGCTGACCAAAACCGTTTTATTCCTTTTCTTACAGAATATGTGGAATGAGCATGTGTGAGCACGATTCATGCATGGGATTTTGGGAAATGTTATTTTGCTTTTAAATTCGTATTTTAGACTATATTATGAACGGGCCTGTTTAACCCGAGTTTTGGCCATGTCGGCCCTTTTTATACTTTCCGCTCCGATACTGTACTAAACCAGATATTTCCGCTGCGCTATGCTATTATTATTTTCGAATTATATTGTATGGGCTATTTTGAATGATTTAAATGTTTTTAAATACTGCAATACCTAGCCTTGCATCTCTTTAGTAAGCTCGGAGAAACCGTGTCTTACTAGGGAGATGTGGCGGTGACATCCCGACCTGGGTGACTAAAAACCGGGGTGTTACAAGTTGGTATCAGAGCCCGGCTATTATTTTTAAACCATTATTATTTTTAAACTATTATTTTTAAACCATTATTATTTTTAAACTATTATTAACATTTTGACTATTATTTTAAATTTTAAAGTATTATTTCCATGGAAAATTTTTATTTTAAAACCCATGGAAAAATATATATATGTGGTGCATTAAATTATTATTGGGGGGAAATATCATTTGCATTTGCATGTTGCATCTCTGTTATGAACTTAGAATCTTTGCGAAACTTGAACTTAGAATCTTGGAAACTTGAACTTAGAATCTTGGAAACTTGAACTTAGAATCTTGGCGAATTGAACCTAGAATCTTGGCGAATTGAACTTAGAATCTTGGCGAATATTAACTTAGATCTCTTGCTTGCGCTAGATGGCTAGTCAAGACATGATGCAGTTGATGATCAAGATGATGAACGCCCACCTTGACACCCAACAAACCATACAACAAATGAAAAATCGTATAGCTCACTTGGAGGAAAATCTGCACCAAATGGGAGATTTAAGGGAAGCTGACCTCCAGCACTTCCTGAACTTGAGAGCCGCTGATCAAGATCGCATAAAAGACTTAGAAACTCAAGTGCAAAAACTCACCGAACGAAGCGATGCTGTGATAGATAGAGTCGAGGATCTAAGGACGGACCTGCTTGACCTCACTGATATAGTAGTACCATATAGCCCTGTGGAAGACCACTTGATGGGACCACGAAGCCCAACACCCCCAGTGGAGAGCCCATCCGGCCTTATCCATGGACGCTACGGAACCCTTGGGCTCTGGCCCCACATGGTCCGCCCATCGCCAAACCCGAGCCCCGTGGAGAACCATCTGGAGGAGTCACCGGACCCAGTTCCGGGAGCCGTCGATCCCCCATCCCCAGTGTTTCATGGACCCTTGGGCATCGGCCAGGTCTCCGATGAGGATGATCCTATGGAAGACCCCGCTACTCTGCCAGGGGACGCAGAGATCTTTTAGATACTTTATCTCAGATAGTACATTTATTTTGCGCATCCTATTACTTGTATTAAATTTCTTTTAAAGGAATGAAATGCGAGTTGATTTTTTTGGAATTATTCAGCCCAAAAATTTTTGAAAAAAAAAATATTCGGACAGACCTGTCCGCAGAAAAAAAAAACAAACCGGAACAGTTCTACCGCATTTTCTCTAAACGATAACAGTCAAATCAGACAACAAGGATACAACGGGAACATAAACTGCGAAACATAGTCAGCAAGATCATCCTTGTACAGTCCATAAGAAAACAACTAAATAAAACACTACTACAGCAAGCCTAGATGGAAACGCGGAAACAAAGGATCACTGGTCGGGAGGCGGGAACTGACGACGCATATACTCGTCCATCTGACGCATGTAGGCATACATGTCGGTCATGGAGGCCTGCTGCTCCAGCTGTCTCGTAGTGATCGTATCCATGCGAGCCTGGTATAGATCCATCCTGGCATCCAGAGCATCGTAGCGACCCTGCCCGGCTGCAAACCCAGCGTCCATACGAGCAAACCCAGGTCACCCAGGTTTTTGGTCACCCAGGTCGGGATGTCACCGCCACACCTCCCTAGTAAGACACGGTTTCTCCGGCTTACTAAAGAGATGCAAGGCTAGGTATTTCAGTGTTTAAAAATATTTAAAGCATTTGCAAACAGCCCATACAATATAGTCTCGAAAATAATAATAATATCATAGCACAGCGGAAATAGTATTTAAGTATAATATTGCAGCGGAAATGTAAATACGACCAACATGGTCAAAACACGAGTTAAACAGGCCTGTTTATTCTAATGTCTAATGCAATAATTTAAATAATAAAGTTTGCAAAATATAGTTCCCCCATGCATGAATGTGCTCATGATCATTCCACATACTCTGTAAGGAAAAAGGAGAATAAAATGGTTTGGTCAGCACAACTTGCTGAGTAAGTTAACACATACATGATCGTAGGGTTTAAAAGCCATTAATTTAGCATGATAATATTCATAAATAATTCAAACAAAGCCATAATTAATTTAAATAAAGCATTTAATAATTTAAAAGACAACAATTTAATATTCAACTATCCCCATTTTCTCCCAAGATTTAGTATTTCAAAGTTTCACGATAGCATCGCGATGTCAACAAGTTTAGCCGGAAACCGGCGGCCGCAGCCGTATCTGCCATACCCAGTACCACTCCGGAGCCTCGGGAAACCCATAAGGATATTTACGAGAGTGTAGGCCATATATCTCATGCCGTTTTGGCAACATATCTCAATTTTTCGCGCGGGGTCACCATCGTCCATATAGGCACGAAGTGAATCGTTAGGAGGGCACCCTGCAGAGCACTCACCCCCTAATTTTAAGGATCATGTTTGTAAAAGGGGATTTCCTAATTTCCAGATTTCATATGATTATTTCAAAGAGTCTTCTACTCGTTTAAACCTTAAAGGCTAGTTTCACCATTTCAACAAGATTTCATGATTTGACTCGGTCCACCACAGTTTACTCTAAAATTCAGTAAAAATTGAGTTTAATTCCAAAAATTCTGAAATTTTACCAATGACTCAGAAACGTCGAGATGAACAACTTTCATGTTTTAACTTTTCCAGTCCGAGATACCGAAATAGGTCAAATACATAAATTTTCGTCATAACATTAATCTATCCGAAATTCGTATACAGCAGTTCAAGATTATCAAGATCTACCATAGCAAATCAACTCCAAATTTAATGAAATATTACAGAGACCTTTTTAAGACATTTATCTACAACTTTCATGTTCGGCTAAAGATCTAAATCGGTCTCGAACTAATGTCAAAAACGTGATCAAGATCGGACCTAAGTTCTGTCAAGAATTTCAAGATCCAATTTCAAGAAGTTCGGTTTCGGTTAGTTTTCACCTACCAAATCGTCTCTAAAAATTCTGAAAATTTTACAGTAGATAGAACTAATCCTTAGGAACGTTTTTTGTGTTTTAAGTTTTTCCGTTTGAAATCGTTTTAAGGTTCGGAAAAATTCGACAAAACTGTTGCGCCGGTAAAAACATACATTGGCAGATTTACGAAAGATTTGTTTAAACTTTTAGGTATGAATATTTTAGTTACTCCCAAAACCATGTAAGTATTAACTTACAGATTTGTAGATGTCCGGGATCATCTATTTCGAAGGCGTGGCTTCCAGTCCTCCGTTTATCCTCTCCGTTCGTCGGGTTCTACGTTCTAGATCCGATTCGGGGCGTAGAAAGAAAAAGAAGAAGGTTAGGATTCGTTTTCAAATCGTATATGGAACAAGGATCGGATCGAAGCTTACCACGACGTTAGAGATCTTCAAAATTTCGTCCACGCAGTCCTTGCCTTGGTTTCGTGCCTCCGACGACTCCGGAATTAGGGTTTTCGACGTATAGAGAGTTGTAGGGTTTTGGAAAAGTATTCGGAGCTTTCAAGAGGGCTTATTTATAGGTAAATAAGACCTAGGGGCGTCCAAGGTCTGCCTCTAAGGGTCTTGAGCCGAATGGTGTTCAACCGAAGTCGGAAAATCCGAATTCGGGCGAGTGAATCTCGCACGGGCGAATCTGTCAAACGGCGCGGTCGTGGCGCGCTTGTTCCCCTTTGACCGCGCGGCCACCGTGCGGCACTCGCCTGGACTTCGGTCCGGGCGGGTCGTGCGATCCGTCGTGCTTTTCCTCCTCTCTTTCGGACTTCTATCCCTCTATGCTCCCGGATTCCGATTTCCGGGGTATCTTCAGGTTCCTACTTTCTCTCTAAATTTTTACTCGGGTCTAATTGAATGTTTGGACTCGAATTCTCGAGTTCATTGGTGTCGGGTTTCGATGTGCAATTTACTTATCTTTAATCAAATCAAGTCTTTTTAATTAATTTCCTTTTTAAGTTAAATCTCATTTCTCATTTCCTTATCTTTATTTATTTATTTATTTGCTGGATTTATTTATTTATTGTATTTATTTTATTTATTGTTTATTTATTTAATTATTGTTTTATTTTATGTTGAAAAATTCTCGGGTATTACAGTCTACCCTCCTTAAGAATCAACTTCGTCCTCGAAGTTGTGTTTCGGCTTTTCTCGTGCTAAGGTCTTTTGTTTGTTTTATTATTTTGTGACTGAACTTAGAATTAATCTTCTAAGTTGCCTACGTACCCTATGAAGGGATCAAGCCATAACGTAGTTCCAAAGTTTACAAAAATGCACGAAAAATATGTGGAAAAATAGGTGGTATGACATCCTCTCCCCCTTAACATTGCAGTTATGTCCCCATAACTGTGTCGGTGTCGGTTTAGAATAGTGTCGGGTAGCGTTCTCTCATGTCGGATTCTACCTCCCAAGTCGCCGTCTCACTTTCGTGGTTCGACCAAAGAACCTTGATCATTTTGACGGTTTTGTTCCTCGTTACTCGCTCCTTAGTGTCTAGGATTCGTACTGGGACTTCTTTGTAAGTCAAATCCTCATCGAGTTCAATTATCTCCGGCTGAAGTACATGTGTCGGGTCCGGCACATACTTCTTTAGTTTTGAGACATATAAAACATTATGAACTCGATCTAATTGTGGCGGTAAAGCCAGTCGGTAGGCTAAATTTCCGACTCGTTCTAGAATCTCATAAGGTCCTATGTATCGAGGACTCAACTTTCCTCGTTTACCAAAGCGCATCACCCCCTTCATGGATGATATCTTTAGCATGACCCTATCTCCCACTTGAAATTCTAGGTCTCGTCGTCTCACGTCAGCGTAATTCTTCTGACGGTCTTGAGCGGCTTTCATTTTTCCTTGAATCACTTTGATTTGTTGAGCCATGTCTTCGATAAGTTGTGGTCCCACTACCACCGTCTTATCGTTTTCTTCCCAGCTCAACGGGCTTCGGCACTTTCGTCCATACAACGCCTCGAAAGGTGCCATGCCAATGCTAGCATGGTAGCTATTATTATAAGAGAATTCGATTAAGGGTAAATGAGATTCCCAATTTCCCTTAAATTCCAACACGCATGCTCTCAGTATGTCTTCTAGTGTTTGGATTGTTCTCTCGGTTTGACCATCCGTCATCGGGTGGAATGCGGTGCTCATTTTGATTTGAGTACCGAGAGCTTTTTGTAACTCCGTCCAAAAGTGAGAGACAAATCTACTGTCTCTATCGGAAATGATGTCATGTGGTACTCCATGTCGTCGTACCACATTATCAATGTAGGCTCGGGCCAATTGGTCCATAGTCCACGTGTCCTTCATCGGGATAAATATGGCTGTCTTCGTTAGCCTATCCACAATCACCCAAATCTTGTTCATGCCTTTAGGTGATCGGGGTAATCCCGAGACAAAATCCATTGAGATGCTATCCCACTTCCAACTTGGAATCTCTAGTGGTTGCATCAATCCTAGGGGTTTATGTCGCACTGCCTTAACCTTTTGGCAGGTCAGACATTTCGCCACGAAGTCTGCCACTTCCTTCTTCAATCCCGGCCACCAATAGATCTTCTTCAGATCTTTGTAAAGTTTATCGCCTCCGGGATGCACTGAGTATGGCGTGTTGTGCCCTTCCTCCACCAACCTTCGCTTCAACTCGGCACATTTTTTAGGCACACACCATCTCCCTTTGAAACGAATGCTTCCATCCTCGTGGATAGCAAATCCTATTGCCTTCCCTTCGGCAATATACCCCTTTATCTTTTCGAGTTTCGCGTCGCCCGGTTGGGCGAGCTTAATCTCGTCCAATATTGGAGTTTGTACGACCATGGCGTTCATCGTGTCACTCACTGTGCCCGGATGCACAGGTTCCAACTCCAATCTTGCCAACTCCATGTACAATGCCGGCGGAATTACCAACGAGTTCGTCACGTGTTGGGTTTTCCGACTTAGGGCATCGGCTACCACATTCGCCTTCCCCTCGTGGTAGGCTATCTCCAAATCGTAGTCCTTAATAAGTTCCAACCACCTTCGTTGTCTCAAATTCAACTCCTTCTGAGTGAATATGTATTTCAAGCTCTTGTGGTCGGTGAACATTCGACACTTCCGCCCATAAAGATAATGTCTCCATATCTTTAGAGCGAAAACGACCGCTGCCAACTCCAGGTCGTGTGTCGGATAATTCTCCTCGTGAGGTTTCAGTTAGCGTGATGCATACGCTACGACTCTCGAGTCTTGCATCAAGACACAACCTAAACCTTCCTTCGAAGCATCACTGTAAACTTCGAAGTCACCATTCTCTGATGGTAGTGTTAATACGGGTGTGGTTGTGAGTCGTTTCTTCAGTTCTTGAAACGCTGTCTCACAAGCCTCTGTCCACACGTATTTTACTCCCTTCTTCAGTAGCTGGGTCAAAGGTCGTGCGATTTTCGAAAAATCCTTCACGAACCGTCTATAGTACCCGTCTAATCCAAGGAAACTCCTTATCTCGGTTTGGCTATTTGGAGTTGCCCATTCAGTTACGGCAGAAACTTTTGCCGGATCCACTGAAACTCGATCAGCGGATACTATGTGTCCAATAAATGCTACCTCCTTCAACCAAAAATCGCATTTGGACAGTTTGCCGTATAGCTGATTCTTTCGCAAGGTCCTTAACACTTGGTGCAAGTGTTGGGCGTGCTCCTCCTCGTTTTTTGAGTAGATCAGGATGTCATCAATGAACACCACTACACACTGATCTAACAGCTCTCAAAATACATTGTTCATGAGGTTTATGAACATTGCCGGAGCATTTGTTAACCCAAAGGATAACACTGTGAACTCGTAGTGACCATATCGAGTTTGAAACGCCGTCTTCGGAATGTCTTTCTCGGCAATTCTGAACTGGTGATACCCAGATCGTAAGTCGATCTTCGAGAATACTGAAGCTCCCTTCAGTTGATCAAATAGATCCTCTATTCTCGGCAAAGGGTATTTATTCTTGATAGTCACTTGGTTCAATCCTCGATAATCTATGCAAAGATGTAATCCTCCGTCTTTCTTCTTAACAAATAAAACCGGTGCTCCCCAGGGGGAAGTACTCGGCCTTATATACCCTTTTCTTAACAGCTCCTCAAGTTGGTCTTTTAACTCCTTCTTTTTGAGTGGTGCCATCCGGTACGGAGCTTTTGAGACAGGCTCTGTGCCCGGAATGAGATCTATCGTGAATTCAAGATCTCTCTCAGGTGGCATTCCCGGGATGTCTTCAAGAAACACATCCGGGTATTCTCTTACCACTGGTATGCTATCAACCTTGTTCTCTTCCGCCTCAAGGTTGTGCACGTAGCACGCATATAGCTCATACCCCTTACGCATCAAGTTACTTAGTTTAAGTGCACTAACGATTTTATTACTCTTCTTAGGGGGCTGAGAGTAAAAGATAACTCTCTTCCCCCTACTTTTTGACAAGGTGATCTTTTGTTTTTGGCATTCGATCACCGCTTTATACTGGGATAACTAATCCATCCCCAGTATGATGTCAAAGTCTCTTAAGTTAAATTCTACTAAGTTCGCGAAGAATTTTACGTTCTTTATCACTATAGGAATTCCGTTATATCGTTTAGAGCAATATACTACTTCTCCAGAAAGCAATTGAATTCCTAAGCTACTTCTCTCACACTTAGGTAGATCTAACTCAGGCACTATCCTTGATGCTATGATTGAGCAACTAGCTCCAGAATCAAATAGAACTCTAAGGGGTGTATTCAAAGCATGAAATGTACCTGCCATCACTTCTCCTTGTGCAGGCACGTCCGCTTGGTTAACCACGTTGAGCCTCCCCACATGGCGTCCTTGGTTGCCCTGCTGATTCGCATTCTGCTGCTGGTTTTGTTGTTGGTTTTGATTCTGCGGTGGCGGAGGTCGTTAGTTCTGGTTCTGATTCGGCGGCCTAAATTGGTTTTGAGGGGGTCTATACCCCTGGTTATTTCCGTTCCACCCATTTTGGTTCTGAGGTTGTTCCTGCCCCGTGACCAGGTCTTCCCTTTTCGTTATGTTTTCATGCCTAGTTCGGCACTCCCGACGTATGTGACCCATTCGACCACATCGGAAGCAGGCGCCCTGTTGAGGGCATCCCCTCGCCAGATGGGGTCGTCCACACCTTGGGCAGGGTGGTACGGGTTCTTCTTGGTTAAACCTCCTCCCATTGTTGTTTTGTTGTGGCCTATTCGACCCTCTCCGCTGTTCGTTCCTTCCGGTGTTGTTCTCGCTTCTTGAGTCTCGGTTTCTCTTATCTTGGGGACCCCTGCTGGACTCCCCACTCACCCTTCTCTTCAGTTGCTGCACACGCGCTACTGCCACAGCGCGGTCATACACAACTTGCAAATTGGGGTAATGTACCTCCGCGATCACCTCTCGAACAGACTGGTTCAGTCCCATCTCGAACTTCTGTGCTTTCTCTGCATCCATGGGTACGAGTCTCGGTGCGAACCTCACCAGCTCCTTGAATCGAGTGTAGTACTCTTGTACGGTTTGGCCTCCTTGCTTCAGTGACAGAAATTCTTCGTACATGGCAGCTTTAGTACTCAAGGGATAGAATCGATCCCTGAGTAGTTCCATCATCTCCGTCCACGAGTAGGGATCATCATCTTCAGTCAGCTTGGCTTGAGTTGCCTGCAACCAGTCGTCCGCTTCGCCTCCCAAGTAGTACGAAGCGACATGCACCCTCTCTCCTTCCGGACATTTCACTGCTCCCAGCAGCTTATCGAATGTCCGGATCCATTCTTCCAGTTTGGCTGGATCCTCCTGACCAGCATAGTGGGGTGGCTGGTAGGGATTCACCATAACCAGGTAGTTGGGGCGAGCTTGGGGCGGAGGTACCGCCGCAGCTTGGCCCTGGTTGACTTGCACGTTCCCTAGCGCAATCAAAACCTCCTCTATCGTCCGAAGACGATCACCCACATTGTTTGGTGCGGGGGCATCCTGCGCACCTTGGGGTTGTTCCTCTACAGGTTGGGCCGGTTCCGTGACATTAGGAGGTGTCTCAGTAGGTGTTTCAGTGGTGGTTTGGGGAGCGGGTTGAGTTCTTCCTCTTCCTCTTCCTCTGGGTGCCATTCTGGTACAAATGGGGTGGATTAGGACTTGTGAAACTATAGTTTAAACAATTTCTATAAATATGCATGTGTTTCGTAATTTCGCACGTGGTGCTCGATCGAACTAAGAAGCGCCGTACACTTCGGGGTTTTATTTTAATTTGTTTTATTTTATTTTATTTTTTTTCGACTTATTATAAATAAATCAGGCATTTTATTTCCTCAAAAGAAATTTTAGTACAAAAGTAGAAATATTTTCCTAGCGAAATAGTATCTACTATAAGTAGAATTCCTAGCATCTCAAGACGTCCTCCGGTGGGGTAGCGGGATCCTCTTCCGGGTCTTCTTCCTCCAAACTTAGCGGCAGTAGATCGTCAAAGATAGTGTTCAAGTCTTGCCCATGAGCATCGATGTGTTCCTTCAGTATTAGGTTTTGTGTAGTGAGGGTTTGGACTTGGCGTTTGAGTTGGTTTATGCGGTGGTGATCCGCCTCTCTCAAGTTGCCCATGTGGTGCAGATTTGCCTCCAATTGAGCCATACGATATTTCATTTGTTCTATGGTTTGTTGGGAATCAAGATGAACGTTCATCATTTTGATCATCAACTGCATCATATCTTGACTAGCCATCTAGCGCAAGCAAAAGATCTAAGTTAATATTCGACAAGATTCTAGTTGAACTTCGCCAAGATTCTAAGTTGAAATTCGCCAAGATTCTAAGTTCGAATTCGCCAAGATTCTAAGTTCTTTACACAAAAGATATGCAATATGCAAGTGCAAATGATGATTACCCCCAAAAGTAATTTAATGCACTATATATATATTTTCCCATGGGTTTTAAAAATAAAATTTCTCCATGTAAGTAATACTTTAAAATTTAAAGTAATAGTCAAAGTACAAATAGTAGTTTAAAAATAATAGTTTAAAAATAGTCGGGCTCTGATACCAACTTGTAACACCCCGGTTTTTGGTCACCCAGGTCGGGATGTCGCCGCCACACCTCCCTAGTAAGACACGGTTTCTCCGGCTTACTAAAGAGATGCAAGGCTAGGTATTTCAGTATTTAAAAATATTTAAAGCATTTGCAAACAGCCCATACAATATAGTCTCGAAAATAATAATAATATCATAGCGCAGCGGAAATAGTATTTAAGTATAATATTGCAGCAGAAATGTAAATACGACCAACATGGTCAAAACACGGGTTAAACAGGCCCGTTTATTCTAATGTCTAATGCAATAATTTAAATAATAAAGTTTGCAAAAATATAGTTCCCCCATGCATGAATGTGCTCATGATCATTCCACATACTCTGTAAGGAAAAAGGAGAATAAAATGGTTTGGTCAGCACAACTTGCTGAGTAAGTTGGATTTAAAAGCCATTAATTTAACATGATAATATTCATAAATAATTCAAACAAATCCATAATTAATTTAAATAAAGCATTTAATAATTTAAAAGACAACAATTTAATATTCAACTATCCCCATTTACTCCCAAGATTTAGTATTTCAAAGTTTCACGATAGCATCGCGATGTCAACAAGTTTAGCCAGAAATCGGCGGCCGCAGCCGTATCTGCCATACCCAGTACCACTCCGGAGCCTCGGCAAACCCATAAGGATATTCACGAGAGTGTAGGCCATATATCTCATGCCGTTTTGGCAACATATCTCAATTTTTCGCGCGGGGTCACCATCGTCCATATAGGCACGAAGTGAATCGTTAGGAGGGCACCCTGTAGAGCACTCACCCCCTAATTTTAAGGATCAAGTTTGTAAAAGGGGATTTCCTAATTTCCAGATTTCATATGATTATTTCAAAGAGTCTTCTACTCGTTTAAACTTTAAAGGCTAGTTTCACCGTTTCAACAAGATTTCAAGATTTGACTCGGTCAACCACAGTTTACTCTAAAATTCAGTAAAAATCGAGTTTAATTCCAAAAATTCTGAAATTTTACCACTGACTCAGAAACACCAAGATGAACAACTTTCATGTTTTAACTTTTTCAATCCGAGATACCGAAATAGGTCAAATACATCAATTTTCGTCATAACATTAATCTGTCCGAAATTCGTATACAGCAGTTCAAGATTATCAAGATCTACCATAGCAAATAAACTCCAAATTTAATGAAATTTTACAGAGACCTTCTTAAGCCATTTATATACAACTTTCATGTTCGGCTAAAGATCTAAATCGGTCTGGAACTAATGTAAAAAATGTGATCAAGATCGGACCTAAGTTCTGTCAAGAATTTCAAGATCCAACTTCAAGCAGTTCGGTTTCGGTTGGTTTTCACCTATCCATCGTCTCTAAAAATTCTGAAAATTTTACAGTACATAGAACTAAGCCTTAGGAACATTTTTTGTGTTTTAAGTTTTTCCGTTTGAAGTCGTTTTAAGGTTCAGAAAAATTCGACAAAACTGTTGCGCCGGTAAAAACATACATTGGCAGATTTACGAAAGATTTGTTTAAACTTTTAGGTTTTGTAACACCCCAGATTTTTATCAACGTCCAAGGGAATAAAATTTATTCCGATCAATGTCGAAATATATCCGAGAAGAAGAAAATAATTTATCACAATAAATTATTGCTCGGAAATGAAACGCCGATAGATTTAAATTCAAAATGGAATAAAAGAGGGAAAGGAAGCCGAAGACATTCCATGAATTGAGTAAAAATAATTGGAGTTAAGTTCATGAAGGAAAAGAATTTTAATTCCAAGAACCCGTGAAGTCGAAAGAAATTTAATGATACAAGTTATTGCACGGGAATCAAAAGACGACGAATTGGAAGCCGACGAAACCGAGACCGACGGACTTAAGATCTCAAACATGAAATTCATTTGAGTCGAGATAAACTTAAGATAAGAATTTATGATCCGAGAATGACCCGAAAAATCGAGCCCGAAAACGTAGGAGAACAGAAGTCCGAAGGAGAGAAGGAAAAGCACGACGGATCGCACGACCCCGCCCGGACCGAAGTCCAGGCGTGTTTGGCGCGTTGTCCGCGCGGGATTTGGGAGATTCCCGCGCCAACCCCGCGTGGGTCGACAGCTGCGTTTGTCGCGTTCGGTGGCGCGCACCCGGCGCGGCTTTTGGCCGATTCGCGCGCCAACCCCGCGCCAAGGTCCTGACAGCAGCCATTGTCGCGTTTTGGCGACTTTCTTGCCATATTCCTTGACCCCAACGCGAGAATCTTGCTTGATCACGGGGGAGGCATCTTTTGGACGTCATTAGTTGTCCATAACACTCCATTTTCAGTCATCAAACACCCCAAGTTCCTCCAAAACTCTCCCAAGACCCTCCCTAAGCCAAACACCTTCCGGCGAACTTCCGGCGAACTTTCCGGCAACCAAATCCTACCAAGGTAGTGTGGAGATCAAGGATTTGCAGACATTGGATTGTTGGTAAGGTGTCAATCAAGTTTCCTTATTGCTCTAAGATCATAATCAACCTTCTAACTTACGGATCTTTACTTGTAAAACACGTTCGTAGCCAAAGGAGAAGAAGAACGTGTTGCGTAGATCCGTTCGTGGCGATTTTGGACAAATCGATCAACCTTAGAACGTTCAAGGAACTCACTCACTGTAAGTTAATAACTTACATATCAATATGGGTGGTTTAAAGACATCCGAAACATTGGATCTTAAACGAAACGTTAAAATCAAACCTAAAAACCCCAATCTACGTATTTTCTGAAATCCGAGCAAAACTCTTACTTCGAGCATTCAAACCTGAAAACTCAAAACTAAGATTTTGACCCTAAGATCTTAAGCTATATTGTGTAAAAATTTCAGAATTTTTCATCAAGTTTTGATACCCCAAATCAAGTCGGACATATTCTGCGTTTTAAGAACTTTCAAAAATTAACCGATTTCAAAACCGAACTTGATGAACTTATTTCTATCATTTCTAGTACGAACCAATCTTCATGATCTAAACAAAAGTTGTAGATCTATGAGTCTTGAATACCTCTGTAAAATTTCATGCATTTTCATCAAGTTTTGAAACCCCAAATCGAATCGGACATATTCTGCGTTTTAAAGAATTTTCAAAGGTTGACAGTTTTCTTAACCGAACTTGATGAGCATATTTCTATCATTTCTAGTCCGATCCAATCTTTGAGTTCTAAACAAAAGTTGCATATAATCATGTCTAGTATGTGCATATAAAATTTCAGAATTTTTGAAGCTCATTTGATATGTTAAAAAGTCAAATCTTTGAGATGTGTCAAACCTGAATCCTGACAGCATACTATTTGAGTAGAAAACTTGATTTTTGACATGCTTCCCATCGTTTTTACGAAAAACTCAAAACATGAAAGTTGTTCATTGGGATGTTTTTGAGCTACTGTGAAAATTTCAGATCAATCGCCTAAGAAATGGATTTTTAAACTGAAAAGGCGTAAACTGTGACATCGATCGGTTTTAACTTGTGAATTTTTGAAACTTTTAAACAACGATCGAAATCTCGTGATACGATAAAGCTATATTTTTGAAAATCCCGTTACACTAAAGTTGAAACAATATCGGTTACTTAAAATCAGGGGGTGAGTGCTCTGCAGGGTGCCCTCCTAATTGTTCATCTTGTGCCAAAACGGCAATGATTATCACGCGCGAAAGATCACCAAAACAGCATCTTATTATTTGGGCCTATCCTCTCGAGTGTATCCGTATGGGTTACTCGAGGCTCGACGGAGCGGTACTGGATATGGCATATTTGGTCACAAGAGACCAACTGCCTACCCTCTCGAGTGTATCCGTATGGGTTACTCGAGGCTCGACGGAGTGGTACTGGGTATGGCGTATCGGCTGCGGCCGCCGGATTACCGGCTAAAATGACATGTTACTTATGAAATTGGCTGAGGCCGCCGGATCACCGGCTAACTGTTACTATCGATATTGGCTGTTATTATTTTGGCCTATCCTCTCGAGTGTATCCGTATGGGTTACTCGAGGCTCGACGGAGCGGTACTGGATATGGCGTATTTGGTCACAAGAGACCAACTGCCTACCCTCTCGAGTGTATCCGTATGGGTTACTCGAGGCTCGACGGAGTGGTACTGGGTATGGCGTATCGGCTGCGGCCGCCGGATCACCGGCTAAAATGACATGTTACTTATGAACTTGGCTGAGGCCGCCGGATCACCGGCTATCTATTGTTGAGATGATGGCGTAACGGGAAATATATTAAAAAGCTTAGATTTTATGAAATTGGCTGCGGCCGCCGGATTGCCGGCTAAATTTAAATATCGTTTTGATGGTGGCGTATCGGGGAGAATTTTAAAAGCTCAAATTTTTATTTACTTACTTACGGCATTAATCATGTTTTTAAATCATGTCTTAAATAATTGCCCATGCTTAAGTTTTAAATTATGAAATTTAAATGTGTCTTTAAAGTATGCATTATCTTCGCATTTTTTTTTAAATGTTTTTATGCATGGCAAAGAGTTTTATCTTAATTACTAAAAATCTAACCCCTTTATTGCTATGTAAGGATTGACTTACTCAGTATTTTATAATACTGATAAAAACCGTTGTTCATTTTTTTTCTGTTACAGAGTACGGAGCATGATCACTCATTGGGGGATCATTTTGGATACTTAATTATGTATTTTACATGACTTGCATGAACGGGTCTGTTTAACCCGTGGTTTGGCCATGTCGGCCCTATATTTCAAATTCCGCTACATACACTTTACTTCCGCTGCACACTTTATATATTCTCGCTGCAACTCTGATGTAGTATTTTTAAATTATCTATGAATGGGCTACTTGAATATTTTAAAATTTTGAAAAACCATAGCCTTGCATCTCTTTAGTGAGCTCGGAGAAGCCGTGTCTTGCTAGGGAGGTGTGGCGGTGACATCCCGGCCTGGGTTACCAAATCCGGGGTGTTACAATGTGGTATCAGAGCCCAGACTATTTTAAAACTACTATTTTAAAGAGTTCGGAATATTTTTAAACTATTATTTTTAAGTGTTATTATTTTTAAAGTTATCATTTCTAAACTAGTAATATATTTTAAAGAACCCAATTATTATTTTGAAGTTAAAGCCCAAATTTTTAGCCCAAAATTTTTTTTTAGAAGCCCAAGAAATTATTTTGGCCCAATAAGCCTTGTTTTTATTTAAAGCCCAAATAATTTATTTCTTTCGGCCCAATATAGTGGCCCAAACCTTTTATCCTTATTTTAATCTATCCATGGAATAAATTTATTTTTAAAACCCATGGATAAATAAATGTACGCATAAAATTTTTTTTCGGGGGGGGGGGGGGGGATCATCACTGCATGTGCATATTGCATTTCTATACCTTAGAGAACCTAGAAGCGTTATGTTGTAACCTAGATCTTTTCCTTGCGCTAGATGGCTAACCAAGACATGATGAACTTAATGATCAAAATGATGAACGCTCACTTTGATTCCCAACAAACCATACAACAAATGGAACATCGTATGGCCCAATTGGAGGCAAATCTGCACCATATGGGAAACTTAAGAGAGGCGGACCACCACCGCATAAACCAGCTCGAAGACCAAATCCAAACCCTTACTACACAAAATCTATGTTTAAAAGAGCTTGTTGATGCTCATGGGGATGACTTGAACCGCATTTTCGATGACCTACTACCGTCAAGTCCAGTGGAGGAAGATCCGGAAGAGGATCCTACCACTGTGCCGGAGGACGCCTAGAAACGATAGGAGGATCCTATTTTGGTATATCCTATCACTTGTACTAGAAATTCCTTTTAAGGAAATAAAATGCAAGATTTATCTATTTAGATAAATTTAAATCCGAAATTATAAAAAAATAAAATAAAAAATAAAAAAATAAAAAAATAAAAAAAATAAAAAAAAAAAAATAAATAAAATAAAAACACACGATGCATCAAACTATGCAGTACATATAGAGACACGCACGAATCGGAGTAACGTCACAATACCACATCTTAAGAGAAATACCAAACCAAGTCTAACTGAAAACGCAAATGGGAAATACTAAAACAACCGCTGCTAACACGAGTCTAGATAAAACATAAACGGGAAACATAAAGTCACTGATCAGGAGGAGGGAACCGGCGACGCATGTAGTCATCCATCTGACGCATGTAGGCGTACATGTCCGTCAAGGTGGCCTGCTGCTCCGCCTGTCTCACAGTGAGCGTGTCCATACGATCCTGATAGAGATCCATCCTAGCATCCAAGGCGTCAAAGCGATCCTGATAGTGATCCATCCTAACACCCAAAGCGTCATAGCGAGCCTGCCCAGCTGCAAACCCGGCATCCATACTGATGCGCATCTCCTGCATCATCTGGAGCATCTGCGTCATGTCCTGACCCCGCGGTGGAACCACACCCTGCTGTGGAACCACAGGAGGAGGAAGTGGTCGCTCAGGAGGAACAACTAAGATCAAACCACCATCCTCAGGATGCGGGTGCAGTATAGCCCGAGGCGCTCCACGACGCAAGGTGCTGCGCCGGGCGGCATAAGACGGAACACGGTAGTGCTCACCTGGAGCTAAGGGATAGGGGTCCGTCTCGGGAGACGTGCGGATCCCCTGGGCAGCGCATAAGCCACAAATGAGGTGTGCGTGAGTGATCACCCTACTCCCTCGCCCCCGTCGTAAACCCCTCAGGTTGTCCGCGATGCAAGCGCCCACATTTACCCGGCCGCCCCGTGCGATAAAGCAGATAGTCTCAAAGACATGATCGATGACGATATGACTACGGGTGATCGGCCGGATGCGTCCTAACCAAAGCTGAGCAAGCACACGCCAATGAGCATCCAAGGATGTCAGTCGCAACTCGTGGGGTTCCCCAGTCCGCGGGGGTACCTCGGTACACAAGACACCCCAGGCAGGGGCATAAACCCGACCCTCTGGCTGCGGTCGGAACGCGCCATCATCTGGAAGGCCGAAATAGGTGTTAATCGCCCGAGCACTGAAGTCTAAGTAACGACCACGAACCCAGACTCGAGAGAGGTCGTCGTCTACCCCAAGACCACTGATGTTGGCGATAACCTCCATGGCTAGATAGCCGGAGGCAACGCCCTCGGGATGATGTGCAAGACCGGTCCACTGGAGATGCCCCAACACGGCACTGATCCGGTCATCGCCCATATGATCGGGATACAAGCCTCGCTCGGGAACGTAAGCCCTCTTCCGACGAAGCTCGTCGAAATAGAAGTCCTGGGAGGCCATCGTATGGAAACGGAACCGATCATGCCGGCGAGGACGCACCTCGTAAGGGAGACCCCTGAGCCTCGGCTCTCGCTCCTCGTCCTCCTCGGACTCACTGTCGTCATCGCCGCCGCTATCATCACTATCCGGCATCCCCGGAGCGGCAGTGCTAGGGCCAGCAGCATCAAGTCGAGAAGCCCGTCTCTTGGCCCCCGGAAGGACCATAAGGAACGCCAAGATGAACCACAGAAAAAGAAACATCCTGCGAACACCCAATATCAAGGGTAAGACTAATTTTCAACACATCAATTCACAAGCAAAAATACATAAAGACATCATAAATATGAAGTTCCAACGGGGAAAATCTAGGAGGAATTTAGACCCAATAGTTTGCCAATACATATTGGGAGAGAATCAAACCAAGGAATGTGCCCAAACAAATTCAAAAACCCATTGTGGCATTCTGTCGAACACCTTGTGTGCGCAATAAATTAAGTTCAAAAATATGTTGTAAACCCATGGCAACTAACCACAAAACCAAACAATTGCTTGAACAACAAATCATAATCACAAGTGTCAACAAACAACACCAACGAAACCACTTTTACACCAATAACACCAACAAAATCGAAAATTTCATAGTTCCACTAAAAATCCAAGTTCTAGCAAGAAATTCCACAACTTAGGCTCATATATACATACCAATATTTCCTAAACAATAGAAATGACACCAAAGTACTACATACAACCATTAATTCGCGAGAATTAAGCCGAAAATGTCAAAACCCCAATTTACATGCCAAAACCCTAATTCCTCAATTCAATCAAATTCTAACAAATCAAGGCATAAAACTTGAAATTGACAAGTGAAAATAGAAGATACATACCTTACAAAGAGAAATCGAAGTCGGAACTAGGAGAATCCGAGCACGAGGGGACGAATTTGAGAGGAAGTTGGGAGAAATTTCGGAAGGGGAAAGGGGTGAATGGCTCGCGCCCCGCGCGAGCCCTATATTCTGCCCCTGGGGGCGCCGCGCGGACCCGGCGCGGTAAACCCCCAAAACCCGCGCGGACCCCGCACGGGTCAAGAAAAATAAAAAAAAAATAAAAAATTAAAAATTAAAAAAAAAATAAAATAAAATAAAATAAAATTAAAAAAAAAAAAATAATAATTTATTTACTCCTCTGCTCTACAAAATACGTGTGCACCTAAGCGTGTGAAACGGCAAGACATAGAATTTCAAGTCGTAGATAAGGTCATGTTAAAGATATCACCGATGAAGGGGGTGATGCATTTTGGCAAACGAGGAAAGCTAAGTCCTCGGAATATGGGACCTTATGAAATTCTAGTAAAGGTCGGGAATCTAGCATATCGTCTAGTCTTACCGCCACAATTGGCTAGAGTTCACAATGTGTTCCACATATCACAATTGAAGAAGTATGTGCACGATCCGACCTATGTACTCCAACCGGGAGGAATTAAATTGGATGATGACGTGAGCTATGAGGAAATTCCGGTACAATTACTCGATGTTAAGGAGAAAATAACAAGGAACAAAACCGTGAGAATGGTCAAGGTTCTTTGGTCGAACCATGAAAGTGAAACAGCAACATGGGAACTAGGAGCCGACATGAAGGAGCGTCATCCGACCCTATTCCAAGATGGTGCAACCACAGTTATGGGAACATAACTGTATTCTTAAGGGGGGGAGGCTGTAACACCCGAGGAAAACCAAATTCAAATTGTTTTGAACTACGTAATGACTTGATCCCTTCACAGGGTACGTAGGCAACTTGGAAATTTCAATTCTGGGTTCAGTCAAACAAAAAAACCAAACAATAATCAAACAATAATCAAACAACAAACGACGATCAACAATCGAACAATAATTCAATAACACAATATCGCAAATAGTAAACAAAAAGGACCATAACTCTTCGCGCGAGAAAAGCCGAAGCACAACTTCGAGGACGAAGTTGATTCTTAAGGGGGGGAGGATGTAACACCCCAGATTTTTATCAACGTCCAAGGGAATAAAATTTATTCCGATCAATGTCGAAATATATCCGAGAAGAAGAAAATAATTTATCACAATAAATTATTGCTCGGAAATGAAACGCCGATAGATTTAAATTCAAAATGGAATAAAAGAGGGAAAGGAAGCCGAAGACATTCCATGAATTGAGTAAAAATAATTGGAGTTAAGTTCATGAAGGAAAAGAATTTTAATTCCAAGAACCCGTGAAGTCGAAAGAAATTTAATGATACAAGTTATTGCACGGGAATCAAAAGACGACGAATTGGAAGCCGACGAAACCGAGACCGACGGACTTAAGATCTCAAACATGAAATTCATTTGAGTCGAGATAAACTTAAGATAAGAATTTATGATCCGAGAATGACCCGAAAAATCGAGCCCGAAAACGTAGGAGGACAGAAGTCCGAAGGAGAGAAGGAAAAGCACGACGGATCGCACGACCCCGCCCGGACCGAAGTCCAGGCGTGTTTGGCGCGCTGTCCGCGCGGGATTTGGGAGATTCCCGCGCCAACCCCGCGTGGGTCGACAGCTGCGTTTGTCGCGTTCGGTGGCGCGCACCCGGCGCGGCTTTTGGCCGATTCGCGCGCCAACCCCGCGCCAAGGTCCTGACAGCAGCCATTGTCGCGTTTTGGCGACTTTCTTGCCATATTCCTTGACCCCAACGCGAGAATCTTGCTTGATCACGGGGGAGGCATCTTTTGGACGTCATTAGTTGTCCATAACACTCCATTTTCAGTCATCAAACACCCCAAGTTCCTCCAAAACTCTCCCAAGACCCTCCCTAAGCCAAACACCTTCCGGCGAACTTTCCGGCAACCAAATCCTACCAAGGTAGTGTGGAGATCAAGGATTTGCAGACATTGGATTGTTGGTAAGGTGTCAATCAAGTTTCCTTATTGCTCTAAGATCATAATCAACCTTCTAACTTACGGATCTTTACTTGTAAAACACGTTCGTAGCCAAAGGAGAAGAAGAACGTGTTGCGTAGATCCGTTCGTGGCGATTTTGGACAAATCGATCAACCTTAGAACGTTCAAGGAACTCACTCACTGTAAGTTAATAACTTACATATCAATATGGGTGGTTTAAAGACATCCGAAACATTGGATCTTAAACGAAACGTTAAAATCAAACCTAAAAACCCCAATCTACGTATTTTCTGAAATCCGAGCAAAACTCTTACTTCGAGCGTTCAAACCTGAAAACTCAAAACTAAGATTTTGACCCTAAGATCTTAAGCTATATTGTGTAAAAATTTCAGAATTTTTCATCAAGTTTTGATACCCCAAATCAAGTCGGACATATTCTGCGTTTTAAGAACTTTCAAAAATTAACCGATTTCAAAACCGAACTTGATGAACTTATTTCTATCATTTCTAGTACGAACCAATCTTCATGATCTAAACAAAAGTTGTAGATCTATGAGTCTTGAATACCTCTGTAAAATTTCATGCATTTTCATCAAGTTTTGAAACCCCAAATCGAATCGGACATATTCTGCGTTTTAAAGAATTTTCAAAGGTTGACAGTTTTCTTAACCGAACTTGATG
Organism: Hygrophila difformis; assembly: GCA_030278955.1. NCBI lineage: Eukaryota > Viridiplantae > Streptophyta > Magnoliopsida > Lamiales > Acanthaceae > Hygrophila > Hygrophila difformis. The sequence goes on from JAOANR010000011.1 coordinate 9,389,898, forward strand.
AGCATATTTCTATCATTTCTAGTCCGATCCAATCTTTGAGTTCTAAACAAAAGTTGCATATAATCATGTCTAGTATGTGCATATAAAATTTCAGAATTTTTGAAGCTCATTTGATATGTTAAAAAGTCAAATCTTTGAGATGTGTCAAACCTGAATCCTGACAGCATACTATTTGAGTAGAAAACTTGATTTTTGACATGCTTCCCATCGTTTTTACGAAAAACTCAAAACATGAAAGTTGTTCATTGGGATGTTTTTGAGCTACTGTGAAAATTTCAGATCAATCGCCTAAGAAATGGATTTTTAAACTGAAAAGGCGTAAACTGTGACATCGATCGGTTTTAACTTGTGAATTTTTGAAACTTTTAAACAACGATCGAAATCTCGTGATACGATAAAGCTATATTTTTGAAAATCCCGTTACACTAAAGTTGAAACAATATCGGTTACTTAAAATCAGGGGGTGAGTGCTCTGCAGGGTGCCCTCCTAATTGTTCATCTTGTGCCAAAACGGCAATGATTATCACGCGCGAAAGATCACCAAAACAGCATCTTATTATTTGGGCCTATCCTCTCGAGTGTATCCGTATGGGTTACTCGAGGCTCGACGGAGCGGTACTGGATATGGCATATTTGGTCACAAGAGACCAACTGCCTACCCTCTCGAGTGTATCCGTATGGGTTACTCGAGGCTCGACGGAGTGGTACTGGGTATGGCGTATCGGCTGCGGCCGCCGAATTACCGGCTAAAATGACATGTTACTTATGAAATTGGCTGAGGCCGCCGGATCACCGGCTAACTGTTACTATCGATATTGGCTGTTATTATTTTGGCCTATCCTCTCGAGTGTATCCGTATGGGTTACTCGAGGCTCGACGGAGCGGTACTGGATATGGCGTATTTGGTCACAAGAGACCAACTGCCTACCCTCTCGAGTGTATCCGTATGGGTTACTCGAGGCTCGACGGAGTGGTACTGGGTATGGCGTATCGGCTGCGGCCGCCGGATCACCGGCTAAAATGACATGTTACTTATGAACTTGGCTGAGGCCGCCGGATCACCGGCTATCTATTGTTGAGATGATGGCGTAACGGGAAATATATTAAAAAGCTTAGATTTTATGAAATTGGCTGCGGCCGCCGGATTGCCGGCTAAATTTAAATATCGTTTTGATGGTGGCGTATCGGGGAGAATTTTAAAAGCTCAAATTTTTATTTACTTACTTACGGCATTAATCATGTTTTTAAATCATGTCTTAAATAATTGCCCATGCTTAAGTTTTAAATTATGAAATTTAAATGTGTCTTTAAAGTATGCATTATCTTCGCATTTTTTTTTAAATGTTTTTATGCATGGCAAAGAGTTTTATCTTAATTACTAAAAATCTAACCCCTTTATTGCTATGTAAGGATTGACTTACTCAGTATTTTATAATACTGATAAAAACCGTTGTTCATTTTTTTTCTGTTACAGAGTACGGAGCATGATCACTCATTGGGGGATCATTTTGGATACTTAATTATGTATTTTACATGACTTGCATGAACGGGTCTGTTTAACCCGTGGTTTGGCCATGTCGGCCCTATATTTCAAATTCCGCTACATACACTTTACTTCCGCTGCACACTTTATATATTCTCGCTGCAACTCTGATGTAGTATTTTTAAATTATCTATGAATGGGCTACTTGAATATTTTAAAATTTTGAAAAACCATAGCCTTGCATCTCTTTAGTGAGCTCGGAGAAGCCGTGTCTTGCTAGGGAGGTGTGGCGGTGACATCCCGGCCTGGGTTACCAAATCCGGGGTGTTACAGGTTTGAATATTTTAGTTACTCCCAAAACCATGTAAGTATTAACTTACAGATTTGTAGATGTCCGGGATCGTCTATTTCGAAGGCGTGGCTTCCAGTCCTCCGTTTATCCTCTCCGTTCGTCGGGTTCTACGTTCTAGATCCGATTCGGGGCGTAGAAAGAAAAAGAAGAAGGTTAGGATTCGTTTTCGAATCGTATATGGAACAAGGATCGGATCGAAGCTTACCACGACGTTAGAGATCTTCAAAATTTCATCCACGCAGTCCTTGCCTTGGTTTCGTGCCTCCGACGACTCCGGAATTAGGGTTTTCGACGTATAGAGAGTTGTAGGGTTTTGGAAAAGTGTTCGAAGCTTTCAAGAGGGCTTATTTATAGGTAAATAAGACCTAGGGGCGTCCAAGGTCTGCCTCTAAGGGTCTTGAGCCGAATGGTGTTCAACCGAAGTCGGAAAATCCGGATTCGGGCGAGTGAATCTCGCACAGGTGAATCTGTCAAACGGCGCGGTCGTGGCGCGCTCATTCCCCTTTGACCGCGCAGCCACCGCGCGGCACTCGCCTGGACTTCGGTCCGGGCGGGTCGTGCGATCCGTCGTGCTTTTCCTCCTCTCTTTCGGACTTCTATCCCTCTATGCTCCTGGATTCCGATTTCCGGGGTATCTTCAGGTTCCTACTTTCTCTCTAAATTTTTACTCGGGTCTAATTGAATGTTTGGACTCGAATTCTCGAGTTCATTGGTGTTGGGTTTCGATGTGCAATTTACTTATCTTTAATCAAATCAAGTCTTTTTAATTAATTTCCTTTTTAAGTTAAATCTCATTTCTCATTTCCTTATCTTTATTTATTTATTTATTTGCTGGATTTATTTATTTATTGTATTCATTTTATTTATTGTTTATCTATTTAATTATTGTTTTATTTTATATTGAAAAATTCTCGGGTATTACAAATTAAAAGAACATAAAATTCAAATAACACAATTAACTTAAAGCAACATTTAAACTAACATATAACATAAGCAATAAAGCAAATAAAAAGCACATAAACAATAAAATGTAAAATATTTTTATTTTTCTTTCATTTTATAATTTTTATTGGTTTTTATAATTTTAATTAATAAGCTAAGAACTTATAAATCATAAAAGTGCAATGCAAATATTTTAATAAGCAGATTTAAATAACCAAAGGCTTAACATTAATTTGTTCGATGAATTTAATTTCATCCCCAAAATAATGTTTAAGTCTTTGACCATTTACAGTGAATTCTCTTTTATCTTAAGCTTTTAAAACAACCGCACCATTATCTCGCACTTTAACAATTTTGAACGGCCTTGACCATTTTGTCTTCAATTTACCAGGAAACACTTTAAATCTAGAATTGTATAAAAGCACTAGTTGACCAGCTTCAAACACCTTAGGCCTAAGCAATTTATCATGATAAAGCTTTGTTATTTCTTTATAAATTAGAGCATTGTCATAAGCCTGACGTCTAATTTCTTCTAATTCAGTAAGATCTACCTTCCTTTTTTCTTGAGCCTCTTTAAATTCAAATTTCAACTTTTTTATAGCCCAAAGTGATTTAAACTCAAGCTTAAAAGGTAAATGACAAGCTTTACCATAAACCAATTTAAACGGGGTCATCCCTATAGGTGTTTTAAATGCTGTCCTATACGCCCATAATGCTTCATCTAACTTAAAAGCCCAATCTTTTCTAGATTTTCCTATAGTGGCTTCCAAAATCTTTTTAATCTCACGATTAGTGACTTCTACTTGACCATTGGCTTGGGGATGATAGGGTGTTGTTATCCTATGATGAACATGAAACCTAGATAGCAATTGATTAACAGCCCTATTAACAAAGTGAGATCCACCATCACTAATGATTGCTTTAGGCACACCAAAACGAGTAAAAATTTACTTTTTCAATAATTTAATCACTTGTTTAGAATCATTCAAAGCACATGCTTCAGCTTCTACCCATTTTGATACATATTCTACAGCAACTAGAATATACAATTTACCATTAGATGGTGGAAATGGACCCATAAAATCAATTCCCCACAGATCAAACAACTCAACAGGCATAATTCCTTTTAATGGCATTTCATCTCTCTTAGTGATATTACCAGCCCTTTGACACACATCACATTTTTGCACAAATGATCTAGCATCACAATAAATACTAGGCCAATATAAACCACCTTCAAGTACCTTATGAGCTGTCCTATTAGGTCCAACATGTCCTCCTCCAAGTCCTTCGTGGCATGCTTTTAAAACTTTTTCAAAGTCCTCATCCGGGATGCATCTCCTTATGATTTGATCTGCACACAGTCTAAATAAATAAGGTTCATCCCAAATAAAATATTTAGCATCAGTTTTAAATTTTTGCTTTTGACTATGCCATTTTAAATGATCAGGAATTACACCACATGCTAAATAATTCACAAAATCAGCAAATCATGGATCAGAGGAAATATTATTTATTAAATATAAATTTTCATTAAGAAATGCATCATTAATTAATTTTTCTTCCCCTTTTTCATGTTCCAATCTAGATAGATGATCAGCTACAGGATTTTCATCGCTTTTTTTATCTTTAATCTCCAAATCAAATTCCTTTAACAATAATACCCATCTAATTAACCGTGGTTTAGCATCTTTCTTTGCAAATAAATATTTAATAGCAGCATGATCAGTGTAAACTACAGTCTTAGACCCAATCAAATAGGTCTAAATGTAATACCCGAGAATTTTCCATCATAAAATAAAACAATAATTAAATAAATAAATAATAAATAAAATAAATACCATAAATAAATAAATAAATCCAGCAAATAAATAAATAAATAAAGATAAGGAAATGAGAAATGAGAATTAACTTAAAGAGGAATTTAATTAAATAAAAAGAATTGATTAAGGATAAATAAATTGTACACCGAAACCCGACACTAATAAACTCGGGAATTCGAGTCCAAACATCCAATTAGACCCGAGTAAAAATTTAGAGAGAAAATAGAAACCCGAAGATACCCCGGAAATCGGAATTCGGGAGCATAGAGGGATAGAAACCCGAAAGAAAGGCGGAAAAGCACGACGGATCGCACGACCCGCCGGGACCGAAGTCCAGGCGAAGTCGGCGCGGTGGCCGCGCGGTCAATAGGCATAGGGCGCGCCACGACCGCGCCACGCGACAGATTCGTCCGTTGCGTGAATCTCTCGCCCGAACGCGGATTTTTCGACTTTCGGTTGAACATCTCTCGACCCAAGACCCTTAGGTCAGATGTTGGACGCCCTAGGACCTGGGAAATCTATAAATAAACCCCTTGGGAGCCCCGAACAACTTTACAAAACCCTACAACTCTCTACACATTTGAAACCCTAAATCCGGAGTCGTCGGAGGCACGAAACCAAGACGAACGCTGTTGGACGAAAATTCTAAGATCTCCATAGTCGTGGTAAGTCTCGATCCAATCCTTGTTCAATAAACGATTCGAAAACGAATCCTAATCTTATCCTTTTCTCTTCTACACCTCGTATTGGATCTAGATCGTAGAACCCGACGAACGGAGAGGAGAAACGGTGGACGGGAAGCCACGCCTTCGAATAGACGATCCCGGACGTTCGTAAACTCTGTAAGTCAACTCTTACATGGTTTTGGGATGAATTAAAACATTCAAAACTAAAAGATTAACAAGAAATCGAAAATCTGTCAATTTACACTTTCTACCGATGCAACAGATTTGATGAATTTTTCCGAACCTTAAAACGAATTCAAACGGAGAAACTTAAAACACGAAAAACGTTCCTAAGGCTTAGATCTGTCTACTGTAAATTTTTGAGAATTTTTAAAGACGATTTGATAGGTGAAAACCAACCGAAACCGAACTGCTTGAATCTAGATCTTGAAATTCTTGCCAGAACTTAGGAATGATCTTGTTCACGTTTTTGACATAGGATCTAGACTGTTTTAGATCTTTAGCCGAACATGAAAGTCGTAGATAATTGTCTTAAGATGATCTCTGTCAAATTTCATCAAATTTGGAGCTGAATTGCTATGGTAGAATTCGAAATCTTTAAACTGTGATACATTAAATTCGGACAGAATTGTTCTTCTGTGAAATTTGGTGATTTTGACCTATTTAGGTATCTCGGATTGAAAAAATTAAAACACGAAAGTTGTAGATCTCGACGTTTCTGAGTCAGTCGTAAACTTTTGGAATTTTTGGAATTAAATCTGATTTTAGACGAATTTTAGAGTAAACTGTGATTTACCGGAAACGAAATCTTGAAATCTTGTTGAAACATGGAATTAACCTTTAGGGTTGAAACAAGTTGAGATATTATTTTTAAATAAATACAATTGAAGTCAGATTTTTAAAATAAAATCCCCTTACAAACTTGATAAATTAAAATTAGGGGTGAGTGCTCTGCAGGGTGCCCCCTAACTGCTTCACTTCGTGCCTTAATGGATGATGGTGACCCCGCGCGCTAAACTTGAAATGTGATATTGCCTAAACGGGGAAATATAGAGCCTACACTCTCGTGAATATCCGTATGGGTTTCCCGAGGCTCCAGAGTGGTACTGGGTATGGCTGATACGGTTGCGGCCGCCGGGCTACCGGCTAAACTTGTTGACATCGCGATGCTATCGTGAAACTTTGAAATACCAAATCGGGAATGTAATGGGGATTCTAAATTAAATTAAATTAGATTGAATTATGTTGTTGTCCAATTAAATTATTTAAATGCTTTATTTAAATTATGACTTTTATCTTAAACCATGCGTTATGTGTTATTAAATAGAGCCCTGAGATAAATTATGCTATTGGATAGTTGATTAGTAAATTAAATATTATGTTATTATCATGCTTTTATTAAATTATTAAATTAATGGCTTTTAAACCCTACGATCATGCATGTGTTAACTTACTCAGCAAGTTTGCTGACCAAAACCGTTTTTATTCCTTTTCTTACAGAGTATGTGGAATGAGCATGTGTGAGCACGATTCATGCATGAGATTTTGGGGAAACTTTATTTTGCTTTTAAATTCGTACTTTAGACTATATTATGAACAGGCCTGTTTAACCCGTGTTTTGGCCATGTCGGCCCTATTTATATTTTCCGCTGCGATACTGTACTAAACCAATTATTTTCGCTACGCTATACTATTATTATTTTCCAATTATATTGTATGGACTATTTTAAATGATTTAAATGTTTTAAATACTTCAATACCTAGCCTTGCATCTCTTTAGTAAGCTCGGAGAAACCGTGTCTTACTAGGGGGATGTGGCGGTGACATCCCGACCTGGGTGACCAAAAACCGGGGTGTTACAAGTTGGTATCAGAGCCCGGCTATTTTTAAACTATTACTTTTAAACCATTATTATTTTTAAACTATTATTAATATTTTGATTATTATTTTAAATTTTAAAGTATTATTTCCGTGGAAAATTTTTATTTTAAAACCCATGGGAAAAAAATATATATTGCATTAAATTATTTTTGGGGGGAAATCATCATTTGCACTTGCATATTACATCTCCGCTATGAACTTAGAATCTTGGCGAAACTTGAACTTAGAATCTTGGCGAATTGAACCTAGAATCTTGGCGAATTGAACTTAGAATCTTGGCGAATATTAACTTAGATCTCTTGCTTGCGCTAGATGGCTAGTCAAGACGTGATGCAGTTGATGGTCAGGATGATGAGCGTTCATCTCGATTCCCACCAAACCTTAGAGCAAATGAAGTACCGTATGGCTCAATTGGAGGCCGATTTACGCCACATGGGCAACTTAAGGGAGGCGGATCATCACCGCATAAACCAACTCGAACGCTAAGTCCAAACCCTCACAACACAAAACTTAATACTAAAAGAATACGTCGATGCCCACGGGCAATACTTAAACACTATCTTTGACGAGCTACAGCCGCCGAGTTCGGAGGAGGAAGATCCGGAGGAAGATCCTGCTACCCCGCCGGAGGACGTCATGAGACACTAGAGATTCTATTGTTAGATACTATTTTGCTAGGAAATTGTTTCTACTTTTGTACTAAAATTTCTTTTGAGGAAATAAAATGCCCGATTCATTTTTAATAATAAAAAAAAACCGGACAGATCTGTCCGTACAGCCGTGAAAAAAAAAAGGAAAAAAAAAATTTCGAAATAAAATAAAACCCCGAAGCGTACGACGCTTCTTAGTTCGAACAAAGCACCACGTGCTAAATTGCAACACACATATACATTTACAGAAATTGCTTAGACTATATGTTAAATTCACTAGTTCTAATCTATCCCATTTGAACCAGAATGGCACCCAGAGGAAGAGGAAGAGGAAGAACTCAACCCGCTCCCCAAACCACCACTGAAACACCCACGGAAACACCACCAAACGTCACTGAACCGATTCAACCTGAGATGGAACAGCCCCAAGGTGCGCAGGACGCCCCCGCACCGAACAATGTGGGCGATCATCTTAGGACGATAGAGGAAGTGTTGATTGCGCTCGGAAACGCGCAAGTCAACCAGGGTCAAGCTGCGGCGGTACCTCCGCCCCAAGCTCGCCCTAACTACCTGGCGATGGTGAATCCTTACCAGCCGCCCCACTATGCTGGTGAGGAGGATCCAGCCAAACTGGAAGAGTGGATCCGGACCTTCGACAAGCTGCTGGGAGCAGTTAAATGTCCGGAAGGAGAAAGAGTGCATGTCGCCTCATACTACTTGGGAGGCGAAGCTGACGACTGGTGGCAGGCAACGCAAGCCAAACTGACTGAAGATGACGAGCCTTACTCGTGGATGGAGATGATGGAACTACTTAGGGATCGATTCTGTCCCTTGAGTACTAAGGCTGCCATGTACGAAGAGTTCCTGTCGCTGAAGCAAGGAGGCCAAACGGTGCAGGAATACTATACACGCTTCAAGGAGCTGGTGAGGTTCGCACCAAGGCTAGTGCCTACTGATGCGGAAAAGGCACAGAAGTTCGAGAAGGGACTGAACCTGTCTGTGCGCGAGGTGATCGCGGGGGTACACTACCCCGATTTGCAAGCTGTGTATGACCGCGCTGTGGCGGTAGCACGTGTGCAGCAGCTGAAAAGAAGGGTGAGTGGGGAGTCCAGCAGGGGTCCCCAAGACAAGAGAAGCCGAGACTCAAGAAACGAGAACAACACTGGGAGGAACGAGCAGCGCAGAGGGTCGAATAGGCCCCAACAAAACAACACTGGGAGGAGGTTCAACCAGGAAGATCCGGTACCGCCTTGCCCGAGATGTGGACGACCCCATCTGGCAAGGGGATGCCCGCAACAAGGCGCCTGTTACCGATGCGGTCGAATGGGTCACGTTCGACGGGATTGCCGGACTAGGCTCGAGAACATAACGAGAAGGGACGACTTGGTCGCGGGGCAAGAACAGCCTCAAAATCAAAACGGGCGAAACGGGAATAACCAAGGATACAGACCCCCTCAAAATAGGCCGCAAAACCAGAACCAGAACCAACGACCTCCGCCCCCTCAGAATCAAAACCAGCAACAAAATCAGCAGCCGAATGCGAATCAGCAGGGCAATCAGGGATGCCCTATGGGGAGGCTGAACGTAGTGAACCAAGCGGACGTGCCTGCGCAAGGGGAAGTGATGGCAGGTACATTTTATGTGTTGAATACGCCCCTTAGAATTCTGTTTGATTCTGGAGCTAGTTGCTCAATTATAGCATCAAGGATAGTGCCTGAGTTAGATCTACCTAAGTGCGAGAGAATTAGCTTAGGAATTCAATTGCCTTCTGGAGAAGTAGTGTCCTGCTCTAAATGATATAACGGAATTCCTATAGTGATAAGGAACGTAGAATTCTTCGCGAACTTGGTAGAATTTAACTTAAGAGACTTTGACATCATACTGGGGATGGATTGGTTATCCCAGTATAAGGCGGTGATCGAATGCCAAAAGCAAAAGATCACCTTGTCAAAAAGTAGGGGAAAGAGAGTTATCTTTTACTCTCAACCCCCTAAGAAAAGTAACAAAATCGTTAGTGCACTCAAATTAAGTAACTTGATGCGTAAGGGGTATGAACTATATGCGTGCTATGTGCACAACCTTGAGGCGGAAGGAAACAAGGTTGATAGCATACCAGTGGTAAGAGAATACCCGGACGTGTTCCCTGAGGACGTTCCGGGCATGCCACCTGAGAGATCTTGAATTCACTATAGATCTCATTCCGGGGACAGAGCCTGTCTCAAAAGCTCCGTACCGGATGGCACCACTGGAAATGAAGGAGTTAAAGGAGCAACTCGAGGAACTATTAGGAAAAGGTTACATAAGACCGAGTACATCCCCTTGGGGAGCACCGGTTTTATTTGTCAAGAAGAAAGACGGAGGACTACGTCTTTGCATAGATTACCGAGGACTAAACCAAGTGACCATCAAGAACAAATACCCCCTACCGAGAATAGAGGATCTGTTTGATCAACTGAAGGGAGCTTCAGTATTCTCGAAGATCGATTTGCGATCTGGGTATCATCAATTGAGGATCGCCGAGAAGGACATTCCGAAGCCGGCATTTCGAACGCGATATGGCCATTACGAGTTCACAGTGTTATCCTTCGGGTTAACAAATGCTCCGGCCATGTTCATGAATCTCATGAACAACGTGTTCCGAGAATTGTTAGATCAGTGCGTCGTAGTGTTCATCGACGACATCCTGATCTACTCAAAGAGCGAGGAAGAGCATGCCCAACACTTACATCAAGTGTTAGGAATCTTGCGAAGAAACCAGCTGTACGGCAAGGTGTCGAAATGCGATTTCTGGTTGAAAGAAGTGGCATTTCTCGGACACATAGTATCCGCTGATGGAGTATCAGTGGATCCGGCAAAGGTTTCTGCCGTGACGGAGTGGGCAACTCCGAAGAGTCCAACGGAAATAAGGAGTTTCCTTGGATTAGCTGGGTATTATAGACGATTTGTGAAGGACTTTTCAAGGATTGCACGTCCTTTGACCCAGCTACTGAAGAAAGGAGCAAGATACGAGTGGACCGAAGCGTGTGAGACTGCGTTTCAAGAGCTGAAGAAACGACTCACAACCACACCCGTATTAACACTACCATCAGAGAATGGTGACTTCGAAGTTTACAGTGATGCTTCGAAGGAAGGTTTAGGTTGCGTTTTGATGCAAGACTCGAGAGTCGTAGCCTATGCATCACGCCAACTAAAACCCCACGAGGAGAATTATCCGACCCACGACCTGGAGTTGGCAGCGGTCGTTTTCGCTCTAAAGATATGGAGACATTATCTTTATGGGCGGAAGTGTCGAATGTTCACCGACCACAAGAGCTTGAAATATATATTCACTCAGAAGGAGTTGAATTTGAGACAGCGAAGGTGGTTGGAACTTATTAAAGACTACGATTTAGAGATAGCATACCGCGAGGGGAAGGCGAATGTGGTAGCCGATGCCCTAAGTCGGAAAACCCAACACGTGACAAACTCGTTGGTAATTCCGTCGGCATTGTACATGGAGTTGGCAAGATTGGAGCTAGAACTTGTGCATCCTGGCACAGTGAGAGAAACGGTCAATGCCATGGTCGTAGAAACTCCAATACTGGACGAGATTCGACTCGCTCAACCGGGCGACCCGAAACTCGAGAAGATAAAAGGGTATATTGCCGAAGGAAAGGCAATAGGATTTGCTGTCCACGAGGATGGAAGCATCCGTTTTAAAGGGAGATGGTGTGTGCCCCTTAAATGTGCCGAGTTGAAACAAAGGTTGATGGAGGAAGGGCACAACACGCCATATTCCGTACATCCCGGAGGTGACAAGCTATACAAAGATCTAAAGAAGATCTATTGGTGGCCGGGAATGGAGAAGGAAGTGGCGAACTTCGTGGCGAGATGTCTCACCTGCCAAAAGGTTAAGGCAGTGCGACATAAACCCTTAGGATTGATGCAACCACTAGAGATTCCAAGTTGGAAGTGGGATAGCATCTCAATGGACTTTGTCTCGGGATTACCCCGATCACCTAAAGGCATGAACAAGATTTGGGTGATTGTGGATAGGCTAACAAAGACAGCCATATTTATCCCAATGAAAGACACGTGGACTATGGACCAATTGGCCCGAGCCTACATTGATAATGTGGTACGACGATATGGAGTACCACATGATATCATTTCCGATAGAGACAGTAGATTTGTCTCTCATTTCTGGACGGAGTTAGAAAAAGCTCTCGGTACTCAAATCAAAATGAGCACCGCATTCCACCCAATGACGGATGGTCAAACCGAGAGAACAATCCAAACACTAGAAGACCTGCTGAGAGCATGTGTGTTGGAATTCAAAGGAAATTGGGAATCTCATTTACCCTTAATTGAGTTTTCCTATAATAATAGCTACCATGCTAGCATCGGCATGGCACCTTTCGAGGCGTTGTATGGACGAAAGTGCCGAAGCCCATTGAGCTGGGAAGAAAACGATAAGTCCGTGGTAGTGGGACCACAACTTATCGAAGACATGGCTCAACAAATCAAAGTGATTCAAGGGAAGATGAAAGCCGCACAAGACCGTCAAAAGAGTTACGCCGACGTGAGACGACGAGACCTAGAATGTCAAGTGGGAGATAGGGTCATGCTAAAGATATCACCCATGAAGGGGGTGATGCGCTTTGGCAAACGAGGGAAGTTAAGTCCTCGATACATAGGACCTTACGAAATTCTAGAACGAGTCGGAACTCTAGCCTACCGATTGGCTTTACCGCCACACTTAGATAGAGTTCATAATGTCTGCCATGTCTCGCAACTAAAGAAGTATGTGCCGGACCCGACACATGTACTTCAACCGGAGATAATTGAGCTCGATGAAGACTTGACTTACGAAGAAGTCCCAGTGCGTATTCTTGACACTAAGGAACGAGTAACGAGGAACAAAACCGTAAGAATGATCAAGGTTCTTTGGTCAAACCACGAAAGTGAGACGGCAACTTGGGAAGTAGAATCCGACATGAGAGAACGCTACCCGACATTGTTCCAAACCGATATCGACACAGTTATGGGGACATAACTGCAATCTTAAGGGGGAGAGGATGTCATACCACCTAATTTTTCGTGCACTTTTGTAAACTTTTGAACTACGTTATGGCTTGATCCCTTCACCGGGTACGTAGGCAGCTTAGAAGTTTTAATTCTAAGTTCAGTCACAACATAATAAAACAAACATAAGACCTTAGCACAAGAAAAGCCGAAACACAACTTCGAGGACGAAGTTGATTCTTAAGGAGGGTAGACTGTAATACCCGAGAATTTTCCATCATAAAATAAAACAATAATTAAATAAATAAATAATAAATAAAATAAATACCATAAATAAATAAATAAATCCAGCAAATAAATAAATAAATAAAGATAAGGAAATGAGAAATGTGAATTAACTTAAAGAGGAATTTAATTAAATAAAAAAAATTGATTAAGGATAAATAAATTGTACACCGAAACCCGACACTAATAAACTCGGGAATTCGAGTCCAAACATCTAATTAGACCCGAGTAAAAATTTAGAGAGAAAATAGAAACCCGAAGATACCCCGGAAATCGGAATTCGGGAGCATAGAGGGATAGAAACCCGAAAGAAAGGTGGAAAAGCACGACGGATCGCACGACCCGCCCGGACCGAAGTCCAGGCGAAGTCGGCGCGGTGGCCACGCGGTCAATAGGCATAAGGCGCTCCACGACCGCGCCACGCGACAGATTCGCCCGTCGCGTGAATCTCTCGCCCGAACGCGGATTTTTCGACTTTCGGTTGAACATCTCTCGACCCAAGACCCTTAGGTCAGATGTTGGACGCCCTAGGACCTGGGAAATCTATAAATAAACCCCTTGGGAGCCCCGAACAACTTTACAAAACCCTACAACTCTCTACACATTCGAAACCCTAAATCCGGAGTCGTCGGAGGCACGAAACCAAGACGAACGCTGTTGGACGAAAATTCTAAGATCTCCATAGTCGTGGTAAGTCTCGATCCAATCCTTGTTAATAAACGATTCGAAAACGAATCCTAATCTTCTCCTTTTCTCTTCTACACCTCGTATTGGATCTAGATCGTAGAACCCGACGAACGGAGAGGAGAAACGGTGGACGGGAAGCCACGCCTTCGAATAGACGGTCCCGGACGTTCGTAAACTCTGTAAGTTAACTCTTACATGGTTTTGGGATGAATTAAAACATTCAAAACTAAAAGATTAACAAGAAATCGAAAATCTGTCAATTTACACTTTCTACCGACGCAACAGATTTGATGAATTTTTCCGAACCTTAAAACGAATTCAAACGGAGAAACTTAAACACGAAAAACGTTCCTAAGGCTTAGATCTGTCTACTGTAAATTTTTGAGAATTTTTAGAGACGATTTGATAGGTGAAAACCAACCAAAACCGAACTGCTTGAATCTAGATCTTGAAATTCTTGGCAGAACTTAGGAATGATCTTGTTCACGTTTTTGACATAGGATCTAAACTGTTTTAGATCTTTAGCCGAACATGAAAGTTGTAGATAATTGTCTTAAGATGATCTCTGTCAAATTTCATCAAATTTAGAGCTGAATTGCTATGGTAGAATTCGAAATCTTTAAACTGTGATACATTAAATTCGGACAGAATTGTTCTTCTGTGAAATTTGGTGATTTTGACCTATTTAGGTATCTCGGATTGAAAAAGTTAAAACACGAAAGTTGTAGATCTCGACGTTTCTGAGTCAGTCGTGAAATTTTGGAATTTGTGGAATTAAATCTGATTTTAGACGAATTTTAGAGTAAACTGTGGTTTACCGGAAACGAAATCTTGAAATCTTGTTGAAACATGGAATTAACCTTTAGGGTTGAAACAAGTTGAGATATTATTTTTAAATAAATACAATTGAAGTCAGATTTTTAAAATTAAATCCCCTTACAAACTTGATAAATTAAAATTAGGGGTGAGTGCTCTGCAGGGTGCCCCCTAACTGCTTCACTTCGTGCCTTAATGGACGATGGTGACCCCGCGCGCTAAACTTGAAATGTGATATTGCCTAAACGGCGAAATATAGAGCCTACACTCTCGTGAATATCCGTATGGGTTTCCCGAGGCTCCGGAGTGGTACTGGGTATGGCTGATACGGTTGCGGCCGCCGGGCTACCGGCTAAACTTGTTGACATCGCGATGCTATCGTGAAACTTTGAAATACCAAATCGGGAATGTAATGAGGATTCTAAATTAAATTAAATTAGATTGAATTATGTTGTTGTCCAATTAAATTATTTAAATGCTTTATTTAAATTATGGCTTTTATCTTAAACCATGCGTTATGTGTTATTAAATAGAGCCTTGAGATAAATTATGCTATTGGATAGTTGATTAGTAAATTAAATATTATGTTATTATCATGCTTTTATTAAATTATTAAATTAATGGCTTTTAAACCCTACGATCATGCATGTGTTAACTTACTCAGCAAGTTTGCTGACCAAAACCGTTTTTATTCCTTTTCTTACAGAGTATGTGGAATGAGCATGTGTGAGCACGATTCATGCATGGGATTTTGGGGAAACTTTATTTTGCTTTTAAATTCGTACTTTAGACTATATTATGAACGGGCCTGTTTAACCCGTGTTTTGGCCATGTCGGCTCTATTTATATTTTCCGCTGCGATACTGTACTAAACCAATTATTTCCGCTGCGCTATACTATTATTATTTTCCAATTATATTGTATGTGCTATTTTGAATGATTTAAATGTTTTTAATACTGCAATACCTAGCCTTGCATATCTTTAGTAAGCTCGGAGAAACCGTGTCTTACTAGGGGGATGTGGCAGTGACATCCCGACCTGGGTGACCAAAAACCGGGGTGTTACACTAAATTTTTCACATGCATACACAACAGATAATAATTCTTTTTCAGTGGTAGCATAATTTCGTTGTGCAGAATTTAAAGCCTGACTAGCATAATAAATAACATGAAGCTTCTTATCCTTTCGTTGACCCAACATGGCTCCAACAGCGAAGTCACTTGCATCACTCATGATTTCAAATGGTAAACTCCAGTCAGGTGGCTGAATAATTGGTGCAGTCACCAATGCTTCCTTGATCCTATTGAACGCCTCAACACACTCATCAGTAAAATCAAATTCAACATCTTTACACAGCAGTTTAAATAGAGGCAATGCAATTTTAGAAAAATCCTTTATGGACCTTCTATAGAATCCAGCATGTCCCATAAAACTTCTCAAAGTTTTTAAATTATTAGGAGGTTGAATTTTAGCAATTACTTCTACTTTAGCCCTATCAACTTCAATGCCATTTCTAGAAATTCTATGTCCTAAAACAATGCCTTCATTAACCATAAAATGACATTTTTCCCAATTAAGAACTAAATTTGACTCCTCGCATCTAATCAGAACTTTTTCAAGATTAATTAAATATTTTTCAAAATCAGACCCAAACACAGAAAAATCATCCATAAATACCTCAATGCATGTCTCAATTAAATCAGAAAATATAGACATCATGCATCTCTGAAATGTAGCTGGTGCATTACACAAACCAAATGGCATTCTCCTATATGCAAATGTACCATAAGGACATGTAAATGTAGTTTTATCTTGATCCTCAGGTGCAATTGGAACTTGATTATATCCGAATAACCATCTAAGAAGCAATAAAATTCATGCCCAGCTAATCGTTCTAACATTTGATCAATAAAAGGCAATGGAAAATGATCTTTCCTAGTCTTATCATTCAATCTCCTATAATCAATGCAAACACGCCATCCAGTAGTAGGTCTAGTGGGTTCTAATTCACCATTTTCATTTCTAATCACAGTCATACCTCCCTTTTTAGGCACTACTTGCACTGGACTCACCCACTGACTATCAGAGATATGATAGATAATACTTGCATCGAGTAGTTTAATCACCTCTGCTCTTACAGCTTCTTGTAGATGTGGATTCAATCTCCTTTGGGGCTGTCTCACTGGCTTGTCATCCTCCTCCATGTAAATTCGGTGTGTACACAATGCTGGACTCAGTCCCTTGATGTCAGCTATCGTCCAACCTATTGCTCTAACATGCTTACTCAACACTTGGGTTAATGCATTTAATTGATCATCATTTAATTTATTACTTGCAATAACATGTAAAGTATCATTCTCACCAAGAAAAACATACCTCAAGTGTGATGGCAGCTCTTTCAAAGTCAATGTAGCTGGCTTTTCAATAGATGGGACTAGTTTGGACTCTTCTATCGCACATGCTACTTGCACAGGTAATCCTCCCTCACACTTACCTTCAGCTAAGTCCTCACAACTCTCCTCTAACTGCTCAAATTTCCTATAGGGATCATGTCTAGCAAAGAACTCTCTCTCAATCACCTCATCCTCCTGATAGATAGCTGTCACTCTATTACACGGGTAGGTGTCAGAACTAGCGTGTTGTGTTTTAGTTGTCTTAGAAATGTCAAATGACACTTGTTCATTACCTACTTTAAGTGTAATTTTACCATCATCCTTATCAACCATAGCCCTACTAGTTTGCAAAAATGGTCTACCTAAAATCAGAGGAATATCCATGTCTTTCTCCATATCAAGGACAACAAAATCAACAGGGAAAATGAAGCTCTCTATTTGAACAGGAACATCTTCTACAATGCCTAAAGGAGTTCTAATATATCTATCAGCAAGCTGTAGCTGCATCCTAGTAGGCTTTACAACTCCTACCCCAAGTTTTCTAAAGACATGTAAAGGCATCAGATTAATACTAGACCCAAGATCACACAAAGCTTTGTTGAATTCTTTAGTGCCAATAATGCACGGGATAGTGTAACTCCCGGGATCTTTTTGTTTAATAGGTTGCCTTCT
The DNA here is from genome assembly GCA_030278955.1 of Hygrophila difformis. Lineage (NCBI taxonomy): Eukaryota > Viridiplantae > Streptophyta > Magnoliopsida > Lamiales > Acanthaceae > Hygrophila > Hygrophila difformis. Next base: position 9,407,573 of record JAOANR010000011.1, read on the forward strand.
TTGTAGGATTGCACTGCATTCCCATGTCAGTGTCACTTTCTCTTCATTATCAACACTCCTCTTCTTTGATAGGATTTCTTTTAAAAACTTAGCATAAATAGGCATTTGTGCTATAGCATCAGAAAAAGGAATGTCAATTCTCAGATTTTTAAACACTTCTAAGAATTTAGCACAATCTTTATCATCTTTTGCCTTTTTAAGACGCTGTGGATATGGAACAGGTGGCTGATATGGCTTGACTGGGACAGTAGACTTTCCCTTATCCTTATCCTTGTCAACTCTAAGTTTCTCACTCTCCTTAGGCTCATCAGTGTTTTTCTGCTGACTTTCTTCCTCTGTATCCTCACTTTGATCATCTACAGTATCAGCTAAAACCTCTGGATCATCTAAGGTAGGGTAAGGATTAGGCAATTCCTTTTTATTCCTTAAAGTGATAGCTTTACACTGCTCTTTTGGATTTGGATCAGGCATACTTGTTATCTATTTGAAGTATCCCTAGCAATTTGACCAACTTGAACTTCTAGATTTCTCATTGAGGCTTGCATTTGCTGAATTGTTTGTTGTTGAGATACAATTGTATTCATTAATTCTTTTAAATTAACCTCATCTCCTCATTGGTTTTGTTGCAGCTGTTGTTGAGGTTGAAAGTTCCTAGACTGTTGGTTAGGGTAAAAGGATTGATTTTGATTTCTGTTTGGTTCTGATTCTGATTTTGGTTTTGAAAGTTTTGATTTTGATTTTGATTTGGGTAATTTTGATTTTGGTTTTGTGGGTAAGGTGGACGGTTGTTTTGTGGGTAGGTGTTTTGTTGAAATTGAGAATTTTGGTTTGGATAGAAGTTTTGGTTTTGAGGACGGTTTTGGTTGTAGTTTTGCTGCCTATTTCCCATGCAGTTCACATCTTCCACTTGCTCCTCAGTCCCCTCACACTGCATAGTCTCTTGAAGTCCTTGATCGAGCAGGGCAGGCTGATGACTCATGAGGTCCATGACAAATACCGCATCTCACAACTTTAGCTTGACCTTTTTTAAGTGAAGAAACCTTCCTCATCAAAGCATTTAACTTAGAATCTATAGCAACTGTCTTTTCTACCTCATATAATCCTCCTTTTGTTTTGTTTCTAGCATTTTTCTTACCAGGAAATTTTTTCATGTTAGAAATCTTTTTCTCTATGATTTCCTTAGCTCTAGAAGGTCCTATAGATAGAAAAGTATCTCCAGCTGCTGCATCCAACAAGTTCCTCCAATGATCAATCAACCCATTGTAAAAGAAGTGCATCTGCTGCCAATTTTCAAAGCCCTGATTTGGACATCTAGCCAATAAGGTGTTATATCTATCCCATGCTTCAAGTAAAGTTTCACCCTCATCTTGCACAAATTCTTTGATTTTCTCTTGCAATTCTAAAACTTTGGAAGGTGGGAAGAACTGTTCTAAGACGGCTTCTAGCATTTTATCCCATGTAGTAACATCCCTCAATTGAAGTGAATTATACCAAGTTTTAGCTTTATCCCTAGGTGAAAATGAGAACAATCTCAACTTAATTTCATCACTGGTAACTCCATTTATTTTCACTGTGTCACAATAGTCCAGGAAGTTTCTTGTGTGTTCTACAACATCATTAGTAGGTGCTCCATTATATTGATTAGCTTGAACCATTGTGATTAATGCAGGTTGAAGGGTAAAACTTAAAGCATCTACATCTGGCCTTTGAGTTCTATTAAGCAGATTTCCACTAGTTCCTTGTAAGTGTTCTTCAATGGTCATTTCAGCTTGATCATCATGTTCCAAATCACCACCGTTACCTCCATTATTACCCTGATTATTTTCATTATTTGCTACCATGTTTTGCCTATTGAACTGAGCAACTAATTGATTAGTTTGTATTGTTGAAACTCCAGTCGTTGGAGAATAGTCTTCTTCATCAGATGATGAATTAATTAAAATTTCCAACTAAGCTGGTCTCCTACGTTTCCCTAATCTAATAGCTCTAAGAGTACGCTCAATTTCAGGATCATAAGCTATTTCTGCATGTTTGCTTCGCACTGCAATTATTAAATAAAAATAAAATAAAGTAAGTAACAGTTAAATTAATATTTAACTTAATAAATTTTAAATAATAAACTAAAAACAATTAAAAGTTCACAACAAATTCCCCGGCAACGGCGCCAAAAACTTGATGGGTGATTTTCACTACTCATATTTTACCACAAGCGGTTGGTTGTCATCAAGTAATAAAAACCGGTGAATACCGGGTCGAACCACAGGGAATTTCAGAATATTATTTCATTCTGGAGAATATTCTAATTGTTTTAAGTTTATTAAATATATATTTTATATTTTGAAAAGAGTTTGTTTAATTCCAATGATGATTAAATTAAAATTATAGCATTAAATTTAAAAATAAAGCAAGTTAAAAATTTAATTAATAAAAATATAAATGGGAGATGCTTGTAATATTTTAAATATTGCCATCTTTATATAAAATAGAAATTGCATATTGATTTAGCATTTTCCAATGTCTAAAAAGATCAATTTCTTAAAATTTAAATATTTTATAAAGATTAAAAATATAGTAATCTTCTAAAGTTCAAATTATGCTTAAACGGACTTCATGGAAGCTGATTAAATTATCTAACATTCTGCAATCATTATTCTAGGCCTAAATTTGAGTCTTTCCCAAGCATACAAATTTTCCTATAACAATTAATAGGGGCACTTTTCATTTCCCAAATCATTGTGCACATGCCAGAATCTATTTTTAATGTAATTTATTCCCAATTCCGGTTATAAAATATTAATTCTACTTTTTATCTCCCGATTTAGCAAAGCAGAAATCACAAGATTAGATTCTATCATTTAATTATGCAGAATAGTGTAAATAATCTAACAATTATAGTAAAATAACAGTAAAACATGGTAAACTGGATTTAATTAATAATATTAAAATGTAGATAGATTAGAATTATTGCCAGATTACAAAAATTAGAGAATTCAGATTGATCGATTAATTCAGGGCTTTAGCAGATTAACAATTTGAATAGCAGATTTGGGAAAGTACAGAATATCGATCAATCTAATGGCATCTAACATATAATCCTAATACAGATTCTAACATTGTTACAAATTATCCCAATTTAATCGATCAAAAGTAGATTAACACCAAAACATGAAATTTTACTTCTACAGTTTATGCAGAATAGCGCTCAAACTAGATTAGGCATAATCTGACATTTTAATCATAATTCCAGATTCTAACATAAAACAACGATCATTAAAATGCTTCCATAAAAATAAAAATCCATACTTCAAAGTGATTCTGAACTCCCGTTCTAGATCACTTCTAACACGAACATTATAGAAATCCATCTACAAATTCGAAACATAATAGCAGATTACATTTAGAGGCAAATTCATAACATTACAAAGCAAGAAAAAGAAAGGCAACACCTAGAATAGGAAGAATACGCCCAGAACTGCGTTCTTGAAGCATCCCTCCAGCATGATTTTGTGTTTCTGGCCTTCTTCTCACATTAGAATGTGTTTACAGAATGTTTTAGTCGAATAATATGAGTCTGTCTACTGAAAAATGACGAAGAACAGCATTTAAAACCGAGTCTGGGAGGTTAGAAAACTGCTCAACCGCAACGGTGGCGCATAAAGTTGCGCTCAAGAGGGGTTTCAGGCGCCACCAAGAAGTTGCGGCGCATCCCGACGATTTTCCAAATTTTTTGTTGCGGTGCATAATGTGGCGCCTGGAGGGTGTTTTAGGCGCCGCCAAGCACGTGCGGCGCATCCTGAAGCTTTTCCATCCGAATTTTTCCTAAGTGTTGATGCGGCGCCTGATGTGGCGCTCCGGGGTCTTTTCCGGCGCCGCCATGCCTATGCGGCGCATCCTGGGCACAGTCCAGTGTTGAAAAATCCGAATTTGAGATCCTTTATCCTCCGAACATCTTTCTTTCGTCATTTTAATGCCTGAAACATCATTGCAATGTATTAGATTTGCCAAAGTCTTATTAAAAAGCATAAAATATGATAAATTGAACTCAAACAAGCTCAATTTAACCATAATTATTAATATTTACAAACCACATGAAATATAAACTAAAAAGCATTAAAATAGGGTCACATGCATGCAATTTTAGATTCATTTTAACACAATTTAAGCTCATTTAAATGTGGTTTCACAGGGTGCATCAGCTGCCAAGAGACGAAGATGGAAACAATCAAGGACAGGTTAGTGTATCGATTGTGGGGGTCTAAGGAATGCGAATTTAGTTTTCAATCGGCAAATGGGAGTGCAGGGGGGATACTTATCATCTGGGATGGCAGAGTGTGTTTGTTGCAACTGGCGGAGAAAGGACATGAGTACATTTGGATGAAAGGAAGTGTGAGGGGCTGGGAAGAGTTGGTGAACATTATATGTGTACACGCGCCAAATAACCGAGGCGGGAGAGCTGAATTTTGGAACTCGTTGGCCGATAAGTGTGATACAGATAACGGAGAGCTATGGAGTTTTGTTGGTGACTTTAATGCCGTTCTGTTGGAAGGGGAAAGAAGCGGCGATAGTGTGGATGCAGGCTCGACCAGGGATTTCAAGGACTTTGTGGATGGGTTAGGACTAGTGGATCTTCCGATGGAAGGTGGTTTATTTACGTGGTATGGTAGGGGTGGGAGAGCGTGTAGCAGGTTAGATAGGTTTTTACTATCGCCGGGGTGGCTTTGTATTAATTGCGATGTCATCCAAAGGAGGTGCGAATCGATGCTTTCGGATCATTATCCGGTTTGTCTTGACATTGGAGATAAGGATTGGGGGCCTAAGCCGTTCTGGTTTTATAATTATTGGTTGGAGGAAAAGGGATTCAGTGAATTGATTAGAAAGTCTTGGGTGGAGATTACAAGGGGGGCAGGTCTGCTAACAGGGGAGGGTTGCTAGTTGATAAATTTAAACAGCTGAAAAAGAGGATTAGAGAGTGGGACGGGTATGGGGCGAAGGTTTTAGAAAATCGGATACAGAATCTGTTGGCCGAAATGGGGAGCTGGAGACTAGATTGCAGGGTAGTAATGAGGATGAGGAGGCTAGGAAGGAGTGGTATGATAAGAGAGGGGAGCTGTGGAAAGTTTTCATAGTAGAAGAAAGGAGGTGGTACCAAAAGTCTAGGGTGAGATGGCTAAAGGAGGGAGATAATAACACTAAATTCTTTAATGCGGTTGCATCCATTAATAAGAGGAAAAACTACATTGGTGCGGTTAGATGGGGTGGCAGGTTAGTAGAGGATCCAGCACAAGTGAAAGAGGTGGCTGTGTCTCACTTCCAGAAAGTATTTGCCAAAGATAGGGAAGAACTGTTCAAATTGGAAAATATTGAATTCCCTAAACTAGCAGATAATGAAAGGAGTTGGTTGGTAAGAGGATTTACAGAGGAAGAGGTTCGAGCAGCTGTGTGGAGTTGTGAGGGGAATAGAGCCCCTGGTCCGGACGGGTTCAACATAAATTTCTACAAGACTTTTTGGGAAACACTTAAAGGGGATGTGATGGTGGTGTTTCAAAATCTGGAGGTGAAGGGGAAACTTCCGAATGGAGCAGGAGGGTCTTTCATCGCTTTGATCCCGAAGGTGGATAGACCTTTGGAGTTTGGGGAATATAGATCAATATCCTTGGTGGGGAGCATATATAAGATTGTTACTAAAGTGCTAGCGAGAAGAATACAAGGAGTTCTTGGTGGTTTGGTTGGGGTGTGACTCAAGTAATGTGGTGCGATGGCTAGAGAGTGCTGATCAGTTTCCTTGGAGATTTTGCAAATTGCTTGGACCAATCTTGGAGCTGATGAAATGTGCTGGCGAAGTCCGAATTAAACATATTTTGAGGGAAAAGAATGAGGTGGCGGACCATTGGGCGAGGTTGGGGGCAAGTCAAGCAGGAAAGGTTGAAATGTGGCTTTGAATATAGAAAATAATCTAAGAGAATTAGTGTAGATGGGAGGGTTAGGTAATGGTGGTGAGGGTTGAGTAAAATGAATGAAATGGTGGTGAGGGAGGGGTGTTATCTGGCTATTGATGATTTCGGATTGCTTTTCTAAGGGGTGTCGATTTGTGTTCAGTTTCTACTCTATCAAAGTTGAGTGTCAAGGGAAGGATCGAATGGTTGTGTATAGATCAAGAATGGATGAACCATAAATTTGGATCACATTAAGGATGATATATTGGTTGTTTCGACGAGAGTTGCTATGTTGTTTTTTTTCAGGTTGCTGCTGATGGTGAAGTTTCACGTGGAAAGTTGTGTCTGCTTAGTTTCTCCGGATGATGCTGCTGCTGGTACAATGATGATTTGTGAAGATAACTGCAATGACTAGTATTGCCCGGAAAGCATGTGAGAGTTGAAACCTCCTGGTAATAATTTGTAATCGGAGTTGGACGCACTTGGCAGGAAAGACGACCTTCGCATGGAACAATTAGAGCCTACTACTGAGCAAAACTGGTGAGATCTGAGACCTATATTTCTTTGCTGCGTGTATAGGGTCACTGTGGCAGTCTAGATCCTGTTTAATCATGCACTTTGAACCTGCATACGTACACTCCAATGCATTGATCATAAAATGGCTCTAGACTGAACTATTTTGAACTATATTGGCCTCCCTCTATTCCCAACTCTTCCAAATTTTCTCACAATGAGCCATATTATGAACTTACTTGACCTACCCTTCCTGACTACCTCCGATTTTGTTTTCTGAACCTTTTATCTACTTCATACAGAGTTCTTGCACCTTGGGAAGTTTTAGGAATAGTCTGTTTATGCTCTAATGAGATTAGGTAGTGTTGTTGCAAAATTGTTATTAGAAAATTAGAGGTGATGGAACTGTTATAACAGTGGGTGGGCGGGACTTCACAAGGTAGAAAAGGGAGGAACGAGATTGTGGTTGATTGGTAGGACAGATAAGTGGAGCAAGTTTTTTTTTTAAAAAAAAAAAGAGAAAAGAAAAAGATGTAAGCACTCTGCCCATGATTTAGAAAAAAGAGAGGAAAAAAAGGATAAAAAAAAAGAAAAAGAAAAAGAAAGAAAAAGAAGAAAGAGAAGAATAAAAGAGGGAAAGCCGGCAATAGAAAGATGAAAGGGAACATAGTTGTAGGATGTTTAAAGGGGAGTTTTTGGGATTTGGTTATAAAGGGGATGGTCCAGAGTCAACATTAAGGGGAGTTTGCTGAGATAATTTTAGAAAGAGCTGTATGATCTGGTTGTTTAGGCAGTATGGGTTGGGTATCAAATTGATGAACAATATGTGCAACATGTCTTGATCTCTGTGTGAGCAATTATAGTCTATCTCTATTACCCTTCTCAGCCTTTCATCCATTCTCCTTCCCATCGCCTCGGTCCTAAATTTTTTCTTCTGTTTTGACCCTTTGAGGAGATGTGTTGGTGGTGAACATTAAGTGTAGTGGAATGTGCTGGTTGTAACTTATATATGGAATGCCATAGTGATTTTTTATACACAAGAATGTGGTCCTGAGAGCAGAGAATTTGCTGATGGCGACGCCTTTGAACCCGTGTATCTCAAGATGCTGATTTTGGAAGGGATGGATATGGTTCTGGAGTCGTCTGGCGGTCTCAGTAGACTGTGGATCGGTTCTGTTTTCTATTATGTATGCCTGCTGCTTGTCTTCTGATTTGTCTACTGATCTTCTGTACTCTTGAACAATGTGTTCAACTCTTTTGAAGCCAATAGAATAAAGAACCATTTGTCTCAAAAAAAAAAATGTACTGTAATATTTCACTTATGTTAAAGTTTGTTTTAATATTAATGATATCTTGTTTCAATGCCAGCAAAATGGGAATTTTAAAAGTGATAATATATGTCTTATTGGTAGTGCTTCAACACACACGATACTAAAAGACATAAGGTATTTTTTCAATTTAAGAATGGGAGACACAAACATAAACACAATATATGGTAGAGCAAATATTATACAAGGAATTGGCATAGCCAACCTTATTTTCCCAGAGAGAACTAAACTAATTGTGAAAAATGCACTCCTATCTCCCAAGTCTCGAAGAAATTTATTGAGTTTTAAAGATATCCGAGAAAATGGGTATCATCTCGAGACATCGACTTCAGAAAATGTCGAATATTTATTAATTACAAATACCACACATGGTAAGAAATATGTATTGGAAAAATTACCAACTTTGTCATCTGGATTGTATTTCACAAAGATAAATACAATTGAAAATTATCACTTAGACCACAAGTCTAATATTCCCCACATAGACCAGAGGTCTATTGATAACCACAGGTCCATTAATGAATATTATCCCAAAATATGCCAGAGGTCTATTGGATGCCACAGGCTTGTTATGAATATATGATATGGCATGTTCACCTAGGTCATCCTGGCTCTACAATGTTGAGGCGAATTATTACAAAAAATCATGGCCATTCATTAAAGGGACAAAAATTGTAGCAACATAATGATTATATATGTGTTGCTTGCTTACAAGAAAAATTGATTACTAAGCATTCACCAACAAAAGTGTGTACTGAAAGCCCTAATTTTTTTTGAAAAAATTAAGGGTGATATATGTGGACCTATAGATCCACCATGTTGCCCATTTAAATATTTAATGATGCTAATTGAGGCATCAACATGATGGTCCAATGTAACATTGCTATTATCTCGCAACCATGCATTTGCAAAGTTACTTGCTCAAATTATTAAATTACGAGCACAATTCCTTGATTATACAATAAAAAAATATCTGTTTGGATAATGCTGGTGAATATTCATCTCAGAGGTTTGATGAATATTGCATGTCAATTGGTATAATGAGCATCCAGTTGCTCATGTCCATACACAAAATGGACTTGCTGAATCGCTTATAAAGCGTTTACAATTAATTGTCAGACTATTATTAATGAGATCTGGATTACCATTGACAACTTGGGGGCATGCAATATTACATGCAGCAAAATTGGTGCGGTTAAGACTGACACATTATCATGAATACTCCCCACTACAATTAACATTTGGGCATGAACCCAATATATCCCATCTTAAAATATTTGGTTGCGCGGTATATATGCCGATTGCACCACCTCAACGCATAAAGATGGGTCCCCAACGAAGATTGGGAATATATGTCGGGTATGAATCACCATCGATTATTCGATATCTTGAACCATTAACTGGTGATTTATTTACTGCAGAATCCAAAGATTGTCATTTTGACAAATCTCATTTCCCGATATTAGGGGAAGACAGAAACAACCAAAGAAAGAAAAATAAATCAACTTAAAAACACCGTTAGATTTCTTTGATCCTCGTACAAATGATTGTGAACTAGAAGTACAAAGAATTGTACATTTGCCGAATACTGCAAATCAATTGCCGGACGCATTATGCGACTCTAAAAGAGTAACAAAATCTCATATACCAGCAGTAAATGTTCCATCAAAATTAATGTCCCAGATGGACCAATTACAAGTGCCAAAGATGAATCTACTGCACGCTTGAAGCGTGGTAGACCACCAGGTTCCAAAGATAAAAATCCTCGAAAGAAAAAAGGATCACAAATCATTGAAAGTGAAAATATTATAGAAAATATTCCAGAGGAAAATGAAGCTCTTGAAGAGCAAACAGCTCCAGAGGAGCAGAAATTTGCAGCTCCAGAAGAGCATGAACTTGAAAAAAAATGAAATATCAATCAATTTTGTCACAAGCAGAAATATTTGGAATCGAGATGCAATTATCATAGATAATGTATTCTCATACCACATAGCACTTGACATCATAAATGATGACGAGGATCATGAACCAAAATTGGTTGATGAATGCCGGAAAAGAGAAGATTGGCCAAAATGGAAAGATACAATCCAATCTGAATTTGATTCCCTGGATAAAAGAAATGTTTTTGGACCGGTTGTCAAAACACCAGAAAATATAAAGCCAGTTGGATACAAATGGGTTTTTGTAAGAAAAAGAAATGAGAAAAATGAAATTGTCAGATACAAAGCGAGATTAGTCGCCCAAGGGTTCTTACAGAGACCCGGATTTGATTATGATGAAGCATAATCCCCTGTGGCGTAGTCGCCAGAACCAATGGATTAGTTATTCCAATAATCCCCGAAGGGCTAGTGTCCAAACAAAAGGCCAAGAAATTCTCTGATGCAATGTATAAATTTTTCTTGCAGGAAACAGATAATCTGGAACCCCAGGAATCCCAAAAACTGAAAATAATGATCCGGATAGATCAAGACCGGACAAGCTCGGAATCCATTAATATGGATTCCTCACATCGAATTTAAATAAAGATACAAGAAGGCCTTAGGATGCACAAGGAAAGCCCAACAAGCATGAACATGCCCAAAACAGAGTTCTTCGGAAAAGTGGCCGGAAAGCAGCCGGAACCACCACTGGACGTCGGACATATTTTGTAATAGTATAGAAAATAAGAACGTGCGAAATTTGGCTAAGGCATTGAGACCAATTCGGTCTAGCCAATTCGAAATAGCCAATTCGGTCTAGACCGAATTGGCCTAAACCGAATTGCCTTCCCATGCCTTAGAAAAATTACCCACCTTCTCAATTCGGTATAACCCAATTCGGTCTCCGAATTGCTTCCTAGACCGAATTGCCTATACCGCATCAGTCAGCAATTATTTTCCAAGACTCCTAATTCGGTCTATTGGCCAATTCGGTCTAAACCGAATTGCACCACATAAACCGAATTGCCCTCTGACTGTTATTATTATTATTATTACTATTATTACTTGTAATGTTTGTAAGTGTCCAATTCGGTCTTATGACCAATTCGGTCTAAACCGAATTGGCACCCCTTTTTCTTTTGTAATAGATTGGTTTGGTCCCAATTCGATCTAGGCCATACCAATTCGGTTTACACCATAGACCGAATTGATTCCCCCTAAACCGAATTAGGCCAATTTTGATGTATTTTTCATTTCTCTTGTTTCCCAAGGGGCTTGGCCTATATATATGACCTTCCCCTTCATTTGTAAACAACTTTGCTTAATATCGAATCAATTCTCATATTTTCAAAGTTCACAACCGAGAGCACTCTTTCAAAAGTGTTCTCCCCCATCCGTGTTTGTCTTGAACTTATGTTCATTTCGCTCATGCCATCAAGTTGGAAACTTGCTCAATGGATTGTCAATGAATGATGCACTTGAAGGAAGCCATTTATCTTGAGCTTGACTCACTTCCCTTGGCAAGTTCGGGTCCCCTTCATTCATAAGTTTCATTATCATTTATTTTACAACTTAGTCTCATCTTCTTATATCATAATCATCCTTTGTGTGTGTTCTTGTTCTTCCTCAATCTTCACCCCCTCCTATTCTTCTAATCATCATTTTACCTAACCCTAAATGTCAGACAACACTAATCCGGATATTGTCACTAAACAAGTTTCGATCTACGGCATATATATAGAAAATTTTGGATCAGAGCCAAACTTGTTAGTGCAATAGGGTTATTCTCCATATTTTCTTGTTATTATCTGTGTGTTATTTATGTTCTCATCCTTATAAAAATCTATGAAAACCCTAAAAATATTTCGTGCCTTGTAACTCTCGGCCATACCACATTTTTCCATCTCTTGTTTGTTGTTGATGTTAGTCTTGTTGTCCTAATCTCTTGTATGAATGTGCTCTCATGATTACTTGAGTTCATTGGATTATACAAGATTATTAAGAGCAAGCAGTGAAGGGTATTCGGGTTTAGGAGTGAGATTTTTGTTCTTAGTGTTCATATTGTTCTTGACAAGGTTCATCTTGTTCTTGGCAAATTGATGTAATAGTGTAAGTTTGATCTTGCATGAGAAAGGCTAGCATGTGTAGCCATGATCATTAAATGTCCAATCATGTGCAAATTCGGCTCCTTGTTTAATGTGAAGATATTGTAAAGAAATCTGCACATTTAATTCCCCAAAGAGGTACAAGACATCCAGCCGAAAAAGGAGGAAGAAAGTCAAAAATTGCGGACCAACCAATTCGAAAGCAATTCGGTCTACCTCAATTCGGACTAGACCGAATAAGCTAGCATAGACCGCATCAACCCTCCTACGGAAGAAAATTGCCAAAGTTCAACACCCCAATTCGGTCTAAACCGAATTGACCCTAGACCGAATTGCCTGAAGGAAATTACGCATCAACTCATCAATTGGAAGCCATCAATTCGGTCTCCTTCAATTCGGTCTCCTGGTGCGACATAGACCGAATTGAGCTCCTCTAAACCGAATTGAGCCCCCAGGATATTTCAAGTGTTGTGGTGTAATTCCATCTTTAATATTATTTTCTCCTTTTTACATATTTGAGTGTTTTGAGTGAATTTACAATAAAGTGAATATCGGACTGGCACAATTTGAAACCTAACCCGAGAAGCCACTTGAGTACTTGTACAATAAAGTGGATATCATGACTGGCATTTTGTGAAACCTAGCCCGAGAAGTCATTTGAGTAAATTGGGTTTGATTTCTCGAGTGTTTTTTCTTGTGAGCTTTATTTTTCCACTACTAAATTGGGACAAATATCACTGTTCTTCACTTGCGATATCTGTTTAAGACTGTGAACTTGATCCGATTGCAGTACACACATACATATCTGTGCGTTCCTTGATTGAGTCGAACAGTTCATTTGACTCTTGAACTGTGCGTACGAAATATCTGTGTGTATTTCTCTTGCATCTGATTGAACTATCTGAGCAGGCGACGAACTGAACTGGTGTTGAGAACCAGGATTCAGTGTAAATTTGAGAGATCACTCTATATATTTCAGCACTTGTTTTCTGACCTACCTTATATCTTATTTTTCTAAGTATCATGGCAGGAAACACAGAGCCAAATTTGAATGACATCATGGAGATGCTACGATCAATGAGCGAGAATACTGTTAAAAGGGCTGATTTCGAAACCCTTAAGCAAACTCTTGATGCTAATGTTTCAAATATTACTGTCGTAAATGAGCGCATTGATAATTTGAGCAATGAATTTGCAGGACGCATGAAATTACAAGATGAGGCCTTGGCACAACGATTGATGCAACGGGTTGAACGAAGGCTGGAAGATGCTTTCTATCATCCTTCCGCCTCCGGACAAAATGGAGCATCTGGGAGCAATAGCCACGTCCAAGGAACTGACATGGCTGATGCAGAGAAGGCCATAGCCGAAAGGGAAGCGGAACAAGTCACGATAGGGACGTTTGATCGTCGGCTAGGGCCCGGTGCTCGAAGAACACCACCTCCGATGGCTCCAATCCCTCCTCCCCCTGTCGTAGTCGAAGGGTTACGCATCAATGATCCTTTGGCCATGCCTCCACCACCTATGCAAAATCGGCACCATAATGCGCCTGTAATGGACCGTGATGATCACGATGACGTGGATGACAATCTGCAGTGTATCAAATTCACCATCCCTACTTTCAGAGGGACTGGTGATCCGAATGAATTCCACGATTGGAGAAACACAATGGAAATGATCTACAACTGCCACAACTACCCTGATTTCAAGAAGATCCAGTTGGCAGTTCAAGAATTCAAAGATTATGCCCAACTCTGGTGGCAAAAGTTCACAATTGATCATCACAATGCCGGACAGCCCCAAGTCACCGACTGGGAATATTTTCTGCAACTCATGGAGAGAAGATTCGTGCCTCCTACCTACAAGCCAGATATGTACATGAAGGTGATCAGTCTGAAGCAGGAATCAAGGACTGTTGAAGAATACTACCGTGAAATGGAAATGCTCATAATGCGAGCACAGTTCAATAAAGATCCGTTGATCACCCTGACCAGATTCGCGAAAGGTTTGAGACCCGAAATCTTTGAAGAAATAGACATGAGAGGGTATGTAAATATCACAGATCTGGTAAGAAAAGCCGCAAAGTTTGAGGCCCAACTCAAGAGGAGAACCCACCGGACTTCCACAGGTTACAACCCAAACAAGCCATGGTTAATCGACCACCCGAGAGGACCGAGAAACCCAAAATTCTCCCGCCAACACCGTCGCCGGTTCGTGATGAGGGAGGTTACAGATCTAAAAGGTTTGAACTGGGTAAAAATTTCAGGGAATACAATCGGGAAGATCGGAACCGGAACCCGGGCCGAGATCAACATCCACCCGCCAAAGACAAAAGAGAAATCACTTGTTGGAAATGCGGCAAGAAAGGCCATTACGAAAATGAATGCAATAATCCAAGACGAGTGGCTATACTCAATACAGGCGAGGATGAAAGACCTGTGATCGAGATTGAACCAGGAGTATTCAAAGTTGTTGATTCTGAGGATGAGGATGACTGTGACGAAGATCCAAGGCGCTATCAAATTGATGAACCAGTTAATCCAGAAATTAATGAGGACAATGATGAAGATGTGAATCTGCTGGTAGCCATGAGGGTGCTAAACGCTGACAGAGAGCCAGAAATCTCACCCAACGAACAAAGGGAAAATCTCTTCCATTGTCGTTGCACCATTCAGGGCAATAATGCCACTGTCATTGTTGATAACGGAAGCTGCACTAATATTGTTAGTTTGTATACTGTGTGCAGATTGCAGCTACCAACAGAAGAGCATTCCAGTCCCTACTGACTACACTGGATGAACAACAGTGGCAAGACCAAGGTCTCCCAACAGGCATGGGTCCCTATCACGAAGGGTACATACTCGGAAAGAGTATTATGTGATGTCGTTCCCATGAACGCTTGTCACATTTTGCTTGGAAGACCGTGGCTTTATGATAAGGACGCCACCTATCGAGGAAGATCTAATGTTTTATATTTTAAACATGGGCAAAAAGAATATCTGTTTAAGCCTTTATCTGTGAAAGCTGTCAGATTAGACCAGGAGAAGTTGAAAAATAAAGTAGCTCAAGCAGAAGCTGATCACAAGGCAAAGGAAAGAGGAAAAACCAAAATAGGTGAAGATTCATCAAGCTTGGATCAATGTCTGATATTGACCAAAACAGCCTTTCAGCAAGCAGCACAAGAACCTGACTTCTCAGGTCACTGTTTTCTTGCATTAATTAAACCTGATGAATCTCTCAATAGAACTGTTCATACTGCACCTGATTTGCCATTGGAATTTTCCAGAATGCTAGACAAAAATCAGGATATTTTTCCGGAAGAAGTGCCAGCTGGCTTACCACCACTCCGAGGTGTGGAACATCGCATTGACTTTGTACCCGGAGCTTCGATCCCCAACAGACCTGCGTACCGCATGAATCCCGAGGAAACAAAGGAAATTCAGCGGCAAGTACAAGCACTGCTCGAAAAAGGTTGGGTTCGAGAAAGTTTGTCTCCGTGTGTTGTTCCAGTCTTACTTGTCCCAAAGAAGAATGGCGAATGGCGTATGTGTGTTGACTGTCGGGCAGTCAATGCTATTACGGTCAAATATCGTCATCCAATTCCCCGACTGGACGACATGCTAGATGAACTTGGTGGAGCTAGCCTTTTTACCAAGATCGATTTAAAGAGCGGATATCATCAAATCAAAATGCAGCCAGGGGATGAATGGAAGACCGCTTTCAAGATGAAGTTTGGTCTATATGAGTGGCTTGTTATGCCATTCGGCCTTACGAATGCCCCCTCTACATTTATGCGTTTGATGAATGAGACTCTTAGACAATTCATAGGAAAATTTGTAGTTTATTTTGATGTCATTCTTATTTACAACTGTACTCTAATCGATCATATGAATCATGTGCAACAGGTACTGGATCGATTGAGAGAAGTCCGCTTGTACGCCAACTTCGAGAAGTGTAGCTTCTGTGTACCGGAGGTGACATTTCTGTGGTTTGTCGTTGGAAAGGATGGACTGAAAGTGGACGAATCAAAGATCAAAGCTATAACTGACTGGAAACCGCCAACCACTGTGCATGAAGTACGCAGTTTTCTGGGTTTAAGTGGTTTCTTTAGAAGATTCGTCCCACAGTTTAGTGTCATTGCGGCCCCAATCACTGCACTGCTCAGGAAAGACATTCCGTTCAAATTGGGACCAGCACAACAGAAAGCATTTGACGACCTTAAGGATAAGCTCACTCATGCACCTGTCCTAGCATTACCAAATTTCGACTTACCATTTGAAATAGAAAGTGATGCGTCAGGAACAGGCATGGGAGCAGTGTTGCTTCAAGAAGGAAGACCGATAGCATATTACAGTGAGAAGTTCAATGGAGTACAACTGAACTATTCCACATATGACAAAGAATTGTATGTTGTTGTTCAATCGTTGAGGACATGGCAACACTATCTGAGAGGAAGGGAATTCGTGATCAACACTAATCATGAGACACTTAAGCACATAAGGGTTCAGGGACAATTGAGCAAAAGACATGCTCGGTGGAGCACATTTATTGAATCCTTTCCTTACGTGATCAAGTATAAAAAGAGGAAAGACAATGTGGTTGCAGATGCACTTTCCAGAAGAACAGCATTGGCCACATTTGCGACAACACATTTGTTTGGGTTTGAGCATATCAAGAGTCAGTAATCCACTGATGAAGATTTCAGAGTATTGTACGAGAGGACGAAGCAGAATGGATTCAAGGAGTTTTCCCAACTAAACGGGTTTCTGTACTACGGAAACAGATTATGCATCCCAAAGGGATCTGTCAGAGAATTACTAATTCAAGAGGCCCACGGAGGTGGTCTCAAGGGACACTTTGGGAAAGATGCAACTCTGGGGATTCTCATTAAAAAGTTCTACTGGCCAAAGATGCAAGCCCAGGTTGTTCGCTTCATTGCTAAGTGCTTGGTCTGTCTGAAGGCCAAGTCAACTGTTAAACCCCACGGCTTATATCAAGCATTACCTGTGCCAGAAGGACCCTGGCTGGACATATCAATGGACTTCGTACTTGGACTACCACGGACTGCAAGAGGCAAAGATTCAATCTTTGTGGTAGTTGATCGATTCTCCAAGATGGCACATTTCATACCATATGCGAAGACCAATGACGCCAGGCATATCTCGAATCTATTCTTCGGAGAAGTGGTACGTCCTCATGGAGTACCAAAGTCAATCGTGTCTGACCGCGATGCCAAGTTCATAAGCTACTTCTGGAAAGGCTTTTGGCGTGAGATGGGTATGCAACTTTTGTTCTCAACGTCTTACCATCCTCAGACGGACGGACAGACAGAAGCGGTAAATCGTGTGTTGGGTAACCTCCTGCGCATAATTACTTCTTCGAGCTCCAAAAGTTGGGATGAATGTTTACCTTACATTGAATTTGCTTATAATCGCCACATTCATCGTGCCACACACATGTCACCCTTTGAGGTCGTTTATGGATTTAACCCGATGACCCCTCTCGATTTTCTGCCACTACCTAGTAGTGAGCGTCTTAACTTCAATGGCATGGATAGGGCTAAGACAATCAAGGATCTGCACGAGAAGGTTCGGAACAACTTGTTGAAGGCATCAGAAACATATGCCAAATTTGCCAACAGGGGCAGAAAAAGGCTGTTGCTGAAACCAGGAGACTGGGTCTGGGTGCACATGAGAAAAGAACGTTTTCCTGCCCAAACACATGGCAAACTTGCATCTCGTGGGACAGGACCTTACAAAGTCCTAGAGAAAATCAATGACAATGCCTATCGGATTGAGCTTCCTGATGACTTTAATATTAATCCGACTTTCAATGTTGCTGATTTATCTCTTTTCGAAAGAGATGATGAGTTGGATTCTGATAGGTTGATGTCTCAACCTTCCCAAGGGGGTGGGGATGGCGTAGTCGCCAGAACCAATGGATTAGTTATTCCAATAATCCCCGAAGGGCCAGTGTCCAAACAAAAGGCCAAGAAATTCTCTGATGCAATGTATAGATTTTTCTTGCAGGAAACGAATAATCTGGAACCCCAGGAATCCCAAAAACTGAAAATAATGATCCGGATAGATCAAGACCGGACAAGCTCGGAATCCATTAATATGGATTCCTCACATCGGATTTAAATAAAGATGGAAGAAGGCCTTAGGATGCACAAGGAAAGCCCAACAAGCATGAACATGCCCAAAACGGAGTTCTTCGGAAAAGTGGCCGGAAAGCAGCCGGAACCACCACTGGACGTCGGACATATTTTGTAATAGTATAGAAAATAAGAACGTGCAAAATTTGGCTAAGGCATTGAGACCAATTCGGTCTAGCCAATTCGAAATAGCCAATTCGGTCTAGACCGAGTTGGCCTAAACCGAATTGCCTTCCCATGCCTTAGAAAAATTACCCACCTTCTCAATTCGGTATAACCCAATTCGGTCTAGACCGAATTGCTTCCTAGACCGAATTGCCTATACCGCATCAGTCAGCAATTATTTTCCAAGACTCCCAATTCGGTCTAAACCGAATTGCACCACATAAACCGAATTGCCCTCTAACTGTTATTATTATTATTATTATTATTACTATTATTACTTGTAATGTTTGTAAGTGTCCAATTCGGTCTTATGACCAATTCGGTCTAAACCGAATTGGCACCCCTTTTTCTTTTGTAATAGATTGGTTTGGTCCCAATTCGATCTAGGCCATACCAATTCGGTTTACACCATAGACCGAATTGATTCCCCCTAAACCGAATTAGGCCAATTTTGATGTATTTTTCATTTCTCTTGTTTCCCAAGGGGCTTGGCCTATATATATGACCTCACCCTTCATTTGTAAACAACTTTGCTTAATATCGAATCAATTCTCATATTTTCAAAGTTCACAACCGAGAGCACTCTTTCAAAAGTGTTCTCCCCCATCCATGTTTGTCTTGAACTTATGTTCATTTCCCTCACGCCATCAAGTTGGAAACTTGCTCGATGGATTGTCAATGAATGATGCACTTAAAGGAAGCCATTTGTCTTGAGCTTGACTCACTTCCCTTGGCAAGTTCGGGTCCCCTTCATTCATAAGTTTCATTATCTTTTATTTTACAACTTAGTCTCATCTTCTTATATCATAATCATCCTTTGTGTGTGTTCTTGTTCTTCCTCAATCTTCACCCCCTCCTATTCTCCTACTCATCATTTTACCTAACCCTAAAATTCAGACAACACTAATCCGGATATTGTCACTAAACAAGTTTCGATCTACGGCACCCTGTAATGGATGGAATAACATTTAGATATCTTATCAGTCTAGCAGTCCATCAAAATCTTGAAATGAGATTGGTGGATGTTATACTGCGTATCTATATGGAAATTTAGATACACATATCTATATGAAGGTCCCAGAGGGACTAAAAAATGTCAGAGACATATAAATCAAATCCTAAACATATGTATTCCATCAAATTGCAATCCCTATATGGACTGAAACAGTCCGGGCGAATGTGGTACAACCGACTCAGTGAGTCCTTGGTACAAGAGGGTTATACAAAGGACTCAATTTATCCATGTATTTTCATTAAGAAAAATGGACAAGAGTTTGTAATCATTGCAGTTTATATTGATGATCTCAACTTGATTGGAACTCCATATGAGCTCCAAAAGGCTGTTGAATACTTGAAAAAGGAATTTGAAATCAAAGATTTGGTAAAACCAAATCATGCCTTGGTCTACAAATTGAATACTTACAGAATGGATCTTTTGTCCATCAAACAGCTTATACTTAGAGAGTATTGAAGCGATTTTATATGGATAAAGCACATCCTCTGAGTACTCCAATGGTCGTATGGTCACTTGATATAAAAAAAGATCCATTTAGACTACAAGAGGAAGGTGAAGAAATTCTTGGACCAGAGGCCCCATATTTAATTGCGATCGGGCTTTAAATCTCGCAAACTGCACTAGACCAGATATATCATTTGCAGTAAATTTATTAGGGAGATTCAGTTAATCTCCTACAAAATGACATTGGAATGATATTACACATATATTTTGCTATCTCGAAGGAACTATTGATCTTGGGTTATTTTATCCAAAAGATTCTCGACATGAAATAATCGGCTTTGCTGATGCTGGATATTTGTCAGATCCACATAAAGCCAAATGTCAAACTGGCTATGTTTTTACATATGGTGGTACTGCAATTTTATGGAGATCAATGAAACAGACTTTGACTGCTACTTCCTCAAATCATGCTGAAATTTTAGCAATCCATGAAGCCAGTCGAGAATGTGTATGGTTGCGATCTTTGATGCACCATATATTAAAAAATTTTGGCATAATTACTGAAGAAAAAATATCCCCAACAATACTATATGAAGACAATGCAGCTTGTATAGCACAATTGAAGGGATGGTATATTAAAGGAGATAGAACGAAACACATTTCACCAAAATTTTTCTACACTCATGATCTACAGAAAAATGGTGAAATAGATGTGCAACACATTCGTTCAGCTGATAATCTTGCAGATTTATTTACCAAGGCACTACCAACATCAACATTCGAGAAATTGGTGAAAAGTATCGGGATGCGACGATTAAAGAATCTCAACTTATGCTTTGATCAGAGATAGAAATAAATATACAAAAATCATGTACTCTATTTCCTTCACTAGATTTTTATCCCAGAGGATTTTTATCTAGTAATGTTTTAACGAGACATATCATTGTATATTAGACATTCAAGAAGGAGTATTATATGTGTATATATATATATATATATATAATAAATGTGAATGTCGGCAGACGGAGGCAATAAATGAAACTCGTATAAATATACCCTTTGTATTGTATTGAAACACACAGAATAAGTGATCAGTATTCTCCACTACTTTCTGCCAATCTCTCGTTATTACACTACTAACTACACTAGTAAATCAACTTCTCCTGCTGCTCTCTCTCTCTCATGCTCTTCATCACCATTTTTTCTTTCATTAACTTTACATTCTAATATATATTTTTATACCACTACACACTTTCTCCACATACAGTGGCGGACACACTTAGGGGCTTTGGGGGGGCCGCCGCCCCCCGAGTTCAAAGTTTGCAATTAATTTTTTATATAGCTATGTGTATTTTAGTTATGAGAGAAAATATTTTTATGTAATTCCGCCCCCTCGAGCTCAAACTTCGCCATTAATTTTTTATATGGTTGAGTGAATTTTAACTATAGTAGAATGCATTTTCGTGTAATTTAAGCAATGGAGAAGATGAATGGGAAAAAGAAGGTAACATATTTCTTTGTTGGTGGATTTTTTTTTAACATAGGCTCATATGTTCCTCAATCTTAATAAATAAAATAATAAACTTCGCCTACTATATAAAGTTGTAACTAGACTACGGAGAGCATCCTAATAAAAAAAATTCATAGCTCGCCCCCGGTTTTCACACTTTGCGTTCGCCACTGTACACATATATATATTAGTACTACGATTATATTTTATATTATAACAGGTACAACTTAAATTGAATGGAGATGGAATAGTCGCTGTTTGAATAGAGTGGCGGAAATACGCATACACAAGTTTTACAATACACATAGCAATTAGCGTTCCCTATAAGAGCAATAGGCCCAACAGGCCCAATTGTCTTCTCCAAATAAAAAACGATGTTAGTACGTAAGTAGTTGATAATCCAAGAAATGAGATTGGAATCAACATAAAGAATCTGATGATAATGTGGAGTAAGGGTTCCCAGTAGGAGTGATATCGAGTTGAGTCGAGCCCGAGTATCAATCTACTTGAGCTTGACTTGATGGAGAAATTTGGCTACTCGAGCTCGAGTAGTCAAGTTCGAGCTCGAGTATATATATATATATATATATATATATCCAATCGAGTCGAGTAGTCGAGCTACTCGAGCTCGATTAAATTTCTTTTTATTTTTTTTTCATTCTCGAGCTCGAGTTTGAGTCGAGTACTCGAGATTATCGAGTATCTTCTTTTATTTTTGGCATTTTTCCTTTTAATTTTTTTTTAAAAAAATGAGTCAAGAACTCGATACTCGACTCGACTCAAGTACTCAACTCGAGTTCGAGTATCATATTCATAGGCTTGAGCTCGAGCTCGATATTCGAGTGCCCTACTCGACTACTCGAATCGAATTTTTCAAGTACGAGACGAGTTTTTTCCGAGACGAGTCCCGAGTCGAGTTCGAGTAGCTCTATTCGTTAATCACCCTATTTCCCAATACTAATGGGCAAATTAAGGTAAGTACTCAGGGACTGGATATGGTTAATTTAAGGATCGGATATGTTTGTTTGAGTTTTTGAGAAAAAAAGAAAATAGAAGGAGAAAGCGAGGGAGAAATAGAAATTATAAGCAAAAGCAGCCCAACATGTTTGGATGAACTGTACGTAGATGGATTATTCATATATTCAAATTACTAAAAGGGACATAAAATTTATAAGAATATTTACAATTTATTTTATTTTCTTCTTAGATGGGGATATTTTTGTATTTTATTCCTGAAATGACTTTTCATTTTTCTGAAAGTAACCTCTGACTACTTTAAAAAAAAGAGAATTCATGGTCAGTTTGTTTTGACTTTTGATAAAAGTGAAAATTCGGTAGAAGGAGAATGAGAGAAAATGAGAATTCAGAATCAAAAGCAGCCCAAATAATTGTTTGGATAAATATTATTAAAGTCGTTTTTTAATGGTTACATGTTTAGATGAATTGTACGTAGAATACCTTTTTATATATTAAAATTACTAAAATGGACATAAATTTTTAAGAGTATTTACAATTTATTTTATTTCCTAGTTAAATAGGGATGTTTTTGACTTTTTGTATTTTTATTCCTAAAATAATTCTCTAATTTTTTTTCTGCAAGTAACCCACTGCCTATTTTGAGAAAAAAAAGAAGAAGAGAATTTCAATTTTCACTTATCATTTTCCCTTTTTTTTTTTATAAAAGTCAAAACAAATGGCTGAAAAATTCAAAAGAATTTTTGGGTGAAGAAAAAGTCAAAGGAGGAAAAATACGAGAAAACTAACAGGCTCTTAGGCTGCTATTTTCCTTTTGAGAATAGCCTAAACATATTAAGGGATAATATCTATTTCCATAATTGTAGATATTATATCTTTTAATTTATTTGATTGAGAGCAATCTTAGGAGTTGTTGTAACCTCTCAATC
Source organism: Hygrophila difformis (assembly GCA_030278955.1). Lineage (NCBI taxonomy): Eukaryota > Viridiplantae > Streptophyta > Magnoliopsida > Lamiales > Acanthaceae > Hygrophila > Hygrophila difformis. The sequence goes on from JAOANR010000011.1 coordinate 9,430,566, forward strand.
TATTTATACTGTATGTTCCTCTCATTCTAAATCAAGTGAAATCATATTCAAATCTCCTATATGGTATCAGAGCAGATACGATCAAAAATCTATCTTTTTTTTTTCTTTCTCTCTTCACCCATCACCATGTCTACCAACACTGACAACTCTATTGCTACTCAACCCACTGCTTCTTCACCACAAATTGTTCCGATCACTGCCCATCACCATCTACCCATTCAACTTGATCATAACAACTATCCCTCATGGAGAGCGCATCTAGTTGCTCTTTTACGAGGCCATAACATCCTAGGGTTTGTTGATGGCACCAACAAATGCCCTACCCAACTCCCTGATAACTCTAATGTTGACGCTGTCACATTATGGATCCGTCAGGATCAATTACTTCTTGCTGCTATTTTCGGTTCTCTCTCAGCCACGGTGCTTCCCTTGGTCGCATCAGCTGCTACATCCGCCGTGGCTTGGGCGATACTCAATCGTTTATTTGCGGGGAAATCCAGATCCCGTGTAAATCAATTAAAAAGTGATCTTTATCGTGTCCAGATGAGGGACCGATCCATCACAGAGTATCTTCACCATGTCAAGATCAAGGCCGATGAGCTTGCTCTCATCGATCAGCCCATCTCTACTGATGACCTAACCCTTTTTGTCATCAATGGGCTTGGACCGGATTATGCCACCATCGTTGGACCTATTCGTGCTCGTGAGACACCACTTCAATTCAGGAACTCCATGATCTCCTTGTTGAGCACGAGATGTCCATCAAGTCTCAAGAAGCTGCTCACCGCCAGCTTCTTGCTACTGCCAATACGGCTCGTTCACAGCCCCGCCACCAACAAGGCCGTGGACAGCAATCTGGCCGCGGCTCATCCGCCGGCCGGGGTCAGCAGCATCAGCGCAGTGGGAACAATTCCACCAGTGGCGCTGCCACCTATCCTCCAAGAAACTCACAGCCTCGGCGCAACAATCGTTCGTTCCATAGCGGTCACCGAAATTTCAACGGAGGACACCCTAACTTCGGCCCTCGTCCCACTATCACCTGCCAACTTTGTGGTTTTTCAGGGCACTCCGCTCTTCAGTGCCGTCGTTCACAGCCAATGGTAAACACTGCTCAAACTCCCTCTTCCCATCATGGATCGCCTTGGATAGTCGACTCTGGAGCATCTCATAATCTCACTCCGGACCTGGGCAATTTATCCATTCACTCGGAGTATGATGGTACCGATGAAGTTCACATTGCTGATGGAACCGGCCTTCCAATATCTCATATCGGTACATCTCATCTATTGTTTGATTCCTACAAGTTCGTTTTGAATGATATTTTATGTGCTCCCATGGCAAAACAAAATCTCTTGTCCGTCAGCAAGTTTACAGGGGCTAACAATGTTTCCATGGAATTCTTTCCTTCTTATTACATGATTAAGGATCTCAAATCGGGAGCCCCTCTACATAAAGGTCCGTGTGTTGATGGTGTCTATCATTTATCTCCTTCTAATAAAGTCAACATTCATGCTGCCTTTGCTTCAATTGGAACACGAAGCTCTCTCTCGTCTTGGCATGCTCGCCTTGGACATCCATCTATGCAGACTAGCTCCTTTATTGTTAACTCTTTTCAGTTGCCTGTAATAAAACAATCTCGGATTGATCTTATGAATTGTGAGTCGTGTCGTTTGAGCAAGTCTCATAAGCTGCCATTTCTTGAGAGTTCTTTCACTACTTCTCATCCTTTGGAATTTATTTATGCCGATGTATGGGGCCCTGCGCCGATTATATCTATTGATGGGTTCAAGTATTTCTTGCTATTAGTTGACTTACACACTCGCTATTGTTGGATATACACCATGCGTGCAAAGTCAGAGGTGGCAGGTTTGTTTATACAATTCCGACTATTGGTTGAAAAACAATTTGGTCGTCTTATCAAAAATTTTTATTCAGATAATGGGGGCGAATTTCTTTCTCTTCGACCGTATCTCAATCAACATGGCATCTCATGGTTCACTACTGCACCCCACACACCTGAGAAAAATGGGTTTGTTGAACGAAGAAACCGCCATATTCTTGAAGTAAGCCGTTCACTCATCCACCAAGCTAACCTGCCACCTTCATTTTGGTCTTTCTCGGTCCAGGCAGTCGTTTATTTGATCAAAAGAATGCCCACCACACTCTTACAAAATAAGAGTCCTTTTCACTCTCTCTTTGGAAGAATTCCTAATTACCAGAAGCTGCGGATTTTTGGTTGTTGCTGCTATCCTTGGTTACGTCTGTATCTCCCTGGCAAACTCACTCCACCATCTCTACCTTGCATTTTTGTTTGATACTCATTGTCTCAGAATTCATATAAATGCTTCGAACCAAAATCAAGGCGGGTTTACTTGTCGAGACACGTTCGATTCGATGAAGGCAGGTTTCCGGGCTTCACCACATTACAGTGCTCGGCTTCCCCCACTCTTCCTCTATCAATAACTCTCCCGGTTGCCATGCCTCCTGTACCTGAGCCTGCTGTTGCTGTCCAGCCACCACCCATTGATGTTGCTCTCGTACACCAACCTTATCCTGCCGCCCCAAACGACGATGTGGTCATTCCTGACCATGCTCCGCAGCAGCAGGTGCCCGCCGAGCAGCAGCAGCCACGAGCCCGTGAGCAGCAGGTGCCTGTCCGTACTCATACTATGACAACCCGCAGCCTCAACAACATTCATGTGCCTAAGAAATTTTTCGCGGCCAGTAAACATCCAATTCCTGATACACTTGAGCCTTCTACAATCAAGCAGGCTCTTTGTAACACCCCAGATTTTTATCAACGTCCAAGGGAATAAAAATTTATTCCGATCAATGTTGAAATATTTCCGAGAAGAAGAAAATAATTTATCACAATAAATTATTGCTCGGAAATAAAACGCCGATAGATTTAAATTCAAAATGGAATAAAAGAGGGAAAGGAAGCCCGAAGACATTCCATGAATTGAGTAAAAATAATTGGAGTTAAGTTCATGAAGGAAAAGAATTTTAATTCCAAGAACCCGTGAAGTCGAAAGAAATTTAATGATACAAGTTATTACACGGGAATCAAAAGACGACGAATTGAAAGCCGACGAAACCGAGACCGACGGATTTAAGATTTTAACATGAAGTTCATTTGAGTCGAGATAAACTTAAGATAAGAATTTATGACCCGAGAATGACCCGAAAAATCGAGCCCGAAAATGTAGGAAGATAGAAGTCCGAAAGAGAGGAGGAAAAGCACGACGGATCGCACGACCCCGCCCGGACCGAAGTCCAGGCGTGTTTGGCGCGCTGTCCGCGCGGGATTTGGGGGATTCCCGCGCCAACCCCGCGTGGGTCGACAGCCGCGTTTGTCGCGTTCGGTGACGCGCACCCGGCGCGCCTTTTGGCCGATTCGCGCGCCAACCCCGCGCCAAGGTCCTGACAACAGCCATTGTCGCGTTTTGGCGACTTTCTTGCCATATTCCTTGACCCCAACGCGAGAATCTGATCTATCACGGGAGGGAACATCATTTGGACGTTATGTAATCAATCCTACCTCCATTTTCAGCCATTCTAATCAACCATTCACTCCCCAAACTCTCCAAAAACTCTCCCTAAGCCAAACACCTTCCGGCGAACTTCCGGCGAACTTTCCGGCAACCAAATCCTACCAAGGTAGTGTGGAGATCAAGGATTTGCAAGCATTGGATTGTTGGTAAGGTGTCAATCAAGTTTCCTTATTGCTTTAAGATCATAATCAACCTTCTAACTTACGGATCTTTACTTGCAAACACGTTCGTAGCCAAAGGAGAAGAAGAACGTGTTGCGTAGATTCGTTCGTGGCGATTTTGGACAAATCGATCAACCTTAGAACGTTCAAGGAACTCACTCACTGTAAGTTGATAACTTACATATCAATACGGGTGGTTTGAAGACATCCGAAACATTGAATCTTAAACGAAACGTTAAAATCAAACCTAAAAACCCCAATCTACGTATTTTCTGAAATCCGAACAAAACTCTTACTTCGAGCGTTCAAACCTGAAAACTCAAAACTAAGATTTTGATCCTAAGATCTTCAGCTATGTTGTGTAAAAATTTCAGAATTTTTCATCAAGTTTTGATACCCCAAATCAAGTCGGACATATTCTGCGTTTTTAAGAATTTTCAAAATTGACAGATTTCATAACCGAACTTGATGAACTTATTTCTATCATTTCTAGTCCGAACCAATCTTCATGATCTAAACAAAAGTTGTAGATCTATGAGTCTTGAATACCTCTGTAAAATTTCATGCATTTTCATCAAGTTTTGAAACCCCAAACCGAATCGGACATATTCTGCGTTTTAAAGAATTTTCAAAGGTTCACAGATTTCTTAACCGAACTTGATGAGCATATTTCTATCATTTCTAGTCCGATCCAATCTTTGAGTTCTAAACAAAAGTTGCATATAATCATGTCTAGTATGTGCATATAAAATTTCAGAATTTTTGAAGCTCATTTGATATGTTAAAAAGTCAAATCTTTGAGATGTGTCAAACCTGAATCCTGACAGCATACTATTTGAGTAGAAAACTTGATTTTTGACATACTTCCCATCGTTTTTACGAAAAACTCAAAACATGAAAGTTGTTCATTGGGATGTTTTTGAGCTACTGTGAAAATTTCAGATCAATCGCCTAAGAGATGGATTTTTAAACTGAAAAGGCGTAAACTGTGACATCGATCGATTTTTGAAATCTTTTAAACAACGATCGAAATCTTGTGATACGATAAAGCTATATTTTTTAAAATCCCGTTATACTAAAGTTGAAACAATATCGGTTACATAAAATCAGGGGGTGAGTGCTCTGCAGGGTGCCCTCCTAATTGTGCAATTTGTGTCAAAACGGCAATGACTATCACGCGCGAAAAATCAACAAAACGGCATCTTATATTTTTGCCTATCCTCTCGAGTGTATCCGTATGGGTTACTCGAGGCTCGACGGAGCGGTACTGGATATGGCATATTTGGTCACAAGAGACCAACTGCCTACCCTCTCGAGTGTATCCGTATGGGTTACTCGAGGCTCGACGGAGTGGTACTGGGTATGGCGTATTGGCTGCGGCCGCCGGATCACCGGCTAGATGATATGTTACTTATGAAATTGGCTGAGGCCGCCGGATCACCGGCTAACTGTTACTATTGATATCTGCCGTTATTATTTTGGGCCTATCCTCTCGAGTGTATCCGTATGGGTTACTCGAGGCTCGACGGAGCGGTACTGGATATGGCATATTTGGTCACAAGAGACCAACTGCCTACCCTCTCGAGTGTATCCGTATGGGTTACTCGAGGCTCGACGGAGTGGTACTGGGTATGGCGTATCGGCTGCGGCCGCCGGATCACCGGCTAGATGATATGTTACTTATGAAATTGGCTGAGGCCGCCGGATCACCGGCTATCTATTGTTGAGATGATGGCGTAACGGGAAATATATTAAAAAGCTCAGATTTTATGAAATTGGCTGCGGCCGCCGGATTGCCGGCTAAATTTAAATATCGTTTTGATGGTGGCATATCGGTGAAAATTTTTAAAGCTCAAATTTTTATTTACATACTTACGGCATTAATCATGTTTTTAAATCATGTCTTAAATAATTGCCCATGCTTAAGTTTTAAATTATGAAATTTAAATGTGTCTTTAAAGTATGCATTATCTTCGCACATTTTTTTTAAAAAGTGTTTTTATGCATGGCAAAGAGTTTTATCTTAATTACTAAAAATCTAACCCCTTTATTGTCATGTAAGGATTAACTTACTCAGTATTTTATAATACTGATAAAATCCGTTGTTCATTTTTTTTCTGTTACAGAGTACGAAGCATGATCATTCATTGGGGGATCATTTGGACACTTAATTATTTATTTTACATGACTTGCATGAACGGGTCTGTTTAACCCGTGGTTTGGCCATGTCGGCCCTATATTTCAAATTCCGCTGCATACACTTTACTTCCGCTGCGTACTTTATATATTCTCGCTGCAACTCTGATGTAGTATTTTTAAACTATCTATGAATGGGCTACTTGAATATTTTAAATCCTGAAAAACCATAGCCTTACATCTCTTTAGTGAGCTCGGAGAAACCGTGTCTTGCTAGGGAGGTGTGGCGGTGGCATCCCGGCCTGGGTTATCAAATCCGGGGTGTTACAGAGTGGTATCAGAGCCCAGACTATTTTAAATCTATTTATTTTAAAGAAAATATCTGATACCAAAGTGGTATCAGAGACCAGAATATTTTAAAACTACTATTTTAAAGAGTTCGGAATATTTTTAAACTATTATTTTCAAGTATTATTATTTTTAAAGTTATCATTTCTAAACTAGTAATATATTTTAAAGATCCCAATTATTATTTTGAAGTTAAAACCCAAATTTTTAGCCCAAAATTTTTTTAGAAGCCCAAGAAATTATTTTGGCCCAATAACCTTGTTTTATTTAAAGCCCAAATAATTTATTTCTTTCGGCCCAATATAGCGGCCCAAACCTTTTATCCTTATTTTAACATATCCATGGAATAAATTTACTTTTAAAACCCATGGATAAATAAATATATGCATAAAATTTTTTTTCGGGGGGATCATCACTACATGTGCATATTGCATTTCTATACCTTAGAGAACCTAGAAGCGTTATGTTGTAACCTAGATCTTTTCTTGCGCTAGGTGGCTAACCAAGACATGACAAACTTAATGATCAAAATGATGAACGCTCACTTTGATTCCCAACAAACCATACAACAAATGGAACATCGTATGGCCCAATTGGAGGCAAATCTGCACCATATGGGAAAACTTAAGAGAGGCGGACCACCACCGCATAAACCAACTCAAAGACCAAATCCAAAACCTCACTACACAAAAATCTATTTCTAAAGGAACTTGTTGATGCTCATGGGGAGGACTTGAACCACATTTTCCTTAAAAATCTAAATCACTTGCTCTTGCAACAGATGGCGCCTCGAGGACGACCAAGGAAATTCCCTGCCACCCCCAACACCCACGGCACGCCGGGACAACCCAATGAGCAGGCACCTAACGCGGAAGTGCCAAACCCGGCAGGACCAATGCCCAACCCTACGGAAGGGCGACTGAAAAATGTGGAGGAATTACTAGTCGCACTGGGTAATGCTTACGTTAACCAGGGTGGAGCTGCCGCAGCGCCACCACCAGAGGCGAGGATCAACTACTTGGCTGCAGTGAACCCCTACCGACCTTCTCATTACGTCGGGGAGGAAGACCCCGCTAAGTTAGAAGAATGGTTGAGAACCTTCGACAAATTGCTAAAGGCGGTGAGATGCCCGGAGGGGGAGAAGGTCCATGTGGCCTCGTACTATCTGGGTGGCGAGGCTGACGACTGGTGGCAGGCTACCCAAGGGAAGCTGGCAGAGGATGACGAACCTTACTCGTGGAACGAGTTCATGGAGTTACTCCGGGAACGCTTCTACCCGATGAGTACTAAGGCAGCACTGTACGAGGAGTTCTCATCCCTGAAGCAGGGAGAGAAATCTGTTCAAGAATACTATGCACGGTTTAGGGAATTGGTGAGATTTGCGCCCAGGATGGTACCTACTGACGGGGAGAAGGCGCAAAAGTTCGAAATGGGATTGAACTTGTCGATTCGAGAGGTGATTACTGGAGTTTATTACCCGGACTTGCAATCTGTCTACGATCGGGCAGTAGCAGTAGCACGAGTGCAACAGCTAAAGAGGAAGGCTACTGGGGAATCTAGCCGAGGGGCGCAAGGCCCAGACAAAAGGAACAGCGATAACCGGGCGAGCAACACTATTGGCGGGAACAACTTTCGGCGAGGGCCGAACGGGAATGCTCAAAACAACTATGGTCGGAATGTCAACCAAGGAGGACGAGTGCCGCCGTGCCCAAGGTGTGGCAGGCCGCACCTGATGAGGAAATGTCCTCAGATGGGCGAGTGCTTCCGGTGCGGCCGAATTGGCCATCGGAGGGAGGAATGTCGAACCCGACTCGAGAACATCGCAAAAAGAGAAGACTTGGTCATTGGACCTAACAAGCCGTTCAACCAGGGGGGTAGGAATGGCAACAATCAAGGATATCGGCCTCTCCCAAATCCAAACCAGCAGCAAAACGCGAACCCAAATCAAAACCAACCAGCCAATCAAGGGAGGCCGATGGGGAGGTTGAACGTGATCAACCAGGCTGACATACCCGAGCATGGTGACGTGATGACAGGTACTTTCCATGTCCTAAGTACTCCACTTAGAGTCTTATTTGATTCCGGAGCCAGTTGTTCGATTTTATCTTCGAGAGTCGTAACTGAACTAGATCTACCTAAGTGCGAGACGATTAGCTTAAGCATCCAACTGCCCTCTGGAGAAGTAATAACCTGCTCTAAACGCTACAATGGAATACCCATAGTGATAAAGAACGTAGAGTTTTTCGCAAACTTGGTAGAGTTCAACGTCAGAGACTTTGACGTCATACTAGGAATGGATTGGCTAACCCGGTATAAGGCCGTGATCGAGTGTCAAAAGCAAAAGATCACGTTGTCAAAAAGTAGGGGAAAAAGAGTCATCTTGTACTCTCAACCCCCTAAGAAATCTAACAAGATAGTCAACGTCCTAAAGTTAGGTAGCCTAATGCGTAAGGGCCACACGCTATACGCATGCTACGTTCACAACCTCGAGTCTGAAGGAGTAAAGATAGACAACATTCCGGTGGTGAGAGAGTACCCGGATGTGTTTCCAGATGACGTTCGTGGCATGCCCCCTGAGAGGGATCTCGAGTTCACCATAGATCTCATCCCGGGAACGGAACCGGTATCAAAGGCTCCTTACCGCATGGCACCGCCGGAGATGAAGGAACTAAAGGAACAGCTCGAGGAATTGCTGGAAAAGGGATATATTCGACCGAGTACGTCTCCATGGGGAGCACCGGTCTTGTTCGTCAAAAAGAAGGATGGGAGTCTGAGACTGTGTATCGACTATAGAGGACTTAATCAAGTCACTATCAAGAACAAGTACCCGTTGCCCAGAATCGAGGATCTATTTGACCAGCTGAAGGGAGCTACTGTGTTCTCCAAGATCGACCTGCGTTCGGGATATCATCAGATGCGAATTGCTGAGAAGGACATCCCGAAGACAGCGTTCAGGACTCGCTATGGGCACTACGAATTCACAGTACTGTCATTCGGATTGACGAACGCCCCGGCGATGTTCATGAACCTCATGAACAACGTGTTCCGAGGACTATTAGATAAATGCGTTGTGGTATTCATAGACGACATCTTGGTCTACTCAAGGGACGAGAAGGAACATTCCGAGCACTTGCATAAAGTGCTGAGAATCCTCCGAGAAAATCAGCTATATGGGAAGTTGTCCAAATGCGACTTCTGGCTGAGGGAAGTAACATTCCTTGGGCATATCGTATCCGCCAGCGGAGTGGCGGTGGACCCAGCAAAGATCTCGGCGGTAACCGAGTGGGTACCACCGAAGAGCCCAACGGAGATAAGAAGTTTTCTCGGACTGGCGGGCTACTACAGGCGATTTGTACCAGACTTCTCCAAAATCGCCCGCCCATTGACGCAACTGCTGAAGAAGGGGGTGAAGTATGACTGGACGGGCGAGTGCGAAGCCGCGTTCCAGGAACTGAAGAAACGACTTACCACGGCGCCGGTGTTGGCGCTACCATCAGAGAATGGAGACTTCGAGGTGTATAGCGACGCCTCGAGAGAAGGACTGGGATGCGTACTGATGCAGGATCAAAAGGTCATAGCGTACGCATCACGACAACTGAAACCGCACGAGCAAAACTACCCGACGCACGACCTGGAACTGGCCGCGGTCGTGTTTGCCCTGAAAATCTGGAGACACTATCTCTATGGGCGGAAGTGTCGGATGTTCACCGACCATAAGAGCCTCAAGTACATATTCACGCAAAGAGAACTGAACTTGAGGCAGAGGAGATGGTTGGAACTGATCAAAGATTACGACCTAGAAGTTGCGTATCACGAGGGCAAGGCCAACGTCGTGGCCGACGCCTTGAGTCGAAAGGCACAACACGTCGTGAACTCACTGGTGATACCGGCCGAGTTATACAGAGATTTGGCGAAATTAAGCCTGGAACTGGTGCATCCCGGTACGGTAACCGAGGTCGTCAACGCAATGGTAGTAAGCCCTACCGTATACGAAGAGATACGACTCGCCCAGTCGGGTGACGAACAGATGAGGGAAATAAGGAGAAGCATTGCCGAAGGAAAGGCAGTAGATTTCCAGATTCATGAGGACGGAAGCATCCGCTTCAGGGGAAGATGGTGTATACCGCGGGAATCCATAGATCTAAAGAAGAAGGTGATGGAGGAAGGACATAGCACCCCCTACTCGGTCCACCCCGGAGGAGATAAGCTATACAAGGACTTGAAGAAAAATTATTGGTGGCCGAACATGAAAAGAGAGGTGGCCGAATTCGTGGCAAGGTGCCTTACCTGCCAGAAGATCAAGGCAGTACGGCAAAAGCCCTTAGGATTAATGCAACCATTAGAGATCCCAAGCTGGAAGTGGGATAGTATCTCTATGGATTTCGTTTCAGGGTTACCACGTTCGCCAAAAGGAATGAATAAGATCTGGGTGATCGTGGATAGGTTAACGAAGGCCGCCATCTTCATCCCGATGAAGGACACTTGGACAATGGACCAACTAGCAAGAGCGTACGTAGACAATGTGGTGCGCCGGCACGGGGTGCCGCATGATATCATCTCGGACAGGGATAGCAGATTCGTCTCCCAGTTTTGGACCAAGCTGCAAGCAGCTCAGGGGACACAGATAAAGATGAGTACGGCGTTCCACCCTATGACTGATGGACAGACGGAGCGAACTATACAGACACTGGAGGACATGTTGAGGGCTTGTGTGTTGGAATTCAAGGGAAGTTGGGAGCACCATTTACCATTGATCGAGTTCTCCTATAACAACAGTTACCATGCGAGCATCGGCATGGCGCCCTTCGAGGCACTATATGGACAAAGATGCCGGAGCCCATTGAGTTGGGAAGAGAACGATCGAGTAATGACAGTAGGACCACAACTGGTGGAGGACATGGCTCAGCAAGTTAAGGTTATCCAAGGGAAGATGAGAGCCGCTCAGGACCGGCAAAAGAGTTATGCGAACGTGAGACGGCAGGACTTGGAATTTCAAGTCGGTGACAAGGTCATGCTGAAGGTCTCACCGATAAAGGGCGTAATGCGCTTTGGCAAGCGAGGGAAACTGAGCCCACGATACATAGGGCCGTATGAGATCCTCGAGAGAGTGGGGAATCTAGCGTACCGGCTAGCACTGCCGCCTCAACTAGCACGCGTCCACGACGTGTTTCACGTCTCCCAACTAAGGAAGTATGTGCCCGACGCATCGCATGTACTCCAACCGGACGTAATCGAACTGGATGATGACTTAACCTATGAAGAAACCCCGGTGAAAATACTCGACCACAAGGAGAGGGTGACAAGGAATAAAACTGTAAGAATGGTCAAGGTCTTGTGGTCCAACCACGAAATGGAGACGGCAACCTGGGAATTGGAAGCCAACATGCGACAACGTTACCCTACCCTCTTCCAAAACGACCGGACCACAGTTATGGGAACATAACTGTATTCTTAAGGGGGGGAGGATGTAACACCCGAGGAAAAACCAAATTCAAATTATTTTGAACTACGTAATGACTTGATCCCTTCACAGGGTACGTAGGCAACTTGGAAATTTCAATTCTGGGTTCAGTCAAACAATAATCAAACAATAATCAAACAATAATCAAACAATCAAACAATAATCAAACAATAATCAAACAATAATCAAACAACAAACGACGATCAACAATCGAACAATAATTCAATAACACAATATCGCAAGTAGTAAACAAAAAGGACCATAACTCTTCGCGCGAGAAAAGCCGAAGCACAACTTCGAGGACGAAGTTGATTCTTAAGGGGGGGAGAGTGTAACACCCCAGATTTTTATCAACGTCCAAGGGAATAAAAATTTATTCCGATCAATGTTGAAATATTTCCGAGAAGAAGAAAATAATTTATCACAATAAATTATTGCTCGGAAATAAAACGCCGATAGATTTAAATTCAAAATGGAATAAAAGAGGGAAAGGAAGCCCGAAGACATTCCATGAATTGAGTAAAAATAATTGGAGTTAAGTTCATGAAGGAAAAGAATTTTAATTCCAAGAACCCGTGAAGTCGAAAGAAATTTAATGATACAAGTTATTACACGGGAATCAAAAGACGACGAATTGAAAGCCGACGAAACCGAGACCGACGGATTTAAGATTTTAACATGAAGTTCATTTGAGTCGAGATAAACTTAAGATAAGAATTTATGACCCGAGAATGACCCGAAAAATCGAGCCCGAAAATGTAGGAAGATAGAAGTCCGAAAGAGAGGAGGAAAAGCACGACGGATCGCACGACCCCGCCCGGACCGAAGTCAAGGCGTGTTTGGCGCGCTGTCCGCGCGGGATTTGGGGGATTCCCGCGCCAACCCCGCGTGGGTCGACAGCCGCGTTTGTCGCGTTCGGTGACGCGCACCCGGCGCGCCTTTTGGCCGATTCGCGCGCCAACCCCGCGCCAAGGTCCTGACAACAGCCATTGTCGCGTTTTGGCGACTTTCTTGCCATATTCCTTGACCCCAACGCGAGAATCTGATCTATCACGGGAGGGAACATCATTTGGACGTTATGTAATCAATCCTACCTCCATTTTCAGCCATTCTAATCAACCATTCACTCCCCAAACTCTCCAAAAACTCTCCCTAAGCCAAACACCTTCCGGCGAACTTCCGGCGAACTTTCCGGCAACCAAATCCTACCAAGGTAGTGTGGAGATCAAGGATTTGCAAGCATTGGATTGTTGGTAAGGTGTCAATCAAGTTTCCTTATTGCTTTAAGATCATAATCAACCTTCTAACTTACGGATCTTTACTTGCAAACACGTTCGTAGCCAAAGGAGAAGAAGAACGTGTTGCGTAGATTCGTTCGTGGCGATTTTGGACAAATCGATCAACCTTAGAACGTTCAAGGAACTCACTCACTGTAAGTTGATAACTTACATATCAATACGGGTGGTTTGAAGACATCCGAAACATTGAATCTTAAACGAAACGTTAAAATCAAACCTAAAAACCCCAATCTACGTATTTTCTGAAATCCGAACAAAACTCTTACTTCGAGCGTTCAAACCTGAAAACTCAAAACTAAGATTTTGATCCTAAAATCTTCAGCTATGTTGTGTAAAAATTTCAGAATTTTTCATCAAGTTTTGATACCCCAAATCAAGTCGGACATATTCTGCGTTTTTAAGAATTTTCAAAATTGACAGATTTCATAACCGAACTTGATGAACTTATTTCTATCATTTCTAGTCCGAACCAATCTTCATGATCTAAACAAAAGTTGTAGATCTATGAGTCTTGAATACCTCTGTAAAATTTCATGCATTTTCATCAAGTTTTGAAACCCCAAACCGAATCGGACATATTCTGCGTTTTAAAGAATTTTCAAAGGTTCACAGATTTCTTAACCGAACTTGATGAGCAAATTTCTATCATTTCTAGTCCGATCCAATCTTTGAGTTCTAAACAAAAGTTGCATATAATCATGTCTAGTATGTGCATATAAAATTTCAGAATTTTTGAAGCTCATTTGATATGTTAAAAAGTCAAATCTTTGAGATGTGTCAAACCTGAATCCTGACAGCATACTATTTGAGTAGAAAACTTGATTTTTGACATACTTCCCATCGTTTTTACGAAAAACTCAAAACATGAAAGTTGTTCATTGGGATGTTTTTGAGCTACTGTGAAAATTTCAGATCAATCGCCTAAGAGATGGATTTTTAAACTGAAAAGGCGTAAACTGTGACATCGATCGATTTTTGAAATCTTTTAAACAACGATCGAAATCTTGTGATACGATAAAGCTATATTTTTGAAAATCCCGTTATACTAAAGTTGAAACAATATCGGTTACATAAAATCAGGGGGTGAGTGCTCTGCAGGGTGCCCTCCTAATTGTGCAATTTGTGCCAAAACGGCAATGACTATCACGCGCGAAAAATCAACAAAACGGCATCTTATATTTTTGCCTATCCTCTCGAGTGTATCCGTATGGGTTACTCGAGGCTCGACGGAGCGGTACTGGATATGGCATATTTGGTCACAAGAGACCAACTGCCTACCCTCTCGAGTGTATCCGTATGGGTTACTCGAGGCTCAACGGAGTGGTACTGGGTATGGCGTATCGGCTGCGGCCGCCGGATCACCGGCTAGATGATATGTTACTTATGAAATTGGCTGAGGCCGCCGGATCACCGGCTAACTGTTACTATTGATATCTGCCGTTATTATTTTGGGCCTATCCTCTCGAGTGTATCCGTATGGGTTACTCGAGGCTCGACGGAGCGGTACTGGATATGGCATATTTGGTCACAAGAGACCAACTGCCTACCCTCTCGAGTGTATCCGTATGGGTTACTCGAGGCTCGACGGAGTGGTACTGGGTATGGCGTATCGGCTGCGGCCGCCGGATCACCGGCTAGATGATATGTTACTTATGAAATTGGCTGAGGCCGCCGGATCACCGGCTATCTATTGTTGAGATGATGGCGTAACGGGAAATATATTAAAAAGCTCAGATTTTATGAAATTGGCTGCGGCCGCCGGATTGCCGGCTAAATTTAAATATCGTTTTGATGGTGGCATATCGGTGAAAATTTTTAAAGCTCAAATTTTTATTTACATACTTACGGCATTAATCATGTTTTTAAATCATGTCTTAAATAATTGCCCATGCTTAAGTTTTAAATTATGAAATTTAAATGTGTCTTTAAAGTATGCATTATCTTCGCACATTTTTTTTAAAAAGTGTTTTTATGCATGGCAAAGAGTTTTATCTTAATTACTAAAAATCTAACCCCTTTATTGTCATGTAAGGATTAACTTACTCAGTATTTTATAATACTGATAAAATCCGTTGTTCATTTTTTTTCTGTTACAGAGTACGAAGCATGATCATTCATTGGGGGATCATTTGGACACTTAATTATTTATTTTACATGACTTGCATGAACGGGTCTGTTTAACCCGTGGTTTGGCCATGTCGGCCCTATATTTCAAATTCCGCTGCATACACTTTACTTCCGCTGCGTACTTTATATATTCTCGCTGCAACTCTGATGTAGTATTTTTAAACTATCTATGAATGGGCTACTTGAATATTTTAAATCCTGAAAAACCATAGCCTTACATCTCTTTAGTGAGCTCGGAGAAACCGTGTCTTGCTAGGGAGGTGTGGCGGTGGCATCCCGGCCTGGGTTATCAAATCCGGGGTGTTACACTCTTGCACATCCACTTTGGCGAGCTGCCATGACTGACGAGGTTAATGCTCTTCAAAAATTTGGTACATGGGAATTGATTCCCCGTCCGGCAGGAGCCAACATCATAGGCTGCAAATGGGTTTTCCGAATTAAGAGGCATCCAGATGGTTCTATTGATAAATACAAAGCGCGGCTGGTCGCCAAAGGTTTTCAACAACGTCCAGGAATAGATTTCGGGATACCTTCAGTCCAGTGGTGAAACCAGCCACTATACGGACAGTGCTATCGCTTGCTCTTCAATTTAATTGGCCATTGCGACAAATGGATGTCAGTAATGCCTTCTTACATGGGGATATGGACGTACCTGTATATATGAGCCAACCACCGGGTTTTGTTGATTCAAGTGCCCGAGATCATGTGTGCCTCCTACGACGTACGTTGTACGGTTTGCGACAGGCACCTCGTGCATGGAACTCCACACTTTCATCCGCCATCACCTCTTTTGGCTTCACTCAATCTCTTGCAGATTCATCTTTGTATATCTTCAAGAGAGGTTCTGTTACAGTCCTAATACTGGCCTATGTTGATGATTTAATCCTCACAGGTTCATGCAAGAAGACCATTACAGCAGTTGTGAATCATTTAAAATCCGCCTTCGTCATCAAAGATATGGGGCCACTCACATACTTCCTCGGAATTGAGGTTGCTTCATGTCGTGAAGGATTATTCCTTTCACAATACAAGTACACTATTGATCTCCTAACACGCTTTGGTCTCGAGGGTGTGAAACCGGTGTCAACTCCTATTGCACGCACTTTATCACCTTTTAATGCCTTGACCGATGCTACCGAATACAGAAGTGCAATTGGAGGGCTACAGTACCTCACCTTCACAAGGCCGGATATTGCGTTCACTGTTAATAAATTGGCTCAACATATGTCCTCCCCGTCTCTCTCTCATTGGGAAGCTGTCAAGCGCTTATTCCGCTACTTGAAGGGTACATTGCATCATGGACTCTTGCTTCAAAGGTCTTTGTCCTCCTCGCCATTACAACTCACAGCCTACAGTGACTCTGATTTTGGAGGTGATTTATGTGATGGCAAATCCACTTCAGCATATGTCATTTTTCTAGGCCACAGTCCCATTTCTTGGCGTTCCAGAAAGCAATGTGGCGTTGCTCGGTCGTCCATAGAAGCCGAGTATCGTGCCCTTGCCTCCGCTGCTTTGGAAGTATGCTGGCTACACCACCTATTTGGTGAGCTTGGCATCACACTTCCTTCGCCTCCTAAGCTCCTTTGTGACAACATGGGTGCTACTCGTCTTGCTCACAACCCTGTTCAACATTCTCGGATGAAGCACATTGCAATCGATCTTCACTTTGTTCGTGATCTTGCTTCTAAAGGTCGCCTACTGGTCTCCTATGTGCATACAGACGATCAACTTGCCGACTTGCTCACAAAGTCTCTAGCACGTTCCAGATTTCAGATTCTTCGGTCCAAACTCTCCGTCGCTGATGGGACGTCAATTTTGAGGGGGCGTATTAAGGGATAATATCTATTTCCATAATTGTAGATATTATATCTTTTGATTTATTTGATTGCGAGCAATCTTAGGAGTTGTTGTAACCTCTCAATCTATTTATACTGTATGTTCCTCTCATTCTAAATCAAGTGAAATCATATTCAAATCTCCTATAAAACAAACAGGTAAAAAAGACTTTTGAGTGAAACTAAAGTCAAAAGAAATAATATGATTATTTGGGTGAAACAAAAGACTTTTGGTCTGGTATGATTATATTTTGTTTGGTCGGATTGTTTCTTGCTCGGTCCGAGCTTATTGTTTTTGGTCTGATTTGATTAGTTCTAATATGATCCCGAGAACGCGACATTGCGAGTAAAAACTATTGAGATCTCACGTCCAATAAGTTGTGGGAATCCCCTGATCCACGATACAACTTATTGTACTCATCCTCCAAGATTATATGGATCTTTAAATTAAATTATCTTGTAAAGACAATTCCAAATTTCAAAACATTTAACTATAAACCACCAATAAACTAACAATTTATATTATAGTCATCAATCAAGTCACCATTTCCAAGTTGTTCAACAGAAAGAAGCATACAAAGATTGGCAATGATTCTTTGTAAATTTTCATAACAACAATTAGGTGAACAATCTGGTTATTCCCATGCGTGATCTATACAAATTGGTTTTCATTCCCTTCACTCCATGTTTCAAATGGGGCTTTTCTTACCAAACCACTTTGAAGTCAAAACCAATGTGAGTTAATTCTGATGAGAAGCCAATTGTCCATAAAACAAAATAAAACATGTGAGCAGATGCAGAGTTGAAAGAATGACTAACCATTAGGGAGTAGAACTAATTCAATATCCCTCCCAACAACCAATGCACAATTATCATCCTATAAATTCTCAGCACTGCAGAAAGCTCAATGCATCATATCCTCACTCAAACAAGAAGAAAAGAAAATGCAATTGCATCCAAGAAATGGGATTTGGAAGCCAAAGTTCCTTCTTCTTTCTGCTACTCGTCGTGTTATCATCAATAGCAAGAGACGCAGAGTCTGCGCGCCAACTCCTGGAGTTGGCTTTACCCGAGATTCCCAAGCCTGAATTACCGAGTATCCCAAAGCCGGAGCTGCCAACATTGCCAAAACCGGAGCTGCCCGTGTTGCCTAAGCCTGAATTTGTTGGAATTTTTTTTAATTGGAAGAACAACACTTTTTGAGAATTTAGAGGTTGTGTATCTAAATCTCGTTCTCCATTCTCTGATACCAATTCTCTTGTTCTGAATTGGGGAGAACTATTGAGTTTAGGAATTATGCTTCTCTAAAACTCGTCTCATTTTTTTTCATTAAGATTACATGGCTATTTATAGCCGGAAGGAATACAAACGTGACAATATAAAATACAACATTTTTGACAAACGCAATCCGCAATATTTGACGGATTGTTATTCAAACATTACTGCTTCTTTTGATTGCGGCTTCCTGTCGGTAATCACTTTGCCGCTTCTTTGGACTGAATGAGTTTAACGTTTAACATTTTCCCCCCATAAACTCATTCCTTTGAGATCTTGAATTCCAAGCTCTTGATAATTCTTCAATCCATAAGGCCCTTTCTTCAACAAATTTTTCTGCTCCAAAATTTCTTCTTTGCACAGCAATAATTATTTTTTCACTGATTGCACAAATTCTCTCGTGTAAATGGTCAACTACTCCAGTTGCTTCTTCAATGCTCAACTTAATTTTTTTCAGCAGTTAGTATCCCTTTTTTTTAAAACAATCTCCATTGACTTTTCAACTCGTTCCTTTAATCACTTTGGGAGTGATAGTTGTTGGATAAATTTATGACTCACCCACTCACGGAGCTGTCTTCAATGTAACCAGGGACAACTTTCAATATTTCTTCTTCAATCTTGGAATTAATATCCAATCACTTTCTCTTCTTGAAAAACACTGGAGTGCATTGTGCAGAAGAGAGATCACTGGTGGCAACCTGGAGCAAATTTAGTGAGTGAGTGCTGGAGATGGTAGTCCAATAGCGAAGGATGATGGCTGGCAGCTGAGCGGCGCCTCTGAAAGAGCGGAAGTGTTGAGCAGAGGGGGTTCAGAGCAGCGGCGGCTGTTCGAGGTGGTGCTCAGGTGGCACGAATCTGAAGGGGCAGTGCTCGATGGATGGAGGAGCAGTAGCGGGCGGCGCTAGAGGTGGCTTGGTGGTGACCGGAGATGATGGACGGTCAGTGGTGGCTTAGTACATCGGGCCAGCGGTGATTGGCTCGGCGATGGTGTCGGATCTGGTGATAGCAGCAGATGGCACTTCGGCGGCGTTTGGCGGTGGCTACTGGTCGGCTCTCGGCGTTGCTCCGTGGTCGGAGGAGAGGAGCAGAGGCTCTGGCTCGTCGGAGTTGTGGCGACGATCTGGTGCTGTCGCGCTGCAGCTGGTGTTGGCAGCGGGCGACGCTCGACGCTCGGCGGTGGTTTAAGCTCGTCGTAGGTGTGGCGACGGCGGTGGTTCTTTCGCGGTTGCAGCTGATGCTGGAAGCTGCTGGCTCAGTTTTCTTCCTGTCAACGGTGGTCTGCTCTTGCAAAACCCTGTAAGAGTCTTTTACTTGAGTGTTTATACTCAATTTTTTTAATGCTCTGAGTTTGGATCGACTCAGGCTCTGGGCTCCTACCCAGCTTTTCTTCTTTGCTCTGAGTTTGGATCACTCAGGATCACTCAGGCTCTGATACCAAATGTTGGAATTTTTTTTAATTGGAAGAACAACACTTTTTGAGAATTTAGAGGTTGTGTATCTAAATCTCGTTCTCCATTCTCTGATACCAATTCTCTTGTTCTGAATTGGGGAGAACTATTGAGTTTAGGAATTATGCTTCTCTAAAACTCGTCTCATTTTTTTTCATTAAGATTACATGGCTATTTATAGCCGGAAGGAATACAAACGTGACAATATAAAATACAACATTTTTGACAAACGCAATCCGCAATATTTGACGGATTGTTATTCAAACATTACTGCTTCTTTTGATTGCGGCTTCCTGTCGGTAATCACTTTGCCGCTTCTTTGGACTGAATGAGTTTAACGTTTAACAGAATTCCCATCATTGCCTAAACCCGAATTCCCATCATTCCCCAAGCCTACAATCCCGACACTGGAAAAGGCTGAGCAGCCAACACTTCCAAAGCCTGAGATTCCAGAATTGCCAAAGCCTAAAATCCCGGACCTCCCAAAACCTGAGGTGCCAACACTGCCAAAACCTGAGATCCCAGCATTGCCAAAGCCGGAGCTCCCGACGCTGCCAAAACCTGAGATTCCAAGTCTGCCAAAGCCTGAAGTTCCCAAATTGCCTGAGCTTCCAAAGGTCCCTGAATTTCCTAAGCCTACTTTGCCAGAGGGACCAAAATCTCCTTGATTTATATCAAGTGAACAAGTCTATCAAGAAATGGTCTATATATATATAATATATATGATGTAATTTTTATGAGTTTCTCTCTTGTTGTCTAGCATTTGTATGATTGTGATTTGTGGCTCACAGTTTACGTTTCCAGTGGTCCTTTCATAATCCTACGTAACATAAATACTACGTATATGAATATTTGATGCATTGTTTGATTATGAGTTCTCTTTCACAAGAATTGGATGAATATTGCTCTTCATATAGCACTTTTATTTATCACTAATGTTTTCAAATATTTCACACCACATAAAAATTCAATACACAATAACTCAACGAGACGTCCGTTCAGGGTTTAGGGTTTGCTGGTTTTTAGCTGCTTGCATTGGGCTGTCCCGAAATGTTAAAAAAACTAAAAATTAGAAGCATTGTGTAAAGAAAAAAGATTGGATCGATAGTTGATGAAAAAAAAAAGAAGAAAAAAAAGATACAAAAAAAAAGAAAAAATTTTAAAAAGCAATAAGTTTATACAAGGGGTGTTTTATGGTATTTTGTTTGAGACTTAGTCACAATTCGGAGAGTTTGTAGCTAGTTGCAGATAGTACTGAGCTGATTTCCATGGTTTTATTGGATTAGCCTTACTCATGGTGTTTGGAAGTCCAATGTTTGGTCTATTTTTGTTGATAGGAGAGATGAACAAGCTGGTCATTATAGTCTTGACAGAATTGGGCTTGGATTGTTCTATGTCTATCCTTCACTCCATTCTAATTGGTTTCTTACCCCCACCTTTGGCCTTTCTTACCCTATCCTTCGTCCTTATGTTTTTTTCAATACGCTGGTTTTAGAGTTCTATGTAGGGGAGTTGTGTTCTTTTCAAGCAAGTTCATGGGTTTGTCTTTGGATCCATCATTCCCACGGCTATGCTCTCTCTTGAGATGTTATATCTACCGGGATGGACGCTGTTCTGGTTGATAGTGAAACTCAGTGTTTCCCATTTTTGAAGAAAGAAGGACGAATGAAATACTGTTGCAACAATATTACAATGAATTAAGACCGTTGCTGCCTCGGATGGATTGTTGCTGCTTTATTTACGGGTCTCGAACCGGACGTGTCACTAGCTGTCGGATGTGGTCGCCTCTAGTTGTCGGATGCTGCTAGTCGCCGCTGCAGGTAGTCGTAGCTATGCCTCTCTGCTGTTGATATATAGATAGAGACGGATTTGGTTTCGCCTTTGAAGTCTACTGCCAAAGCCTAAATGATGCTGGTGTCTTGTTACCATTGCTTGATGCTGCTAAGTGATGTTTCATTCTATGTTGTGTGAGGAGAGTTGCTGCTTAGTGTTTATTTGTGGGCAACTGTTTTCATGCCCAGTTTGTTGGGCGCTGTGCCGCCTTGTCTATGGTTGACATTATATAATTTGGAATGGATATGAAACATAATTTTTCCTCAAAAAAAACTCAACGAGACAAAGACAACCCACAATCTCAAACAATATGATGTCTCAATTACTAAGATATAGGGACGAGGACTTGCCCAAGTGCCAGTCCTCATCCTATATTATGTGCTCATTTTTGTTGTTTTTTGTAATTAGATATTTTGCCAAGATTACATAAACATTTTATATTGGACACATTAGTTTTTTTGTTGGTGAGAAACCCTATATTAAGTCTATAGGGTTTTGCTCATGCAAAAAAAAAAAAAAAAAACCGATCTCATCCAAAAAGAAAAAGTGCATAGGGTTTTAGCATGCTTGATCAGTCAATATGCTATTTCACATTCACATTATTGTTTGGTAAGCAACGTATGCTTAAGATTGACTCAGTCTACTCAAATGTACAATGTGTATATGTTATCAAATTTACTATTACTATCTGATGGTATACTATTTAATTATACTTATTTGCTAATCAAATCTAGTGATCAAATATGTTATTTGTGGTATGAAGCCAATTAATCCATCAATAGTACAATATTTTTTTGCAAAAGATCACGTAATAGTATCATATATTGAACAGTATATATGTATTTCACATGACCCACCCTAGCAATCAAACAATTTATGTCCACTGCGGCATTAATTAAGCCATCGCCGAATTCATTTAAAAAATTAAGGGATTAGTAAGAGAGTGTCTACAGACAGTAATTAACTACATAGTTCACCTATTTGACTACAGTAAGTGCAACCACAGTAATACTACAAATTAAACAAGGATTAACGAGAAGTACCAAATCATGTCAAAAAAAAAATAAATAAATAAAAATAAAAAAAAAATTGAAAGTTAGTGTTATGCCGCAATGGCATCTATTTTCTAATTTCATCTTTTATATTTAAATTAAAGCACATCTATAATTAAAAAGCCACCCATCGAATATCTAACAGTTGGAAAGAAAGAAGCTGCAGGAGAGTAAGGAATGACAAGGACTCTTGTAAGAACAATAACAGTTAGGTGAACAATCGGCCATCCATAAATATATGCATCCAGTTACAAAACCAAAACAATAATGCGTAATCTATATACAGATCCATCACTTCAATTCATGTTCAAAATGGGACTTTTCTTACCAAACCACCTTGCATGCATGGAGTCAAAAGTCAAAAGTCAAAAGTCAAAACCCATATATGCATGCATGAGAACTGAGCAGATGCATAGTTGGGAAGAATGGCCACTAGGAAGTTGAACCAATTCAATCTCCCCAGTCCCCACCATTCACCAAATTAAAAACAACATATATGCACAATTCTCATCATGCATCGTACGTCTATAAAACCCTAAAAACGCAAAAATCTCAATTCATAACGACGACCAGAAGAAAAGAAAACAAAATTGTAGTATGTCATTAAGCAATATGGGATTCCGAGGCCAAAGTTTCTTTTTCCTTTTGCTGCTCGGTACTGTGCTATCATCAATGGCAGGAAGCGCGGAGGCTACACGCCAACTCCTGGACTTGGCTTTGCCTGAGATTCCCAAGCCTGAATTACCAAGTATTCCAAAGCCGCAGCTGCCTGAGTTCCCCAAGGTTGAATTCCCGAAGTTGCCTAAACCTGAGATTCCCTCTTTCCCTAAGCCCGAGATTCCAGAAATGCCAAAACCTAAAATCCCAGAACTCCCAAAACCTGAGCTCCCGACACTGCCAAAACCTGAGCTGCCAAAGCCTGAAGTTCCCAAATTGCCTGAGCTTCCAAAGGTCCCTGAATATCCTCACCCTACTTTGCCAGAGGGACCGAAATCTCCCTGATTTGCATCAAGGAAAAAGTCATCAAGAAATTGGGTCTCTGATACACAAATTCTATGGCATAAGTCCAGTATGATTTATTAGGGATTGTCTGTGGCTGTCTAGCATTTGTCTTGGTTATTTCTCATTCGGGTTCAGCCATTACATGTGGTTATATACGATTGTGTCACACAATTTATGTGTCCTGTTGCAATTTATGTTTCCATGTAAGATACACACTGCCTATTTATTTATGAATATATGCTTCCATGCAATTTATGTTTCCATGTAGTATATGCATTGGTTGATGATATATGCTCTTATGCTTCCATTTTTAATCCAAATGCAGCACTTTTATCAAACATGTTTTCTGTCATAGGAAACTCACCTAACAAAAACTGAGCAAGACAAAGAACAACACAAAAGTTGTAAAATCTCAACGTAAACTAGACTTAAAATTCATACCAGGATGACATTAGACCCAAATATAATTAATTTAATTTAGGAAAAACGAGATTTTACTCGATCGAAGATTATACTCCAATAAAAGTTGCACAATCAATTAGGTTGATTTGGATGGGAGGATTTGGATTCAAAGAGGGATATGGGGAAGAGATTTGGCATGACTCTCATTTTTTAGGGGAATATGAAATTCACCCTAAATCACTTAAAAAGTAGAATTAAAGTGGGGGAAGGTGATTTGAAAAATCCATTCACAAATCCTTTATTAATCCAAACAAGTGGCAGAATTGAATTTAATCGTGTGGATGTTAAATACCCCAAATCCATTCGTTCAAATACAACCTTAGGGTTAGTACTAAACTACTAATCCAAACAAGACATGTAGTATATAGTTGTGATATATTGGAATGTTTTGTGATGTATTTATAGGATATTGTAATACTTACCTAGTCGTATTCATTAATTTCAACAAACATTTCATATTGTCCAATTGCAATAACTCTATCATTAAAAATTATCACCAAATACTATTTAATCACATTAAAAATTTGCTAATATTTTAATTTAGCATGCTAGTCTATCCCACACTTATATTTGCTGAATATTTTAATTTAACATGTACTAAGCTCCATGAGTAGGATTAATTCATTTCCAAATTTGTGATTGATGAACCACTTCTAAACCCGTCATCGATCGGTTTCATGTGGGGCCCAGAACGAAAAAGGCCCATCTCTTAAAAGAAATTAATTTTTTTTGGCACGATTTATCATTTAAGTTTAAAATACATACTTTATTTCATAATTTTTATGTTTGTATATATTAAAATATTAACTGTTAAAAAAATTCATTAGATTCTATGCTTTAAAAAGTATAACATTAACGAGTAATTATAACTCTTAATTACTGGTAAAGTTAGACTTTTAACTAAATAAATTTTATAAAAAGTTTTAAACAACAAAACTTAAAATTAGAGTTTAGATATCGGTTTTTAAGAAGGTAAAAGTTCAAGGGCCTGTTTGGGAATTAGCTGTTAGTTGTTAACTGATTATATAAGTAATAAATTAGTTAAAATTAACTGTTTGACATTTTTTAGGCCAACTTTTTGCCGAGAATAAACTAAATCCAAAATAATGCTATTGCAACAGTTTCAAAGAGCTGATTGAACACTATTTTAAATTATTTTATCTTTTTAAATAAACTAATTTATTTCTAATTGCCTAAAATAAGCTAATTTCAATTAATTGTTTTGCCAAACAAGGAACTTAGAGTGTAGCTTTTTACAAAAGTCAAAGGAAGTATTTAATAGCCTAATTTGTGTGGCTTGAAATACCACAAACATTTGCGACACATAAGTGTCAATGTTTATAAACAAAAAAACAAAAAAACGAAGTCTTTAATATTTTTAGATTCTTAGGAGTTCATATTTTAAAAATTAATTCTAAAACTCCAAAAGAAACATCAAACTCTAATAAATGCTTAAATTTTAGAGCCTAGAAATGCTAATAATAACTTCATGTGACAGCCTAGAAATTTTAGGACATTCAAGAAGTTTCAAAACATCTACAGACTGTAAAAAAAATAAACCAGGACATTATATTACCTATAGGCAACATGATCATCAAACAAAAGAAAGCACGCAGCAGAAAACACTTGGAAAGGACTCTATTATGTAAGAAAGATTTAGGTGAATAATATATGCCTGTTCCCAAACCAAAACAAATGCATTATGCATAATCTACACAGATGATGAATAAGTCCCATTTCTTTTCAAAATGTTGCTTTTCTTACCAAACCGCTTTGACGTTTCAACACATGAGTATTCTATGAAGCCAGCTGTTGCTCTTACATAGAATCAACAATACAAAAAGGACTTATAAGAATGCCTGTGTAGATGAAAAAAATAAGTGAGCAGATGCATAGTTGGAAGAATGAGACCATTAGGAAGTTGAACTAACTCGATCTTCCTCTCAGCAACCAGTGCACACTCCATCAGTTGTCTATAAAACCGAAGCACCACAAAGATACTCGATGCACCACTTGGCAAACGAAAAGAAGACAAGCATAAGCATATTTTGTAATCATCTTGTGCCTCAGCTTTAGTTTTAAGCAATGGGATTTGGAAGCCAAAGTTGTTTTCTCTTTTTAATGCTCATTGCATTATCATCAATAGCAGGAAATACACAGGCTGCGCGCCAACTGCTGGAGTCGCCTTTACCTGATATTCCCAAGCCTGAATTACCTGTTCCACAGGTTCCGAGTATTCCAAAACCGGAGTTGCCTGCATTGCCAAAACCAGAGCTGCCACCGTTGCCTAAACCAGAGCTTCAAACATTACCCAAGCCAGAATTCCCAACATTGCCTAAAACTGAGCTTCCATCTTTCCCCAAGCCAGAGGTTCCAGCATTACAAAAGACTGAGCAGCCACCACTGCCAAAGCCGGAGATTCCAGAATTGCCAAAACTTGAAATTCCACAACTCCCGAAACCTGAGATCCCAAAACCTGAACTCCCAACATTGCCAAAACCGGAGATCCCAGAACTGCCTAAACCTTAGGTCCCAACATTGCCAAATATGCCGAAGCCTGAAGTTCCCAAAGTTCCTGAGCTCCCAGAAGTCCCTGAATTTCCTAAACCTACTTTGCCAGATGGACCAAAATCTCCTTGATTTGCATCAAGGAAGAAGTTATAAGAATTGGGTCTCTGATACCTAAATTATATGGCATGAGTGAAGTCTGATTTGTTATGGAGTTTATGTGGTTGTCTAGCGTTTGTCTAGTTGTTTCTAATTCAGCTTCAGCCATTACATGTGGTGATTGTGTCACACAATTTATGTTTCCAGTTGTAATTCTTATTCATATGTAAGATGCACACTACTTTTTTCTTATTTATTTATGTACATTTGCAGCATTGGTTGATTATGCTCTTTTCTTCCATTGATATTCAAATGAAGAACTCTTATCCAACATGATTTGAGAAATAGCAGCTAATCCAACAAAGCTGAGCAAGACAAAGATCACTCACATAATATCAAGTCTAAACCCTTACCAAAGGCTTGTAAAAATTTCAAGATTTGATGCCAATTAATAATATTCATTCTATCCTAAACATATTTATAAATTCGTTAGCTTCGTGCTTGAACAAACTTGGGCTTTTATGAAATATATACCAACAAACTACAGAGGCAATAGGTTGCAGTTCTTTTCTCTATAGATTCCGGCCGGTGTAAGTGTTTGATTGTTAGGTACATCATCAATGAACTGAGACACCAAATGTATCATCAAATTGTGCTCTAAAAAGATCATGTTGCAATAGGAAAATTTCTTTTTGCTCTTTTTAAGTTAATATACTATGATGGGGATGTGATGTTATTAGGCCAGGATGGTACACAATAATGGAGGAATAGTTTGGTGATTCTGAATTCCATTCAAGTTCCCATTCCCTTTGGTATAAATTTATGCCAAGGAATTCCTTACAAAGTTCACATTTTCATGAACTACATTCATTTTATAAAGTATTGGTGATTCTCTCCCTATAGGATTCGAATTCCCTATTCTAAGTTTGAAAATTAAAAACTTGGCTACTAGCCTAACCGCCAACCCCATTCACTATACAATAGATATTTAAACTGGTTATGTTCTCATAAATAATTTTTAGCTGAGCCATAATCTTCTTTAATTGTTTAAATGTAATACTAGTATTTTGCCTTTTTCTTGAAAAAACATTACATTGCCATTTATGTTTATAAACAATTCTTTCTAGCCCCCAAGAAATTCTAGTTAAAATCTTGACACTCAATAATGAACCTTACTACAGAATCCCATCACTTTGTCTCCATTATCTTTTCCAATACTGGTTAGGAACTGAGGTTGGATGGGGCCTTCTGGTAAGCTAGCCAAACACCAAAGCTCACCTACTAAATATAAACATTGTGTTTTTATTCCATAGAGTTGATTGTAAGTGTCACATACAAGCTCGAGTCAACATTTGATAACAGATTATAAGAGAGCAGAGAAGACTTGACTAGGATTCTCTGTAAGAAGAAGAATTAGTTGAACAATTAGCCAGTTTCAAACCAAAACAAATGCACAATCCATACGGAAGGGTTCTCATTTCTTTCCCTTCATATTCAGAGTGGGGATTTTCTTAACAAACTGATTTGTAATCTAAACCCATGAAAATTCTATGAAACCAGTTGCTGGTCTAACATAATTGCATGATGCAAAAAGAAATTTCAAAAGCATATGAGAAAGCAGATAAACTAACCCGCTCTTCCTCCCAACAAGGCAACAACCGATGCACAACACAACAGGCCACAAGTGTTTATCATCATGCATCTTCTATAAAATCATCGCTGCACAAGAAACTCAATGCATCACTCAGATAACAAGAAAAGAAAAGCATTGCATCAAAGAGAACTCATACCTCAAATTAGTATCAATGGGATTTGGAAAACAGAGTTCCCTTTTCTTTTTACTGCTCTTTGTGTTATCATCATTGGCAGGAAATGCCAATGCCGGGCGCCAACTCCTAGAGTCGGCTTTACCTGAGATTCCTAAGCCTGAAATCCCGAGCTTACCCAAGCCAGAGCTGCCAACGTTGCCAAAACCAGAGCTCCCATCTTTCCCCAAGCCGGAGATTCCAACACTACAAAAGACTCAGCAGCCAGCACTACCAAAGCCAGATATTCCAGAATTACCAAAACCTCAAATCCCAGAACACCCAAAACCTGAGCTTCCGACATTGCCAAAACTTGAGATCCCAGAATTGCCAAAACCCCAGCTCCCAACACTGCCAAAACCTGAGTTGCCAAATCTGCCAAAGCATGAAGCACCCAAATTGCCTGAGCTTCCAAAGGTCCCTGAATTGCCTAAACCTACTGTACCAGAGGGACCAAAATCTCCTAGTTTCCATCAAGGGAGAAAGTGATAAAAAAAAAAAAAATCAGGCATTCAAGATTTAATTTCTACAGAACGAGTCTGGCATGATTTCATTTGGAGCTTTTGAGATTGTCTGCCATTTGTCTAGTTATTTGTTTCCCATTCAGTTTCTACCATTACTTGTGGTGATTGTGTTACACAATTTATGTTTCTACTGGTGATTCATATGGCTTGTAAGATACACACTACTTATTTATGAATTTTTGCCACATTGTTTGATTCCTGCTTTGTCCATTGATATTCAACTGAGTTTTGCCCTTGACGGCACTGTTGTTTTTTTCAACTGGTTAATACACACAACATGCCTTATAGGAACTGAACGAGGCAAAGAAGACACAAATAATTCTAAGTATCAACTCCAAACATCAGAGAACTTAGCAAGGTTTTAAAACACCCTAAAAACTATTTCAAGATTTGAGCCCAATTAACGATATACTATCCGAAAATTAGTTATGATTGACAATGGGAACAAGCGAGTTTGCAATGTAAACTTGAAGAAGCTCAAGGTTTCAGTTCTTATCTTGATTATTGTTAATACATTGTTTTGATAACCTAACTGTGTACTTTTCATTGAGATGATCTACATGTGTTAGCACATTCCAATAACGACGACAGACATTTATCTCTGCTAGAGTTTACTTGTATTGTATTCGTTTATAT
This sequence comes from Hygrophila difformis, assembly GCA_030278955.1. Classification (NCBI taxonomy): domain Eukaryota; kingdom Viridiplantae; phylum Streptophyta; class Magnoliopsida; order Lamiales; family Acanthaceae; genus Hygrophila; species Hygrophila difformis. The sequence continues at coordinate 9,460,130 of JAOANR010000011.1, forward strand.
AGTGCTGAGTCTGTAATCTTGAGTAGTGTTCTTAGTGATTTTATTTTTACTTTTAGAGATTTCAGATAGAGAGAGAGTCTTGTATTTTTGTTCTTCAAGATTTCATAGAGATATTTTTAGAAGAACAAGATTTGTGTTTGAGATTACATTGGAATATCTGAAGATATTGCGATCTTCAACATTCAAGAAGTTCTGGAGGAATTCAACGATCAAGATGAAAGCCATGAAGAATGACGAACAACGTTTGTGCCTTTGAAGATTCCGTTTAGGGTGAGTTCCCTACAGACGCGTTGAGGGGGAGTCTCAACGACGCTGGCTCGACTGGATTGAATCATCTAGTGGTAGAGATTGGATTCAGGTTTAAGCATTCGTTAGTGTGTTTGTGTTCTTGGTTTTTTAGTCTAGTAAAGGTCCCCTGGATTGGTATCCCCCAGACGTAGGTCGGAAGGACCGAACTGGGTTATCAAATTGTTGCGTTCTTTACTGCTTTCGTAATTGCATAGTTATAACACATTGATAACAACCATAACTGAATCTTGAGGTATAAGGGGACCTACAAATTGGTATCAGAGCGAGTTCTCTAACGTAATTGAGAAAATCCATTCATTCAAGATTCAAGAATCATGAGCCGAGAAGGAGCGTCTAACACTCGTCCGCCATTGTTCGATGGAAGCGATTATATGTATTGGAAAGCTAGGATGCGGAATTATCTTTTGGCACAAGGAGATGGTGTTTGGGATTCAGTTCTGGAACCATGGACTCAACCAACAAGAGAGGTTCGCACTGGTGAAGGAGAAACGGCGACAACCACAATTCGACTTGCAACCAATGCCGAACTCACACAGGCCGAGAGAACTGCAAGATCAGCGAATTACACAGCTCTTAATGCTATCAGCGGTGCTATGGATGAAGCGCAATTCAGGATGATCGCTAATTGTACATCCGCCTACGAAGCTTGGAATTTCTTGGAAACTCAACATGAAGGTTCTGAGGATGTCAAGACAACCCGTCTACAGCGCATTGAATCGATCTTTGACAGTTTGAGGATGACAAATGATGAGGATATCACATCATATTTTGGAAGATTTCAAGATATCGTGAATCAGGCCACAGCTCTTGGTATGACTTTTGAAGGATCAAAGCTCGTGAGGAAATTTCTTAGGACTGTTTCTAAGAAATACTATGCAAAAGTGGCAGCCCTTAAAGAAGTTGAGAAGATCAAGACAATGTCCTTGAGGGAATTGGTTGGTATTCTTCAAACTTATGAAATCAATCATTTAGCCTCAGAAAAATCGCACAAGAACATTTCATGCAAAGCCGAAGATAAACCTGCTGATGATTTTGAAGAGGAAGTTTCCTTACTCTCAAAAAGGATTGGAAAGATGCTTCAGAATAAGCATTTCAAGAAGTTTCAGAAGAAAAATCGTTGTTCTGACAACCCGGTGACGTTGGAGAAGCAGAACAACAGATTTGAAAAGAAATCTGATAGGAAGTTCAGAAAATTTAAGAAGAACAAAGATGTTGATAAGTCTGATAAATCTTCTGAGATTATATGTTTTGAATGTGAAGGAAAAGGGCATGTGAGAGCTGAATGTCCTACTACTAAGAAGAAGAAAAGGAAAGCGCTTCAAGCCACTTTGAGTGATGATTCTGAAGTTGAAGCTGAGAATGATCAATCATGTTATGATGAGGATGTTGTTGCATTTGTGACAGAGAAGCCAGTCCTACCCATTTTGAAGGTAACTCTGAGTCAATATAGTTAATTACTGACATTACTTCTATTGTTACAGCTGAATCACGTAGTCTCTATAAAGAACTAGTTGATATCTATGAAGAACTCAAAGAGGAGTATGATGAAGCTGTACAGGAGAATGAGCAGTTGTCGAAACAACTCACTGACATCAATCTGATTTTGGATAAAGCTGAAGCTGAAAAGCTTAAGGCTATTGATGATTTAAAAGTTCTTAAGGGAAAGTATGATGAAGAGAAACTTCAGGTTATTAGTTTGACCAAGGAGAAGGAATCATTCAGAGAGGAATCTATCAAATTGAAAATCCGAGTTGCTGACTTGGAGAAGATGACCAAAGGGAAAGGCACACTGGATGAAGTTCTGCCCATTGGAAAGAGCTACAGAGACATGACTGGTATTGGGTACAAGAATCAAGCATCTACTGGAAAAAGACTATTTGTTAGTGGTGGAAATTTGAATGCTGAATCAAGCTCACTGACACAACAGGATGTTCCTACATCACCTAAACGATGTAGAGACTGTCTCTATTGCCGCTTACCTGGTCACACAGCTGAAACTTGCATGAGAATTGTTTGTGATCTCATGAATTGTCGTCCAGTGGTCTGGCCCCATGAAGATTTAAAGAAAAAAATCATAATTCAAATGGAGTGGGTGCCTAAGAGAAAGGAGAGTCAATGCCTCGTTGTGCTATCATCACAACAACAACCACGGTCCAGAAAATGGTATTTCGATTCAGGTTGTTCAAGGCATATGACAGGTAGTAAGGATATTCTAAATAACTTTACAGATAAAGATTGTGGAGATGTGGTTTTTGGTGATGGTGCTAGAAGCAAAATCACTGGTTATGATAATGTAAAGAATGGTGAACTTTCTAAACTTTCTAAAGTTTATCATGTTGAAGGGCTTACTATTAATCTCATTTCAATTAGTCAATTATGTGATGAAGATTCTCTTGTTATTTTTAATAAGCATTTCTGTCAAGTATTTGATTGCAGGAGAGATAACATCATGACAGGCAAACGATCAAAGAACAATTGCTATACCTTGGAAGCTAATCTGGCACAAGCACTTGTAAGCAAGGATGACCTCACAAACTTATGGCACAAAAGGCTTGGACATCTCAACTATCAAACCTTGTACAAACTAAGTTGTTCAGCTGCTGTCAGAGGTCTGCCTAAACTACACAATAACAAAGATCTTACATGTGTGGATTGTACAAAAGTAAAGCAAACCCGAGCTCAACATAAGAAGACTGATGGAATCTCTACAGATCATTGCCTAGAACTGATTCATATGGATCTTATGGGTCCAACAGAAACTGAAAGCCTTAATGGCAAAATGTATGTTTTAGTTTGTGTTGATGATTTTTCGAGATTCACTTGGGTATGTTTTCTCAGGAGCAAAGATGAAACATTTCAACACTTTGAAAAGCTAAGCCTGAAATTGATGAATGAAAAGCAAACCAAAATCCAAAGAATCCGATCTGATCATGGATGTGAGTTTGAGAATCAGGAGTTTGAACTTTTCTGTAACAACCATGGAATTTTTCATGAGTACTCTACCCCAAAGACACCTCAACAGAACGGGATTGCTGAAAGGAAGAATAGAACACTTCAGGAGATGGCTCGTTTAATGCTACATGCTAGTACGCTTGGCAAGTCATTTTGGGACGAAGCAATTCACACAGCATGTCACATCATCAATCGTGTGTTGTTGAGACCTCACACTAACAACACTCCATATCAAATCTGGAATGGTAAAACTCCTACTATTAAATACTTTCATAATTTTGGATGTAAATGTTTTGTCTACAGGGATAGAGAGCAAATTAAGAAGTTTGATGCTAGAGCTAAGGAAGGTTGGTTTTTGGGTTATTCCAAAAACTCAAGAGCTTATCGAGTTTATCTAATTCAATCCAGAAAGGTTATTGAATCAGTAAATATCCTATTTGAGGATAAGTATGCTTTACCTAGAAAGGATGATGATGATATAGTTCCTAGTGTTGATACCGCCTCAGACAACCCTGTCGTTGGTACATCGAGTCAACAACCGTCTGAAGGGATAACAATTGATGATGATGAAGATACAGATGAGCAATATCCAGATCATGCTGATTTAAGTCCTAAAGTTTCTGTACCTAATAAGAGGAAAGGTCCAAGAGCTCTGAAACATCATTCACAACAAGATATTATTGGTGATCCAAATGCTCAGAGACAAACAAGGAATCAGAGGGCTGATTATAGAGAATTGGCTGGGATGAATTGCTTGGTTTCTAAGATAGAGCCGAAGAGTGGTTCGGAAGCACTAATGGATGAATATTGGATAGCAGCCATGCAAGATGAGTTGATACAATTTTAAAGGAATGATGTCTGGGAGTTGGTAAAACAGCCTTCAAACATCAATGTTATTGGCACTAAGTGGGTATTTAGGAACAAGACAGATGAACAAGGGAACATTGTTAGAAATAAAGCACGTCTTGTTGCTCAAGGTTTCACTCAGATTGAAGGAATTGATTATGGTGAGACATTTGCCCCTGTTGCTAGGATGGAAGCAGTCCGAATTCTATTAGCTTTTGCTTGTTCAATGGACTTCAAGCTATATCAACTCGACATCAAGACTGCATTTCTCAATGGGAAAATAAAGGAAGAGATCTATGTTGCACAACCGGCTGGCTTTGAGGATCCATCTAAACCTAATCATGTTTATCGGGTTAAGGGAGCTCTATATGGACTCAAACAAGCTCCAAGAGCCTGGTATGATAGGTTGTCTTCATTTCTCATCAACAATGGATACAAAAGAGGTAATGCAGATAAGACAATGTTTGTTAAACATCAGAACAACGATCTGATTGTTGCACAAGTATATGTTGATGATATCATTTTTGGAGCAATGTCAGAACAACTGAGAAACAACTTTGTGAAGTCTATGCAATCCGAGTTTGAAATGAGTATGATAGGTGAACTTACTTAGTTTCTGGGATTACAAGTGAAACAACAAGATGAAGGAATCTTTTTAAGTCAACAGAAGTATGCTCTCAACATGCTTAAGAGATTTAGTTTTCAAGATAGTAAGGTTGCTAGAACACCGCAAGGACAACAGCAAAAGCTTTCTAAGGATGATCAAGGAAACAAGGTAGATCAGAAGTTGTATAGAAGTATGATTGGAAGTCTACTTTATCTTACTGCTACTCGACCAGATATTTCTTTTAGCACTGGAGTATGTGTAAGATTTCAATCCAATCCAAAGGAGTCACATCTTAAAGCAGTCAAGAGGATTATGAGATACATCAAAGGAACTATTGGAATGGGAATATGGTTGTCTAACATGTAACACCCCGGATTTGATAACCCAGGCCGAGGTGTCACCGCCGCACCTCCCTAGCAAGACACGGTTTCTCCGAGCTTGCTAAAGAGATGCAAGGCTATGAGTGTTGGAAAATGTTTTAAAAGCAAGTCCGGAATTACTTAAAAATAATAATGTAACATCATCCATACATGATAAAAATAATAAGTTGCAGCGGAAGTTAAAATACAGGGCCAACATGGCCAAGACTCGGGTTACAAGCCCGTATGCACGTCATGCAAAACAAATAATTAAATGCCCAAGGTAATCCCCCGATGCATGATCATGCTCCGTACTCTGTAATGGAAAAATGACAACGGTTGTCAGTATAAAAATATACTGAGTAAGTTAATCCCTAACTAACAAATAAAAGGGGTTACAAGTGTTTAAACTAAAGATTTCGCTTATCGTACGGGAACTTAAAAATACATGACTTATTAGCAGCGGAAATTCATGATTAAAGAACTTAATTTAAAAAGCGAAATTTAAAGCCTAATTTAAGATGCATAAAATTTAAATACGTAATTGAAGGCAGGATAAATACGATTTAAGCATAATGAAACACTCACACGAGTCTTTTACTTTTCATCCCGTAAACTAAGAAGAGGACACCATACCGGGAGATCACTAACGAGGCAATCTCAACATAGGACCACTAACGAGGCAGTCCAAACAATGGGAGACCACTAACGAGGCAGTCTCAAAGATAGTAGGACCACTAACGAGGCAGTCCAAACAATGGGAGACCACTAACGAGGCAGTCTCAAAGATAGTAGGACCACTAACGAGGCAGTCCACAAATACAGCGCGCGAGATCACTAACGAGGCAATCTCAGATAGTAAGGAGACCACTAACGAGGCAGTCTCAAAGATAATGATAGTATGAAGATCGGCTCAGCCTAGTGAACGGGATTTTTCGAAAGTTCGTATTTCAAAGTTATCAAAAGATCGATATCGCGTTTTCATAGTTCGAGTTTTCTCAAGTTCGAAAAATCCTATTCGAGGCAGTTCACGCCTTTCTTAATTTAAAATTCGTCTTTTCTCCAAAAATTCTGAAATTTTTACAGTAATTCAAAAACACACACACGAACAACTTTCATGTTTTAAGTTTTTGGAAATAAGATTCCGAAGTGAGTTAAAATTTGAGTTTATTGCAAAGAATAATTTACGTCTTGAAAACTGTTGTCGTCACAGGTTCGTGTATCGCCGATTAAAAATTCATTTCAAAACCAATCGATGTGAAATTTTTACAGTAACTACACGACACATTAAGGAACAACTTTCATGTTTTAAGTTTTTGGAAATAATGAATTCTTGGTACTCAAAAATCGTGTGCAACACACTGCATACTCATGGCCCTTAAAACGATTTCAAAACAGTTCCAAAAACTTGGCCGATTGACATATCAAATGAACACCAAAATTCGTGAAATTTTGTAGGCATAATCTAGACACAATTATCTACAACTTTTGTTTAGAAATGCAAAGTTAAATCATTCGAAAAATGGGTGTAAAACATGCATCAAGTTGAATGAAGGAATCTGTTACAGATTTAAATCGTTCGGTTTGAAACAGAAAGTTCATGGCGAAAATTGGGATAGCAAAACTTAATGTCAATGGCTGAAATTTGGACACAAGATAGTTAAAGGTGTTAGGAACAACTTTTATGTTGAAAAGTTTTCGGTTTGAATTCCCGAAGGTCGAGTTTTTGGCGAGTCTTTAAAATTGGACGAAAATAGGGTTTTTGAAAACCGATTTTTGTTACAAGCCTATATCTCGAGATTTAAACAACAAACAACCGCATAAATTTGTGAGTAAGGTGTTAACTTACTTAGAATGATGATAGGGTCGCTGGATTGGGTTTCCGGACGTCCTAGGGTCACGACGAACGGCCAACTTATCCGATCGCTTTTTGTTCGTTTTCCGGCGGGAAATCGTAGTAAGGAAAAAGGGTTAGAATATGAGTTTCTGAGATCTATGGACGAATTGAAACTTTGTATAATAGCTTACCAAGAGTCTACAGGGCAGGGGCTTGTCCCGGTCGTCCCGTCGTCGCCGGAATACTCGCCGGAAAGTGGTGTCGAAGGAGTTTTGAACTTGGAGAGGGAAGATGGAGTGTCTAGGGTTTGTTTACTGAAAATAAGGGGTAGGGGGCGCCCAATACCGAGTTTATGCACTTCCCTACTGCTGGGATCCGTTTACCATCGAAGAGAATGTTAATTTAGGCAAGAAAATCGCCATGGAAGGAAAGTTTACACCTCCTGCACCTCTGGCGCGCTGGTGACGCGCACCTAAGCTTTTGTCCGCGCGGAGCACGCGTGGTCCGCCCTGAAGTCGCGACTCCTCTGTCCGCGCGGTGGCCGCGCGGCGGCGCGCGGAGGGCGCGGGCCGGCCGGACCGGCCGGTTCGGCGGTCCGCGTGGTCCGTCGGGTCTTTTCTTCTTTTCTCGATCGGGTTTCTATCCCCTACGTTTTCGGTTCGACTTTTCGGGTCATTTCTGGGGTTACGATTCCTTTCTAAATTTTATTTTGACTCCGATGAATTTCATATTCGAAACCTTGAATCCGTCGAGTTTGAATTCATCGTCTTAAGACTCCCGTGTAGTAATTTATCTGATTAAATTACTTCCGACTTCACGGGTTTTTGGAATTAAAATTCTTTTCCTTCTTGAATTTAATTCCAATTCTTTTAACTCGATTCATGGAATTTCTTCGGCTTCCTTTCCCTCTTTTATTCCATTTTGAGTTTTTGAATCTATCGGCGTTTCATTTCCGAGCAATAATTTATTGTAATAAATTATTTTCTTTTCGGAAATAAATTTTTATTTTGCTGTAAAAATCCCGGGTATTACAGTCTACCCCCCTTAAGAATCAACTTCGTCCCCGAAGTTGCGCCCTCGCTTTCTTTTGGGCTCAATTTAATGTTGGGGTATTTCCATCTACTTTCCACAAGAAATTTATCCCATTCCTTTGAACGTGAATTAAATTTCTCGGGTGTTACATCCTCTCCCCCTTAGGAATCAACTTCGTCCTCGAAGTTGGGCGTTAGCTCCTCGCGAGCTCGGACATTATTTGGTTGCGTGATTGTATAAGTGTGTGTTGTTGTCTGCTATTATATGACTGAACCCAGAATTGAAATTTCCAAGTTGCCTACGTACCCTGTGAAGGGATCAAGTCATTACGTAGTTCAAAACAATTTGAACTTGTTTATTTTTGATTGGATACAATTCGTCGAATCGAACTTTAAATAAACGCAGTTATCGATGCTTGGAAACTTCTTACGGTTGCTTGGGCCGAGTGGTCACGTCCTCTCTCCTGTTTATGTTTTCTATTCGCGTCCGGCAGTCACGCAGCCGATGACCTTGTCGACCGCACCGAAGGCATGATCCAGGCTGAGGGCATCCTCTCGCATAGTGTGGTTTACCACACTTTGGACATGGTGGCGCATAGTCACCATGGTTGAAGACTATCCCCTTGTTTCGTCCATTTTCGTTTTGATGTGGTCGGTTCGAGTTTCTACGGAAATGATCCTCATTCCTCTTGTATCGTCCTTGTGGTTCTTGGTTAATCCCATCTACCGGTTTCCGTTTCAGTCCTTGAACTCGTGCAACCGCTACTGCACGGTCATACACAGCTTGTAGGTTAGGGTAGTGCTCACCCGTGATCACCTCTCTAATAGATAGGTTCAGTCCTGTCTCGAACTTCTGTGCCTTCTCTACATCAGTTGGCACCAGTCTCGCCGAGAACCGCACCAACTCCTTGAAACGGTTATAGTATTCTTGGACCGTTTTTCCTCCTTGCCTCAGTGTCAGAAATTCCTCGTACATGGCAGCCTTCGTGCTCATGGGATAAAAATGATCCCTAAGCAGATCCGTGAATTTTGACCATGTGTAGGGCTCGTCGTACTCCGCCAGTTTCCCTTGGGTGGCTTGCCACCAATCGTCCGCCTCGCCTCCTAAGTAGTATGAGGCTACGTGAACCTTTTCCCCGTCGGGGCATCTTACGGCGTTCAACAGCTTATCGAACGTCCGTATCCATTCTTCTAGCCGAGCCGGGTCCTCCTCGCCGGCGTAGTGAGGTGGTTGGTAAGGGTTTACCAAGGCTAAATAGTTGACTCGGGTTACCGGTGGTGGTATACCCGCTTGTGCCCGTTGCACTTCAGCATTTCCTAATACTACGAGAACTTCCTCGACAGTCCTTAGACGCTCATCCATATTGTTGGGAACATGAGGCACTCGCCCTCCTACGTTCTGAGGGATCTCATTATTGTTCGGTGTGTTGGGGAGGTCAGCGTTAGTGTTGTTTGGAATTTCCTTTCTCGATTTTCCCTTAGGTGCCATTTTCTGTTATCAACGCACGTGAAGATGAGTTTCTAATCTAAGGTAAGTTAGCGTTCCAGAAAATCTATAAGGTAGGATTGGAAAGAGGTAATAGATAGGAGAATGCTAAACTTAGGTGATCAAATTATAAGACTGAGGCAGAATTAGTTTAAAGCAAACGCTTCTAAGTCAAGGTCATGACCAATTTGAAGGTAAGAGTTTTGACACTGTTAATTCACATAAAATAAAAAAAAATTAGCGCGATATTCATGTATGTATGTATGCGAATGCATGTATGCTTTATTCAATGCTACCCCAACCCCGAAAAATATTTTCGTGACTTTAAAAACTTGTTGGAAAAATTTCTATGCATATGTAAATATTTTCCATGGGTTTAAAATAAATTTTGTTCCATGGAAATAAAACTTAAAATTTAAATAATAATAATGGTACTTAAAAATTTTAAAATAATATTAATATTTGTTTAAAAATCTTGGGCCTCTATATTGGCCAAAATAATAATAATAATTTAAAAAAAATATTTCCGGGCTCTGATACCACTCTGTAACACCCCGGATTTGATAACCCAGGCCGAGGTGTCACCGCCGCACCTCCCTAGCAAGACACGGTTTCTCCGAGCTTGCTAAAGAGATGCAAGGCTATGAGTGTTGGAAAATGTTTTAAAAGCAAGTCCGGAATTACTTAAAAATAATAATGTAACATCATCCATACATGATAAAAATAATAAGTTGCAGCGGAAGTTAAAATACAGGGCCAACATGGCCAAGACTCGGGTTACAAGCCCGTATGCACGTCATGCAAAACAAATAATTAAATGCCCAAGGTAATCCCCCGATGCATGATCATGCTCCGTACTCTGTAATGGAAAAATGACAACGGTTGTCAGTATAAAAATATACTGAGTAAGTTAATCCCTAACTAACAAATAAAAGGGGTTACAAGTGTTTAAACTAAAGATTTCGCTTATCGTACGGGAACTTAAAAATACATGACTTATTAGCAGCGGAAATTCATGATTAAAGAACTTAATTTAAAAAGCGAAATTTAAAGCCTAATTTAAGATGCATAAAATTTAAATACGTAATTGAAGGCAGGATAAATACGATTTAAGCATAATGAAACACTCACACGAGTCTTTTACTTTTCATCCCGTAAACTAAGAAGAGGACACCATACCGGGAGATCACTAACGAGGCAATCTCAACATAGGACCACTAACGAGGCAGTCCAAACAATGGGAGACCACTAACGAGGCAGTCTCAAAGATAGTAGGACCACTAACGAGGCAGTCCAAACAATGGGAGACCACTAACAAGGCAGTCTCAAAGATAGTAGGACCACTAACGAGGCAGTCCACAAATACAGCGCGCGAGATCACTAACGAGGCAATCTCAGATAGTAAGGAGACCACTAACGAGGCAGTCTCAAAGATAATGATAGTATGAAGATCGGCTCAGCCTAGTGAACGGGATTTTTCGAAAGTTCGTATTTCAAAGTTATCAAAAGATCGATATCGCGTTTTCATAGTTCGAGTTTTCTCAAGTTCGAAAAATCCTATTCGAGGCAGTTCACGCCTTTCTTAATTTAAAATTCGTCTTTTCTCCAAAAATTCTGAAATTTTTACAGTAATTCAAAAACACACACACGAACAACTTTCATGTTTTAAGTTTTTGGAAATAAGATTCCGAAGTGAGTTAAAATTTGAGTTTATTGCAAAGAATAATTTACGTCTTGAAAACTGTTGTCGTCACAGGTTCGTGTATCGCCGATTAAAAATTCATTTCAAAACCAATCGATGTGAAATTTTTACAGTAACTACACGACACATTAAGGAACAACTTTCATGTTTTAAGTTTTTGGAAATAATGAATTCTTGGTACTCAAAAATCGTGTGCAACACACTGCATACTCATGGCCCTTAAAACGATTTCAAAACAGTTCCAAAAACTTGGCCGATTGACATATCAAATGAACACCAAAATTCGTGAAATTTTGTAGGCATAATCTAGACACAATTATCTACAACTTTTGTTTAGAAATGCAAAGTTAAATCATTCGAAAAATGGGTGTAAAACATGCATCAAGTTGAATGAAGGAATCTGTTACAGATTTAAATCGTTCGGTTTGAAACAGAAAGTTCATGGCGAAAATTGGGATAGCAAAACTTAATGTCAATGGCTGAAATTTGGACACAAGATAGTTAAAGGTGTTAGGAACAACTTTTATGTTGAAAAGTTTTCGGTTTGAATTCCCGAAGGTCGAGTTTTTGGCGAGTCTTTAAAATTGGACGAAAATAGGGTTTTTGAAAACCGATTTTTGTTACAAGCCTATATCTCGAGATTTAAACAACAAACAACCGCATAAATTTGTGAGTAAGGTGTTAACTTACTTAGAATGATGATAGGGTCGCTGGATTGGGTTTCCGGACGTCCTAGGGTCACGACGAACGGCCAACTTATCCGATCGCTTTTTGTTCGTTTTCCGGCGGGAAATCGTAGTAAGGAAAAAGGGTTAGAATATGAGTTTCTGAGATCTATGGACGAATTGAAACTTTGTATAATAGCTTACCAAGAGTCTACAGGGCAGGGGCTTGTCCCGGTCGTCCCGTCGTCGCCGGAATACTCGCCGGAAAGTGGTGTCGAAGGAGTTTTGAACTTGGAGAGGGAAGATGGAGTGTCTAGGGTTTGTTTACTGAAAATAAGGGGTAGGGGGCGCCCAATACCGAGTTTATGCACTTCCCTACTGCTGGGATCCGTTTACCATCGAAGAGAATGTTAATTTAGGCAAGAAAATCGCCATGGAGGGAAAGTTTACACCTCCTGCACCTCTGGCGCGCTGGTGACGCGCACCTAAGCTTTTGTCCGCGCGGAGCACGCGTGGTCCGCCCTGAAGTCGCGACTCCTCTGTCCGCGCGGTGGCCGCGCGGCGGCGCGCGGAGGGCGCGGGCCGGCCGGACCGGCCGGTTCGGCGGTCCGCGTGGTCCGTCGGGTCTTTTCTTCTTTTCTCGATCGGGTTTCTATCCCCTACGTTTTCGGTTCGACTTTTCGGGTCATTTCTGGGGTTACGATTCCTTTCTAAATTTTATTTTGACTCCGATGAATTTCATATTCGAAACCTTGAATCCGTCGAGTTTGAATTCATCGTCTTAAGACTCCCGTGTAGTAATTTATCTGATTAAATTACTTCCGACTTCACGGGTTTTTGGAATTAAAATTCTTTTCCTTCTTGAATTTAATTCCAATTCTTTTAACTCGATTCATGGAATTTCTTCGGCTTCCTTTCCCTCTTTTATTCCATTTTGAGTTTTTGAATCTATCGGCGTTTCATTTCCGAGCAATAATTTATTGTAATAAATTATTTTCTTTTCGGAAATAAATTTTTATTTTGCTGTAAAAATCCCGGGTATTACATAACAGATCTGATCTAGACTTAATTGGATATACAGATTCAGATTGGGCAGGATGTTGTGATGACAGAAGATCAACAACCGGAGGATGTTTTTATCTTGGGAACAACCTAGTATCTTAGTTTTCAAGGAAACAGAACATAGTAGCACTCTCTACAGCAGAAGCTGAATATATAGCAGCTACTTGTTGTTGTTCTCAGTTAATGTGGATGAAGCAAATGCTTGACGACTATGGAGTTAAGAAGGAAGGTTTCAAGGTTTTTCGTGACAATACCAGCGCGATTAACATCTCAAAGAACCCTGTTCTTCATAATCGTAGCAAACATATTAATATAAGGTATCATTTTATAAGAGATCTAGTTGAAGACAATGCGTGCAATATTGAACACATAGGGACGTTAGAACAACGGGCTGGCATCCTTACTAAAGCACTCGACGGTGAAAGGTTTGAAACACTTAGATCTATTGTAGGCCTTTGCTATTCTAATTAATTCTGGTCAATGTTTATGTTTATTTTACATTTTACACTTGATCTAGCCCATGAGTTTTGTAGGCCCAATATACTTTTTGGATAAAGTTTGGAGAAACCGTCGTCCTACAATAATGATGACTGCAGAACTGACACCATCACTCACGTCGCACGTCACAGGGAAAACCGTCGTCTCTCTCGCCTCTTCGTCTTCAGTTTTCTCTCTTTAAATCAATACTTTGTGTTTCGTTTTATCACATTTCAGTCCTGAGTTTGAGTTTTTCAGTTTACACCAAGTAATGGCTTCGTCTTCCTCAACAAACCACCCCAAAAGGTCACCGATCAAGCCCTTACCTCTTCGGGACCACCCATTACCTCAGAAATTCCTAATCCTTCTGAGAATGTCACTGAGGAACATAATGCTACACCCGAAAACCCTACTCAAACCACTGCTGAAACTCAAATGACCGAGTTTGCAGAAGATGCTGAGCCTTTAGTCACCATGTACCCTTCTCCTCCTCGGAATTCACCTTAAAACTCTCTTCAGGATCCTACTCAAAACCCTACAGAGGAATCTACTGAAAATCCAACTGAAAACCCCTCTAATCCTACTGAAACTGGAGCGGAAAATGCAAATGCTGAAGATGACCCCATTTTGCCGCACGATGAACCAGAGGTTCCTGATCAAGCTGGTGTTCAAACAGAGGTTCGACGACCTGCTACCAGATCCACTCAGAAAAAGAAGCGAAACACTTCAACTAGCGATGTTGGCACACCAGCCAAACGACCGAGGACTCGAAGGACACCAGAGAAGTCACAAAGAGACTTACGATCTCAGAGGGCGTTCAATATGACCTATTTCACTAAGGAAATGATGCTGTTTGGGACAAAGGACCTTGTCAACAGGAAGTTTATTCCAGAAGAGACATTTGTTCATGCTACTTACACTGACATAGGGTTTGATGAGTTTCTTGAAGAGAGACACTTGCTGAAATGGGCACGAGTCTTTAAAGCCTACTCTCCAACTTTGGTCAGAGAGTTCTACGCCAATCTGCACCCTGATGTTCTGAACAAAAAATATCCTTGGTTCGGTAAGATGTACATTCGAGGCAAGTTTATTGATCTAACCCCTGGTGTTATCAATGCGTTGTTAGAACTTGCGCCCAACGACGACCTTGGAGATCCTCTGGAATATCTACCTCATTCCCCTGCTGACATTGCTTACACTATCTCAAATCAGAGGGCATTTGATTTTGGACGACATAAATGTAGTGTTTCAGATATGACTATGAAGTTCCACTGCCTGTTCTATCTGTGTCGTGCCAACATTCTACCGACATCCAATGCTTCACAACCTTCTCTTGAGATGGGTAAACTTTTATTCTGTATTGATTCCGGTATTGAACTAATGAATTTTGGACTTCTTGTTCTGAAAAGAATGCTAGGTTATACTCGTGATTTAATCACAAAGTCTGCTAGTCTACCATACCTTGCTCTTATAACCCTTCTACTGCACCACAATGGAGTTAAGACGAAGAAGGATGATCTGATCAAGATCAATGTGCATTCACCTTTTACTGACCTTCGTGACAAGCACAACGACTTCAAGGAAGGACCACCACCATCTGGCGCTGATCTTATACAGCAAATCAAGTCTGAGTTGCTTGTTCTGAGTGACAAACAGACCAAAATTAGCCAAGAAGCGATAGCCACCAAGCGTAGGATTGCTCAAATTGTGAGTATGCTTCTAGGCTCACTATCTCTTACTCGCAAGGCTTCTTCAATTGGAGCTCGTTCTGAGGAGCAAAATCCATTTGCTGATGAAGAAGAGGATTCTTCTGATGGAGTTGTTTGATCCATCAAGGGGGAGAACAAGCTGACGCTGGCTGGTGGTGTCTATTTTGGTGGAGGTATTGGTGTGGTAAGGTTGCTGGTACATTTAGGTAACGACTTTCTGACTGAAACTTTTTAATGGTTTAATGGTGATTGTCTGATGGATGTTAAAACTTTTTGCTGATGACACTGTATTTTGATGATTGTGTTTTGTTTGTTTTTGGATGGACTGTGATGAACTATGGACTATCTGAACTGTCGTCTTGATTGAAGCTTTACATTGATGATATTTTGCTATATTGTTTGATGTGCTTGGCTATCATGTTCTTATTTGCTTGATGCTTGCATTATTGATATTTTTGATAGACACCTTGTTTGATGGATCATCATCTCCATAAAATATGGGGGAGATTGTTAATACATTGTTTTGACAACCTAACTGTGTACTTTTCATTGAGATGATCTACAGAGTGAAATTGTATGAACATTCCATAAACACAATTTTATGAAACCGTAAAGATACCAGACAGAGTGATCCCTCTTCGAGGTGTTTATAGCCGGATATTGCATCATCTATATAATAAATCATGCAAAACTCATTAAAGAGGGAGATACAGAGGGGTATGCATCTGACTGAAATTACTCAAAACTCATAAATGGATAACACACTTATGACTTATTGCATGGAGTATTTATCAAGATAAACCTAACCGAGATAGAGTATGGATTGAATTAGTGTGTATAGCCAGGTTGCACCTGAGTAAATTTAATACAACTATAATAAAAATCACTTTAATTGAATTTAACAATGAAAACAAAGCTTGATTGCCAATGCTCATTAAGCATCACCCATAATTGCAAATTCACTAAGCAACTTGTAGATTGTCAAACACAAATTTTATAATAGTATTTGATAGATTGTCGAGAATATATCAAATATTAATATAATTCAAAAGATTAAATGAATCCTTGAGAGAGAGATCGAGCCAGGAAAAAATCTCAAAACATAGTCATTTTTACAAACACCTTGTATGCTGCCTAATTAATTTCCTATAGATCATCCACACATTAACATGTTCAAAAGATTTTGATATTGTCTGCACATACCAAAATGTATTCAGGATTTATTATATAGATTTATTTTTAATAGGCTCCACTATTTGCAAAAATGTTAATAACACATGAACTAAACAAAATGAATACAGAATAGCAACTAAGCAAGTAATTGGCTGAAACAATGAAGAGAATATGATAGGCACAGTTTCTGTGTGCTTTGATTGAGGTGCATATTTGATTTTCTATGTATAGTGTAACCAAATCAGTTGCCGACTGGATTCCATCATCCCACTGCCATGGAGGAATGCATTCAGTCAATCAATGGCAGCAATGCAATCAGATATTATTTCCCTCAATTTCTCCCTCAAGGTATAATCGTTTCTTGCATCTTCTGTTCTGTGGAACTTTTAGTTTTTGAAAATGGTGAAGTTTTTCTTTATTATATGTGGTTGAATTCTGCACTATATGAACCTATTCCGTTGTAAGCGAGATTAAAATTGTTTGAAGAAATATGGATGATTCATAGAGTTTGCTATTAAAGGAGGGATTTCAGGTATGGAAGAATATATGCTTCCTCAAAATTTTTAATGCTTTAAATGTGTTCAGGCTGTATCTATGGCTTTCTTTAGGAAAACTGCGGCTATTTTTTCCCCTTATTTTGAATATTTGGAACTTGGAAGTTTTCTTTAGCCAAATTCCTAGGTGAAGCAAGAAAATTGTTCAGGATACATTGGAAAAGTTTTTTCTTTCATTTGTTGTACTCAAGGGCATTGGCAATGGTGGAGGCCTCTTGGATGGTCAACAAGTTCACTCGGATGTCATAAAAACATGGATTTCATGATAATGTGTATGCTTCTAGTGCACTCGGATATCATTGAACTTATGTTCTCCTCTCTAATTTGTGCAGCCAAATTAAGAGTTGGGATGGGAAAGCCAGCATGACAAGACTAATGTGGGACAAGGGAATCAAGAAAGTGCCTGATTGGAGTAGTGTATCGAATTGGGGAATGATGATTACACTTTCAATGCAGCCCATCGTTCCCATCCCACCCGAAATCCTTGGAGATTTACGAGGCACTAAAAGAGCTAACTGAGGAAATAAGAGATCCTAAAAGTGGTGTATGTTAGATGTTTTCCTTGATGACCTGGACCTTGGCAATGGTTACTGGAATATAGGAAGTGATGGTTCATATATAACCAAAATTTCTCTTTTGCAGTGCCATTGGAGACTGCTTTTCCTTCAATTGATGGAATGTATTTCAGCCGATTACAAAATGAAGAGGGCCTGTAATAGACGTTGGTATGGGAGGATGATTCCATTTTTTTGAAGGTAAACCAAAAGTTGATTCTATTCTTTTCAACCTCAGAATTATTGAAGAAAAAATTGATTCGATTGTGTGCTTGGGATTACCAGAATCTGGTGTGATCTTACATTCAAATGAGACTTCTGTTCATGTCGATGCTTTAAAATTCAAAGGATAAATTGGCAAAGACCCGATTTTTTATAACTGGGATATCACAAAATTTTGGGGGCTAATGCTCTCTGTATCTGGTAGGGTGCTTATTTCTGTATAAGGCAATTCTACTTTTACAAGTTTCTTTTCTTTTGTAATGAAAAATTTATGTCCAATTTTCTCTATACCTTTGAGGAAACCAAATCATAGGTGTTTAATATTTGTATGTGGATGAAGTTGATGTGTAGCCACTAGCCACAATTCTTCTATACAACTGAAATGCCTGTAATTAAAATTAAGCATGATGCCTTCTTGTGCTACTATATAGTAGTACATTTTACAGAGACAAATTTCTTTATATTTGAATCCTATATCCATCAGAGTAGTAGTGTTTTTGTGTCATAATTCAGAGCTCATCAGTCATTTAGGTATTGACAAGCAACAACTGATGGTACATCTCTTTCCCCTGCTGAATGCTAATGCAGAGGAAAATTAGGTTGTTTAGTCCCTATTGAATTGTTGTTCTATTAAATTATATAAGGATATAACATGTTCCATGTGTGTCTTAAGATTTCTCTCTAGGGTTGCAACATATCCCTTACAATCTGCTGTATAGAACATGAGTAATTAGCTCATTCCAGAGAACCATGGCTGATATAACTGCTACAATTTCTCGTGGAACTGGGTAATCATGTGAAATATGTCATGATTATTTTTGTAGTTTTATCGCTACCAGTGATAGTAAGTGATATAACGGCAAGGAGACGTGAAGGAAAAGCACTTCAAGCCACCTTAAGCGATGAAGATGGCGACAGGACCAATTCTCAATCACAAAGCGACACCGAGGTGTTAATTGCATTCACTTCAAGAACCGTGGAGTCCCCATCTACATCCACTTCAAAGGAAATCACATTTTCTGTTAAATAACTGCCAGACTACAATCACATTTCTTAGCCAGATGGATGCTACTTACTGCCAATGATTTTCTGGATGTTAGGATCTCAAACTTAGGTAAATTCCATCAGTAATCTTTTATTATCGAAGTTTCATCCTGCACCTGAAACATTAATTGCCATTATCACCCATGTAATAACTCAGGGGTCTGTTGAGTATAGTTTGGCAACACATCTGATATCTCAGTTCATTGGTATTGAATATCATATTTTCTTTGTGCATAATATTATCAAGATAAGAACTGAAACCTTGAGCTTCTTCAGGTTTACATTGCAAACTCGCTTGTTCCCATTGTCAATCATAACTGATTTTTGGATAGTATATCATTTATGACATACATCTGCGTGGAAGATTATGATGTTAATGATGTATGTGTTACTATTTTATAACATTATTTTAAATATTTGTTTCATTTTTATTTTGATTGTGAGCTGAATTGCAAGCTTTGTTCAATATGTAATCTATATTTCTGTCACATTTCGAGTTCCCCATCCACAAGTTCTCGAATTAAATGGTGTCAATGTCTAGTATCAAGTGTATATGTGACAATTTGTTCAATCAATATTGTTTCTGTCCAATTTATTTTTCTTTTAGTATTATTATTGACGTTTTCATCCCTTAAAGTATGATACCAAAAGATCCACTTCGCTAGTGTGATTTCTGATTTTTTTTTAAGAAAAAAAGGAAAAAAAAGAAAAAAGTTAACAATCAAGATTGCATTTTTATGCAAATTCAAAATTGATCATACAATATGGAGTACCTTACAATTAGATCAATTTCAGAAACCATTTAATTTTCAAATCAATGTGAAAGAACTAAAATCTATATCAACAAACAAACAAAATTTATTGAACCCTTGAAACTCGGATTGTGAGTATAGACATCATTTCTTGAACAATGGAAAGGATAAAGAATCCTCATCATGGATGGAGGCATTGGCAAAAATATTATGAACATTTGGAGTGGTGGTGGTTCTTAAATGCAACATTGATTGGCCTTATATTTATGAACAGAAGAACTCCATGTCCATAATCCAGGAAAATGCTAATATATTACTTAGATGAGTACAACACATACATATATGAAGTATGTAATACTTATACTACTTAAATTAAAATGGTTATCAACTGACTGTAAAATGGGTACCTGGAGCAATGTAATCCTATGGTTCCCTTGAGACAACTGAAGTATTTTCGGTGGTTGAAAGGAAAGAATGTTACATACATGGTTTTAAATCTCCATGGATATTCATTCAGTCTTTGAATCACAAAATCTCCAAACTCCCATTGGGTTTGTACTCATACACCAATGCCTTCAAGTCCCGACGACCTTGGCAATCTGTGCTAAGACAAACACAGAATAAAGGCCAAAAAACGTCCTTTCAATCTTTCATATTTTGTCAAATTCATAATTTATGATATTCCTCTATCTTTTACTATTATTCTTGTCACTTTATATAATACCCACGAAATTAGTCAAATAAATAAATAAATAAATACATAAATAAATAAATAAATAATTAAAATAAAGATAAAAAGAGAAATAAAATCTAATTCAAAGATTGAAAAGGAATTTAAAAATAGGAGTTTAAAGTCCGATAAGAGCCCGACGATCAGAGCCCAAAACGTAGAAGGATAGAAGCCCAAAAGAGAGGAGAAAAAGGCCCGACAGGATCGCACGACCCGGCTCAGACCGCGGCCCAGCCTGGGTCCGTGCGGTCTGGAGGCCGAGCGCGCCAAGATCGCGCCAGTGCGACTGTTTCGCCCCTTGCGCGATTTTCTCGCCCGTTCTCGGATTTTTCGACTTCGGTTCCGTTTCTTGAGGCCCAAGCTCTGAATATCCGACCTCCAGATATCTTAGGTCTGTTGAGGGCTATAAATACCCCCTTAATCAGCCCGTACGCCCTTTTCAACTCTTCTACAATTTCCACACACTTCCAAACACCCGAGAACCCTAGATCTAAGCCGTTGGAAGCAAGAACAGCGAAGGAGAAGCCTATTTGGACGAATTCAGAACCTCCCAGGCGTAGGTGGGTGGTGAAATTGATTTTTAAACTTAAAAGGCGCGAACAGCGACACTATAGAAATCCTATTTTTTAGAAATTGGTCTTTCTAAACAAAGAGATGGAAGTTCTTTTGAAAAATAATAAAAACGTAAATTTTCAATAATCCCGTGAACCTAGGTTGAGTGAAATCGACATTTAAACCAGAGGGTGAGTGCTCTGTTGTAACACCCCAGATTTTTATCAACGTCCAGGGGAATAAAAATCTATTCCGATCAATGTCGAAAATATATCCGAGAAGAAGAAGATAATTTATCACAATAAATTATTGCTCGGAAATGAAACGCCGATAGATTTAAATTCAAAATGGAATAAAAGAGGGGAAGGAAGCCCGAAGACATTCCATGAATTGAGTAAAAATAATTGGAGTTAAGTTCATGAAGGAAAAGAATTTTAATTCCAAGAACCCGTGAAGTCGAAAGAAATTTAATAATACAAGTTATTACACGGGAATCAAAAGACGACGAATTGAAAGCCGACGAAACCGAGACCGACGGATTTAAGATTTTAACATGAAGATCATTTGAGTCGAGATAAACTTAAGATAAGAATTTATGACCCGAGAATGACCCGAAAAATCGAGCCCGAAAACGTAAGAGGATAGAAGTCCGAAAGAGAGGAGGAAAAGCACGACGGATCGCACGACACCGCCCGGACCGAAGCCCAGGCGTGTTCGGCGCGCTGTCGGCGCGGGGTTCCCTATATTAGCGCGCCAACCCCGCGCCGTGTCGGCAGACGCGTTGTCGCGTTTTGGGTGGCGCGCACCCGGCGCGGCTTTTGGCCGATTCGCGCGCCAACCCCGCGCCAACGTCCTGACAGCAGCCATTGTCGCGTATTGGCGACTTTCTTGCCATATTCCTTGACCCCAACGTGAGAATCTTGCTTGGTCACGGGGGAGGCATCTTTTGGACGTCATTGGTTGTCCATAACACTCCATTTTCAGTCATCAACACCCCCAAGTTCCTCCCAAACTCTCCAAAAACTCTCCCTAAGCCAAACACCTTCCGGCGAACTTCCGGCGAACTTTCCGGCAACCAAATCCTACCAAGGTAGTGTGGAGATCAAGGATTTGCAAGCATTGGATTGTTGGTAAGGTGTCAATCAAGTTTCCTTATTGCTTTAAAATCATAATCAACCTTCTAACTTACGGATCTTTACTTGCAAACACGTTCGTAGCCAAAGGAGAAGAAGAACGTGTTGCGTAGATTCGTTCGTGGCGATTTTGGACAAATCGATCAACCTTAGAACGTTCAAGGAACTCACTCACTGTAAGTTGATAACTTACATATCAATACGGGTGGTTTGAAGACATCCGAAACATTGAATCTTAAACGAAACGTTAAAATCAAACCTAACAACCCCAATCTACGTATTTTCTGAAATCCGAACAAAACTCTTACTTCGAGCGTTCAAACCTGAAAACTCAAAACTAAGATTTTGATCCTAAGATCTTCAGCTATGTTGTGTAAAAATTTCAGAATTTTTCATCAAGTTTTGATACCCCAAATCAAGTCGGACATATTCTGCGTTTTTAAGAATTTTCAAAATTGACAGATTTCATAACCGAACTTGATGAACTTATTTCTATCATTTCTAGTCCGAACCAATCTTCATGATCTAAACAAAAGTTGTAGATCTATGAGTCTTGAATACCTCTGTAAAATTTCATGCATTTTCATCAAGTTTTGAAACCCCAAACCGAATCGGACATATTCTGCGTTTTAAAGAATTTTCAAAGGTTCACAGATTTCTTAACCGAACTTGATGAGCATATTTCTATCATTTCTAGTCCGATCCAATCTTTGAGTTCTAAACAAAAGTTGCATATAATCATGTCTAGTATGTGCATATAAAATTTCAGAATTTTTGAAGCTCATTTGATATGTTAAAAAGTCAAATCTTTGAGATGTGTCAAACCTGAATCCTGACAGCATACTATTTGAGTAGAAAACTTGATTTTT
This sequence comes from Hygrophila difformis, assembly GCA_030278955.1. Lineage (NCBI taxonomy): Eukaryota > Viridiplantae > Streptophyta > Magnoliopsida > Lamiales > Acanthaceae > Hygrophila > Hygrophila difformis. The sequence continues at coordinate 9,482,755 of JAOANR010000011.1, forward strand.
GACATACTTCCCATCGTTTTTACGAAAAACTCAAAACATGAAAGTTGTTCATTGGGATGTTTTTGAGCTACTGTGAAAATTTCAGATCAATCGCCTAAGAGATGGATTTTTAAACTGAAATGGCGTAAACTGTGACATCGATCGATTTTTGAAATCTTTTAAACAACGATCGAAATCTTGTGATACGATAAAGCTATATTTTTGAAAATCCCGTTATACTAAAGTTGAAACAATATCGGTTACATAAAATCAGGGGGTGAGTGCTCTGCAGGGTGCCCTCCTAATTGTGCAATTTGTGCCAAAACGGCAATGACTATCACGCGCGAAAAATCAACAAAACGGCATCTTATATTTTTGCCTATCCTCTCGAGTGTATCCGTATGGGTTACTCGAGGCTCGACGGAGCGGTACTGGATATGGCATATTTGGTCACAAGAGACCAACTGCCTACCCTCTCGAGTGTATCCGTATGGGTTACTCGAGGCTCGACGGAGTGGTACTGGGTATGGCGTATCGGCTGCGGCCGCCGGATCACCGGCTAGATGATATGTTACTTATGAAATTGGCTGAGGCCGCCGGATCACCGGCTAACTGTTACTATTGATATCTGCCGTTATTATTTTGGGCCTATCCTCTCGAGTGTATCCGTATGGGTTACTCGAGGCTCGACGGAGCGGTACTGGATATGGCATATTTGGTCACAAGAGACCAACTGCCTACCCTCTCGAGTGTATCCGTATGGGTTACTCGAGGCTCGACGGAGTGGTACTGGGTATGGCGTATCGGCTGCGGCCGCCGGATCACCGGCTAGATGATATGTTACTTATGAACTTGGCTGCGGCCGCCGGATCACCGGCTATCTATTGTTGAGATGATGGCGTAACGGGAAATATATTAAAAAGCTCAGATTTTATGAAATTGGCTGCGGCCGCCGGATTGCCGGCTAAATTTAAATATCGTTTTGATGGTGGCATATCGGTGAAAATTTTTAAAGCTCAAATTTTTATTTACATACTTACGGCATTAATCATGTTTTTAAATCATGTCTTAAATAATTGCCCATGCTTAAGTTTTAAATTATGAAATTTAAATGTGTCTTTAAAGTATGCATTATCTTCGCACATTTTTTTTAAAAAGTGTTTTTATGCATGGCAAAGAGTTTTATCTTAATTACTAAAAATCTAACCCCTTTATTGTCATGTAAGGATTAACTTACTCAGTATTTTATAATACTGATAAAATCCGTTGTTCATTTTTTTTCTGTTACAGAGTACGAAGCATGATCATTCATTGGGGGATCATTTGGACACTTAATTATTTATTTTACATGACTTGCATGAACGGGTCTGTTTAACCCGTGGTTTGGCCATGTCGGCCCTATATTTCAAATTCCGCTGCATACACTTTACTTCCGCTGCGTACTTTATATATTCTCGCTGCAACTCTGATGTAGTATTTTTAAACTATCTATGAATGGGCTACTTGAATATTTTAAATCCTGAAAAACCATAGCCTTACATCTCTTTAGTGAGCTCGGAGAAACCGTGTCTTGCTAGGGAGGTGTGGCGGTGGCATCCCGGCCTGGGTTATCAAATCCGGGGTGTTACAGAGTGGTATCAGAGCCCGGAATATTTTAAAGCTATTATTTTATAGAGCCCAGATTATTTTAAAGCTATTTATTTTAAAGAAAATATCTGATACCAATGTGGTATCAGAGACCAGACTATTTTAAAACTACTATTTTAAAGAGTTCGGAATATTTTTAAACTATTATTTTCAAGTATTATTATTTTTAAAGTCATCATTTCTAAACTAGTAATATATTTTAAAGATCCCAATTATTATTTTGAAGTTAAAGCCCAAATTTTTAGCCCAAATTTTTTTTTAGAAGCCCAAGAAATTATTTTGGCCCAATAACCTTGTTTTATTTAAAGCCCAAATAATTTATTTCTTTCGGCCCAATATAGCGGCCCAAACCTTTTATCCTTATTTTAGTCTATCCATGGAATAAATTTACTTTTAAAACCCATGGATAAATAAATGTACGCATAAAATTTTTTTTTTCGGGGGGGATCATCACTGCATGTGCATATTGCATTTCTATACCTTAGAGAACCTAGAAGCGTTATATTGTAACCTAGATCTTTTTCTTGCGCTAGATGGCTAACCAAGACATGATGAACTTAATGATCAAAATGATGAACGCTCACTTTGATTCCCAACAAACCATACAACAAATGGAACATCGTATGGCCCAATTGGAGGCAAATCTGCACCATATGGGAAACTTAAGAGAGGCGGACCACCACCGCATAAACCAGCTCGAAGACCAAATCCAAACCCTTACTACACAAAATCTATGTTTAAAAGAGCTTGTTGATGCTCATGGGGATGACTTGAACCGCATTTTCGATGACCTACTACCGTCAAGTCCAGTGGAGGAAGATCCGGAAGAGGATCCTACCACTGTGCCGGAGGACGCCTAGAAACGATAGGAGGATCCTATTTTGGTATATCCTATCACTTGTACTAGAAATTCCTTTTAAGGAAATAAAATGCAAGATTTATCTATTTAGATAAATTTAAATCCGAAATTATAAAAACATAAAAACGCACGATACATCAAACTATGCAGTACAAACAGAGACATGCACGGAATCAGAGTAACGTCACAGTACAACATCCTAAAAGAAATACCAAACCAAGTCTAACTGAAAACGCAAATAAGAAATACTAAACCAACCGCTGCTAACACGAGTCTAGATAAAACATAAACAGGAAACATAGAGTCACTGATCAGGAGGAGGGAACCGGCGACGCATGTAGTCATCCATCTGACGCATGTAGGCGTACATGTCCGTCAAGGTGGCCTGCTGCTCCGCCTGTCTCACAGTGAGCGTGTCCATACGATCCTGATAGAGATCCATCCTAGCATCCAAGGCGTCAAAGCGATCCTGATAGTGATCCATCCTAACACCCAAAGCGTCATAGCGAGCCTGCCCAGCTGCAAACCCGGCATCCATACTGATGCGCATCTCCTGCATCATCTGGAGCATCTGCGTCATGTCCTGACCCCGCGGTGGAACCACACCCTGCTGTGGAACCACAGGAGGAGGAAGTGGTCGCTCAGGAGGAACAACTAAGATCAAACCACCATCCTCAGGATGCGGGTGCAGTATAGCCCGAGGCGCTCCACGACGCAAGGTGCTGCGCCGGGCGGCATAAGACGGAACACGGTAGTGCTCACCTGGAGCTAAGGGATAGGGGTCCGTCTCGGGAGACGTGCGGATCCCCTGGGCAACGCACAAGCCACAAATGAGGTGTGCGTGAGTAATCACCCTACTCCCTCGCCCCCGTCGTAAACCCCTCAGGTTGTCCGCGATGCAAGCGCCCACATTTACCCGGCCGCCCCGTGCGATAAAGCAGATAGTCTCAAAGACATGATCTATGACGATATGACTACGGGTGATCGGCCGGATGCGTCCTAACCAAAGCTGAGCGAGTACACGCCAATGAGCATCCAAAGAGGTCAGTCGCAACTCGTGGGGTTCCCCAGTCCGCGGGGGTACCTCGGTACACAAGACACCCCAGGCAGGGGCATAAACCCGACCCTCTGGCTGCGGACGGAACGCGCCATCATCTGGAAGGCCGAAATAGGTGTTAATCGCCCGAGCACTGAAGTCTAAGTAGCGACCACGAACCCAGACTCGAGAGAGGTCGTCGTCTACCCCAAGACCACTGATGTTGGCGATAACCTCCATGGCTAGATAGCCGGAGGCAACGCCCTCGGGAGGATGTGCAAGACCGGTCCACTGGAGATGCCCCAACACGGCACTGATACGGTCATCGCCCATATGATCGGGATACAAGCCTCGCTCGGGAACGTAAGCCCTCTTCCGACGAAGCTCGTCGAAATAGAAGTCCTGGGAGGCCATCGTATGGAAACGGAACCGATCATGCCGGCGAGGACGTACCTCGTAAGGGAGACCCCTGAGCCTCGGCTCTCGCTCCTCGTCCTCCTCGGACTCACTGCCGCCATCGCCGTCGCTATCATCACCATCCGGCATCCCCGGAGCGGCAGTGCTAGGGCCAGCAGTATCAAGTCGAGAAGCCCGTCTCTTGGCCCCCGGAAGGACCATAAGAAACGCCAAGATGAACCACAGAAAAAGAAACATCCTGCGAACACCCAATATCAAGGGTAAGACTAATTTTCAACACATCAATTCACAAGCAAAAACACATAAAGACATCATAAATATGAAGTTCCAACGGGGAAAATCTAGGAGGAATTTAGACCCAATAGTTTGCCAATACATATTGGGAGAGAATCAAACCAAGGAATGTGCCCAAACAAATTCAAAAACCCATTGTGGCATTCTGTCGAACACCTTGTGTGCGCAATAAATTAAGTTCAAAAATATGTTGTAAACACATGGCAATTAACCACAAAACCAAACAATTGCTTGAACAACAAATCATAATCACTAGTGTCAACAAACAACACCAATGAAACCACTTTTACACCAATAACACCAACAAAATCGAAAATTTCATAGTTCCCCTAAAAATCCAAGTTCTAGCAAGAAATTCCACAACTTATGCACATATATACATACCCATATTTCCTAAACAATAGAAATGGCACCAAAGTACTACATACAACCATTAATTCGCGAGAATTAAGCCGAAAATGTCAAAACCCCAAATTACATGCCAAAACCCTAATTCCACAATTTAATCGAATTCTAACAAATCAAGGCATAAAACTTGAAATTGACAAGTGAAAATAGAAGATACATACCTTACAAAGAGAAATCGAAGTCGGAACTAGGAGAATCCGAGCACGAGGGGACGAATTTGAGAGGAAGTTGGGAGAAATTTCGAAATGGGAATGGGGCAAATGGCTCGCGCCCCGCGCGAGCCCTATTTACTGCCCCTGGGGGCGCCGCGCGGACCCGGCGCGGTAAACCCCCAAAACCCGCGCGGACCCCGCGCGGGTCAAGAAAAATAAAAAAAAAAAAAAAAATGATTTATTTACTCCTCTGCTCTACAAAATACGTGTGCACCTAAGCGTGCGAAACGGCAAGACATAGAATTTCAAGTCGTAGATAAGGTCATGTTAAAGATATCACCGATGAAGGGGGTGATGCATTTTGGCAAACAAGGAAAGCTAAGTCCACGGAATATAGGACCTTATGAAATTCTAGTGAAAGTCGGGAATCTAGCATATCTTCTAGTCTTACCGCCACAATTGGCTCGAGTTCACAATGTGTTCCACATATCACAATTGAGGAAGTATGTGCACGATCCGACCCATGTACTCCAACCGGAAGGAATTAAATTGGATGATGACTTGAGCTATGAGGAAATTCCGGTACAATTACTCGATGTTAAGGAGAGAGTAACAAGGAACAAAACTGTAAGGTTAGTCAAGGTCTTGTGGTCCAACCACGAAATGGAGACGGCAACCTGGGAATTGGAAGCCAACATGCGACAACGTTACCCTACCCTCTTCCAAAACGACCGGACCACAGTTATGGGAACATAACTGTATTCTTAAGGGGGGGAGGCTGTAACACCCGAGGAAGACCAAATTCAAATTATTTTGAACTACGTAATGACTTGATCCCTTCACAGGGTACGTAGGCAACTTGGAAATTTCAATTCTGGGTTCAGTCAAACAATAATCAAACAATAATCAAACAATAATCAAACAATAATCAAACAATAATCAAACAATAATCAAACAACAAACGACGATCAACAATCGAACAATAATTCAATAACACAACATCGCAAATAGTAAACAAAAAGGACCATAACTCTTCGCGCGAGAAAAGCCGAAGCACAACTTCGAGGACAAAGTTGATTCTTAAGGGGGGGAGAGTGTAACACCCCAGATTTTTATCAACGTCCAGGGGAATAAAAATCTATTCCGATCAATGTCGAAAATATATCCGAGAAGAAGAAGATAATTTATCACAATAAATTATTGCTCGGAAATGAAACGCCGATAGATTTAAATTCAAAATGGAATAAAAGAGGGGAAGGAAGCCCGAAGACATTCCATGAATTGAGTAAAAATAATTGGAGTTAAGTTCATGAAGGAAAAGAATTTTAATTCCAAGAACCCGTGAAGTCGAAAGAAATTTAATAATACAAGTTATTACACGGGAATCAAAAGACGACGAATTGAAAGCCGACGAAACCGAGACCGACGGATTTAAGATTTTAACATGAAGATCATTTGAGTCGAGATAAACTTAAGATAAGAATTTATGACCCGAGAATGACCCGAAAAATCGAGCCCGAAAACGTAAGAGGATAGAAGTCCGAAAGAGAGGAGGAAAAGCACGACGGATCGCACGACACCGCCCGGACCGAAGCCCAGGCGTGTTCGGCGCGCTGTCGGCGCGGGGTTCCCTATATTAGCGCGCCAACCCCGCGCCGTGTTGGCAGACGCGTTGTCGCGTTTTGGGTGGCGCGCACCCGGCGCGGCTTTTGGCCGATTCGCGCGCCAACCCCGCGCCAACGTCCTGACAGCAGCCATTGTCGCGTATTGGCGACTTTCTTGCCATATTCCTTGACCCCAACGTGAGAATCTTGCTTGGTCACGGGGGAGGCATCTTTTGGACGTCATTGGTTGTCCATAACACTCCATTTTCAGTCATCAACACCCCCAAGTTCCTCCCAAACTCTCCAAAAACTCTCCCTAAGCCAAACACCTTCCGGCGAACTTCCGGCGAACTTTCCGGCAACCAAATCCTACCAAGGTAGTGTGGAGATCAAGGATTTGCAAGCATTGGATTGTTGGTAAGGTGTCAATCAAGTTTCCTTATTGCTTTAAAATCATAATCAACCTTCTAACTTACGGATCTTTACTTGCAAACACGTTCGTAGCCAAAGGAGAAGAAGAACGTGTTGCGTAGATTCGTTCGTGGCGATTTTGGACAAATCGATCAACCTTAGAACGTTCAAGGAACTCACTCACTGTAAGTTGATAACTTACATATCAATACGGGTGGTTTGAAGACATCCGAAACATTGAATCTTAAACGAAACGTTAAAATCAAACCTAAAAACCCCAATCTACGTATTTTCTGAAATCCGAACAAAACTCTTACTTCGAGCGTTCAAACCTGAAAACTCAAAACTAAGATTTTGATCCTAAGATCTTCAGCTATGTTGTGTAAAAATTTCAGAATTTTTCATCAAGTTTTGATACCCCAAATCAAGTCGGACATATTCTGCGTTTTTAAGAATTTTCAAAATTGACAGATTTCATAACCGAACTTGATGAACTTATTTCTATCATTTCTAGTCCGAACCAATCTTCATGATCTAAACAAAAGTTGTAGATCTATGAGTCTTGAATACCTCTGTAAAATTTCATGCATTTTCATCAAGTTTTGAAACCCCAAACCGAATCGGACATATTCTGCGTTTTAAAGAATTTTCAAAGGTTCACAGATTTCTTAACCGAACTTGATGAGCATATTTCTATCATTTCTAGTCCGATCCAATCTTTGAGTTCTAAACAAAAGTTGCATATAATCATGTCTAGTATGTGCATATAAAATTTCAGAATTTTTGAAGCTCATTTGATATGTTAAAAAGTCAAATCTTTGAGATGTGTCAAACCTGAATCCTGACAGCATACTATTTGAGTAGAAAACTTGATTTTTGACATACTTCCCATCGTTTTTACGAAAAACTCAAAACATGAAAGTTGTTCATTGGGATGTTTTTGAGCTACTGTGAAAATTTCAGATCAATCGCCTAAGAGATGGATTTTTAAACTGAAATGGCGTAAACTGTGACATCGATCGATTTTTGAAATCTTTTAAACAACGATCGAAATCTTGTGATACGATAAAGCTATATTTTTGAAAATCCCGTTATACTAAAGTTGAAACAATATCGGTTACATAAAATCAGGGGGTGAGTGCTCTGCAGGGTGCCCTCCTAATTGTGCAATTTGTGCCAAAACGGCAATGACTATCACGCGCGAAAAATCAACAAAACGGCATCTTATATTTTTGCCTATCCTCTCGAGTGTATCCGTATGGGTTACTCGAGGCTCGACGGAGCGGTACTGGATATGGCATATTTGGTCACAAGAGACCAACTGCCTACCCTCTCGAGTGTATCCGTATGGGTTACTCGAGGCTCGACGGAGTGGTACTGGGTATGGCGTATCGGCTGCGGCCGCCGGATCACCGGCTAGATGATATGTTACTTATGAAATTGGCTGAGGCCGCCGGATCACCGGCTAACTGTTACTATTGATATCTGCCGTTATTATTTTGGGCCTATCCTCTCGAGTGTATCCGTATGGGTTACTCGAGGCTCGACGGAGCGGTACTGGATATGGCATATTTGGTCACAAGAGACCAACTGCCTACCCTCTCGAGTGTATCCGTATGGGTTACTCGAGGCTCGACGGAGTGGTACTGGGTATGGCGTATCGGCTGCGGCCGCCGGATCACCGGCTAGATGATATGTTACTTATGAACTTGGCTGCGGCCGCCGGATCACCGGCTATCTATTGTTGAGATGATGGCGTAACGGGAAATATATTAAAAAGCTCAGATTTTATGAAATTGGCTGCGGCCGCCGGATTGCCGGCTAAATTTAAATATCGTTTTGATGGTGGCATATCGGTGAAAATTTTTAAAGCTCAAATTTTTATTTACATACTTACGGCATTAATCATGTTTTTAAATCATGTCTTAAATAATTGCCCATGCTTAAGTTTTAAATTATGAAATTTAAATGTGTCTTTAAAGTATGCATTATCTTCGCACATTTTTTTTAAAAAGTGTTTTTATGCATGGCAAAGAGTTTTATCTTAATTACTAAAAATCTAACCCCTTTATTGTCATGTAAGGATTAACTTACTCAGTATTTTATAATACTGATAAAATCCGTTGTTCATTTTTTTTCTGTTACAGAGTACGAAGCATGATCATTCATTGGGGGATCATTTGGACACTTAATTATTTATTTTACATGACTTGCATGAACGGGTCTGTTTAACCCGTGGTTTGGCCATGTCGGCCCTATATTTCAAATTCCGCTGCATACACTTTACTTCCGCTGCGTACTTTATATATTCTCGCTGCAACTCTGATGTAGTATTTTTAAACTATCTATGAATGGGCTACTTGAATATTTTAAATCCTGAAAAACCATAGCCTTACATCTCTTTAGTGAGCTCGGAGAAACCGTGTCTTGCTAGGGAGGTGTGGCGGTGGCATCCCGGCCTGGGTTATCAAATCCGGGGTGTTACATCTGTAGGGTGCCCCTTTGTCTTCTTCACGTCGTGCATGTAAGGACGACGGTGAGACGATATGAGATATTGAGCTTAAACGGCAGTTGTGCACATAGCCTGCCAAATCGGTAGTTGGATATACACGGCCTGCCCGAGTGACAGTGAAACCGCTTGAAAGGCCTATCAAATGACAGTTGATATACACGGCCTGCCAAAACGGCAATCGATATACACGGCCTGTCAAAACGGCAGTCGATACACAGAACTTGCCAAATGGCAATTGATACACAGAGCTTGCCGAATGGCAATCGATATACATAGCTTGCCAATATAGCTGTGAAATATACATAAACTCGAGATATGAGATATATGAGAAACTAATTGGACCTCGATTGGTAGTAATGAGAAGAAACTAAAAGACTTGATGTAAATCCTTATTAAATTGTGTTTTAAATTTATGTCGGTTTATTTATTTACCTTGCCAAGTTACATTTATGATCTTTTAGAATCCATGCTTTTATTTATGCAATTAAATTTTATTAGTTAAGCTGAATTAATTTTACTTAGTGTTACAATCTTGGTAAAGGTATCTCATTTCTTTTCTTAAATAATTAAGGCTTTGAAACCCCATTATTGTATGCTAGGGGTTAACTTACTCAGTATGTTTATACTGACAAAACCGTTGTTTCCTCTTTTCTTTCAGAGTATGAGGATTACGCATGAGCATGCATAGGAAATTTTGGGGAAACATTTATTTATCATTTTACATGACTTGCATTACGGGTCTTTTAACCCGTTGTTTTGACCATGTTGGCCCTATTTACATTTCTTTAATATTCCGCTGCTATTAAATTAAATATTGCATGTGAACAACTATAGTATTTTAAATATATTTTTATGGGCTTGTTTAAATTTATTTTCTGACAAACCATAGCCTTGCATCTCTTTAGCAAGCTCGAAGAAGTTGTGTCTTGCTAGGGAGGTGTGGCGGTGACATCCCGTCCTGGGTTATCAAAACCGGGGTGTTACACTTTATTCCTAACAACATTAAATTGACCCGACATTTTTAATTATATAACTATTTTTGCATCACTGAAATTATATAATTGGTTAAACTTATAAATAAAAAATAATTAATTTGAATACTTATCTATATAATATGTTTAAATTGTAAATATGTGTAATACCCGAGAATTTTCCAACATAAAATAAATACAATAAATAAAATAAATATAATAAATAAAGAAATAAATGTAGAAGAAATGAGAAATGGAATTTAAATTAAAAAGAAAATAAAATTCCGAAAACCCGGGAAGCCGAAGACAATTTAATCGAATAAATGGGTACACGGGGACCTGACACCGATAGACTCAATAACTCGAGTCCAAATATAAATTTAGGTCCGAATAAAATTAAGATAGGAAATCGGAGCCCGAAGATACCCCGGAAATCCGAATCCGGGAACATAGGGGGATAGAAGTCCGAAAGAGAGGATGAAAGACCCGACGGATCGCACGACCCGGCCCAGACCGAAGTCCAGGCCAGGACGGCGCGGTCGCTGCGCGGTTTTAGGGGTTTACCGCGCCAAGGGCGCGCCACTTGGCAGAATCGGCCGTTCCGCGATTTTCTCGCCCGAACGCGGATTTTTCGACTTTCGGTGTAACACCCCGGTTTTGGTAACCCAGGCCGGGATGCCACCGCCACACCTCCCTAGCAAGGCACGGTTTCTCCGAGCTCACTAAAGAGATGCAAGGCTATGGTTTTTCAGAATTAAAAATATTCAAACAGCCCATTCATAAATAATTTAAAAATAATACATCAAAGTTGCAGCGGAAAAATAAATTGTGCAGCGGAAATAAAGTGTATGAGGGCCGACATGGCCAAAACACGGGTTAAACAGTCCCGTTCATGCAAGTCGTAATTAATGCAGGGATTTAAAATAGAGATTTTCCCCAAATGTTCCCATGTATGCATATGACGATGCATATTCTTCATTCTCTGTAAGAAAAAGGGGATAAATGGTTTGGGTCAGCAAAAACGCGCTGAGTAAGTTAACACATAGCATGGGTTAGGGGTTTCAAAGCCTTTAATTAAAATTTAATAAAAACATTTCTTGTAGGTAATGCCCAATTTAAGTTAATCATCCACTAATAAATAAATGGCATGATTTAAAGATAAGAATTCCCACGTGATCATAATTCGACTTGCATAGTAAAATGATTTGCAAGGCATAAATACTTAAAAATATTAAATCTTTTATCTTCCCGTTAAGTAACCATTCCTCAATATTCAATTTAGCCGGCAATCCGGCGGCCGCAGCCGTATCGCATTTCAAGTACTTCATTGGCCGTCTTGGCACAGTTTATCATGTTTCATGTTTCAAGTTTATATTTCAATCTCCATTCGGCAAGCATTATATTTCAATTGCCTTTCGGCAAGCATTATATTTCAATTGCCTTTCGGCAAGCAAGGTATTTCAATTGCCTTTCGGCAAGCAAGGTATTTCAATTGCCTTTTGGCAAGCATAGTATTTCAATTGCCTTTCGGCAAGCAAAGTATTTCAATTGCCTTTCGGCAAGCAAAGTATTTCAATTGCCTTTCGGCAAGCAAGGTATTTCAATTGCCTTTCGGCAAGCAAAGTATTTCAATTGCCTTTCGGCAAGCAAGGTATTTCAATTGCCTTTCGGCAAGCAAAGTATTTCAATTGCCTTTCGGCAAGCAAGGTATTTCAATTGCCTTTCGGCAAGCAAAGTATTTCAATTGTATTTTATCTCAAAGGGATTCCCAATCATTTAAACTTTAAAGGCTAATTTCATGTTTCGACAAGATTTCAAGATCTCTCAAGTTTTAAAATCGATCGATGTCGCAGTTTGCGCCTCTTCAGTTTAAAAATCCATTTCTTAGGCGATTGATCTGAAATTTTCACAGTAACTCAAAGACATCCCAACGAACAACTTTCATGTTTTAAGTTTTCCGAAATTATGTGAGGAAACGGGTGAAATTTTACAATCTTTGCCGAGTATGAAATCTGCCAACTTTTCTAAAACAGCGCACTGATTTTCAAAAGAATATTTGACATAGCAAACGAGCTCCAAAATTTATGAAATTTTACAGGCACTTAAAAGACACCAAAATAAACAAGTTTTATTAGAGGCAAATTATGCAAATTCATCACGGATTAAGTCAGATTAATCAACTAAGTTCGGTCTTAAAATCTGTCTCAGTTTTCGAAAGGTTCATGCACCACAGAATATGTTCGACGCAGTTTGAGGTAGCAAATCTTAATGAAAATGCATGAAATTTTACAGAGGTATTTAAGACTCATAGATCTACAACTTTCATGTTTAGCACAAGTCCTAATTCGGCCTAGATCCAAGGTCAAAATGGCTAACAAGTTCGAGATTCAAACCTGCCGAAGTTCTAAGTTCGAAAAACAGGCAGCAGTGTTCAGATTCGGTTTTTGGGCATCAAATCATAACGAAAAATTACGAAACTTTTACACAAGGTAGATCTACGTCTTAGAAACACTTTTTATGTTTTGAGTTTTCTCGTTTGAAGACTTTTAAGGATTCGAAAAATTCATCCAAAAACGCTGCGCGCGTATGAAACCTCTTTTGACAGATTTTATTAATTTTCTTGAGTTGAATCTCTATGTTTGGTTGCATTTTAAGTCACCCAAAACCATAGTAAGGTTAACTTACAGTGGGGATGATGTTTAGGAAGTCACGGGGTCGTCCGGAATCCACGGGATGTCACGAACGAATCTCTTCCACCCGATTTATTCTTCCCTTGGCTCCGATTTGTGTTTGAATACGAAGATTCTTAAGTTAGGATGATGTTTATGATCTTAAAACCATATGGAAACTTGATTAACATCTTACCAACAATCCAAAGCCTGCAATCCTTGATCTACACACTTCCTTGGTCGGATTTGGTTGCCGGAAATTCGCCGGAAAGTCCGCCGAAAGGGTGTTTGGCTTTGGGAGAGTTTTGGGAGAGTTTTGGAGGAAACTTTGGGTGTTGATGACTGAAATGAGGTGTTAGGGACAGCTAATAACTTCCAAAATATGCCTCCCCCGTGATAGATCAAGATTCCCACATTTGGGACCCAAAAAATGGCAAAAAGTCGCCAAAAACACATAATGCCCGACTGCTACAGTAGCATGCTACAGTAGCGTGCTACAGTAGCATGCTACAGTAACTTTTTTTTTTTTTTTTTAAATTTTTTTTTTTATATATATATATATTAAGATTCTTATCTAAAAAAAAAATCATAATGAGGGAATTTTTGTGATCTTGTAAGTCATACATAGCTTCAAAAAGGAATATATTCTTTATTTGAAAATGACAAGATATGATTAATATTCCACCCTACAATTTCAAACCATAGTCAAATTATTCCCAATTATATTATGGCATTCTAGAATAATCCCATAATAAAAAATATATGGGTAGAATGATTAATCAAGGATATATAGAAAATAGATAATTCTCATTATAATTTAAACATGTAAATATATACATGTATATACATGTGTACATGTTTGGAAAGATTATTTCAAGACCAAGGTATATATGTGTATATAAACTTGTATATGGATTTAAAATATTCTATGAACCATATACTTATTACACTTGATATTGAAATCCATATATTTATTTGAAAAGACAAATATATATAATTTTTTTCAAAGTATGTTTTGTAGAAAATAATATACTAATCTTTAAGCACATATTTGAACATATAAATATATATAGATTTGATTAAAAATCTACTTAGTGAATTAATCAAAAATATATATTCATATATATATTTCGGGCAATTTCTATGGTATTACATTCGGTTGAACATCTCTCGACCCAAGACCCTTGGGGTCAGATTTTGGACGCCCTAGGTTTTAGATATCTATAAATAAGACCACATAGGAGCTCCGAATACATTTACGAAACCCTACATCTTTCTATACGTCGAAACCCTAATCCTGAAGTCGTCGGAGGCACAACACCGAGAGGAAGGACTGACTTGGACGAATCTGGGGTCTTCTATCGCCTTGGTAAGATCCGATCTATTCCTCTATACATTCTTGATTCGAAAACGAATCCTAACCTCATCCTTTTTCCTATTCTAAACCCCCGATCCGAATCGAGAGCGAAGAACCCGACAAACGGAGAGGATAAACAGAGGACGGGAAGCCACGCCTCCGAATCGAAGATCCCGGACGCTCAACAATCTGTAAGTTAACGCTTACTTTGGTTTTGGGTTGTTAAAGATTCGAACATATAGATGTAATGGAACCCTATCAAAAATCTGTCTACACCGGCGCAGCGTGTTTGTTGAATTTATTCGAACCCTTTAAAATGTTCAAACGAGAAAACTTAAAACATGAAAAACACTCCTAAGACATAGATCTAGATTCTGTAAAAATTTCATAATTTTTCATCGTGTTTTGATATCCGAAACTGATCGTAAACGAGCCTGCTTTAGATTTAGATCTTGAAACGATGATAGATTCTTTATTCGAACTTGTTGGTGATTTCTACCTTAGATATAGACCGATCTAGGCTTGGCGTTGAATATAAGAGTTGTAGATCTATACGTTATGAATACCTCCATGAAATTTCAGAATTATTCGTGATGATTTGATATAATAAATCCACCCCAAACCGAACTAGTTTAAAATCGGAGCTTGAAAACTGGACCGAACATAGATTCGAACTTGTTTACGTTTTTGACTATGGTTCTAGGCCGAATTAGATCTTTAGCCGAACATGAAAGTTGTATATAATTGTCTTAAGATGATCTCTGTAAAATTTCATCAAATTTAGAGTTGAATTGCTATGGTAGAATTCGAAATCTTTAAACTGAGTTATATGAAATTGGGACAGAACAGTACCTCTGTGAAAATTAGTGTTTTTGACCTATTTAGGTATCTCGGATTGAAAAAGTTAAAACACAAAAGCTGTAGATCTCGATGTTCTGGAGTCAGTCGTGAAATTTCGGAATTTTTGAAATTAAATCTGATTTTTAACGAATTTTAGAGTAAACTGTGGTTGACCGAGTCAAAACTTGAAATCTTGTGGAAACGGTGAAATTAACCTTTGAGGTTGAAACGGATAGAAATTCTTTGAAATACGATACACAGAACAAGAAGATTAAAATATTGCGGGTTATGACTAAGCTAGATACTGTCAATGTTCTCTGCGACTTGGGACATAAGAGCCCAAGTGTATGTCTATGTTGACGTAAGAGCCCTAGCGAAACACTGATCGTATGGCTAGCGGACGGATTAACTCTAATTAAAAGATCGACCATGATACCTGTGGACATAAGAGCCCAGGCGTAAGGCGGCGGACATAAGAGCCCTAGCGGTGGTGATCTGTAAAAGATATGAAACGAGAAGTTTGCGAGAATTCCAAATTAAATCTGTATTAAATTGTGCTTTTAAATTTGTGGCAACTTATTTAGTTACGTTGCAAGCTATATTGATGATCTTATGAATGCATATCTTCTAAATTATGCGATTACATGAATTGTTTAAATTATGCACATGTTTTTATTAAATTTAATTAATGGCTTTGAAACCCCATAATCCTGTATGTGTTAACTTACTCAGCACGTTGTGCTGACCAAAACCATTACTTTCTTTTTCCTACAGAGCATGAAGAATGTGCATCGTCATATGCATGGGATATTCGGGAAAATGTTATTTTCTTTTATTATTCTAGTCTTAGTTATGAATTGCATGAACGGGCCTGTTTAACCCGTGATTAGGCCATGTTGGCCCTATATTTAAATTCCGCTGCATTATATATGTAAATATTATTTTCCGCTACAACTTTGATGTACTATTTTTAAATTATATATAAATAGGCTGTTTGAATGTTTTAAATTCTGAAAAACTATAGCCTTGCATCTCTTTAGTAAGCTCGGAGAAACCGTGTCTTGCTAGGGAGGTGTGGCGGTGACATCCCGACCTGGGTGACCAAAAACCGGGGTGCTACAAGTTGGTATCAGAGCCCAGATGTAACACCCCCATTTTCCCCAAGAGAACAGCGGAAGCACAGTGTGGGAAGAATGGGCCGATGTTACCGCCACGCATTCCGGGTCGTCCGGAATACGCTACGGCTAGCAGGCATACTTGCATAAAATCAGAGTTTAATATATATGTTACTTACTTTCCGGATAAGTTAACATATAATTTACGCATAAGCTGATAATGTTGTAATAAGTATGAAATAAGTTTAATAAATTTATTTGGTTTACATAACCAAAACAGATGAATATATATATATATATATTTTTGAATGCGTGCAGCGATAATATTGGAATAAATCCAGGGAAATTTTATTTAATAAAAGAGACACTCTAAAAAAATAGTTTATCACACACACATATAAATATAATCGTTCATCATACATTAAAATACGAGGCGTATAAATTACAGAAACGGATGGAAACTTTAAAATATACGTCCTCGCTTATTTAACACACATATGCCAAGTTGTTTAACTCCATTAAGGAGATTTAAAATATTATACATAACTTGCACTCAAATTTAAATTATTCGGAATAAATCCAAACCGTGCCCGATGCGTGAAATGTTTACTGATCTTCACAAATATCAAAACCTGCGAATGAATATGAAAAGTGTAGAGTCAACGAAAAACAATCGCTGAGTAAGTAGACCCTTACTCCCGGAGGAGGTCGAGTTACGGAAACAATTTCAATAATATTTAGGGAATAAGGCATGCTTAAACAAGGATAATTTATACATAAATGAAATATTAGTCTATATCCGGGAACAGATAATATAACAATATGCGTTACCGAGAAATAATTATCTCAGCCACCGTGATGTGCAGGTTCCCCGCCGTAGGGCCCAATTCGCACATACACTCAAGGGTGTGGGGGAGGTAAGAAATTTCATCAAACCCACTGTGAGATAAGGTAATGGCATCGGGCTGAATAATCCCAGTGGTCCCCGTGTGGCTAAATATTGCACAACAAACGTGGGAGTTGGGCAGCAGCGACCCACACACAGTCTCACCCCCGTAACAATGCGCGCTCAAAAATCCGTAGGATTTTGAGAATGGTTATAACAATTATTAAGCACAGTAAAAATGGCATACCAATATTCCAAAAGCAGTAGGGAGCAATAAGCATAAATTTAAAATATAAATGCGGTATTGAAATTTATGCTCAAGCTAAAATAAAATTGGGCTTACTCCAAAGAGTAAAAATCCACTTACAGTTACCGTGGCGAAATGGGTATGACACACGCACAGGCTACGGGCAGATATCCATTTATAGCTACTTGGCCAGCAAAACTTTATTATTAGATAGTATTCTATAATAATATTTTAGAATAAATAATAATTATACCTCTTCCAATTCTAATGATTCTTACCAATAAATTCCGGATCAGTAAAGCTCTGACATGGGAGCTGAAATATGAAAATAACCGAATCCAGAGAAGAGAACAACACAAAAATGGCAAAATAGAAGAACTAAAGAGAATTGCTGGGAAGATGGAAGAATCTGTGGTGAATTGTGGTGAACTGATGTAACGAATGGTGGGTGGTCTTTATAGGCAATAGATCTGGCTTTCTCAATTATTAACACAGACAGTCCTCATTAACACAAACAACAACCAATAGGCTCTCTATGACTACCGCCCCCTCCCTTATTCTCCACATATTTTCTTCAGTCAGTCCCCACCGCATTTATGGAGATGGCCACTAAGGCCACGAGCGGCGATGGATACAGCAGTTATGGCTATGTGTTGCCGACAGTTTCTTTCTTCCCCATCCTTTTCTATTTTTATTTTTATTTTCATTTCTTTTGTTTTTATTTCCATTTCTTTAATATTACTTAGTGGTAGCTTTAGAAACAAAAATAAAAATAAAAATAAAATTGAATGGGGGTTGGGCAATAGGAGGAGCTTTAAATAGGACAATAGACAACTTCTTTTGTCGGCAACTAGGCATTCTTACCGACAAATAAAATACACTACAGATATCTATATATTGCCATCAATCAATTAATTAATTGATTTATAACCCTCAATCCTTTGCCCTTGGTTCATGCAAACACCTCTTAAAGTGTAATGTTTTGTTCTCTTAATTTGCTTATTGGATCGCATAACGTGGTGGCCTTATTCAATTTCACTAATCATGAACATGATTAGCTAATTAATTTAAATTATGAATTTAATAATTTCGTAACACTTAAAATTTTAACTTAATGGAAGTAATAATAGACTTCCCATTCTTTCAATCCGGGACAATTGCTATTATAAAGTTGATAAAATATAAATCTTCATCAATTAATTGGGTTAATATATTATTTATTTTTTTAATTAAAGGGTGGAGGCTTAACTTTATATTTTAATCCATATCCAATAATATTAAATCTGATGTTTATAAATTAATGGTCCTAATGGACTTGTTCCAATTAATTATTTAAATACTCGATAATATAATTGGCTAAGAATTTAAAGTCAACCATATAATTTATTGCGTCACTTAACTCATGATATTTATTCAAAAGCTTATAATGGACCCAAGTTTTAAAATATTTCCATGATAGTCCATTACACGATTTAATTTGTGCTAAAATATTTGTCGGGGTTTTAGGTTTAAAAATGGCTAGTTGATTTTGATTAAATAGTCTTTTATAAAAATATTATTTTTAATTTACTTAATAATCAACAACTAGAATTTAGGAGACATTTTAGAAAAATTTGAATGTCACTTTTTTTTTAAAAACTTATTCAAAATTTTACGGGGTGTTATAGTCTACCCCCTTAAAATAAGGCTTCGTCCTCGATGCCTCACGACAAAACTAGGAGTAATTCATAACTAGATGTATCGTTCCAAAACTTTTATTTCTATAGAAAACCTTCGACGACTGTTTATCCGTTACAATTCTATTTAATCAGCCTCGGATATTTATCCTTGATATTCACTTGAAAAAGATTATATCTCTTACATAGTAGGTATCATCAAATTTTAGTCCGTTGATGATTCTAATACTTCCATTCCTGGTCCTTAATTACGGAGGTCATTACCTAGTCTGCAAAGTAAAAGAGAATTTGATTTAAATCGCATAGCTATAGAAAAAAGTTAAGTAAAGATAATAAGAAATAAATATATCAATCCTAAAGATAATTGATGGGACCAGAAGAAGTCAGAAAATAAATATGGAAAGGGACGAGTACATTAATGCATTAAATAGTAAAGTTGTAATACCATAGAAATTGCCCGAAATATATATATGAATATATATTTTTGATTAATTCACTAAGTAGATTTTTAATCAAATCTATATATATTTATATGTTCAAATATGTGCTTAAAGATTAGTATATTATTTTCTACAAAACATACTTTGAAAAATTATATATATTTGTCTTTTCAAATAAATATATGGATTTCAATATCAAGTGTAATAAGTATATGGTTCATAGAATATTTTAAATCCATATACAAGTTTATATACACATATATACCTTGGTCTTGAAATAATCTTTCCAAACATGTACACATGTATATACATGTATATATTTACATGTTTAAATTATAATGAGAATTATCTATTTTCTATATATCCTTGATTAATCATTCTACCCATATATTTTTTATTATGGGATTATTCTAGAATGCCATAATATAATTGGGAATAATTTGACTATGGTTTGAAATTGTAGGGTGGAATATTAATCATATCTTGTCATTTTCAAATAAAGAATATATTCCTTTTTGAAGCTATGTATGACTTACAAGATCACAAAAATTCCCACATTATGATTTTTTTTAAGATAAGAATCTTAATATATATATATAAAAAAAAAATTAAAAAAAAAGTTACTGTAGCATGCTACTGTAGCACGCTACTGTAGCAGTCGGGCATTATGCGTTTTTGGCGACTTTTTGCCATTTTTTGGGTCCCAAAGGTGGGAATCTTGATCTATCACGGGGGAGGCATATTTTGGATGATTATAGAAGTTCCTAACACCCCATTTCAGCCATCAACACTCAAAAATTCATCCCAAAACTCTCCCAAACTCTCCCAAAGCCAAAACACTCTTCCGGCGACTTTCCGGCAACTTTCCGGCAACCAAATCCGACCAAGGAAGTGTGTAGATCAAGGATTGCAAGCTTTGGATTGTTGGTAAGATGTAAATCAAGTTTCCTTATGGTTTTAAGATCATAACCATCATCCTAACTTACGAATCTTCATATTCAAACACAAATCGGAGCCAAAGGAAGAATAAATCGGGTGGAAGAGATTTGTTCGTGACATCCCGTGGATTCCGGACGACCCCGTGACCTCCTAGACATTATCCCCACTGTAAGTTAACCTTACTATGGTTTTGGGTGACTTAAAATGCAACCAAACATAGAGATTCAACTCAAGAAAATTAATAAAAATCTGTCAACAAGAGAAACCCTCAACGCAGCGTTTTCGTATGAATTTTTCAAACCTTTAAAGCTGCTCAAACAAGAAAACTCAAAACATGAAAAGTGTTGCTAAGGCTTAGGTCTAGCTTCTGTAAAAATATTGGAATTTTTCATGTGGTTTTGAAACCTGAAACCGACCCAAAACCGAAGAGCATTAAATCTGGATTTTAGAACTTTGGCAGATTTCACTCTCAATCTTATTAACCATTTTCACCTTGGATCTAGGCCGATCTAGGATTGGTATTGAACATGAAAGTTGTAGATCTATGAGTCTTGAATACCTCTGTAAAATTTCATGCATTTTCATCAAGTTTTGATACCCCAAATCGAGTCGGACATATTCTGCGTTTTAAAGAATTTTCATAGGTTGACAGTTTTTGTAATACCCGAGAAATTACCCGAAAGAATTCCATTTCACCAAGGATTATTATTATTATTATTATTATTATTAAACATAGCCATAGATACACTTGTAAGCTATATGCTAATAGTAATATCCCATTATGCTAATTACAATTATATTATGGAAAGAGACCCATTTGAATGGATTAAGGAATTGGAACATGGATTTGTGCATGGAAAATAATAGGGTGGATTAATGTGTCTTTACTGTAACATCCGGTCATGCATGGTGGAATGGGTAAATTGAATTTCATTAATCATTTTAAATAACATAGGTATTGACAGCACATACTGGTGACTTGATTGTTGACATAAATATTGGCAATGAGGAGGTGTTCCTATCCTTTGAGAATTTGAATCGTAGGGACGTTTTTGGCCAGTTTAGGAAAGTCTTAATGGTAGAAATTAGTGCACCATACAACAGCCACTAATTCCATGAAATGAATCCAACCATTTCGTCCTTCCTCATACCTGCAATTCCAGAAAATTGAGTGGCTTGTGAGTTGAGTGGCCGGTGCTGTTGGATGGGCAAGGGACTTCAAGTTCTAAAACTATCCATCTTCAATCACTAAAGCATTAGTTGAAGAGGGATCGTCTTGATCGATTGGGATGGATTCTGTCCACTAGAGGCCACCATTTCGAAACCTGCAACCCAAAATCTCTAATTTCACAGATTCAGAGGATTTCGTGAATAGTATGCCTTGATCTCTCCGTCCGTAGTTTCCAAATCTGAAATCCGTTAATCCCAGTCACTTATAATGTAAGTTAACTCATTACTCATCAAGTTTTGGTTGTTCTAATCCCTTTCCTACTCTCAACTCGCCTAGTATATTGGTAGATTTTGTTATATGCATATTCTTCTTTTCCTTGTTTTTACCCAAGTGTTTACTTCTGGAACCCTCATCTTTGTCGTGTCTTTGTGAACCTTATAAGCATGTCAATAGTTATTACAATCATTAAATTTTCCAGTCCTGGTCTGTCCTGTCCTTGTCAGCTTTGTGAGCATGTCAATAGATATGGATACATAGAGATATATTACTCCTATCATATACTCTTAAGACTTGCGATTCTATTTTTTTTTACTGAAAGTTATGAAAGATTCCAGACTGTATTAATAATGCCATTACATAGAAATATATATAATATATATAACCTGCGATTTTCTAATAAAAATATATATATATCAAATAATAAGTATATAAATATAATATAATCTGTAAGCTCTTACATGGAAAGGATTCATGTTATTTCAATTTATTTTTGGGCTGTGTGTGTACCTATATATTGTATGCATGTTCGTATGGATTTTTATTAGATTTAAGTGCCAGTGACTTTTGAAACTAGTGAATAAGGATTTTCTGCCTATAAGATTGTGTATCTTGATTTAAAAATATGTCATCATAATGGAGTCCATACGGGTGTTTCTTTTTTTTTGAGAAATAAATATATATATATATATATTTTAAAATAAAATCCTTGTATATAGATGAGAGTCTTTATGGAATTGTTTTTATAATTTAAGGCTTGATAATTGTGTATATAAATGAGTGGTTTAGTAGTTTTAAAATATATGAACACGGTTTGACGAATTCTTTTGTGGATACAAGAAATTATGGGAGTTGTTATTGAAATGGTTTAATTACAG
The DNA here is from genome assembly GCA_030278955.1 of Hygrophila difformis. Taxonomy (NCBI): domain Eukaryota; kingdom Viridiplantae; phylum Streptophyta; class Magnoliopsida; order Lamiales; family Acanthaceae; genus Hygrophila; species Hygrophila difformis. The sequence goes on from JAOANR010000011.1 coordinate 9,505,539, forward strand.
CATCATTGAATACCATTGTCGCTAGATTACTCCCTGGAATTGTTGAAAAATCATTTGAGATGAATATTATGCGGTAAATGCTATTTTAAATATTAAATTATAAATCAAATAAAATTTTAGTTTTAAAACCATTAGACTAGATTGAGTTAGATGCCACTTGAGATATTGGAGGGTATATGTGCACTTGGCGTGTGCTGTAAAAGCCGCCCCCTCTTGCCATGACGGCATTTGAAATATTATGCATGTATGAGTCTGCACTCTTAGGTGGATCCGTATGGGTTGCCTAAGGCTCCGGAGTGTGTCTGTGTATGAGTCCGCTGCATTGCATCTGTGATTGGGATTGCCCTGCAATCATGAGATATTATTGAGATTGCTTTGCAATCGTGAAATATTGTTGAGGTTGCCTTTGCAATCGTGAAATATTATTTGTGGCGTCCTCTTTCTAGGTCTATGGAGAGCAGTATTATTATGGTAAAGTGTGGCTTTAAATTTTAAATTTTAAAGCAAGTAGATTCTTGTACAAGTATTAAATTGTATTATATTACTTTTAATTAAATTTAAATTATGTTAAAGTGAGTCGAACTTTTTTTAAAACCCGTCACTTGATGTGGTGGGGGTTGACTTACTCAGTATGTATATACTGACTTTGTTGCTATTATTTTTCTACAGATCCGACATACATGTGAGCATCTCATACATGTCATGGGAGGGGAATTTAAAGAAGACATGTTGCATTTTACTTTTATATTATGGATTGTGTTTTGGCCGTGTGTTTTGGCCATGGACTTGTATTTTGTTTACTTTTATTTTCCGCAAGCGCAATGAAAATTACTTTAACAAACCACCAAAAAAAAATTATTTTTTTATTCCGGGATATATTTTTAAGTGGATTTTATATTTTAAATTTTGGTACAACTTAGCCTTGCATCTTTCAAGTGAACTCGAATAAGTCGTTTCTTGCTTGAAAGGTGTGGCGGTGACATCTCGGCCTGGGTTATCAAAACCGGGGTGTTACAGTTTTCTTAACCGAACTTGATGAGTATATTTCTATCATTTCTAGTCCGATCCAATCTTTGTGATCTAAACAAAAATTGTAGATAATCATGTCTAGTATGTGTCTGTAAATTTTCAGAATTTTTGAAGTTCATTTGTTATGTTAAAAAGTTAAATCTTTGACAGATGTCAAACCTGAATCCTGACAGTATACTATTTGTGTAGAAAACTTGATTTTTGACATGCTTCCCATCATTTTTCCGAAAAACTCAAAACATGAAAGTTGTTCATTGGGATGTTTTTGAGCTACTGTAAAAATTTCAGATCAATCGCCTAAGAAATGGATTTTTAAACTGAAAAGGCGTAAACTGTGACATCGATCGGTTTTAAACTTGTGAGATTTTGAAATTTCTAAACAAACGATCGAAATCTTGTTATATGATAAAGATATATTTTTGGAAATCCCGTTACACTAAAGTTGAAACGATATCGGTTACATTGGGGGGTGAGTGCTCTGCAGGGTGCCCTCCTAATTATTCATTTTGTGCCTAAACGGCAATGATTATTACGCGCGAAAGATTGCCAAAACGGCATCTTATATTTTTGGGCCTATCCTCTCGGGTGTATCCGTATGGGTTACTCGAGGCTTGACGGAGCGGTACTGGATATGGCGTATTTGGTCACAAGAGACCAACGGCCTACCCTCTCGAGTGTATCCGTATGGGTTACTCGAGGCTCGACGGAGTGGTACTGGGTATGGCGAATCGGCTGCGGCCGCCGGAATACCGGCTAAATGAGATGATACCTATGAAATTGGCTGAGGCCGCCGGAGCACCGGCTAAATGATACTATTGATATTGGCTGCGGCCGCCGGATCACCGGCTAAATGATACTTTTGATATTGGCTGCGGCCGCCGGATCACCGGCTAAATGATATATTGTTGAGATGATGGCGTAACGGGAAATAAATTAAAAAAGCTCAGATTTTATGAAATTGGCTGCGGCCGCCGGATTGCCGGCTAACTTAAATATTGTTGAGATGGTGGCGTATCGGGGAGAATTTTTAAAAGCTCAAATTTTTATTCACTTACTTACGGCATTATTCATGTTTTTAAATCATGTCTTAAATAATTGCCCATGCTTAAGTTTTTAATTATGAAATTAAATGTGTCTTTAAAGTATGCAATTATATTCGCATTTTTAAAATAAAATATTTTTATGCATGACAAAAAGTTTTATCTTAACTATGCCGTGCAAATCATTTTACTATGTAAGTTGAATCATGATCACGTGGAAATCTTTATTTTAAATCATGCCATTTATTTATTAGTGGATGATTAACTTAAATTGTGTATTACCTACAAACATCTTTTTATTAAATTTAATTAAAGGATTTGAAACCCCTAAATCATGCTATGTGTTAACTTACTCAGCGCGTTTTTGCTGACCCAAACCATTTATCCCCTTTTTCTTACAGAGTATGAAGATTATGCATCGTCATATGCATACATGGGAACATTTGGGGAAATCTCTATTTTAAATCCCTGCATTAATTACGACTTGCATGAACGGGACTGTTTAACCCGTGTTTTGGCCATGTCGGCCCTTATACTTTATTTCCGCTGCACAAATTATATTTCCGCTACAACTTTGATGTATTATTTTTAAATTATATATGAATGGGCTGTTTGAATATTTTAAATTCTGAAAAACCATAGCCTTGCATCTCTTTAGTGAGCTCGGAGAAACCGTGTCTTGCTAGGGAGGTGTGGCGGTGGCATCCCGGCCTGGGTTACCAAAACCGGGGTGTTACAGGATGGTATCAGAGCCCGGAATATTTTAAAACTACTATTTTAAAGAGCCCGTAATATTTTTAAACTATTATTTTCAAGTATTATTATTTTTAAAGTTATCATTTCTAAACTAGTAGTATATTTCAAAGAGCCCAATTATTATTTTGAAGTTAAAGCCCAAATTTTTAGTCCAAAATTTTTTTTGAAGCCCAAGAAATTATTTTGGCCCAATAGCCTTGTTTTTATTTAAAGCCCAAATAATTTATTTCATTCGGCCCAATATAGTGGCCCAAACCTTTTATCCTTATTTTAACCTATCCATGGAATAAATTTATTTTTTTTAAAACCCATGGATAAATAAAGGCATGCATAAAATTTTTTTTATTGGGGGGATCACATATGCATATGCATACATAAATACACTAACCCTTTTTATGTGAATTATCGGTAATAAGAAACACTCCTACCTTAGAACTCGACATGATCTTGACTTAGGAGCGCTTGCTAAAGACTAACTTTGCCTTAGTCCTAGATCTTGATCACTTAGAAACTCATCTTCGCGTACTTCTATAACAGAAATTGGCACCTATAAGAAAACAGAGGAAGGATCATATGCGATGATACCCGAACCTGGTTGTGAATAATACATAGGCAGTTATGGGGACATAACTGTAATCTTAAGGGGGGGAGGATGTAATACCCCGTAAGAATGCATAAGCATTTATTTTTGAAACCCGAATATTATGTATCCCAAATAATATCAAACAACAAAACACAATGATACAATCGCAATCAATCAATCGGTCAATAAGTCGCGCAACTTCGGGGACGAAGTTGATTCTTAAGGAGGGTAGATTGTAATACCATAGAAATTGCCCGAAATATATATATGAATATATATTTTTGATTAATTCACTAAGTAGATTTTTAATCAAATCTATATATATTTATATGTTCAAATATGTGCTTAAAGATTAGTATATTATTTTCTACAAAACATACTTTGAAAAATTATATATATTTGTCTTTTCAAATAAATATATGGATTTCAATATCAAGTGTAATAAGTATATGGTTCATAGAATATTTTAAATCCATATACAAGTTTATATACACATATATACCTTGGTCTTGAAATAATCTTTCCAAACATGTACACATGTATATACATGTATATATTTACATGTTTAAATTATAATGAGAATTATCTATTTTCTATATATCCTTGATTAATCATTCTACCCATATATTTTTTATTATGGGATTATTCTAGAATGCCATAATATAATTGGGAATAATTTGACTATGGTTTGAAATTGTAGGGTGGAATATTAATCATATCTTGTCATTTTCAAATAAAGAATATATTCCTTTTTGAAGCTATGTATGACTTACAAGATCACAAAAATTCCCACATTATGATTTTTTTTAAGATAAGAATCTTAATATATATATATAAAAAAAAAATTAAAAAAAAAGTTACTGTAGCACGCTACTGTAGCATGCTACTGTAGCAGTCGGGCATTATGCGTTTTTGGCGACTTTTTGCCATTTTTTGGGTCCCAAAGGTGGGAATCTTGATCTATCACGGGGGAGGCATATTTTGGATGATTATAGAAGTTCCTAACACCCCATTTCAGCCATCAACACTAAAAAATTCATCCCAAAACTCTCCCAAACTCTCCCAAAGCCAAAACACTCTTCCGGCGACTTTCCGGCAACTTTCCGGCAACCAAATCCGACCAAGGAAGTGTGTAGATCAAGGATTGCAAGCTTTGGATTGTTGGTAAGATGTAAATCAAGTTTCCTTATGGTTTTAAGATCATAACCATCATCCTAACTTACGAATCTTCATATTCAAACACAAATCGGAGCCAAAGGAAGAATAAATCGGGTGGAAGAGATTTGTTCGTGACATCCCGTGGATTCCGGACGACCCCGTGACCTCCTAGACATTATCCCCACTGTAAGTTAACCTTACTATGGTTTTGGGTGACTTAAAATGCAACCAAACATAGAGATTCAACTCAAGAAAATTAATAAAAATCTGTCAACAAGAGAAACCCTCAACGCAGCGTTTTCGTGTGAATTTTTCAAACCTCTAAAGCTGCTCAAACAAGAAAACTTAAAACATGAAAAGTGTTGCTAAGGCTTAGGTATAGCTTCTGTAAAAATATTGGAATTTTTCATGTGGTTTTGAAACCTGAAACCGACCCAAAACCGAAGAGCATTAAATCTGGATTTTAGAACTTTGGCAGATTTCACTCTCAATCTTATTAACCATTTTGACCTTGGATCTAGGCCGATCTAGGATTGGTATTGAACATGAAAGTTGTAGATCTATGAGTCTTGAATACCTCTGTAAAATTTCATGCATTTTCATCAAGTTTTGATACCCCAAATCGAGTCGGACATATTCTGCGTTTTAAAGAATTTTCAAAGGTTGACAGTTTTCTTAACCGAACTTGATGAGTATATTTCTATCATTTCTAGTCCGATCCAATCTTTGTGATCTAAACAAAAATTGTAGATAATCATGTCTAGTATGTGTCTGTAAATTTTCAGAATTTTTGAAGTTCATTTGTTATGTTAAAAAGTCAAATCTTTGACAGATGTCAAACCTGAATCCTGACAGTATACTATTTGTGTAGAAAACTTGATTTTTGACATGCTTCCCATCATTTTTCCGAAAAACTCAAAACATGAAAGTTGTTCATTGGGATGTTTTTGAGCTACTGTAAAAATTTCAGATCAATCGCCTAAGAAATGGATTTTTAAACTGAAAAGGCGTAAACTGTGACATCGATCGGTTTTAAACTTGTGAGATTTTGAAATTTCTAAACAAACGATCGAAATCTTGTTATATGATAAAGATATATTTTTGGAAATCCCGTTACACTAAAGTTGAAACGATATCGGTTACATTGGGGGGTGAGTGCTCTGCAGGGTGCCCTCCTAATTATTCATTTTGTGCCTAAACGGCAATGATTATTACGCGCGAAAGATTGCCAAAACGGCATCTTATATTTTTGGGCCTATCCTCTCGGGTGTATCTGTATGGGTTACTCGAGGCTTGACGGAGCGGTACTGGATATGGCGTATTTGGTCACAAGAGACCAACGGCCTACCCTCTCGAGTGTATCCGTATGGGTTACTCGAGGCTCGACGGAGTGGTACTGGGTATGGCGAATCGGCTGCGGCCGCCGGAATACCGGCTAAATGAGATGATACATATGAAATTGGCTGAGGCCGCCGGAGCACCGGCTAAATGATACTATTGATATTGGCTGCGGCCGCCGGATCACCGGCTAAATGATACTTTTGATATTGGCTGTGGCCGCCGGATCACCGGCTAAATGATATATTGTTGAGATGATGGCGTAACGGGAAATAAATTAAAAAAGCTCAGATTTTATGAAATTGGCTGCGGCCGCCGGATTGCCGGCTAACTTAAATATTGTTGAGATGGTGGCGTATCGGGGAGAATTTTTAAAAGCTCAAATTTTTATTCACTTACTTACGGCATTATTCATGTTTTTAAATCATGTCTTAAATAATTGCCCATGCTTAAGTTTTTAATTATGAAATTAAATGTGTCTTTAAAGTATGCAATTATATTCGCATTTTTAAAATAAAATATTTTTATGCATGACAAAAAGTTTTATCTTAACTATGCCGTGCAAATCATTTTACTATGTAAGTTGAATCATGATCACGTGGAAATCTTTATTTTAAATCATGCCATTTATTTATTAGTGGATGATTAACTTAAATTGTGTATTACCTACAAACATCTTTTTATTAAATTTAATTAAAGGATTTGAAACCCCTAAATCATGCTATGTGTTAACTTACTCAGCGCGTTTTTGCTGACCCAAACCATTTATCCCCTTTTTCTTACAGAGTATGAAGATTATGCATCGTCATATGCATACATGGGAACATTTGGGGAAATCTCTATTTTAAATCCCTGCATTAATTACGACTTGCATGAACGGGACTGTTTAACCCGTGTTTTGGCCATGTCGGCCCTTATACTTTATTTCCGCTGCACAAATTATATTTCCGCTACAACTTTGATGTATTATTTTTAAATTATATATGAATGGGCTGTTTGAATATTTTAAATTCTGAAAAACCATAGCCTTGCATCTCTTTAGTGAGCTCGGAGAAACCGTGTCTTGCTAGGGAGGTGTGGCGGTGGCATCCCGGCCTGGGTTACCAAAACCGGGGTGTTACAAAAGTGATTAATGAAAATTAGTAGAAACCTTTTGATTTTTATTTATTTATTTGGTTATTGGGACAGATACACTTGGGACCAGATAAAATGAATAACTCGCTTTCCCTTATGAGATGAATGCCCAATCACATTAGATATTTTTATAAATTTTTTTGTTAAAAATTTGAATGGGGCCTACCTTGGATGGGATTAAATTTGGATGAGGCCTACATTGGATGGGATTGAACTGTGCAGAGATTAATAATTAAGGGCAGGAGAAGAGAGAGTCAAGTAATGAGGCAAAACATTTGGAAATGGAATGTAAGGGATGCCGACACAAATAAGGAAAGTAAGTGTAAGTGGAACCCGCTAAATGAAATTGTGCAAGAAGATAGTGTGCAAGTCAGGGAGTGAGATGAAAAATCAAATCTAAATAAAATATGAACTGTAGTTGACAATAATTGGGGTATGCAAGAATATATTTATATATATGACCACAATAATCAAATGAAAAAAAAATAACCACAATAGTCAAAAGCGGCTCCTATATGCAGAAAATGGTGAACAGAGGTCTAAAAAGGTGGGGATTGATTGAAATTAATTGATATTTGGTGAGCTTTGGAGGGTTTGCGGGTAAAGAGTTCCCACACAATTATAAAATAAAATAAAACAATCTAGATTAGATCGCAACTAATTTACTGGAGACTAACATGGGAAGAATAATAAAATTTGATAATACTAAACTAAGAGTAAAGGAAATTTTTAATAAAACACGTATTAAGCAAAGATTTCTGCTCGTGCCTATATGCATATGTGTGTGTTTTTCCATCCCAAAATATAATTTTAAAAATAATACTTGGCTTTTTTTTAAAAAAAAATAATTTCGTGCAAAAATTTTAATAATTAAAATGCACTGCTTCTTATGACAAAACGTTTCCAAATATTTTCGTGCAAAACTTTTAAGAATTTAAATGCACTACTTCGCATAGCAATAATGCTTTCAAAAAAATATTTTCTTGTGCGAAAATTTTAATAATTTAAATGCACATTTCCATAGAGCAAAACCGCTCTGATACCAATCTGTAACACCCCCATTTTCCCCAAGAGAACAGCGGAAGCACAGTGTGGGAAGAATGGGCCGATGTTACCGCCACGCATTCCGGGCCGTCCGGAATACGCTACGGCTAGCAGGCATACTTGCATAAAATCAGAGTTTAATATATATGTTACTTACTTTCCGGATAAGTTAACATATAATTTGCGCATAAGCTGATAATGTTGTAATAAGTATGAAATAAGTTTAATAAATTTATTTGGTTTACATAACCAAACCAGATGAATATATATATATATATTTGAATGCGTGCAGCGATAATATTGGAATAAATCCAGGGAAATTTTATTTAATAAAAGAGACACTCTAAAAAAATAGTTTATCACACACACATATAAATATAATCGTTCATCATACATTAAAATACGAGGCGTATAAATTACAGAAACGGATGGAAACTTTAAAATATACGTCCTCGCTTATTTAACACACATATGCCAAGTTGTTTAACTCCATTAAGGAGATTTAAAATATTATACATAACTTGCACTCAAATTTAAATTATTCGGATAAACCCAAACCGTGCCCGATGCGTGAAATGTTTACTGATCTTCACAAATATCAAAACCTGCGAATGAATATGAAAAGTGTAGAGTCAACGAAAAACAATCGCTGAGTAAGTAGACCCTTACTCCCGGAGGAGGTCGAGTTACGGAAACAATTTCAATAATATTTAGGGAATAAGGCATGCTTAAACAAGGATAATTTATACATAAATGAAATATTAGTCTATATCCGGGAACAGATAATATAACAATATGCGTTACCGAGAAATAATTATCTCAGCCACCGTGATGTGCAGGTTCCCCGCCGTAGGGCCCAATTCGCACATACACTCAAGGGTGTGGGGGAGGTAAGAAATTTCCTCAAACCCACTGTGAGATAAGGTAATGGCATCGAGCTGAATAATCTCAGTGGTCCCCGTGTGGCTAAATATTGCACAACAAACGTGGGAGTTGGGCAGCAGCGACCCACACACAGTCTCACCCCCATAACAATGCGCGCTCAAAAATCCGTAGGATTTTGAGAATGGTTATAACAATTATTAAGCACAGTAAAAATGGCATACCAATATTCCAAAAGCAGTAGGGAGCAATAAGCATAAATTTAAAATATAAATGCGGTATTGAAATTTATGCTCAAGCTAAAATAAAATTGGGCTTACTCCAAAGAGTAAAAATCCACTTACAGTTACCGTGGCGAAATGGGTATGACACACGCATAGGCTACGGGCAGATATCCATTTATAGCTACTTGGCCAGCAAAACTTTATTATTAGATAGTATTCTATAATAATATTTTAGAATAAATAATAATTATACCTCTTCCAATTCTAATGATTCTTACCAATAAATTCCGGATCAGTAAAGCTCTGACATGGGAGCTGAAATATGAAAATAACCGAATCCAGAGAAGAGAACAACACAAAAATGGCAAAATAGAAGAATTAAAGAGAATTGCTGGGAAGATGGAAGAATCAGTGGTGAATTGTGGTGAACTGATGTAACGAATGGTGGGTGGTCTTTATAGGCAATAGATCTGGCTTTCTCAATTATTAACACAGACAGTCCTCATTAACACAAACAACAACCAATAGGCTCTCTATGACTACCGCCCCCTCCCTTATTCTCCACATATTTTCTTCAGTCAGTCCCCACCGCATTTATGGAGATGGCCACTAAGGCCACGAGCGGCGATGGATACAGCAGTTATGGCTATGTGTTGCCGACAGTTTCTTTCTTCCCCATCCCTTTCTATTTTTATTTTTATTTTCATTTCTTTTGTTTTTATTTTCATTTCTTTAATATTACTTAGTGGTAGCTTTAGAAACAAAAATAAAAATAAAAATAAAATTGAATGGGGGTTGGGCAATAGGAGGAGCTTTAAATAGGACAATAGACAACTTCTTTTGTCGGCAACTAGGCATTCTTACCGACAAATAAAATACACTACAGATATCTATATATTGCCATCAATCAATTAATTAATTGATTTATAACCCTCAATCCTTTGCCCTTGGTTCATGCAAACACCTCTTAAAGTGTAATGTTTTGTTCTCTTAATTTGCTTATTGGATCGCATAACGTGGTGGCCTTATTCAATTTCACTAATCATGAACATGATTAGCTAATTAATTTAAATTATGAATTTAATAATTTCGTAACACTTAAAATTTTAACTTAATGGAAGTAATAATAGACTTCCCATTCTTTCAATCCGGGACAATTGCTATTATAAAGTTGATAAAATATAAATCTTCATCAATTAATTGGGTTAATATATTATTTATTTTTTTAATTAAAGGGTGGAGGCTTAACTTTATATTTTAATCCATATCCAATAATATTAAATCTGATGTTTATAAATTAATGGTCCTAATGGACTTGTTCCAATTAATTATTTAAATACTCGATAATATAATTGGCTAAGAATTTAAAGTCAACCATATAATTTATTGCGTCACTTAACTCATGATATTTATTCCAAAGCTTATAATGGACCCAAGTTTTAAAATATTTCCATGATAGTCCATTACACGATTTAATTTGTGCTAAAATATTTGTCGGGGTTTTAGGTTTAAAAATGGCTAGTTGATTTTGATTAAATAGTCTTTTATAAAAATATTATTTTAAATTTACTTAATAATCAACAACTAGAATTTAGGAGACATTTTAGAAAAATTTGAATGTCACTTTTTTTTTAAAACTTATTCAAAATTTTACGGGGTGTTATACCAGAATATTTAAAAGCTATTTATTTTAAAGAAAATATCTGATACCAGAGTGGTATCAGAGCCCAAAATATTTTAAAGCTATCTATTTTAAAGAAAATATCTGATACCAAGTTGGTATCAGAGCCCGGCTATTTTTTAAACTATTATTTTTAAACCATTATTATTTTTAAACTATTATTAATATTTTGACTATTATTTTAAATTTTAAAGTATTATTTCCACGGAGAAATTTCTATTTACAACCCATGGGAAAAATATATATATAGTGCATAAATTATTTTTGGGGGGAAATCATCATTCGCATTTGCATATTGCAACTCTTTTATGTAGAGAACTTAGAATCTTTGCGAATTTGAACTTAGAATATTGACGAAGTTGAACCTAGAATCTTGGCGAAATTAACTTAGACCTCTTGTTACACCTATATAATCTTGAGGCATGACATCGAATTAGAAGCAATAACTAGAGACTGATCTTGCCTTAGTTCTAGATCTCATTGATCTATGCGTTCGCCTAAACATAACAATCCTCGACCTTAGCTATTCCTACCCGTCTACAAATTAGAAAACTTCTTCATGTGGAACAATAAAAATCAAGTCTTTATTAAAACACTCTCTATTCCAAAAATCTTGTTTGGATTCACAAACAACAAATCTATTTCAAACGCATGGCTCATTTAAACCTTGACCCGAACCCTCTTGAGAATAATGAATAGGCAGTTATGAGGACATAACTGAAGTCCTAAGGGGGAGAGGATGTGATACCCCGTAATAATTTATTTTTGGAGTTCGACTCGATATCATGTATCCTAGATCATAAATAAACAAATTCAAATTGTTTTGAACTACGTTATGGCTTGATCCCTTCACCGGGTACGTAGGCAGCTTAGAAGTTTTAATTCTAAGTTCAGTCACAAAATAAAAAAAAAAACCAAACAAAAGACCTTAACACGAGAAAAGCCGAAACACAACTTCGAGGACGAAGTTGATTCTTAAGGAGGGTAGACTGTAATACCCGAGAATTTTCCAACATAAAATAAATACAATAAATAAAATAAATATAATAAATAAAGAAATAAATGTAGAAGAAATGAGAAATGGAATTTAAATTAAAAAGAAAACAAAATTCCGAAAACCCGGGAAGCCGAAGACAATTTAATCGAATAAATGGGTACACGGGGACCTGACACCGATAGACTCAATAACTCGAGTCCAAATATAAATTTAGGTCCGAATAAAATTAAGATAGGAAATCGGAGCCGGAAGATACCCCGGAAATCCGAATCCGGGAACATAGGGGGATAGAAGTCCGAAAGAGAGGAGGAAAGACCCGACGGATCGCACGACCCGGCCCAGACCGAAGTCCAGGCCAGGACGGCGCGGTCGCCGCGCGGTTTTAGGGGTTTACCGCGCCAAGGGCGCGCCACTTGGCAGAATCGGCCGTTCCGCGATTTTCTCGCCCGAACGCGGATTTTTCGACTTTCGGTTGAACATCTCTCGACCCAAGACCCTTGGGGTCAGATTTTGGACGCCCTAGGTCTTAGATATCTATAAATAAGACCACATAGGAGCTCCGAATACATTTACGAAACCCTACATCTTTCTATACATCGAAACCCTAATCCCGAAGTCGTCGGAGGCACAACACCGAGAGGAAGGACTGACTTGGACGAAATTGGGGTCTTCTATCGCCTTGGTAAGATCCGATCTATTCTTCTATACATTCTTGATTCGAAAACGAATCCTAACCTCATCCTTTTTCCTATTCTAAACCCCCGATCCGAATCGAGAGCGAAGAACCCGACAAACGGAGAGGATAAACAGAGGACGGGAAGCCACGCCTCCGAATCGAAGATCCCGGACGCTCAACAATCTGTAAGTTAACGCTTACTTTCGTTTTGGGTTGTTAAAAGATTCGAACATATAAATGTAATGGAACCCTATCAAAAATCTGTCTACACCGGCGCAGCGTGTTTGTTGAATTTATTCGAACCCTTTAAAACGTTCAAACGAGAAAACTTAAAACACGAAAAACACTCCTAAGACATAGATCTAGATTCTGTAAAAATTTCATAATTTTTCATCGTGTTTTGATATCCGAAACTGATCGTAAACGAGCCTGCTTTAGATTTAGATCTTGAAACGATGATAGATTCTTTATTCGAACTTGTTGGTGATTTCTACCTTAGATCTAGACCGATCTAGGCTTGGCGTTGAACATAAGAGTTGTAGATCTATACGTTATGAATACCTCCGTGAAATTTCAGAATTATTCGTGATGATTTGATACAATAAATCCACCCCAAACCGAACTGGTTTAAAATCGGAGCTTGAAAACTGGACCGAACATAGATTCGAACTTGTTGACGTTTTTGACTATGGTTCTAGGCCGAATTAGATCTTTAGCCGAACATGAAAGTTGTAGATAATTATCTTAAGATGACCTCTGTAAAATGTCATCAAATTTGGAGTTGAATTGCTATGGTAGAATTCGAAATCTTTAAACTGAGTTATATGAAATTCGGACAGAACAGTACCTCTGTGAAAATTAGTGTTTTTGACCTATTTAGGTATCTCGGATTGAAAAAGTTAAAACACAAAAGTTGTAGATCTCGACGTTCTGGAGTCAGTTGTGAAATTTCGGAATTTTTGAAATTAAATCTGAGTTTTAACGAATTTTAGAGTAAACTGTGGTTGACCGAGTCAAAACTTGAAATCTTGTGGAAACGGTGAAATTAACCTTTGAGGTTGAAACGGATAGAATGTAATACCCGTGAATTTTCCATCATAAAATAAAACAATAATTAAATAAATAAATAATAAATAAATAAATACTATAAATAAATAAATAAATAAAGATAAGGAAATGAGAAATGAGATTTTTACTTAAAAAGGAATTAAAGGAATTTAATTAAATAAAAGGATGGATTAAAGGTAAATAAATGGTACACCAAAACCCGACACTAATGAACTCGAGGATTCGAGTCCAAAACATCCAATTAGACTGAGAATAAATTTAGAGAGAAAGTAGAAACCCGAAGATACCCCGGGAATCGGAATTCGGGAGCATATAGGGATAGAAACCCGAAAGAGAGGCGGAAAAGCACGACGGATCGCACGATCCGCCCGGACCGAAGTCCAGGCGAAGTCGGCGCGGTGGCCGCGCGGTGGAGGGCGATTAGCGCGCCACGACCGCGCCACTTGACAGATTTGGTTGTTGCGTGAATCTCTCGCCCGAACGCGGATTTTTCGACTTTCGGTTGAACATCTCTCGACCCAAGACCTTTAGGTCAGATGTGGACGCCCTAGGGATTGAGAATTCTATAAATAAGCCCCTTGGAGCCCCAAACAAGTTTACAAAACCCTACAACCTACTATACGTTCGAAACCCTAAATTCGGAGTCGACGGAAAGCACCAAACGGAGGCAGCAGCTTTGGACGAAAATCCAAGGTCTCCAAACGTTGTGGTAAGCTCTAGTCCGACAAATCTTTTCACGTTTCAATCCGAAAACGGATTCTAACTTCGATTCTTTTCTTTCTACACCCCGTATTGAATCTAGATCGTAGAACCCGACGAACGGAGAGGAGAAACGGTGATCTGGAAGCCACGCCTCCGAACTAGACATCCCCGACGTTCATAGACACTGTAAGTTAACTCTTACATGGTTTTGGGATGAATTAAAACCTTCAAAACTAAAAGATTAACAAGAAACCGTAAATCTGTCAATCTAAACTTTCTACCGGCGCAACAGATTTGTTGAATTTTGCCGAACCTTAAAACGAACTCAAACGGAAAAACTTAAAACTCGAAAAACGTTCCTAAAACTTAGATCTAGCTACTGTAAATTTTTGAGAATTTTTGGAATTGATTTGATATGTTAAAACCCATTGAAACCGAGCTGTTTAAATCTAGATCTTGAAATCTTGGACAGAACTTAGGAATGATCTTGATCGCGTTTTTGACATAGGATCTAGGCTGTTTTAGATCTTTGGCCAAACATGAAAGTTGTAGATAAATGTCTTAAGATGATCTCTGTCAAATTTCATTAAATTTGGAGTTGAATAGCTATGGTAGAATTCGAAATCTTGAAACTGTGGTGCATTAAACTCGGACAGATTTGTTCTTATGCGAATATTGGCGATTTTGACCTACTTAGGTATCTCGGATCGAAAAAGTTAAAACACGAAAGTTGTAGATCTTGATGTTTTCGAGTTAGATATGAAATTTTGGAATTTTTGGAATTAAATCTGATTTTAGACGAATTTTGGAGTAAACTGTGATTTACCGAAACGAAATCTTGAAATCTTGTTGAAACATGGAATTAACCTTTAGGGTTGAAACGAATTGAGATATTATTTCTAAATAAATACAATGGAAGGCAGATTTTAAAAACTAAATCCCCTTACAAACTTGATAAATTAAAATTAGGGGTGAGTGCTCTGCAGGGTGCCCCCTAACGATTCACTTCGTGCCGTAATGGACGATGGTGACCCCGCGCGCTAAACTTGAGATATGGATTGCCTAAACGGCGAAACTTAGAGCCTACACTCTCGTAAATATCCGTATGGGTTTCCCGAGGCTCCGGAGTGGTACTGGGTATGACTGATACGGTTGCGGCCGCCGGGCTACCGGCTAAACTTGTTGACATCGCGATTTTATCGTGAAACTTTGAAATACAAAATCGTGAATGTAATTCGGATTCTAAATTAAATTAAATTAGATTAAATTATGTTGTTGTCCAATTAAATTATTTAAATGCTTTATTTAAATTATGGCTTTTGTGATTAAACCATGTGATATGTGTTATTAAATAGAGCCCTGAGATAATTTAGGCTATTGGATACTTAATTAGATTAAATTATATATTATGTTATTATCATGCTTTTGTTAAATTATTAAATTAATGGCTTTTAAACCCTACGATCATGCATGTGTTAACTTACTCAGCAATTTTGCTGACCAAAACCATTTTTATTCCTTTCCTTACAGAATATGTGGAATGAGCAAGTGTGAGCACGATTCATGCATGGGATTTTGGGGAACACTTATTTTGCTTTTAAATTTCGTACTTAGACTATATTATGAACGGGCCTGTTTAACCCGTGTTTTGGCCATGTCGGCCCCTTTTATATTTTCCGCTGCGATATTGTACTAAACTAAATATTTCCGCTGCGCTATGCTATTATTATTTTCGAATTATATTGTATGGGCTATTTTGAATGCTTTAAATGTTTTAAATACTGCAATACCTAGCCTTGCATCTCATTAGTAAGCTCGGAGAAACCGTGTCTTACTAGGGAGATGTGGCGGTGACATCCCGACCTGGGTGACCAAAAACCGGGGTGTTACAAGTTGGTATCAGAGCCCGGCTATTTTTAAACTATTATTTATTTTTAAACCATTATTATTTTAAACTATTATTAGTATTTTGACTATTCTTTTAAATTTTAAAGTATTATTTCCATGGAAAAGAAAATTTTTATTTTTAAAACCCATGGGAAAATATATATATACATGTGGTGCATTAAATTATTATTGGGGGGAAATATCATTTGCATTTGCATGTTGCATCTCTGCTATGAACTTAGAATCTTGAAAACTTGAACTTAGAATCTTGGAAACTTGAACTTAGAATCTTGGCGAAACTTGAACTTAGCATCTTGGCGAAACTTGAACTTAGAATCTTGGAAACTCGAACTTAGAATCTTGGCGGATTGAACTTAGAATCTTGGCGAATATTAACTTAGATCTCTTGCTTGCGCTAGATGGCTAGTCAAGACATGATGCAGTTGATGGTCAGGATGATGAGTGTTCATCTCGATTCCCACCAAACCCTAGAGCAAATGAAGTACCGTATGGCTCAATTGGAGGCCGATTTACGCCACATGGGCAACTTGAGAGAGGCGGATCATCACCGCATAAACCAACTCGAGCGCCAATGTAACGCCCCAAAAATTTAAAACCAAATTTCTGTGACGTCACTGCCGTGTTACCTCTCTTAAACTGTTGGCCAATCAATTTAAGATCAATAACACGTAGCCAAGTAACAGGAAGCCAATGAATCATAATACAAATCCAGAAAGGAAACCTCACATTATAACAGACGTCCGGCTTACAAGCCTTATTCATGCGACATAACAGTCGACATATCAGTCTCATCTCAACCTGTCAGAGATATTAAGTAACACACAAGACAGAACATAATGTACCGATCGGTACCACCAGCAGTACGAGACAAGGTAATAGAGTCATAGCATATTATTCCAGGCAAGCACATAAGTTCACAACATGCAAATGCATCTCTAGGTAGATCACTCATCCCCAAACCCCACATCGTGCTCAGGCTCTGCGTCCTCCCCGGGAATATCTATACATAAAAACATAGCAAGGGTCAGTACAAGGTACTGAGCAAGAATAGAAGAATCGGCATAAGGGGAAACAAGAATTAACTTGATTCCCTAGAAGTATATTTATACATATAGGTGGAGATATATTCCGTTTTTAAACATTTGTTAGGCATAACATAAAAATCAAACAGTACAAATAAGTAAACATCACACCGTCCCATACCGGTGCTTCAACCACTGCAAATAAGATGAATGATGGATGATGAGATGAAATGTTATGACCTAAAATGTCTATCTACCCTAAATGCAACACATAAGCATGTCTAGCGCGCACCTAGGTACCATGGTCGGTATTCCCTCCCATATAAGGGTCCACTCCCCTTAATGGTCGAGAGACATACCCACAGTGCCCCCGCCGCGGACACTAACAGCTGAGATCGTGGCTTACGGCAAGCGGGTCAGGCTAAGGGTCATGAGCCCTTTCTAGCCAAATACAGACTAGGATATAAATCCTTTTCAGTCTCAATGCCCCGGGAAAGATACCATTATGCCCAATCGGATACCGATTCGTAAGCATAGGGTATCCTACCCGCGTAGCATTATTCAATGCCCCGGGAAAGATACTACTATGCCCAATCGGATACCGATTCGTAAGCATAGCGTATCTTACCCGCGTAGCATTATTTGATTCACCAACATATCATCACAGATATTCAGATATCATCACAGATATCACATATCATCACCGATATTCACATATCATCACAGATATTCACATATCATCACAGATATTCACATATCATCACAGATATTCACATATCATCACATATATTCAGATATCATCACAGATATCAAGATTCAATTCAATCACATGTCCATACGTAAATCAACGCATCAGGACAAAATAACAACTCGTCTCGAGTTAAGTATGATCCGGGGTATGCCAAGTCCCACATATCGGCATCAACACATATTCAGATTCAATTCCACACATGTCAATACGTAAATTACGTGTCATGACAAAATAAACAACTCATCGCGAGTTAAGTGTAATCCGGGGTGTGCCAAGTCCCACATATCGGCATCAACACATATTCAGATTCAATTCCACACATGTCAATACGTAAATTACGTGTCATGACAAAATAAACAACTCATCGCGAGTTAAGTGTCAAGGGTGTGCCAAGCCCCACATATCGGCACCAACACTCACATCAACATAGAGGCGAAACAAGACTCGATCTCAACTAAGGCATAGTAGATCACCGCTAATCGCAACTAGGTTCAAAGATTGTGAGCATAATGATAGTTATGGCATGCTAGAAGCATAAGAAGAACTAAGGAAACACGAAGGACGAAGAATCGGAAAACGAGCGAACGAATCGCACGGGCAGGGGAGCCCGCGCGCACCCGGCGCGGTTTTCTCAAGGAGAGCGCGCCGGCCCCGCGCCAAAGACGCGGGTTGCGTCGTTCGTGTCTCCGCGCGCTGCCCGCGCGGTTTTCGTGGAAAAGGCGCGCCAACTGCGCGCCGTCCTGACAAGGACGTCGTTGACGTTCTTCTCACGCGCTGCCCACGCGCTTTTTGGCTAAAGGGCGCGCCAAGAGCGCGCCGACACATCAGAAATGATGGAAATGGCGATTTCCGCCCATTCCACCGATTATGCCCCCATTTAGGCCTATCTCTACCCTTGCCTGGTATTGAGATGATCCAAACTCTTCCAATACAGCTCCCCAACTCCTCCAAACACCTATACCAAGCTACACAACAAGAAATCAAGCTCCAAACATCAAAATTCATTCAAGAACATGATTTCATCATCATGAAACCATTTGAAGCTCTAAAACTGAAATCATCAACACCAAAATGGTCTCAAGTACTAACCTTAGCTTCCTTCAACACTAATTCAGCTTCCAAACAAGAATCCAAGCTTCAATTCAACACCAAAAGCAAGAATTTCTACAAACACCCAATTTTCGTCACCAACTTTCATCACCCCAAAACTCACTCAAACATCATCAAAATCAAGTGTAGAAACTAGGAAAATACTTACCAAAGCTTATATAAGTAATCCCCCAACTTGATTTGAGGAAGAAAACACCAATTCCAAGCCAAAATGAAGAACCCTATCTTCACCGAGAGGGAGTGACGGGAATGAGGGATGATGATGATGAAATGGGGTTTCCCAATGCCCAAATCAGATTTTTGAAGGATCAAAAATGGATCCGGGTCGGGTCACGGGTCTCGGGTCGGGTCGGAATGTGGGTTAAAAGGGTTACACCACTTGTCTTGACCACATTGCACCCATTTGAGCACTTGACTCTTATTATCTAGTGAGTTGAACTCACTTATTCCCCCACTTAAATCTTCATTTCCTACAAAATAATCCACATACCAAGTCTTTTGTTAATTAACCATAACTAAATTAAATTAATTATGAGTTAATTAAATCGGGGTGTTACAATCTCTCCCCCTTAGGATCATTCGTCCTCGAATGAAAAAGTATGGATTAGGGTCATTACCTCACTGAATTGGAGTTAAGTCCAATTCGGGATAACGCCTCGCCATGCTTTCCTCTGTCTCCCAAGTGGCATCCTCTACACCATGTCTCGACCAAAGTACTTTCACCATTTTGATCACCTTATTGCGAAGTATCTTTTCTTTAGTGTCTAGAATGGCCACGGGGTATTCTTCGTATTCTAGGTTGTCATCCAACTCCACCTCATCCGGTTGTATAACCTTGTTAGGATCCGAGATAAACTTCCTCAACTGAGAGACGTGGAAAACGTTGTGCACCTTTCCCACCTCAGTTGGCAATTCTAACCGGTAAGCGACCTTCCCAATCTTTTTAGTGATCTCATAGGGGCCTATAAATCTGGGACTCAGTTTCCCTTTCTTCCCAAATCGTCTCACGCCCCTCATGGGTGACACTCTCAAAAGTACCCAATCTCCAACCTCGAATTCAATGTCTCTCCTGGACAAATCGGCATAACTCTTTTGACGATCCTGAGCTTCCTTCATTCTGTCTCTGACCACTCTTACCACTTCAGTGGTCTGTTCAATGAGTTCAGGACCCATCACCACTCGCTCTGAAGGATCACTCCAACACAAGGGTGTCCTGCACTTTCTTCCGTATAAGGCCTCGAAAGGCGCCATACGAATACTCGCGTGATAGCTATTGTTGTAGGAGAACTCCACCAAATGTAGATGTTCCTCCCACGATCCTTGAAAATCCATCACACACGCCCTCAACATATCCTCCAAGGTTCTAATGGTCCTTTCGGTCTGTCCATCAGTCTGAGGGTGCCACGCAGTACTCATACTGATCTGTGTCCCAAAGGCTGTTTGCAATTCCTTCCAGAACCTTGACAGGAATCTGGAATCTCTGTCGGAAATGATTTCTCGAGGAATACCAAAACGTCTAACCACATGTTGGATGTAAGCGCCAGTCAACTGTTGCATGCCCCAGTTCAATCTCATTGGTATAAACACAGCACTCTTTGTTAGTCGGTCCACAACTACCCAAATAGTATCAAAACTGCTCCGTGTCCTGGGTAGCCCGGTGACAAAGTCCATAGCAATGGACTCCCATTTCCAAGTGGGAACATCCAAAGGTTGTAATAAGCCTGAAGGTCTCATGTGCTCGGCTTTCACCTTCTGGCAAGTGGAACACCTAGACACAAATTCTGCCACTTCCTTCTTCATGCCTTTCCACCAATAGTTTTGCCTCAAATCCTTG
The DNA here is from genome assembly GCA_030278955.1 of Hygrophila difformis. Taxonomy (NCBI): domain Eukaryota; kingdom Viridiplantae; phylum Streptophyta; class Magnoliopsida; order Lamiales; family Acanthaceae; genus Hygrophila; species Hygrophila difformis. The sequence goes on from JAOANR010000011.1 coordinate 9,526,476, forward strand.
TACATCTTTACTGCTCCCGGATGTACGGAGTAAGGTGTGCAATGTGCTTCCTCTATAATTTTTCCTTTCAGCGCCTGATCCTTCGGAGGCACACACCAACGGTCCCCAAACTTGATCATATTCTTGCTATCAATCACAAAGCCTTCCGCTTTACCCTTACGAATCTGAGCTTTCAAATGCATCATCTCTTGACTTACAGCTTGACTTAGTCTGAGCTCCTCGAGTAATGATGGCACCACCGTCATATCATTCAACCTCGCCATCGTGTCGTAAGGAACAACCACAACACTTCCTTGTCCAACTCTTGCCTTAACTTTCAAGGGAGAGTAATTGAGTTCAGTACATGTCCTTTCCTACTTAGTGCATCAGCCCCTCGGTTGGCTTTCCCTTCTATGTACTGAATACTCGTGTCGTAGTCCTGCAAAAACTCTAACCACCTTCTTTGCCTACCGCTCATCTTATCTGCAGTGTAGAGACATTTAAGGTTCTTATGATCCGAATAGATTTGACACTTGGCTCCGTAAAGATAATGCCTCCAAATTTTTAATGCATGCACGACCGCTGTCATCTCCAGGTCGTGAGTCGGGTAATTCAGTTCGTGAGGCTTCAATTGCCTAGATGCATATGCAATCACCTTGCCATACTGCATAAGCACACACCCAAGTTCCCGATAAGATGCATCTGTGTATACCTCATATTCCCCCGATTCATCAGGTAACACTAGGACCGGAGCCTCTGTCACCTTCTTCTTCAATAGATCAAAAGCCCGCTGACAGTCCTCACTCCAATGAAATAATACATCCTTTCTCAATAACTGAGTCGAGGGTCGAGCAATGCTAGCGAACCCCTCGATGAACCTCCTGTAGTATCCCACCAATCCAAGGAAACTACGCACCTCACTGACATTAGTTGGAGGATTCCACTCCAACACCGCTTCGACCTTCGCAGGGTCTACTGAAATTCCTTCGCCTGACACAATATGCCCAAGGAAAGCCACCTTATCCTACCAAAACTCACACTTCAAAAGTTTGGCATATAACTTGTGCTCCCTAAGCACCTGCAACACTGTCCTGAGATGTTCCTTGTGTGTCTTTACACTGGAAGAGTATACCAAAATGTCATCAATAAAGACAACCACACAAACGTCTAACCAAGGTCGAAAGACGCGATGCATCAAGTCCATAAAAACTGCTGGGGCATTAGTTAGCCCAAACGGCATCACTGTGAACTCGAAATGACCATACCGCGTTCGAAAAGCTGTCTTTTCACGATCTCCCTCTGCCACTCAAATCTGATGGTATCCTGATCTTAAGTCGATCTTAGAGAATGTGGATGCACCCTTCAGCTGGTCAAATAGGTCATCAATCCTCGGCAGTGGGTAACGGTTCTTGACTGTGATCTGATTGAGCCCCTGATAATCAATACACATCCGTAAGCTTCCGTCCTTCTTTTTGGCAAAGATTACCGGTGCTCCCCAAGGCGAACTGCTAGGTTGAATGTATCCTTTATCAAGTAAATCCTTAAGCTGTTCCTTCCACTCCCTCAACTCGGCAGGAGCTCCTTATGGCGAGTTACTAGGCTAAATATACCCCTTACTGATAAGCTCATTCAATTGATCCTTCAACTCCTTCAGTTCACAGGAGTCATAGGGTAAGGAGCCTTAGAAATATGAGCTGCATCAGGCATCAGCTCAACAGTAAAATCAATCTCCCGAGCAGATGGGAGACCAAGAATTTAGTCGGGAAATACATCCCGAACTCAGAGACAACAGGGACACTCGGTAAACAAGAATAATTCTTTACCGAACAGCAATTATTAAGTATAGAATTCCCGGAATATCCCCAAGGATTGATCCTGGTTTGATTCACAAACCACAATCCACCCTATAGGGGACGCAGATAACCAGAAACAATGCAATTAACAAGAATATAAGCAGAACCAGATGCAATTCCTACACTATATGCTTTCCCCCACACATCTCACCACATGCTTGTGTTAGAATTCTAAGCACATACGAGCAGACATGGCTCTGATACCAAAATGTAACGCCCCAAAAATTTAAAACCAAATTTCTGTGACGTCACTGCCGTGTTACCTCTCTTAAACTGTTGGCCAATCAATTTAAGATCAATAACACGTAGCCAAGTAACAGGAAGCCAATGAATCATAATACAAATCCAGAAAGGAAACCTCACATTATAACAGACGTCCGGCTTACAAGCCTTATTCATGCGACATAACAGTCGACATATCAGTCTCATCTCAACCTGTCAGAGATATTAAGTAACACACAAGACAGAACATAATGTACCGATCGGTACCACCAGCAGTACGAGACAAGGTAATAGAGTCATAGCATATTATTCCAGGCAAGCACATAAGTTCACAACATGCAAATGCATCTCTAGGTAGATCACTCATCCCCAAACCCCACATCGTGCTCAGGCTCTGCGTCCTCCCCGGGAATATCTATACATAAAAACATAGCAAGGGTCAGTACAAGGTACTGAGCAAGAATAGAAGAATCGGCATAAGGGGAAACAAGAATTAACTTGATTCCCTAGAAGTATATTTATACATATAGGTGGAGATATATTCCGTTTTTAAACATTTGTTAGGCATAACATAAAAATCAAACAGTACAAATAAGTAAACATCACACCGTCCCATACCGGTGCTTCAACCACTGCAAATAAGATGAATGATGGATGATGAGATGAAATGTTATGACCTAAAATGTCTATCTACCCTAAATGCAACACATAAGCATGTCTAGCGCGCACCTAGGTACCATGGTCGGTATTCCCTCCCATATAAGGGTCCACTCCCCTTAATGGTCGAGAGACATACCCACAGTGCCCCCGCCGCGGACACTAACAGCTGAGATCGTGGCTTACGGCAAGCGGGTCAGGCTAAGGGTCATGAGCCCTTTCTAGCCAAATACAGACTAGGATATAAATCCTTTTCAGTCTCAATGCCCCGGGAAAGATACCATTATGCCCAATCGGATACCGATTCGTAAGCATAGTGTATCCTACCCGCGTAGCATTATTCAATGCCCCGGGAAAGATACTACTATGCCCAATCGGATACCGATTCGTAAGCATAGCGTATCTTACCCGCGTAGCATTATTTGATTCACCAACATATCATCACAGATATTCAGATATCATCACATATATCACATATCATCACCGATATTCACATATCATCACATATATTCACATATCATCACAGATATTCACATATCATCACAGATATTCAGATATCATCACAGATATCAAGATTCAATTCAATCACATGTCCATACGTAAATCAACGCATCAGGACAAAATAACAACTCGTCTCGAGTTAAGTATGATCCGGGGTATGCCAAGTCCCACATATCGGCATCAACACATATTCAGATTCAATTCCACACATGTCAATACGTAAATTACGTATCATGACAAAATAAACAACTCATCGCGAGTTAAGTGTAATCCGGGGTGTGCCAAGTCCCACATATCGGCATCAATACATATTCAGATTCAATTCCACACATGTCAATACGTAAATTACGTGTCATGACAAAATAAACAACTCATCGCGAGTTAAGTGTCAAGGGTGTGCCAAGCCCCACATATCGGCACCAACACTCACATCAACATAGAGGCGAAACAAGACTCGATCTCAACTAAGGCATAGTAGATCACCGCTAATCGCAACTAGGTTCAAAGATTGTGAGCATAATGATAGTTATGGCATGCTAGAAGCATAAGAAGAACTAAGGAAACACGAAGGACGAAGAATCGGAAAACGAGCGAACGAATCGCACGGGCAGGGGAGCCCGCGCGCACCCGGCGCGGTTTTCTCAAGGAGAGCGCGCCGGCCCCGCGCCAAAGACGCGGGTTGCGTCGTTCGTGTCTCCGCGCGCTGCCCGCGCGGTTTTCGTGGAAAAGGCGCGCCAACTGCGCGCCGTCCTGACAAGGACGTCGTTGACGTTCTTCTCACGCGCTGCCCACGTGCTTTTTGGCTAAAGGGCGCGCCAAGAGCGCGCCGACACATCAGAAATGATGGAAATGGCGATTTCCGGCCATTCCACCGATTATGCCCCCATTTAGGCCTATCTCTACCCTTGCCTGGTATTGAGATGATCCAAACTCTTCCAATACAGCTCCCCAACTCCTCCAAACACCTATACCAAGCTACACAACAAGAAATCAAGCTCCAAACATCAAAATTCATTCAAGAACATGATTTCATCATCATGAAACCATTTGAAGCTCTAAAACTGAAATCATCAACACCAAAATGGTCTCAAGTACTAACCTTAGCTTCCTTCAACACTAATTCAGCTTCCAAACAAGAATCCAAGCTTCAATTCAACACCAAAAGCAAGAATTTCTACAAACACCCAATTTTCGTCACCAACTTTCATCACCCCAAAACTCACTCAAACATCATCAAAATCAAGTGTAGAAACTAGGAAAATACTTACCAAAGCTTATATAAGTAATCCCCCAACTTGATTTGAGGAAGAAAACACCAATTCCAAGCCAAAATGAAGAACCCTATCTTCACCGAGAGGGAGTGACGGGAATGAGGGATGATGATGATGAAATGGGGTTTCCCAATGCCCAAATCAGATTTTTGAAGGATCAAAAATGGATCCGGGTCGGGTCTCGGGTCTCGGGTCGGGTCGGAATGTGGGTTAAAAGGGTTACACCACTTGTCTTGACCACATTGCACCCATTTGAGCACTTGACTCTTATTATCTAGTGAGTTGAACTCACTTATTCCCCCACTTAAATCTTCATTTCCTACAAAATAATCCACATACCAAGTATTTTGTTAATTAACCATAACTAAATTAAATTAATTATGAGTTAATTAAATCGGGGTGTTACAGCCAAGTCCAAACCCTCACTACGCAAAACTTAATACTAAAAGAATACATCGATGCCCACGGGCAGGATTTAAACACTATCTTTGACGAGCTGATGCCGCCGAGTTCGGAGGAGGAAGATCCTGCTACCTCATCGGAGGATGTCATGAGACACTAGAGTCTCTATTATTAGATACTATTTTGCTAGGAAAATATTTCTACTTTTGTACTAAAATTTCTTTTGAGGAAATAAAATGCCGATTTATTTTTTTTTAAATCAAAACAAAACAAAACAAAATAAAATAAAACCCCGAAGCATACGATGCTTCTTAATTCGAACAAAGCACCACGTGCTAAATTGCTACACACATATACATTTATAGAAATTGCTTAGACTATATGCTAAATTCACCAGTCCTAATCTATCCCATTTGTACTAGAATGGCACCCAGAGGAAGAGGAAGAGGAAGAACTCAAACCACTCCCCAAACCACCACTGAGATACCTACTGAAATACCACCAAACGTCACTGAACCGATTCAACCTTAGATGGAACCCCAAGGTGCGCAGGACGCCCCCGCACCGAACAATGTGGGCGATCGTCTTAGGACGATAGAGGAAGTGTTGATTGCGCTCGGAAACACGCAAGTCAACCAGGGTCAAGCTGCGGCGGTACCTCCGCCCCAAGCTCGCCCTAACTACCTGGCGATGGTGAATCCTTACCAGCCGCCCCACTATGCTGGTGAGGAGGATCCAGCTAAACTGGAGGAATGGATCCGGACTTTTGACAAGCTGCTGGGAGCGGTCAAATGTCCGGAAGGAGAAAGGGTACATGTCGCTTCATACTACTTGGGAGGCGAAGCTGACGACTGGTGGCAAGCAACGCAAGCCAAACTGACTGAAGATGACGAGCCTTACTCGTGGATGGAGATGAGGGAGCTACTCAGGGATCGATTCTATCCCTTGAGTACTAAAGCTGCCATGTACGAAGAGTTCCTGTCACTGAAGCAAGGAAGCCAAACGGTGCAAGAATACTACACACGCTTCAAGGAGCTGGTGAGGTTCGCACCAAGGCTAGTGCCTACTGATGCGGAAAAGGCACAGAAGTTCGAGATGGGACTGAACCTGTCTGTGCGCGAGGTGATCGCGGGGGTACACTACCCCGATTTGCAAGCCGTATATGATCGCGCCGTAGCGGTAGCACGCTTGCAGCAGCTGAAAAGAAGGGTGAGTGGGGAGTCCAGTAGGGGTCCTCAAGACAAGAGAAGCCGAGACTCAAGAAACGAGAACAGCACTGGGAGGAACGAGCAGCGCAGAGGGTCGAATAGGCCCGAACAAAACAGCACTGGGAGGAGGTTCAACCAAGAAGATCCGGTACCGCCTTGCCCGCGATGTGGACGACCACATCTGGCAAGGGGATGCCCTCAACAAGGCGCTTGTTACCGATGCGGTCGAATGGGTCACGTTCGACGGGATTGCCGAACTAGGCTCGAGAACATAACAAAGAGGGACGACTTAGTCGCGGGGCAAGAACAGCCTCAAAACCAAAACGGGCGAAACGGGAATAACCAAGGGTACAGACCCCCTCAAAATAGGCCGCAAAACCAGAACCAGAACCAACGACCTCCGCCCCCACAGAATCAAAACCAGCAACAAAATCAGCAGCCGAATGCGAATCAGCAGGGCAATCAGGGACGCCCTATGGGGAGGCTGAACGTGGTGAACCAAGCGGACGTGCCTGCGCAAGGAGAAGTGATGGCAGGTACATTTCACGTTTTGAATACACCCCTTAGAGTTCTATTTGATTCTGGAGCTAGTTGCTCAATTATTGCAACAAGGATAGTGCCTGAGTTAAATCTACCTAAGTGCGAGAGAATTAGCTTAGGAATTCAATTGTCTTCTGGAGAAATAGTGTCTTGCTCTAAACGATACAACGGAATTCCTGTAGTGATAAAGAACGTAGAATTCTTCGCGAACTTGGTAGAATTTAACTTAAGAGACTTTGACATCATACTGGGGATGGATTGGCTATCCCAGTATAAAGCGGTGATCGAATGCCAAAAGCAAAAGATCACCTTGTCAAAAAGTAGGGGAAAGAGAGTTATCTTTTACTCTCAGCCCCCTAAGAGAAGTAACAAAATCGTTAGTGCACTCAAAATAAGTAACTTGATGCGTAAGGGGTATGAACTATATGCGTGCTATGTGCACAACCTTGAGGCGGAAGAAAACAAGGTTGATAGCATACCAGTGGTAAGAGAATACCCGGACGTGTTCCCTGAGGACGTTCCGGGCATGCCACCTGAGAGAGATCTTGAATTCACGATAGATCTCATTCCGGGGACAGAGCCTGTCTCGAAAGCTCCGTACCGGATGGCACCACTGGAAATGAAGGAGTTAAAGGAACAACTCGAGGAACTATTGGGAAAAGGCTACATAAGACCGAGTACGTCCCCTTGGGGAGCACCGGTTCTATTTGTCAAGAAGAAAGACGGAGGACTACGTCTTTGCATAGATTACCGAGGATTAAACCAAGTGACCATTAAGAATAAATACCCCCTACCGAGAATAGAGGATCTGTTTGATCAACTGAAGGGAGCTTCAGTATTCTCGAAGATCGATTTGCGATCTGGGTATCATCAATTGAGGATTGCCGAGAAGGACATTCCGAAGACGGCATTTCGAACGCGATATGGCCATTACGAGTTCACAGTGTTATCCTTCGGGTTAACAAATGCTCCGGCCATGTTCATGAATCTCATGAACAACGTGTTCCGAGAATTGTTAGACCAGTGTGTCGTAGTGTTCATCGACGACATCCTGATCTACTCAAAGAGCGAGGAAGAGCATGCAAAACACTTACATCAAGTGTTAGAAATCTTGCGAAGAAATCAGCTATACGGCAAGCTGTCGAAATGTGAATTCTGGTTGAAAGAAGTGGCATTCCTCGGACACATAGTATCCGCTGATGGAGTATCAGTAGATCCGGCAAAAGTCTCTGCCGTAACTGAATGGGCAACTCCGAAGAGTCCAACGGAAATAAGGAGTTTCCTTGGATTAGCCGGATATTATAGACGATTTGTGAAGGACTTTTCACGGATTGCACGTCCTTTGACCCAGCTACTAAAGAAAGGAGCAAAATACGAGTGGACCGAAGCTTGTGAGATGGCGTTTCAAGAGCTGAAGAAACGACTCACAACCACACCCGTATTAACACTACCATCAGAGCATGGTGACTTCGAAGTATATAGCGATGCTTCGAAGGAAGGTTTAGGTTGTGTTTTGATGCAAGACTCGAGAGTCGTAGCCTATGCATCACGTCAACTAAAACCTCACGAGGAGAATTATCCGACCCACGACCTGGAGTTGGCAGCGGTCGTCTTCGCTCTGAAGATATGGAGACATTATCTTTATGGGCAGAAATGTCGAATGTTCACCGACCACAAGAGCTTGAAATATATATTCACTCAGAAGGAGTTGAATTTGAGACAGCGAAGGTGGTTGGAACTTATTAAGGACTACGATTTAGAGATAGCATACCACGAGGGGAAGGCGAATGTGGTAGCCGATGCCCTAAGTACGAAAACCCAACACGTGACAAACTCGTTGGTAATTCCGCCGGCATTGTACATGGAATTGGCAAGATTGGAGTTAGAACTTGTGCATCCTGGCACAGTGAGAGAAACGGTCAATGCCATGGTCGTAGAAACTCCAATATTAGACGAGATTCGACTCGCTCAACCGGGCGACCCGAAACTCGAGAAGATAAAAGGGTATATTGCCGAAGGAAAGGCAATAGGATTTGCTGTCCACGAGGATGGAAGCATCCGTTTCAAAGGGAGGTGGTGTATGCCTCTTAAATGTGCCGAGTTGAAACAAAGGTTGATGGAGGAAGGGCACAACACGCCATATTCCGTACATCCCGGAGGTGACAAGCTATACAAAGATCTGAAGAAGATCTATTGGTGGCCGGGAATGAAGAAGGAAGTGGCGAACTTCGTGGCAAGATGTCTTACCTGCCAAAAGGTTAAGGCAGTGCGACATAAACCCTTAGGATTGATGCAACCACTAGAGATTCCAAGTTGGAAGTGGGATAGCATCTCAATGGACTTTGTCTCGGGATTACCCCGATCACCTAAAGGCATGAACAAGATTTGGGTAATTGTGGATAGGCTAACGAAGACAGCCATATTTATCCCAATGAAAAACACGTGGACTATGGACCAATTGGCCCGAGCCTACATTGATAATGTGGTACGACGACATGGAGTACCACATGATATCATTTCCGATAGAGACAGTAGATTTGTCTCTCATTTCTGGACGGAGTTACAAAAAGCTCTCGGTACTCAAATCAAAATGAGCACCGCATTCCACCCGATGACGGATGGACAAACCGAGAGAACAATCCAAACACTAGAAGACATGCTGAGAGCATGTGTGTTGGAATTCAAAGGGAATTGGGAATCTCATTTACCCTTGATTGAGTTTTCTTATAATAATAGCTACCATGCTAGCATCGGCATGGCACCTTTCGAGGCGTTGTATGGACGAAAGTGCCGAAGCCCTTTGAGCTGGGAAGAAAACGATAAGTCCGTGGTAGTGGGACCACAACTTATCGAAGACATGGCTCAACAAATTAAAGTGATTCAAGGGAAGATGAAAGCCGCACAAGACCGTCAAAAGAGTTATGCCGACGTGAGACGACGAGACCTAGAATTTCAAGTGGGAGATAGAGTCATGCTAAAGATATCACCCATGAAGGGGGTGATGCGCTTTGGCAAACGAGGGAAGTTAAGTCCTCGATACATAGGACCTTACGAAATCCTAGAACGAGTCGGAACTCTAGCCTACCGATTGGCTTTACCGCCACACTTAGATCGAGTTCATAATGTCTTCCATGTCTCGCAACTAAAGAAGTATGTGCCGGACCCGACACATGTACTTCAACCGGAGATAATTGAGCTCGATGAGGATTTGACTTACGAGGAAGTCCCAGTGCGTATTCTCGATACTAAGGAACGAGTAACGAGGAACAAAACCGTCAAAATGATCAAGGTCCTTTGGTCAAATCACGAAAGTGAGACGGCAACTTGGGAAGTAGAATCCGATATGAGGGAACGATACCCGACGTTGTTCCAAACCGATTCCGACACAGTTATGGGGACATAACTGCAATCTTAAGGGGGAGAGGATGTCATACCCCCTAATTTTTGTAAACTTTTGAACTACGTTATGGCTTGATCCCTTTACCGGGTACGTAGGCAGCTTAGAAGTTTTAATTCTAAGTTCAGTCACAAAGCAATAAAACAAACACAAGACCTTAGCACGAGGAAATGCCGAAACACAACTTCGAGGACGAAGTTGATTCTTAAGGAGGGTAGACTGTAATACCCGTGAATTTTCCATCATAAAATAAAACAATAATTAAATAAATAAATAATAAATAAATAAATACTATAAATAAATAAATAAATAAAGATAAGGAAATGAGAAATGAGATTTTTACTTAAAAAGGAATTAAAGGAATTTAATTAAATAAAAGGATGGATTAAAGGTAAATAAATGGTACACCAAAACCCGACACTAATGAACTCGAGGATTCGAGTCCAAAACATCCAATTAGACTGAGAATAAATTTAGAGAGAAAGTAGAAACCCGAAGATACCCCGGGAATCGGAATTCGGGAGCATAGAGGGATAGAAACCCGAAAGAGAGGCGGAAAAGCACGACGGATCGCACGATCCGCCCGGACCGAAGTCCAGGCGAAGTCGGCGCGGTGGCCGCGCGGTGGAGGGCGATTAGCGCGCCACGACCGCGCCACTTGACAGATTTGGTTGTTGCGTGAATCTCTCGCCCGAACGCGGATTTTTCGACTTTCGGTTGAACATCTCTCGACCCAAGACCTTTAGGTCAGATGTGGACGCCCTAGGGATTGAGAATTCTATAAATAAGCCCCTTGGGAGCCCCAAACAAGTTTACAAAACCCTACAACCTACTATACGTTCGAAACCCTAAATTCGGAGTCGACGGAAAGCACCAAACGGAGGCAGCAGCTTTGGACGAAAATCCAAGGTCTCCAAACGTTGTGGTAAGCTCTAGTCCGACAAATCTTTTCACGTTTCAATCCGAAAACGGATTCTAACTTCGATTCTTTTCTTTCTACACCCCGTATTGAATCTAGATCGTAGAACCCGACGAACGGAGAGGAGAAACGGTGATCTGGAAGCCACGCCTCCGAACTAGACATCCCCGACGTTCATAGACACTGTAAGTTAACTCTTACATGGTTTTGGGATGAATTAAAACCTTCAAAACTAAAAGATTAACAAGAAACCGTAAATCTGTCAATCTAAACTTTCTACCGGCGCAACAGATTTGTTGAATTTTTCCGAACCTTAAAACGAACTCAAACGAAAAACTTAAAACACAAAAAACGTTCCTAAGACTTAGATCTAGCTACTGTAAATTTTTGAGAATTTTTGGAATTGATTTGATATGTGAAAACCCATTGAAACCGAGCTGTTTAAATCTAGATCTTGAAATCTTGGACAGAACTTAGGAATGATCTTGATCGCGTTTTTGACATAGGATCTAGGCTGTTTTAGATCTTTAGCCAAACATGAAAGTTGTAGATAAATGTCTTAAGATGATCTCTGTCAAATTTCATTAAATTTGGAGTTGAATTGCTATGGTAGAATTCGAAATCTTGAAACTGTGGTGCATTAAACTCGGACAGATTTGTTCTTATGCGAATATTGGCGATTTTGACCTACTTAGGTATCTCGGATCGAAAAAGTTAAAACACGAAAGTTGTAGATCTTGATGTTTTCGAGTCAGATATGAAATTTTGGAATTTTTGGAATTAAATCTGATTTTAGACGAATTTTGGAGTAAACTGTGATTTACCGAAACGAAATCTTGAAATCTTGTTGAAACATGGAATTAACCTTTAGGGTTGAAACGAATTGAGATATTATTTCTAAATAAATACAATGGAAGGCAGATTTTAAAAACTAAATCCCCTTACAAACTTGATAAATTAAAATTAGGGGTGAGTGCTCTGCAGGGTGCCCCCTAACGATTCACTTCGTGCCGTAATGGACGATGGTGACCCCGCGCGCTAAACTTGAGATATGGATTGCCTAAACGGCGAAACTTAGAGCCTACACTCTCGTGAATATCCGTATGGGTTTCCCGAGGCTCCGGAGTGGTACTGGGTATGGCTGATACGGTTGCGGCCGCCGGGCTACCGGCTAAACTTGTTGACATCGCGATTTTATCGTGAAACTTTGAAATACAAAATCGGGAATGTAATGGGGATTCTAAATTAAATTAAATTAGATTAAATTATGTTGTTGTCCAATTAAATTATTTAAATGCTTTATTTAAATTATGGCTTTTGTGATTAAACCATGTGATATGTGTTATTAAATAGAGCCCTGAGATAATTTAGGCTATTGGATACTTAATTAGATTAAATTATATATTATGTTATTATCATGCTTTTGTTAAATTATTAAATTAATGGCTTTTAAACCCTACGATCATGCATGTGTTAACTTACTCAGCAATTTTGCTGACCAAAACCATTTTTATTCATTTCCTTACAGAATATGTGGAATGAGCATGTGTGAGCACGATTCATGCATGGGATTTTGGGGAACACTTATTTTGCTTTTAAATTTCGTACTTAGACTATATTATGAACGGGCCTGTTTAACCCGTGTTTTGGCCATGTCGGCCCCTTTTATATTTTCCGCTGCGATATTGTACTAAACTAAATATTTCTACTGCGCTATGCTATTATTATTTTCGAATTATATTGTATGGGCTATTTTGAATGCTTTAAATGTTTTAAATACTGCAATACCTAGCCTTGCATCTCTTTAGTAAGCTCGGAGAAACCGTGTCTTACTAGGGAGATGTGGCGGTGACATCCCGACCTGGGTGACCAAAAACCGGGGTGTTACATAGAAATTCTTTGAAATACGATACACAGAACAAGAAGATTAAAATATTGCGGGTTATGACTAAGCTAGATATTGTCAATGTTCTCTGCGGCTTGGGACATAAGAGCCCAAGTGTATGTCTAGGTTGACGTAAGAGCCCTAGCGAAACACTGATCGTATGGCTAGTGGACGGATTAACTCTAATTAAAAGATCGACCATGATACCTGTGGACATAAGAGCCCAGGCGTAAGGCTAGCGGACATAAGAGCCCTAGCGGTGGTGATCTGTAAAAGATATGAAACGAGAAGTTTGCGAGAATTCCAAATTAAATCTGTATTAAATTGTGCTTTTAAATTTGTGGCAACTTATTTAGTTACGTTGCAAGCTATATTGATGATCTTATGAATCCATATCTTCTAAATTATGCGATTACATGAATTGTTTAAATTATGCGCATGTTTTTATTAAATTTAATTAATGGCTTTGAAACCCCATAATCCTGTATGTGTTAACTTACTCAGCACGTTGTGCTGATCAAAACCATTACTTTCTTTTTCCTACAGAGCATGAAGAATGTGCATCGTCATATGCATGGGATATTCGGGAAAATGTTATTTTCTGTAACACCCCGGAATTGATAACCCAGGCCGGGATGTCACCGCCACACCTCCCTAGCAAGACACGATTTCTCCGAGCTTGCTAAAGAGATGCAAGGCTATGGTTTTTCAGAATTTAAAATATTCAAACAGCCCATAATAATATAATTTAAAAATCATAATATCAAAGTTGCAGCGGAAAGTAATATTTACATATGTATAATGCAGCGGAATTTAAGTATAGGGCCGACATGGCCAAAATACGGATTAAACAGGTCCGTTCATGCGAGTCGTAATTAAATGCAGGAATTTAAAATAGAGTTTTTCCCCGAATGTTCCCGTGTATGCATATGATGATGCGTAATCCTCAACTCTGAAAGGAAAAGGAAAAAAAAATATGGTTTGGTCAGCAAAAACGTGCTGAGTAAGTTAACACCTACTATGATCGAGGGGTTTCAAAGTCTTTAATTAAATATAATGAAAACATGTGCATACAAGACACGATTTAAATTTTATTCATCTGATAATAATTACATAATTTAAAAGACAAGGATTTCCACAAAATCATAATTTAACACACATGTAAAGGGGTTTAATTAAATAATTAAATTTTTACTCCTAGGCATGCATACAAAAATATTCCATTTACAAATTTTAAGGTAAATAATTTAATTGTATACTTGAACATGCATTAATCCATAATAACAATTTAATAAGATATGAAAATTTAAAGACATAATTTAAATGCGTAATTCAAAGACGTGGATGAATAAATAAATACTTAAAAATATTAAATCTTTTATTTCCTCATTACGTAACCATTTCTCAATGTTTTGTATAGCCGGTCATCCGGCGGCCGCAGCCGTTTCGTAAGTTTCTTGTGTAGCCGGTCGCCCGGCGGCCGCAGCCAATTTAGTAAGTTTTGTTTAGCCGGTAGTCCGGCGGCCGCAGCCGTATCCGCCATACCCAGTAACACTCCGGAGCCTCGTGTAACCCATACGGGTACACACGAGAGTGCAGGCTAGTTTTCATTGGCCGTTTTGGCACAATTTCTCATAACATTCACCCTCGGCCGTTTTGGCACGAAGCGAAAAGCTAGGGGGCGTTCTATTGAGCATCCCCCCCTACGTCGGTCACTCTCGGCCGTTTTGGCACGAAGCGAAAAGCTAGAGGGGCACTCCATCGAGCACTCACCCCCTACATAGGTCACACTCGTCCGTCTAGGCACGATGCGAAAAGCTAGAGGGGCACTCTATCGAGCACTCACCCCCTACATAGGTCACACTCGTCCGTCTAGGCACGATGCGAAAAGCTAGAGGGGCACTCTATCGAGCACTCACCCCCTACATAGCCAAGTATCTCATATGTTTTAATTTAGTGTAACAGAATTTTTCAAAAGTATAGATATATCGTATTTCAAGGTCTCGACCGTTTGTTTCGATATTTCAAAATCTCTTCGATTTAAAAATAACTTGGCGTCACAGTTTACGCCTTTTTAATTCAAAAATTCATTTCAAGTCCAACAATTCTGATATTTTCACAGTATATCAAAAACACCCTAACGAACAACTTTTGTGTTTTAACTTTTTCGAAATAAGTTGAGGAAACATGTCAAAAATCGAGTTTGTTTCGCAAGCAGTGTTCTGTCCGGATTCAGGTTTGGCACAGTCCAAAGATTCGACATTTTAACATATCAAATGGACTCCAAAAATTCTGAAATTTTATATGCACATACTAGACATGATTATCTACAACTTTTATTTATATTGCAAAGATCAAATCGGACTAGAAAATATAGAAACAGGTTCATCAAGTTCGGACATATTCACAGACAGATTTCGAAAATGTTTTGTCAAAACAGTTCATGTTCGATGCAATTTGAAATAGCAAACATCGACGAAAATTTCTGAAAGTTTTACACAACCTAGATTAATGTGTTGGGATTAAAAGTCTAGTTTTGAGTTTTTCGGTTTGAACTCTCGAAATAGGGGTTTTGGTCCGATTTCAAATCTATCACAGTTTCAAGTTCGAATCTCAAGGCAGGTTGGTTCTCGGCCGTTTTCGGATATCAAAACACAATGAAAAATTATAAAAATTTTACACGAACTAGATCTATGTCTTAGGAACGTTTTTCATGTTTTAAGTTTTCCCGTTTGAGCAGTTTTAAGGGTTCGAAAAATTCGCACAAAATTGTTGCGCCGAGGGTTTCTCGTGTTACAGATTTTAGAGTTATTAAATCCATATTTTTGGTTGCATTTTAAGTCACCCAAAACCAAGTAAGTATTAACTTACAGTGGGGATGATGTCTAGGACATCTCTGGATCGATCGGGGCGCCCACGCTTGCTACGAACACGTCCAATTACTCCGTCTCTTCTCCGTTGGTCCCGAAATGAAACCGAAAGTAAAAGTCTAGGGTTAGATCGGATTTTTGGGCTCGAAAACGTAAACGAAAACCTATGAACGACTTACCAACAATCTGTAATACTAAGATCCTTGTTCTCCACGCCTCCTTGGTCGTTTTTCGTCGCCGGAAAGTGATCGGAAAGCAAGAACTTTGTGTTTTCGGGTTTGGGAGAAGTTTGAAGAGTTTTAGAGGAATGGGGCTGCCTTTGTGAGTAGATTAGGGTTTAAAAATCTGATTATGGGGAATGGGATCTATCAAAATCGTCCCACAATCCCTTCCCCCGAATTGTGATTGAGTTTCCATAGTCGGGGAGTCGAAATATGGCAAGAAATCGCCCGAAATCGCATTGATTGCTGCTGCCTGTTTGGTGGCGCGGGGTTGGCGCGGTTTTTTGCCAAAAACCGCCCGGAGGGCGCGCCGCCTGGTCTGGGCCGTGCGTCCGGACTGGGCCGTGCGATCCCGTCGGGCCTTTTCTCCTCTCTTTCGGACTTCTGTCCTCCTACGTTTTCGGGCTCGATTTTTTTTCGGGTCATTCTCGGATCATAAATTCTTATCTTAAATTTATCTCGACTCAAATAAATTTCATGTTTGAAATCTTAAGTCCGTCGGTCTCGGGTTCGTCGGCTTCCAATTCGTCGTCTTTTGACTCCCGTGCAATATCTTGTGTAATTAAATTTCTTCCGACTTCACGGGTTCTTGGAATTAGGATTATTTTCCTTCTTGAATTTAATTCCAATTATTTTGACTCAATTCATGGAATGTCTTCGGCTTCCTTTCCCTCTTTTATTCCATTTTGAATTTTGAATCTATCGGCGTTTCATTTCCGAGCAAAAATTTATTGTAATAAATTATTTTCTTCTTCTCGGAGATATTTCGACATTGATCAGAATAAATTTTATTCCTTTGGACGTTGATAAAAATCTGGGGTATTACAGTCTACCCCCCCTTAAGAATCAACTTCGTCCTCGAAGTTGTGTTTCGGCTTTTCTCGCGCTAAGAGTTAGGGTCCTTTTTGTTTATTTCATTATTTTGCGATATTGTGTTATTGAATTATTGTTCAATCGTTGATTGTTTGTTGTTTGATTATTGTTTGACTGAACCCAGAAATGAAATTTCCGAGTTGCCTACGTACCCTGTGAAGGGATCAAGCCATGACGTAGTTCAAAACAAATTTGAATTTGTTTATTTATTGATTTGGGGATACGAAATATTCGGGTTGTTACATTTTCTTTTATTATTCTAGTCTTAGTTATGAATTGCATGAACGGGCCTGTTTAACCCGTGATTAGGCCATGTTGGCCCTATATTTAAATTCCGCTGCATTATATATGTAAATACTATTTTCCGCTGCAACTTTGATGTACTATTTTTAAATTATATATAAATGGGCTGTTTGAATGTTTTAAATTCTGAAAAACCATAGCCTTGCATCTCTTTAGTAAGCTCGGAGAAACCGTGTCTTGCTAGGGAGGTGTGGCGGTGACATCCTGACCTGGGTGACCAAAAACCGGGGTGTTACAATATGCCCTTTAGATAGTTTTAATATAGAAAAGGTGCATTTTCATAAAATACATCCATACGTGTTTCCTCTTAAAATCAACTTTTACTATTATCTAACCAAACAACTATTGTGCTGTTTTTTTTTTTCAATTCTCCTTCTCCTTCTGCTATCTTTTTTCTGAAGTTCAAACTCTCAAACTCTAAACAATATTCTTCCCACCTTTTAATTTTTCAAACTCCAATTTATGAACTCTAATTAAACTCTATAACCAAACATCAATACTCAAAACTATCTCAATTTAAAACTATATGTTTTACCATTAACTCCACACTTCAGACTCTAATAAGCTTTGAATCCTAAACTATAATTATTTTCCAAATATAACCAAAGTAAAATAGGATTTGAGCCCATAACTTTAAGATTTATAGAGGTTAGGGACTATGCCAACTAATTGTCTAACCCTAATTATATGTTATTACTCCATTTGTCCCAATCGAATTGTTGTACTTTTATCCAAGCTCATTTGGTGCATTTCCATAAATGGTAAAATTATACACATTCACTACCATCATTAAATTCAAGCTTAAAAACATTATATTAATAAATTAATCAATTAAAGTTTTAATTTCAAATTAAATACTATCACACCAAAATACAGTTGGTATTAGTGGTATGAACTCTTACGGCTTAAACAAATATCTTGTGCATACAAAATTCAGCTTTAGATGAGACAACCCTTTAATGCCCACCAGATACTTGAAAGGATTATTATTCACCAAAAAATATAAATACCATAACATTGATAAATCACAAATTTGCCATTATATTTTATCTTACACAATTGGAACAAAGAGTTTCAAAGTTTAAAAATGAACAATATGAAAGCCAAACTATATAGCACTAAAAATGAAAATTATAATAATCATGACAATGCAGATCAAATCTCACGCGAATCCAATTGATTTTTTGCATAGAAACTCTCAGCAATGGTTCCAGAAAAGTACAATGTCAGTCGGTGGCTGTTCTAACTGGTCTCATATTTCATCTGTCAAACTCATTTGTACACTCTTCGATCCACTACATATATATATATTGGCATATCCTTGCTTGGCTTCACAGATGAAAGTATAGAATGGAAGAAACATTATTTTCACTTGCACAACCAAGAAGCAGGTTCTTCAAGATCATGGTTTCTGGCTTCCATCACAAATTGGTACAAATTCAAAATCTCTTCAATTTTCTTACAAATTGTTGTTAATTACATTAGTTACACTGGCGCAGTTGTACATGCCTTTAGTTACACCATAATTCAACGTCTTAATTGTGTAATTTCCAGTAGAAAATGGTTCTAGCTAACCGATTACACTACAAAACTATAGAAAACACAAGTATTCATCAGTTGCGTAAATTTGGCACTGTGGAAGATGGTTTAGCGTGGGATAATGAAAAATATTTTCCGTTTCCGTGCTCAATATTCAGACTTACATATGATACATTTAGTTATGTAGCCAATGCTTTGGCAGGTGGACAGCGTCATATTGACTCGTTCTAACGGGTGTATGGCGCTGTTCATGAAAGCTGTATTCTTATAACGGAAAGAGTAAAATACACCTATGGGCAATATTGCGACTTTGACGAGGCTCGACTTGTAGACGAAATATATCAAAAAGAAGAGCTTAGGAATATACTTAGGTAAGCTAAATAATATTAATTTATAATAAGTTTGGATATTTAATACTCCCTCCGTCCCGCTCCAAGTGTCTTGTTACTGTTGGGCACGGGAATTAAGGTAGAGTTGGTTTGTGAGTATATGGTGGGGTCTACATAATTGTTGGAGGGGAAAATTATTTCTATTTATAGAAAGAAGACATTTGTAATGGGACATTCAAAAATAGTAAGTATGACATTTGGAATGGGACGGAGGGAGTATATAACTTTTTCTATTTTTTATAATGTGCAGGGGTATTCTCCAATGCATACGAGAACTTGACCGACATAATATCTTTATTAATTATATTTGGGAGGAGAGTATATTATTGGTTGGTGAAGACGTAGACTTAAAACCAAAATTCTTATTGGTAAGTGAAAATTTTTGACAATTTCCGCACACGAGTATTTCTAAAATATCCCAGGTTAAAATTTATTAAATGAAAAGAGTTATCATTCATGGGAAAGGGGTTTAAGGATATAGTCCACTTTTTATTACTCATGAGGGGAAACTTTAAGTTCAAACGGCGTTATGGGCCTCCCCGGCATGAGACTTTTGACAGCTTCCTGCCTTGAAGATCCTTGCCATGAAACTTTTGACAATTTCCCTCTACATGAGTATTTTCTGGAAAATCATATTCCTGGTTTTCAATTTTTATTTAGTGAAATCAATTTATGATGGCGGAGTTAGGATTAGGGATATATTTATATGTTGTCACGTTTTTATTACTCGTGTTAAGAAACTGTGGCCCGAAAGCGCACGGTGTCAAAAATTGCAGTAATTTATAGTAAGACCGGATCGTTCACTGGAGGATGTGCGATAGAAGCAGGGCCCACGTCGTTTTACTAGATTTTCCATTCGTATTGCTCCAATTGGTTTGAAAAGTGATTAACAACTACTGGCATGAATTTAAACTAAACTATAAAAGCGTTTAAATTTATTCTACAAAGCAAATAAGTCTAATCTAGAAAGCGGGTAAAGTTATTCTAAAAATGCGATACACACTATCTATGAAAGCAGTGAAAATTTACATTATGCTAGCTGTGAAGCTGAATCACAATGTAGACAGAAGGGACAGGAAGAAAAGAATAAAAATTGGACAAGATTTAGATACAGCAGTGTTAAACTTCCTCTTTTATGCACAAATCTTTGTTTGGGATAATCCTATCAGATAGCTAATTCTCATGCTCTCAGTACAGCGTTCCCTTTAACAGACAGGTACTTACAGCGTGAGTTTACATGTTCTTAAGACCGCAGATTCTAAGATACCACAGATTTGTAACTGCCCTGGCCTGGGTATGTTACTTCATCTATGGTGGATAAGCAACACCTGACAAATTATTTATTGACATGCCAAGTACTACTATCATTCTCCCATGCCACACCCAAAGATTCTAATCAAGCCCTAAACTATCCCTTAACTATCAGTCCTAGTAGCAGTTACACAATCATCAATACAACCGAGTGACCTCTAAAGAAAGCAGTTAAAAGAAAGCTGTAAAGAAAGCAGTAGAGAACGCATTTAAAACCTATCACTCGGAGATTTTGAAGATCTGACCCTGGTAGTAAAAGACAGCTCCCCATCAGAATGAAGGGGTATGGATCAAGAATTCCCGGCTCTTGGTGAACTACTCGTGCGTTCACTTCTTTCCGGGTGGTTATGAGATACAAACTAATGAAACGAACTAACTAGTTAGTTCGTTCCGGATGCACTCACTCAGGACTCAAAAGTAGGCTTTGGCAAGAGAGGATAGCAGTTGAAAGAAAACTCAACCCTATCTTAGAAAATAACCAAGGCCTGGATGATGTTCCTCTAAGATTATTTACTACACTGTATTTGAGTCCAAGTGGACCCCATCTCGGTGTAATATTTAATCTTAGATTCCCAACAAGCAGCAATTTTGGAAAATAATGAGTTTGAAAACCATTCCCTAAACAGGTACTAGACTCTCAGTTAAAACACAGATCCTTTCAGTCTAGATGAGACCTGATCGCTGACTCTGCTTCTAATTTCCCAAAATCAACCCTTGATAGAATATGAATTAGTCATAACTGGAGAATTTATCCCTTACTCAGATCCGGATTTTATAAAGGAATTTTTGTCGGAAATTTAATATGCAATATCTGTTTTAATTCTATGCTTCTATTGTCCAAGGGAAGGATCCCAAAATATTATAGACCACAATAGTACATAATATTATCATGCATAAGGATATATGGAAGTGTAAAATTAATTGACCCAAAATGTAGATGCGGGTCTAGACAGAAGGTGGAACACAGAGATGAAGTGGTCAGGAAACCAAAGTAATGGCAAAATAATCGGGTGGACTGTAAACATCTACCGTCCAATTTCCCAATTACTCAGATGGAGTGAATTTAGACAGCTTAGGCCCTGTAATGGCAGTGTCAATGCCAGTTGGGCCTCCACTGTCTGTGAATTCGGATAAAAACCTACATGCTTCCTCTCTGCAGTACTTATCAGCTAATGTTGACAGACATTAGCAGAGTTTTATTACAGATTGGAATTTGGGTTTGCAAATTAAGATAAATAAAATAAAACTGTATCCGGATGGGAATCAGTTGAGCAGCTATTATAATCCCGGATGGACGAACCGCCAAGGCTTCCACTGACTGCCATTCAGACCATGCAAAATAACACTTAGTAACTAATACCCAGAATACGAGCTAGTTATCCGTGAGGGAATACCCGCCAACATTAGTCTGATGTATTCTTCACTAATTGTTACATACAATACACAAAAGACAAAATCAAATAAAGTAACGAAAAGGACTTGCATGAGAGACATTGGTTTCTCATGCAAGGTTATGGAATCAATCCATAATTGATGACTTAAATAATCCCTCCTACCATAATTAATTACTGTCCGGATTATCTGTTTAAGACATCATGATTTTGTTTATAGAAAATTGTTTTAATGACAATTGAACAAAGATCCTTTAATCACAACAATTAATGATTTAATTATTGCTAATTAGAATCACCAATCATTAATGACTAGAGGGTTCAATTAATTAATGATGGAAATGGAGAATGGAAAATCTGCATGAAAATGCTGATTACGGCGCTAAACAGATATTACGACGCTATCCTAGGATAGCGCCGTGATGGTAGCGTCGTCATGGGTTGGCGCAAGAGAGAGTAGATTTTGGATTAAAAGGGGTAAGTACGACGCTATACACTAAACTACGGCGCTATACTAGTATAGCGTCGTAGGTGTAGCGTCGTACGTGGTTTGAGAAATAAGAAGTTTTTGGAAAAAGAAGAGATATTACGGCGCTAAACATTAAATGACGACGCTATCCTAGGATAGCGTCGTAAGGATAGTGCCGTAGGTGGATTCTGTAAGAAAGAAGATTTTTGAGGACCTACGGCTCTAAACAAAAATTACGACGCTATCTGAGGATAGCGCCGTTGGTTTAGTGCCGTAGGGCAAAATTTTGTTTAAGTTCTGGGCAACTACGGCGCTAAACCTCACCTAGGATAGCGCCGTAGGGCGGTGAGCGTCGTAGCTAGCCCAGAAACATGTTGTTGTTCGGGTAATGCAATCTCTGCGATTGCAAGCCCTATTTTCAAGTTCATGGTTCACAAATGCATGAAAAATGAAACAACAAGCTAAGAACAGTGGAAGTAAAATGCAATAAATGCAAATCAGTGAATAAAACATGCTAAACTACACACTCATGAACCACAAACCCAAATGAGGGTTTTCAACCAACATTCATGCATGAATCCCAAAATAAAAGACAAACAACACAAAACCCACATAAAACAGTAAAATAAAATGACCAAATGGTCATGAAACCAAAAACAGAGCATTAAATCCATGGACCCATGTCCATTTCATGATTTTGGGATTCTTTCAATGATTAACTTCCCATTTTTCATAAAATGGTTTGATAATACCCATCATTTGGGTATTTCAAACCTAAATAAGAGTTTAACAAAACTGGAACTCGTATAACAATGGCTACCTAGTTTAAAACATGAAAACTAACACTAATCTAAGCTAACATTAACCTAGAGAAACTAAAACAGTGCATAAAGGTAAATAATACAAAAAATTAAGCTAACTACCTAACTAACCTACACACTCCAAGAATAGCAGTTGTCTTCAAGTTTGAGAATGTGGTGAAGTGACAAGACCAGGGAGTCAACACCCTATATATAGGCGAGAAATCCTAGGCCCATGGGCCCCCAGGCCTTGAAATTTGAATTCTGGCAAGGCATTACGACGCTATAGGTAGCTTACGGCGCTGTCCTTGCTACGGCGCTATAGGTATAGCGTCGTAGTCTTCCACTTCGAAGACTCTCTCTGTCTCTCAGTGAACAGCCTACGGCGCTATCCATCATTACGGCGCTATACTTGATCACGGCGCTATCCATGCACAGCGTCGTCCACTCTTCTTCAGATGTCAGCTTTGATTTCCTCCTACGGCGCTAGACCAAGCTACGGCGCTATCCATGCATAGCGTCGTAGTTGTGTCTAGCGTCGTAATATTCTGAAAAATCAACTTTTTGTGGGTTTTTCATTTCTTTTCCCATCTTTTTGTTTCCTTTTTCTTTTCTTTTCTTTTTCTCATGTTTTTGGATTTTTCTAACATAAATATGTAATAAAATTACACATTTATGCATTTTTCATACCAGCTCAATATTTTTACAGTTATGCATAAATCAGTCCAATTCCACTGCTTTCTTATTAATATAAGACCGGAATGCGATCAAATGCCCGTTTCAGACACGGAAATGGATTGAAAATAATGGTCATTTCTGGCCATTATCAGTAAGCGGTCAGGTATCGGAGGAATTGACACCGTTTCTTAAGAAAGTTGTAACAAAAAACCTCAAAACGGTTTTCAAACAAACATTGTGGCCCTTGGTGCATTATAATTATACTAGTGAGATAGACTCATTTTGCAGTCAGAGAAATTACACAAAGTAAGTTATAATAAATATTTATTCTCTAAATATTAGTAGTTGTATTTTGATTGTAAATTTAATTTCTGGGAACTCATGCATGACCACCCACTTATGCTAAGTCCCAAGGAGCGAGAGACGATGCCTTTGGTGGTCTAAAGTTCAATAATGGCATCAGGAGGCTTTTGCCCAAAGTTTATAATTGAAGGACAATCACGACTAAAAGCTATTGATACAGCTATTAAGGCCGGAGAAACTAAAATACATCAGCTGGACACTGACGCTTTTGATAAGTTCAAACAGTGTGCTCAATTCAACAATCAATACCAGAATGGTTATGTCACAAATTTCAAGTCCTTTTTTACGCTCATAAGAAATTATATCGTGCATGTCCTTTTGATAAGTTCAAACTAATATTTTTCGCTTCTTTTCTAGACTTTCGAACCTTTGCATAGGTTAGCTGGTTTCTCAATCTCCTTTGCCTTTCTTGTTGCCTTCTTTTTGCTTTTGCCCTTCCTGTTTTCACAACCACCATTCATTGGAACAGTACGATTTCTTCGTAAGGCATATATATACATAAGAGATAAGAGATATTTATTCCTACCCACCTAGTGGATAATAATACTCAATCGGGGAATCTTCACAGTAATTGTATATGTGCAGAAGACAGTCAGACCCCATTCTTCTTGCGAACAGATCATTCATACTCCTCACATCACGCCCATTCTACAAAAGATAAGAAAAACAGTAAAAAAAAGGATATTGAAAAAAATAAAAAATAATAAAATAAAATAAAATATTACCTACTTTGAAACATTATCGCGCCCGTACACGATATAATTTCTTATGAGCATCAAAAAGGAGTTGAAATCTGTAACATAACCATTGTGGTATTGATTGTTGAATTGAGCGCACTGATTGAACTTATCAAAAGCGTCAGCGTCCAGCTGTTGTATTTTAATTTCCAAGGCCTTAATAGCTGTATCAATAGCTTTTAGTCGTGATTGTCCTTCAATTGTAAACCCTTTTGGGCAAAAGACTCCTGATGCCATTATTGAATTGTAGACCAACAATGGCATCGTCTCTCACTCATTGGGACTTAACAGAAGTGGGTGGTCATGCATGTTTTTCCTGAAATTAAATTTACAATCAGAATACAACTACTAAAATTTAGAGAATAAATAAATATTATAACTTACTTCGTATAATTTGTCTGACTGCAAAATGAGCCTATCTCACTAGTATAATTATAACACACCAAGTGCCACAATGTTTGTTTGAAAACCATTTTGTGGATTTCCGTTACAACTTTCTTATGAAACAGTGTCAATTCCTCCGATACCTGACCGCTTACCAATAAGAATTTTGGTTTTAAGTCTCCGTCTTAACAACCAAGAATATACTCTCCGCCCAAATATAATTAATAAGAATATTCTATCGGTCAAGTTCTCGTATGCATTGGAGAATACCCCTGCACATTATAAAAAAAAAAGTTGTATATCAAATATCTAAACTTATTATAAACTAGTATTATTTAGCTTACCTAAGTATATTCATGAGCTCTTCTTTTGTCAAAGAAGATGACAAGACACAAGATGGACAAAGTTACAATTGTTTTTCTATGTACTCAACGCTGCGCTTTATGCGTAACTATGTCGTCCATGGTTACGACGATGTGGCAGTTGAAGATAAGCTAATGATTTTTACTTCATCCTTAAATTTACTCTTTCTCTGTGTATCTCTTTTAATATTATGTTTTATATTTCAACATTTTATAAATATACGGAACGATAGATTGGCGAAGCGAATGGGCCCATCATATCTTGTGAATATTTTTTTCTTTGCGTGTAGCAATATCATATTTACGTAAAAGCTTTAAATCAAAATTCCTCCTGGCAAATTATTAGCAGGTTTATGGTCAAAGCAAACCAAACCGTAATTCTACGGTTTCAAACAAACCAAACCATATTTTTCAGGAGTTTTCAAACCAAACCAAATCGTAATTCTACGTCTTAATTGTTTAATTTGCAGGAGGAAATGGTTCTAGCTGGCCGATTACACTTCAGAACTATAGAGAACACAAATATTCATCAGTTGCATAAATTGGGCACTGTTGAAGATGGTTTAGCGTGGGATAATGAAAAATATTTTCCATTTCCGTGCTCAATATTCAGACTTACATATGATACATTTAGTTCTGTAGCCAAAGCTTTGGCAGGTGGACAGCGTCATATTGACTCGTTCCTACGGGTGTATGGCGTTGTTCATGAAAGCTGTATTCTTATAACGGAAAGAGTAAAATACACCTATGGGCAATATTGCGACTTTGAGGAGGCTCGACTTGTAGATGAAATATATCTAAAAGAAGAGCTCAAAAATATACTTAGGTAAGCTAAATAATACTAATTTAAAATAAGTTTGGATATTTAATATAAAACTTTTTCTTTTTTTTAAATGTGCAGGGGTATTCTCCAATGCATACGAGAACTTGACCGACAGAATATTTTTATTAATTATATTTAGGAGGAGAGTATATTCTTGGTTGGTGAAGACGGAGACTTAAAACCAAAATTCTTATTGGTAAGCAGTCAGGTATCGGAGGAATTGATACCGTTTCATAAGAAAGTTGTAACGGAAAACCTCAAAACGGTTTTCAAACAAACATTGCGGCCCTTGGTACATTATAATTATACTAGTGAGATAGACTCATTTTGTAGTCAGAGAAATTACACAAAGTAAGTTATAATAATTATTTATTCTCTAAATTTTAGTAGTTGTATTTTGATTGTAAATTTAATTTCAGGGAAATCATGCATGACCACCCACTTTTGCTAAGTCCGAAGGTGCGAGAGACGATGCCTTTGGTGGTCTACAGTTCAATAATGGCATCAGGAGGCTTTTGCCCAAAAGGATTTACAATTGAAGGACAATCACGACTAAAAGCTATCGATACAGCTTTTAAGGCCTGAGAAACTAAAATACATCAGCTGGACACTGACGCTTTTGATAAGTTCAAACAGTGTGCTCAATTCAACAATCAATATCAGAATGGTTATGTTACAGATTTCAAGTCCTTTTTTACGCTCATAAGAAATTATATCGTGCATGGGCGCGATAATGTTTCGAAGGAGGTAATATTTTATTTTATTTTTATTATTTTTTTCAATGTCCTTTTTTACTGTTTTTCTTATCTTTTGTAGAATGAGTGTGCTGTGAGGAGTATGAATGATCTGTTGGCAAGAAGAATGGGGCCTGACTGTCTTCTGCACATATACAAATTTGTGAAGATTCCCCGGTTGCGTATTATTATCCGCGAGGGTGAGTAGGAATAAATATCTCTTATCTCTTATGTATATATATGCTTTACGAAGAAATCGTACTATTCCAATGAATGGTGTTTGTGAAAACAAGAAGGGCAAAAGCAAAAAGAAGGCCAAAAAGAAGGGCAAATGAGATTGAGAAACCAGCTAACCTATGCAATGGTTCGAAAGGTCCAGAAAAGAAGCGAAAAATCTGCTTCTTATTGAGTTTGGGATTTTTCGCTTCTTTTCTAAACTTTCAAACCATTGCACAGGTTAGCTGGTTTCTCAATCTCCTTTGCCTTTCTTTTTGCCCTTCTTTGTGGTTTGCCCTTCCTGTTTTCACAACTACCTTTCATTGGAACAGTACGATTTCTTCGTAAAGCATATTTATATATATATATATATATATATATATATACATAAGAGATAAGAGATATTTATTCCTACCCACCCTAGTGGATAATAATACTCAACCGGAGAATCTTCACAGTATTTGTATATGTGCAGAAGACAGTCAGACCCCATTCTTCTTGCGAACAGATCATTCATACTCCTCACAACACGCTCATTCTACAAAAGATAAGAAAAACAGTAAAAAAAAAAGATATTGAAAACAAATAAAAAATAATAAAATAAAATAAAATATTACCTACTTCAAAACATTATCGCGCCCGTACACGATATAATTTCTTATGAGTGTAAAAAAGGACTTGAAATCTGTAACATAACCATTGTGGTATTGATTGTTGAATTGAGCGCACTGATTGAACTTATCAAAAGCGTCAGTGTCCAGCTGTTGTATTTTAATTTCCCAGGCCTTAATAGCTGTATCAATAGCTTTTAGTTGTGATTGTCCTTCAATTGTAAACCCTTTTAGGTAAAAGCCTTCTGATGCCATTATTGAATTGTAGACCACCAATGGCATCGTCTCTCGCTCATTGGGACGTAACAGAAGTGGGTGGTCATGCATGATTTTCCTGAAATTAAATTTATAATCAAAATACAACTACTAAAATTTAGAGAATAAATAAATATTATAACTTACTTTGTGTAATTTGTCTGACTGCAAAATTAGTCTATCTCATTAGTATAATTATAACACACCAAGTGCCGTAATGTTTGTTTGAAAACCTTTTTTAGGTTTTCCGTTACAACTTTCTTATGAAACGGTGTCAATTCCTTCGATACCTGACCGCTTACCAATAAGAATTTTGGTTTTAAGACTCCGTATTCACCAACCAAGAATATACTCTCCGCCCAAATATAATTAATAAGAATATTATTTCGGTCAAGTTCTCGTATGCATTGGAGAATACCCCTGCACATTATAAAAAAGAACATTATAAAAAAAAAGAAAAAATTGTATATCAAATATCCAAACTTATTATAAACTAGTATTATTTAGCTTACCTAAGTATATTCATGAGCTCTTTTTTTTAGATATATTTCATCTACAAGTCGAGCCTCGTCAAAGTCGCAATATTGCCCATAGGTGTATTTTACTCTTTCTGTTATAAGAATACAACTTTCATGAATAGCGCCATACACCCGTAAGAACGAGTCACTATGACGCTTTCCACCTGCCAAAGCATTGGCTACAGAACTAAATGTATCATATGTAAGTTTGAATATTGAGCACGGAAATGAAAAATATTTTTCATTATCCCACGTTAAACCATCTTCAACAGTGCCCAATTTACGCAACTGATGAATACTTATGTTCTCTATAGTTCTGAAGTGTAATCGGTCAGCTAGAACCATTTCCTCCTGCAAATTAAACAATTAAGACGTTCATGGATTAATAACTGAAATAAAATTATAGTTCAAGAAAAGTTGAATAGTGAAGGTCGGATTCTCTAATAGGACTTGCAGCCAACAATGTGTCTGGGAGTGGATTTGCATTGTGACGCTGAGGTAAAGAAGCCAATCGAGTGAGTATTCAATAAAACATTAAAGCTATTTCATACTCAACATTTCAGGTGCCCATCATCAAGTAAAAACTGAAAAATTAATCAATGCAAAGTTCAAAGACCAAATGAAAGTTTGTAAAGAAAAATAATAACTATAAGAGAACATTTTCATTGTAATTGTTCAAAAGAACCAATTGAACAACAAACACTCCTTCTAGTTTGAAATTCATAAGATAATAATAATAATAATAAAACTAAAAACACACACCATGTAGCCATGCAGCTAGGTTCTCATTCTGAGAACATACCAAATGTTTAGACGTTCAAGATCCCCTTACATAGCTAAAAAAAAAATTAACATACACTAATATGGTAGCAGAATTTTTGAAGAAGTCAATACTTGTTGCGCAACCAGGATGTATGCCCTAATATTTCCCTTAAATTTCACTTTGAATTAATACTGCAAAACATGACCACTCATTATTCATTTCCAGTCTTTAGAATATGCAAATGAGATAATAGTAAAGTAAAGTAATGGTACCTTTGACTGTAAATGGTCCAAAACCTGCACACGAATATTGAGGGAATTACTTCAAGATATACTTTGGTTTCTCTATTCTGAAAAAAACAACAAATATATAATTACAGTTTCACCTTGGAGTTTCGAGCACAGATCATATTTCTATTAATCACTTTTACCATTGAGTATCTAGAACAGAATGAAAAGCTTAATGATGAAGGCATGTATTCCACGAAAGTAAATGAAGGCAGGCTGATAAAAAGCATAACCACGGCTAGCTTGAAGAAGATATGAGTTCAATTAATAACTCACATGATATTAATAACCCTATAAAAAAAAGCTGCTTGAAGAAGATATGAGTTCCAATTCTAAAAATCTATAGGTTTTGACAACCTAAAAACTAAAACAAGGTAATGCACAAACTCTTATAAATTAAGAAGCTTTTTAAATTCAAAAGCACTCTTTGTAAACATGCCCAGAGAAATTATTCTCAACCTTTCCCCATCTTTTTTAAAAGATGTATTCAGGAGTTGATCAGAGAAAATAAGTGATCTTTTTAGATATTTTTGCCTAAATGGTATATAGAATATGTAACACCCGAGGAAAAAAAAAAAATAAATTCAAATTGTTCTGAACTACGTAATGACTTGATCCCTTCACAGGGTACGTAGGCAACTCGGAAATTTCAATTCTGGGTTCAGTCAAACAATAATCAAACAACAAACAATCAACAATCGTACAATAATTCAATAGCCCAATATCGCAAAATAATATAGTAAACAAAAGGACCCTAACCACAACTTCGAGGACGAAGATGCCGAAATATATCCGAGAAGAAGAAAATAATTTATCATAATAAATTATTACTCGGAAATGAAACGCCGATAGATTTAAATTCAAAATGGAATAAAAGAGGGAAAGGAAGCCCGAAGACATTCCATGAATTGAGTCAAAATAATTGGAATTAAATTCATGAAGGAAAAGAATTTTAATTCCAAGAACCCGTGAAGTCTGAAGAAATTTAATGATACAAGTTATTGCACGGGAATCAAAAGACGACGAATTGAAAGCCGACGAAACCGAGACCGACGGACTTAAGATTTTAACATGAAATTCATTTGAGTCGAGATAAACTTAAAATAAGAATTCATGACCCGAGGATGACCCGAAAAATCGAGCCCGAAAACATAGGAGAATAGAAGTCCGAAAGAGAGGAGAAAAAGCCCGACGGATCGCACGACCCCGCCCGGACTGAAGTCCAGGCGAGAGTGGCGCGCATCCGGCGCGGGAATCCCCCCTTTAGCGCGCCAACCCCGCGCGGCGCAGCAGGTGCGTTTGTCGCGTTTCGGTGGCGCGCACCCGGCGCGGCTTTTGGCCGATTCGCGCGCCAACCCCGCGTGGGAGTCCTGACAGCAGCCCTTGTCGCGTTTTGGCGACTTTCTTGCCATATTCCTTGACCCCAACGCGAGAATCTTGCTTGATCACGGGGAGGCACCTTTTTGGACATCATTAGTTGTCCCCAACACCCCATTTTCAGTCATCAACACCCCAAGTTTCCTCCAAAACTCTCCCAAAACACTCCCAAAGCCAAACACCTTCCGGCGAACTTCCGGCGAACTTTCCGGCAACCAAATCCTACCAAGGTAGTGTGGAGATCAAGGATTTGCAGACATTGGATTGTTGGTAAGGTGTCAATCAAGTTTCCTTATTGCTCTAAGATCATAATCAACCTTCTAACTTACGGATCTTTACTTGCAAAACACGTTCGTAGCCAAAGGAGAAGAAGAACGTGTTGCGTAGATCCGTTCGTGGCGATTTTGGACAAATCGATCAACCTTAGAACGTTCAAGAACTCACTTACTGTAAGTTAATACCTTCCATATCAATATGGGTGGTTTAAAGACATCCGAAACATTGGATCTTAAACGAAACGTTGAAATCAAACCCAAAAACCCCAATCTACGTATTTTCTGAAATCCGAGCAAAACTCTTACTTCGATCGTTCAAACCTGAAAACTCAAAACTAAGATTTTGATCCTAAGATCTTAAGCTATATTGTGTAAAAATTTCAGAATTTTTCATCAATTTTTGATACCCCAAATCAAGTCGGACATATTCTGCGTTTTTAAGAATCTTCAAAAGTTGACAGATTTCATAACCGAACTTGATGAGCTTATTTCTATCATTTCTAGTCCGAACCGATCTTCATAATCTAAACAAAAGTTGTAGATCTATGAGTCTTGAATACCTCTGTAAAATTTCATGTATTTTCATCAAGTTTTGATACCCCAAATCGAGTCGGACATACTCTGCGTTTTAAAGAATTTTCAAAGGTTGACAGTTTTCTTAACCGAACTTGATGAGCATATTTCTATCATTTCTAGTCCGATCCAATCTTTGAGTTCTAAACAAAAGTTGCATATAATCATGTCTAGTATATGCATATGAAATTTCAGAATTTTTGGAGTCCATTTGATATGATAAAAAGTCAAATCCTTGAATGGTGTCAAACCTGAATCCTGACAACTTTTTGTTTCTGTAGAAAACTTGATTTTTGACATGCTTGCTATCATTTTTCCGAAAAACTCAAAACATGAAAGTTGTTCATTGGGATGTTTTTGAGCTACTGTGAAAATTTCAGATCAATCGCCTAAGAAATGGATTTTTAAACTGAAAGGGCGTAAACTGTGACATCGATCGGTTTTAACTTGTGAAATTTTGAAATTTTTAAACAACGATCGAAATCTTGTGATACGATAAAGCTATATTTTTGAAAATCCCGTTACACTAAAGTTGAAACAATATCGGTTACATAAAAGCAGGGGGTGAGTGCTCTGCAGGGTGCCCTCCTAATTGTGCATTTTGTGCCAAAACGGCAATGATATTACGCGCGAAAGATCGCCAAAACGGCATCTTATATTTTGGGCCTATCCTCTCGGGTGTATCCGTATGGGTTACTCGAGGCTCG
Source organism: Hygrophila difformis (assembly GCA_030278955.1). Classification (NCBI taxonomy): domain Eukaryota; kingdom Viridiplantae; phylum Streptophyta; class Magnoliopsida; order Lamiales; family Acanthaceae; genus Hygrophila; species Hygrophila difformis. Next base: position 9,559,139 of record JAOANR010000011.1, read on the forward strand.
ACGGAGCGGTACTGGATATGGCGTATTTGGTCACAAGAGACCAACGGCCTACCCTCTCGAGTGTATCCGTATGGGTTACTCGAGGCTCGACGGAGTGGTACTGGGTATGGCGTATCGGCTGCGGCCGCCGGATCACCGGCTAAAATGACATGTTACTTATGAAATTGGCTGAGGCCGCCGGATCACCGGCTAACTGTTACTATTGGCTGCGGCCGCCGGATCACCGGCTAACTGTTACTATTGGCTGCGGCCGCCGGATCACCGGCTAACTGTTACTATTGATATTGGCTGCGGCCGCCGGATCACCGGCTAAATGATATATTGTTGAGATGATGGCGTAACGGGAAATATATTAAAAAGCTCAGATTTTATGAAATTGGCTGCGGCCGCCGGATTGCCGGCTAAATTAAATATTGTTGAGATGGTGGCGTATCGGGGAGAATTTTTAAAAGCTCAAATTTTTATTCACTTACTTACGGCATTATTCATGTTTTTAAATCATGTCTTAAATAATTACCCATGCTTAAGTTTTTAATTATGAAATTAAATGTGTCTTTAAAGTATGCAATTATATTCGCATTTTTTTTAAATAAAATATTTTTATGCATGACAAAAAGTTTTATCTTAATTATTAAAAATCTAACCCCTTTATTGCTATGAAAGGATTGACTTACTCAGTATTTTATAATACTGATGAAAACCGTTGTTCATTTTTTTTTTCTGTTACAGAGTACGGAGCATGATCACTCATTGGGGGATCATTTTGGGCACTTAATTATTTATTTTACGTAATTTGCATGAACGGGTCTGTTTAACCCGTGGTTTGGCCATGTCGGCCCTATATTTTAAATTCCGCTGCATACACTTTACTTCCGCTGCGTACTTTATATTCTCGCTGCAACTCTGATATAGTATTTTTAAATTATCTATGAATGGGCTACCTGAATATTTTAAATTCTGAAAAACCATAGCCTTGCATCTCTCTAGTGAGCTCGGAGAAACCGTGTCTTGCTAGGGAGGTGTGGCGGTGGCATCCCGGCCTGGGTTACCAAATCCGGGGTGTTACAAGTGGTATCAGAGCCCAGAATATTTTAAAACTACTATTTTAAAGAGCCCGGAATATTTTTTTTAAACTATTATTTTTAAGTATTATTATTCTTAAAGTTATTATTTCTAAATTATTAATATATTTTAAAGAGCCCAATTATTATTTTGAAGTTAAAGTCCAAATTTTTAGCCCAAAAATTTTTAAGAAGCTCAAGAAATTATTTTTAGTCCAATACCTGTATTTTTAAATAAAGCCCAAATGTTTATTATTTTGAGCCCAAAAATTTTATTTACTTAGTGTAATATTTTAAACCCAAGGGTTAATTATTTTTGGCTCAATATCTAAATATCATGATAAGCCCAACTATTTTGGCCCAATAACCTTGTTTTATTTAAAGCCCAAATAATTTATTTCTTTCGGCCCAATATAGCGGCTCAAACCTTTTATCCTTATTTTAATATATCCATGGAATAAATTTATTTTAAAACCCATGGATAAATAAATGCATGCATAAAATTTTTTTTTTTTTGGGGGATCATCACTGCATGTGCATATTGCATTTCTATACCTTAGAGAACCTAGAAGCGTTATGTTGTAACCTAGATCTTTTTCTTGCGCTAGATGGCTAACCAAGACATGATGAACTTAATGATCAAAATGATGAACGCTCACTTTGATTTCCCAACAAACCAAACAACAAATCCATCTCAAACGCACGGCTCATTTAAACCCTGAAACCCAAGACCCTGAAACCCTAGACCCTGGGGTTTCGATGATCATTGTATAAACCCTTTATTATATTTTCCTTAAAATCTAAATCACCTGTTCTTGCAACAAATGGCGCCTCGAGGACGACCAAGGACCTTCCCCGCCACCCCCAACACCCACGGCACGCCGGGACAAACCAATGAGCAGGCACCTAACGCGGAGGTGCCGAACCCGGCAGGACCAATGCCCAACCCTACGGAAGGGCGACTGAAAAATATGGAGGAATTACTAATCGCACTGGGTAATGCTTACGTTAACCAGGGTGGAGCTGCTGCGGCACCACCACCGGAAGCAAGAATCAACTACTTAGCTGCGGTGAACCCCTACCGACCTTCTTATTACGTCGGGGAGGAAGACCCCGCTAAGCTGGAAGAATGGTTGAGAACCTTCGACAAATTGCTAAAGGCGGTGAGATGCCCGGAGGGGGAGAAGGTCCATGTGGCCTCGTACTATCTGGGTGGCGAGGCCGACGACTGGTGGCAGGCCACCCAAGGGAAGCTGGCAGAGGATGACGAACCTTACTCGTGGAACGAGTTCATGGAGTTACTCCGGGAGCGCTTCTACCCGATGAGCACTAAGGCAGCACTGTACGAGGAGTTCTCATCCCTGAAGCAGGGAGAGAAATCTGTTCAAGAATACTATGCACGGTTTAAGGAATTGGTGAGATTTGCGCCCAGGATGGTACCTACTGACGGGGAGAAGGCGCAAAAGTTCGAAATGGGATTGAACTTGTCGATTCGAGAGGTGATTACTGGAGTTAATTACCAGGACTTGCAATCTGTCTACGATCGGGCAGTAGCAGTAGCACGAGTGCAACAGCTAAAGAGGAAGGTTGCTGGGGAATCTAGCCGAGGGGCGCAAGGCCCAGACAAAAGGAACAGGGATAACCGGGCGAGCAACACTACTGGCGGGAACAACTTTCGGCGAGGTGCCTTACCTGCCAGAAGATCAAGGCAGTACGGCAAAAGCCCTTAGGATTAATGCAACCATTGGAGATCCCAAGCTGGAAGTGGGATAGTATCTCTATGGATTTCGTTTCAGGATTACCACGTTCGCCAAAAGGAATGAATAAGATCTGGGTGATCGTGGATAGGTTAACGAAGGCCGCCATCTTCATCCCGATGAAGGACACTTGGACAATGGACCAACTAGCAAGAGCGTACGTAGACAATGTGGTGCGCCGGCACGGGGTGCCGCATGACATCATCTCGGATAGGGATAGCAGATTCGCCTCCCAGTTTTGGACCAAGCTGCAAGCAGCTCTGGGGACACAGATAAAGATGAGTACGGCGTTCCACCCTATGACTGATGGACAGACGGAGCGAACTATACAGACGCTGGAGGACATGTTGAGGGCTTGTGTGTTGGAATTCAAGGGAAGTTGGGAGCACCATTTACCATTGATCGAGTTCTCCTATAACAACAGTTACCATGCGAGCATCGGCATGGCGCCCTTCGAGGCACTATATGGACAAAGATGCCGGAGCCCATTGAGTTGGGAAGAGAACGATCGAGTAATGACAGTAGGGCCACAACTGGTGGAGGACATGGCTCAGCAAGTTAAGGTTATCCAGGGGAAGATGAGAGCCGCTCAGGACCGGCAAAAGAGTTATGCGGACGTGAGACGGCAGGACTTGGAATTTCAAGTCGGTGACAAGGTCATGCTGAAGGTCTCGCCGATGAAGGGCGTAATGCGCTTTGGCAAGCGAGGGAAACTGAGCCCACGATACATAGGGCCGTATGAGATCCTCGAGAGAGTGGGGAATCTAGCTTACCGGCTAGCACTGCCGCCTCAACTAGCACGCGTCCACAACGTGTTTCACGTCTCCCAACTAAAGAAGTATGTGCCCGACGCATCGCATGTACTCCAACCGGACGTAATCGAACTGGATGATGACTTGACCTATGAAGAAACCCCGGTGAAAATACTCGACCACAAGGAAAGGGTGACAAGGAATAAAACTGTAAGGATGGTTAAGGTCTTGTGGTCCAACCACGAAATGGAGACGGCAACCTGGGAATTGGAAGCCGACATGCGGCAACGTTACCCTACCCTCTTCCAAGACGACCGGACCACAGTTATGGGGACATAACTGTATTCTTAAGGGGGGGAGGATGTAACACCCGAGGAAAAAAAAAAAATAAATTCAAATTGTTCTGAACTACGTAATGACTTGATCCCTTCACAGGGTACGTAGGCAACTCGGAAATTTCAATTCTGGGTTCAGTCAAACAATAATCAAACAACAAACAATCAACAATCGTACAATAATTCAATAGCCCAATATCGCAAAATAATATAGTAAACAAAAGGACCCTAACCACAACTTCGAGGACGAAGATGCCGAAATATATCCGAGAAGAAGAAAATAATTTATCATAATAAATTATTACTCGGAAATGAAACGCCGATAGATTTAAATTCAAAATGGAATAAAAGAGGGAAAGGAAGCCCGAAGACATTCCATGAATTGAGTCAAAATAATTGGAATTAAATTCATGAAGGAAAAGAATTTTAATTCCAAGAACCCGTGAAGTCTGAAGAAATTTAATGATACAAGTTATTGCACGGGAATCAAAAGACGACGAATTGAAAGCCGACGAAACCGAGACCGACGGACTTAAGATTTTAACATGAAATTCATTTGAGTCGAGATAAACTTAAAATAAGAATTCATGACCCGAGGATGACCCGAAAAATCGAGCCCGAAAACATAGGAGAATAGAAGTCCGAAAGAGAGGAGAAAAAGCCCGACGGATCGCACGACCCCGCCCGGACTGAAGTCCAGGCGAGAGTGGCGCGCATCCGGCGCGGGAATCCCCCCTTTAGCGCGCCAACCCCGCGCGGCGCAGCAGGTGCGTTTGTCGCGTTTCGGTGGTGTAATACCCGAGAAATCGCCATCGAAAATTTAAATCCAAAAATAAAGAATTGGATTTAAATTATTAAAACCGAAATAATTCCGAGAGAGCGGAATTTATTATTTATCGGAAGATAACAATTCGAAACGAGTTTATCGAATTGTCCCAACAATCACGGATAATTCCCACATTATGATTTTTATTTTTGTAGAGAAGGAATCTTAATATTTAAAAAAAAAAAAAAAAAAAAAAATTAAAAGTTACTGTAGCACGTGTCTACTGTAGCAGTACTGTAGCAGTACTGTAGCACTACTGTAGCACGTGCGGGTACTGTAGCAGCCGATCACTTGTCGGATTTTTGTCTCTTTAATGGCAAAAATACACCCCCAACACCCCATTATCATCCTTTCAAATCCCTTCTTCATCCCAAACTCTCCCAAAGCCAAAACACCTTTCCGGCGAACTTCCGACGAACTTCCGGCAACTTTCCGGCAACCAAATCCGACCAAGGAAGTGTGTAGATCAAGGATCACAGTGCTTAGATCTTTGGTAAGTAGTATCTTAGGTTCTCAATCTCGTTTTTCCTCTCAAATCCCCAATCTAACTCTTGAATCGTTGATTGCAAATACGTTCGTGGCCAAAGTCTGGAACTTTGCATTTCGTAGATCCGTTCGTAGGTGTTTGGACGACTCAAGAACACAATCTTTGTAAGTTAACCTTACTATGGTTTTGGGTGACTTAAAATGCAACCAAACATAGAGATTCAACTCAAGAAAATTTATAAAAATCTGTCAACAAGAGAAACCCTCAACGCAGCGTTTTCGTATGAATTTTTCAAACCTCTAAAGCTGCTCAAACAAAAAAACTCAAAACATGAAAAGTGTTCCTAAGACTTTGGTCTAGCTTCTGTAAAAATTTTAGAATTTTTCATGATGTTTTGAAACCTGAAACCGGCCCAAAACCGAAGAGTATCAAATCTGGATCTTAGAATCCTTGACAGAATTTTCGTTCGAACTTGTTGGTTATTTTTACCTTAGATCTAGACCGATCTAGGATTGGAGCTGAACATAAGAATCATAGATCTATGAGTTTGGAATACTACTGCAAGTTTTTAGAATTTTTCGTTGAGATTTGAACCTCCGAACTCGAGCCGATCCGATCTGCGTTAGAACCGATGTCAAGAACCTTGACAGATTTCATAATCAAACTCGACGAGCAAAACTCTTACTTCGAGTGTTCAAACCTGAAAACTCAAAACTAAGATTTTGATCCAAAGATCATAAGCTATATTGTGTAAAAATTTCAAAGATTTTCATCAAGTTTTGATACCCCAAATCGTATCGAACATATTCTGCGTTTTTAAGAATTGTCAAAGGATGATAGATTTCATAACCGATCTTGATGAGCTTATTCCTATCACTTCTAGCCCGAACCAATCTTTGAGTTCTAAACAAAAGTTGTTGGAAATCATGCCTAGTATGTCTCTGTAAAATTTCAGAATTTTTGGAGTCCATTTGATATGATAAAAAGTCGAATCTTTTAACGTTGTCAAACCTGAATCCTGACAGCTTTTTGATTCTGTAGAAGACTTGATTTTTGACATGCTTCCCATCGTTTTTCCGAAAAACTTAAAACATGAAAGTTGTTCATTGGGATGTTTTTGAGTTGCTGTACAAATTTCAGAACAATCGCCTAAGAAATGGATTTTTAAACCAAAAAGGCGCAAACTGTGACATCGATCGATTTTTGAAATCTTTTAAACAACGATCGAGACGTTGGAATTACGATAAAGCTATATTTTTGAAAAATCCCGTTACACCAAATAAAAACATTTTCTTTAAAAGAATTCTTTTGAAACATTGGGGACTTGTGACCAAGTTTGACGTTATCAATATGATTCATGCGGGTTTGATTCCCAATGATGTATTTGAGTTCTTGCGGGTTAGATTCCCCAAGGGCGATTGTATGCTTTCCTGCGGGTTCGATTCCCCAGGATGTGTGTTGATTCCTACGGGTTCGATTCCCTAGGATGTATTTGAGTTCTTGCGGGTTCGATTCCCCAAGGGCGATCGTTTGTTTTCCTGCGGGTTCGATTCCCCAGGATGTGTGTTGATTCCTACGGGTTCGATTCCCTAGGATGTATTTGAGTTCTTGCGGGTTCGATTCCCCAAGGGCGATCGTTTGTTTTCCTGCGGGTTCGATTCCCCAGGATGTGTGTTGATTCCTACGGGTTCGATTCCCTAGGATGTATTTGAGTTCTTGCGGGTTCGATTCCCCAAGGGCGATTGTATGTTTTCCTGCGGGTTCGATTCCCCAGGATGTGTGTTGATTCCTACGGGCTCGATTCCCTAGGATGTATTTGAGTTCTTGCGGGTTCGATTCCCCAAGGGCGATCGTTTGTTTTCCTGCGGGTTCGATTCCCCAGGATGTGTGTTGATTCCTACGGGTTCGATTCCCTAGGATGTATTTGAGTTCTTGCGGGTTCGATTCCCCAAGGGCGATTGTATGTTTTCCTGCGGGTTCAATTCCCCAGGACGTGTGTTGATTCCTACGGGTTCGATTCCCTAGGATGTATTGAGTTCTTGCGGGTTAGATTCCCCAAGGGCGATTGTATGTTTTCCTGCGGAAATATTGATTATGAGGATTGCGGTCACAAGAGCCCTGGTGAATGGCGAATTATAAAAGAAATGAGAAATGATACTTTTGATATTGGCTGCGGCCGCCGGATCACAGGCTAAATGATATATTGTTAAGATGATGGCGTAACGGGAAATATATTAAAAAGCTCAGATTTTATGAAATTGGCTGCGGCCGCCGGATTGTCGGCTAAATTAAATATTGTTGAGATGGTGGCGTATCGGGAAGAATTTTAAAAAAAAAAGCTCAAAACATCTTTTTATTTAATTTAATTAAAGGCTTTGAAACCCCTAACCCATGCTATGTGTTAACTTACTCAGCGCGTTTTTGCTGACCCAAACCATTTATCCTCTTTTTCTTTCAGAGTTGAAGAATATGCATCATCATATGCATACTGGGAATTTTTGGGGATTACATTATATTTTAAATTTTGCGTTAGACTAGAATTTGCATGAACGGGCCTGTCTAACCCGTGTTTTGGCCATGTTGGCCCTATATTTAAATTCCGCTGCACAATTTATTTTTCCGCTGCAACTTTGATGTATTAATTTTAAATTATATATGAATGGGCTGTTGAATATTTTAAATTCTGAAAAACCATAGCCTTGCATCTCTTTAGTGAGCTCGGAGAAACCGTGTCTTGCTAGGGAGGTGTGGCGGTGACATCCCGGCCTGGGTTACCAAAACCGGGGTGTTACAATGTGGTATCAGAGCCCGGAATATTTTAAAACTACTATTTTAAAGAGCCCAATTATTATTTTGAAGTTAAAGCCCAAATTTTTAGCCCAAAAAAAAATTTTTTTAGAAGCCCAAGAAATTATTTTGGCCCAATAACCTTGTTTTTATTTAAAGCCCAAATAATTTATTTCTATCGGCCCAATATAGTGGCCCAAACCTTTTATCCTTATTTTAATCTATCCATGGAATAAATTTATTTTTAAAACCCATGGATAAATAAATGCATGCATAAAATTTTTTTTTTATTGGGGGGATCACATATGCATATGCATACATAAATATTTACACTAACCCTTTTTATGTGAATTATCGGTAATAAGAAACACTCCTACCTTAGAACTCGACATGATCTTGACTTAGGAGCGCTTGCTAAAGACTAACTTTGCCTTAGTCCTAGATCTTGATCACTTAGAAACTCATCTTCGTGTGCTTCTAGAATGACACCTAGAAGAATACTGAGGAAGGATCATATGCGATGATACCCGAACATGGTTGTGAATAATACATAGGCAGTTATGGGGACATAACTGTAATCTTAAGGGGGGAGGATGTAATACCCCGTAAGAATGCATAAGCATTTACTTTTGAAACCCGAATAGTTTGTATCCCAAATAAATTTTTGAACTACGTAATGACTTGATCCCTTCACAGGGTACGTAGGCAACTTGGAAATTTCAATTCTGGGTTCAGTCAAATAATATTAAACAACAAAACACAATGATACAATCGCAATCAATCAATCGGTCAATAAGTCGCGCAACTTCGGGGACGAAGTTGTTTCTTAAGGAGGGTAGATTGTAATACCCGAGAAATCGCCATCGAAAATTTAAATCCAAAAATAAAGAATTGGATTTAAATTATTAAAACCGAAATAATTCCGAGAGAGCGGAATTTATTATTTATCGGAAGATAACAATTCGAAACGAGTTTATCGAATTGTCCCAACAATCACGGATAATTCCCACATTATGATTTTTATTTTTGTAGAGAAGGAATCTTAATATTTAAAAAAAAAAAAAAAAAAAAAATTAAAAGTTACTGTAGCACGTGTCTACTGTAGCAGTACTGTAGCAGTACTGTAGCACTACTGTAGCACGTGCGGGTACTGTAGCAGCCGATCACTTGTCGGATTTTTGTCTCTTTAATGGCAAAAATACACCCCCAACACCCCATTATCATCCTTTCAAATCCCTTCTTCATCCCAAACTCTCCCAAAGCCAAAACACCTTTCCGGCGAACTTCCGACGAACTTCCGGCAACTTTCCGGCAACCAAATCCGACCAAGGAAGTGTGTAGATCAAGGATCACAGTGCTTAGATCTTTGGTAAGTAGTATCTTAGGTTCTCAATCTCGTTTTTCCTCTCAAATCCCCAATCTAACTCTTGAATCGTTGATTGCAAATACGTTCGTGGCCAAAGTCGGGAACTTTGCGTTTCGTAGATCCGTTCGTAGGTGTTTGGACGACTCAAGAACACAATCTTTGTAAGTTAACCTTACTATGGTTTTGGGTGACTTAAAATGCAACCAAACATAGAGATTCAACTCAAGAAAATTTATAAAAATCTGTCAACAAGAGAAACCCTCAACGCAGCGTTTTCGTATGAATTTTTCAAACCTCTAAAGCTGCTCAAACAAAAAAACTCAAAACATGAAAAGTGTTCCTAAGACTTTGGTCTAGCTTCTGTAAAAATTTTAGAATTTTTCATGATGTTTTGAAACCTGAAACCGGCCCAAAACCGAAGAGTATCAAATCTGGATCTTAGAATCCTTGACAGAATTTTCGTTCGAATTTGTTGGTTATTTTTACCTTAGATCTAGACCGATCTAGGATTGGAGCTGAACATAAGAATCATAGATCTATGAGTTTGGAATACTACTGCAAGTTTTTAGAATTTTTCGTTGAGATTTGAACCTCCGAACTCGAGCCGATCCGATCTGCGTTAGAACCGATGTCAAGAACCTTGACAGATTTCATAATCAAACTCGACGAGCAAAACTCTTACTTCGAGTGTTCAAACCTGAAAACTCAAAACTAAGATTTTGATCCAAAGATCATAAGCTATATTGTGTAAAAATTTCAAAGATTTTCATCAAGTTTTGATACCCCAAATCGTATCGAACATATTCTGCGTTTTTAAGAATTGTCAAAGGATGACAGATTTCATAACCGATCTTGATGAGCTTATTCCTATCACTTCTAGCCCGAACCAATCTTTGAGTTCTAAACAAAAGTTGTTGGAAATCATGCCTAGTATGTCTCTGTAAAATTTCAGAATTTTTGGAGTCCATTTGATATGATAAAAAGTCGAATCTTTTAACGTTGTCAAACCTGAATCCTGACAGCTTTTTGATTCTGTAGAAGACTTGATTTTTGACATGCTTCCCATCGTTTTTCCGAAAAACTTAAAACATGAAAGTTGTTCATTGGGATGTTTTTGAGTTGCTGTACAAATTTCAGAACAATCGCCTAAGAAATGGATTTTTAAACCAAAAAGGCGCAAACTGTGACATCGATCGATTTTTGAAATCTTTTAAACAACGATCGAGACGTTGGAATTACGATAAAGCTATATTTTTGAAAAATCCCGTTACACCAAATAAAAACATTTTCTTTAAAAGAATTCTTTTGAAACATTGGGGACTTGTGACCAAGTTTGACGTTATCAATATGATTCATGCGGGTTTGATTCCCAATGATGTATTTGAGTTCTTGCGGGTTAGATTTCCCCAATGGCGATTGTATGCTTTCCTGCGGGTTCGATTCCCCAGGATGTGTGTTGATTCCTACGGGTTCGATTCCCTAGGATGTATTTGAGTTCTTGCGGGTTCGATTCCCCAAGGGCGATCGTTTGTTTTCCTGCGGGTTCGATTCCCCAGGATGTGTGTTGATTCCTACGGGTTCGATTCCCTAGGATGTATTTGAGTTCTTGCGGGTTCGATTCCCCAAGGGCGATCGTTTGTTTTCCTGCGGGTTCGATTCCCCAGGATGTGTGTTGATTCCTACGGGTTCGATTCCCTAGGATGTATTTGAGTTCTTGCGGGTTCGATTCCCCAAGGGCGATTGTATGTTTTCCTGCGGGTTCGATTCCCCAGGATGTGTGTTGATTCCTACGGGCTCGATTCCCTAGGATGTATTTGAGTTCTTGCGGGTTCGATTCCCCAAGGGCGATCGTTTGTTTTCCTGCGGGTTCGATTCCCCAGGATGTGTGTTGATTCCTACGGGTTCGATTCCCTAGGATGTATTTGAGTTCTTGCGGGTTCGATTCCCCAAGGGCGATTGTATGTTTTCCTGCGGGTTCAATTCCCCAGGACGTGTGTTGATTCCTACGGGTTCGATTCCCTAGGATGTATTGAGTTCTTGCGGGTTAGATTCCCCAAGGGCGATTGTATGTTTTCCTGCGGAAATATTGATTATGAGGATTGCGGTCACAAGAGCCCTGGTGAATGGCGAATTATAAAAGAAATGAGAAATGATACTTTTGATATTGGCTGCGGCCGCCGGATCACAGGCTAAATGATATATTGTTAAGATGATGGCGTAACGGGAAATATATTAAAAAGCTCAGATTTTATGAAATTGGCTGCGGCCGCCGGATTGTCGGCTAAATTAAATATTGTTGAGATGGTGGCGTATCGGGAAGAATTTTAAAAAAAAAAGCTCAAAACATCTTTTTATTTAATTTAATTAAAGGCTTTGAAACCCCTAACCCATGCTATGTGTTAACTTACTCAGCGCGTTTTTGCTGACCCAAACCATTTATCCTCTTTTTCTTTCAGAGTTGAAGAATATGCATCATCATATGCATACTGGGAATTTTTGGGGATTACATTATATTTTAAATTTTGCGTTAGACTAGAATTTGCATGAACGGGCCTGTCTAACCCGTGTTTTGGCCATGTTGGCCCTATATTTAAATTCCGCTGCACAATTTATTTTTCCGCTGCAACTTTGATGTATTAATTTTAAATTATATATGAATGGGCTGTTGAATATTTTAAATTCTGAAAAACCATAGCCTTGCATCTCTTTAGTGAGCTCGGAGAAACCGTGTCTTGCTAGGGAGGTGTGGCGGTGACATCCCGGCCTGGGTTACCAAAACCGGGGTGTTACAATGTGGTATCAGAGCCCGGAATATTTTAAAACTACTATTTTAAAGAGCCCAATTATTATTTTGAAGTTAAAGCCCAAATTTTTAGCCCAAAAAAAAATTTTTTTAGAAGCCCAAGAAATTATTTTGGCCCAATAACCTTGTTTTTATTTAAAGCCCAAATAATTTATTTCTATCGGCCCAATATAGTGGCCCAAACCTTTTATCCTTATTTTAATCTATCCATGGAATAAATTTATTTTTAAAACCCATGGATAAATAAATGCATGCATAAAATTTTTTTTTTATTGGGGGGATCACATATGCATATGCATACATAAATATTTACACTAACCCTTTTTATGTGAATTATCGGTAATAAGAAACACTCCTACCTTAGAACTCGACATGATCTTGACTTAGGAGCGCTTGCTAAAGACTAACTTTGCCTTAGTCCTAGATCTTGATCACTTAGAAACTCATCTTCGTGTGCTTCTAGAATGACACCTAGAAGAATACTGAGGAAGGATCATATGCGATGATACCCGAACATGGTTGTGAATAATACATAGGCAGTTATGGGGACATAACTGTAATCTTAAGGGGGGAGGATGTAATACCCCGTAAGAATGCATAAGCATTTACTTTTGAAACCCGAATAGTTTGTATCCCAAATAAATTTTTGAACTACGTAATGACTTGATCCCTTCACAGGGTACGTAGGCAACTTGGAAATTTCAATTCTGGGTTCAGTCAAATAATATTAAACAACAAAACACAATGATACAATCGCAATCAATCAATCGGTCAATAAGTCGCGCAACTTCGGGGACGAAGTTGTTTCTTAAGGAGGGTAGATTGTAATACCCGAGAAATCGCCATCGAAAATTTAAATCCAAAAATAAAGAATTGGATTTAAATTATTAAAACCGAAATAATTCCGAGAGAGCGGAATTTATTATTTATCGGAAGATAACAATTCGAAACGAGTTTATCGAATTGTCCCAACAATCACGGATAATTCCCACATTATGATTTTTATTTTTGTAGAGAAGGAATCTTAATATTTAAAAAAAAAAAAAAAAAAAATTAAAAGTTACTGTAGCACGTGTCTACTGTAGCAGTACTGTAGCAGTACTGTAGCACTACTGTAGCACGTGCGGGTACTGTAGCAGCCGATCACTTGTCGGATTTTTGTCTCTTTAATGGCAAAAATACACCCCCAACACCCCATTATCATCCTTTCAAATCCCTTCTTCATCCCAAACTCTCCCAAAGCCAAAACACCTTTCCGGCGAACTTCCGACGAACTTCCGACAACTTTCCGGCAACGAAATCCGACCAAGGAAGTGTGTAGATCAAGGATCACAGTGCTTAGATCTTTGGTAAGTAGTATCTTAGGTTCTCAATCTCGTTTTTCCTCTCAAATCCCCAATCTAACTCTTGAATCGTTGATTGCAAATACGTTCGTGGCCAAAGTCGGGAACTTTGCGTTTCGTAGATCCGTTCGTAGGTGTTTGGACGACTCAAGAACACAATCTTTGTAAGTTAACCTTACTATGGTTTTGGGTGACTTAAAATGCAACCAAACATAGAGATTCAACTCAAGAAAATTTATAAAAATCTGTCAACAAGAGAAACCCTCAACGCAGCGTTTTCGTATGAATTTTTCAAACCTCTAAAGCTGCTCAAACAAAAAAACTCAAAACATGAAAAGTGTTCCTAAGACTTTGGTCTAGCTTCTGTAAAAATTTTAGAATTTTTCATGATGTTTTGAAACCTGAAACCGGCCCAAAACCGAAGAGTATCAAATCTGGATCTTAGAATCCTTGACAGAATTTTCGTTCGAACTTGTTGGTTATTTTTACCTTAGATCTAGACCGATCTAGGATTGGAGCTGAACATAAGAATCATAGATCTATGAGTTTGGAATACTACTGCAAGTTTTTAGAATTTTTCGTTGAGATTTGAACCTCCGAACTCGAGCCGATCCGATCTGCGTTAGAACCGATGTCAAGAACCTTGACAGATTTCATAATCAAACTCGACGAGCAAAACTCTTACTTCGAGTGTTCAAACCTGAAAACTCAAAACTAAGATTTTGATCCAAAGATCATAAGCTATATTGTGTAAAAATTTCAAAGATTTTCATCAAGTTTTGATACCCCAAATCGTATCGAACATATTCTGCGTTTTGAAGAATTGTCAAAGGATGACAGATTTCATAACCGATCTTGATGAGCTTATTCCTATCACTTCTAGCCCGAACCAATCTTTGAGTTCTAAACAAAAGTTGTTGGAAATCATGCCTAGTATGTCTCTGTAAAATTTCAGAATTTTTGGTGTCCATTTGATATGATAAAAAGTCGAATCTTTTAACGTTGTCAAACCTGAATCCTGACAGCTTTTTGATTCTGTAGAAGACTTGATTTTTGACATGCTTCCCATCGTTTTTCCGAAAAACTTAAAACATGAAAGTTGTTCATTGGGATGTTTTTGAGTTGCTGTACAAATTTCAGAACAATCGCCTAAGAAATGGATTTTTAAACCAAAAAGGCGCAAACTGTGACATCGATCGATTTTTGAAATCTTTTAAACAACGATCGAGACGTTGGAATTACGATAAAGCTATATTTTTGAAAAATCCCGTTACACCAAATAAAAACATTTTCTTTAAAAGAATTCTTTTGAAACATTGGGGACTTGTGACCAAGTTTGACGTTATCAATATGATTCATGCGGGTTTGATTCCCAATGATGTATTTGAGTTCTTGCGGGTTAGATTCCCCAAGGGCGATTGTATGCTTTCCTGCGGGTTCGATTCCCCAGGATGTGTGTTGATTCCTACGGGTTCGATTCCCTAGGATGTATTTGAGTTCTTGCGGGTTCGATTCCCCAAGGGCGATCGTTTGTTTTCCTGCGGGTTCGATTCCCCAGGATGTGTGTTGATTCCTACGGGTTCGATTCCCTAGGATGTATTTGAGTTCTTGCGGGTTCGATTCCCCAAGGGCGATCGTTTGTTTTCCTGCGGGTTCGATTCCCCAGGATGTGTGTTGATTCCTACGGGTTCGATTCCCTAGGATGTATTTGAGTTCTTGCGGGTTCGATTCCCCAAGGGCGATTGTATGTTTTCCTGCGGGTTCGATTCCCCAGGATGTGTGTTGATTCCTACGGGTTCGATTCCCTAGGATGTATTTGAGTTCTTGCGGGTTCGATTCCCCAAGGGCGATTGTATGTTTTCCTGCGGGTTCGATTCCCCAGGATGTGTGTTGATTCCTACGGGTTCGATTCCCTAGGATGTATTTGAGTTCTTGCGGGTTCGATTCCCCAAGGGCGATCGTTTGTTTTCCTGCGGGTTCGATTCCCCAGGATGTGTGTTGATTCCTACGGGTTCGATTCCCTAGGATGTATTTGAGTTCTTGCGGGTTCGATTCCCCAAGGGCGATTGTATGTTTTCCTGCGGGTTCAATTCCCCAGGACGTGTGTTGATTCCTACGGGTTCGATTCCCTAGGATGTATTGAGTTCTTGCGGGTTAGATTCCCCAAGGGCGATTGTATGTTTTCCTGCGGAAATATTGATTATGAGGATTGCGGTCACAAGAGCCCTGGTGAATGGCGAATTATAAAAGAAATGAGAAATGATACTTTTGATATTGGCTGCGGCCGCCGGATCACAGGCTAAATGATATATTGTTAAGATGATGGCGTAACGGGAAATATATTAAAAAGCTCAGATTTTATGAAATTGGCTGCGGCCGCCGGATTGTCGGCTAAATTAAATATTGTTGAGATGGTGGCGTATCGGGAAGAATTTTATAAAAAAAAGCTCAAAACATCTTTTTATTTAATTTAATTAAAGGCTTTGAAACCCCTAACCCATGCTATGTGTTAACTTACTCAGCGCGTTTTTGCTGACCCAAACCATTTATCCTCTTTTTCTTTCAGAGTTGAAGAATATGCATCATCATATGCATACTGGGAATTTTTGGGGATTACATTATATTTTAAATTTTGCGTTAGACTAGAATTTGCATGAACGGGCCTGTCTAACCCGTGTTTTGGCCATGTTGGCCCTATATTTAAATTCCGCTGCACAATTTATTTTTCCGCTGCAACTTTGATGTATTAATTTTAAATTATATATGAATGGGCTGTTGAATATTTTAAATTCTGAAAAACCATAGCCTTGCATCTCTTTAGTGAGCTCGGAGAAACCGTGTCTTGCTAGGGAGGTGTGGCGGTGACATCCCGGCCTGGGTTACCAAAACCGGGGTGTTACAGGTGGCGCGCACCCGGCGCGGCTTTTGGCCGATTCGCGCGCCAACCCCGCGTGGGAGTCCTGACAGCAGCCCTTGTCGCGTTTTGGCGACTTTCTTGCCATATTCCTTGACCCCAACGCGAGAATCTTGCTTGATCACGGGGAGGCACCTTTTTGGACGTCATTAGTTGTCCCCAACACCCCATTTTCAGTCATCAACACCCCAAGTTTCCTCCAAAACTCTCCCAAGACACTCCCAAAGCCAAACACCTTCCGGCGAACTTCCGGCGAACTTTCCGGCAACCAAATCCTACCAAGGTAGTGTGGAGATCAAGGATTTGCAGACATTGGATTGTTGGTAAGGTGTCAATCAAGTTTCCTTATTGCTCTAAGATCATAATCAACCTTCTAACTTACGGATCTTTACTTGCAAAACACGTTCGTAGCCAAAGGAGAAGAAGAACGTGTTGCGTAGATCCGTTCGTGGCGATTTTGGACAAATCGATCAACCTTAGAACGTTCAAGAACTCACTTACTGTAAGTTAATACCTTCCATATCAATATGGGTGGTTTAAAGACATCCGAAACATTGGATCTTAAACGAAACGTTGAAATCTAACCCAAAAACCCCAATCTACGTATTTTCTGAAATCCGAGCAAAACTCTTACTTCGAGCGTTCAAACCTGAAAACTCAAAACTAAGATTTTGATCCTAAGATCTTAAGCTATATTGTGTAAAAATTTCAGAATTTTTCATCAAGTTTTGATACCCCAAATCAAGTCGGACATATTCTGCATTTTTAAGAATCTTCAAAAGTTGACAGATTTCATAACCGAACTTGATGAGCTTATTTCTATCATTTCTAGTCCGAACCGATCTTCATAATCTAAACAAAAGTTGTAGATCTATGAGTCTTGAATACCTCTGTAAAATTTCATGCATTTTCATCAAGTTTTGATACCCCAAATCGAGTCGGACATACTCTGCGTTTTAAAGAATTTTCAAAGGTTGACAGTTTTCTTAACCGAACTTGATGAGCATATTTCTATCATTTCTAGTCCGATCCAATCTTTGAGTTCTAAACAAAAGTTGCATATAATCATGTCTAGTATATGCATATGAAATTTCAGAATTTTTGGAGTCCATTTGATATGATAAAAAGTCAAATCCTTGAATGGTGTCAAACCTGAATCCTGACAACTTTTTGTTTCTGTAGAAAACTTGATTTTTGACATGCTTGCTATCATTTTTCCGAAAAACTCAAAACATGAAAGTTGTTCATTGGGATGTTTTTGAGCTACTGTGAAAATTTCAGATCAATCGCCTAAGAAATGGATTTTTAAACTGAAAGGGCGTAAACTGTGACATCGATCGGTTTTAACTTGTGAAATTTTGAAATTTTTAAACAACGATCGAAATCTTGTGATACGATAAAGCTATATTTTTGAAAATCCCGTTACACTAAAGTTGAAACAATATCGGTTACATAAAAGCAGGGGGTGAGTGCTCTGCAGGGTGCCCTCCTAATTGTGCATTTTGTGCCAAAACGGCAATGATATTACGCGCGAAAGATCGCCAAAACGGCATCTTATATTTTGGGCCTATCCTCTCGGGTGTATCCGTATGGGTTACTCGAGGCTCGACGGAGCGGTACTGGATATGGCGTATTTGGTCACAAGAGACCAACGGCCTACCCTCTCGAGTGTATCCGTATGGGTTACTCGAGGCTCGACGGAGTGGTACTGGGTATGGCGTATCGGCTGCGGCCGCCGGATCACCGGCTAAAATGACATGTTACTTATGAAATTGGCTGAGGCCGCCGGATCACCGGCTAACTGTTACTATTGGCTGCGGCCGCCGGATCACCGGCTAACTGTTACTATTGATATTGGCTGCGGCCGCCGGATCACCGGCTAAATGATATATTGTTGAGATGATGGCGTAACGGGAAATATATTAAAAAGCTCAGATTTTATGAAATTGGCTGCGGCCGCTGGATTGCCGGCTAAATTAAATATTGTTGAGATGGTGGCGTATCGGGGAGAATTTTTAAAAGCTCAAATTTTTATTCACTTACTTACGGCATTATTCATGTTTTTAAATCATGTCTTAAATAATTACCCATGCTTAAGTTTTTAATTATGAAATTAAATGTGTCTTTAAAGTATGCAATTATATTCGCATTTTTTTTAAATAAAATATTTTTATGCATGACAAAAAGTTTTATCTTAATTATTAAAAATCTAACCCCTTTATTGCTATGAAAGGATTGACTTACTCAGTATTTTATAATACTGATGAAAACCGTTGTTCATTTTTTTTTCTGTTACAGAGTACGGAGCATGATCACTCATTGGGGGATCATTTTGGGCACTTAATTATTTATTTTACGTAATTTGCATGAACGGGTCTGTTTAACCCGTGGTTTGGCCATGTCGGCCCTATATTTTAAATTCCGCTGCATACACTTTACTTCCGCTGCGTACTTTATATTCTCGCTGCAACTCTGATATAGTATTTTTAAATTATCTATGAATGGGCTACCTTAAATTCTGAAAAACCATAGCCTTGCATCTCTCTAGTGAGCTCGGAGAAACCGTGTCTTGCTAGGGAGGTGTGGCGGTGGCATCCCGGCCTGGGTTACCAAATCCGGGGTGTTACAGAATATTTGAGGGAATTGCTTTAAGATATATTCTGGTTTCTCTATGCTGAAAAAATCAACTATATAATTACAGTTTCACCTTTGAGTTTCGAGCACAAATCTAATAATCACTTTTACCATTGAGTTTCAAGAACAGAATGAAAAGCTTAATGATTCAACACATGACATAGTAGATCAAATTCTGAATAGAATCCAGAACACGTTCAACTGTGTAAAAAAGTATCCTTTAGCCCTTTTCTTTTCTAAATTAAAATTTAGATTGAAATTCTTTCCTTTATGTTTTCAGTAGATTAAAATTTATCCCAGAATATTAGACCCTTATTCAAATGAATGCATTTCATGTTTGAACATCTAATTTGATTCAGAATCATGTGTGAAGATCCCCATATATGAATGTGAATTATTTTGTAAAAACAAACTTCTAGCTAAACTGCACTCATGAAAAATGTAAGATACGACTGTGGCATATTCTTCCACGGAAGTAAAGGAAGGCAGGCAGATAAAAGGCATAACCACAGCTAGCTCTCTTAATTCTATTTGCCAATTAATAACTCACTTGATATTAACTCACAAATAGATTTTATTTTACTTTGAGGTTCTCATAAGAAAGGTTTGTTCTGCCGCCTCATGTTAGATATGATATTTGCATGAGATGAAGTTAAGCTTTTCCACTGTTTTTTTTTTTTTTTTTAACCCAACGAAGTAAAATAGTGGGAAATGATGTAAATGATGCATTGGGCCATTAATTCAATAGAAAAGGATAAATCGTAACAGAACTGAAAACCACAAAAGAAAATGATTCAAGGTCAAGCTATTATAATAGAATCAATATGGAACCATGGTGCCAAGGCATTAAGACCACAACTGGCAGAGAAATAAAGGAATCATTTCAAATAATAAATATGGAATCACGGTGCCAAGGCATTATGATCTGCAATAGGCAGGGAAACAAAGCAATCATTTCAAATGCTCAACAAATTATCGAACAAAAACATGCTTTTGCCCAACAAACAAACAGACTAACAATTTTTTTTTCTTTTTTAGGAACTACTCTTTAAATAATGACTGACAATGTTCCTACTTACAATTGGAAAAGCTAGAAAACAAATTGTGTTAGATCGTCCTACCAATTGTAGGAAGAGTATTGCTCTTGCAATATACCAGATGTACTCAGGAGTTGATCAAAGAAAAGAAGAGATGCATTCAGGAGTCGACCAAAGAAAATAAGTAATCTTTTTATATGTTTTTGCCTAAATGATATAAAGAATATTTCAAAAGCTCAAATCACCCATGTCACTTTATAAACACTGAACATTCCATAAACACAATTTTATGAAACCATAAAGATACTAGACAGAGTGATCCCTCTTCGAGGTGTTTATAGCCGGATATTGCATCATCTATATAATAAATCATGCAAAACTCATTAAAGAGGGAGTTACGGAGAGCTATGTATCAGACTGAAATTACTCAAAACTCATAAATGGATAACACACTTATTGCATGGAGTATTTATCAAAATAAACATAACCGAGATAGAGTATGGATTGAACTATTGGTAAAATCGTGTCGTCGCCTACGGGTGATTTTCTTGTAGTGTACCATCATTAAATTCAAGATTAAAAATATTATATTAATAAATAAATGAATTAAAGTTCTAATTTCAAATTAAATACTATCACACCAAATACAGTTGGTCTTAGGGGTACGAACTCTGACGGCTTAAACAAATATCTTGTGTATACAAAATTCTGCTTTAGATGAGACAACTCTTTAATGCCCACCGGATACTTGAAAGGATTATTATTCACCAAAAAAAAATTTAAATACCATAACATTCATAAATCATTAATTTGCTATTATATTTATCTTACACAATTGGAACAAAAAGTTTCAAAGTTTAAAAATAAACAATATGAAAGCCAAACTATATAGCACTAAAAATAAAAAATTAAAATAATCATGACAATGCAGATCAAATCTCACGCGAATCCAATCAATTTTTTGCATAGAAACTCTCAGCAATGGTTCCAGAAAAGTACTCCTATATCAGTCGGCGACTGTTCTAATTGGTCTCATTTCATCTGTCAAACTCATTCGTACACTCTTCGATCCACTACATATACATGTGGGTCCCAATTTTAATCTTGATTATGAGCAGTCGTCGGTGTGTGATCAGGACAACGTGTAAACAACGGAATGTAAAAAAACACAAGGCAACAGATTTGTTGACCTAATTCGGTTTCACAACCTACGTCTGTGGGATTCCAATCCGGGGACTCCCACTATGCAAAAGACTCAATCAAGACAAGACTCGATCTGACCAAAAAACTTGACACCAAACTCTATCACACTAGAATCTGTTCTAGCAGAACGTCTGTAGTCGAAACTCCCCCTCAACTGCAGTCGATGGAATACCGATCCAATTTGATGAAATCTGGACATATGATCTTTACAGGACTTGAATCTTGAACACAGTAGACGATCTGAATCTTCCCATCAAATTCCAAAGGTTCATTTGCAAAGCAAACCTCCACAATGTAATGTGTAGAAACGTGATCTTCAATACGACAATCCTATCGAAGCATGTAAATCGCAAAGACTTTGATAATCTTCAAGAAACTCTCAGTTGTAGAACTCTCATCAAAGTCTATCTAAAAACTCTCAAGAATGAACTCTATGAAAAACAAGAGAGAAAAACCCGAATTCTAAAATCCGAAATCGAAATATATAACTCGAATTATCAATCTAGCAATTTCAATAATCTCTCTAAACTCATCTATGACTAAAACACTAATATAGAGGAGAGTAAATTCGTAATCAGATGTAGAGCAGCTCCTCTATGCAGTTAGAATCAATCAAATAACTGTCACAGTGCAACTCCTTCATAACTGCTGAATCTATTCAGTTCATGTAGTCCTCGCGTCATTCTGACTACTGGTTGACAACACTTTTCATCTGCACAGAAAGCTCAAGATAACAACAATCTCCCCCTCTTTTTGTGTAGCTGATGATCCCATCAAAAGTGTTAGTCTCACGATCAAAAATCACAATAAGATATATCCATAAATCCATAAGAATCATCTGTAGTTGATCAGTTGCTAAAACCATCTGAGAATGCTATCAAAATATAAATTCACTTGTAAATCCACATTATATATCAACATTACCAACCAAGTATAATAGGATACCATTACCAACAAGTTAAGGCACGCTTCTCCAAACTCCTTCTCAACTTTAATGCATGATAGACACCTTTATTTCTACATTCTCCCCCTTATCTCCCCCTTGATGGGAGCTTCATCAAACGCATATGCATCGTTCAAAATAACTTAATATCTCCTTAATAACAAGCAATCAAAAATTCATTAGCTCAAAAATATGTCAATGCAAATGAAAATCAATTTACCCATTTTTGAACTGAATCGAGAAGCAATTCTGGTTGGCAGGTTGTCGTAACCACATAAACACTGATACAGTAGTCTGCGAGTAATTATGACACTTCTGTAATAGCTTCATCACAACTACGTATCTTTATCTCAAACTCCAGTGGCTCAATCTTTATGCTGGGTTGGTCCAATACCTTCCCTTTCTAAGTCTGAAATCATAAGCCCGAAATTCTCTTTAGTTGATATGGATTGTTGTTCTTCTGTGGTCTCAGCATCTTTCAGTGGCAGATGTTTCTTCTTTCGAATCCATACTCTTTGTACTCTGATTCTTTTTCGAAGTTCTTCGGTTGGCCATATAACAGCTCGACCATTCATCAAGTCTCTTACTATTCTGATGTATTTGTTTGCAGAATGTCCAGGTAGTTGACAATAGCTGCAGTCTTTCTGTCGTCTGGATGGCGTTGTAACATCAACTTCGTCAGTCTCATTATATTGCGAAGTCAAGTATCCTCCACTAACGAACTTCGTTTTGCTTGGAGTTGATTTCTTCTTATAACCTATACCTGTTTGGTCACCAGAAAACTTTCCCATAGACAAAATTTCATCGAGTTTCCTTTAACCGTTCACTACCTTTTGGGAATTACGGTTTTCCTCATTTAGCTCATCCAACTCCTTTTGTATTCCATCTTTTTTCTTCTTGCAACTGTAGGACTTTTGATTCAAGTTCGATATTCTTCTTTTTCAAGGTTTTGACTTCTTTTAGAGCTTTGTCTTTCTCCTCAATCTCTAGATCACAAGCTATTATGCTGTCAGTGAGTTGTCGTAACAACTTCTTATTTTCTCGTAGTGTTGTTTCATATTCTACTCTCAACTCATCATAGTCGTCAGCCAGTTGTTGAAACTCATCATCACTATCACCTATATCAGAAACAACTTTATTTGTAGAAAAATGTATTGACTTTGAGTTACCTTCTGATGGAGTGGGACTAGCATCTCTCAGGGTAAATGCAACGACTTCTTCAGTTTCACTGCTGTGATCATCAGTAGTTTCTTCGTCGTCGTAATCACATAATGTCACCCGAAGTGCTTTTCCTTCTTTCTTTCTTTTGGCCGTAGGACATTCAGAACGAATATGCCCAAACCCTTTACATTCATAACATCGAACAGAGGTGATTTTATCCAATTTCTCATGATTTCTGCTTTTCCAGTTGTAACAATCACTTTTGCTGCTTTCTCCTCGTTTCAAGTTTCTGCATTGTTTGTCAGTCGTCGGAACGTCATCGGAACTGCGTTCTTGGTTCTTTCCGTTGTTGAATTTCCTGGTCCTTCTATCTTTAAGCATTTTTACCACTTTCTTGATTATATACGAATCTTCATCTTCTGAACTGTCTCCGGAATCTTCATCAACATTCAAAGCGATGTTTCTTGGTAGTTCTTCCTCCAAGTGATTCATCTCGTATGTTTGAAGTATCCCAACTAATCCATCCAAAGAAATAGTATTCAGCTTTTCTAACTCTTCCAAAGCAACTATTTTGGGAGCATACTTCTTTGTCACGGTTCTTAGCATCTTTTGAACAAGCTTTTGATTGTCGTACACCAATCCGAGTGAGTAGGCCTGATTTACAACATCCTTGAATCTTCCATAGTATACGGATATTGTTTCATCCTCCTTCATCTTCAAACCGTCAAACATAGTTTCAATCCGTTGTAATTCGGTAGCTCTAACGTCCGCAGAACCTTCATACATTACTTCCAGTGCATTCCAAGCCTCATAAACTGAAGTGTAGTTGGTGATAAGTCTGAATTGCGTTTCATCCATAGCGCCAAAAATTGCATTGAGGGCAGTGAAGTTTCCTTTCTTTGCGGCTTTCTCGGCAATAGTAATTTCTTCTTTCGTAGCAGGTCGAGATCCAGGTGGTGCGGTTGATCTAGCAGGAGCTGTAGCGGGTCTAGTTGGTGGTTTCCAAGGTGTTTCGACTGCCTCCCAGACTTTATCTCCAAGGGCCATCAGATGGATTCGCATGCGTGTTCTCCAGTATCTGTGGTCTGAACCATCAAACAACGGTGGTCTGTAACTGGATGCTCCTTCCTTGCTCATCGTTTCAAGATTCTTCAGATCTTCTCTAGTGCGCCAGAGAGCAGGCTTTGATACCAATTGTGGATCGCAAATTTAATCTTGATTATGAGCGGTCGTCGGTGTGTGATCGGAACAACGTGTAAACAGCGGAATGTAAAAAAAACACAAGGCAACAGATTTGTTGACCCAGTTCGGTTTCACAACCTACGTCTGGGGGATTCCAATCGAGGGACTCTCACTATGCAAAAGACTCAATCAAGGCAAGACTCGATCTAACCAAAAAACTTGACACCAAACTCTATCACACTATAATCTGTTCAGGCAAAACGTCTGTAGTCAAAACTCCCCCTCAACTACAGTCGCTGGACTACCGATCCAATTTGATGAAATATGGACAGATGATCTTTACAGGACTTGAATCTTGAACACAGCAGACGATTTGAATCTTCCCATCAGATTCCAAAGGTTCCTTCGCAAAGCAAACCTCCACAACGTAATGTGTAGAAACATGATCTTCAATATGGCTATCCTATCGAAGCATGCAAAGCACAAAGACTTTGATAATCTTCAAGAAACTCTTAGATGTAGAACTCTCATCAAAGTCTATCTAAAAACTCTCAATAATGAAATCTATGAAAAACAAGAGAGAAAAACCCGAATTCTAAAATGCGAAATCAAAATATATAACTCGAATTATCAATCTAGAAATTTCAATAATCTCTCCAAACTCATCTATGACTAAAACACTAATATTGAGGAGAGTAAATTCGTAATCAGATGCAGAGCAGCTCCTCTATGCAGTTAGAATCAACCAAATAACTGTCACAGTGCAACTCCTTCATAACTGCTGAATCTGTTCAGTTCTTGTAGTCCTCGCGTCGTTCTGACTACTGGTTGACAATACTTTTCATCTGCATAGAAAGCTCAAGATAACAACAATATATTGGCATATCCTTGTTTGGCTTCACAGATGTAAGTATAGAATGGAAGAAACATTATTCACTTGCAAAACCAAGAAGCAGGTTCTTCAAGATCATGGTTTCTGGCTTCCATCACAAATTGGTACAACGCCTCTTACAAATTCAAAATCTCTCAATTTTCTTACAAAGTGGTCTTAGTTACATCTGGTTATGCATTTCTTTAACATCAGGTACTTAGCTCATCCATCATTTTTTCTTTTCCCTTTCCCTTTTTCCTTGTAATGCAGAATTTACCACATGCATTTTGTAAGAAGCTTGCGGGGGAGAAATCAGACCAGGCAACAATCCGGACCACAATGGAAACATCAAATATCAAAGTGTGTAAAAATGATGAACAGGGTTTAATCAGTTTCCAAGATGGATGGCCGGATTTTTTCCGTCGCCATGGGCTAAGCCTTGGGGTGTTTGTGGTGTTTGAACACACCGGAAACTTACATTTTAATGCTATGGTGTTTGACACAAGTGCTTGGGAGAAAAAATTACCTTGTGGATGATGCCGAAAGAGAGACTAAAGATAATGGATCAAAAAGCACTAGGAAGAGTGAAAATTTCTTTTTTAAGATCACAACTCTAGAAAGTTTAAAG
Source organism: Hygrophila difformis (assembly GCA_030278955.1). NCBI lineage: Eukaryota > Viridiplantae > Streptophyta > Magnoliopsida > Lamiales > Acanthaceae > Hygrophila > Hygrophila difformis. Next base: position 9,585,229 of record JAOANR010000011.1, read on the forward strand.
AATGTGGTGTGTATTCGTTTTTACAAATGTTAATTTGTCCACATTTTGTAGGAAAGCAAGCGAAGGAATTGGGAGTATCAGATAAAAGCAAAAATCCATATTTTTCTATGACAATGAAGCCTTATCATGCTAGAAAACGCTCTCGGTAGTGAGACCTTATATTTCCTCCTAAAGTGCTTACCCTCGAGCAAATATGTTGTTTTTCTTTTGGCTATATTGAATCATGGTGATAATTAATGTAAATGCAGTGTATAGCGGAAAACATTTGGAGATCAATTGGTATAACTGAGAGGACATATGTGATTCTAAGAGATCCCCGGGGAAGGAAATGGGATTTGAGGCTATATGTTGACAAATGCAGGGGCCACTTCAGATGCAGAATGAGATGCAACATGGGGGAAAGTTGGCTTGATTTCTATGAGGGGAATGGGCTTAAGTTGGAAGATATTTGTACCTTCGAATTCATGAGAAAGAAGTCAAGCAATGTTGTTGTACTTGATGTGCATATCTTTCCTGCTGCACCTTTTTAGTAATTGTGTGTCCAAAATGGAATGCTACATTGCTAGTGTAGTGATCTTTTAGTGTGTGTATGTGTAATACCCGAGAATTTTTCAACATAAAATAAAATAATAATTAAATAAATAAACAATAAATTCAATAAATACTATAAATAAATAAATAAAGATAAGGAAATGAGAAATGAGATTTTTACTTAAAAAGGAATTAAAGGAATTTAATTAAATAAAAAGAATTATTAAAGGTAAATAAATTGTACACCGAAACGCGACACCAATGAACTCAAGGATTTGAGTCCAAACATCCAATTAGACCCGAGTAAAAATTTAGAGAGAAAGTGGGAACCCGAAGATACCCCGGAACTCGGAATTCGGGAGCATAGAGGGATAGAAATCCGAAAGAGAGGAGGAAAAGCACGACGGATCGCACGACCCGCCCGGACCGACGTCCAGGCGAAGTCGGCGCGGTGGCCGCGTGGTCCATAGGCATTGGGCGCGCCACGACCGCGCCACGCGACAGATTTGCCCGTTGCGTGAATCTCTCGCCCGAACGCGGATTTTTCGACTTTCGGTTGAACATCTTTCGACTCAAGACCCTTAGGGTCAGATTTTGGACGCCCTAGGTCTTAGCTATCTATAAATAAACCCCCTTGGAAGCCCCGAACACTTTTACAAAACCCTACAACTCTCTACACATCCGAAACCCTAAATCCGGAGTCGTCGGAGGCACGAAACCAAAGCTTGGACTGTTGGACGAAAATTTCAAGATCTCCAACGTTGTGGTAAGTCCCGATCCAATCCATGTTCAATATATGATTCGAAAACGAATCCTAATCTTCTCCTTTTCTCTTCTACACCTCGAATTGGATCTAGATCGTAGAACCCGACGAACGGAGAGGAGAAACGGTGGACTGGAAGCCACGCCTTCGAAATAGACGATCCCGGACGTTCACAACACTGTAAGTTAACGCTTACATGGTTTGGGAGTAATTAAAACACGTAAAACTAAAAGCTTCATCCAATCTTTCGTAAATCTGTCAACATACGTTTTTACCGGCACAACAGTTTTGTCGAATTTTTCCGAACCTTAAAACGACTTCAAACGAAAAAACTTAAAACACGATAAACGTTCCTAAGGCTTAGATCTATCTACTGTAAAATGTTTAGAATTTTTAGAGACGATTTGATATGTGAAAACCAACTGAAACCGAACTGCTTGAAACTAGATCTTGAAATTCTTGACAGAACTTAGGTCCGATCTTGATCACGTTTTTGACATTAGTTCTAGACCGATTTAGATCTTTGGCCAAACATGAAATTTATAGATAAATGTCTTAAGATGGTCTCTGTAAAATTTCATCAAATTTGGAGTTGATTTGCTATGGTAGATTTCATTATCTTCAAACTGTGACATACGAAATTCGGACAGATTTGTGGTTCTGTGAAAATTTGTGTTTTTGACCTATTTCGGTATCTCGATTGAAAAAGTTAAAACACGAAAGTTGTAGATCTCGACGTTTCTGAGTCAGTCGTGAAATTTCAGAACTTTTGGAGTTAAACCTGATTTTAGAAGAATTTTAGAGTAAACTGTGGTTTACCGGAAATCAAATCTTGAAATCTTGTTGAAACATGGAATTAACATTTAGGGTTGAAACAAATTGAAATATTATTTTTAAATAAACAAAATTGAAATCAGATTTTTGAAATTTAATCCCCTTACAAACTTGATAAATTAAAATTAGAGTGAGTGCTCTGCAGGGTGCCCCCTAACTGCTTCACTTCGTGCCTTTATGGACGATGGTGACCCCGCGCGCTAAATTTGAGATATGATATTGTCAAAACGACATGAGATATAGAGCCTACACTCTCGAGAATATCCACATGGGTTTCCCGAGGCTCCGGAGTGTTACTGGGTATGGCTGATACGGTTGCGGCCGCCGGGCTACCGGCTAAACTTGTTGAGATTGCGATGCAATCGTGAAATACTTGAAATACTGAATCTGGGATGTAAGGGGGAAATTTAAATTAAATTAAATTATATTTGTTGTCCAATTAAATTATTTAAATGCTTATTTAAGTTATGGCTTTTATTCTAGAATATATGGAAATGTGCTGTTAAAGGAAGCCCTGAACTGAATTATGCAAATTAGATAGTTGATTAAATTAGACTGAATTATTTATGTTATTATCATGTTTTATTTAAATATTAAATTAATGGATTTTAAACCCTACGATCATGCATGTGTTAACTTACTCAGCAAGTTGTGCTGACCAAACCATTTTTATTTTCTTTTCTTACAGAGTACGTAGAATGAACATGAGCACGTTCATGCATGGGAACTTTACTTTTAAGAAACATTATTTTGTTTTTAAATTCGTACATTAGACTATACTATGAACGGGCCTGTTTAACCCGTGTTTTGGCCATGTCGGCCCTATTTACATTTTCCGCTGCGATACTATACTAAACCAATTATTTCTGCTGCGCTATGATATTATTATTTTCGAGATTATATTGTATGGGCTGTTTGCAAATATTTTCAAAGCTTTTAAATACTGAAATACCTAGCCTTGCATCTCTTTGGTAAGCCGGAGAAACCGTGTCTTACTAGGGAGGTGTGGCGGTGACGTCCCGACCTGGGTGACCAAAAACCGGGGTGTTACAAGTTGGTATCAGAGCCCGGCTATTTTTAAACTATTATTTTTAAACCATTATTATTTTTAAACTACTATTAATATTTTGACTATTATTTTAAATTTTAAAGTATTATTTCCATGGGAAAATTTTTAATTTAAAACCTATGGAAAAATATATATATAGTGTATTAAATTATTTTTGGGGGGAATCATCATTTGCATTTGCATATTGCATCTCTTCTATGAACTTAGGCTCTTGGCGAATTTGAACTAGAATCTTGGCGAATTTGAACCTAGAATCTTGGCAAATTTGAACTTAGAATCTTGGCGAAATCGAACTTAGAATCTTGGCGAATTTGAACCTAGAATCTTGGTAAATTTGAAACTTAGAATCTTGGCGAAATCGAACTTAGAATCTTGGCGAAATCGAACTTAGAATCTTGGCGAATATTAACATAGATCCCTTGTTTGCGCTAGATGGCTAGTCAAGACGTGATGCAGTTGATGATCAGGATGATGAGCGTTCATCTTGATTCCCACCAAACCCTAGAGCAAATGAAGTACCGTATGGCTCAATTGGAGGCCAATTTGCACCACATGGGCAACTTGAAAGAGGCGGATCATCACCGCATAAACCAACTCGAACGCCAAGTCCAAACCCTCACTACACAAAACCTAAACTAAAGGAGCACATCGATGCCCATGGGCAAGACTTGAACACTATCTTTGACGATCTACTGCCGCCGAGTTCGGAGGAGGATCCTGCTACCCCACCGGAGGACGTCTTGAGACGCTAGAGATTCCATTTTTAGATACTATTTTGCTAGGAAAATATTTTTACCTTTGTACTAAAATTTCTTTTGAGATAATAAAATGCCTGATTTATTTATAATAAATCGAAAAAAAAATATTTCGAAATAAAACAAATTAAAATAAAACCCCGAGGCGTACGGCGCTTCTTAGTTCGATCGAGCACCACGTGCTAAATCACAAAATACATATACATTTATAGAAATTGCTTAGACTATACGCTAAATTCACAAGTCCTAATCCACCCTATTTGTACCAGAATGGCACCCAGAGGAAGAGGAAGAGGAAGAACTCAACCCGCTCCCCAAACCACTACTGAAACACCTACTGAAACACCTCCTAATGTCACGGAACCGGCCCCACCTGTAGAGGAACAACCCCAAGGTGCGCAGGACGCCCCCGCACCGAACAACGTGGGCGATCGTCTTCGGACGATAGAGGAGGTTTTGATTGCGCTAGGAAACGCGCAAGTCAACCAGGGCCAAGCTGCGGCGGTACCTCCGCCCCAAGCGCGCCCCAACTACTTGGCGATGGTGAATCCTTACCAGCCGCCCCACTATGCTGGTGAGGAGGATCCAGCTAAACTGGAGGAGTGGATCCGGACCTTCAACAAACTGCTGGGAGCAGTCAAATGTCCGGAAGGAGAAAGGGTGCATGTCGCTTCGTACTACTTGGGAGGCGAAGCTGACGACTGGTGGCAGGCCACTCAAGCTAAGCTGACTGAAGATGACGAGCCCTACTCGTGAATGGAGATGATGGAACTACTCAGGGATTGATTCTATCCCTTGAGTACTAAAGCTGCCATGTACGAAGAGTTTCTGTCGCTGAAGCAAGGAGGCCAAACGGTGCAAGAATACTACACACGTTTCAAGGAGCTGGTGAGGTTCGCACCAAGGCTAGTGCCCATTGATGCAGAAAAGGCACAAAAGTTCGAGATGGGGCTGAACCTGTCTGTTCGCGAAGTGATCACGGGGGTACACTACCCCGATTTGCAAGTTGTGTATGACCGCGCTGTGGCGGTAGCGCGTGTGCAACAACTGAAGAGGAGAGTGAGTGGGGAGTCCAGCAGGGGTCCCCAAGATAAGAGGAACCGGGACTCGAGAAGGGAGAACAACACTGGAAGGAACGAACAGCGGAGAGGGCCAAATAGGCCCCAACAAAACAACAATGGGAGGAGGTTCAACCAGGAAGATCCGGTACCACCCTACCCAAGATGTGGACGACCCCATCTGGCGAGGGGATGCCCGCAACAGGGTGCCTGCTACCGATGTGGTCGAATGGGTCACGTTCGACGGGATTGCCGGACTAGGCTCGAGAACATAACGAGAAGGGACGATTTGGTCACGGGGCAAGAACAGCCTCAAAATCAAAACGGGCGGAACGAAAATAACCAGGGATACAGACCCCCTCAAAATAGGCCGCAGAACCAGAACCAGAACCAACGACCTCCGCCCCCACATAATCAAAACCAACAGCAAAACCAGCAGCAGAATGCGAATCAGCAGGGCAACCAAGGACGCCCTGTGGGGAGGCTCAATGTGGTTAACCAAGCGGACGTGCCTGCGCAAGGAGAAGTGATGGCAGGTACATTTCACGTTTTGAATACGCCCCTTAGAGTTCTATTTGATTCTGGAGCTAGTTGCTCGATCATAGCATCAAGGATAGTGCCTGAGTTAGATCTACCTAAGTGCGAGAGAATTAGCTTAGGAATTCAATTGCCTTCTGGAGAAGTAGGGGAAAGAGAGTTAAAACACGAAAGTTGTAGATCTCGACGTTTCTGAGTCAGTCATGAAATTTCAGAACTTTTGGAGTTAAACCTGATTTTAGAAGAATTTTAGAGTAAACTGTGGTTTACCGGAAATCAAATCTTGAAATCTTGTTGAAACATGGAATTAACCTTTAGGGTTGAAACAAATTGAAATATTATTTTTAAATAAAAAAAATTGAAATCAGACTTTTGAAATTTAATCCCCTTACAAACTTGATAAATTAAAATTAGGGGTGAGTGCTCTGCAGGGTGCCCCCTAACTGCTTCACTTCGTGCCTTTATGGACGATGGTGATCCCGCGCGCTAAATTTGAGATATGATATTGTCAAAATGGCATGAGATATAGAGCCTACACTCTCGAGAATATCCACATGGGTTTCCCGAGGCTCCGGAGTGGTACTGGGTATGGCTGATACGGTTGCGGCCGCCGGGCTACCGGCTAAACTTGTTGAGATTGCGATGCAATCGTGAAATACTTGAAATACTGAATCTGGGATGTAAGGGGGAAATTTAAATTAAATTAAATTATATTTGTTGTCCAATTAAATTATTTAAATGCTTATTTAATTTATGGCTTTTATTCTAGATTATATGGAAATGTGTTGTTAAAGGAAGCCCTGAACTGAATTATGCAAATTAGATAGTTGATTAAATTAGACTGAATTATTTATGTTATTATCATGTTTTATTTAAATATTAAATTAATGGCTTTTAAACCCTACGATCATGCATGTGTTAACTTACTCAGCAAGTTGTGCTGACCAAACCATTTTTATTTTCTTTTCTTACAGAGTACGTAGAATGAACATGAGAATGTTCATGCATGGGAACTTTACTTTTGGGAAACATTATTTTGTTTTTAAATTTGTACATTAGATTATACTATGAACGGGCCTGTTTGACCCGTGTTTTGGCCATGTCGGCCCTATTTACATTTTCCGCTGCGATACTATACTAAACCAATTATTTCCGCTGCGCTATGATATTATTATTTTCGAGATTATATTGTATGGGTTGTTTGCAAATGTTTTCAAAGCTTTTAAATACTGAAATACCTAGCCTTGCATCTCTTTGGTAAGCCGGAGAAACTTTGTCTTACTAGGGAGGTGTGGCGGTGACATCCCGACCTGGGTGACCAAAAACCGGAGTGTTACAATATGAATTAGTATATAGTAGTATATAAATATGGGTAGGAAGAAGTGCTTTTGATTAGTTTTGTCACTTCTTAATGCGTTTGATGTTTTGAAGCTTGTAGGGTTATCATCACACTTCTTGATTACTACATATCTGCCACTTTTGGTTTGTCACTGTACAGACAATGAGTGAGTTGTTAATGTAGTTATGTCTTATGTGTTAGAAATTGTGTGGTATTTTCTTTAATTTTGGGGTTGGGTTTAGTTTTGGGTCTTGAATTCATAGGTATCAATGAGTGAGTTGTTAATGTGGTTGAGAAGTATTAATGATATCAATCAATATTCTTAGGTATAACATTTAGAACGCTGATGGCCTCATTAATTTAGCTTCATATCAATCAAAATTCAATCTCCACAATCATTAGAAGCATCCCCCTCCATAGTTTCGAATTCTTAGAGAAATATTTGGTAAAACCCAAAATGTGGATGTATGGCACAAGAAGAAAAACATACTAACATTTAGGGTGAGAAAGATTGACATTGTCTCCTAATATTTCAAACTTTGCCAGGATTAATAGAACCATCACAGCCTAGAATCCAGTAACCATTGCCAAGGTCCAGATCATGAAAGGGAAAAACAAAGACTCCTAAATCCATCCCAAGCCTTTTCTTCCACCTCTCCTCTCGTAAATCCTCGATCAAACTTGCGTTCCCCAGGCGCAATGAAATGGGGGGTCTTTCCTTCGCCTATCGTATGTATCAGCTTGGCTTTGTCCCGAACCCTTTTAAGATATCTTATTTCTCTAGTTAACTCTTTCACTAACTCTTTCACTACCTGGTAAATCGCCTAGGATTTCGGGTGGGAATGATGGCCTCAATTGAAAGCATAAACGTCATTCGCCAATTCGATCCAACTCCAACCAGGCACTTTCTTGATTCCTTTGTCCCTCATTAGCCTTTATTCCTTAGAAAGGGTTCAAAACACCCTAAAAACTATTTCAATATTTGAGCCCAATAAATGATAGTATACTATCCGAAAATTAGTTATGATTGACAATGGGAACAAGCTTCCTCCTTGCACTAACACTAAGCAAGTCTGCAATATAAACCTGAATTAGAAGCTCACGTTTTCAGTTCTTTTCTTGATAAAATTCTGCACATAGAAAACATTATATTCATCAACAATGTACTGAGATATCAGATGTCTTGCCAAATTATACTTAACAGACCCTTAAGCTGTTATTATATGGATTACAAATGGCAATTAAAGTTTTCGGTGCAGGATGAAAACTAACTTTATTAACAAAAGATTACAAAAATAGATGATCAATATCAGGACCAACTGTAAAATCATTAGTTATACCTGCGGAGCTGTACATGCCTTTAATTATAACCTTAGCATACTTACAGAAATCATTTGGCAACAACTTCCACTTCTGAGATGCTATTTACCACATTCATATACATAATTCTGTAATGCAAGCTGCTAAAAATAGAGAAAATAAAAAGCTTATGAGTTTTCACTTTTCTATTCTCATATGCTACTAATGATCGTGGTTAATTACACAGCTGCCAATAATAAACAATGTTACGGTATAAGCTACTATCAAGTATCAAGCAAATACAAAATTGACAGGGAATGAATAATAATCAACAACCAAACTTGCCTGATATTAAGGATGAAACTTGAAAGATCAAGGAAAAGACAGGTCAAATAACTATTTCTGCTTCTCTAACATCTGTAGGAATTCCCACATCCAACCTCATAGTGGGTTTGTATTGCTCAGGCACAGCAGCACCAGCCTGTACACATAGTTCTACAACTGCGGGAGCCTGGCCGTAGAAGTTTCTCAACTCCCTGTTCAAAGGTTTGGCAACATCAGGTACATGCCAGACATATTTTGGTGGGATCAAGTCATCAAGAACTGCTGCCTGCCACCCATGTTGCCCGTACGTTGCTGGTGCTTATGGGCTCCACAGTTTTGTGCTTTGTGGCCACTCGGTCCAACATGCACCTCCGGACAATAACCACAAGCCCTTACAACATACAATTTCATCAGCCTCTTGGCTCCTTCTCTCATTTCTTCCCATGCTTGGAGTGTCTCCTCGGCAAGAAATACTATGTCTTCTTCGCTGGAAGGTGGTGCTATTTCAGAATCCGGTATTTCAGATAATATTTCTGGCTTTGGGACATTAGGATCTGGATCTGGTAGTTCGCTTTCATCAGCATCAATGAACTCTTTTTTCCCAATGCGTATGACAGGTTTTCTTCTCCTTTTTGTTGGATATTCTGGCAGGTCAACTCCTGCCTGAATGCAGAGCTCAACAACGGCTGGAATTCTCGGTATGGAAAATCGCTCCTCGTGAGAGATTCGCTTCCCAAGACGATCATATAAGTGGTAGGCATCAACTGGTACCAATACGTCATCAACAACTGCCTCACCCCATTCATGAGCCCCTCTTCGGATTGAAGCTTGTTGTCCTCTACACGACTTGAAAGGATGACCAATAGGGCCGACATGAATTTCGCTACACCACCTACCAGAAGATAAAGGAATAAAGGCCAAAATGGTCCTTTATCTTTGCTAAAAAACCAAAATAGTCCTTTATGTTTCAAAATACCAAAATAGTCCTCTACATATGCATGAAATAGCCAAAATAGTCCTTTTGTATTATTAAATTGGGCTAGTGGACATCCACACTTTTATATTTAACCTCAAACTTTCAAAAACTTTCATTAAGGCCCTAGGAAGGTTTGACTTTGTACAAAAGGTCCTATTCCAAAACTTAAATAATTTTATTATCCATATGACTTCGGATCCGCGTGAAAATTGGTATCAGAGCCTAGGTTTTAATGAAGAACAAATTAATTATATTATTTATAATATTTTATCTCTTAATGGTGAAGACTTAATTATTTAATGGATTCATTTAATTTGAAACCAGTGAGTTATTTCCAAATTTTGGAAATAAAAAATAGAAATTTCCAAAGGAAATTCTTGAACTTGTCTGGAAGACAAGATTTTATTAACAATAATTTCTTTCATCAAAATGAGAGGACCTGATTGGAAAGAAATTGATCCGGATAGCTCTAAGTTATCAAAAGACTTAAGAGAAATCCAAAAGACGATTCAAGATTTTGGCAACCAGGTATTGATTATACCTGGGAAAATAGATAACTTGAATCAGTCAACAGAGGAGATCTTGAAAGTATTTCAAGATCTAAAGAAAGAGATTTTGAATCTGAAATTTGACATTTCGGATATCAAGAAAAGGCAGAAGGATATTCCTGGATCTTCCAAGAATAACCAAGCCAATATTAGAGATGCATTCGGACCAGTACAAGCTTTACATCAAAAGGGTAAAGCAACTATGGTTCCAAAGCAGAAATCACAAGAAGAACTTATGATCGATCTTCTGAAAACAGTCGAATGAGTGTTTCCAGGGCAGATCTATCAGATCTACAAGAATTAGCAGAATCATTTTCCCAACTTGGGATTATGGATCTGGTTAATGTAAAACCCAATGAAGTTCTTCAATTGGGTTATGCGGAAGGATCAGGATCCAACGTGACCCACGATGAACCGCCTGATGTCCCAATGAGAGAAAGTACAGACTTCTACATGAACAGGTATCCTGAGGTGTATCTCAATGCAAGACGAAACCCAGGACGGAACCCAAGTAGAGCACCAGAATCCACACCGTGGGCCAAGACGATGTTACAACCATTAAATCCATATGGCATAACACTGAACCTCGACGTTATCGACTTCCGAAACATCGAAGACCTGATCGATGAATGGGTAGCCTCAATGAAGATTGCAGCAACCACCCTAGAACTCGATAAAGAAAACTTTGTCAGATTAATAGAGCTGAGTCTCGAAGGATCGGCAAAGCTGGGCTGGAAAAACTCCACGACTGCTTTAAAAGAGCAAATACTCGAGGGAGAATCCAAAAGCACAATCTGTGAAAGATTTGGCCTCTTATTCAAAACCCATTTTGTAGGAGATGGTTATTTTGAAGAACAGAGAACCGAAAAAATCAAGGTCTATACCCAAGCATTATTGGGTATGGAGTTAAGAAGTATTTGCGCAGTAGACGAATACATCTACTGGTTTCGTAAATACTATTTTTGGAGTGAGATGACAGCTGAAGTAGCATGTCCCATGTTCTTTGCAAAGATCTGCAGCCCATGGAGAGAGATGTTGATCCAATCGTACACAGTACCCTCTGGTACAGTGGACTCAATAGCCCGGAGGATGTCCTTCTTAAAGGATAAGCTCAGAGAATGGTGTCAACAGGCAGCAGCCCAAAAGAACATCAAGAGACTAAGAGGTAAAATAAAAAGAACTCCTCTTTGCTGTGAAAATAACGATTTTCCAACAATTATAGGAGAATCAGAAGAAAAGAAGAGAAAGAAGAAGAGTCGAGGCTCATACAGTAGGAGTTTCAGAAGACCTCCATTCCGAAGAAAAAGAGCATGGTGGTCCAAGGGCAAGGCCAGATCATACAAAACTGGACAAAGAACGGGAACGACGAAGAGTTCATCCCAAGGTTCAACTAGCTCAGCAGCAAGGAGCACGGGGAGAACGGCGTCCAAGAGAACATTCAGACGAGCCCATACCCGAGCCAACGAAAGCTTCAAGGACTGCAACTGTTGGAAGTGTGGAGCCAAATGTCATATCTCAACCGATTGCCCTCAGAATCGTGAGATACGAAGGTACGAAGCCACGGAGGATATCGTGGAAGCGGTCTACCATGGAAAGCTGGTACCAGTCTATCAGTTTGAAGACATCCCCTCTGATGAAAGCATCTACGAGGAAGAATTAAGAAGTGACTCGGACTCATATTCAGATGGATCTTCAACCGAGTCTGACTGAAGAGGACAGGATTCAGACCACTGAAAACCTGTCTGGATTCTTTTCAAGGATGACGATCTCAAATCGAACCATGGAAAGGATAATGCGACAAGATTCCAACCTCAGCCCATATGACGGATTCAGAATTGGCGGGATTGGACGAGTTCTTAACCAGATGGGACTCAACCAGAGAAGACATAACATCATCTACAAGGTAAGTGCAGGTGAGTTTGCAATTCCTATGGAACTTACTTGTAATGTTATGGATATGCAATTAATTCCTAAAGAAGAAATTCTTGAGGAATTAAGCAGAATGAAGGAGGAAATTGCCATTACAATGAAATGGATCCACATTGGAGCCATTGAAGTAGTAATTAAGGCAACCTTCAAAGAAGGCATTGATTCTGAATTACATCTATCAGTCACTGATAGAAGAATCAATAATCTTAGAGATGGTCTTCTTGGAACTATGGTAGGAAATTTATATGCTGGAAAGTTAATGTTTGACATACATCCCAGAATTTCCTATAACTTAGCTGACCAAGATTTTAGTAGAGTTCTAACCCTTCATCAGGATTTTAAAAGAAAAGATCTAATGAAAGAAGGAAACATGCCATATTCTATAACTTATAGAATCTCTTATGCATTTCCAATAGTCATCATTCTGACTTATTTCTCAGGAAAGAATATATAGAAATTCCTAGAATTTTCAAGGAATTTGCTAAAGTCATGACTCCAAATCCTACCCAGATTCCAAGGTTAGGAGGAGTAGACATACAAATAAGAGACCATCCAATTCTAGACAGATCAACGAGTGCTAGAATTGAATACGCAAGCCGTATGTCTTTTTCGGAAGACAGAATTATGGCATATAAAGGAAAGGGGTTCATCAAAGATCTAACTCCTCAATCCATTGGGGTAGATAATATAAAGATAAAATGCCCTGAAGGATGGAAAGAAATACGGGTAATATTCGACATCACTGAAAAGATTAACCGTTTTCCATGTGATGACTTATACTACTTGCAACAGCCATCAATTGGAACCTATGAAGGAACAATTGAAATTGCAGGACACGAGATCAGAGTCTTAGGCACCGCCGGAAAAGACAATGGGGTTATGATTTTGGGATTAAGTTTTCTCGAAAATCATAAACCATGGGTAAGAAAGAATAATGGTATAGAATTTAATCTGAAGGGTCACACCATCAGAATTAAATGACAAGTCCATTCTCCATTTATATCTCAATAGGGATAATATATGAAGAATATAAGTCAGAATATTTCGCAGCTTATATTGATTCAGGATCAGGTATTTGCACGGCAAAACCAGGAGTTTTCCCTAGCAAAGCTATGGAATCATTACCCATTATTGCAGGAAGAGATTTTTCCCAAAAAATCTTAGTACTAAATAAGGGTATTCGACAAGCCAATATCATGATTGGAGGAGCATTTGGTACACCTTGGTATAAGGTAAAAACGCCTCCTATTTACTTTCATGACACAGGAGCAGATATTTTGTTAGGGAATAATTTTATACAATCCTTTACAAAATATGTTCAAGATAACAAAAGAAATTTGTTAATATTTACCACAAGTTGTGGAAATGAGATACAGGTGTTGCGCAGGAAAAGGCATTCAACAGGTTAATGCCTATATTATTTCGCAGCAAACGTGGTGATAATGATGCCAAACTAACCCATCCAAAAATTCAGGATAAAAGAAAGTTTGGTAAGGCTTTGTTGTCTTTTAGACAGCAAGGATTTGATGAAGCTTCTATTGAGGAAATTATAAACCTCAAAGAAGCAATGCAGGAAATGAAGTCATTAAATATAACTTCATTAGACATTGATGGGGAAACTAAATTGTCCCTCGAAAATGTCAAAAGACTTATCCAGAGAAACTTTAACGAGGATCCTCTGGCATGGTGGGATAAAAACAAGATCGAAGCTACTCTACAGGTAAAAGAACAATACAAATATGAGTATGTTCGATACAAACCCATCTTAATGAATATGTAGGATAAGAAAGATATGCAGCAAATTATCAAGGAGCATATTGATCTTAAACTCATCGAGCCTGGAGTCTCAGCTTATAGTAGCCCTGGATTCTTGGTAAGAAATCACGGTGAAATAAAGAGAGGTAAACCCAGGTTGGTAATAAACTATCAAGGTATTAACAAAATAATACAGTTTGATGGTTATTACATTCCGAGTAGAGAACACTTAATTGATTGCATCAAAGGTGCTAAAGTGTTTTCTAAATTTGATTGCAAATCTGGTTTCTATCAGATTAAGATGGAGAATGAGTCGAAGAAATTCACAGCATTCTCCACCCCACAAGGGCAATATATTTGGAATGTTATGCCAATGGGGCTTTCTAATGCCCCTCAGATATTCCAAAGAAAGATGGATAATCTATTTAAGGATTATCTAGAGTTTATGTTCGTCTACATAGATGACATTCTGATTGCATCTCGAAATATTAAAGAGCATATTAAACATCTTGAAATATTTTCTGATGCATGTCACAGGGAAGGTCTAGTTCTCTCTGAGAAAAAGGCCACTATCGCTGCTAACAAAATTGAATTCTTAGGAGTTCAAATTGATGAAGCAGGAATAGAGTTACAGGAACACATTGTGGAGAAAATCCGCTATTTTCCTGATATATTAAAAGACAAGAAACAACTTCAGAGTTTCTTAGGAGTTGTAAATTTTGCGGGTATGTTTATTAAAGACCTTGCAAAATATAGAAAGGATTTTAGACCACTCCTGAAAGAGACTGAAAGCTCTAGATGGAAATGGGAAGAAATCCATACCAAGAGAATTCGTGAACTAAAGCAAGTCTGTAATAGCTTGCCAAAACTCGCGATACCTCAGGATGAGGATGAGCTGGTAGTCTACACAGACGCCAATGATTTTCGATGGGCAGGAGTGCTCATGAGAAAAACAACTACGGGTCAAGAACCTTGTAGATACACAGGAGGGTTGTTTACTGAACAACAAGCCAAACTTTGGCATATTAACGAGAAGGAATTCTTTGCAGTATGGAAAACATTTAAAAAATGGCCTTTATTTTTACTTGCAAAGAAATTTGTATTAAAAGTTGATAATACTAATGTTAGGGCTTTTTTAAAAAATAAACTTGAATCAAAAATTGAAAAAGCTCGTATTATCAGATGGCAAGCTCAATGTCAATATTATACTTATGATATTGATGTTATAAAATCTCATGAAAATGTTCTTGCAGATTTCTTGACGAGAGATGGAAGCATTTGAAGCTGATTCCATCATTACGAGATTCAGGCACCTCAGAGAAAACCTAGAGGAGCTATCGAAGCATTTTGGACAGCTCGAGATCAATGCACGAGCAGCTGGCCAAATACAACAGAGCGATGTGGACATGGTCCGCAACAATATACGAACCTCCCATATAGCAATGACAGCACTATGGGAAACAGTATTAGAGCCAATCAGGAAAGCGTCAGCTTCCCTGGTAAACAAAGAGAAATGTGCCCAAAAAGCTAAAGTGGTCACATATGAAGAAGCAGATTCAAGCACTGCTTCAAAGGAACCATTGTCGGATACCGACAAAAATGTTGAGCAAAAGGAAAGTCACATTTCCGAAAGCTCAAGTCAATCCATTGCCTCTGGGGTGAAAGAGGAAGAAATTAACCTTAGGCCAATGACAGGCACCTCTAAGGTTAATTCAGACGAGAAGGTCCTATCTACTGCCTGGCTGGACTACCAAGGAAAATGGGAACAACTGGTTTCCAAAAAGGGAATTAACCCTAGCAAAACAGTAATCGAGACATCCGGGAGATACAACAGGGTATGGATGCTCGAAGGATCGAAACCAGAAGAGGTTCGGAAGTGGTATGACTTTGGAGCATTAGCATCTGTTCATACTACATCACCAGGGTTTCCGGAAATCGAAAAACTTCCGGGATGGATAAGTAGTGCGGTGCACGAATCATGGCAGAACAACCCGCACCTGCAAAGAGGAGATATTCTGGAGCTTAAGTTCATTTCAGCGGCACCAGAGATAGTCGGAAAAGGTTCTTATCCGGTCTTTCAATTTATTAAATTACAGAGACCTGATATTGTTGCCTTCAACAGAGTTAAGTCTATGGATGAGAAGGCACCATTGGTATCTTCAATCAGCGAAGATGAAATCTCCACCCGACGAGCATGGGGATTCTGGGTCTGTCTCACCGAGATGGAAAAGGTTAAATATCCGTTTAAAATATTCTCAAACAATTTAAATGGATCGTTCCTGGTTAATTCTTTAACAAGGAAAAGCACAGAGTTTGCGGAAACCTCATTCGAAAAGAAGAGGTTACTCATCTGGGAAAACAAGTTGCCAGCAACCGAGTCTACCAGAAAAAAGGCATGCAACATGATGCATGTTGGCCAATGGGATAACCACATATGCCCATATTGTGCAGAACAGGAGAAACCCCTATTCGGTACAAAGATCCGGGTAACCCAGAAAAAATCCGGACCCGAACAGGACAAAGGGAAGAAACGTCCAAAAAACTTTCACAAGCCAAAGTAAGATTAGCTGGATGTAAAAGAAAGAGAGTGTCGACAACACTCATAATTAAAAGCCGACAAAGAAGGGCAGAGTAGCTGGCAGAAAGTGGCCGACAGGAGAAGGTGGAAAGTTGACAAAAGCCACCTAACGCAATAATTCAAAAAAGGACAATAATGTAGCCGGTGGAAATTAAGGCCAAGTGACGAACGCAGTGACGTCACATGGATTTAGAGGAAGATTGGAATCCGGGGCTGAAGTCCGCGGGCGCCTATAAATAAAGGAGTTTGAAGCAGATGGAAGGCATCGAAAAATCCTCCCAACTCTTCAAAACATTTGTAATATTTCATTTCTGCAAATTTTCCTTTCTGTGTCTATAATAGTATGGGGAACATCCCCAAGAGTCTTGCTTCCTCCATGAGGAGCTAAGTGTTTGTCTTCTCCATTAGGAGAAATTATGTTTAAATAATTTTTTTAATATTTCTTCAGTAAAATCCAGGCTTCATATATCTATAATTTTCCAAAATTAGAATTAAACTCTTTTGCCCCAAACCTCGCTACGTCCTAAGGTAGGAAACGAAATAGGACTGTGCTGACTGTTGCTGAAGGAGCCCAGAGCTGGTGAACCATTGGCTGCGGTCATGTGGTTGGAAGGAGTCCGTAAAATCCCAGACGGAAGACCCGGCAACAAGGCGGTCAAACCCGATGTATGAGGTTTTGTTTAATTTTTCTTACGGAAGCATGTTGGGCATTTGTTTGATGTATGGATTAATAAAAATCACTATTTAAAGTTTTGGGGCTAAAATGAAATGGTTTGAAAGATTGGTGGTCAATTTAATATAAAAGAGAGTCAAGTGGAGATTATTTTATACAAAAAGGACTAAATTGGACATTAATGCAAAAGGTAGAGGACTAATTGGGTATAAAAATAGATAAAGGACTGATTTGGCCAAAAAGGAAAGAAAAAGGACTAATTGGGCATTTATTCCAGAAGATAAAAAAATCAGGTGCTAAAACACAAAAAACTAAGGTGGTGTTCTTTCTGCACCAATAAGGAAGTTTCTTTAAAATAAGTGATTAATAAAATTTTCCACTTATTTATAACTTATTCAATAAGTAATGAAATTTCACTTATCACTTAACACTAATATATAAATATATACTTTTATTAATAAATATATTGCAATAATATACTTTATACGTAGTATAATTTAATATTATTAATTCAGTAATTAGATTTTATTAAACAAAAGAACAAACTTCTTGATGATCACTAATCAAGTAACACTAAGCAAGCAAGCATTCCGCAGCTTATCACTTATTCAATCAAAAGAACACCTCCTAACATGATTGAACGTCGGACAATTATTTTAAAATAAAAAGCCAAAAATAATGTATGATTCAGTGAGACTATTTCAACTTTTAGAGAATACTGTTGAAATTTTGAATTGGAGAGAACAATTGAGTTTAGATATGTTTCTAAAACTCGTTCTGCATTTTTCATTCCATAATACATGCTATTTATAGCCTAATGAACTGACAAACGTGGAGACATAAATTACAATCTTTTTGACAAATATGACATACATGAGACATACGCAATTAGCTGCTTTTGACGAAATGCACGTCAGACACGCATGGTGTATATTTTTGACGACAAACTCTTTTTGACTGGCGTGCGCAGACGTGGAATGAGTTTATTCAACATTTTCCCCCCTTAAACTCATCCCTTTGAAATCTTGAATTCCAAGTTTCTTTCACAAATATTGGAAAGTTTTAACTTTCAACGCCTTCGTGAAGATGTCTGCAACTTGCTCTCTTGAGTTCACATGTACTAGCTCTACTTCTCCTTCTTTGACCTTTTCCCGGATGAAGTGGAAGCGAGTATCAATGTGTTTGGAGCGTTCATGATGCACTGGATTTTTTGCAAGGGCAATGGCAGACTTATTATCGACATGAATCTTGATTGCACTTTCTTGTTGTATCTTCAAATCTCCAAGCAATTTCTTCAGCCAAATTGCATGACAGACGCATGCAGCAGCAGCAATATATTCTGCTTCACAAGTTGATAAGGCAACAACAGGTTGCTTTTTCGAAGACCAGGTAAAAGCCGTTTCGCCATTGAAAAAGACGAATCCAGTTGTACTTTTACGGTCATCATAACTTCCAGCCCAGTCACTGTCACTAAACCCAGTAAGCTTTGCATCTCCATTACTTGGGTATAGTAATCCATGACCAATCGTTCCTTTTATGTACTTCAGAATTCTCTTTGCTGCTTTCAAATGAGAAGCCACTCCATGTATCGACTAATCAATCCAACACCATAAAGAATGTTTGGGCGAGTACACGTCAGGTATCGAAGGCAACCAACAATGCTCTTGTAGTACGTCGGATTTACTGGTTTACCTTCTCCTTCTTTGGACAACTTGGTGCCGCACTCCACTGGAAGGTTCACGGTTTCACAATCTTCCATGTTGAACTTCTTTAGAATCTCCTTGGCATATTTTTCTTGGGACGCAAATATTCCTTCAGCTTCTTGTTGAATTTGAATGCCCAAAAAGTACTTCATTGATCCCAAGTCTGTCATCTCGAACTCTTTCTCCATGGATTGCTTGAATTCTTTGATCATTTTTGCATTACTTCCCATAAAAGATCAATTCATCCACGTAGAGGCACACCAGCAGCACATCTTGACTTGCATTGACTTTCATGTACAAAGCATGTTCGTTCGGACATTTCTGAAAACCAACTCGAGAGAAATATTCATCAATTCTCGAGTTCCATGCACGGGGGGCTTGCTTCAAGCCGTAAAGGGCTTTTCTTAGCTTGAGGACTTTATCTTCTTGGCCTTTGACAGTGAAACCTGGTGGTTGCTCAACATAGACTTCTTCTTTGAGGTATCCATTCAGAAAGGTTGACTTCACGTCCATTTGATATATTTTCCACCTCTTTTGGGCTGCAATTGAAATGAGCAGTCTCACGATTTCAAGTCGGGCTACTGGGGCAAAGACTTCATCGTAGTCAATCCCAAATTCTTGCTTGTACCCTTTTGCAACCAATCTTGCTTTATGCTTCTCCACTTCTTCCTTCTCATTTGTTTTTGTTTTGTACACCCATTTGACTCCGATGGCTTGGTGTCCACGAGGAAGTGGTGTAAGCTCCTTTGTGTCATTTTTTGTTATCGCCTGGATTTCTTCCTCCATAGCTTTCTGCCATTTGATTTCTTTACAAGCTTCCTGAAAAGTTAAAGGATCACGATCTGCAAAGAGACAGAAATTAATGAATTCATTATCAATTGCACTTGTAGTATCATAAATGTCTTGGATCCTTCGTGTCCTTTGAATGAGTGGGCTGCTACTGTTTGGGCCATCATTTTCTGGATTATTTTGAATTTGTTCTGGTGGTGGTGATGATATCTCTTCAGGTTCTGCTTGCCTTTCTTTCATGGATGCTTGCTCATCTTCAAGTAGGACTTCTGTGAGCTGCTTCGGAGAATTCCAATTCCATGCCTGTTCTTCATCAAATTCCACGTCTCTTGACATTACAATTTTGCGAGTTACTGGATTGTACAGCTTGTAACCACTGCAATTTTCACCATAGCCAAGAAGAATGCACTTTTGACTTTTGTATTCAAGCTTTGTTCTTTTCTCCTCTTGCACTTTTGCATACGCAACGCTTCCAAAAATTCGTAGATGGTCAATTCTTGGTTTGCGCAGGCTCCAAGCTTCTTCAGGGGTCCTATCACCACTCTCGTAGGAAACCTGTTCAATATGTAAACAGAACAAGCAACTGCATCACCCCAAAATTCTTTGGGAATATTTTTCTCTTTGAGCATACATCGAACCATGTTAAGAATCGTTCGATTCTTTCTTTCTGAAACGCCATTCTATTGCGGTGTTTGTGGCATGGTGAGTTGATGCGATATCCCATGTTCTTTGCAAAACATGTCAAACTCCCTTGAGGTATATTCACCTCCTCTATCTGTACGCAGACACTTGATTTGGCATCCACTTTGCTTTCAACAAGCTTTTTGAATTCCTCGAATTTTGTAAGGACTTCATTTTTCTGCTTCAACACATAAACCCATGTTTTTCCAGTACAATCATCAGTAAATGTTAGGAAATACCTATTTCCTCCAATGGACTCGGGAGTAATTGGTCCGCATACGTCGGAGTGCACTAAATCAAGTCTGGAAGCTGCTTTCCTCGACTTGTATTTATTGAATGGGTTTCTGTGTTGCTTTCCCATGACACAAACTTCACACAGCTTGTTGGGATTCTCCAATTTTGATATTCCGATCACCATGTTTTTCTTTTCAAGCAACTTTAATGCTTCAAAGTTCAGATGCCCATAACGACGATGCCAAAGTGTTGAGCTATCCATGCTTGTAACTTTGAGAGAGCTTACTTCATTGATGCTCAATTTTAATGGGAACATCATGTTCTTCGTCATCCTCACGTTGGTAATGAGATTGTTGTTCTTATCTCGAATGCTCAGTGACAAGTCCTCCATCATCACTTTGTATTTTTTCTCGAGCAACTGTCCAACACTCAAGAGGTTGCTTTTTATATGTGGAACATAATAAACATCTGAAATGCTTACTTTTCTTCCATCTTGGAGTTGAAAGGTTATATCGCCTTTCCCTTCGATTGGCTTCTGTGAGAGATCACCAAATGTGACATTGCCAAGCTCTCTTTGGTCAAGTCTGGTGAACAATTCCTTCCTTCCACACATGTGGATTGAGGCTCCTGTGTCTAAGAACCACGTCACATCACTGGTTGCATCTGATCCAGTGCTTGTCAACAACAACACTTCTCTATCATTTACTTCTTCTTTGTCAGCAAGATTCGCCTTTTCTTCCACTTTGTTTGGATTATACCAGCATTCATTGGCATAATGGCCAAATTTCTTGCAGATATGACATTGGATTTCTGATTTGTCATATCTCTGTTCGGAATTCCTTCCACGTCCACGACCTTGATGTCTTACTCGGCCTCGATAGGGTTCACGACCACGTTCTTTCTGTTTTTCACCATTAAAATGGGTATTCTGATTATACCCGTGGCTTCGTACTTGGCCACCTTTTCCTCTTTGTGGCTGAAATCTTCCACGTTGTGATCCTCCTCGGGATAAATTATTCCTTCTGAATGAGAGAGTGGACTGAAGCGCCTGTTCTAGGGATTGATCATCTTTTCTGCTTGTTATTCTCTGTTCATATGCTTGTAGAGAACCCATCAGCTCTTCAACGGTCAATACCTCAAGATTTTTGGTTTCTTCAATAGTAACAACTATGAGGTTGTACTTTGAGTCCAAAGATCTCAAGATCTTTTCAATGACTCGAAGGCTGCTCATCTCTTCGTCATTCTGTCTCATCTGGTGAACAATAGATATGACTCGAGCAAAATAATCTAATATGTTCTCCGTATTGCCTTGGCGCAATAATTCAAACTGGGCTCTCAAGGTTTGAAGTCGGATCTTCTTCACTTTATCTACCCCTTCATTTGCTTTCTTCAATATCTCTCAAGCTTCCTTTGAAGTTTTTGCTGTAGCAATTAATTCAAAGGTGGATTCTTCTACTGCTTGGTAAATTGTGAAAAGGGCTTTTTTCTCCCTTTTCTTCAGCTCCTTTAGTTTTTCCTCATCTTGCTCTTGCTCCGTTGATGTTGCAAAGTCATTTTCCACGCAATCCCAAACGCCAAGTGAGCCCAATAATGCTTCCATCTGGATACTCCAACTCCTGTAATTATTTTTTGTTAATTTGGGCACATGTGATTGAAGAGAATTGGTTGACGCCATTGTGAACAATATTTTCTGAATAATTGTAGGACCTCCTCTTATTTTGCACTGATTTTCGCAGCTTCTTCCTGTGCTCAGACTTTTCAATTTGAAAAAAAAAATATTCTCCCCAGCTTTAATGAAATTCTTCGGCCCCAGAGTTGATATTTTCAACTTCCCAGAGATTTAATACTTCAACCAATTGCTTTTGACTTTTTCAACCCGGTTCTTTAATAACATTGGCAGTGACGGACAAATTATGACCCAACCACCAGCTCTCTTTAATGTAAAGAACCAGGGATCAAGTTTCAATATTTCTTCTTCAATTCAACCCTGGAGCAGATTGAGTGTGTGAGTGCTGGAGATGGTGGTCGACGGCGTCGGCATTTTGGTGACACGGTGGGACAGCAGCGGAGTAGCACAGGCAGCATGAGAGAGGAGCGGCTCTCACGACGGCGAGCAGGCGGAGCTTGAAGGAGGCTGCTGGGCAACAGCAGATCGGTAAAAGTAGCAGCAGTTTCGTCGGTCGTGTGGGCTGCAGCTAGTGTTGGCAGAAGGAGTGGCGGGTTCAACGGTGTCTGACTGACTGGAGCCGTTGTTGCAGATCTGGTTGGCGGCAGCTGTGGTAGTGCGGGTTCGCCGGAAAGAGGTGAACCAGTGGGGAGGAGCAGGCGGCACAGCAGCTCCGAGGAGACAATGGTGGGTCGATTTAATTCTTTTAATTTTGAGTGTTTATACTCAATTTTTTTTTTTTTGCTCTGAGTTTGATCGCTCAGGCTCTGATACCAATTCTGTTGAAATTTTGAATTGGGGAGAACAATTGAGTTTAGATGTTATGTTTCTAAAACTCGTTCTGCATTTTTCATTCCATAATACATGCTATTTATAGCCTAATGAACTGACAAACGTGGAGACATAAATTACAATCTTTTTGACAAATATGACATACATGAGACATACGCAATTAGCTGCTTTTGACGAAATGCACTTCAGACACGCATGGTGTATATTTTTGACGACAAACTCTTTTTGACTGGCGTGCGCAGACGTGGAATGAGTTTATTCAACAAATACTATATGTCAATTGCTACACCAACGCACAAAACGACTATCAGAAAGGATCTTCAAAAGAAACATGCAAGCAATCTAGAATAAGGTTGAGAATTACCTGCAGGCTTTTACAGGCATCACTTTCAAGAGCTTCTTGAGGTTGTTTCCTAATGTTACCCGTGCATTCAATACCCTGTATGCAAGGGGTATTAGTCTTGCAACCACCCATCCTCGTTTCGGAGGAGGGACTGGTCCTCTTGGTTGGTTCATCCTATTTTTCAGCCTCTCTCTAGCAATTTCTCCTTAACTCCACAATGGGTATTGGAAACGGTTTTTTCTCCTTTTTCGAGTAATTACGAGGAAAATCCGCATTCTGAGGGTAATTACACTTATTGACCAATGGATGTACAGGAGACAAGTGCGGTGGCGAACTTCTGAAGTCCAGTTGAACACCGATCCTACTGTAACTGTTCTGCAAGAGAGAGTAAAATTTAATCAAAACTTCCAGATTGGCAGTGGAACTAAAGTGAAAGGCCTCTAGAGTGAGATATAAGCATGCTAATCGGACAAGATTGAAAATCATTTAAAAACCAAAAAGAAAAAAAACACACACACGCACAAGTAATTTCACAATAAATTGAAATTAGGACAGAATAAGTAGTAATAGACACATAGACAGTGTTATACTACAACATAAACAAATAAAGAAGAAATACCTTCGAAGAGTTGGATGAACTGAGTCCTTTCTGGGTGTTAGGGTTCAGGAGATCAAACCGTGGATATGCATTCTTCCTTTTACTTAGTAAAACTACAGTTCTTATCAATGGGGGATGCAGACAACCAATATCCATGCCCCTAAAAACATGTTTGCATACATGAGAGTATATATGATTCAGTATTTGTGGATTTTTGATAGAAATTTACTTAGCCTAATCCCTACCATCATACAATCATCAGAAACAATTCCCATTCAATGCCAACTAAGAAGGCAATATATGATTCAGTAGTTTGTGGATTTTTGACAGAAATTTTCTTAGCCTAATCCCTACCATCATACAATCATCAGACCTTCTATTTCCCTAATTTCAAAACATCAAATGCCGGAAATCTCTCAAACATACAAATTTTCTCTGCCGCATCTCTATTGCTTATAGTTGCTTTCTCTGATATCATTATTAAAAGTTATATATAAAATTCCGCAGAGGGCCAACATTACGTAAAACGATTGCATTCTGTGATATTGAAACATGATTAGTAAACGGAACGGTGATTAATTTAATTAACATTAGAAGCATTATACCGAACAGTACACAAGCACGCGCTCGCACACGTTAAAGGCATACTTGAAAATCACTTAATTATAGAAATTAAACTTGAAGAGATTCACCTCACAGTGCATTAAAATTGCGTGAACTTACAACATTTCCGCAAACACCAAAGTAAAGTACAATGGGAGTTTTCATCAAAAATACAAAATACTCACTAAAACCGGTAGATGAGTGTTGGGAATTCACCAAATAACTTTAAAATTCACAGCGGATACTTAATTCCCAAGTTGTTAGAATTTCGTAGGAACATTAACAAAAACAAGCAAACAAGAACACAAGGACTTACGTGGAAAACCCTTCCAATTCGAAAGGTAAAAACCACGAGGCTCTTGAGTCTATCTCAAATCCACTATCACCAAAGGAGATTACACCAAGTCTGCCAAATTACAACCAAAGATGTGGCCTTTCAACAACACAAAGTCACCACAATCTCAAGCTCCACCAAGAACACCAAATCGGAAAATAAGAACTCAAAACTGCAGCCCCGAACAGAAAATTGTACAAATATTTCTAACCGTTGAAATTTGATCTCCACCGTACAAAATCAAGAACAAGATGTCCCGCACCTGCTGTAAAAATTTCAGCCCGATCGGACAAGATTTGGTGTGCCGATTGCTCTGAATTCAGAACCTGGACGCAGTCCCCTGGTTGCTGCGTTTTTCTTCCTGTTTTCTTTCAATGGCTGCTGTGTTGTGTGTCTTTCTCTGTTTTGGCTGTTCTATGGCTTCAATAATTTGCCAGCTTCACTCATCAATTAAATGCCGTGTCTGCCTCTCAATAATGAAGGTCTCCCATTTTTTATTATTTTGTTGACTTCGGGAGGACCCCAACAATGAGCGACAGCAGCAAATCAGAACATCTACAGAGGGAGTGCACCGAGATACGGCGAAAGAATATCGTTGCTGGCCGTGGCTGGAAATGAGGACAGAGAGGACAGAAAAAATCAGTGAAGATGTTAGACGAATGTTTATTTTTTTTCAGAAGGAATTAAACCATAAATAAAGGAGGAGTGTGATGAAATACTGACTACAAGAGATTGTGTTTGATGAATTATTGACGACAAGAGATTGTGTGTTCAAATATTGACATTTTTTTATTTTATCATAAATGATGTTTGTGCACCATTCCAAAAGGTGGCTATAGGCATATCTTTTGCCTATAAATATAGTGTATCTTTGTATCATCAAATACAATTAAAAAAGCTCAGATCTCCCTTGTAATTATTATTCTCTTCTTTCTTGTTTTAGTTATTTGTCAACAAAAGGCATTACTAATATACTGCTCCCACTTGCTCCTATTTCTTATTTCAATTCTGCTCATACTCACATATACATACTTCCTTATAATTATATATATATATATATATCACGTTATCAGCATGAGGAGACTCTGTCCGGGTTAATTTGAGGTATAATTTTCATTCCAAAATTTTCAATAAGATTATGGCTAACCTTGCAAAGCAGGAATTTGCTCCCTTAACTGTTGAAGGAAGCAATTATATGTCCTGGGCCCGAGATGTGAAAATGCATCTCACTTCAATGGGACTGGAAGATACTATTGCTGAAGGCAAAAATCCCAGCCATCAGAATCAGACAAAAGCCATGATTTTCTTGTGTCATCATATCGAAGAGGCACTTAAAATGGAGTACGTGACTGTGGAATCCCCATTGACATTGTGGGAAAAGTTGAAAGAAAGATATGATAATCTTAAAAAGACGGTGCTTCCAAAAGCCCTTGATGACTGGACAAACCTGAGACTTCAGGACTTCACAGTCCGGGAATATAATTCCGCTGTGTTCAAAATTACGGCCCAATTGGAATTATGTGGGCAAAAGATTTCTGAGGAACAAATGGTTGAAAAAACATATTCTACGTTTCATGCTAAAAACTCAATATTGAGTGCGCAATACCGTCAAAAAGGCTTTCAAAGATATTCTGATTTTATCACCTGCTTATTATTGGCTGAACAAAACAACCTATTGCTGTTGAAAAATCATGAATCTAGGCCCGCAGGTGCCAAACCGTTCACTGAGGTGAACACGGCTCAATCATCAAAATATGTGCGTGATCGTGGGCACTTTAAAAATCAAAATGATGATCGTGGCCAAAATCGGTATCACAATCGAGGCAGAGGTGAATCATCTCGTCAAAATAATTATCGAAATAAGCCTCGATTTGAGCAAAATCGCAGATATGATACCAGAAGGCCTTACAAACCACAACAAAGAAATTATGCAAGAAAGCATAAACAAAATGATGAAATTTGTGATCGTTGTGGAATTAAAGGCCATCCGGCTCAAACGTGCCACACAGCTAAACACTTAGCTGAACTGTATCAGGCCTCGAAACGGAAAGAAAGACAAGGTGTTGAAGCACACCTTAATGCCCACAGTGATACTTATGACGATATATTAAATGATGATATCACGCACCTTGAAGCTAAGGATTTTGTTGAGCCAAATAATGTTGCTAAATAATATATTATATGACTATATATATTCTGTACTTCTCTTTTATAATTCATGTATAATATATATAATGTTATGTTGTACTTCTCTTTTATTACCCATGTATAATATAAATATGTTTTGTATTAATAATATTTATATTGCTGATGTTTAATAACCTTCTTATATTCTTGTAAAGAAATGGATGCTGGAAATTCAAAAGTCGGAGATGATATCTGCCTCATTGACAGTGCAACAACGGATAGCATTTTGAAAAGCAAAAGCTATTTCTCCAATTTAAAATTGGAAAAGACCGCAGTGAAAACTATAAGCGGTAATGCAAAATGCATTGAAGGTTCCGGTAGAGCTGTTATATTTCTCCCTGTAGGGACAAAAATGGCAATTGAAAATGCCTTGTTCTCACGCAAAGCTCGAAGAAATTTACCGAGCTTCAATGATATTCGAAAAAATGGATATCACATTGAAACTTCAAAAGAGGCAGATCACGAGTATCTTTTGATAACTCGAATTGAAAATGGCAAAAAATTTGTGAATGAAAAAATGTCATGTTACTCCTCTGGCTTATACTATACAAAAATATGTGCCGCAGAAATACATAACCTAGTAGGCTTGAAAGCTACTAGTGAATTTATTACCTGGCACGACAGACTTGGGCATCCTGGCAGTGTAATGCTGAGGCGAATTATTGAAAATTCAAATGGCCACACATTGAAAAGGCAAATGATATTGAACCCAAATGAGTTCAATTATGCAGCCTGTTCACAAGGGAAATTGATAACCAGACCATCTCCAGTAAAAGTGGGAATTGAATCCCCTATATTCCTAGAAAGAATTCAAGGCGATATATGTGGACATATTGATCCACCGTGTGGACCTTTCAAGTACTTTATGGTACTAATTGATGCGTCATCACGCTGGTCACACATTTGTTTATTATCAACTCGCAATTTAGCATTTGCAAGGTTACTTGCACAAATTATAAAATTGCAAGCACAGTTTCCAGATCATCCGATAAAGAAAATACGCCTTGATAATGCTGGAGAATATACATCACATACATTTGATGATTTCTGCATGTCGATTGGAATTACTGTTGAACATCATGTGCCTCATTGTACACGCAAAATGGTCTGGCAGAATCATTTATTAAGCAATTGCAATTAATTGTAAGACCATTGTTAATGAAATCAAAACTCCCTATTTCTGCTTGGGAACATGCTACATTGCATGCAGCAGCACTTGTGAAAATAAGGCCGACAAGCTATCATAGCTACTCCCCTGCATAAATTGTGTTTGGAAAGGAGCCAAATATATCCCACTTGCGAATTTTTAGGTGAGCGGTTTATGTACCGATTGTGCCACCACAACGCACAAAAATGGGACCTCAAAGAAGGTTGGGCATATATCTCGGGTATGAATCACCCTCGATTATTAAATATCTTGAGCCAAAAATGGGTGATTTATTTACTGCAAGATTTGCAGACTGTCATTTTGATGAAACTCAATTCCCGACATTAGGGGGAGGAAATGATCAACTGAAAAAAGAAATATCTTGGCAAAGTCCATTTGATTTCCTTGATCCTCGTACAAGGCAATGCGAACTTGAAGTTCAAAGAATTGTGCATTTGCAGGGAATTGCAAATCAATTACCCGATGCTTTTAATGATGCTGCTAAAGTCACAAAATCATATATAAATGATGCAGCAAATGCACCAGCTAATATAAATGTTCCACAAGGGCATATTCCGAGTGCAAATGAACCTACTGCACGCCTGAAGCGTGGTAGGCCTTTGGGTTCCAAGGATAAAAATCCACGAAAGAAGAAAATTATCCATATGGGTGATAAATCAATCACCGATGATACTCCCGAAGGAGAAATTGATTTAACCCCCGAAAAGGTTGAACCTGAAAATATTCACCCAGATAAAAATGAAGTTATTGAAACTTCTTTCAATTATATCAATACTGGGAAAAGTTGGAACCGAAAAGAAACAAACGTTGATAATGCTTTTGCATACAACGTTGCATTCGATGTGATGGAAAATAACGAGGACCCTGGACCAAGATCAGTTGAAGAATGTCGGAAAAGAAATGATTGACCAAAATGGAAAGATGCGATTCAATCTGAACTAGATTCACTGAATAAACGAAAAGTTTTCGGCCCTATTGTCCAAACACCGAAAAATGTGAAGCCTGTTGGCTACAGATTGGTGTTTGTGAGAAAAAGAAATGAAAACAATGAAATTGCCAAATACAAGGCAAGGCTTGTAGCCCAAGGTTTTTCCCAAAGACCGGGAATTGATTTTGAGGAAACATATTCACCGGTTATGGATGGAATAACATTCAGGTATCTAATGAGCCTAGCAGTACGAGAAAATCTCAAAATGAGGCTGATGGATGTTGTTACTGCATATTTGTATGGCTCATTGGAAAATGATATTTATATGAAAATACCTTAAGGGTTTAAGTTACCAGAGTCTTGCAACTCAAAACCCAAAGAAACGTATTCCATCAAATTGCAAAAATCATTGTATGGGCTCAAGCAATCTGGCCGAGTGTGGTACAACCGCCTCAGTGAAAGTTTGATAAAGGAAGGTTATACAAATGACCCTATCAGTCCTTGTGTATTTATAAAGAAAAATGGGTCAGAATTTGTGATCGTCGCAGTCTATGTTGACGATTTAAATTTAATTGGAACTCCTGAAGAGTTGAAAAAGACAGTTGAATATCTGAAAAAGGAGTTCGAAATCAAAGATTTCGGGAAAACAAAATTTTGCCTTGGCTTACAAATTGAGCATTTGGAAAAAGGCATATTTGTTCATCAATCAGCTTATACCCAAAAGGTATTAAAGCAATTTCGAATGGATTATGCTCATCCCCTAAATAATCCAATGGTCGTTCGGGCACTTGATCCTACAAAGGATCCATTTAGGCCAAAAGAAGATGGTGAAGAGCAACTTGGCCCAGAAATGTCATATTTAAGCGCTATTGGCACTTTAATGTATCTTGCAAATAGCATGCGACCTGATATCGCGTTTGCAGTAAATTTACTCGCAAGATTCAGTTCTTGCCCTACTCAACGACATTGGAAGGGCATAAAGCACATCTTTCGCTATCTCCAAGGAACGATTGATCTTGGGTTATTTTACCCAAAAGACTCTCGACATGAGTTAATCGGCTATGCCGATGCAGGTTATTTATCAGATCCACACAAAGCCAAATCTCAAACTGGCTATGTTTTTACTTCTGGCGGAACTGCCATCTCTTGGAGGTCAATGAAGCAAACGTTAACGGCAACTTCATCTAATCATGCCGAAATAATAGCAATCCATGAGGCAAGTCGAGAATGTTATTGGTTGAGGTCAGTGACTCAACATATATTGAAGAGTTGTGGTTTAATCATTGAACCACAAATGCCCCCAACAATTTTATTTGAAGATAATTCGGCTTGTATAGCACAGTTGAAAGGAGGATATGTCAAAGGAGATAGAACGAAGCATATTTCACCAAAATTATTCTACACTCATGATCTTCAAAAGAATGGTGAAATCGATGTGCAACAAATTCGATCAGAGAATAATTTAGCAGATCTATTTACCAAGGCATTGCCGACTACAACATTCGAGAAGCTCGTGAGGAAAATTGGAATGCGGCGGCTTCGAGATTTAAAATGATGTCTAAGTCAGGGGGAGCAATGAATACAAGAATACTATACTCTTTTTCCTTCACTGGGATCTTTTTTTCCCACCGGGTTTTTCCTAGTAAGGTTTTAACGAGGCATATTCTTTGCACAAAACATCAAGGGGGAGTGTGATGAAATATTGACTACAATAGATTCTGTTTGATGAAATATTGACTACAAGAGATTGTGTGTTCAAATATTGACATTTTTTTATTTCATCATAAATGATGTTTGTGCACAATTTTTGACTTTCCAAAAGGTGGCTATAGGCTTATCTTTTGCCTATAAACATAGTGTATCTTTGTATCATCAAATACAATTAAAAAAGCTCAGCTCTCCCTTGTAATTATTGTTCTCTTCTTTCTTGTTTTAGTTATTTGTCAACAAAAGGCATTACTAATATACTGCTCCCACTTGCTCCGATTTCTTATTTCAATTCTGCTCATACTCACATATACATACTTCCTTATAATTATATATATTTATAACAAGGAGGATATTCTGGCATCTTTATTCTTTATTACACAAAATCCTACCCGATCCAACAATTTAGACCCGCCTGCTCCGTTAGGTCATGTCCAGTTAGGTCGAGCTCAAGTAGTCATTCTCGAGCTCCAGCTCAAGTAGCTTGAATTTTTTCTTTTTTTTTTTTTTGATCGTGGGTGTGGAAAAAGAGAGAGCATACGCATATCATAAATAGAACAGATTTTACGAGTCACGAGAACCCCTTAAAAAGGAAGAGATTTAGCAAGGGCTATAAAGTATCAATTTCATTATTTTTGCTAGTGCAAGTGCACTAATAGTCTAATTGAGTATATACTGTTGGGAACCAGTTTTGAGCAAATGTGTTCACAACCAATGTCTGAACTACTTTGTTGGACCAAGCACGACAACAGCAGACAAACTAAGTAAAGGAAGAAGAGCTAGCTAATATACTCATGGAGATCCTCCAACGGCTAGTTGATCTTCTGCCCGGATCTTGCACACGAAGTATGGAAACTACAATCTCTTAATTCGGGCAACTCTATTCTAAGGATCCGCGCATTTATGGAAAGGAGTTCTTCTACCTTAGAATAGAGACAAGGTGATTCTCTTCAAATAGGGCGGCCAAGGGATGCATCAACACGACGAATGAATTGACTTACATCCTTGAGCAATTGAAAGCATTTGTAAAGAGAGAATCATATTCCTTCCGTGTTCGCGAGTTATCATTTCGAAGGAAGAAATCCGATCAACACTTCCTTGGGTGGATTGATCGATAGAGTGCTACTGTGTGCTTGATTGAAGTAGACGGATTCAATCAAGGCTTTCAAGGAGTCGTCAAACTCAAGAGCTTAACTGAAAGGATCAAGGAGAGTCGCCAACAGGTTTCGACCAAGGGCAAACTTGAAGGAGGAGCCTTCAAGGGATTGAAGCAAGGTCGGGGAGATCTTCACCAAGACAGGGGGAGTGTCTTGGTTTGACAA
This sequence comes from Hygrophila difformis, assembly GCA_030278955.1. Taxonomy (NCBI): domain Eukaryota; kingdom Viridiplantae; phylum Streptophyta; class Magnoliopsida; order Lamiales; family Acanthaceae; genus Hygrophila; species Hygrophila difformis. Next base: position 9,617,252 of record JAOANR010000011.1, read on the forward strand.
TTCAGTCCGCTTCGTGATTGGAGTTGGGCGAAACAATTCACTATTGTTTAGATCGAGGATCAAACCAAAACAATTAGTGAATCTCCTAGATTGGTATCCTCCAGATGTAGGCTTGTGCCGAACTGGGTCAACATACCTTGAGTTCTTTATTTTTACAGTTTATTTACTTTATGCTGCTTAATTTCTTAAACTGTTTAACGTGTCCACGAAAGGTGCTTGAACTAGTTTTCAGGACTACTTAATTGGTTATCCACGCAAACGGACATAACAATTGGTATCAGAGCTACACGCTTTGGAAAGCGAGATCCAGACAAAGAAGCATGGAAAACCAAGGCGGATCTGTAACCAGACCTCCTTTGCTCGATGGATCAAACTATGCATACTGGAAAGATCAAATGGAGGCTTTCCTCATTGCTCTGGATGAAGGGGCTTGGGATGCAGTAGAAAACCAATACCATCCTCCAGTAAAAGAAGAAGACGGTGTAAAAACCATCAAACCAAGGAGTGAATGGACTGCTGCCGAGAAGCTTGCCGCTTCAAAGAACTCCAAAGCCCTAAATGCAATTCACAATGCTCTCACAAAGGATCAATACAGACTCATCGCTGGATGTAAGGTCGCATACGATGTCTGGACTACTTTAGCCAATACCTACGAGGGTATGGCTCCGGTACAGAAATCTAGAATCATTACTCTCGATGCACAATTTCATAAGATCTCTATGGATGATAATGAGTCAGTCGGCCAATATATTGGTCGCATTCGTGATCTAACCAACCAAGCTCTTCAGCTTGGCAAAGTGTATTCTCAACAGGACATTGTAGGAAAAATCATTGGGACGCTTCCGGAAAGGTTCAATGCAAAGGTCGCCGCACTTGAACTATACAAAGACTTTGATAAATTGCAGGTTGATGAACTAATGGGAATCCTACAATCATGGGAAATGGATCACTGTCCCAGGACCAAAAGTAAACCAGTGGCATTCAAATCCGTGACCAAGCATGTGGATGACTCCTCCATGAAAGATCATGATGACTTTAGTTACGAAGAAGAATTGGCCATGCTGTCCAAAAGACTAAACCAGATCATCAAGAACCGAAGATCTAGGTTCAACTCATCCATGAAAAAGGATGCCGTGACATCAAACTCAAAATCCACTCAGAAAGGTTCGAAGTCATTCGACAAAAATAAACCAAAATCTTCAAAGATTGAAGACGACAAGGAGATCATCTGCTTTGAATGTGAGGGAAGAGGCCATATGAAAAAAGACTGTGCCAATCTCAGACCAAAGGAGTCCGGCAAATCCTATCAAGTAACGTTCAGTGACTTTGAAGATGAGAAGGATTCTAATGAACATGGTGTAAACAATGGAGTAGCCTTCATCATCACATAGTGATGATGAACCCGAGGCAGGCATGGGTACCAACTCAGTCAATATGGTTTCCTCTAACATGGTTCACTCTTTTGCTAGGGATCAAGATGAGAGCATCAGTAAACTTAATGATCTCTATGAAGAAACTTTCGAGAAACTGGAAATATCCATTGCTGAATCAGTAGAATTACATGTTGAGAATGGAAGCCTAAAGGAACAACTCCAGAGTCTCACAAGCAGAAATCAGGAACTTGAAAAGGCGTCCACAGAGCTGTCTGGACTGGTGAACGAACTACGTGAGAAAAATGCTGAGCTTCAGAAAGAGAACAAGGAACTGGAGGTTGAAAAAGTTGATTATAAACTATGGTACTATAGTATGCTTGGAAAGAAAGACGCTCTTCACACAGAACTCACCGAAGTTCAAGACAAACTTGCCAAGGCAGAAAGCACTCTGGCGGCTCTAAACAAAGGAAAAGCCATGTTAGATGATGTAATTGCTATGGGAAGGCCGAGCAACAACAAACAAGGCTTGGGATATCAAGCCTCAACTTCAAGAGGAGAAAAGAAAAGCAAGTTTGTGTGCGGGGGGATGCTAAGTGAACCCCGAACTATCAAGAAATCATTCCATCCTGAAGGAAGAAACAAATGGACAAGAAGACCACCACCTCCAATCCCACTCAGATGCGATTATTGCAAGCTTGAAGGCCACAAAACCAAGAACTGTGGGATCTTGGTAAGAGATCTACAAACAGGAAAACCTATCACCTGGCCAAATGACAAAATCAAGATGAAGCTGATCTCCATCAAGTGCGAATGGGTTCCTAAAATTCAGAACAAATGTCAAGTTGCCTTTCTTTCACAAAAGAAGAATGTTGCGAACAAAATATGGTACTTCGACAGTGGATGTTCCAAACACATGACAGGTGAAAGGAGTCTGCTCAAACACTACAAAGAGATTGATGGAGGATTCGTTGTATTTGGAGATGGAAAAAGGGGTGCCCTAGTTGGACAAGGCACCATTGAGAACAATGGCTCGAAGGAACTGTCTCCTGTTTTCCTTGTCGATTGACTCCAAGCTAACTTGATAAGCATCAGTCAGTTGTGTGATGAGGACCTTGTGGTGCAGTTTACCAAGAAAGATTGTCAAGTGCTCAATCAAGATCAAGAATGCATTATGAGAGGTGTGCGCTCTAAAAATAATTGCTATCATCTTGTTCAAACTTGCAATTTTGGTGCAGCTGCAGGAAAAGATCACATCACACTGTGGCATGAAAAACTTGGACATCTCAACTTCAAAGATCTTATCAAACTCAGCAGAACCGGGGCAGTCAAAGGTCTTCCTCAATTCAAAAAATCAAATGCAGTTCTCTGCAACGAATGTGCCAAGAATAAACATCACAGGAGTTCACACAAACTGTCTGAACACCCTGGATCAACCAAGTGTCTCGACCTACTGCACATGGATCTTATTGGTCCAATGGAAGTTGAAAGTTTGGGAGGTAAAAAATATATTTTTGTATGCATTGATGATTACTCCAGGTACACTTGGATAGATTTTCTCAGGGAAAAAGGCGACACATTCAAAGCTTTCGAGAAGCTGTGCAATCGACTCATGACCGAAAAGGACACCAAGGTGAAACGTATTCGAAGTGATCATGGTCGAGAGTTCGAAAATCAATTCTTTGAGGAATACTGTGCAACACATGGAATTAAGCATGAATATTCGGCACCAAAAACACCTCAACAAAACGGAGTAGTCGAAAGAAGAAATCGAACTCTACAAGAAATTTCTAGGGTGATGCTCAATTCAAAGAAAGTGGCTGAATTTCTTTGGGCCGAAGCAGTTAACACAGCATGCTACACCATAAACCGAGTCTACTTAAGGCCAAACTCTCTTATGACTCCATATGAGATTTGGAATGGTAAAAAGACCTCAATTACTTATTTGCATATTTTTGGTAGCAAGTATTTTGTTCTAAATGACAGGGAACATGTTGGGAAGTTTCAAGAAAAAAAGTAATGAATGAATATTTGTGGGATACTCTACCACAAGTCGTGCATACAGAGTATATCTTCCTAAAACAAGGAAAGTAATGGAGTCCACAAATGTGACCATAGAAGATGTGACCAGCAAAGAGGATGTTCCACCTCATGATGATGAAACTCCTAGTGGTCAGGATGATCAAAATAGTGCAGCTCCACCGTCTGATGACCAGTCCACCAAACGAGTCCAAACGCCGACCATGGACACCTTGTCACGAGAAGCAGAACCTCAAAAGGATCTAAATGGACACATTCACAAGCATCATGACCTTGAAGACATTATTGGTGATGTAAATGAAAGGAGAAAGACTCGAGGGAAAAAGATCGACTTTAAAGAGCTAGCGGGCTTGCACTGCTATACTTCAAAGATCGAACCCTCCAGAGTTGAAGAAGCTCTTCAAGATGAACACTGGATAAATGCCATGTAGGATGAACTACTCCAGTTTGAAAGAAATGAAGTCTGGACCCTAGTTGAAAGACCTCAAGACAAGAACATAATCGGAACCAAGTGGATCTTCCGCAACAAAAGTGATGAAAAAGGGAATATTACAAGGAACAAAGCTCGGTTAGTTGCTCAGGGTTACACTCAGGTCGAAGGTGTCGACTTCAGTGAAACATTTGCGCCTGTAGCAAGACTTGAAGCAGTCCGACTCCTACTGTCCATCGCATGCTCGCTAGGATTCAAGCTTTATCAAATGGATGTCAAAAGTGCCTTCCTAAATGGTTGGCTGAATGAGGAAGTGTACGTAGAACAGCCTAAAGGGTTTAAAGACCCCCATCATCCTCAACATGTCTACAAGCTCAACAAGGCACTCTATGGATTGAAACAAGCACCTAGGGCTTGGTACGAAAGGCTTTCCAAGTACCTGCTTGAACATGGATTCGAAAGAGGAAGCTTGGACAAGACTCTCTTTATCAAAAGAGAAAACAAAGGAATCCTCATTGCTCAAGTCTACGTCGATGACATTGTTTTTGGATCAACTCACCATGTGCTCAAAGACCAATTCATCGAATTAATGGGTAAGGAGTTCGAAATGACCATGGTAGGGGAACTAACTTATTTCCTTGGCCTGCAGGTTGCTCAGAAGAAAGATGGAATATTTCTAAGCCAAACAAAGTATGCCCGAAACATTGTAAAGAAGTTTGGCATGGAGTCCAGCAAACCTGTCCGAACACATATAGGGACGAATGATAAAATGAGCAAAGATCCCAGTGGTCAAAGTGTTGATCAGAAACTCTATCGAAGCATCATTGGAAGCCTTCTATACCTAGCTGCAAGTCGACCTGACATAAGCTATGCAGTAGGAGTGTGTGCTCGCTACCAAGCCGATCCCAAGGAATCACACCTGAAAGCTGCCAAACAAGTGATTAAATATGTTACAGGGACTAGTGATCTTGGTATATGGTATTCTAAAGAATCTAATCTTTCACTACTTGGTTATAGTGATGCAGATTGGGCAGGTGATGCGGATGATCGAAAAAGCACAATCGGAGGATGCTTTTACATTGGAACTAACTTAGTTAGCTGGTATAGCAAGAAGCAAAGTTCCATCTCCTTTTCAACTGCCGAAGCTGAATACATTTCAGCTGGAAGTTGTTGTGCACAACTGCTATGGATGAAACAAATGATGCTAGATTATGGAATCGATCAAGAAATCCTCACTATACTATGTGACAACATGAGTGCGATCAACATCTCCAAAAATTCTGTTCAACATGGGAGAACTAAGCACATTGAGCTCAGACACCACTTCATAAGGGATCTTGTCGAAGAAGGCATAGTGTCCATACAACATGTCAGGACTACTGAGCAACATGCAGATATCTTTACTAAGGCACTGGATCGAGAGAGATTCGAAAAATTGAGAAGAGATTTGGGCCTATGCACGATCGTCTAGGGTTCCTAAATTTGTGGAATAAGTTTTACTTCTTTGCAATTTCCTTATTTTAATTACATATATTTTATTACCTTAAATATTTTATTTGAGACTAACTATTTTTGTTTAGAATATATGTGCAGAATCCAAATCATTCCATGTCTAGTAGAGCTCACAATTTGATTCAAATTTGAAGTTGATGGGACGGGCGCGTGAAGCAGGAACGGTTACCTGCAAATCACGTTCAAAAACGTGATGATAATGATTATGGGAAGTTGTGATCTTCCTTCCTTCTTTAATTAAGGGAAGTTGCTATTCACCTCAACCAAATCTCATTGTGATCACATTACCTTAAGAGACTTTCATCTCTCGACCTCATATACTCTCCTCTGCCTTTCTCTCTTTGCTCACAAAAACACAGATTTCTCTTCACTTTTTCTTGCCAAAAGTTTCTTTTCAGCCACAATGGTGAAGACATGAGGAAGCCAAGGCTCCAAATCGCAAGACCCAACTCCTGCATCAACTGCTGGAAGCAAGAAAGGTGTCTCTCCAGGAGAATCAAGCGCCAAAGGAAGGGCAAAGGCAGTACAATAAGCTATTATCGAACAGACTATTTCGGAGACTCCATCCATCGTCCCTGTTCCCTTCCCGTCGTCCTCTCCATCTACTGTCGGAGGACAAGGCACTACCACTGTTGGTGTTCTCGACCCACTGGACATAAGGGCCGAAGTTGTTGGAGCCACTACCACAAAGTCAAAAGGAGACGTGCCACAGAAATCAAAAAGCAAGACTGTCTCCTCAAAACCACGAGAGAAAGCCGTTGCAAGGAAGAATGCATCCATCAGTGAACGAGTTGAGGCAGACCTTGCCCAAGCGCTCAAGCCCATTGAAGCTATTCTCACTGACCTACCTACAATGGGCTCCGGCAAAGATGCTGAAGGAAACTTGACCACTAAAGTTGCTGATCCTGCTCCGACGAATGCACCCAAGGTGTCCACCGAAGGTTCAAAGAAGAAAACTCCTGCAAAGAAGGCTGTACCAGGACCAAGTGTTCAAACCAACCCAGCACCAGTCACCACTGTTGAAGCAACCCCTGAAGAACCCCTGCAGATCACTACCACAGTGACCCAAACAGGTCCACCAAAGGAGTCCGAACCTGTCACTGAACCACATGACGAGGAAGAACTGGACTCAGACTATATTCAAGAGGAGGCTGATGAAAGCTCTGGAGATGAATCAATGATTAACATCAGCGATGACGAAAGAGATGGTGCTATGAACGAAATCACCGAAGAAATTGCTTGGACTGCCAGTCAGAAACGAAAACATGCGCTGAGGAAGGAACCAGAACAAGTTGCAGTGATCAAAGAACCAGTTGTTCACACTGAAGGTGTTCACACTGAGGATGAACAGGAGGAAGAGGAAGAAGATGAGAGCTCATCTGAAGACGACCAGAACAATGAGTCAGGAGGAGACTCTGTACACCCTCAAATCGATGCCCAGGAACCACTTGAGGGGGAGAATCCCAATGACAACCAGTCTGAAGAGTTGGGATCTCAAGACACTCAAAGTGGAGAGGAAGAGTCCGATGAAGAGAGTTCTGAAGAAGAAGTCGAGGTCAACGTTGAACAAGTCACTGTGCACGAAGCAGTAACCCAACCAGAAGCACAAGAGCCTATTCCACCAAGGAGTTCACCCAAGGAGTCTGAACCCAAAAAGCGGACTCGTTCTGAACCTGAAGCCTCTGTCAAAGCCTCTGGATCCAAGAAACGGAAGATTGCTGAATCCTCATCCGAGGACCATGAACCTGAGATCATTGATGCTGAGAACGCCATTTCTATTGACTTCTATTATGAAGTGTCCAAGCACTACTTCTCAACTATTCTGGAGAAAATGAAAGTCCATCCTGAGATTCGCTTTGCTGCGGAAAGATACGAGGAGATGGGGTGGCACAAGTACCTGGAGGAGAGATCCCTTCTGTTCTGGGGAACGGAGATCAAGCAGTACAAGGGACAGCTAGTTAGGCATTTTTATGCAAACCTGAGTTCTGAAGTCCTCAACACCAAGAGCCCCTGGCTCGAACTTGGATATGCACATGGAGAGCTGTTTGAACTCAAAGCCAGGGCCTTGAATCGCTTTCTCCAGGTACCCCGCACTTCTCTGAAATCTGTTTACTCTCGAGGTGCAAAATTCCCTATGAACACTATTGCTGAAACACTCTCTGGAGTGGAAGGGAAAAGATTTCAGGGAAAAGGATTGAGTGCATGAGTTTTGACTCAAAGGTATGCTATGCTGTATAAATTGTGTGCTCACAATATCATGCCAACTGCTAACCATTCTATCGTGTCAAAAAGCATGTGTAAATTGTTGTTTGCTATAGACCAGAAATATGAGATCAATTATGGAGCACTTGTACTTGAACAAATGCTGGGATTTGCTGGAAAAGTCAAGAGGAAGTATAACACCACACTTCCATTCCCTGGTCTCATCTCGGAGTACCTGAAGCACCTCCACATCATGGGCAGCAAAGGTGATCGTCCTGAGGATATTGCTGACTTCAAGCTCTCTGCCAACTTTGCCAAGAAGAAGCCAGACCTGGCTGGACCAGGAGGAAGGATCCCTGCAAAGGATGCCTTTTCCCAACTCCGTGATGATCTCACTGACCATATCAATCATCTCAAAGTGTTGGAAGCTCAAGTACATATGCAAGTTCAATCCGCTGAAAAGATGCTTAGACAGCTTCCTGATGTCTGGTCGGATGAAGATGAGCCATTGGATACCAATCCAGAAGAGGAGTCCAGCGAGTCTGATGCTGATTCCTCTGATGCCTCAGAGTGATATGCCCTTTTTGGGCAAATTGTGTGCCAGAGGGGGAGTAAAAGTTGATCAACCATCGGTTCCTCTGGACACTTGAAGGAAGGGAGTCCGCTACCATTTCTGCTGCTGCTGATAAAGGGTAAATTTTTGCTTTTGTTTGAACTATCTTTGTGAACTACTGTTTTTGCTTGACAAATTGCACAATGGCCTGTAATAATTAAATTGTGATCTTACATGCTTTATTTTGTGATTATTGCCATGTGCTTACTTTTGATGTGAATGCTCCAAGAATATGTGATAGGCTATCTTGTACGGAGCATTTGTATAGTTTGTCTTGAATTGGGAACCATTGTAATTGGTGGTTGGATGGGAAGTATTTCAACATTATTGTTCTTGTGTCAATTGTTTAGACATCGGTTGAATCAACTCTTGTACTGGCCCACATTCTGCCAAAAAGGGGGAGATTGTTGGGAACCAGTTTTGAGCAAATGTGTTCACAACCGATGTCTGAACTACTTTGTTGGACCAACCACGACAACAGCAGACAAACTAAGTAAAGGAAGAAGAGCTAGCTAATATACTCATGGAGATCCTCCAACGGCTAGTTGATCTTCTGCCCGGATCTTGCACACGAAGTATGGAAACTACAATCTCTTAATTCGGGCAACTCTATTCTAAGGATCCGCGCATTTATGGAAAGGAGATCTTCTACCTTAGAATAGAGACAAGGTGATTCTCTTCAAATAGGGCGGCCAAGGGATGCATCAACACGACGAATGAATTGACTTACACCCTTGAGCAATTGAAAGCATTTGTAAAGAGAGAATCGTATTCCTTCCGTGTTCGCGAGTTATCATTTCGAAGGAAGAAATCCGATCAACACTTCCTTGGGTGGATTGATCGATAGAGTGCTACTGTGTGCTTGATTGAAGTAGACGGATTCAATCAAGGCTTTCAAGGAGTCGTCAAACTCAAGAGCTTAACTGAAAAGATCAAGGAGAGTCGCCAACAGGTTTCGACCAAGGGCAAACTTGAAGGATGAGCCTTCAAGGGATTGAAGCAAGGTCGGGGAGATCTTCACCAAGACAGGGGGAGTGTCTTGGTTTGACAATTCAGTCCGCTTGGTGATTGGAGTTGGGCGAAACAATTTACTATTGTTTAGATCGAGGATCAAACCAAAACAATTAGTGAATCTCCTGGATTGGTATCCCCCAGATGTAGGCTTGTGCCGAACTGGGTCAACAAACCTTGAGTTCTTTATTTTTACAGTTTATTTACTTTCCGCTGCTTAATTTCTTAAACTGTTTAACGTGTCCACGAAAGGTGCTTGAACTAGTTTTCAGGACTACTTAATTGGTTATCCACGCAAACGGACCTAACATATACCACTCATCATACCTAAGGATCTAAAGTGGCGATGGAGCAGACAGCAACAATGTCGGGTGGAGCGGTGGTTGGAGCTAGGCGCCGGCGATTCGACGGAAAGCCAATGGACACAGACGGGCGTGGGCATTCGGTTTCTTTGGCAATCGATCGAACTTGCAGTTTGCAGCGAACGAAGCTTGCAATTTTTTTTTTGGAGGAACGAAGCTTGCAATTGACACAGAAGATTGCAATTTGCAGTGAACAGAGCTTCAATTTCCACTCAAACCGGTGATAATCCCTGCAACGACGACTGTTGTGACTTGCGACTCCGGATTTAACTCTGAACTTTTGAACTCCCAAAGTCGAATAGTCGATCAGAGGATTCTTGTGCGTGCGTGCCCTAGCCCTAGCCCTACTAATTTGGGAGAGGAAATTAGGCTAAGCAATGGACTAGTATTGGAGTTGCTTTCATTTATTAAAAAGAATTGTGGCCCAAAATATAAAATATAATCTATCTATCTATAATATGATCTATAATATGAGTATTCTCCATAAATTTTTCCCCCAAAACTCATCTCTCTTCCACATTAATTGCTCTTTATATTTTTATTCCATCAATTTCTTATACAAATATAAAAAGTATAAAGAAAAAAATAGAAGGAATTTCACTATATTGAAAATATTTAATTTAAATTAATTTCAAAAATTATATTTCTTTTTATTATTATTTCAATAATAAATGGTAATACTAATACCAATGTCATGATTAGTGATAAAAAAGTATTTAATTTTTATTATAGATTAATATTGAATTCTTAATAAATTATAAAATAATAATTTTATACTATAACTTATAATACATTTGAATCTAAAATTTTAAATGGATCCAATTTAAATTTATTAAATATTCAGTTAAATGCGATTATTACTATCTCATTAATTATTTTTCCCCAAAATTCCTCTCTCCTCCACATTAATTGTTCTATATATATTTTATTTTCTATCCATTTTCTATATAAATAAAAAAAATATAACAAAAAAAATATAATTAATTCACACTCATAAAAACCTTTGAATTGAAAAGTGTAAAAAAAATATTATTTTTTCAACATGGGATATTTATTCAAAATACTTTAAATAGAAAGTGTAGTTATCTCATATACTATTTTATTCTATATAAATAATAATAAATTTTTTTATAAAAAATTGAATTAAATAGGGGGTGTATATCATTATTGGGATCCGTTATAGTGCCGCGACTTGATGTGTTGCGGCACATCGCAGCCGTTCATTTCATTTGTAAACCAATGGTTGAGATAAACTTGAAGGGTAAAATAGTAAATTTGATATATTCCACCCAAATACAGTTTAGTGCATTTCAGCGACAACTTAGGTACATTTCAGCGATATGTTGATTAATAGCGACAAGCTATAATATATTTCAACGACATGCAAAATGTTTTCAGCGACGGCTTCTATGTAGTTCAGTGACGTATTATAATATATTTCAGCGACGTGTTATAGTAATTTTCAGGGACTTGATAATGTGAATTTCAACGACTTCGTAAAGTTGCAACCCCAATTCTTAATTTAACATATTTCAACGACAGCTTCTATGTAGTTCAGCGACGTATTATAATACAGTATATTTCAGCGACGTGCTATAGTATTTTTCAGCGACTGGATGATGTGCATTTCAGCGACTTCGTTAAAGTTGCAACTTCAATTCCGTGGTTTAATATATTTCATCGATGATTTGCGTGTATTTTCAACGATATACCCTATGCAACCTTATATATTTCAGCGACGAAACCATTATAAATATTTTTTGGACAACTTTACCCTCAACCATTTACAATCCTTGGATTTAAATGAACGGTTGAGATTATCGCCTTGATGTACTGCGGATTGCGTTGTCGCACCATAACCGAACCCTATCATTATTACACACTCATGAAAGACCGTTGAATTGAAATGTTTAAAAAAATATAATTACTTCAAGATAGAAATTCCATTCAAAATATTTTAATAATATTTTCATAAAATATTTTTTCCATATTATTTATTCAATAATTAATGGTAATACTAATGTCTTGAGAGATATAATGATTAATGATAAAATGAATATAATTTTTATTATAAATTTATGTTGAATTCTAAATAAATTATAAAATATTAATTTTGTACTATAACTTAAATAGATAGTGCATGTCATGATTATTATCTCATTAACTCGATTGAGTATATCATTATTACCACTCATTAAAACCCTTAAATTGAAAAGTGTTCAAAAAAAATATTGTTTCAAGATGGGAATTTCATTGAAAATATTTTAATTTACATTTCAAAAAATATACTTCCTCCGGTTTTTTATAATTGGAACATGTGAATAGTTACTACTATTCATTGAGTAAGTTTGATTCAATTTTTTAACACAATTATATAAGATAAAACATAGTCAAGTGAGATCTTGTTGGATTCGTCTAATCGCATAGTTTTAGAATATCAAATTTTTATAATTTTTATTTTTATACAATTTGAGATATTATGTGTTAAATATGTGCATTGGATTGCGTGAAAAACAGGAGTGTTACATTTTTGGGAAAACGGAGGGAGTACTATTTATTATTATTATTTAAATAATTAATGATAATACTGATACCATTGTCTCGAGAGATGTAATGATTCATTATAAAATGTATTTAATTTTTATTATAAATTTATTTTGATTTCTAAATAAATTATAAAATACTAATTTTATATGATAACTTATAATACATTTGAATAAATTTAAAATTGATCTAATTTAAGTTCATTAAAATATTCAATTAAATAGATAGTGCATGTAATTATTACTATCTCATTACTTAGATAGAGTATCATGATCAATGGTTGGCTCTAAAGAGTTTTATATAAAATCGGTGATCTCATTCTTATGCGAATATATATTACTTTATTTAATTTGATAGTGTTTTCATTCAAAACTATGGTTTCTGATCATGTGGTTTTCACATATTCATTTATCTTGGCTTTGAATGCAGATATCATTAGATGGTTCGTGAGTTAGTATTGGAGTGGTCATCAATTTGCATAGTACTAAGTTGTCTTTATTTATTTGGTTTTAATTTCATCTTTTTATCCGGTTAATTTGACATTTGAGTTGCCATTTGGTATTTTTCTTACTAATGACGTATTGAATCTATCTATATTTTTCATTATGAAATTTATTTTCTGCACCGAAACACTTCAAAGCTAATTCAGTGGCTGTGCAAGGAAGATTTGCGGTGCAATCAAACATTTTTTCTTCAATTAATATACCTATATGTAAATTAAAATTACTTTGGGTTCTCGCCTCTCGAAAATCTTTGTTTCAATATTTTTTCTTCTACATTATTCATTGGTAATTTGATTGTGTGTCTTGTAAAAAGCGGCAAAAAAGTATAATATTTACCATGATTCTTAGTTTACTCTTTTTCTTAAAGATATTTAAGTGCATGCATGCTATTATCAACAATTGATTTTTGGATCCGAAATAGTTTGCATAAGACAGTTGATTCCTAAAAGCTGAAAAGTTGGTAGTATAATGTTTTTGGATTATAGTATATTTATATATACTAAAACAAATTGGTAATTCTTTTTAAATATTTTCTTTATTTTATTGATGAAAATATCTTGCCCGGTGCATTGCACGGGCGGTATTACTAGTAAAATTAATTAATAAATGAGTACTCGACTCGACTACTCGACGAGTATTATATGCTCCTACTCGAGCTTGAGCTCGATACTCGATTATAGTACTCGATACTCGACTCAACTCGAATTTTTAGAGTACGAGTCGAGCTTTTTCCGAGTCAAGCGCCGAGTCGAGTTTGAGTAGCTCTACTCGTTAATCACCCTACCCCTATCCAAGTTAGACCCGACACCCTTCCTCTTCGGTTCTGAAAAAAGCAGACAAATTTCTTCAGGAAAAATATATACTCCCTCCGTTTTTGAAAGAATGTAACATTGGTTAATTTGGTACTGTTCACATACACATTTTGACTTAAAGTTTTATCATAGTTATACAAGCTAAAACATAGCCAAGTGAGATCTTGTTATATTCGTCTCGTCGAGTAATTTTTAGATATCGAACTTTTAGAATTTTTACTTGTACCAAAATTGAATTATTAATGGTTTAAAATGTGCATTGGACTGCGTGCACTATGGGTCCAGTATAATTTTCAGAAAACAGAGGGAGTATATTATAGTCTTTTTTTACCAAAAATTCAAAATAATTCTTTATTTATTTTTCGATCCTATTTGTAACGACCCGAATATTCTAGTCCGAATATTTTGTATTTCAAATAAACAAATTCAAACTGTTTTGAACTACGTCATGGCTTGATCCCTTCACAGGGTACGTAGGCAACTTGGAAATTTCAATTCTGAGTTCAGTCGAACGATATAATAAAATAATAAAAACAACATCAAGAACAACAACACATAATGATACAATCATGCATTCAAACAATAGCACAAAATAGAAAGGACCTTAGTTCCAAGCTCGCGAGAAGCTAACACCCAACTTCGGGGACGAAGTTGATTCTTAAGGGGGGTAGACTGTAATACCCGGGATTTTTATCGGCGTCCAAAGGAATAAAATTTATTTCTTAATCAAATCAAGGTTGAAATATCTCCAAGAAGAAGAAAATAATTTATGACAATAAATTATTGCTCGGAAATGAAACGCCGATAGATTCAAAAATTCAAAATGGAATAAAGGAGGGAAAGGAAGCCCGAAGACATTCCATGAAATCGAGTCAAAAGAATTGAAACTAAATTCAAGAAAGAAAAGAATTTTAATTCCAGGAACCCGTGAAGTTGGAAATAAATTAATTAGATAAATTGTTGCACGGGAGTCAAAAGACGACGAATTAGAAGCCGACGAATCCAAATGCAACGGACTCAAGATTTCAAGTACGGGATTAGCTCGAGACGAGATTAATTTAAGATAAGAATTTATAATCCGAGAATGACCCGAAAAATCGAGCCCGAAAACGTAGGAGCACAGAAGTCCGAAAGAGAGGAGAAAAGGCCCGATCGGATCGCACGGACCCGCCCGGACCGAGGTCCAGGCGGAGGCCGCGCGCTGGCCGCGCGGTGTTTAGCCTATGGGCGCGCCATGACCGCGTTACCCCCCAGAAAAATGGCAACAACGCGTTCCGACGATCTTCTTGCCATATTTTCGACCCCCGATGATGGAAACTCAATCCCGGGCTATGGAAGGATATGTGGGACGACCTTAGACTGCTCCCCAACCCTAAATTCGAAAAATATAACCCTAGAGCAGCCATCTTCTCCTCACATTCTCTCCAACTCCTCCCAAAGTCGAAAACCCCGAAATCCCTTGCGTTCTTGAAGTTCCAACGACGAAATCCGAACAAGAAGGACTTGTGAAGGAGAAGACAGACCCCTAGGACGTTGGTAAGAAGTTTTTGAGTTTATCTACACCTTTTTGAATCCAAAAATCGAATCTCACTAAGGATTTTTACTTGCGGATTCGGTTCGTGGACGTTGGAAGAAGAAACCGACTTGAGGAGATTCGTTCGTGACATCCCGTGGATTCCGGACAACCCCGTAACCTTCTAGACATCATCCCCACTGTAAATTAATGCTTACTTGGTTTTGGATGACTTAAAATGCAACCAAACATAGAGCTTTAGAAACTCAAAAAAATCTGTCAACGCGAAAACCCCCGGCGCAGCGTATTGGTGCGAATTTTTCGAACACTTAAAACTGCTCAAACGGAAAAACTCAAAACATAAAAAACGTTCCTAAGACATAGATCTAGTTTGTGTAAAATTTTCATAATTTTTTATTGTGTTTTGATATCCGAAAATGGCCTCCAATGAACCTGCCCTAAAAGTCGAACTTGAAACTGTGACAGATTTGAAATTGGACCAAAACCCCTACTTCAAGAATTCAAACCGAAAAACTCAAAACTAAACTTTTGATCCTAACACATTAATCTAAGCCGTGTAAAAATTTCAGCCATTTTCATCAACGTTTGCTATCCCAAAACGATCCGAACACAAACTGCCTTGAAAAACCCTTTTGGAAATCTGAAGGTGTTGATGTCCGAACTTGATGAGCCTGTTTCTATATCTTCGAGTCCGAATTGATCCTTGCAATCTAAATGAAAGTTGTAGATAATTATGCCTAGTGTGTGCATATAAAATATCAGAATTTTTGGAGTCCATTTGATATGTTAAAAAGTCGAATCTTTGAATGGTGTCGAATCTGAAACCTGACAGTATACTACTTATGGGAACGACTTGATTTTTGACTCATTTCCTTAACCCGGATCGAGAAACGTAAAACACGAAACTTGTTCGTCTCTGTGTTTTCGAGTTACCGGTGAAATTTCAGAATTTTCGAACTTAAAATGAATTTTTAATTAATTATGGAGTAAGACAGCAACTTGTGTAAGTTATATTTGAGAATTTTGTGAAACTTGCGAAATGTGTTCTTACCTTGCGGGTTTGATTCCCCAGGGGCGATTGTTTGTTTTCCTGCGGGTTCAATTCCCCAGGATGTGTGTTGATTCATATGGGTTCAATTCCCTAGGATGTATTTGAGTTCTTGCGGGTTCGATTCCCCAAGGGCGATTGTTTGTTTTCCTGCATGTTCGATTCCCCAGGATGTGTGTTGATTCCTATGGGTTCAATTCCCTAGGATGTATTTGAGTTCTTGCGGGTTCGATTCCCCAAGGGCGATCGTTTGTTTTCCTGCGGGTTCGATTCCCCAGGATGTGTGTTGATTCCTATGGGTTCAATTCCCTAGGATGTATTTGAGTTCTTGCGGGTTCGATTCCCCAAGGGCGATCGTTTGATTCCCTGCGGGTTCGATTCCCCAGGACGTGTGTTGATCCTACGGGTTTGATTCCCTAGGATGCTTTAAATTATTGCGGGTCCATTTTCCCGAGAACATATTATACTAGATCATATCGAACAAAAGTGAAAGAGTGAAATCCTTGAAATACCAAATCCTGAAATCATGAGAGAATTAAGAGAATTGAATATTTTCTTTGTTTTAAATTATGCCATTTAATTGTTAGTGGATGATTAACTTAAATCGTGTATTACCTACAAGCATGTTTTTATTAAATTTAATTAAAGGCTTTGAAACCCTAAGTCATGCTAGGTCTTAACTTACTCAGCACGTTTTGCTGACCCAAACCATTTCCTTCTTTTTCCTACAGAGCATATGGATTATACTGAGCACGTACATGCATGGGAATTTTGGGAACACTTTATTTTAAGTTTGCATTAGACTATAGTATGAACGGGCCTGTTTAACCCGTGTTTTGGCCATGTCGGCCCTTATACTTTATTTCCGTTGCACAACTTATATTTCCGCTGCGTGTATGGATGATTATTATTTTTAAATATAAGTATTTCCGGACTTGGTTGTTTAAAATTATTTTATACCCTTAGCCTTGCATCTTTCAAGTGAGCTCGAAGGAAGTCGTGTCTTGCTTGGGAGGTGTGGCGGTGACATCCCGGCCTGGGTTATCAAATCCGGGGTGTTACACTATAAGTCCTCTACGTTTACAACTAATATCCAAAATAGTCCTTGTTATACTAAACATGTACTTTTGAGCTAATTAATTCTTTAATTATGTCCACAAATAATGGTTAAATTTAACAACACATAATATTATAATTAATTAAAAATTTATTTAAATTTATAATTAATATACAAATATGATAATGGATTAAATAACTATTTAAATTCAAAAAAATTAATTAAACATCTAATAATATCGTATTTAATTATTTTTTAATTCAAATTAATTTATTAGTTATCTTATTTAAATTTGATAAATTGAAGTTTAACTTATTAGATTAATTCAGATATCTAATTTATATTATTTAGATTTAATACACATTTAATTTATTAGATATCTAATTAATTTTTTTAATTTAAATAATTATTTAATCCATTATGATATTTATATATTAATTTTTTAAATTTAAATAACTTTTTGTTAATTTTATATTACATGCTTTATTTTATTTTTAAATTTAATTTGATATTATTCTATTAAAGTTTTAATTTAATTATTTATTTTAATTAATTTTGTTTCAATTTTATTTTATTAATAATATTTCTGATTCCAAAAGGGTCGACTGGTCATCGTATTCCTTACGTCCATGTGTCTGAAGTCGAGCTTACTGTTAAAGATGCATTTGTTAATAATCATTGGCGATGGGAGACTATGTATTCTCATGTTCAAGAAAAAATTAAAGATGAAGTGAAGGCTTATGGTCGATTAATAATGCATGATTTGGTCCCGGACATTTAGAGGTGGTTGGGAACTCCGGATGGTGAATATAGAGTGTCTTCGGGGTATAAATGGGTTCTGAAAAACCGTGGATTACAAATAGGCAATTCCCCATCATGGGTTTGGAGGATCCGGGCGCCGGAGAAGGTACATTTTATGATGTGGCTTATCGTGTATAATTCTCTCCCGACTAATGAACTTCGCCATAATCGAGGTCTTGCGGATTCTGATCTTTGCCAAGTTTGTGGCCTATATACGGAATCCATTCGTCATTTGTTCTTCCAATGTTCTTGGGCGGTGGCGATTTGGAGCAAGGTGGGAATTTGAACTCAAAGATGGTGGCCGGATGATCATGTTGCTGCAAATGAAGTTTTGTCCCGCCTGTGTAGAGATTGGAAGGGTCTTCACTGGGCTACCGTTTGGGAATTTTGGAAGGGGCGCAATGCGGTTGTCACGAAAGGAGAAATTATCAATTTGGAGTTAACTACATGGGAGGCTTTATCCCTAGGATTTTGTTTTGATAGGGCTTGTGGTAAGCAGCCTAGAAGTGAGATGTTAAGATGGGTAACATGGAACTCCTTGAAAGTTTCTTGCCCTATTCTTCACGTGGATGGTAGCTCGCTAGGTAATCTAGGCCCTGCTGGCTTTGGAGGTATTTTTCGTGAACCAAATGGAAGATGGATTGAAGGGTTTTCTGGTTCGGCTGGATACACCAACAATCTCGCGGCTGAACTCCTTGCAATTCTTCATACCTGGTATGATGCGTATATTGGAATTGGATTTTGAGGAGGTCATATGTTATTCTGATTCTTGAGGCCTTGCGGATTCTTCATCATGGTATTAGTGATGGCCACTAGTTGAAATATTTGGCCCTTCTCATTAAGGATATTTGGGTCCAACTTCCAAGGGTTCGTTGGTGTCATATCTTGCGTGAAGAAAATACAGTTGCTGATTCTCTAGCCAAGCTTGGTGCAAACACAGAAGAGTTCTTTACTACATGGGCTTTCCCTCCAGATGTATCTCGGGTCGCTCTAGTTGCCGATACGACGTACACTTGGTTTTCGCGGTTTTGAGTTTATTTTCTTCTCCCTTCTCACCCCCTGCTGTAGCTTCTTCTTAGTTTTTATTTATCTTCCTTTGCCGACGCTTAGGCGTCATTTGTACCAAAAAAAAGAAAAAATAATATTTCTGATTCTGATTTGGCATGCATATGTGTAGTCAAATTTTAAATATTTTATGTGGACATAATGAATGTATTAATTAGCTCAAAGTACATGTTTGTATAAAAAAGGACTATTTTAAATATTAGTTGTAAATGTAGAGGACTAATAGGGGCGAAAAATAGATAAATGATTATTTTGAATTTTTTGTAAACAAAAATGACTATCTAGTATATTTTTTCAATGTCTTCATGATAATTGATAAAAATCAACGACGGGGAATGATAAATAGTGGCTTGGGGGGACATCGCCTCTCGAAGTTCGAAATTTGCCTATTAATTTTTATATAGTTATGTTTATTTTATGTACAGTAGAATTTTTTTTTTTTACATAATTCGTCCTCCAAATTCAAATTTTGGCATTAATAATTTATACAGTCGTGTAAATTTTAGTTATAGTAGAAATTATTTTTCGGTTATTTACGGGAAAGAAGAGAGGAAAAAAAGGCAGCATGCTTCTTTGTAGTGCCTTTTTATAACGTACGCTCATATATTGTTTATCTTAATCAAATAAAATAATAAATTGGGCCCATGGGAGATTTTTTTTTTATTCTAGATGTGAATGGCGAATAGGCATCACAGAATTAAGAATAAATTCCAATATTTGGCCTCCAAGGAAAAAAAAAATGGGAATTGTCTAATATTACAGGGAGCCGCAACCTTGGGGATGAGGCAAATGTAAGCCTTAGCGAGGGCCTGATCGAAGTCTCCAGTTGCAAAGGCTATGTGCACAACCTCCATAACATCGTCCCCAATAACATCCCAATATTGTTTGTAGAAGGCCACCGGTTAGCCATCAGGGCCCGGGGCTGACAGAGCCCTGAATTGAGACAGGGCAGTAGAAACTTCCTCACTCGAGACCTCCCCAGTGGACAGCTGACCATCAGCTTTAGATATAGCTCGCAAGGGGACCAACTGTGAGGCCACAAAAGGGGATCCAGGATTAGAAAAAAAATTTCCAAAAAACTATCGCACCAATGGCTTAAGTAAAGTTTGCTCAATACACCACGTTCCATTATCCCAGAAAAGACCATGAATCTTGTCCCATTATCCCGGAAAAGACCATGTATTCCTATAGTAGTGAGACTTTGCTTGAGCATGGAAGTACTTAGTGTTTCTGTCTCCCATCCAGATCCAGTTAGCACAGGCTCGTTGAAACCAAAATACTTCTTCCTGAGAAAGCAGGTCATTATATTCACTTTAGATACGTCTTTCGAACAGAATAAGGCGTTGAGAATCCACAGAAGAAAGGCCTGATCTAAACCCGCCAATCTCCGAAGTAGCTTCTTCTTCCGATTGCGGATTTTACGAATATCAGCCTGGCAATGTTGGATAGAAAGGGACCTCAGGTGATCCAGCTGAGATGAAAAAGGACCAGATTGGTCCGACCATGAGTCTGCCATAAACTGATGTTACCTTGGATGATGAGACTAGATTGCCTCCCAACGGAAAGGCCTTAGAGACGTATATAGAGCAAACTCACCACAGTGGAGGAGGAGTGATGCATGGTCTGAGCCAACCCGCGGTAGGACACGGATGTGACTATTAGGAAAGAAGTCAATCCAAGAAAGCGATGCAAGCCCCCTTTCAAGACGTTTCTTTATGAACAGGGCATTAAGGGCTTGTCGATACCAAGTGAAATGGGATCCTTCTGTGCGGATAGGAAATAAACAGCACTCAGTAATGCAAACACGAAAGAGATCAGCCCTAGGCTGAATGAAGGCTCCATCCAGAACTTCTGAATAGACCAACACTTCATTCCAATCTTCCATCAAAATCTAAGGAACATTAATACGAGCAGCTAAATCTTTAAGATATTCCCAATTAGCTTGACGCCGTTGGAAATTAGGGAATGTGTAAACAGCTGTGCAAAGCCAAAGAGAAGAAACAACCTGGATAGACACCGTCACAAAACGATTAGCAAGATCGAACACACCAAATTCAATAGACAAGCCAGAGTGCCCTAAGAGGCAAATTCCACCCGAGCGGCCAACCGCCTTCTAAATACACACCGGAACATAACCAAGACGAATGATAAAGTTGTGCACCCTATCAAAGGGCATCCGAGGCTCCAAAATGATAGCAAGAGATGGCCGATGTCGCCAGACATAGTCAGAAAACATACGTTGAGTGTCAGAACTCAAGAATCCCCTTACATTCTAAGAAAAGATAGTGAAATCTTGAAATTCAGACATAATAATAAATAAGGGGGAAACTGACCACCAACCCTGGCGAGAAAACCATCCAATTAGGACTAAACAGCAAGATCAACTTGCTCATTCCGATTAACCCGATGAGTCTCCGCGCCAGCCGATTTGCTAGGTACAGAAGAGACTTCCGAGATATCCATAGCAGATCTTCTCCGATGTTCGCTGGACGCAAACCCGGAGGTTCCAGGTGGACGGTGCACCGGCCACATCTCCACGAGGGTGCCAGAACTTGCTGAAAGTGGAGATAGCAAGATGTTGGTCGACCCTCACCCTTTCATTCACTAAAAATGATTTTCTGACCCGAGCTATACTACCATTAGTTGGCCCAGCATGGAAGACCAAACCTGAGGCCCAGCAGAATTATGTAACTGTGTCCATTGATCCACCACCCTTGCATCTAGTTGGCCCAAAAAATTGGCCCCATCACCAGATTTTTTGGACGCATTGTAACACCCCAGATTTTTATCAACGTTCAAGGGAATAAAATTTATTCCGATCAATTTCGAAATATATCCGAGAAGAAGAAAATAATTTACCGCAATAAATTATTGCTCGGAAATGAAACGCCGATAGATTTAAATTCAAAATGGAATAAAAGAGGGAAAGGAAGCCCGAAGACATTCCATGAATTGAGTAAAAATAATTGGAGTTAAGTTCATGAAGGAAAAGAATTTTAATTCCAAGAACCCGTGAAGTCGAAAGAAATTTAATGATACAAGTTATTACACGGGAATCAAAAGACGATGAATTGAAAGCCGACGAAACCGAGACCGACGGACTCAAGATTTTAACATGAGATAAACTTAAAATAAGAATTCATGACCCGAGAATGACCCGAAAAATCAAGCCCGAAACCGTAGGAGGATAGAAGTCCGAAAGAGAGGAGGAAAAGCACGACGGATCGCACGACCCCGCCCGGACCGAAGTCCAGGCGAGAGTGGCGCGCACCCGGCGCGGGGTTTAGCCAAACAGCGCGCCAACCCCGCGCCATTGCCGCGGCGACGTTTGTCGCGTTTTGGGTGGCGCGCACCCGGCGCGGCCTTTGGCCGATTCGCGCGCCAACCCCGCGCCAAGGTCCTGACAGCAGCCATTGTCGCGTTTTGGCGACTTTCTTGCCATATTCCTCGACCCCAACGCGAGAATCTTGCTTGATCACGGGGGAGGCATCTTTTGGACGTCATTAGTTGTCCATAACACTCTATTTTCAGTCATCAAACACCCCAAGTTCCTCCAAAACTCTCCCAAGACCCTCCCTAAGCCAAACACCTTCCGGCGAACTTCCGGCGAACTTTCCGGCAACCAAATCCTACCAAGGTAGTGTGGAGATCAAGGATTTGCAGACATTGGATTGTTGGTAAGGTGTCAATCAAGTTTCCTTATTGCTCTAAGATCATAATCAACCTTCTAACTTACGGATCTTTACTTGTAAAACACGTTCGTAGCCAAAGGAGAAGAAGAACGTGTTGCGTAGATCCGTTCGTGGCGATTTTGGACAAATCGATCAACCTTAGAACGTTCAAGGAACTCACTCACAGTAAGTTAATAACTTACATATCAATATGGGTGGTTTAAAGACATCCGAAACATTGGATCTTAAACGAAACGTTAAAATCAAACCTAAAAACCCCAATCTACGTATTTTCTGAAATCCGAGCAAAACTCTTACTTCGAGCGTTCAAACCTGAAAACTCAAAACTAAGATTTTGATCCTAAGATCTTAAGCTATATTGTGTAAAAATTTCAGAATTTTTCATTAAGTTTTGATACCCCAAATCAAGTCGGACATATTCTGCGTTTTAAGAACTTTAAAAAATTAACCGATTTCAAAACCGAACTTGATGAACTTATTTCTATCATTTCTAGTACGAACCAATCTTCATGATCTAAACAAAAGTTGTAGATCTATGAGTCTTGAATACCTCTGTAAAATTTCATGCATTTTCATCAAGTTTTGAAACCCCAAATCGAATCGGACATATTCTGCGTTTTAAAGAATTTTCAAAGGTTGACAGTTTTCTTAACCGAACTTGATGAGCATATTTCTATCATTTCTAGTCCGATCCAATCTTTGAGTTCTAAACAAAAGTTGCATATAATCATGTCTAGTATGTGCATATAAAATTTCAGAATTTTTGAAGCTCATTTGATATGTTAAAAAGTCAAATCTTTGAGATGTGTCAAACCTGAATCCTGACAGCATACTATTTGAGTAGAAAACTTGATTTTTGACATGCTTCCCATCGTTTTTACGAAAAACTCAAAACATGAAAGTTGTTCATTGGGATGTTTTTGAGCTACTGTGAAAATTTCAGATCAATCGCCTAAGAAATGGATTTTTAAACTGAAAAGGCGTAAACTGTGACATCGATCGGTTTTAACTTGTGAATTTTTGAAACTTTTAAACAACGATCGAAATCTCGTGATACGATAAAGCTATATTTTTGAAAATCCCGTTACACTAAAGTTGAAACAATATCGGTTACTTAAAATCAGGGGGTGAGTGCTCTGCAGGGTGCCCTCCTAATTGTTCATCTTGTGCCAAAACGGCAATGATTATCACGCGCGAAAGATCACCAAAACAGCATCTTATTATTTGGGCCTATCCTCTCGAGTGTATCCGTATGGGTTACTCGAGGCTCGACGGAGCGGTACTGGATATGGCATATTTGGTCACAAGAGACCAACTGCCTACCCTCTCGAGTGTATCCGTATGGGTTACTCGAGGCTCGACGGAGTGGTACTGGGTATGGCGTATCGGCTGCGGCCGCCGGATTACCGGCTAAAATGACATGTTACTTATGAAATTGGCTGAGGCCGCCGGATCACCGGCTAACTGTTACTATCGATATTGGCTGTTATTATTTTGGCCTATCCTCTCGAGTGTATCCGTATGGGTTACTCGAGGCTCGACGGAGCGGTACTGGATATGGCGTATTTGGTCACAAGAGACCAACTGCCTACCCTCTCGAGTGTATCCGTATGGGTTACTCGAGGCTCGACGGAGTGGTACTGGGTATGGCGTATCGGCTGCGGCCGCCGGATCACCGGCTAAAATGACATGTTACTTATGAACTTGGCTGAGGCCGCCGGATCACCGGCTATCTATTGTTGAGATGATGGCGTAACGGGAAATATATTAAAAAGCTTAGATTTTATGAAATTGGCTGCGGCCGCCGGATTGCCGGCTAAATTTAAATATCGTTTTGATGGTGGCGTATCGGGGAGAATTTTAAAAGCTCAAATTTTTATTTACTTACTTACGGCATTAATCATGTTTTTAAATCATGTCTTAAATAATTGCCCATGCTTAAGTTTTAAATTATGAAATTTAAATGTGTCTTTAAAGTATGCATTATCTTCGCATTTTTTTTTAAATGTTTTTATGCATGGCAAAGAGTTTTATCTTAATTACTAAAAATCTAACCCCTTTATTGCTATGTAAGGATTGACTTACTCAGTATTTTATAATACTGATAAAAACCGTTGTTCATTTTTTTTCTGTTACAGAGTACGGAGCATGATCACTCATTGGGGGATCATTTTGGATACTTAATCATTTATTTTACATGACTTGCATGAACGGGTCTGTTTAACCCGTGGTTTGGCCATGTCGGCCCTATATTTCAATTTCCGCTGCATACACTTTACTTCCGCTGCGTACTTTATATATTCTCGCTGCAACTCTGATGTAGTATTTTTAATTATCTATGAATGGGCTACTTGAATATTTTAAAATTCTGAAAAACCATAGCCTTGCATCTCTTTAGTGAGCTCGGAGAAGCCGTGTCTTGCTAGGGAGGTGTGGCGGTGACATCCCGGCCTGGGTTACCAAATCCGGGGTGTTACAATGTGGTATCAGAGCCCGGTTTATTTTAAAACTACTATTTTAAAGAGCCCGGAATATTTTTAAACTATTATTTTCAAGTATTATTATTTTTAAAGTTATCATTTCTAAACTAGTAATATATTTTAAAGATCCCAATTATTATTTTGAAGTTAAAGCCCAAATTTTTAGCCAAAATTTTTAGAAGCCAAGAAATTATTTTGGCCCAATAACCTTGTTTTTATTAAAAGCCCAAATAATTTATTTCTTTCGGCCCAATATAGCGGCCCAAACCTTTTATCCTTATTTTAGTCTATCCATGGAATAAATTTACTTTTAAAACCCATGGATAAATAAATGTACGCATAAAAATTTTTTTCGGGGGGGATCATCACTGCATGTGCATATTGCATTTCTATACCTTAGAGAACCTAGAAGCGTTATGTTGTAACCTAGATCTTTTTCTTGCGCTAGATGGCTAACCAAGACATGATGAACTTAATGATCAAAATGATGAACGCTCACTTTGATTCCCAACAAAACATACAACAAATGGAACATCGTATGGCCCAATTGGAGGCAAATCTGCACCATATGGGAAACTTAAGAGAGGCGGACCACCACCGCATAAACCAACTCGAAGACCAAATCCAAAACCTCACTACAAAAAAAAAAAAAAAAAAAATCTATTTCTAAAGGAACTCGTTGATGCTCATGGGGAGGACTTGAACCACATTTTCCTTAAAAATCTAAAATCACTTGTTCTTGCAACAGATGGCGCCTCGAGGACGACCAAGGAAATTCCCTGCCACCCCCAACACCCACGGCACGCCGGGACAACCCAATGAGCAGGCACCTAACGCGGAGGTGCCAAACCCGGCAGGACCAATGCCCAACCCTACGGAAGGGCGACTGAAAAATGTGGAGGAATTACTAGTCGCACTAGGTAATGCTTACGTTAACCAGGGTGGAGCTGCCGCGGCGCCACCACCGGAAGCGAGGATCAACTACTTGG
Organism: Hygrophila difformis; assembly: GCA_030278955.1. Taxonomy (NCBI): domain Eukaryota; kingdom Viridiplantae; phylum Streptophyta; class Magnoliopsida; order Lamiales; family Acanthaceae; genus Hygrophila; species Hygrophila difformis. The sequence goes on from JAOANR010000011.1 coordinate 9,643,317, forward strand.
CTGCGGTGAACCCCTACCGACCTTCTCATTACGTCGGGGAGGAAGACCCCGCTAAGTTGGAAGAATGGTTGAGAACCTTCGACAAATTACTAAAGGCGGTGAGATGCCCGGAGGGGGAGAAGGTCCATGTGGCCTCGTACTATCTGGGTGGCGAGGCCGACGACTGGTGGCAGGCTACCCAAGGGAAGCTGGCAGAGGATGACGAACCTTACTCGTGGAACGAGTTCATGGAGTTACTCCGGGAGCGCTTCTACCCGATGAGTACTAAGGCAGCACTGTACGAGGAGTTCTCATCCCTGAAGCAGGGAGAGAAATCTGTTCAAGAATACTATGCACGGTTTAAGGAATTGGTGAGATTTGCGCCCAGGATGGTACCTACTGACGGGGAGAAGGCGCAAAAGTTCGAAATGGGATTGAACTTGTCGATTCGAGAGGTGATTACTGGAGTTTATTACCCGGACTTGCAATCTGTCTACGATCGGGCAGTAGCAGTAGCACGAGTGCAACAGCTAAAGAGGAAGGCTACTGGGGAATCTAGCCGAGGGGCGCAAGGCCCAGACAAAAGGAACAGCGATAACCGGGCGAGCAACACTATTGGCGGGAACAACTTTCGGCGAGGGCCGAACGGGAATGCTCAAAACAACTATGGTCGGAATGTCAACCAAGGAGGACGAATGCCGCCGTGCCCAAGGTGTGGCAGGCCGCACCTGGTGAGGAAATGTCCTCAGATGGGCGAGTGCTTCCGGTGCGGCCGAATTGGCCATCGGAGGGAGGAATGTCGAACCCGACTCGAGAACATCGCAAAAAGAGAAGACTTGGTCATTGGACCTAACAAGCCGTTCAACCAGGGGGGTAGGAATGGCAACAATCAAGGATATCGGCCTCTCCCAAATCCGAACCAGCAGCAAAACGCGAACCCAAATCAAAACCAACCAGCCAATCAAGGGAGGCCGATGGGGAGGTTGAACGTAATCAACCAGGCTGACATACCCGAGCATGGTGACGTGATGACAGGTACTTTCCATGTCCTAAGTACTCCACTTAGAGTCTTATTTGATTCCGGAGCCAGTTGTTCGATTTTATCTTCGAGAGTCGTAACCGAACTAGATCTACCTAAGTGCGAGATGATTAGCTTAAGCATCCAACTGCCCTCTGGAGAAGTAATAACCTGCTCTAAACGCTACAATGGAATACCCATAGTGATAAAGAACGTAGAGTTTTTCGCAAACTTGGTAGAGATCAACGTCAGAGACTTTGACGTCATACTAGGAATGGATTGGCTAACCCGGTATAAGGCCGTGATCGAGTGTCAAAAGCAAAAGATCACGTTGTCAAAAAGTAGGGGAAAAAGAGTCATCTTCTACTCTCAACCCCCTAAGAAATCTAACAAGATAGTCAACGTCCGAGAGTTAGGTAGCCTAATGCGTAAGGGCCACACGCTATACGCATGCTACGTTCACAACCTCGAGTCTGAAGGAGTAAAGATAGACAACATTCCGGTGGTGAGGGAATACCCGGATGTGTTTCCAGACGACGTTCCTGGCATGCCCCCTGAGAGGGATCTCGAGTTCACCATAGATCTCATCCCGGGAACGGAACCGGTATCAAAGGCTCCTTACCGCATGGCACCGCCGGAGATGAAGGAACTAAAGGAACAGCTCGAAGAATTGCTGGAAAAGGGATATATTCGACCGAGTACGTCTCCATGGGGAGCACCGGTCTTGTTCGTCAAAAAGAAGGATGGGAGTCTGAGACTGTGTATCGACTATAGAGGACTTAATCAAGTCACTATCAAGAACAAGTACCCGTTGCCCAGAATCGAGGATCTATTTGACCAGCTGAAGGGAGCTACTGTGTTCTCCAAGATCGACCTGCGTTCGGGATATCATCAGATGCGAATTGCTGAGAAGGACATCCCGAAGACAGCGTTCAGGACTCGCTATGGGCACTACGAATTCACAGTACTGTCATTCGGATTGACGAACGCCCCGGCGATGTTCATGAACCTCATGAACAATGTGTTCCGAGGACTATTAGATAAATGCGTTGTGGTATTCATAGACGACATCTTGGTCTACTCAAGGGACGAGAAGGAACATTCCGAGCACTTGCATAAAGTGCTGAGGATCCTCCGAGAAAATCAGCTATATGGGAAGTTGTCCAAATGCGACTTCTGGCTGAGGGAAGTAACATTCCTTGGGCATATCGTATCCGCCAGCGGAGTGGCGGTGGACCCAGCAAAGATCTCGGCTGTAACCGAGTGGGTACCACCGAAGAGCCCAACGGAGATAAGAAGTTTTCTCGGACTGGCGGGCTACTACAGGCGGTTTGTACCAGACTTCTCCAAAATCGCCCGCCCATTGACGCAACTGCTGAAGAAGGGGGTGAAGTATGACTGGACGGGCGAGTGCGAAGCCGCGTTCCAGGAATTGAAGAAACAACTTACCACGGCGCCGGTGTTGGCACTACCATCAGAGCATGGAGACTTCGAGGTGTATAGCGACGCCTCGAGAGAAGGACTGGGATGCGTACTGATGCAGGATCAAAAGGTCATAGCGTACGCATCACGACAACTGAAACCGCACGAGCAAAACTACCCGACGCACGACCTGGAACTGGCCGCGGTCGTGTTTGCCCTGAAAATCTGGAGACACTATCTCTATGGGCGGAAGTGTCGGATGTTCACCGACCATAAGAGCCTCAAGTACATATTCACGCAAAGAGAACTGAACTTGAGGCAGAGGAGATGGTTGGAACTGATCAAAGATTACGACCTAGAGGTTGCATATCACGAGGGCAAGGCCAACGTCGTGGCCGACGCCTTGAGTCGAAAGGCACAACACGTCACGAACTCACTGGTGATACCGGCCGAGTTGTACAGAGATTTGGCGAAATTAAGCCTAGAACTGGTGCATCCCGGTACGGTTACCGAGGTCGTCAACGCAATGGTAGTAAGCCCTACCATATACGAAGAAATACGACTCGCCCAGTCGAGCGACGAACAGATGAAGGAAATAAGGAGAAGCATTGCCGAAGGAAAGGCAGTAGATTTCCAGATTCATGAGGACGGGAGCATCCGCTTCAGGGGAAGATGGTGTATACCGCGGGAATCCATAGATCTAAAGAAGAAGGTGATGGAGGAAGGACATAGCACCCCCTACTCGGTCCACCCCGGAGGAGATAAGCTATACAAGGACTTGAAGAAAAATTATTGGTGGCCGAACATGAAAAGAGAGGTGGCCGAATTCGTGGCAAGGTGCCTTACCTGCCAGAAGATCAAGGCAGTACGGCAAAAGCCCTTAGGATTAATGCAACCATTAGAGATCCCAAGCTGGAAGTGGGATAGTATCTCTATGGATTTCGTTTCAGGGTTACCACGTTCGCCAAAAGGAATGAATAAGATCTGGGTGATCGTGGATAGGTTAACGAAGGCCGCCATCTTCATCCCGATGAAGGACACTTGGACAATGGACCAACTAGCAAGAGCGTACGTAGACAATGTGGTGCGCCGGCACGGGGTGCCGCATGATATCATCTCGGACAGGGATAGCAGATTCGTCTCCCAGTTTTGGACCAAGCTGCAAGCAGCTCTGGGGACACAGATAAAGATGAGTACGGCGTTCCACCCTAAGACTGATGGACAGACGGAGCGAACTATACAGACACTGGAGGATATGTTGAGGGCTTGTGTGTTGGAATTCAAGGGAAGTTGGGAGCACCATTTACCATTGATCGAGTTCTCCTATAACAACAGTTACCATGCGAGCATCGGCATGGCGCCCTTCGAGGCACTATATGGACAAAGATGCCGGAGCCCATTGAGTTGGGAAGAGAACGATCGAGTAATAACAGTAGGACCACAACTGGTGGAGGACATGGCTCAGCAAGTTAAGGTTATCCAAGGGAAGATGAGAGCCGCTCAGGACCGGCAAAAGAGTTATGCGAACGTGAGACGGCAGGACTTGGAATTTCAAGTCGGTGACAAGGTCATGCTGAAGGTCTCACCGATAAAAGGCGTAATGCGCTTTGGCAAGCGAGGGAAACTGAGCCCACGATACATAGGGCCGTATGAGATCCTCGAGAGAGTGGGGAATCTAGCGTACCGGCTAGCACTGCCGCCTCAACTAGCACGCGTCCACGACGTGTTTCACGTCTCCCAACTAAGGAAGTATGTGCCCGACGCATCGCATGTACTCCAACCGGACGTAATCGAACTGGATGATGACTTAACCTATGAAGAAACCCCGGTGAAAATACTCGACCACAAGGAGAGGGTGACAAGGAATAAAACTGTAAGAATGGTCAAGGTCTTGTGGTCCAACCACGAAATGGAGACGGCAACCTGGGAATTGGAAGCCAACATGCGACAACGTTACCCTACCCTCTTCCAAAACGACCGGACCACAGTTATGGGAACATAACTGTATTCTTAAGGGGGGGAGGCTGTAACACCCAAGGAAAACCAAATTCAAATTGTTTTGAACTACGTAATGACTTGATCCCTTCACAGGGTACGTAGGCAACTTGGAAATTTCAATTCTGGGTTCAGTCAAACAAAAAAAAAAAAAAAAAACCAAACAATAATCAAACAATAATCAAACAACAAACGATGATCAACAATCGAACAATAATTCAATAACACAATATCGCAAATAGTAAACAAAAAGGACCATAACTCTTCGCGCGAGAAAAGCCGAAGCACAACTTCGAGGACGAAGTTGATTCTTAAGGGGGGGAGGATGTAACACCCCAGATTTTTATCAACGTTCAAGGGAATAAAATTTATTCCGATCAATGTCGAAATATATCCGAGAAGAAGAAAATAATTTACCGCAATAAATTATTGCTCGGAAATGAAACGCCGATAGATTTAAATTCAAAATGGAATAAAAGAGGGAAAGGAAGCCCGAAGACATTCCATGAATTGAGTAAAAATAATTGGAGTTAAGTTCATGAAGGAAAAGAATTTTAATTCCAAGAACCCGTGAAGTCGAAAGAAATTTAATGATACAAGTTATTACACGGGAATCAAAAGACGATGAATTGAAAGCCGACGAAACCGAGACCGACGGACTCAAGATTTTAACATGAGATAAACTTAAAATAAGAATTCATGACCCGAGAATGACCCGAAAAATCAAGCCCGAAACCGTAGGAGGATAGAAGTCCGAAAGAGAGGAGGAAAAGCACGACGGATCGCACGACCCCGCCCGGACCGAAGTCCAGGCGAGAGTGGCGCGCACCCGGCGCGGGGTTTAGCCAAACAGCGCGCCAACCCCGCGCCATTGCCGCGGCGACGTTTGTCGCGTTTTGGGTGGCGCGCACCCGGCGCGGCCTTTGGCCGATTCGCGCGCCAACCCCGCGCCAAGGTCCTGACAGCAGCCATTGTCGCGTTTTGGCGACTTTCTTGCCATATTCCTTGACCCCAACGCGAGAATCTTGCTTGATCACGGGGGAGGCATCTTTTGGACGTCATTAGTTGTCCATAACACTCCATTTTCAGTCATCAAACACCCCAAGTTCCTCCAAAACTCTCCCAAGACCCTCCCTAAGCCAAACACCTTCCGGCGAACTTCCGGCGAACTTTCCGGCAACCAAATCCTACCAAGGTAGTGTGGAGATCAAGGATTTGCAGACATTGGATTGTTGGTAAGGTGTCAATCAAGTTTCCTTATTGCTCTAAGATCATAATCAACCTTCTAACTTACGGATCTTTACTTGTAAAACACGTTCGTAGCCAAAGGAGAAGAAGAACGTGTTGCGTAGATCCGTTCGTGGCGATTTTGGACAAATCGATCAACCTTAGAACGTTCAAGGAACTCACTCACTGTAAGTTAATAACTTACATATCAATATGGGTGGTTTAAAGACATCCGAAACATTGGATCTTAAACGAAACGTTAAAATCAAACCTAAAAACCCCAATCTACGTATTTTCTGAAATCCGAGCAAAACTCTTACTTCGAGCGTTCAAACCTGAAAACTCAAAACTAAGATTTTGATCCTAAGATCTTAAGCTATATTGTGTAAAAATTTCAGAATTTTTCATTAAGTTTTGATACCCCAAATCAAGTCGGACATATTCTGCGTTTTAAGAACTTTAAAAAATTAACCGATTTCAAAACCGAACTTGATGAACTTATTTCTATCATTTCTAGTACGAACCAATCTTCATGATCTAAACAAAAGTTGTAGATCTATGAGTCTTGAATACCTCTGTAAAATTTCATGCATTTTCATCAAGTTTTGAAACCCCAAATCGAATCGGACATATTCTGCGTTTTAAAGAATTTTCAAAGGTTGACAGTTTTCTTAACCGAACTTGATGAGCATATTTCTATCATTTCTAGTCCGATCCAATCTTTGAGTTCTAAACAAAAGTTGCATATAATCATGTCTAGTATGTGCATATAAAATTTCAGAATTTTTGAAGCTCATTTGATATGTTAAAAAGTCAAATCTTTGAGATGTGTCAAACCTGAATCCTGACAGCATACTATTTGAGTAGAAAACTTGATTTTTGACATGCTTCCCATCGTTTTTACGAAAAACTCAAAACATGAAAGTTGTTCATTGGGATGTTTTTGAGCTACTGTGAAAATTTCAGATCAATCGCCTAAGAAATGGATTTTTAAACTGAAAAGGCGTAAACTGTGACATCGATCGGTTTTAACTTGTGAATTTTTGAAACTTTTAAACAACGATCGAAATCTCGTGATACGATAAAGCTATATTTTTGAAAATCCCGTTACACTAAAGTTGAAACAATATCGGTTACTTAAAATCAGGGGGTGAGTGCTCTGCAGGGTGCCCTCCTAATTGTTCATCTTGTGCCAAAACGGCAATGATTATCACGCGCGAAAGATCACCAAAACAGCATCTTATTATTTGGGCCTATCCTCTCGAGTGTATCCGTATGGGTTACTCGAGGCTCGACGGAGCGGTACTGGATATGGCATATTTGGTCACAAGAGACCAACTGCCTACCCTCTCGAGTGTATCCGTATGGGTTACTCGAGGCTCGACGGAGTGGTACTGGGTATGGCGTATCGGCTGCGGCCGCCGGATTACCGGCTAAAATGACATGTTACTTATGAAATTGGCTGAGGCCGCCGGATCACCGGCTAACTGTTACTATCGATATTGGCTGTTATTATTTTGGCCTATCCTCTCGAGTGTATCCGTATGGGTTACTCGAGGCTCGACGGAGCGGTACTGGATATGGCGTATTTGGTCACAAGAGACCAACTGCCTACCCTCTCGAGTGTATCCGTATGGGTTACTCGAGGCTCGACGGAGTGGTACTGGGTATGGCGTATCGGCTGCGGCCGCCGGATCACCGGCTAAAATGACATGTTACTTATGAACTTGGCTGAGGCCGCCGGATCACCGGCTATCTATTGTTGAGATGATGGCGTAACGGGAAATATATTAAAAAGCTTAGATTTTATGAAATTGGCTGCGGCCGCCGGATTGCCGGCTAAATTTAAATATCGTTTTGATGGTGGCGTATCGGGGAGAATTTTAAAAGCTCAAATTTTTATTTACTTACTTACGGCATTAATCATGTTTTTAAATCATGTCTTAAATAATTGCCCATGCTTAAGTTTTAAATTATGAAATTTAAATGTGTCTTTAAAGTATGCATTATCTTCGCATTTTTTTTTTAAATGTTTTTATGCATGGCAAAGAGTTTTATCTTAATTACTAAAAATCTAACCCCTTTATTGCTATGTAAGGATTGACTTACTCAGTATTTTATAATACTGATAAAAACCGTTGTTCATTTTTTTTTCTGTTACAGAGTACGGAGCATGATCACTCATTGGGGGATCATTTTGGATACTTAATCATTTATTTTACATGACTTGCATGAACGGGTCTGTTTAACCCGTGGTTTGGCCATGTCGGCCCTATATTTCAATTTCCGCTGCATACACTTTACTTCCGCTGCGTACTTTATATATTCTCGCTGCAACTCTGATGTAGTATTTTTAATTATCTATGAATGGGCTACTTGAATATTTTAAAATTCTGAAAAACCATAGCCTTGCATCTCTTTAGTGAGCTCGGAGAAGCCGTGTCTTGCTAGGGAGGTGTGGCGGTGACATCCCGGCCTGGGTTACCAAATCCGGGGTGTTACACGCATCTTGGCAACCTTTTTTCCCGTGTTTCCTACGTTGGACAACCATCCAACCACCAACATAGTTCTCCTCATCCCCCACGTTCACTGAATTTGAGGGGCCATGATCACACGACTCAACTGCCGCCAAAGAACCCGAAGACACGTCCTAATCAATAGTCGGTTCCTTTTCCTTGCCGGCGGCAAGGGCAATGGTCGTCTATTTCACCGACGCCTTTAACCTAATAGAGGAAGAAGCATGTTGGGCACTCAGAGAAGCCTGGGACGAAGATATAGTCGGACAAGACTCCTTGAGATGACCATATTTAGCACACTGCATGCAGAGTAGATCGAGGTTTTCATAGGCCACTTAAACCACCTCCCCTCCCACGTCCATGGTACCAACGGGGGATTATCAAGATTAACCTCAACACGGACTAGTGAACCCCTAACCCAATTAACCTAATTAGATCGAGTTCCCATTTTATTTTAAAGAACCACAACGACTAGTGAGTCAAATTGAGTCTAATTATATAAAATACTCCCTCATATTGTATTATTTCTATACAATGATTCTTTTAGAGACGTGATTGTCATTTCTCAGAGATATTTTTCTCAAGATACTGTGCAGACATCTTAGAAAGCTGTAAGTGCGATAAAAGCGTATATGAAAGTAATGGCAAACGGATTAATACCCATGACGCATTATTCATTTTTTTTTCATAACATGGACATCACTTAAGTAGCATACACATCACATAAACCTTGACTCCCATCATTTAGAAAGCTGCAAGTGCGATAAAAGCGTATATGAAAGTAATGGCAAACGGATTAATACCCATGACGCATTATTCATTTTTTTTTCATAACATGAACATCACTTAAGTAGCATACACATCACATAAACCTTGACTCCCATCACATACAACTCCACTGAACACACATTGTCCTTTTTTCCCAACATCACATATATGCGCCGCAGAAATTATTTATCTATACGCAAACCTACATTTCAATATATTTGAAGGATTCGTATCTTCCACATCACAAAAATTATTTATATGTGTGTAAACATTACTCATTTTAGATACATCATTTCTTGTGATTGGGACATCGTGGCTGTGACTTGGACATCATGGCTACATGCACTAACCATCTACACCTAAGCCACTTCCATTTTTCTTTCTTATAATTTTTACTTTTCTGAAAATGTGATACTACTATATAACATTCTCATTTGGTCATCGCGACAACCTGACATTTTTCCAACAATACTGAATAGCCCATAGGCTTATTTGGAATTGGGCCTCATTTCTTTCTTTTTCTTTTCGAATAAGGAGTTTTTTTTTTATTTTTTTTTACTGAACAACCTATTCAGATTAGGAAAAGTGTGGTGGGTGCCAATGCTACACAAATTATAAAGGGAATAAAAGGGAGTAATACGAGGCCGGTGGGGAATCGAACCTCCAATATTCCGTTGGAAGTCAGGGGACTTAACCACTTCGGCTAAGTTTTCATCCCCTCAATTAAGAGTTTGACACATTTTAAATTATTTAAATTTAAATTAAATATCCAGAAACTGAAAAAGTATATTTCTGTTATCGCAGAAAATTTGATAACAACAAATAGTAAGCCTCTTGCAGGCTAAGACGATAGAATTTGAATAAAAACTCTTCCGTTGGATTGCGCCTTCAAAAAAGTTTAAGAACAATGAACAGGAAACCTTGCTCATTGTTGATTACAAGAACTAAACTTATCTACCAACTATGAACTACAGACTAAAAACTATGCTAAAACTAAGATAAAATAAAAGAGCAGATTTGCCGTGTGGTGTTGATTGTGCCGTCTCTGTTGAGTTGCTCAGTATTTATAGGCCATCTAGTAACCGCCCTTCGCGAACTGCCTTGGTAGTGCTTCTGGTAACCGCTTGACACTGTTGACGACTACTGATAATGGCCAAAATTGTCCATTATTTCCAATCCATTTACATGTCTAAGACGGACATTTTGATCGTATTCCCATCTTATTTTAATAAGAAAGCAGTTGAATTCGACAGATTAATGCGAGTTTGTAAGAATAATAAGCTGGAAATGAAAAACACAAAAATATGCAATTTTAATTGTACTTGTGTTAGAAAAATCCAAAAACATGAAAAAAGGAAAAATAAAAGAAAAATGAATGAAAAAGATGGGCAAAAGAATAAAATAACCCACAAAAATCAAAAAGATTGGAAAAAGAATAAAAATTCCACAAACTGAATTTTTTGGCTAAGTGTTGAAAATCAATTCGGTTTACATCAGTGCGGTTTATACCGCATTACCCATGCAAACCGAATCACTGAAGAAAAGAAAAATAGCCAAGTGTTGAGAGGAGATGCGAAATACCCAATGCGGTTTACTTAATTCGGTTTATACCGAATTGACTCCTAAACCGCATCAATTCAATAAAAGGACAAAACCCAGAGCAAAAAGAGAGATGCAATGCGGTATTACTCAATTTGGTTTATACCGAATTGACTATTAAACCGCATTGCATCAAAACAAGGAAGCCAAGCAGGAGTCAATGAGCAATGCGAAATAGCCAATTTGGTTTACACAATGCGAATTAAAATCGCATTGATGTTGAAGACCGCATCCCAGCCAAAAGACCAAGGAAGAGAGACCTCATGCAATTCGATATATCCAATGCAGTTTATGCCGAATTGCTTGAGGAGACCGAATTGATTTCAAAATGCATCCGGATGAAGCTGTGGAACACGTGAAAAATGCATGCTACTGTTAATGGGCCCTGATGGGCTTAGGGTTCTGAAAAAGAAGTATAAAAGCTGACCCTTACCAACACTTGAAGGAGACTCTTACACACTTTGACATTCAGCAAGGGGACAAAAGGAACAAGGAGCAGGAGGATCTTCACCCCTTAAGGGTTAGGTAGGTAGTTTAGTTAGTTTATTTTTCATGCATGTTAGCTTAGTCTTAGATGTTTTAATCTTAGTCTAGTTATAAACAACTTGTTACTACCATTTAGAGTAGCCATTTCCATATTTTAACATGTTTTTTAGTTAGAATGAACCCTACCATCAATCTAATGAGTGGTTTGGGTTATTTATTATGCTTTCAAGTGTTAATACAAGGAAAAATTCCAGAAATGGGTTTTGTTTCATGTGTTTTACACTCTTTAAATGTTTTCCTTAGTAATAAATATGTTAGAATGTTTGTTTGTTTCAACTAGGTTTCATTTAATGTTTTCCTAGTTGACTTACATTCTCAATAAATGCATGTTTAGTGGGTTTGTAGTTTGTTTTATGCCTTAGAGTTTCAAATAAGTGTTTTTAGGTTTTAGATAATTTAAGGGTTTGTTATAAATAGGTTTTTATGCTTTATTTTACTCTTCTTGTTCTAGATCTTTTATTGCTTCCTTAGATAATGTTGGTGTTCTTATCTTTATGCATGTAGTTCTTAGATTTTTAGACTGTTTTAGGTAGATTAATTCTTGAATTTCTTGTTTGTAGTTTTAGGGTTTAATTCATGCCATTATCCATTGAACATGTATATTTCTTGATAACCACAAAATATTCACAAGTATGACTGCGAGATGACACTGATGTGAAATGAGTGATGGGGTCAATCCCATCTATCATAAACCGCATCAGCTTAGAAACCGCATGAGTATTTGTGAACAAAAATATGACTTATGCGAAAATTGCATATAATTCGGTTTAGGCAATGCGGTTTATACCGCATTGCCCATGTAAACCGCCTTGCATGATAAAAAAATGGTGTTTTTGTTGTTTGTTTCTGTCTTAATGCGGTTTCCAGTAATTTGGTTTATGCAATGCGGTTTATACCGCATTGCCCATGTAAACCGAATTGCCTCCTGAAACCGCATTGTATGCATACCCATCCCCTCATGCCTTAGTTTATTTTTCTTGTCAAACCAATGCGGTTTTATGCCAATTCGGTTTATACCGAATTACCTCGGCAAACCGCATTACTCTCCTTTTTTAAGCAACTGCCTTAGCCAAAATTGAGTGAGGAAATAATCTTATCAAATCGGTTTGTCCAATGCGGTTTATACCGCATTGATTTGACAAACCGCATTAGATGATGTTATTCGCATCCTTGCAATGACTGATTGGGTAAGGAAATACTTCATTTCTCATGCATACTCAATGCGTTTTAAGGGATGCGGTATATAACGCATCCAATGTATTAAACCGCATTGATCTCCTATTATTTTAAAACTCCAAAAATATTTTATTTTCTTGAGTTGTGTAAGTTGCATGGGTGTATTGGGCTTAGGCCCATTACATCTAATTTTATTAATTACACATCTCAAACCATTATTGTCTAAATTATTGTGTGATTAACACTCACATAATACCAAAAATATTCTTTTAATTTTATCTTTTCTTATAATTGTGTGTATGAATGAGTAATAAGGAATATCACAGATCAATGTTGGCAAAAAGATCCCTTCAGGGATAATGATTAGCTCATCTTCTGTGTATTACTTATATGCTCGTTATTTTGCATGATTTAATTGGAGATTGGTGGAAGCTAGCGCAAAAAGGTCTCTTCACGGGAATAACGATTAGCCACTCAGCCAATTCCCAGTTAAATACAGTTTTCTTTTCTTTATCTTAATTTCAAACCTGAATTTCAAGCTATGGTAATTAGACAGTGTCGATCAACACTGTTATAATAATACTGTAGTAAGGAAACATGTGGGTTTTTCCTCATTCATGGATAGTAGGACTGTCGATAATAGCGATCACTGTTATTAAAGGTTCCTTACTGTCTAAAAATCATACCATCTTGAATAATTGGGAACTAGGTAGCAGATGTTTGCAGTCCAGATCACCCCAGTTGTTTCTTGCACTCTTTTTAGCCAAATTCTTCTTATCTCAAGGCTAATCCATCTTTGTGTATCAAATTCTGTCTAATCCCACCATATATTTTGGGGTATTTTATTTTAGTTCTCATATACATGTATGCATGACATTATTATGTAGCTATTGTGGTCATATTATTTTGGGATCCTTCCCTTGGACATAGAAGTCTTGATTTAAATCAGATGTTGCACAATAAATTTCCACAAAAATCACTTTATAAAATCCGGATCTGAGTAAGGGATAATTTCACAGTTATGACTAACTCATCTTCTACTGGGGGTTGATTTTGAGAACTTAGAAACAGAGTCAGCGATTAGATCTCACCTAGACTGAAAGGATCTGTGTTTTAATTGAGAGTCTAGTACTTGTGTATGGAATGATTTTCAAATATCAATTGTTTTCTCAAAATTGTTGTGTGTTGGAAATCTTATATTAGATATTGCATCAAATCAGTGTCCACTTGGATTCAGATGAGATGGAGTAGATAATACTAGAGGAACAACATATAGGCCTTGGTTAATTTCTGAGATAGGGTTGAGTATTCTTTCAACTACTATCTTCTCCCACCAAGGCCTAGAATTGAGTCTTGAGTGAGTACATCCGGAATGGATCTTCACGGGTCTGTTCCATTCAGTTTGTATTTCATAACTAACCAGATGTTATAAGCCCGGTGGCTTACTGATATTTGGGAAGTTCTAAATCTGCATCTGGTCACCAAGACCAGGGGCTCTTTTATACTAACGGAATGAGATAACTTTTTAAAGCTCCCGAGTGATAGGTTTTTAAATGCTTTCTTTACCGCTTTCTTTTAAATGCTTTATAGAGGACACTCGGGAGAATTAGCGGTTGGCCGCCGTATATAAGGTTTAAGAGTTATGGATTAGTTCGAGGTTTAATTTGGACTTTGGGTGTGACAAGGGAGAATGATAGGAGTACTTAGCATATCAACTAATGATATGTTAGGTGTTGCTTATCCACCATGGAGAAATAACATACCTCGGCAGGGGCAGTTATTAATCTGTGGTATCTTAGATGTTGAGGTCTCAAGAGCATCTAAATTCTGACTGTAATTACCTGTCTGTTAAAGGGAACATAATTTAGAAAGCATGAGAGTTAGCTAACTGATAGATTATCCCAAACAAAGATCTGTGTAATTAAAAATGGAAGTTTAATTATTGTTTCATTTAAAGTCTTGTCCAATCTTTAATATTTTCTCCCTGTCCCTTCTGTCACATTTTAAATCTGCTTTATAGATAGTATAGCTTAAATTTTACATGCTTTCGTAGAATAGTTTTACCCACTTTCATAGAATAATTTTTATTGCTTTCTTAGAATAGATTTAATTGCTTTTTAGAATAATTTTACTATGCTTTGTAGTATAACTTTTATTGCTTTCATAATCTAGTTTAAATTATGTCAAGTAGTTGTTAGAACCAAACTCAAGCTTGAAACGAGTAACCGAGTGGAAAATCTTAGTAAACGACGTGGGCCCTGCTTCTATCGCACATCCTCTAGTGAACGATCCGGTCTTAATATAAATTACTGCAATTTTTGACACCGTGCGCTTTCGGGCCACAGTTTCCTACATGAGTATATAAAAACGTGACAACCTATAAATATATCCATAATCCCAACTCCATCTTCATAATTGGTTTCATTAAATAAAATTAAACCGGAATTATATTCTTTTCAGAAAATACTCCTATAGTGGAAAATTGTCAAAAGTTTCAACTACGATCGAGTGGTCTTAACCTTTTGTTCTGCTTCTCTTTATACGGGCAAGTAGGTCTAGTCGTCCTCCCTGGCTTGGCCGGCCAATAGGTGTAATTGGTCGCCTGTCCCTTCGTGCCTTTATGGACGATTGTGACCCGCGCGAAATTTTGAAATATGTTGCCAAAACGGCATGAGATATATGGCCTACACTCTCGTGAATATCCATATGGGTTTCCCGAGGCTCCGGAGTGGTACTGGGTATGGCAGATACGGCTGCGGTCGCCGGACTACCGGCTAAACTTGACGAGAATGCGATGCAATCGTGAAATACTTGAAATACTAAATCTTGGGTGTAATGGGGATAGTTAAAAATATTTTTCGTTGTCATTTAAATTGTTAAATGCTTTATTTAAATTAATTATGGCTTTTATTTAAATTATGCTAAATGTATTATCGATTAGTGCCATGAATTAATTATGCAAATTAGTTAGACAATTAAATTGAATTATCTATGGTTTATTATCATGCTTTTATTTAAATATTAATGAATGGCTTTGAAACCCCACGATCATGTATGTATTAACTTACTCAGCAAGTTGTGCTGACCAAACCATTTATTTCCTTTTTCTTTACAGAGTATGTGGAATGAGCATGAGCACTATATGCATGGGGGAAATATTTTGGAAACTTATTATTTTAAATTCTTGTATTAGACTATAGTATAAACGGGCCTGTTACTTTTATACAACATAAAACAAAACCTTGTGTTACTTTTAAGCCCAATCAAGCATTATGTACAAGCACATTCATAGTAGCTTGCCTAGACAGTATATTACGTTCTAATTTACACCGTTTGTAACAGAATGGCACCACGAGGTAGATCAAGAACCCAACCTGCTCCCCAAACTACTACTGAAGTGCCACCAAATGACATCGAACCTGCTCAACCTGTAGGTGAGCAACCCCAAGGTGCGCAGGACGCCCCCGCACCGAACAATGTGGGCGATCATTTTCGGACGATAGAGGAGGTCTTGATTGCGCTAGGGAACGCGCAAGTCAATCAAGGTCAAGCTGCGGCGGTACCTACGCCCCAAGCTCGTCCCAACTACCTGGCAATGGTGAATCCCTACCAGCCACCCCACTATGCTGGTGAGAATATCCAGCCAAACTGGAAGAATGGATCCGGACCTTTGACAAGCTGCTGGGCGCGGTCAAGTGTCCGGAAGGAGAGAGAGTGCACGTCGCTTCGTACTACTTGGGAGGCGAAGCGGAAGACTGGTGGCAGGCGACTCAAGCCAAACTGACTGAGGATGACAAGCCCTATTCTTGGGCGAAAATGATGGAACTACTCAGGGATAGATTCTATCCCCTGAGTACTAAAGCAGCAATGTACGAGGAATTCCTGTCGCTGAAGCAAGGAGGCCAGACCGTACAAGAGTACTACACTCGGTTCAAGGAGCTGGTGAGGTTCGCACCGAGACTAGTACCCACGGACGCGGAGAAAGCTAAAAAATTAGAGATGGGACTGAACCTGGCAGTACGCGAGGTGATCGCAGGGGTGCACTACCCTGATCTGCAAGCAGTGTACGATCGCGCTGTGGCAGTGGCGCGAGTACAGCAACTAAAAAGGAGAGTGAGTGGGGAGTCCAGCCGGGGTCCCGAAGACAAGAGGAACCAGGACGCAAGAGCCGAGAACAACACGGGAAGGAACGAACAGCGGAGAGGGTTGAATAGGCCACAACAAACCAATAATGGAAGGAGGTTTAACCAACAAGAACCGGTACCACCTTGCCCGAGGTGTGGGCGACCCCATATGGCGAGGGGATGCCCTCAGCAGGGCGCCTGCTTTCGGTGTGGTCGCATGGGCCACATACGTCGGGAGTGCCGAACAAGGATAGAAAACATAACGAAAAGGGAAGACTTGGTCACGGGGCAGGGACAGCCTCAAAATCAAAACGGACGGAACGACAACAACCAGGGGTATAGACCCCCTCAAAATCAATTTAGGCAGCCGAATCAGAATCAAAACCAACGTCCTCAACCACCTCAGAATCAAAATCAACAGTAAGATCAGCAGCCGAAACCGAACCAGCAAGGCAATCAAGGACGCCCTATGGGAAGACTTAACGTGGTTAACCAAGCGGACGTGCCTGCATAAGGAGAGCGATGGCTGGTACATTTCATGTCTTGAATACACCCCTTTGATTCTGGAGCTAGTTGCTCAATCATAGCATCAAGAATAGTGCCTGAGTTAGATCTACCTAAGTGCGAGATAATTAGCTTAGGAATTCAATTGCCTTCAGGAGAAGTAGTAGCTTGCTCTAAACGATATAACGAAATTCCTATAGTGATCAAGAACGTAGAATTCTTCGCAAACTTAGTAGAATTTAACTTAAGGGACTTTGACATTATATTCGGGATTGACTTGTTGTCCCAGTATAAAGCGGTGATCGAATGCCAGAAACAAAAGATCACCCTGTCGAAAAGTAGGGGAAAGAGGGTTATCTTTTACTCTCAGCCCCCTGAGAGAAGCAACAAAATCGTTAGTGCCCTCAAACTAAGTAACTTGATGCGTAAGGGGTATGAGCTATATGCGTGCTACGTGCAGAACCTTGAGGCGGAAGAGAACAAGGTTGACAGCATACCAGTGGTAAGAGAATACCCGGATGTGTTTCCTGAAGACATCCCGGGCATGCCACCTGAGCGAGATCTTGAATTCACGATAGATCTCATTCCGGGAACCGAGTTTGTCTCAAAAGCTCCGTACCGGATGGCACCACTGGAAATGAAGGAGTTAAAGGAACAACTCGAGGAGCTACTATAGAAAGGATACATAAGACCGAGTACTTCCCCGTTGGGAGCACCGGTTTTATTTGTTAAGAAGAAAGACGGAGGATTACGTCTTTGCATAGACTATCGGGGATTGAACCAAGTGACCATCAAGAATAAGTACCCTCTGCCGAGAATTGAGGATCTATTTGATCAACTGAAGGGAGCTTCAGTATTCTCGAAGATCGACTTGCGATCTGGGTATCGCCAGTTGAGAATCGCCGAGAAAGACATTCCCAAGACGGCGTTTCGAACTCGATATGGCCACTACGAGTTCACAGTGTTATCCTTTGGGTTAACAAATGCTCCAGCAATGTTCATGAACCTCATGAACAATGTATTTCGACAACTGTTAGATCGGTGCATAGTGGTGTTCATAGACGACATCCTGATCTACTCGAAAAGCGATGAGGAGCATGCCCAGCACTTGCACCAAGTGTTAGGGACCTTGCAAAAGAATCAGCTATATGGCAAGTTGTCCAAATGCAATTTTTGGTTGAAGGAGGTAGCATTTCTTGGACACATAGTATCCGCTGATGGAGTTTCAGTGGATCCGGCAAAAGTTTCTGTCGTAACAGAGTGGGCAGCGCCAAAGAGTCCAACTGAGATAAGGAGTTTCCTTGGATTAGCCGGGTACTATAGACGGTTCGTGAAGGATTTTTCGAAAATCGCTCGACCTTTGACCCAGCTACTGAATAAGGGAGTAAAATACGTGTGGACAGAGGCGTGTGAGACTGCTTTCAAGAGCTGAAGAAACGAATCACAACCACACCCGTATTGACGCTACCATCAGAGAATGGTGACTTCGAAGTTTACAGCGATGCTTCGAAGGAAGGTTTAGGTTGTATCTTGATGCAAGACTCGAGGGTCATTGCATATGCATCACGCCAACTGAAACCTCACGAGGAAAATTATCCGACACACGACCTGGAGTTGGCAGCGGTCGTTTTCGCTCTAAAGATATGGAGACATTATCTTTATGGGTGAAAGTGTCGAATGTTCACCGACCACAAGAGCTTGAAATATATATTCACTCAGAAGGAGTTGAATTTGAGACAGCGAAGGTTGTTGGAACTTATTAAAGATTATGATTTAGAGATATCCTACCATGAGGGGAAGGCAAAATATGGTAGCCGATGCCCTAAGCCGGAAAACCCAACACGTGACAAACTCGTTGGTAATTCCGCCGGCATTGTACATGGAGTTGGCAAGATTGGAATTGGAACTTGTGCATCCAGGCACAGTTAGTGACACGATCAATGCCATGATCGTAGAAACTCCAATATTGGACGAAATTCGACTCGCTCAACCGGGCGACGCGAAGCTGGAGAGGATAAAGGAGTATATTGCCGAGGGTAAGGCAATAAGGTTTGCTATCCATGAGGATGGAAGCATCCGCTTCAAAGGGAGATGGTGTGTGCCTCAAAAGTGTGTCGAGTTGAAGCGAAGGTTAATGAATGAAGGTCACAATACACCATATTCAGTGCATCCCGGAGGTGACAAACTTTACAAGGACCTGAAGAAGATCTACTGGTGGCCGGGAATGAAAAAGGAAGTGGCAGACTTCGTGGCGAAATGCCTCACCTGCCAAAGGGTTAAGGCAGTGAGACATAAACCCTTAGGACTGATGCAACCACTAGAGATTCCAAGTTGGAAGTGGGATAGCATCTCGATGGACTTTGTCTCGAGATTACCCCGATCACCAAAAGGTATGAACAAGATTTGGGTGATTGTAGATAGGCTAACAAAGACAGCCATATTTATCCCGATGAAGGACACGTGGACTATGGACCAATTGGCCCGAGCCTACATTGATAATGTGGTACGACGACATGGAGTACCACATGACATCATTTCTGACAGAGACAGTAGATTTGTCTCTCATTTTTGGACGGAGTTACAAAAAGCTCTCGGTACTCAAATCAAAATGAGCACCGCATTCCACTCAATGACGGATGGACAAACCGAGAGAACGATCCAAACACTAGAAGACATGCTGAGAGCATGTGTGTTGGAGTTTAAGGGAAATTGGGAAGCTCATTTACGCCTAATTGAGTTTTCCTATAACAATAGCTACCATGCTAGCATTGGCATGGCACTTTTCAAGGCGTTGTATGGACGAAAGTGCCGAAGCCCGTTGAGCTGGGAAGAAATTGATAAGTCTGTGATAGTGGGACCACAACTTGTCGAAGAAATGGCTCAACAGATAAAGGTGATTCAAGGGAAAATGAAAGCCGCTCAAGATCGTCAGAAGGGTTATGCTGACGTGAGACGACGAGACATAAATTTCAAGTGGGAGATAAGGTCATGCTAAAGATATCACCCATGAAGGGGGTGATGCGTTTTGGCAAACGAGGAAAGTTGAATCCTCGATACATAGGACCTTACGAGATTCTAGAACGAGTCGGAAATTTGGCCTACCGACTGGCTTTACCGCCATAATTAGATCGAGTTCATAATGTCTTCTATGTCTCACAACTAAAGAAATATGTGCCCGACCCAATACATGTACTTCAACCGGAAGTAATCGAACTCGATGAAGATCTGACTTATGAATAAGTCCCAGTGCGAATTCTAGACGCTAAGGAGCGAGTAACGAGGAATAAAACTGTCAAGATGGTCAAGGTTCTTTGGTCGAACCATGAAAGCGAGACAGCAACATGGGAGTTAGAATCGGACATGAGGGAACGCTATCCAACACTGTTCCAAACCGACACTGACACAGTTATGGGGACATAACTGCAATCTTAAGGGGGAGAGGATGTCACAATGTGCATTTTCCATACATTTTTGTAACCAAACAAATTCAAATTGTTTTGAACTACGTTATGGCTTGATCCCTGTACAGGGTACGTAGGCAGCTTAGAAGTTTTAAGTCTAAGTTCAGTCACAAAATAATAAAACAAACAAAAAGGATTCGTTCCTAACACGAGAAAAGCCGAAACACAACTTCGAGGACGAAGTTGATTCTTATGGAGGGTAGACTGTAATACCCGAGAATTTTGCAACATAAAATAAATAAATAAAATAAATAAATAAATAAAATAAACAATAAACAAAACATAAAAATAAATAAATGAATAAACATAATACATAGATAAGGAAATGGGAAATGGAGTTTAATTTCCAATACCCGTAAAGCCAAAGATAAATTAATCAAATAGATTGTACAAGTATACCCGACACTAATAGACTCGAGAATTCGAGGCCAATATTAAATCTAGAACCGAGTAAGAATTTAGATAGGGAATAGGAGCCCGAAAATATCCCGGAAATCCGAATCCGAAAACATAGAGGGATAGAAGTCCGAAAGAGAGGAGGAAATGCCCGACGGATCGCACGACCCACCCGGACCGAAGTCCAGGCGTGGGCCGCGCAGTGGCCGCGCGATGTTTGCCTAAACGGCGCGCCAAATCCGTGCCAACGGACAGATTCGCCCGTTGCGAGATTTACTCGCCCGAATCCGGATTTTCGGACTTCGGTTGTATTGCTTTCGGCTCAAGACTCACCAAGGCCGACCTTGGACGTCCCTAGGTCGTGTTTATCTATAAATAACCCCTCTTGGCAGCCCCGAACACTTTTCAAAACATTCATACTCTCTATACGTTCGAAAACCCTAATCCTGGAGTCGTCGGAGGCACGAAACCAAGGCGAAAGCAGTCGTGGACGAATTCGGAGACCTCTAACGTTGTGGTAAGTTTTGATCCATTCGTTTCTTTACAATCTTGATTTGAAAATGAATCCTAACTTAATCTTTTTCCTTTCGACACCCCGAATCGGATCTAGAACGAAGAACCCGACGAACCGAGGAGATAAACGGTGGACTGGAAGCCACGCCTCCGAATCGACGAACCCGGATGACCAAAGATCTATACTGTAAGTTAATCTTACTATGGTTTTGGGAGGATTTAAAATCACTGGATCTAAAGATTTAAACCAAGAACGTAAAATCTGTCAAAACAAAATCTTTAACGGCGCAGCGTTTTTGCATGATTTTTCCGAACCCTTAAACCTGTTCAAACGAGAAAATTTAAAACACAAAAAACGTTCCTAAGATGTAGATCTAGCTACTGTAAACACTTCATAATTTTTCGTTAAGTTTTGATATTTGAAATCGACCCCAAATCGAACTGTTTTGAATTTGGATTTTGAAATCTTGACAGAACTTAGGTCCGAACTTGTAGACGTTTTTGACAATAGATCTAGACCGATTCAGAACTTTAGTTGAACATGAAAGTTGTAGATATATGTCTTAAGTATCTCCCTATAAAATTTCATCAAATTTGGAGGTAGTTTGCTATGGTAGATCTTGAAATCTTGAAACTGGTGTTGAAATTTTCAGACAGAATATCATCCTGTTAAAGATTGACGCTTTTCACTTACTTTCGTATCTCGGATCGAAATACTTAAAACATGAAACTTGTTCATCTCCGTGTTTTCGAGTCACTGGTCAAATTTCAGAATTTGTAAATTTAAAACCGATTTTTAATGAATTTTGGAGTAAACTGTGGTTGACCAAATCAAATCTTGATACCTTGTTGAAACGGTCAAATTAGCCTTTAAGGGTTAAACGAATTGATAAGTCTTTTGAAACAAATACATGAAATCTGGAATTTAGAAAATTCCCTTACAAACTTGATCATTTAAAATTAGGGGGTGAGTGCTCTGCAGGGTGCCCTCCTAACGATTCACTTCGTGCCTTTATGGACGATGGTGACCCGCGCGAAATTTTGAGATATGTTGCCAAAACGGCATGAGATATATGGCCTACACTCTCGTGAATATCCATATGGGTTTCCCGAGGCTCCGAAGTGGTACTGGGTATGGCAGATACGGCTGCGGCCGCCGGACTACTGGCTAAACTTGACGAGATTGCGATGCAATCGTGAAATACTTGAAATACTAAATCTTGGGTGTAATGGGGATAGTTAAATATATTATTTGTTGTCATTTAAATTGTTAAATGCTTTATTTAAATTAATTATGGCTTTTGTTTAAATTATGCTAAATGTATTATCAATTAGTGCCATGAATTAATTATGCAAATTAGTTAGACAATTAAATTGAATTATCTATGGTTTATTATCATGCTTTTATTTAAATATTAATGAATGACTTTGAAACCCCACGATCATGTATGTATTAACTTACTCAGCAAGTTGTGCTGACCAAACCATTTATTTCCTTTTTCTTTACAGAGTATGTGGAATGAGCATGAGCACTATATGCATGGGGGAAATATTTTGGGAACTTATTATTTTAAATTCTTGCATTAGACTATAGTATAAACGGGCCTGTTTAACCCGTGTTTTGGCAATGTTGGCCCTATTTACATTTTCCGCTGCAATACTTATACTTAGATACTATTATTCCGCTGCATTATGATATTTATTTTGAATTTATATCGAATGGGCTATTTTAATTGTTTTAAATATTTTAAACACTGCAATACCTAGCCTTGCATCTCTTTAGTAAGCTCGGAGAAACCGTGTCTTACTAGGGAGGTGTGGCGGTGACATCCCGACCTGGGTGACCAAAAACTGGGGTGTTACAGCGTGATTGCTGATAAGAAGATCAACTTGGTCGAAGGGGCCATGCGAGATATCGCTCATCTTCGTGCAGTGGTGTCTCCGATAGCGGCGGAGTGTGATCGGGTGGACACTTTGGCTCCCCCTTCTCATCTTGCCACTTTGAAGAACGAACTTCAGGCCTTAACCTCTCGTGTCCAGGCATTGCGCCTTCAAGAAGCAGCAGTGGGCGAAAAGATTCAACAGAAAAAGGAGGAGTTGGAATCGTTGGAAGCTGAACAACAAGGGGTCGTCGGGCAATACCAGGAGGAAGAAGGAAAATCTACCATGTTAGCTGATAGTCTGGCCACTGAAGACATGAGATTTAAGTCCATCAAAAATACTTGTCAAGCCTCGGCATGGGAAAACATGGAAAGTCTTTCCAAGATATGGGATGATGTCACCGAGACCTTGAGGTCTTTGCCCCGATAGGCATTTTCTTTTCTTTGGTTTTTGGATATTTAGTTTTAGGTCTTTGCTCCATGAACATCTCTCTTTTGTTATTCTTTTCCCATTTTTATTTTGACAATACTATATGGATATACATATTTATTTACAGCTTATATACATATATTTATATGCATCGTACATTTGACATTTCCATGAATAGTCTTTGTTAGCGCCACTCTTTTTTTTAACAAAAGAAAAAATAGTTGGCACCAATTAGAGAATACATGCCCGATAAAAGAGCTTAGATCTCAAATTCTGAGAAACAACAACCTAATTTTTATTTATTTGGCAAACCACATGGCCAGATACTTCTCATATAGTTCCAACCATAAACCCCATATTCCGCTAAATAAATTTCACCGGGCTCGTTCCCTCGCCTCTATATATAGTCCCAACAGCGTTGAACACTTCCAAGCATCTTTCTGTTCTTGACTTCTAGTGCTCTCTTCTCATCATGTCAGGCAGAATTAGAGTTGACAACTGGGCAGAAGTTCTCTAACCCCTCTTAGTGAACCAACATCCTCGGGGCGATGAAGCGCGGCGTCTTGAAGTCTTGCTCATGGATATTGATGCCACCTTGAAGTTTTCACTTAAGGGAAAGAGAACTCTGGAAAGGGCGATCGACCTCTTAACTAGGGTGTGTGACGATTACCCTTTCCTCGAAGCAGCATTGGCCCATCACAAAGAGGCCGAGGAAGAATTGAAAAGTCAGCCGCCTCCCTAAATCGCTTCGTTCAAATCGTAGATTGAAGCGATAATGAATTAGATCTCGATCTTGATCCGTATGCCACCCTGCTTACAACGGCTGAAAAGGATCTCCATGAGATCACCACTTCCACAGGGGCTAGCGAAGCAAACAAGCTTGAGTATCAGATCACTTGGGAAAAATTACTGCGCCGACTGGACGATTTATTTGAGGAAGAGACAACAATGAAAACAGGACTCGGGTCACTTTACTAGGCCTCCTTTTGATTTTCTTTAATCTTTATCTTTCTTTTTAAAGGTCTCTCTTTTGTACTTCAGCTTTTGGCAATAATACTTTATATTTACCATTATTTTATTTTGATTTATCATTTACCATTATCGTTCTAATATTCAGGAATACGTGTATAGCCATTTTTATCTTTAGCAAATATTTGAAAGAAAATTGAATTCGTTACGTCAATCTTGGCTTAATAAAAGTAACAATCCCATCAGCCATGTACATATCAATCTAACAGATAAAGAATTCAGTTCCTACTCACACGCTCAACCATATATTGGTCAGCAAGGTTGTTAGGGGTTGAAGGGATTTTGGATCATCTCGCAGCAAACTCTATATAAAAGGCGTCCCACTTCTTCCAGCAGTCTTATTCCACTCTATAGCCTTTGCTTTTCACTACTCGCTACTACTTTTACGATTATGCCTACGGTGCCACAAGCGGTTACCCCTGATAATTGGTTGGGGCAACTCCAACCATTCCTTGTGGGCAATCACCCTGATGGAGATAACGCAGATGACCTAGATATTCTTCCCTCTGATATGGTCACCGGTCTGTCATTTTCCGTCCGAGGGAAGCGAACTCTGGATCAGCTTGCACTACTTGGAACGGCTTCAGCTAGACTATACTCGGGCAGTGGGGGACGTTGACAGATGCCACGAAGCTGAGCATCAGCTCAATCGACAGAAACGTCAATTAGAGGACATCATAGGCTATCTTGATGAGCACGATGATTTGGGCGTTCTTCTTCGGCCTTTCTTGGACTTTCAAAACACCCTCAATGAAGTGCTCGAGGATCTCACCCAAAAACGTCATACATACCAAAGCGAGGTTAAGGAATTCCAGACAAACTGGGAGGACTTGCTTCCGCAGCTTCAGGCTCTGACCGATGAAAATCCTACTCCCAGGGTTGTTCGTCGGTTCCGTTGATCACCGTCATTCTGTATTCACTTCCCAATATGATGGGAAGTATTTTTTCAAATAACGAGCATTTATGCTCTCATGCTTTTGTTTTCCATCCTTGTTAATAAGTACAAATGCTCCATTTCCAATATCAGTTTGGATGATGTAAGGTCCTTCCCAATTGGGAGACCATTTCCCCAGTTCGTGGTTTTTCTTTTGTAATAGCAAAACAGTTTTCCAAACTAACTCACCAACATGAAATGGATTGGCTCTAACCCACTTATTGTAATACTGAGCCCTTCGTTGGGCTTCTCTTTCCATATTATCAATTGCTTTTAATCGGTCAGAACTAGTTTGTTCGAGTTCCCTCATAAGCATAGTTTCATGAACATCACTGGGAACTATCTCCACATTCATGGTACGGCAACTGGGCACTGTGACTTCCATGGGTAGCACTGCATCTTGGCCATAAGTTAGCCTATATGGAGTGAATCCCGTGGCAGTACTTTTGGTGTTTCGACAAGCCCATAAGGCTGTAGACAAATTTTCATGCCATTTTCTAGGCTTGTCTTCAATCATTTTTTTGATAATATTAATCAAGATCTTATTGGCTGACTCAGCCTGGCCATTTGGCTGGGGATAGTATGGGGATGAGTGGTGAAGCTTAATTTTAAATAAGGATATGTAACTAATGGATTGCCCCCCCCCCCCCCCCCCAACAAACACTGTCCCCCTATCGGTGGTGATGGAGTGGGGTATCCCATACCGATGGATAATATGTTAGTCAATGAAATCAATAACATCCTTTTGAGTCACTGACTTCAAGGGAATAGCCTCCACCCACTTAGTAAAGTAATCTGCAGCTACAATAATAAATTTATGCCCTTTGCTTGAGGGTGGATGGATCATACCTATGACGTCAATGGCCCAAGATTTAAAGGGCCAAGGTTTGATCATGTAGTTCAAGTCGCACACCGGGACATGTCTAAGGCTGGCGTGCCTCTGACATACCTCACACCCTTGGGCATATTTAATACAGTCCTCATATATGGTAGGCCAATAGTACCCATATCGGTGTATAGTACATCGCATGTTCAGGCCTGCCCTATGAGCTCCGCAAATGCCTTCATGGACTTCCGCCATAACTTTCTTGGCTTCAATGGGTCCCAGCCATAGTAAGAGAACATCTTCGACTGTTCTCTTCTACAAATCATCCCCCATCAGGATATACCTTAAAGCCTTGGCCTTAAGCTTCCTATCATCAATCTGGGGATTTTTAAAATATGCAATGATCTCTGATCGCCAATCAGATGGCATCGGTGCCATGGTGACATTGCTTAGTGTCAAAGGCAGAGTTGGCCCCCCGAGTGTCTTATTAACTGATGTGTCGGGTATAGGATTATCCATTTTCTCTGGGCTCTCGTCTTCCTGAGGTGCCTCATTTCCCTCATAAGATTTCTCACAATCAGGCACGGGGTTTGTTAGTTCATGAATCTCCCCTTTGGGGCGGTACTTAGAGGCCAGCTGAGCCAAGCGATTGGCTTCTTCATTTTCATCACGTGAAATTTGTTCAAACATAACATCAGCCATTTTGGCCAATAAGTCATGAAACCGATTTCGATATCCCATCAGAATAGAGTTTTTGCAACCATAAGCCCCGAGCACTTGATTAATCACCAATTGAGAGTCACCTCTGATTATTACAGTTTTGACTCCTCTCATGACTAATGTCTCAAGCCCTAAGATCAGGGCTTCGTACTCAGCAGAGTTATTAGTTATTTGTCCTAGCTCTAGGTATAACCTAATCCTTTGGCACCTCGGGCCCTCAATGCTGACCCCTGCTCCAGCCCTAGAGCTAGTAGATGACCCGTCAAAGTGTAAGACCCATGGCACAGTCTCTACACTCTCAATCTCATAACCCCATTCATCATCCATATTCACTGCATGGTCAGCCAAGAACTCAGCTACTACCTGACCTTTGACAGCTGCAATTGGGATGAAGTTCAATGAGAATGGAATCAACTTGACAGGCCATTCCAATAGTCGACCCTTCATCCTAGGTCGCTTGAGTAGGAATTTCACCAAGTTATATTTGGACACTACGTCGGTGTCCCTAGGCAGGATGTAATGCTCCAACTTGGTGCATGCATACACCAAAGAAAAACATAATTTTTCTGTGAAGTGGTAATTAAGCTCCGGGCCGGCTAGAGTTTTACTTAGATAGTAAATGGCCCTCTCTTTCCCATCATCTCATTCTTGATCCAACAAACACCCGATTGCTACATCAGGAGAGGCCAAGTACAGCTTTAACTTTTTGTCTGGCCTTGGTGGCACTAACACTGGAGGGTTGATCAATGAATGTTTAATGACTTCCAAAGCCTCATCTTGCTCCGGCCCCTATTCTATGTCGGGATCTGCCCTCCCTTTGAGTAACTTGTCAAAGGCTTCATTTTGCCAGCTGTGTTGGCAATAAACCTTCTAAGGTAGTTAACCTTAACATTTGCACTTCTTTGACCGACCTTGGGGGCGTAATATTGATTGATAGCCTTGGCTTTGTTGGCATCGACCTCTATCCCTCATAGATGGATGAGTAACCCTAAAAAATTCCCGGCCGACACCCTAAAGGCGCATTTTGCTGGATTCATTTTTAGATTGTATTTTCTCATCCTAATGAAAGCTTGTTCGAGGTCTTGTAAGTGTTGGCAAAAAGTTGGGGACTTTACAATGACATCATCGATGTAAACCTCCAATGTTTTGCCAATTAGGTCATGAAATATGGTGTTCATTGCCCGTTGATAAGTAGCCCCTGCATTTTTCAGGCCAAAAGGCATGACCACCCATTCGTAAATACCAATGGCTCCTGGACACCTAAAAGCAGTCTTAGGGATATCCTCCTCAGCCAAGTTGATTTGGTTATATCCTGCATAACCATCCATTAGTGAGATTATTTTGTGCCCCGCAGCTGCATCGATTAACATATCAGCTATAGGCATAGTATAGTCGTCCTTTGGTGTGGCAAGGTTAAGGTCTCTAAAATCTATACAGATTCGCATTTTACCATTCCTTTTGGTAACCAGGACTATATTGGACAACCACTCCGTATATCGGCATGGCCGGATGAATTTGGCGTCCAATAATTTTTTAATCTCTTCTGCAATTTTCGGTAATAACTTTGGGTTAAAACGCCTTGGAGCCTACTTTACAGGTCTATAGTTAGGCTTAATTGGCAACCGATGCTCAATCAGTTCTCTATCTAACCCTGGCATATCAGAATATTCCCAACCAAGGCAATCCTGATGCTTTGCCACTAGTTTGGCTAACTTATTCTGTTGGTCGGTTGGCAATAGTCCACTGACCATGATTGGTCTATGTGTCTTAGAATCACCAATATTAAACTCGACTAGTGGATCTCGAGCATAAACAGTTGGCTCATGCTTTTCTAATAATTCAGGCCATTCATAAGGAGGTTTCTTTACTTCATTTTCTACTTGGCCTACATCAGAATGAACCATAGACAAAGAATTTAAAGAACAACTTTCATTATTAGAACTTGACATTTATTACATATTTCATCAGAAATTAATATTTCTGGCTATCTGAGCCATGTCTTAAAGCAGAAACGTCTAGTAAAAAACATAACCCCTCCTAGTGAGCCTGCAATTAGGCATGGGGTATACACCACCAATCCCGCTCATACTAAGTGGTGGCACTGAAGTTTCATAGAACATAGTGTCACTAGCACTGGCCCCAACAAACACCTGAAATTGGTTTTGATGGGCCTCCACATAGATCACCTTATCACCATCCCAAAAAGCAAGCTTTTGATGTAGAGTCGACGGGACGCACTTGGCTGAATGGATCCAATCTCGTCCGAGAAGAGCAGAGTAGGTAGTAGTTGCATCCACTACGAAAAAGACAGTGGACACCACTTTAGGGCCTACTCCAATTTGAACAGTCAACATACCCAAAGGTTTAGTGGCATGACCAGTGAAATCCGCCAACTCCAGATCTGCCTCGACAAGGTCATCAACTATTTTTCCTATCCTCTTGAGAGTGGTGAGTAGGATCACATTGTACACTGCTCCATTCTTGATGAAAACTCGGTTGAACCTTTTCCTGTTGATGTGAGCTTGGACGTACAATAGTTTGAGATGACGCAGGACATCTACAGATAGGGGCTCAAATACCACTGGTGGGATAATTCCATGAGTTACATCGGACACCTCCTCCTCATAAGCTGCATGTACATATGCCGAAGCTGGTTCTTCAATCGACTGGACACTGGCCACCTGATGCTTGGATCCAGATGCCTCTCCCTGCACTAGCACATGTGTCATGTTAATAGACATAGCAATGTTATCCATTGTCCCTTCGGGCACCTCATCATTCACAGATGACTCAAGCGACTGGTCGGGCTCCACATTCTTCATCTTCTTTGGTGAGTCTTGCTCATCGATTGGCATCTTCGAGCTGCCATTTTTGTCTTCATCGACGATGAGTGCCTCAAGCTCTTCTGTGGTGAAATCTCCGAACTGAGTTGGGGCAAGGTCATTGTCAAACTCATAAGCGACCTTGTTGACCCTTTGGCAGTAGACACACTTAAGACCTCCATCCACCCATTCTCACTCTTTAAGTTCATCAACTGTCATATTAGGAAGGAAGTTTTGGGCTGTTTCAGTCTGCCCAGGGGCAACCACCTTGGTGCCCTCAGCAGGGCGTGACGGCCCATCATTGCTGGCACCTGTCTCCATTTCATTACTTTCCTTTCGACAAAGACCTCCTAGATTCCACATGATCATTGACAATGGAGCTTTTGTAGGTAGGATGGGTTCACTTCTCCTTGATTTTTCCCGTCGGGCAAAAGCATATTATCTTTTGGCCCTTCGTATCTGTGTTTTGGTCATCCCTGTAAAACGGGGATCTACATCCACAGGTGGTGGTGGAGCATTCCGTACCCATTGCATCGGGTTGACCTGAGTCATTGGCAGGCGTCGGGTAGGCCTCCGCCAAATCATGACTCTATTTCTTATTTGAACCTCATAGGTTCCATCTGGATATGTCCAAGCCTGGGCTACTTGACCAGTGTGTTGGTGACGAGCTGGGGAAGGCGATGGTCAGCTTTGATACCCCCTATTCCTTCCATCATGGGAACCACCCCTAATCCTTGCTAAAGGTTGTCCACGATCTGGATACCATGACGACCGAGGTGGTGGGCTATAGCCCTGTCTCCTATCCTCCTCTTGATTAGCCCTCTGATGTCGGGCCATGGGTGGTAACGGGTCCCTCGCGTATGTTATGTTAAGGGTTGTTTCCTCTTGTCACCCTATCGTGGGTGATCTATACTTTTTCCCTTTGAATCCTTTTCAGGTGAGAAATCTGCACTCCCTTTTTGTGACTCCCTTTCCTTAGTTTTACATGTCTGGAGGATGAACATGCATCACCGGTGGGGTGAATTGGACGTTAGAACCAATAAGATTAACCATCGGTGGTCTCCAAGGCTCTGTCCATAAATCAGCCATAAGACTGATTGGTATGGCCTGATTGGAGATGTATCCATTGGATAGTGATCTGCATCCATGAGGACAAAGGCGGGTTGCCCACCTAATGGGATGTTGTTCTGATATGTGTTGACAGGCCTCCGAGGCCTAGTATTGCTGGACTCAGGCCTATCAAAGTTTTGGGAATGCATATCCCCTCCACCAAAGGATGGTGTAAGGCCAGGTGGGGGTGGTACTGGTGGAACTTGTCCCACAGGGGCATTAGTTGCCCAATTAGGGAAAATGCCCATGCCACCCTCATACGGCCCAGGGGCGTAAAAACCCTGATTCAGGGATGCCTGTGCGGATAACTCATTCCTCATAGCTTGGAAGCGGCTATTCATGCGGGTATCCAACATTTCCCCAAGTTGGGTTATTAGGTTCGCAGGTAATAAGTCCATTGATGGATTCACACCAGCATTTTGCCCTGTTGTGGACGGCAAGGGTGGTGGCGGAATTCCGCCAGTAGTAGTGCCAGTGGATGCTCTTGGTATGGACATATTTATCCGGGATATATCTTGATCTTAACACCAAGCTATCCAAACTTTCCAAATCAGATAATTGATCTATGGTAAACGATTCAATCATCTCCCACTGTGGTCGCCAATTTGTTATCACAGAAAATTTGATAACAACAAATAGTAAGCCTCTTGCAGGCTAAGACGATAGAATTTGAATAAAAACTCTTCCGTCGGATTGTGCCTTCAAAAACGTTTAAGAACAATGAACAGGAAACAAGTCCCTTGCTCACTGTTGATTACAAGAGCTAAACTTATCTATCAACTATGAACTACAGACTACAAACTACGCTAAAACTAAGATAAAATAAAAGAGCAGATTTTCCGTGTGGTGTTGATTGTGCCGTCTCTGCTGAGTTGCTCAGTATTTATAGGGCATCCAGTAACCGCCCTTCACGAACTGCCTTGGTAGTGCTTCTGGTAACCGCTTGACACTGTTGACAACTACGATCAAGTGGTCTTAACCTTTTGTTCTGCTTCTCTTTGTACGGGCAAGTAGGTCTAGTCGTCTCCCTGGTTGGCCGGCCAATAGGTCTAATTGGTCGCTTGTCCCTTCCGTCCTGGCCTGACGGGCGGGTAAGTCTTATTTGATAGACTATCCCTTCTGGCTTGGCCAATAAGTCTAATTGGTTGACTGTCTCCTCGGTCCTGGCCTGATGGGCAGGTAGGTGACTGTCCCTTTGGTCCTGGCCTAACGGGCAGATATGTGGCTGTCCCTTTGGTCCTGGCCTGATGGGCAGATAGGTGACTGTCCCTTTGGTCCTGGCCTAACGGGCATATAGGTGACTGTCTCTTTGGTCTTGGCCTACAGGCAGATAAGTGATTGTCCCTTTGGTCTTGGTCTAACGTGCAGATAGGTGATTGTCTCTTTGGCCTAACGGACAGATAGGTGACTGTCCCTTCGGTCCTGGCCTAACGGGCAGGTAGGTGACCGTCCCTTCGGTCCTGGCCCAACAAGCAGATAGGTTTAATTGATATGTTTATTTTATTTATTTATTTATTTTTTTTTTGGTGATAAAAATTTCATAAAATAATTTAATTTGTAAAATATGTATAAATAATTTCTCATCACAGGAATTACCATGCCTTAAGCCGCATCACCCAAGTAATATGACTGTCCACAATGCGATCAGTTCACTAGGCAATAGGCATAATGACAACCCTATATTTAGGGCAACACATGATTATTAAAACATTAAAATAAAGCTTAGAAAATTATTTTAAGAGATCAACTGGAGAAATACACTACATGAATTTCTTAATGGGAGATCAAATTTTAACAAAAATTCTTGTAGAGATTGTTTCGCAGGAGGGTGCAAATTAAAGAGTTGTAATTTAAATTAAAGAGCTGAAACAGTATTCACTATTAAATTGCAATAAAATGAATAGTTAAAATTCTGAAGTCCAATTTCGGCATTGAAAGAGATGAGAACTTAGCCCAAGTGGTTAAGTCTCTCGACTTCCAACGGAAAATTGGAGGTTCAATTCCTCACCGACCCCCTATCCCTCAATTTTATTTTTCTTTGTAATTTGTGTGGCATGAGCTCCCACAACCTCTTTCCTAGCTTGTATAGGTTGTTCAGCAAAAAAAATTTGGCATTGTACACTACCATTACAGTGCACCCCTTAATCTTAGGGATGACAATTGACAGGCACGTGATGAGGGAGGCATTGGCGGTATTACCAATTCTTTGCTTAATTTGGCTTATCATGTAAAGTCCAACTACAATTCTTTCATTACTCCCTTTGCGGGTGTGGTTTTAGTGCATATACATACTTTATAAATATATATATATATATATGATGGGAGAGATGTTTTATGTGATGTGAGGAATGTTTTATGTGATAGGAGAAATGTAATATGTAATGTCAGCACATGCATATTATTCAAGGGATTGCACTGTAACCGGATTGTCCGTTCGCTACTAAACAAAGTAAACAGATAGCCTGTCATTTTAGTACAAAGCTTGTCTCCACAAGTTGCTCCCAACCTCACATCACGTGACTAATGTTACAAAATTGCATGATTTACAATTTTGCTTTCCTATTTTGTCACCGGCGGTATTACCAATTCTTTGCTTAATTTGGCTTATCATGTAAAGTCCAACTACAATTCTTTCATTACTCCCTTTGCGGGTGTGGTTTTAGTGCATATACATACTTTATAAATATATATATATATATATGATGGGAGAGATGTTTTATGTGATGTGAGGAATGTTTTATGTGATAGGAGAAATGTAATATGTAATGTCAGCACATGCATATTATTCAAGGGATTGCACTGTAACCGGATTGTCCGTTCGCTACTAAACAAAGTAAACAGATAGCCTGTCATTTTAGTACAAAGCTTGTCTCCACAAGTTGCTCCCAACCTCACATCACGTGACTAATGTTACAAAATTGCATGATTTACAATTTTGCTTTCCTATTTTGTCACCGGCGGTATTACCAATTCTTTGCTTAATTTGGCTTATCATGTAAAGTCCAACTACAATTCTTTCATTACTCCCTTTGCGGGTGTGGTTTTAGTGCATATACATACTTTATAAATATATATATATATGATGGGAGAGATGTTTTATGTGATGTGAGGAATGTTTTATGTGATAAGAGAAATGTAATATGTAATGTCAGCACATGCATATTATTCAAGGGATTGCACTGTAACCGGATTGTCCGTTGGCTACTAAACAAAGTAAACAGATAGCCTGTCATTTTAGTACAAAGCTTGTCTCCACAAGTTGCTCCCAACCTCACATCACGTGACTAATGTTACAAAATTGCATGATTTACAATTTTGCTTTCCTATTTTGTCACCCCTAAAAAAAAGGACTAAATGCATTTATCCCCTACCTATAGTTGGTATTCTTTCTTATGTCTATCAATCTAATCAAGCATTGTCTAAACATCAATCTGTTTTTTTCCATTTTCATTTCTACTCAACTCCATTGGTTTATAATTGTGGGGCTAAAGATGATGCAACCCCAAATCACCAATAAAACAAAAAAGAGCCAAAACCATTGCAAATAATCACAATAATATCAACATGAAAGAAATATTGCAAGGTGCAATGATAATCCATTGAACATGCAAACCTTTTTCTTTTAGGGGATTTATGACACAAATCATTCTTTTGTTGGAATCACCACCATCTATAGGTATTTTCAGTATGGAGAATCATGGCCTGGGCTATCTGCATGCATGTCCATCATTGAGGTGTCGTTCGAACTGGGGGGATTGGGGTCACGGATTGGACGAGCCGGGCTAGGAAGGGCACGAGGCAGCCCCTGTCCAATGATTGGAGGGCTGAAAGAATTTGAAGTTAATGGAGCACTGGAGTGATGAGTTGATTGTGTTGCAGTCTGAGATTGTTGCTGTGGTGGAAGATCTTCTGCCCCACCATCATATTCATTCTGCAAACTAAATTCACCATTAGTACGAGACATATATAGAAGCGTAAACTTCTACAGAATTTACCAGTGTTTGGAAAAGCAAAGAAAATGCAAGAGAGCTAATCGAATAGCAGCAGGATAAACATGATGTTTCTATATGATGAAACCAAATGGAGTTCACAAAATGCTTTGTTTGTGAAAGGGCATTTGTGAAGACCAAGCTAGGGAATATGAAAACTATTTGGAATACCTCATCAAGTCATTGTTGACAATATTCTTCATAGTGAACATAGAAACTGGGACATGATTATTAGAATAACAATGTGAAGAACATTTAGCACAATCTACATGCAGAGAAAATTGGGTCTTGAATATTTTAACACTAATCAAAGCAGAGAATAGTGTGACTAGTAAACAAATGTTTTTTCTTAAGCATAGACACAGCTTCATTGATCAGGACAAGACGCTTCTGAAGGATCTGATCAGGTAGTGAAGCAAAAAATTATCTATGCTTGCTTTTCTATGGAAAGGACTGAAAACTAGCAGCAGTGCACTCTCCCTGAAGCCAATTCTTGAGCTGACTACCCTGAAGTTTTACATCAGTCTCATGAAGTACTATTATTTTACCTTGTTGATTGGCAACAGATAACCACTAGCGGTGATGATTTCTCCAACGAATAGTTAAAGATTTGATTCATTATCTATTAATTTATCACAAATTAAACATCGACAGATTTAAAATAAGGTAAAGAAATTCTTCATATGGTTTGCACCACTGTCTGTTGGAAAAAAAAAAGAAACAGTATTCAAACCGTAATATTTTGTAAATCCTGATAAAGGATTCTATGGCCGCACAATTAAAACAGATATACTCTTTTCCACGTGTTGGAGCATTTCATAACAAGATGAAAATTGAAGAAGATTCCCGAAGTAAGTTTTCATACAAGGAAATATTTATTGAAAGAGCTAACGACAAAAAGAATTCAGCAGAAAAGGAAAGGGCATTTATTCTATATCTCTTGCGCCAAAACTTTGCCGAAATGTATAGCAAGATTACAAGAACATAAGCACAAGCTAACATTTCTAGGGATGTAAACGGGTAGGGTAGGATACGGGTAGGCCACCTCCACTCACTACCCGAAATATAATTATCTACCCTTACCCTATCCTATTACCCTAAAATTAAATATCGGGTAGGGTAATACCTGTCGGGTATGCGGATTATCCGCAGGTAAACGGGTACCCGAAATCTTAAATATTACATAGGTAACCGACTCTACCCGACCCAACTTTAATAAAGGAAAAACTTATTTTTCACCATAAAAAAATAAATAAAACCTTCATTATTGCACGAGAACGAAATTTAAAAGAATATTTAAAAGAAACCGCTAAAGCAACATAAATAAATACTGTAATATTTAAGAATATTCAAGAATATTCAGTAAAAAATTCATAAATCTTTTTACTGCCAAATCTCAAACGTTAATAAATTTGAAATATAAAAATAAATAAATAAATAAACAAACATATAAGTATATCTCAATATATAATATAAATTAAATATATATATAAGTATATATAGATAAATAAATATATATATATAGATATATTTAATCGGGTAATCGGGTAATATATGAAATCCGTATACCCTACCCGCACCCGATATGATTTATTTCAGTTTCGGGTAATACCTACCCGACGGGTTACCCGACCCTACGGGTAAAGTTGACATCCCTAAACATTTCTGTCCCACAATGCAAGTGCAATGACCCCAACATTAGCTCCCAGAAGGTTATTTAAAGACAAATAGTGTGCTTAAGTGCACTAAATAGAATAATAACACACTAGAAGTTCAAGTAACAAATATGCAACTTCTATAATAACAAAATGATCCTGTCTGCCAAGAACATTCTATGATCATGAATTATATGCAGTGTGGAGATAAAATCTTAAGTGGTATTCAAATTTACTTTATAATTGCCTCCAACTAATTGCAAAATCTAAACAACTAATAAATTATTTAATTGCAGAAAAAGCAACTCAACAAAATTCAACACAATCCAAAGATATATCTTCAGTAACAAAATATGAACATCACTGAAATACACTGGCAATGCACAATACAGAGGCAATTATTGGATTTCAAAGTAAACGGAGGATGAAATATTGCAGAACACCACAATGTACATCAAAATAACTATAAGAAAATAGCACCACAATCCCTTGCTATCAAATCATGACACTAATGATAGGTAAGGTGCACATTTTCAAGTTAATGAATCCAAAAGAACCTGCACATAGTTGAAGACATCAACAGGCATCAATCTAACTCCATTTTCTTGCTGCCTCAGCATCCAAGTATAAAGCTTCTCCTACATCACAACAAAGAGGGTGAAGAACAATCACTATTAAACAAATAGCAGCAAAAACACTAAACAGAATTACTTAAACCAACCAATTCTGGTTTCAAATTATTATCATCCATCCCAAGAAAAAAAAATTGGTTCACCCAATATTAATTTAGTTAGCCAAAAATCAAAAAATCATACCATTGAGGCAAAATTAGATACAGGGGAAAACATCAGCCATGGGAAATTTAACAGCAAAATCAAATTGAGATACACCTGCGCGCATCGCCGGAATATCCCCAATCCATTTCATTCTAAACACAACTGCTTATATCTAACAGCAACATCCGACTAAATAACACCTCAATTAAACAAAAAAAAAATCCACAAACAGGATCAATTGAGATAGCGAAAGGAAACAACAACAAACCAGCGCGTGGCGTTCACCAGCTTGGAAGGAGGCTCGCTGTTGGTGCATCGCTTGTGAGTAAAGCTGGGAAAGGGAATTCGCGGCGGCGCAGAAGGCGGAGTAGACGGTTTGGTCGACCTCGTCGAGCGGCGTGGCGTCGGATTTCCTCTTCTTGGCCATAAGGGGAAAATTTGAAGTGAAGAAAAACCCTAGATTGCTCCACGGAGGCCGCCCCTCCGCTTTCGGTGTCTCTCTAAATGTGTGTGTATGTATATATATAGGTTATGTATTGTGTGTATATATATACTAGTGTGTCTGTATGTATCTGTGTGTATGTCTTTGGGCTATTGTCTATGATGGATTGGGGAGTGAATGTGAATGTGAATGTGAATGTGAATGTGAATAGATATTACATGGCGTGCTCTTCATTCTAAAAGGGAAACAAGAATGGAGAAGAAACGGGACCATTTATGCTTTTCGGTTTTTTGCCTGCCACGTGACCTTCACACGTGGCGGGTTCTGCATGTGATTTCTCATTTCTTCGGAGGGGATATCATATGTGGGTTTGTGGGTAATATGGATTCTGGTCTGCAAACCCAATCTCACCTTAAACGCCACCAATACCATCTCAAAAACATAGATTTTCAGATAAATTGCGGACCCTTTAATAAAGTCAATAAAAATTAATTTTATTTTGCACTTGAATATACCCACATTAATATTTTTTATTCTTTGCACCAAAATGCATACATCATAATTGTATTATAATAATAGGAGGGAATGATTTATTGGTACCAATTTGACAGTATAGGATAGACACATAGTATAAATTTTTTTTGGTAAATATTAACACTCATATATCGATAAAGGTGTGTGGAGTCCAATACATAACAAAAGAGGAAAGATAGGGTGCTGAATGAGAATCAACCCCCCACCCCCCAACAATAAGTTAACCACTGGTGCAAATTCCCATTCCCGACACATAGTATAAATTTCTTTACACATAGTATTACTCCTGTAGTAACTAAATAAAATTATAATAATAATATGACAGTATAGGATAGACATAGTATAATTTAATGGAAAAAAGGCCAAATATATCCTTTTTGTTTTAAAAAAAGCCAAATCTATCATTTATCTATTTTATTACCGAATTTATCCTCTACATATGCTAATTATATCCGAAAATATCCTAAATTCACTAATCGTGGAATGCCTGCTGACGTGGCAATAAATTAACTTAAACCCTACATGCTGGATCGAATTTGAAGTGTGTCTCAATTAGGGATGGGGAAAAATACCGAATATACTACATACCGCACATACCGTATCGAAAAAATTCCGAAAATATCGAAATTTTCGGTATACCGTAATTTTCGGTATGGTATCATACCGTACCGTAAGATTTCGGTATGGTAACGGTAAAATTTTTTTGATACCGCGGTATATCGCTACCGTACCGAACTTTGGTATATACCACGGTATCGGTATATACCGCGATACCGTTATATACCGTAATATCGGTATGTTGGTATATAGCGAAAGTTCGGTATGCCGGTATATACCGCAATACCGGTATGTCGGTATGTAGTGAATGTTCGGTATGTCGGTATATACCACGATACGGTATGTCAGTATGTACTGAATGTTCGGTATAGCGGAATATACCGAACTTACCGGAATGTTGGTATGGAAACGGTATGAAAATATTTCATACCGAAACTTTCGGTATAACGAAATGTTCGGTACGGCAACGGTATGAAATTTTTCATACCGTAAAGTTCAGTAAGGTATACGGTACGGAGAATTTTTTTCGGTATGATACCGTACCGAAAATTACAGTATACCGAAAATTTCGATATTTCTTTTTTCGATACGGTATGTGCGGTATGCGGTATACTAGGTATTTTTCCTCAGCCTTAATTGAGAGACACTTCAAATCTCATCCAGCGTGTAGGGTTTAAGTTAATTTATTGCCACGTCAGCAGCCATTCCATGATTA
This sequence comes from Hygrophila difformis, assembly GCA_030278955.1. Taxonomy (NCBI): domain Eukaryota; kingdom Viridiplantae; phylum Streptophyta; class Magnoliopsida; order Lamiales; family Acanthaceae; genus Hygrophila; species Hygrophila difformis. The sequence continues at coordinate 9,682,981 of JAOANR010000011.1, forward strand.
GTGAATTTAGGATATTTCCGGATATAATTAGCATATGTAGAGGATAAATTCGGTAATAAAATAAAAAAGGATAAATTTGGCTTTTTTTGAAACAAAAGGGATATATTTGGCCTTTTTTCCATAATTTAATACTCTGTAATAACTAAATAAAATTATTTCTTATTTGTAACTAGATTTTTTTGCTAATTTAAATCATTAACTCAATTCATTTAAAAAATGGTAAATGCTACTCCCTTTGTCTCATTAATTATGTGTTAAAGCTTTTAAATACGTCTTTCAATACACTTGTTTAACAGTTAATATCTTTAAATATATATAATTAAAAATTTTATAAAATATATATATTTTAAGACTATGCGTAAAGAACTAATCTAATAAGGTCTCATCGAATGTATTTTTCTTATATAATTGCAATAAAAATTAGGTCAAACTTATACAATGAACACTGAGAATAGTTCAAATGGGACACAATAAATAAGACGGAGGGAGTATTACTTTATCATATTTTTAAAAATATTTTTAAATAAAAATTTAGTTTTTATTATTGTCGTTGGAAAAAAATACGTTGATTGTAAACATTATATGACATAATTTGAATCGAATCACAACCATAATATTTGAAGAAATACGAATTGACAAATTGGCCAAATCTCTTTTGATACATCTTACTACAGTTGTCTCATTATTTTTTGGGCGTATACAGGGTATTTCCCATATTACATTGAACTTAAGACTAATCCCTCGAGGACCTTGTAAGTATTGAAGGGTTATCTCTCCCAAAGCAGAATTCTGCATACACCAACCAAATCTCTTTAGATACATTTTACTACAATTGTCACATTATTAATTTTAGAAATAATAAATAAATAACGTAAATAATTTTAAACTCACTCTCATCACATTACACAAATTAAATTAATAAATACATTTAAATTTCAAATTTACTATAACCAATCAAATTTCACTCACAACCATCACATCAAATCAATAAATAAATCAATTAAGATTTTTACCTTACTATTTTTATATTACATAAATTCTCATCAAATCAATAAATAAGTCAATTAAGATTTTTATCTTACTATTTTTATATTACATAAATTCTCAGTTTACCAGCATTTTAAATATCCTACTAATTAACCACTATTTTAAAAATTAATCAATACCATATAAAGTGTCGTGTTAGAGAAATAAGATACTTTTAGCATAATGGATATGGTATACATATGTATATAAATAAATAATTATAAATATGCAACATGTTTTATACCACAAAAATAATACTCCCCATCCCCCAAAATTATGTGTCATGGTTTGATAAGGACACAACGTAGAATAAATTTCTTTAACGCTTAATGTCTCAAAATTTGTACAAATAAAAATTATATAAAATATACTTTCATTTTTTTAAGGTGTGAATATGTTTCCAGGTTAGTATACCGCCCAATTATTTGTTTACAGATCAGATTTTTCGGACTATTTGGTTATGCAGGTGTGAAGTCTTCTAGTTGATGCATTCTTTTAATAAGGTGTGGATAAAGTATTCTTTTTTATTTGTGTAAAATTTGTGGCACATCCATCTTGTGGAACCCACTCATCAGTGGCAATCATCGGTGATAAACACTCCCCTTACCTTAGCCTAGCCTGTTCGTCTGTCTCCCGTGTCTATGCTCAATCAATGCGTATGCCTTTCGCCATCGTACTGACGCATGCCTAGTGCCTACCATCACCCTACCTGCTTTCGGCGTCTGAACCAGACACCCGCTCCTCCTTGTGACTTTTTTGTAGCCATGCTGATGAATAAATTTCACTACTCATTTTTAACCACAAGCGGATAGTTGTCATCAAGTAAGAAATACCGGTGAATAACCGAGTCGAACCCAAGGGAATTTAAGAATATTAATTCATTCTGGAGAATATTTTAATTATTTTTAAGTTTATTAATATATTTATTATATTTTAAAAAGAGTTTGTTTAATTCTAATGGTGATTAAATTAAAAACAGTAACATTAAATTTAAAAATAAAGCAAGTTAAAAATTTAAAATAATAAAAATAAAAATAAGATGCTTGTAATATTTTAACACTTGCCATCTTTATATAAAAGTGAAATTGCGTAATGATTTAGCATTTTTCAATGTCTAAAAAAGAGCAATTTCAGCAGAATTAATAATTTTATAAAGATTAAAAATATGACAATTTCCTAAATTTCATATTATGCATAAACGGACTTCATGAAAGCTAATTAAAATGTCTTAACATTTTGCAATCATCATTCTAGGCCTAAATTTGAGTCTTTCCCAAGTATATACATTTTCCTATAGCGATTAAAGGACACATTTCATTTCTCAAATCAGCGTGTACATGCCAGAATCTATTTTTCATGTGATTTATTCCCAAGACCGGTACTAATATCAGATTCTTACTTTTTATCTCCCGATTCATTAAAGCAGAAACCATAGCAATTAGATTCTAACATTCTTAAATATGCAGAACAGTGTAGAACAGATTAATATAAACATCGATCATACTTGAACTTTCATAAAAACACAGAATTCATACTTCAAAATGATTATGAACTCTCGTTCTAGAACACTTCTAACACGAACAACACAGAAATCTGTCTACAAATACGAAACATAATAGGCAATACATTTAGAGGCAAATCCTAAGCATTACGAAGCAAGAAAAAGAAAGACAACACCTAGTTGGCCGAACAAGAGCAGAACGGCGTTCCGTCCAAATTCTCAGGTGGATTTTGGTGTTTCTGACTTCCTTCTCCCAATTGCAGAGTGTTTTAAGGCGAAATTATAAGTCTGCAATGAGAAGAATGACGAAGAACGGGCATTAAAACTGAGTCTGGGAGGTTAGAAAACTGCCCAACCGCGACTGTGGCGCGCCATGTGGCGCTCGGAGGGAGTTTTAGGTGCCGCAAAGGAGATGTGGCGCCTCCTGTCAATTTTTCAAGATAGGCGCTAATTCGGCGCTCCGGGAGTGATTTAGGCGCCCGCGAAGCACGTGTGGCGGCTCTTGAACATATTTTGCCTCCGAAATTTTCTAAGTCTGAATCTGGCGCTCCAACTGGCGCTTCGAAGCTCGATTGGGCGCCGCTATGTTGACCAGGCGCTTCCTGAACATATTTCAGCATCAAATAATCCGGATTTTCCAAAATACAGCCTCCGAACATCACTTTTTCATCATCTAAATGCATGAAACAATATTGCAATGTATTAGGTTTGCCAAAGTATTCTTAAAATGCAGAAAAACATGATAAATTAAACCCAGATAAGCTCAATTTAACCATGATAACTAAGAGACAAAAATAACATGAAATATAACTTAAAAACCATTAAAATAAGGTTAAATGCATTCAGTTTGGACATATTTTAGTGCAAATAAAGTTCATTTAAATGTGATTTCACATGGTGCATCAACATCCTCACACTTAAATATTGCTCGTTCCTTGAGCAATGAAATCATTTAACACATCAACATATCAATCGGGATAATAAAGATAAAGTCACTACAGTTCTACCAAATCATAGATTTCAACAACGCAATGAGCTAAATGGAGTCAGAACTTTAATGTGTTAGAACAAAGTAAATTGTCATGCATCAGCTGTCAAAAAAGGTATCCAAAACACTTACAGTACAAAAAGCAGATTAATCACACATTGCAACTCGAAATGGGAGAGCGAATAATGTAAATATGCTTTTCTATTCCCGTCTTCAAATATGCTCAATTAATGACTCGGTTTCACAATTATTCAAAGACACTTTGGCTGAGTTGTAGACGGTCGAATTCCAAAAGCTACTCATGTCTAAGAATACGTGCCTGTCATATAGCCAAGAGTTTATGAATATTATGTTTAATACCCCTTTATTTCAGATATATATATATATATTTTGATCTTGCATTTTTTGATTTTTTTTCTTTTTGCAAGATTTAATTTGTTGTTTTTAATTGTTGTTTATATATATATATATATATATATATATATATAGGGGTTTACTCTGATTTTATTGTAATTAAGCATTTAAGGAGACATGGAACGATCATATTCATATAAAAATTATGATAACTCTCCACACTACGAGTAAACCAGTCTAATTAGTCACACACTTTCTGCAAAGTAAATAGAATTGTCACAAACGTTCGAACAACTATCTTGACAATTTAACAAGGTCTACAACTTTAAATTAAGAATCATAATGCTCATTAAGTTGTAAAATCGGATCTAAGCAGAACAGTTAGACTTATTTGGATTTTCTCAAGTTTGGTTGTGATTTGGTAATCAAATAATAGCACACTGTGGAAATACAATTTAATCCAACATAATTAACATATCCAACGTAAAGCATTTACCACATTTATTCAAAGCATAAACATTAAAACATAACTAAGCTCTTACCAATCTATCTCATGCAAATCAGTAAACATAAAACATGAAAAGATCACACCTGGGATGTTTAGAACTTTGTAATTGCAATTCGTCATCACTGCTATCATCTTGCTCCCTTGTTGGCATATCCTGCTTCTAATATATTTATATAACAATCACTCAAACAAATATGATTCTTAGTGCACATGGGAAATTCCAAAGTAATCAGAATTGTAAAGCACCATCCATAACTCAAATTATAACATTTAACAACAATTTCTAGCAACTTTAATAAGTATGGACAGATTTGATAGATAATAAATTTCAGAATTTACCAAAAATAAAACATCATAAGTTCTAAAGCAGTCTCAGCATCTCGATCAACTTCAGAAGGTCCTGCTGATCCAAATGCTCCGGCTGCTCCATCACCATTTCCAGAGCTCAGGCCATCAGGAGGAACATACCGATTTCCTAACATCTCAGACATGAAAGTCTCAAGTCTAGATGAAAGGCGTATTATCTGTGCCCGAGTACTATCCTCCTTCTGCTTAATCTCGGCTCTAAGTTGATGAATTTCATAAGTAACTATGTTCACCGCAGTCACCTTAGGATCGACACTAGTACCAGATGTACTAGGTGTCTGAGCTGAAGATCTACCTCGGCCTCTACCTCTACCTCGGCCAGCAGGTCTCTGTACACCTTCATGAGGTGTCTCAGTCTGAGGAATAGCTGACTCCTGAGGTTTAGTAGGGTATATTAACTCTATGCATCTCGAACCAGGTGTATGGAAGTTTGTAGTGAAGAAAATGGGTGGCTTCAACTTCAAGTCTCGATCATAGACTGTCAAATCTACCCCAGCTTTCTCACAGAGCTGTCGTATTAATCCAGGAAATCCAAGTACGAACTTGGATGCCTTAGCTCCTATGCGACGCAGTCTAGAAGCTATCAACTCTCCAATGTCAACCGGTAACCCATTCTTGATACAGTATACAAAGCAAAGCTCCTTTGCATTGGGTCCCGCTGTATGAGAAGATGGCCAAATCTTATGCCTATAGAGCAAGTAAAGCTGATATAGTGGTGCATCCATAGCTGTAGCCACTACTTTCTCTGTTGAGTTGTTACAGTAAACTTCCCCCTTCTTTGAAAACATTTGCCTGAGTACTTCCTTCTTGAACTCACCATTTCCTTCTGCAATATCAACTGGCCCGTAGAAATTCATGGATCTAGTGGCCTCACAAGAGATATCCAAAGTGACATAAAGCTGATTGACAGTGGCAGGGTCATGTGGCACTGGTATTCCTCGAATCCAGGAGGTGAAACATCTGTATCTAGCATTGGCTAGGAACTGCCTAGTGAGTTCCCAAGAATAGCAATGATCTCCTTCTTTCTGCTCCACAAAACTGTTCCACCCTCTTGACTTGATGGCATCATGTATAAGCACATAATCCATATCCTTCTTTGAAAAGCCTTTGTCATGAAAAATCCACTTAGAAGCCATCCTCTGATAGTGCAAATAGGCTTCTTTGTTAACAAAGACTGCAGGGTTATACACATCCCCAGAGAGTTCCTTCAGAGGAAGGCAGTCATCTTTTCTATATGGCTCTTCCTCTTCGGTTGGGCTTGCTATGAACCCTTTGCTTCCTCTGGAAGAACTTCTTCTTGCTGTGGAAATCCCTCATCCTGATGTGAACAACCCTCATCAGGTTGAGGAAGATCCTCATCCTGCTGTGGATAACCATCATCTTGTTGTGGACAGCTTTCTTCTTACTATGAGCAGCCCTCATCAGGCTGAGGAGCTTGTTGTGGAGTCTCTTCATCCTCATCAGAACTACTAACAAACATATTTTCCTTGTCAATGTCAATTGGTTCAAGATTGAGTTCCCTGATCACAAGTGTTTGTGATGGTAAGGATTCCTTTAATTTCTGCTTCTTCCCAGGCTTTTTCCCTACATTCTCTTTAACTGGCCTCTTTCCAGCTCATTTAGCAGCTCTAGACTCCCTAGATGAATTTTAATATTCTAAAGAACTCCTGGTCCTCATGATAACTCAACCTTGAAATAAGGTATTCAAGATATGGTTTATGCACTGAACAAACAAGATAGATCATGAGAAATTCTCAGGGTGTGATCATCCACAAGGTTTCCTCCATCCTCACACTTAAATTGAACTACTAGTTTGGTTTAAGTGTCTGATGAAAAGATAAATAGATCACAGATTCAAGAGATTTGTTCATCAATGATCAGAAAGAGATTAAAGATAAGTGCATAAACATGATTTAAAAGAGTTTGGAAGAATTAGTATACCTTAGGTTGAAAATTCACAACAGATTGGAAGACAATAACTGGAAAGAAATGATCCCTAAGATGTCCACTTCACTATACTTTCTAATGTGATGAAACAAATTCATATTGTTGGGAGAGAGAGAGAGGTTGGTCTGAGCGATTAGAAAAAGAAGAGAGAAGGGAATGATCTAATATTTTGAACGGGAGGCAAATATCTGAAATAGACCCATCAAATATATGATTTTGGGTAAATACTAGACTTAATTGAGCTTTAAAAATCGATTGGATATGATTTGGATCGAATAGAATCTAAGATTTTTAGCAAATTCCTCGTTTGAGACGCCAAAGTGGCGCTCAGAGCTGAAATTAGGCGCCGCAGAGGTGTTCTGGCGCCTCCTGGAGAAATCTTCTAAATTCGAGGCGCCAATGTGGCGCCTGAGGCTCAATTTGGGCGCCGCATCAACTGTGTGGCGCCTCCTGGAAAAACTATGAAATTTTTTTAAGTTTCCAGGCGCTGTTGTGGCGCTTCAGTCCAGATTTGGGCGACACACTTGTGTGTGGCACCTGCTGTGCACGACCACAGAAGCTTCTCTTCTTCAAACTCAGTCCAAATGACATCCAATACCTCAAAACAATCCAACAGCACTAATCACACTTCTTTCACCTTTAGATCATGTTTATCTACTCCCTTATGCTCAAATCAAGAGCTCACACATTCCATTTTAACATGATTTAGGTAAGAGCCAGTTTATTGGAATTAAAACAACTGCAACAATTAACTAAAACATAATCACAAAGATAAACTAACACATGTTCATCACAACAAGTAGAATTGGAATAACCAAATAGTGCATACGAAATCATAAATAGTCTAAACATAATAAGCAACAAAGTAGCAGAAAAGTTTAGCAATCAATACAATCCAAATCAAAGCAAACAAGCAAACTAGAAAATGCAACGAGTACGACTCTCACAAGTACATCCTCTATAGGCTTAATCTATTACATACTTCCTCCGTTCTTTTTTAAATGCCACAGACCCATATTACACGCAGTCCAATACACGTTTTAATCCTCAATAACTCAAATTGCATAAAAGTAAAAATTATGAAAATTTGATATTCTAAATCTATGCGATTAGACGAATCTAACAAGATCCCACTTGACTATATTTTATCTTATACAATTGTATTAAAAACTCGAATCAAAGTTACTCAATGAACAGTGACAAAACCTCCAATGTGTCACTTATAAAAGAATGGAGGAAGTATAATCTAATGAACTCTAAGCCTATCTAGTAAATGTAGGTCAGTCAGACTCGTCATCCTCATCGTCATCTTCATTGTCACCAACTTCTTCAGCCTCTTCATCATCGTCATCACCATCATCATTAGACTCTGCCTCATCTCCTGATCCAACATAGTCTAGCAGCATGGTAAGCTTGAGCTCTCGCCATCTTTGCCATCTGATTAGTTTGGTTGTGGTGTCTCTGAGCTGCCATTTTAGCATGTTCATTCACAGTGTTTAGCAAGTGTTGTTGGTTCATCATGATAGTCCTTGCCCACTCTGGGTCTTGAGGCTGCTGTGATTGCTGTGGCTGAGCTCGGCCTCTGCCTCTACCCCTGCCACCTCTAGTGCCTCTGGTGAACTGAGACAGAGCTGCAGAGTGCTCCTGACTACCATGTGATGGGTCATGAGGTGGTGACTATCTAGGCATCTCACGACGAAGAAGCATCGACTGGCATCTAGTTCCTGGTATCTAGAAATGCGGTTTGAAAGGGATTGGTGGTCTCATATCCCAATCCCGATCAAATCTATCCATATCAACACCAAACTTTGAGCAAAGAAGCCAAATCAAACTGGGAAACGTCAAGGCTGAACGCTTTGGAGTTCCAACTATTTGTCTTAGCTCTTCACAAATCAACTCTCCAATGTTGACTGGACTTCCAGTCTTGATGCAGTAGGGAATATAAAGATCCACAGCGGAGGTCCAGATGTGTGAGTCAAAGGGCTCATCTTTGATCTATACAGCATGAGGAGCAGATAGAGCGGTGCATCTATCTCCTGGCCATTTACTCTACTCGTGTCATCTCCGTAATAGATGGCATCTTGCTGCTCCTCAAATATGGATAGCAAGATCATCTGGTTATAAGTCTCTCTGTTCCCCGCTCTCATCACAGGCTCCCAAAAATCCCTGGCATATGGCACATCTACAACCCCATGTACTTGATTGATCACCTGGGGATTGAAGGGAACTTTAACTCCAAAAATCCATGAATGCTCCTCCTCTGCATTAGCCAAGAATAGCCTAGTCAGCTCCCATGAAAAGGTTCCACCTCTATGCTGCACGAATCTCTCCTAGCCCCTAGACTGTATAGCCTCTCGAAGTAGAGGATGCTGCAGATCCCTGTCAGAGAATCCCCTGTCAGGAATAACTCTCTTCTTGTGCAGTAGCTCATATGCACGGGCACTCCTAAAGACCGTGGCATCGAAGGTTCCCTCTCTGATATACTGTAAATTAGGCACAAAACTCCTAGGGTCATATCGTTTTGGCTTTCCCTTAGCCGTCTGAGCACAAGTGGTATCCTCCTGCTGCACCTCTACTTCATACTCAGTCTCATTCCCAGCCTCTTGAACAGGCTCCTGGATGGAAAATGAAGCTGATCTCCCTCTCCTGGGCCTAGAAGTCGAGGTGCTAGTAACAGATGCCTTTCCCCTAGCAGCCCTAGAGGAAGCCTGTGAATGCTCAGATGCCTCTGGATTAATCGGTTGGGTGACCTCCTGCTGCTCCTCAGCAGGTGCACTATGTCTAGAGATCGAAGTACCCTTGGATTTGCTCTTTCTAAATAAAGAGAGAAGACCCTTGAACTTAGAACCACCACCTGAGCCCTGTGGAGGATCCATCTGATTTGGATTTTTAGTTCGAAGTCTGTGATGGTCAAGAATATGCTCATTCGGTATTGCAAGAGGAACACTATCTGGTGAATTGGGATCATAAATCCCCATTCTCCCTTCGGACATAGGAATATATCTATAACCGGACTTCTTAGGGAGATTTGGAGGATTATACATTATTGGAAAACCTGGTTACACAAAAACTTTGGGTCTAGAATTAAATATATGCATTGCTCCTCTTCCTCACACTTGAGTTTAAACCAAAGGTTTAACTTAAGTGCTAGTACAAAGCAAACATATATTATCCTAGAATGTGGGATTTAAAGAATGACCAATATGTTTTAATTCAAAAGCTATAAGTTCTAATTCTTTTAAGAATTTGAAAAGGTCACTTTTTAGAACTTAAAACTTATCAAGAGAACACTTTTTAATAAAAACCCTCTTTTTATTAAAATTTTTAGATTTAATATTTAATTCCAACCAAAATAGCAAACTAGTTCATTGTTAATGATTTAAAATAATGATTAAGAACATTTAAATTATTCTTTTAAGTGCAAAAGGTTACTTTTTAGTTAAAAATTAATATAAAGAGTAATACAGATTAGACTAACATGTTTGGAAATATTCAAATATCGACTTAAAAGATTAACTTGTTAATGTAACCATTTTTCATAAGAATCTCATATTTTCAAGACACTGTGACATCATTTCTAAAACACTGTGATCTTAGAATTTTTGCCAAACAAACTGAAATCATTAACATTAAGCTTGAAAACTGCTAAAACATCATATTGTGCATTTTAAACAAGAATTTATACATTTAAACCAATTTTAAGCCTACATTCTAACAAACCCAAAATCTAAGCAACAACACTAATACAAACAATAATGCATTCCAAATCAGTAAATCAAAAGAATAATTGAACTGTGATAGCTATTCTTACCACAAGTGAAGCTTTGGAAGCCCTTTGACAAGGAATCCCTAAATTTGAGAAACCAGGGTTCTTAAGCCCTCTAGATTGCACACAGCAGCAGTAAGGAGGAGTAAAGAATGAGAGTCAACAATGTGGAGTAGGATTGGTGTACAAAATCAAAGGGAGAGTGGAGGGAGGTGGCGCTCGGTGTATCGCTCAGTTGTGGTGAAGGGCGCCGGGTAGCGTTTTGGAGAGAAAGAGATAGATTTGAGTGTTCAATCCCGATTGAAACCGGGTTTAGACCCAAACCCGCTAGGTCAAGCGCCGAAATGGCGCTCTGAGTGGTTTCTGGGCCCCGCATAGTAGATGTGGCGCCTGGGCTGTTCTGGTCAGAAATTATCGAGTCAACCTGGCACCACACTGGTGCTCGGAAGAAACTTTGAGCGCAGCAAAGGTGATGCGGCGCTTTAGCTGTGTTAGGCGAATTTCCAGGATCGATCTTGGCGCTGAATGAGGCGCTCCGGATTAAATCTGGGAGCCGTACAAAATTACACAGAAATTACTCTCATCAAGTAACCACTATACAACACATGAAGAATAATATATGTGAAATCTATTAATGAACTCTCCAAAACTAAGTACAAATGATGATCTCACATATATATAACAATGTAAAATGTGTGAAACGGTTATCTCTTCAGAATGCACGGGAATCTTCTAGAAATATTCGCAAATAACCGTTCACCAATAAGTTGTAACAAACTCCAGCTGGCACCTGCTCAGATTAGCTTCGTTGTTGATGAATAGTCTGAACAACAGTCAAACAACAACTCTGCACAAAATAACCTTAACAATCTCCCCCTTTTTGTGTAGAGGGCATACAAATCTGTAGTTCAGAGGGTCAGAAAACAACAAGCAAATAACAATCATCAAAAGATAGTAGCAACATTAAAAACCATCAAGAGCAGTCATTAGCCAGCAGTCATCACCATACACCAACCACAGTTAAGTGTTTACAAACCATCAAAATCATCATCATATTAGTCAGTTAGTCATAAAAACATCAAAACTCCCCCTGAACCAATATATGAACTTACTCCCCCTGTTTGTGTGCATCGACACAAAAATTAAGCATCATCATCATCAGTGTCAACCTGTTCATCAGGAACAGCAGCATCCGGATGAAAATTTCTTGGCAAAAGACCAAGGATTTGAGTGTGAGCACGACGAATGGCAATGGCATTGCCAACAACAACAGTCACCTTGTCATTCAAGCCACGCAGTATACCACGCAGATGGACAACCAATTGTTCACCAGACATGGGTTGTCCTTTCTTAATGTCATTGTACATGTCAATCAGATTACCAGCGAGAGCATGAGCCTTAATAAGCTCAATAGGTTCACCTTGCTTCGAATGAACACCTTGTTTCTCAAGAAGTGCAGTGATTAAAGCAGGGTAGGGTAAGACAACACCCTTCTGGATCTTGTCCGGTGTGTAACCTATCATCTTATCAAGCACAATCCATCCAAAGTTAAGAATCTCAAAATATTTATCAATTGAGAACAAAAGTTTACCCATAGCCGAACTCAGTTGAGAAGCATTCTTTGTGGGAAACACATTGGATGAACATAATCGAAACAAGCAGGTGAATTTCAGTGTGAGCTCATGTGGACCGAGCTGATTTCTCCCAAATGCAATACACTTCTCTCCAGAAATGGTCTGTGCAATCTTGATCGTTTCCTCATTCAAGTAGTTGAAGGGATTAGTGTCATCGTCGTTAGCAGGTACCTTCAACACCTCATTGATCACAGTAGGTGTTAACTGAATAAACTTGCCACGAACAAACACCTTCCCATACCATTGACTAGTAGGATTCATCACATCCTCATGAAGATTTGCATAAAACTCATAAACCAAGTTAGGCGCATACTTTTTCACTTTAGAAGCCCAATGCATCAAATGTTTAGACTCCAAATACTCCTTAAATCCAAGTTCATTGTAAATAGGGTGAAAGAATACCTCCTCGGGTTTGATCTTCCTTTGACTAAGATCACGAGTTCTATACCTCTTCATCTCCCTTGTATAATACGTTGGACTGTAAGCATCTTCAACCAATAACTCGGCAGGTTTGGTTTTAGTTCGCTTCGGACGAGGAGTGCCAGAGCCTTGTGAACTCCTCTTAGTCCTCTTCTTCTTACTAGGTTGTTTAGACGACTCTGCAACAGTGAAGCTTTTGTGCGGCACGAACCTGCTACATATCTCTCGACTTTCTTTATACTATAAATCTCATAGGATTGTTCAAGAGTAATGCCTGATTTGCTTACCGAAAGCGCACGGTATCAAGCTTGCAGTATTTATTTCTAATTGTCGGGATCGTTCTCTAGAGAGTTACACGATAGAAGTGTTTTAATAGAATTATTGGTTCTAAAACTTAGTACTACTTTGGTTTATGGATGGTGTAATGATGTTATCTAATGAAAATGCTATCAAACAGATAAATGCATAAAAGCTGTAAAAGAAGTAAAGAAAACATTATTAAAAAGTAAAAATGAATGGAATGAATGTATTTATGGATTCATGGGTTAAAAGATAAAGTGGACTTAGTGACAATCAAACAAAATAAGACTATAATTAAGTAATCATTCTTCTATGATTAGTAATAATGCGAGAATTCATTGAGATAAGAAAAATCCTTTATACAAGTTAATCAAATCTTCATGTCTTTGATCACTTTCCCAAGACAAGTACTGATGATCCAGTGTCATGACTTTCTTAAGCACTCAAATCATGGGATACAATTACTAAGGAATGGTCGGTCAGACCCATTTCTTAGCAAAAGCTTTTGGAATTATCACTTAATCTGTTTCTTCCGGATTAAGATTAAGCCATTGAAAACTCAATGTCACATCTAAATCATCATGTATTCATCTGAACTTGAAGTTATTCTCTTTATTACTCTGAGATTAGACAAGCGTCTTATGCTCCTATATTGGATGTCCTCTACAAGAAATTAAAAAAAAATTAAATCTATCATGCAATGGTCACACAAGCCTTAGCTTCTCAGAGTAATTCCTTCAATTATTTATAAGAAATAATAGTCCTGTAAGTATATCAAGATGAGATTGCTATTCAAAATCCTTGACTTATCTGGACTACTCAGATTCATACAGATGTATTAGCATAAGAATTCTCTGTAAACAACTCTAAATACCCATGACTTAACTCAGGATTAATGAAATTCAGTAGTTGCTTAGCCTCCTACTCATATCATATGATTAGAACATCATAAAGCTATGAACCCTGGAAGCTAACTCTTCCAAATTCTCATTAATTTCTAGGACAAAAGATGGCTTTTGAAATATCTTTCCCTTTTAAACAACAGGTACTAAACGTCCAACTTAAGAACAAGTTTGTTCTTAATTACCCTGAGTAGAAGATGTTCTGAGAAAACTTATATCATCTTCTTCCTCAATGTATTAGTGAAAGTAATTCTATGAATTTCAAATATGAAATGTAAATTTGTGTTAAGAAGTAGGATTACTATACATAGTCTGGGAAATATCCCAAAATATCATAGGTATAAGTAGTAATATATGTATAAAGAAATGATGAGGGTTCTGAATCCTTTTAATCAAAATGCTAGAGTGCTCCAAAAATATAGAATAGGAGCTAGACAGAATTAGGAAATTACTTCTTATGAAAAAAATTTGAGAAATAATCCTGCAAAATAAGTGTCCAAGATAGCTCGCAGTAACTATTTTGGGTTTCAAACTATGAACATTCCAATTTTCCGCGCGCTATATCTGTACAGCGTGGAGGGAGCTATTGTTCAAAGAATGTTCCTCAGATTTAGTTTATACAGAGAACTGAATCCCTCGCAGTATAATTTGGAAGAATGCAGCGAAATTATTCAATTCCTATTTATAGAGTAGGGGTTATATTACCTATAAGAAATGAATATTTGGTATCCCAAAAATGGGAACCAATTCTGACGCTATATCAAGATAATTCTCTCGCTTTGTCAAAATGACATTGCGAGAGTCTTGAAATAACTTGTTTAGGAATAAAGTTGTTAGGATAATTCCTCGCGTCATCTTTTAAGACTAAAGCGAGGATTAATCCTTATATGAAGGTGAATAGCTAAACTCTGTTTGAAAAATTAAGTATTCAGAGTATTGAATTCTTAAGGATTATCACACCATGTTTAACACTGTGTGGGTCCTTAGGAACTTCGAATAATCCAAAACACTAATTTTTGGTAATTGCATTGAGAATTAAGATCCAAGTATACTTAACAGTTGAAACTTCCATGAATTCAATAATTCTGCCAAGAAAATACCTAACTCGATAATGATATTCAGATTTCATGAGAATTATTGTCAAACAATTTATAATTTGAAACCTGATTCAATCTTGAATTTGTGAATTAGACTAATATCTTCCTGAATCCTCAATCAACCATTTAAACTGAGGTTTATACAATTCTCGAGCAAAATTAAAATATACCAATTTCAAGTAATCATTCAGAATTGCAACCCAAAGATGAAAGCAACAGATCAAAAGTTCAATCTTCCTTCACATATCATGAGTAACAAAGAAAATAAAAACGAGTACACCTGGAAATCTGATTGAAATCAGAATATTGCGAATTCGAACGAAGAAGTCGGAAAACTAGATGGCGATCGTCATAATGGATGAACAAAAGCATTCCGATAGCAAATCCTTCTTCCAGAGTACTCTCAAAACTAATCTACTAACATAATTCGAAGAAATCTAACTGTGAAATCAAATTACAAATCTGAAGAACAAGAATTAAATTGCAGAAAAGTAAACCCTAGCTAACCTACCTACTGAATTCTAAAATGAACGGGAAAGTAAAAACGAGCTATTCTCTTCAGTCTCCAGTTGTTTGAGCTGATCTACCAAGGGTCTTATTTGTAGATGCGCATAGTAACTGCTTTCCGCCTTGGAAAATAATCGCTCGCGTCAGAATAGCTCTCCTCTCGCCTTGCCCCAGTTCCTTCAAAGCGAGAGTCAAAATGAAGTTATCTTTCTTATCAGAGCGAGACTTCACAATCTTCTTCAAACAAACTTCTTCTCGCCATGACTCTTACAGCTTCTTAACTCGTACAAACTTTCTTCTCACGCGATGTCAAATGATCATCGCGTAAACTTCAGCTTCTGAACATTTTTCCTCAGATCTTTTCTGATTTCACCTTTAAGTCCTCGCACCATTTCTTCTCTTTCCTCGCTACGTCTATTTCCATCTCTCGCAGCCTTTCAGCTTAGCTTCCCTACTAAGTGACAAAGCGAGAATCAAATCAGATAAAACATAGCGTGCGAGACTTATAATAAAATCTAAGAATTTCAAGCCATTTTTATGTAATTTCCAATTTCTTCACATTCTTGGTTTTTCCACAATCTTTTCATATCTTCTATGATTATTCATTTAAACTTATGAAACTATGAACAAAAGATTATCATAAGACACTAAATTGGACGCAAATGACAGTTATGAATGACTGTCATCACCATCCTCACATTAAGAACCACTTGTCCTCAAGTGGTAAGAAACTTATAAAGTTTCAAAGAACAAGTCCAATTTGTGGCTTCCAAGATTAGGTGTTCATGTAAGGCTTTTCCTGGATCACTACCTTCTCGTTTCCAACTATCTCAAGCTCAATTCTTTCAACTGATTGATACTGCATACCTGACTTTTAGTTTACCAGACTTCATAAAAGCATTAACAAAAGTGATTTGCATTTATGTGAACTATTGTTCCGCCCTTTAGTTAGTCAAATTTCTCTTCTCACGCTCAATCCTATCCAACTTATGTGCATACCTTGCGCTTCTGAATCCTTAGCCAAAAAGATTAAGAAAATACATTTTTTTTTCAACTTTTATCAAGGGGTGGCTTTTCGTGGCTTTCAATAGCTCGGTTTCACATTATTAGGAGGAGTCGCATGACCTAAAATTG
Organism: Hygrophila difformis; assembly: GCA_030278955.1. Classification (NCBI taxonomy): domain Eukaryota; kingdom Viridiplantae; phylum Streptophyta; class Magnoliopsida; order Lamiales; family Acanthaceae; genus Hygrophila; species Hygrophila difformis. The sequence goes on from JAOANR010000011.1 coordinate 9,699,431, forward strand.
CAGATGAAACTTCAACTCCCCTACCCTTGACTTTGCTCATTTAGAGTTCTTCAACTCGTAAGTCAGAGGGGCAGCTGTGCCAGCTACTTATATCCACATTATTTTACCACGTTTGTTTCTGAAATTTCCCTTGCTTTTGGCTTTGGACTCATACTTCACTTAATATGCACACTCATCTTCTAAGAGAGACTAGATTAGATCAATTCTTCTAACTCAGTGCAGTTGTTGTTTATGGTATGCAAATCATTATAGTCAATACAATCACAAAATCTTCATATTATTTATCTAGTAATGACATCAATCAATCTCAAAGTTCACAGCTCTCAATATTTGTAAAGAGCGGCTCATGCATGCAGTCAAAGTCTATAAAGTAAATGTTTCTGTGGTCAGCCACTTTAGACTAGTCTTCTACTTCTTCACTAGTTTTCTACCCCACTTGAGTTTCTGGTTAGATTAGTCATAACTTGGAATTCAATCTCACAAAGTAGCTCTCACATTAACTCTATCCTAGATCACATTCATGATTTGAGAAATAAATGGAAACAAAGAGAACAATGAAAAGAAAGAAAGCAATAAACAAAGGAAAGAGAATGTTGCAAAAAACTCCCCTGTGATCTCATGATGGACCTGCATCACTGCCTGGGTCTTTTGGTGGTATTGGTGGAGGCTTCTTCAAGTCTGAAACTAGATTGGCAAGAATGTCTACCAATCTTGTACTATTTTGCTGCTCCTGCCTCCTCAGCTCCATATCCCTTTCTCGTTCCTGTCTTCTTTCCTCAAGTTCTTCTTTCCTTAATCTTTCAAATCTTTCCACCTCCTCTCTTCTCATTCTTTCTTGCCTATCCCACTCTTCCTTCCTTATCTTCTCTTGTTTGTCCATCTCCTATTTCCTGAGTTTCTCTTCAGTTTGAATCCTGGTATGCTCAAGTTCAATCTTTTTCTACTCTATCTCCCTCTGAATGTGCTTGTCTTCTGACATAGTTTTCACTAACATCTCCATGGACTGCGCAAAACTTTGGATTGAAGTACTCATATTCTGAGATTCATCCACAGACACTGTGTTCCTCATCGGTTGTCTCAAAGGTTGAGATGGTGCAGAAGTATTCTCAAACTCCTCATCTTCTGGAATAGGATTCAATGCAGGAGATGCTGCTGAAATCTTTGTCCTTTTCACTGCAGCTCTAGACTGAGATGATTTTGATTTTGCAGGAAGCTTGACCCGTTTTGCCTTAGGAGATGGTACTTTTGATCCTGATCCTTCAGAAGTTTGTTCCTCTAGATCTGGCATTTGGTAAACCAATTCTCCCCTCAGGGTATCTACTGGTAATGGAATATGAGGATCTATCTTTATGATTTCTGCTAGAAATGGTGTCATTGACACTCCTTGTTTTTCACAAAGCCTTCTAATAAGATTTGGATAGGCTAATGCTGCATCTTCCCAACTCTTGACTTAATGACACTGAGAACATGGTGTGCAGCACCGCACTTTCTTCCTGACAATAATAAAGCAAATCCCTCAAAAGTTCCAGTAGAAGGTCCTTGGAAATTAGTAGTAGGTCTGAGCTTTGAGTAATAGAAATCAAGTGTTGGCAAATACTCAGGCTTCAAATTCTTCAATGGAATCTTATTCTGCTCAGTTCCTCTGTGTGTTGAACAGAATCCTAATGCCATTTTCCTAGCATTGGTAAGCTTATTTCCTTGAGTCTTCTTCCTTAAAAGAACTTCAGACCTGACTTCCGGCTGTTCAAGCAGAGGTCCCAGTCTCAAATCATTCAGAGTCTCCACAGTGACTTGCACTGTTTTACCTCTAATCCATGTTGTTTCAGCCTCTACATCGAAATTAGCATAGAATTCCCTGGTCAATTCCACATAATCACATTTGTGGTTATGTCTCACGAAAGTGTCCCATTCATTAATCCTTCTCCAATAGTTGATACACTTGTGACTCAAACACTTAGGATGAAATCCTTTGTCTGGAACAACCATCTTGGACATTCCCAGGTAGTTCTCTAATGCTTCTTTTCTTCCATTAAACTTAACTTTGATTTCTTCCTAAGTGAATTCAGTCTTCTTCTCAATGCTATCAGGGATTGATAACCTCACTTTTGGACTATTCTTTCCCCAATAACGCAAAGGCAACAGCTCTGGAACTTCTTTTCCTGGTGAAGATCCTTCAGAAGTATCTGATTCACTTCTCTCGGACTCTTGTGCTTCCTCCTGCTTATTCCCAACATTTTCATTTCCTTCTCCTTCTGACTGATTTCCCTCTTGAGTAGGTTCTACATTTTCTTCCTGAACTTGTTCTGGATTCTCTTCCTGAACAGGTTCTGGATTCTTTTCTTGAGCTTCCTCAGTATCATTATGTTGTAGATTACCTATATCTGGCTCATGAATCAATGATGTGCTGGTGTCCATCTTCTCAGTGACCTCTAAGCTATGCTGGTTCAGAGTTTCTGTGGGCTCATCCTGTACAGGTTCATTTAACAAAAGTAAAACAGCAGGAGGTTCTGAATCATCAAATCCCTGGATCCCAAAATGCTCTTCTGCTTTCTTCTTCTGTTCTGCAATCCAATCTGGATCATTCATCCTTGAAACTGCTCTATGAGCTACCTCATTCCTGATTTGGGATGGTAGAACCCATTGATTCATTTGATTTCCAGCAATTGTCTGTGCTTTGAGATGTTGATTACCAGTCTGTTCCACCAAATACTCTTTTTGTTGATTCTCTTGAATCTCATTTCTTTGCATCTCTTCTCTATAAGCTTAGAGTGCTAATGGAGATGGCCCCAATGTTTGCTCAGAATTCATCTGCTGTTTGACTTTCTCCAATTCTAACTCAAGCTTAGCTGCATATTCATTTGCTTGTTCTACTGAAGTATGTGCATTCCCTCCTTCTCTGGCCAGTTTTCTAAACTTTTTAATTAAGCCTTCCAAAGACAAGGTCATGTTTCCAACAGTAGTTCCATGCAAGTTCAGATCTTCAAAATCTTGCAAATCTTTAATCGATTGATCTTGCACTGTGTTCACCACTAACTCTTCCACTTGATCCAAAAATTCTTGCTCTTCTGTAGCTTGTTCTGGTGGTGAATCATGTTCCAACTGATCTGCCACTTTAGAAGAATTACCAACTTCTATAGCGGGATCTTCGAAGGTTTCTTGTTCAACCTCTTTTTCTGAAGATCCTTGTAGGTTGATCTGACTTTGGATAAGAACTTTGTTGACTTGAGCTTGTTGATCTTCAGCCTGTCCTTCCAAGTCGTTTTCTGTATCGATCTGAGTCTGTTGAAGTTCAGTGGTTGGATGAGTTGATCCTTGTGCATCAGATTGATGTTCATGAATACATGCTTTCCAGCCTTCTGGATCTATATCTCCCACTTCCAAATTACCATAAGGAGTGAGTTCCAGTCCCCCTGTATAAGGTACTACTCCCAAAGTTGGTTCAACTTTCTCTTCATCAGAGCTGGTGTCTTGTACCACATACCTTGGCTTCCTAGCCATCATCTTTATTCTGTACTTCTTAACAGGTTTCTCAAGCTCTTTTTCTTGTTGCTTTTCCTTCTCAGGAATAGTTTTTGATTGTACCACCTTATCAAAAGAAGGTTCTTGTTGTTTAGATTCCTCAGGATTAGTTTCATGCTGCTTAGAAAGCAACTTTCATTTCCTTTTGTAAGTAGCAACTTCCTTCTTTCTTTGAGATGGTTGTAATGACTCTTTATTTTCATCCATCAGATTCCTTGTTTCTGGAGTTCCTGCTTTCAAGTCCAAAACCTCTTTGATTGTTAACTCATCTTCATTCTTCCTCTTCTTTGAAGATTGTCTAGTCTTCTCAGACTTGTATTTCTCCACTTTGCTTCCAGTCATTTTCTTAGTTGAAAGTGCTCCTTCTGAAGAGCTTGAACTAAGAATATGTGACTTTCTCTTTCTGGTGGACATTTACTTCTTACCCTTCTTTTCTCGAGTTCTCATAAATTCTTCGAATTCACGCTTTTCCTTTTGCCTGCTTGCATAATAGTGTTTAACACTCTCTTTCACAATCGGATTGGGTTCATCATTTTCCTCATTCCCCTCCTCTACAATAGTTGTAACTTCATCCACTACTCGCATTTTCTCAAGTCTTTGTTCCTCATTTGTACTATCCTCATCTGAATCATTTTTCTTGACATAAAAATTTTTACTCAAACCTTTTAGCATCATATTCATCCCCTTTCTGTTCAGATACTTCTCATTCCATGCATCCCAATCATCAATGATTACCTGTTGAATCCTTCCTTGTGCCTGATCAGTATAAACTCTATGTTCCTTATATGCATTTTTCTCTGCACATACTGTCATATCTAATATACTTCTCAATTAATTCCTTCTTTCTATTCTGAACAAGTTCATGCACTTCTTGTTGGAGAGGTGGAGGTAATCTCTTCATGATCATGTTTGGTCTATCTATAATGAGAAGATTTGCATCCGCTGGTCTTATTGCTGGGGCTAAAATCTTCCTGAAATTCTTTATCGGTTCCAGTCCTTCATTTATGGCAGACTCTCTGAATATATTCCTGACTATGTTCTGTGGTGTCTGTTTTGCATCTGATCTCTGCTTCCTGTTCTTCCCTGATCTCCCAGCTTCTCTTTCTTCAGCATCCTTAACCCATGCCTGCTGTTCAGGCATTAAATCAGCAAAATTTTCTAGTGGAAACTCTTCATTAGGTTTCCTTTCTAAGCCTGGTCTAAGAATTCTTCTCCTCAGATTCTCTCCCTTAGCCCATTCATTCATGTGTCTGATCCAGCTATTCCTAGCTTCCTGAATGGTTCTAAGAACATCTTTCCATACCATCTTGCCTTGTTTAGCTTTCTGAAAATGAGGCTCAAGGGCATGTCTCAAATTGATCCGAGCATCAATAATCCTATCCAAAGCCAGATTTGTCAAGAAATTTTGTTCAATAGGGCCTTTCTTATTCAGGAATGTTGGAGGCATGTATACAGGGAGTGCCTGTTGAGCATCATAAACTCGAGCATTCCGAATTTCTTGAAGTTTACAGCAATATTTAGTGAGTCATTTCACATATTTGGGCAGTGGTTGAGGGTCGAAGTAATCCAACTCCAATCCTGTTTGATCCTTTGGGTTAATGATTGTATAACATTCCTGATTCCATTCAGCCATACATTTCTTCTCCCTTTGAAGAAGTCTTTCAAGTCTGATTTCATTAGGGAGATGTTTGTCATTAATAAGGTTGACCATTTGATCTTCCCAAAAATGGCTCATCCTAATCCAGAATGCTTCTTCTAAATCAATCATCAATGATTCCTTCTCTTTATCGGGTATATGCTGAATCATCACTGGATTAACATAAAAGATTGGAGGTGAAATTTCCATTCCTAACCATCCACAGCCTTTCTGAATATCTTTCACAATCTTTTCTGCCCTCTTCATTCTTAAAAATGACTGTTCTTTCTTGTCTGATTAGATACCTCGAGCTTGAAGTTCTTCGAAAGTCATCCTATGAATCCTTTAGAAAGAGATAAGATAAACTGATTAAATCGGTGTCACCATACTCACATTTAGAGTTTTACTCTAAATGTGAAGGTGTGAATAGAGGGTATAATATCAATTTTCCTTCTTTATACTTATTGTTGCATGATATCACCATACTCACATTTAGAGATTTTCTCTAAATGTGAATTTAAATGTTGATTAGATCTGCTTAAAGAGAGGAAATAGTATCAGGGTAATATTGACAGAAAGATGGACAAAACAAAAACATATTTTAAGACATCATTCATCAAATTCGTGAAAATATCAGGAAATTACAAAATTCAGTTAGTACTTCAACTCCCAGGTGCTAATCAGAGGGGAGGAATTTCTCCATCAAAACAAAATTTGGTGAACAAATTACAATGCTCAGTGACTAGACACCTCATACAATAGACTGAACTGACTCCATATTGGTTTCTAGGCCATTTATGATTGTTGACAAACAGAATTCGATCATTGCAAAATCGTTTCTTAGGTTGTCCTTGAAATGGTGAAATGAATTCATCCTCATTTGATAACCATCCTCTGACTTGGAGCTGGATATCTTTCAGCCTTCGCCTATTCTTGCAGAGAGTTGCAAAGAGCCAAATTCCTTTCTCCTGCTCTTCAATTTCATCCTTACTCAAAAGTATAAGTGCTTTTTATGTAAATGGATGGTTGATGATTATCAGTGATGGCAGCCTTCAAGAGGTCAAATGCTGCTTGTTCATTCTTAATTCGGACGAACAGGTGCAATGCCTCTTGCAATTGGAACATCCAATTTCTTGCATCTGTACAACTTTCAAGGAAGTCTATCTTTGTTTGGTCAAAAGTTCCCCATCCCACATAGAAAAATCTTCAAGATTAGCTCTCTTCAAAACTAAAGGATGGTGGGTGGCTTCTTCTAATTCCTTGCATATTAATTTGCAGTTGAAAATAGTTTCAAGATGATCAAATGCCAGCCTCGACAAAATGTTCCCAAGAATCTCATAAGGAAGATCTGTGATCTGAGTTTCCCCTAATCCAGATTTCTTTATTGAAGTCCTTGGTTGCTTTGAGGAGCTTCCAATTTCGAAGCTGAGCGGGATTAAAAAAAGTAGCAAAATTAAAAGCTAGGGAATGAAAATTATTGAAATACAAGGAATGTACAAACTTGAACATAAAGAGAATTCATTGTTCAAGAAGGAAAACACAAAATATTACAAGCGAAAGGAAAAGTGAACTGCTTAATAGTAACACTATTCCAAATCTAGCAGCTCATCTTCATCTTGCTCTTCCTCCTCATTGCCCCACTGCTCTTCCCATTCCAAAAATATACCTTCCTCACCAGTTGCTCTTCTGAACTGCTTGACTATGTCAAATAATTCACAAGGTATGCACTCTATCCTTTCATGCAAAGGTAATAGTTGACGCTCAATAAGAGAATGGTTTTTACAAAAACTCCTTTCCTCTTGAGCAAGGAAAGGGTTTGGAAATTTTTCACAATAAAGAAGCCAGTGGAAAACACTAATCTTTAGAAAAGCTAAATCAAAGGTATCCTGAGTTGCAGATTTGATCAGCTGAATCCCTTCTTCATCAAATTTCTGATCTTGCTTAGAGAGAAGTAGGAGACACCTTATGAAGGCAGAGGGTTGGTGTTTGTCATCTAAACCAGGCTTTAAAAGTTCATAAGCTCTTTTCTCATCATGATTATCAACAAATGCGGTGCAGGTTCAAGATTAAACATGTAGTTTCCTGCATTCTGACATTCTTTGATAAATTTAACCTGATTACTGGAGTAAACATTTTCTCTCCACATAGCACAAGTTTCCAAATTAACTCTCTTAAGGACTAGCGATGATTTGCTTGCTGCAAGGAACTGTGTGGATGTCTCTGAAGCCCTAAAGAGTTTCCTTATGCTATCCTTTCCCAATCTTGACAGAATGTCTCCCAACAACTCAGTAGGTAAGTCAATTAATTGAGTTTCCAAGAGTTGAGGAATTCTGACATTTCTGTTTGAAAAGAAGAGGGAGAAAACACAAAATTCAGAGAGAAGCATTTGTTTGTGCAGCAACTACAAGATAAAAGATTAGATTTCATTAATAATACCAAGTTGGCTTACAAAATACAAGAAATTTGGATTGGTGGCAAGTTTTAAATCTAATACTAAAAAGCTTATCAGAAACATCATTCTTCTCCTTCTTCATCCAGGAAATCTCCAGTAGAATTATGGTTATAAAAGACCTCTCTTACCATTACCCTGAAATCTGCTACTGCCCTAGTTGTATCGCAACAAAGATAAATAATCTGATCAGCTCCATAGTTGAAAAATGGCGGCCCATGGATGACTTCCCATTCGTGTTCATCAAAATTACAGAATTCTCTCTTATTCTGTCCTAGGAAAGGACTTGGCACATCCTCCCATTCTGAGAGTACAGCCAAACGGCTATATCTAAAATTATAACTAGTTAACCTATCATTTAATATTGGGCTTATTAAATAGAGCCCTCTATCTATCTCCCTTTTGGAAACTCTACTTAAACAACACATAGCTTTTATGTACTGAGAGAACTCATGATCATCATCAATTCCCTCATCCAGAATTTGAAATGCTTTGGTTTCTTCACCTTGTGTGAATAATTCCATAGCTTTGCGAAGATTCAGAATATGATTATTAGCCCTTCCGCAGGAATGTAGGAATTCAACCTTACCAGAGGACTTGTTAGAGATACTTTTAAAAACAGAATCCTCTACATTGAACCTCCGAAAAACAGTAGGTTCGAAGCTACTCTGCCCAACTCGTGACAAAATCTCTCCAATGATGTCCAGTGGAAGATCAGTCAGTTGTAGCACAGAGAACTCAGAAACATGCTCTCCAATGTTAATGCTGTTAAGCGAGTTTTTAAAGAAGAGATTAGATTTGGTTCCATTAATAAGAAATCTAGTCTTAAGACTCTAATTGTATTGAGGCAGAACGTACAGAATGCAAACCCTAGTGTTGCGAAGCAAACGTTTCAATGCACACAAACAGTAAACATGTAATACCCGTGAAATCAGTCACCCATAAATAAATAAATAAACACATAAATAAATAAATAAATAAATAAATAAAATAAAAATAAAAAGAGAAATGGAATCTAATTCCAAATATTAAAAAGGAATTTAAATTCCACGAACCCGTGAAGTCGAAAATTGTAATACCCTATATTATTCAAAATATATTTTAAATTAATCTAGTAAAATCATTTTATTACTTGTATAATTATTTATATGCATAGTAATTTATTAACACACATATATATACATATAATTATAATATCATCTTATATAATAATAATAATAATAATAATAATAATTATAATAATATAATTAAAATAATAATAATAGTAGTAGTAATAATAATAATAATCACAACAAAATAATATGTATATGGTAATCAAAACAAGATTTAGTCTATCTTTAGATATTGGCAAGATTTAGCCTATCTTTAGTATATTGTTATAACCTTCAATGATAGCAAAATATTTGGAAATCAAATCTTGGATCCTAAGCCTCTAAATAACCGCCCTTTACTTCTTTTTAAATTTAATCTTTTTCATCTTCCTAATTTGCTATTCATATCAATTCTACATACACAAAAAAAAAAAGAATTCTACGTACAAAAGAAAAAAAAAGAAAGCGAAGAAGAAAAAAAAATACATCTTCCTCCACCTTCAAAATTCAAAGAAATCCCTAGATCTAGATCTTTGGAGGCAAGAAGTTGAGAAGGAGGACGTTTTCCAGGCGAGTTCAAGAGTTCCCGGGCATAGGAGGACTGTGGAAAGGAGAACGAAGGATCTCGGGAGACAAACGGTGAACGCAGAGGCCGTTGTCATCGAAATCGACAAGCCGGAACGTCCATAGATCGGTAAGTTAATGCTTACATGGTTTTGGGAGTAATTAAAACACGTAAAACTAAAAGCTTAATCAAATCTTTCGTAAATCTGTCAACATACGTTTTCTACCGGCGCAACAGTTTTGTCGAATTTTTCAGAACCTTAAAACATCTTCGAACGGAAAAACTTAAAACACAAAAAACGTTCCTAAGGCTTAGATCTATTTACTGTAAAATTTTCAAAATTTTTAGAGACATTTTGGTATCTGAAATCCACCCAAAACCGAACTGCTGAAACTTGGATCTTGAATTTCTTGACAGAACTTAGGTCCGATCTTGATCACGTTTTTGACATTAGATCTAGACTATTTAGATCTTTAGCCGAACATGAAAGTTGTAGATAAATGTCTTAAGAAGGTCTCTGTAAAATTTCATTAAGTTTGGAGTTGATTTGCTATGGTAGATCTTGATAATCTTGAACTGCTGTACACGAAATTCGGACAGATTTATGATAGGACGAAAATTGATGTTTTTGACCCGTTTCGGTATCTCGGATTGAAAAAGTTAAAACACAAAAGTTGTTCATCTCGATGTTTCTGAGTCAGTGGTAAAATTTCAGAGTTTTTGGAATTAAAATCGATATTTAATGAATTTTAGAGTAAACTGTGGTTGACCGAGTCAAATCTTGAAAGCTTGTTGAAACGGTGAAACTAGCCTTTAAGGTTTAAATGAGTAGAAGACTCTTTGAAATAGGATACACGAAACGAGAAGGTTAAAAGATTGTGGGTTATGACTAAGCTAGATACTGTCAATGTTCTCTGCGGCTTGGGACATAAGAGCCCAAGTGTATGTCTAGGTTGACGTAAGAGCCCTAGCGAAGCACTGATCGTATGGCTAGCGGACGGATTAACTCTAATTAAAAGATCGACCATGATACTTGTGGACAAGATCCCAGGCGTAAGGCTGGCGGACATAAGAGCCCTAGCGATGGTGATCTCTAAAAGATATGAAACGAGAAGTTTGCGAGAATTCCAAATTAAATCTGTATTAAATTGTGCTTTTATATTTATGACAATTTATTTAATTACTTTGCAAGCTATATTTAAGATCGTATGGAATCCATGACTTTTAAATTATGTGATTAAATTATTATTAAATGAATAGATTACATTATGCACATGTTTCCTTTGAATTTAATTAAAGGCTTTGAAACCTCATAAACATGTACGTGTTAACTTACTCAGCAAGTTTTTGCTGACCAAACCATATTCTTTCTTTTTCTTTCAGAGTTGAGAATTATGCATCGTCATATGCATACATGGGAATTTTGGGAAGATATATTATTTTGAATTATTGTATTAGACTAGATCTTGCATGAACGGGCCTGTTTAACCCGTGTTTTGGCCATATTGGCCCTATTTTAATTTCCGCTGCATTATACATATGTAATTATTATTTTCCGCTGCAACTTCGATGTATTATTTTCAAATTATATATGAATGGGCTGTTTGAATGTTTTAAATTCTGAAAAACCATAGCCTTGCATCTCTTTAGTGAGCTCGGAGAAACCATGTCTTGCTAGAGAGGTGTGGCGGTGACACCCCGACCTGGGTGACCAAAAACCGGGGTGTTACAAAACACGTTGGAATTTTCACTTAAAAATCTCAAAGAAGGCAAAAAGATAAGCTTCAAAGCTTACGGATTATCGCCTGTCATTTCCTTCTTGATTGAGTTTCTGGAAGTGAAAATGCTACGAAACTTAGATGAAAGAAAACTTGACGATGGCGGTTTCTTTTCGAGAAAGAGATGGATAGATTTGAGAGTGATTTGAAAAGATGTGAAGGTTAAGAGATATAGAAATGGGCCGGCCTAGTGTAAAGAAACTGCAGAATAGGGTACTCAAGTGTTATCCCTCTCTTAAAATTTTTAATGATTAAGTCTAGGCTTGCCTTGTCAGCGGATTTGAAATTAACTCAAAATTGAGTTAATAAACTTGTACAGGCAATTTTTTGGATAAAAACAGCTTGTGCAAGAAAAACAATGCGAGAATTAAAATTTTCATAAAAATTCCATTTATACAAAATCATAGGCTTAAATGATTACATTAAAATAGACATCATAAAGATCAAAACAATCAGCCTAATCAAATTCTAAATCAGACTCAAAGTCTGAATCTAGTTCATCTACATACTCATTAAAGGCTACCCTCAAGTCATTGATTAAAATTGTAACATCACAACACAAACAATTGATGTTTGTGGCACCATAATTGTAATGTGGAGATTGCAAGACTAAGTTTTTGTCATGAGGGGCCAAATACTCACAGTAATCCCTATGTTTTTGCCCTAAAAACGGATTTGGCTCCTCCTCGCTATTGGCAAAAATTTTGCTAATCTTCTCCTTCATCTTCCGAATATGCTCTTCTTCTTTGAAGATTGATCCCAACAAGTATAGCCCTTCATCAATCCTCTCAAAGCTTTCTGAACTCATCAGAATGAAGGCTTTGATGAAGATTGAAGGATGATGTTCATCCTCTATTCCTGGTCGCAAAATTTCAAAAGCAGCTTCCATGAGTCCTGTGTTCCGGAAGGCTTCTAATGCAGGCTCCAGGTTGAGTATGAAGTTGTTGTCTTCCCTGCATCTTCTCAGGAAGGCTCAATATTCTTGATCATAAGTTCTTTCGGCAGTGATTTCCTCCACTACATTTGCCCTTCTCCGCACAATAGGGAGTTCACTTGCTCTGTGATATTTTCTGCAAGTAGGAGCTGCTCTTGCCACATCCTTGATGTCTTCCTGCCCCAGTCTTGACAGAATATCCCCTAAGATTTCATCAGGGATATCTAAAATAGAGGTTCTATGATTGGGAGGTAATCCAACCATCTAGAATTTCTTAGTGAAAGAACTTAAGAGAATATGAATGGAAGGAAGATTATGACTGGTTATTTATAAACCAGGGGAAGTTATGTGACATAATTTCGGAAGAGTGAAACGACGTGTGATGGTTTAATGAAAAGAGAGAAGAAGAGTCTTTAAGGGTATTTTGGTCCTAAAGAGTTTTGAAAATCTACCCGTTCAAATTCCCAGACTCTCGCTTTGTTTATTATAAGCGTGTGACATATAGAATGTCCTTCGCTTTGTGAATTGATCAAAGCGAGGAAAATTCTCTATGGTCTGTTTGAGAACTTGGTCACGCTTTATAAATTTGACAATGCGTGGATATTCAATTCCTCGTGCCAATTATTTTTTCAACAAAGCGAGAAAAATATCAGAATTTCACAAACTCTGAATTAATCCAATAATCCTGATCAAATTTTGTATTAGCAAACAACAAAACTTGAAACTTCCTCCTCGCTTTATAGATATAAACAAAGCGTGAGTTATTATACTTCAATCTTATCCACGCTTTGTTAATTCGAAACAAAGCGTGAGTACTTAGATTGATAGATCAAACGCTTATAAAAATTTATTCAATACTCAAGAACCTGATTGAAGACTTCCTTCTTTTTCCTTCTTAGTTCATCACAGCTTCATTTCTTGAAATCCTGAAAAACACAAAAAGATATAGAATTAACAATAATCTTAGGAAAAGGGGAATACTACTCAGTTAACCTGGGTAGTACTCCATCCCCCTATTTTTTTTTTTTTTTGAAAATAGAAATTCAGAGAACTATGGATTATCCAAGTATTCCGTTTGAATATTTAAATCTTGTTGACCAATATATTCTTTAAGCCGGTGTCCATTTACTGTCTTTTCTCCTTCATTATACATGATTGTGACGGCTCCATTGTCATGAACAGCTACAACGGGGAATGGTCCTGTCCACCCTGATCTCAGCTTTTTTGGAAACAATTTCAAACGAGAGTTATACAACAAAACCATCTGACCAACATAAAATTCTTTATGTTTTATCTTTGCATCATGAATTTTCTTGGTTCGATTTTTGTAAATCTTGCTGCTTTCATATGCTTCCAGTCTCATCTCTTCCAATTTAGACAGATCAAATTTCCTCTTTTCTTGTCCCAGCTGAACATCCATATTAAGCATCTTAATGGCCCAATATGCTCTGTGTTCTAGCTCAACTGGAAGATGACAAGCTTTTCCAAAAACTAATCTGTAAGGAGACATTCCTATAGGAGTCTTAAAAGCAATTCTGTATGCCCATAAGGCATCATCCAGTTTCTTTGACCAGTCTTTTCTTGTAACATTCACAGAAGCTTGTAGAATATGCTTAATTTCTTTGTTAGATACCTCCACTTGTCCACTTGTCTGAGGATGATATGGTGATCCAACTTTATGATGAACACCATATTGCTTAAGCAACTTCTCAAAGATTTTATTCACAAAGTGAGATCCTCCATCCGATATAATGGCACGAGGGGCTCCAAACCTAGTAAAAATATTCTTCTGCAGAAATTTAGTAACTTGTTTAGCTTCATTATTAGGCAAAGCCACTGCTTCAACCCATTTTGAGACATAGTCAACAGCTACTAGAATGTAGTGATTACCATATGAAGGGGGAAAGGTCCCATAAAATCAATCCCCCAAACATCAAATATCTCAACTTCTAAAATTCCTTTTTGAGGAATTTCTTCCCTTATTGAAATATTTCCCAATCTTTGGCATCTATCACACATCTTTATAAGTTTCTGACAATCCAAAAAGATAGTTGGCCAGAAGAACCCACAATTTAGGACCTTTCTAGCAGTTCTAGCTGGGCCATGATGGCCTCCTAAAGGATTCTCATGACATTTCCTAACAATTTGAAATCCTTCTTTCTCATGAACACAGCGCCTAATAACCTGATCAGAACAGAATTTAAATAAAAAGGGGTCATCCCAGTAGTATTTCTGAATCTCTCAAAACTCTTGACTTCTGATGAGAGTCTTTAAATTTTGGAACAATTTTACAAGCCAGATAATTAGCAAAGTCTGAAAACCAAGGACAATCAAATTGATGCAACTGCAAGGCATACAATTGTTCATCTGGAAATTTGTCATTTACCACTTCCTCCTTTTCTGTTTTCTCTTCCAGTCTTGAAAGATGATCTGCTACTCCATTGTCTTTTCCTTTTCTGTCTTTAATAATAATATCAAATTCTTGTAAAAGTAAAACCCATCTTATCAACCTTGGTTTGGCTTCTTGCTTTGAGAAAAGATATCTTAATGCAGAATGATCTGTGTAAACTATAGTCTGAGCTCCAATAAGATACTGTCTGAACTTATCAAAGGCAAAAACTACAGCATACATTTCCTTTTCTGTAGTAGTGTAGTTTATCTAAGCATCATTAAGAGTATGACTTGCATAATAAATGACATGATGTTTGTCTTCTTTATGTTGCCCCAATACTGCACCCACTGCATTTTCACTAGCATCACACATAAGTTCAAATGGTAAATTCCAATCAGGAGATTGAACTATGGGAGCAGTGATTAGTTTATCCTTTAAAGTCTTAAAAGCAATTAAGCAATCTTCATCAAAGCTAAATGAAACATTAGAAAAATCCTTTATGAACCTTCTGTAAAAACCAGCATGACCAAGAAAACTCCTTACTACCTTGATTGTTTTAGGAGGTGGTAAATTTGCTATCACAGAAACTTCAGCTTTGTCTAATTCTATTCCTGCTCTAGATACTTTGTGTCCTAGGACAATTCCTTCTTGAACCATGAAATGACACTTTTCCCAATTAAGAACCAGGTTAGTGTCTTCACATCTCTGCAAAATTTTTGACAAATTTTGTAAACAGTCCTCAAAGTCAGTTCCATAAACATTAAAGTCATCCATAAACACTTCAATGCATTTTTAAATAAAATCAGAAAAGATACTCATCATGCATCTTTGAAAAGTAGCAAGAGCATTACATAATCCAAAGGGCATTCTTCTGTAAGCAAATGTTCCATATGGGCAAGTAAAAGTTGTTTTCTCATGATCTTCACTAGCAATTACTATTTGATTATAACTAGAATAGCCATCTAAAAAGCTGTAAAATGGTTTACCTAATAATGTTTCTAACATTTGATCAATAAAGGGTAAAGGGAAATGATCTTTCCTTGTGGCAGTATTCAATTTTCTATAATCAATGCAAACTCTCCAACCAGTTACTGGTCTTGTTGCTACTTCATCACCATGTTCATTAGTCAATATACAAATTCCACCCTTTTTAGGTACAATTTGTGTTGGACTCACCCATTTGCTATCAGAAATAGGATAGATTATACCTGCATCAAGTAGCTTGATTACCTCCTTTCTGACAACTTCCTGCATCGGTGGATTTAGCCTTCTCTGTGGTTGTCTGGATGGCTTATACTCATCTTCCATCAGGATCCTGTGCATACAAATATGAGGACTAATGCCTTTAATATCTGCTATAGTCCAAGCAATTGCCTGAATATGACTTTTAAGAATACACACTAGAGCTTGTTATTGTTTTTCACTCAATTTGGATGAAATTATTACCGGAAGCTTCTTTTGTCTGCCAAGAAGGCATACTTAAGATGTTCTGGTAATACTTTAAGCTCAAGCTCTGGCGGGTTTTCTATAGATGTGATTAATTTGCTTCGAGTTTGCACTTCCATCTTTAAATCAGATCCGTCTTTAGAAAGATCTGTTTTATCAATGTCATCCTCAGATTGCTCTGAAGATGTCATATCCTCACTTTCTGATCCGTCCTTGATTTCACCAGTCTCAGGATCAGCGAATCTAACCGCGCACAAGTAAGCAAAAGTAACATCTTCAGCATTTGTGAGTGGGGTGAGATTGTTCTCAATTACATCAGTGGTAAAGAGATCATAATAATCTAGAATATTTTCCCCCTCTATAGTGCTAGAATCTAGTCCCTTCCTAGTTACATTAGTTTCAAAAGCGTTAAAAGGATATGTTGCCATTTTCATCATATCAAAGGTAATTTCCTGATCATCAACATGAAGTTTAACTATGTCATTCTTCGCATCAATCATTGCTCCTGCGGTTACCAGAAAAGGTCTTCCTAATATGATAGGAATTCTGACATTTTCATCAATATCCAGGATGACAAAGTCAGCTGGGAAACATAGGCCTCCTGTCCTTACTAGGACATCTTCAATGATTCCTTCTGGTCTGGTACTCGACTGATCAACAAAGAAAAGAGTCATATTCACTGGCCTCATCTTCCCTAAGTCCAATCTTCTGGCCATAGCAAGCGGCATTACATTGATGCTGCTTCCTAAGTCACAAAGCCCTCGTCCAGCTTCTTTGCAATTGATAATCAGGGGTAGGGTAAAACTCCCTGGATCTTCAAGCTTTGGAGGAATCCGTTGTTGAAGAACCAAGCTGCAATTCTGATTTAGGACCACCATTTGCTGCTCTCCCGCACTTCGTTTCCCTGAAATCAATTCTTTCAGAAACTTAGCGTAAGTGAGCATTTCTGCAATTAATTCAACCAAAGGGATTGAGATTTCAATGGCCTTAATCTTTTCAAGAAATTTCTTAAATTTAACTTCTTGGAGATCATTTTTGAGTCTCCCAGGATATGGTACCCTGGGCATGTGTTCATCCAGTGGATCCTTTTTGTTACCTGTAGAGTTAGGGATATTATTACCTCCCTCTTTTTCCTTTGGAAAGGAGTGTTCTGAAACATTCTTTTCCAAACCCTTGTCCTGAACAATCCACCTTTCTTCAAGCTGATCATCTTCTTCCATTGTTTGGACATCTTTAAACTTTTTCTGTTGTAGCAACCTCTCTCTTTTCTTTTCAAATTCGAGATCAACAACTTCTTTCCCTCCCCTTAATGTAACTGCCTTAGATTGTGGATTAGTTTCAGAAGAACTTGGTAGTTTCCCTTTTTCTCTTTGCTGTAGTTACTTTGCCATCTCTGTTACTGAATTTTCAACATTTTTTATTGAAGCCTGCAGTTGGTTATTTGTCTCGGTCTGCTTAGCAATAAACTCCTTCAAAGCATTCTCAACTTTCACAGAGTAAGTATTATCTTGAACAACAGGATAAGGTACTGGCGGCACTGGTTGTGGTGGAAAATTTGCAGGCATTGGTGCAAATGGTCCATATGGCCTATTTTGCTGATTCATTTGTTGAGGCGGTCTCTGAGGATATATTTGCTGAGGATAGAATTATTGCTGAGGACAAAATTGCTGCTGGTTCTGTTGAGGAGGATTCAGGAGATGTGCATTCTGTGCATTTTGAGTGTTACCATAACTCAAGTTTGGATGCTTGTTCTGAAAACCTGTGTAATTACAGCTTTCATCTTGCTTAGGTGCTTCCTGAAGCTGTAGGCATTGATCATTATGATGAGGTCCAGAACAGATTCCACATTGATAAACTGGTTCCATATGAGTGGGTTGAAGAATCATCATTGGTTGTTGATGCTGAATTTGTTGACTTGTTTGCTGAGCTAGCTGTAATTCAGCAATCTGTTTAGTGAGTGCTGCAAATTTTTCCTCATTCTTGTCTGTATGGATGACAAGACTCTTTCTTGTAGGTGATGGAGGGTCATCATCTTGGAGAACTGCTCTGCTAGCAGTCATGGTGTCTATTGTAGACCAAGCCCTATCAAGTGGCATTGTTCCCCTCCAGTGGCATTGATCATCATCTGCCAAGTATGAGTAAGTCCTGTGAAAAAGATCTTCAAGAGTCTTCTTTCTGAGATACCGTGCTGTGGACATCTTTTAAGCATATCAAAGAATCTGTCTCGAGCATCCTTCAGTGATTCTCCCTTTCTCATCTTAAAGCTAGAAATCTTGTCTACCCATTCATCTACTTTACTTTCTGGAAAATACTTGAGCAAGAAATTTTTAACTAATTCTGGCCAAGTAGCCTTCTGTCGAGCATTCAATGAGTCATACCATTCCTTTGCAGACTCATCCAATGAGAATGGAAACATTGCTAGTTGAATGCTTTCTCTTGAAGCTCTCCCCTTTTTAACTGTCTTGCTCAACTCAACAAACTTTTTAAGATGCAAGTGTGGATCTTCAGCACTCAAACCATAAAAGGCACTGGAAGATGCCAAGTTCAATATACCAGGTGGTATATCAACCTCTTCATCCATTCCAGCCAAGTACTGATCAACATTTGGTTGCCATGGTTGATACTATTCTTCTTGAGGATTTGGAGCAGGATTAGCAAAGTTAGGTGGAAAGTAATGCTGATGAACAAATTGAGGTGCAGCAGCCCTCTGTGGAGCTTGGAAATGTCCTCGAAGTGGTATGTTGTGCTGATTTTCTAGTTGTCCGTTTGGTAGGTTTCCGGGTCCGTCATTCTGTCCATTGTTTGCCATTCCAGTTATTGTTAAAAGATTCCTTCTGCAAGATCTCTTTGTCTCCTTCTAGCGTTTGCTCTAATCAGCCTTGTTGTTCTTTCAAGTTCACAATTAAAAGGAAGCAAAGGTTGCCTTGAAGATCGAGTTGTTCTTTCGCTCATAAACTGCTGAGATTTCTCTGTGGACAAAATGAAAGAATTAATGAATTTATTTACAATGATAAGAAGTAAATAATAATTATAAATAAACCAAAGAGTATTTTTAGTTCTAAAATTCATAACGCTACACCCTCCCCGGCAACGGCGCCATGAAGCTTTTGTGCGGCACGAACTTGCTACATATCTCTTGACTTTCTTTATACTATAAATCTCATAGGATTGTTCAAGAGTAATGCCTGATTTGCCTACCGAAAGCGCACGGTATCAAGCTTGCAGTATTTATTTCTAATTGTCGGGATCGTTCTCTGGAGAGTTACATGATAGAAGTGTTTTAATAGAATTATTGGTTCTAAAACTTAGTACTACTCTGGTTTATGGATGGTGTAATGATGTTATCTAATGAAAATGCTATCAAACAGATAAATCATAAAAGCTGTAAAAGAAGTAAAGAAAACAGTATTAAAAAGTAAAAATGAATGGAATGAATGTATTTATGGATTCATGGGTTAAAAGATAAAGTGGACTTAGTGACAATAAAACAAAATAAGACTATGATTAAGTAATCATTCTTCTATGATTAGTAATAATGCGAGAATTCATTGAGATAAGAAAAATCCTTTATACAAGTTAATCAAATCTTCATGTCTTTGATCACTTTCCCAAGACAAGTACTGATGATCCAGTGTCATGACTCTCTTAAGCACTGAAATCATGGGATACAATTACTAAGGAATGGTCGGTCAGACCCATTTCTTAGCAAAAGCTTTTAAAGAATTATCACTTAATCTGTTTCTTCTGGATTCAGATTAAGCCATTGAAAACTCAAGGTCACATCTAAATCATCATGTATTCATCTGAACTTGAAGTTATTCTCTTTATTACTCTGAGATTAGACAAGCGTCTTATGCTCTTATTTTGGATGTCCTCTACAAGAAATAAAAAAAATATATATATTTAAATCTATCATCCAATGGTCACACAAGCCTTAGCTTCTCAGAGTAATTCCTTCAATAATTTATAAGAAATAATAGTCCTGTAAGTATATCAAGATGAGATTGCTATTCAAAATCCTTGACTTATCTGGACTACTCAGATTCATACAGATGTATTAGCATAAGAATTCTCTGTAAACAACTCTAAATACCCATGACTTAACTCAGGATTAATGAAATTCAGTAGTTGCTTAGCCTCCTACTCATATCATATGATTAGAACATCATAAAGCTATGAACTCTGGAAGCTAACTCTTCCAAATTCTCATTAATTTCTAGGACAAAAGATGGCTTTTGAAAAATCTTTCCCTTTTAAACGATAGGTACTAAACGTCCAACTTAAGAACAAGTTTGTTCTTAATCACCCTGAGTAGAAGATGTTCTGAGAAAACTTATATCATCTTCTTCCTCAATGTATTAGTGAAAGTAATTCTATGAATTTCAAATATGAAATGTAAATTTGTGTTAAGAAGTAGGATTACTATACATAGTCTGGGAAATATCCCAAAATATCATAGGTATAAGTAGTAATATATGTATAAAGAAACGATGAGGGTTCTGAATCCTCTTAATCAAAATGCTAGAGTGCTCCAAAAATATAGAATAGGAGCTAGACAGAATTAGGAAATTACTTCTTATGAAAAAGATTTGAGAAATAATCCTGCAAAATAAGTTTCCAAGATAGCTCGCAGTAACTATTTTGGGTTTCAAACTATGAACATTTCAATTTTCCGCGCGCTATATCTGTACAGCGTGGAGGGAGCTATTGTTCAAAGAATGTTCCTCATATTTAGTTTATACAGAGAACTGAATCCCTCGCAGTATAATTTGGAAGAATGCAGCGAGATTATTCAATTCCTATTTATAGAGTAGGGGTTATATACCTATAAGAAATGAATATTTGGTATCCCAATAATGGGAACCAATTCTGACCTTATATCAAGATAATTATCCCGCTTTGTCAAAATGACATTGCGAGAGTCTTGAAATAACTTGTTTAGGAATAAAGTTGTTAGGATAATTCCTCGCGTCATCTTTTAAGACTAAAGCGAGGTTTAATCCTTATATGAAGGTGAATAGCTAAACTCTGTTTGAAAAATTAAGTATTCAGAGTATCGAATTCTTAAGGATTATCACACCATGTTTAACACTGTGTGGGTCCTTAGGAACATCGAATAATCCAAAACACTAATCTTTGGTAATTGCATTGAGAATTAAGATCCAAGTATACTTAACTGTAACACCCCGGTTTTTGGTCACCCAGGTCGGGATGTCACCGCCACACCTCCCTAGTAAGACACGGTTTCTCCGGCTTACTAAAGAGATGCAAGGCTAGGTATTTCAGTATTTAAAAATATTTAAAACATTTGCAAACAACCCATACAATATAGTCTCGAAAATAATAATATCATAATGCAGCGGAAATAATATTTAAGTATAATATTGCAGCGGAAATGTAAATAAGACCGACATGGTCAAAACACGGGTTAAACAGACCCATTTATTCTATAATCTAATGCAAGAATTTAATAATAAAGTTTCGCAAAATATATCCCCCATGCATGAACGTGCTCATGTTTGTTCCACATACTCTGTAAGGAAAAAGGAAAACTAAATGGTTTGGTCAGCACAACTTGCTGAGTAAGTTAACACATGCATAATCGTAGGGTTTAAAAGCCATTAATTTAATAATTACATAAAGGCATGATAATAATCATAAATAATTTAATTTAATAATATAACCAATCCGCATAATTAAATCATGGCACTAACCAATAGTACATTTAGCATAATTTAAATAAAGCCATAATTAATTCAAATAAAGCATTTAATAATTTAAAAGGACAATAATTAAATATTTAACTATCCCCATTACACCCAAGATTTAGTATTTCAAGTATTTCACGATTGCATCTCGATATCAACAAGTTTAGCCGGAAACCGGCAGCCGCAGCCGTATCTGCCATACCCAGTACCACTCCGGAGCCTCGGGAAACCCATGTGGATATTCACGAGAGTGTAGGCCATATATCTCATGCCGTTTTGGCAATATATCTAAAAATTTCGCGCGGGTCACCATCGTCCATGAAGGCACGAAGTGAATCGTTAGGAGGGCACCCTGCAGAGCACTCACCCCCCAATTTTAAAAGATCAAGTTTGTAAAGGGGATTTCCTAAATTCCAGATTTCATGTATTTATTTTAAAGAGTCTTCTACTCGTTCAAACCTTAAAGGCTAGTTTCACCGTTTCGACAAGATTTCAAGATTTGACTCGGTCAACCACAGTTTACTCTAAAATTAATTTAAAATCCGATTTAAGTCCGAAAGTTCTGAAAATTTACAACTGACTCGAAAACATTGAGATGAACAACTTTCGTGTTTTAACTTTTCAATCCAAGACACCGAAACAGGTCAAAAACGTCAATTTTCGTCATATCATTAATCTGTCCGAATTTCGTGTACAGCAGTTCAAGATTATCAAGATCTACCATAGCAAATCAACTCCAAACTTAACAAACGTTTACAGAGACCTTCTTAAGACATTTTTCTACAACTTTCATGTTCGGCTAAAGATCTAAA
Source organism: Hygrophila difformis (assembly GCA_030278955.1). NCBI lineage: Eukaryota > Viridiplantae > Streptophyta > Magnoliopsida > Lamiales > Acanthaceae > Hygrophila > Hygrophila difformis. The sequence continues at coordinate 9,721,761 of JAOANR010000011.1, forward strand.
TCGGCCTAGAACCCTAGTCAAAAACATCATCAAGTTCAGACCTAAGTTCTGCCAAGAAATTCAAAATTCAAGTTTCAGCAGTTCGGTTTCGGGTGGATTTCATATATCAAATCATCACGAAAAATTCTGAAAATTTTACAGAAGATAGATCTAAGCCTTAGAAACGTTTTTTGTGTTTTAAGTTTTTCCGTTTGAAGACTTTTAAAGGTTCGGAAAAATTAGACAAATTCGCTGCGCCGGTAGAAATCGTATGTTGACAGATTTACGAAAGTTTTGATTAAGCTTTTAGTTTTACATGTTTTAATTAGTCCCAAAACCATGTAAGTGTTAACTTACAGATTCGTAGTCGTCCGAGATCATCGAGTTCGGAGGCGTGGCTTCCAGTCCACCGTTTATCCTCTCCGTTCGTCGGGTTCTTCGTTCTAGATCCGATTCGGGGTGTACAAGGAAAAAGAAGAGAATTAGGGTTTTGTTTTTGAATTAAAAATGAGATGGATGAATGGATCAGACCTACCACGACGTTGGAGATCTCTCAAATTCGTCCACGGCAGTCCTCGCTCGGTTTTGGTGCCTCCGATGACTTCCGGATCTAGGGTTTTGTGTATAGAGAGTATCGTAGGGTTTTGAAAAGTGTTCGGGGCTTCCAAGAGGTGTTATTTATAGATCGGCACGACCTAGGGACGTCCAAGGTCGGCTTTGGGGAGTCTTGATCCAAAAGGTGTTCAACCGAAGTCGGAAAATCCGGATTCGGGCGAGTGAATCTCGCAACCGGCGAATCTGTCGCGTGGCGCGTCGTTTCCCTATTGACCGCGCGGCACTCGCCTGGACTTCAGTCCGGGCGGGTCGTGCGATCGTCGTGCCTTTCCTCCTCTCTTTCGGACTTCTATCCCTCTATGCTCCCGGATTCCGATTTCCGGGCCATCTTCGGGTTCCTATTTCCTCTCTAAATTTTTACTCGGGTCTAAATGCATGTTTGGACTCGAATTCTCGAGTTCATTGGTGTCGGATTTCGGTGTGCAATTTATTTATCTTTATTTAATTAAATTCATTTAATTCCTTTTTATGTTAAATTTCATTTCTCATTTCCTTATCCTTATTCACTTATTTGCTGAATTTATTTATTTGTTGTATTTATTTTATTTATTGCCTATTTATTTAATTATTTTTTTATGTTGCAAAATTCTCCGGTATTACAGTCTGCCCTCCTTAAGAATCAACTTCGTCCTCGAAGTTGTGTTTCGGCTTTTCTCGTGCTAAGGTCTTTTGTTTGTTTTATTATTTTGTGACTGAGCTTAGAATTAAAACTTCTAAGCTGCCTGCGTACCCTGTGAAGGGATCAAGCCATAACGTAGTTCAAAACAATTCGAATTTGTTTGTTTGTTTACAAAAAATGCACGAAAAATACATGGTATGACATCCTCTCCCCCTTAAGATTGCAGTTATGTCCCCATAACTGTGTCGGTGTCGGTTTGGAATAGTGTCGGGTAGCGTTCTCTCATGTCGGATTCTACCTCCCAAGTTGTCGTCTCACTTTCGTGGTTTGACCAAAGAACCTTGATCATTTTGACGGTTTTGTTCCTCGTTACTCGCTCCTTACTGTCCAGAATTCGCACTGGGACTTCTTCATAAGTCAGATCCTCATCGAGTTCGATTACTTCCGGCTGAAGTACATGTGTCGGGTCCGGCACATACTTCTTTAGTTGTGAGACATGAAAAACATTATGAACTCGATCTAATTGTGGCGGTAAAGCCAGTCGGTAGGCCAAATTTCCGACTCGTTCCAGAATTTCGTAAGGTCCTATGTATCGAGGACTCAACTTCCCTCGTTTGCTAAAGCGCATCACCCCCTTAATGGTTGATATCTTTAGCATGACCCTATCTCCCACTTGAAATTCTAGGTCTCGTCGTCTCACGTCAGCGTAACTCTTCTGACAGTCTTGAGCGGCTTTCATTTTTCCTTGAATCACTTTGATTTGTTGAGCCATGTCTTCGATAAGTTGTGGTCCCACTACCACCGACTTATCGTTTTCTTCCCAGCTCAACGGGCTTCGGCACTTTCGTCCATACAACGCCTCAAATGGTGCCATGCCAATGCTAGCATGGTAGCTATTATTATAAGAAAATTCGATTAGGGGTAAATGGGATTCCCAATTTCCCTTAAATTCCAACACGCATGCTCTCAGCATGTCTTCTAGTATTTGGATTGTTCTCTCGGTTTGACCATTCGTCATCGGGTGGAATGCGGTGCTCATTTTGATTTGAGTACCGAGAGCTTTTTGTAACTCCGTCCAAAAGTGAGAGACAAATCTACTGTCTCTATCGGAAATGATGTCATGTGGTACTCCATGTCGTCGTACCACATTATCAACGTAGGCTCGGGCCAATTGGTCCATAGTCCACGTGTCCTTCATCGGGATAAATATGGCTGTCTTCGTTAGCCTATCCACAATCACCCAAATCTTGTTCATGCCTTTAGGTGATCGGGGCAATCCCGAGACAAAGTCCATCGAGATGCTATCCCACTTCCAACTTGGAACCTCTAGTGGTTGCATCAGTCCTAAGGGTTTATGTGCACTGCCTTAATCTTTTGGCAGGTGAGACATTTCGCCACGAAGTCTGCCACTTCCTTTTTCATTCCCGGCCACCAATAGATCTTCTTTAGATCTTTGTAAAGCTTGTCGCCTCCGGGATGCACTGAATATGGCGTGTTGTGCCCTTCCTCCATCAACCTTCGCTTCAACTCGGCACACTTTTGAGGCACACACCATCTCCCTTTGAAGCGAATGCTTCCATCCTCGTGGACAGCAAATCCTATTGCCTTCCCCTCGGAAATGCACCCCTTTATCTTCTCCAACTACGCGTCGCCCGGTTGGGCGAGTCGAATTTCGTCCAATATTGGAGTTTCTACGATCATGGCGTTGATCGTGTCACTCACTGTGCCCGGATGCACAAGTTCCACATCCAATCTTGCCAACTCCATGTACAATGCCGGCGGAATTACCAACGAGTTTGTCACGTGTTGGGTTTTCCGACTTAGGGCATCGGCTACCACATTCGCCTTCCCCTCGTGGTAGGCTATCTCCAAATCGTAGTCCTTAATAAGTTCCAACCACCTTCGCTGTCTCAAATTCAACTCCTTCTGAGTGAATATATACTTCAAGCTCTTGTGGTCGGTCAACATTCGACACTTCCGCCCATAAAGATAATGTCTCCATATCTTTAGAGCGAAAACGACCGCTGCCAACTCCAGGTCATGTGTCGGATAATTCTCCTCGTGAGGTTTTAGTTGGCGTGATGCATACGCTACGACTCTTGAGTCTTGCATCAAGACACAACCTAAACCTTCCTTCGAAGCATCGCTATAAACTTCGAAGTCACCATTCTCTGATGGTAGTGTCAATACGGGTGTGGTTGTGAGTCGTTTCTTCAGCTCTTGAAACGCTGTCTCACAAGCCTCTGTCCACGTATTTTACTCCCTTCTTCAGTAGCTGGGTCAAAGGTCGTGCGATTTTCGAAAAATCCTTCACGAACCGTCTATAGTACCCGGCTAATCCAAGGAAACTCCTTATCTCAGTTTGGCTCTTTGGAGTTGCCCATTCAGTTATGGCAGAGACTTTTGCCGGATCCACCGAAACTCCATCAGCGGATACTATATGTCCTAGAAATGCTACCTCCTTCAACCAAAAGTCGCATTTGGACAATTTGTCGTATAGCTGATACTTTTGCAAGGTCCCTAACACTTGGTGCAAGTGCTGGGCATGCTCCTCCTCGCTTTTCGAGTAGATCAGGATGTCATCAATGAACACCACTACACACTGATCTAACAGCTCTCGAAATACATTGTTCATGAGGTTCATGAACATTGCCGGAGCATTTGTTAACCCAAAGGATAACACTGTGAACTCGTAGTGGCCATATCGAGTTCGGAACGCCGTCTTCGGGATATCTTTCTCGGCAATTCTCAACTGGTGATACCCAGATCGTAAGTCGATCTTCGAGAATACTGAAGCTCCCTTCAGTTGATTAAAGAGATCCTCAATTCTCGGCAGTGGGTATTTATTCTTGATAGTCACTTGGTTCAATCCCCGATAGTCTATGCAAAGACGTAATCCTCCGTCTTTCTTCTTAACAAATAAAACCGGTGCTCCCAGGGGGAAGTACTCGGCCTTATGTACCCTTTTCCTAACAGCTCCTCGAGTTGGTCCTTTAACTTCTTCATTTCCAGTGGTGCCATCCGATACGGAGCTTTTGAGACAGGCTCTGTGCCCGGAATGAGATCTATCGTGAATTCAAGATCTCGCTCAGGTGGCATGCCCGGGATGTCTTCAGGAAACACATCCGGGTATTCTCTTACCACTGGTATGCTGTCAACCTTGTTCTCTTCCGCCTCAAGGTTGTGCGCGTAGCACGCATATAGCTCATACCCCTTACGCATCAAGTTACTTAGTTTGAGTGCACTAACGATTTTGTTACTCTTCTTAGGGGGCTGAGAGTAAAAGATAACTCTCTTTCCCCTACTTTTTGACAAGGTGATATTTTGCTTTTGGCATTCGATCACCGCTTTATACTGGGATAACCAATCCATCCCCAGTATGATGTCAAAGTCTCTTAAGTTAAATTCTACTAAGTTCGCGAAGAATTCTACGTTCTTTATCACTATAGGAATTCCGTTATATCGTTTAGAGCAAGATACTACTCCAGAAGTCAATTGAATTCCTAAACTAATTCTCTCGCACTTAGGTAGATCTAACTCAGGCACTATTCTTGATGCTATGATTGAGCAACTAGCTCCAGAATTAAATAGAACTCTAAGGGGTGTATTCAAAACATGAAATGTACCTGCCATCACTTCTCCTTGTGCAGGCACGTCCGCTTGGTTAACCACATTGAGCCTCCCCATAGGGCGTCCTTGGTTGCCCTGCTGATTCGCATTCTGCTGCTGATTTTGCTGTTGGTTTTGATTCTGCGGTGGCGGAGATCGTTGGTTCTGGTTCTGATTCGGCGGCCTAAATTGGTTTTGAGGGGGTCTATACCCCTGGTTATTTCCGTTCCGCCCATTTTGGTTCTGAGGCTGTTCCGGCCCCATGACCAAATCTTCCCTCTTTGTTATGTTCTCCATCCTCGTTCGGCAATCACGACGAATGTGACCCATTCGACCACATCGGAAGCAGGCGCCCTGTTGAGGGCATCCCCTCGCCAGATGGGGTCGTCCACATCTTGGGCAGGGTGGTATCGGTTCTTCTTGGTTAAACCTCCTCCCATTGTTGGTTTGTTGTGGCCTATTCGACCCTCTCTGCTGTTCGTTCCTTCCCGTGTTGTTCTCGCTTCTCGCGTCCCGGTTTCTCTTGTCTTGGGGGCCCCTGCTGGACTCCCCACTCACCCTTCCCTTAAGTTGTTGCACACGCGCTACTGCCACAGCGCGGTCATACACAGCTTGCAAATCGGGGTAGTGTACCCCCGCGATCACCTCGCGAACAGACAGGTTCAGTCCCATCTCGAACTACTGTGCTTTCTCTGCATCCGTGGGTACTAGCCTTGGTGCGAACCTTACTAGTTCCTTGAAACGAGTGTAGTACTCCTGCACAGTATGGCCTCCTTGCTTCAGCGACAGGAATTCCTCATACATCGCTGATTTAGTACTCAAGGGATAGAATCGATCCCTGAGCAGTTCCATCATTTCCGCCCATGAATAGGGCTCGTCGTCCTCAGTCAGCTTGGCTTGAATTGCCTGCCACCAGTCGTCCGCTTCGCCTCCCAAATAGTACGAAGTGACGTGCACTCTCTCTCCTTCCGGACATTTGACTGCTCCCAGCAACTTATCAAAGGTCCGGATCCATTCTTCCAGTTTGGCTGGATCCTCCTCACCAACATAGTGGGGTGGCTGGTAGGGATTCACCATTGCCAGATAGTTGGGGCGAGCTTGGGGCGGAGGTACCGCCGCAGCTTGGCCCTGGTTGACTTGCGCGATCCCTAGCGCAATCAAGACCTCCTCTATCGTCCGAAGACGATCGCCCACATTGTTCGGTGCGGGGGCGTCCTGCGCACCTTGGGGTTGTTCCTCTACAGGTTGAGCCGGTTCCGTGACATTTGAAGGTGTTTGGTAGGTGTATCAGTAGTGGTTTGGGGAGCGAGTTGAGTTCTTCCTCTTCCTCTGGGTGCCATTCTATTACAAATAGGGTGGATTAGGACTTGTGAATTTAACATATAGTCTAAACAATTTCTATTAATGTGTATGTGTTTTGTAATTTCGCACGTGGTGCTCGATCGAACTAAGAAGTGTCGTACGCTTCTGGGTTTTATTTTAATTTATTTTATTTTATTTCGATTTTTTTTACGTCGGACAGATCTGTCCAGACTTTTTTTTTCGATTTATTATAAATAAATCGGGCATTTTATTTCCTTAAAAGAAGTTTTAGTACAAGCGGGAAGGTATACAAGAGTATAAATATTTTCCTAGCAAAATAGTATCTACTATAAATAGAATTCCTAGCGTCTTAAGACGGCCTCCGGTGGGGTAGCGGGATCCTCCTCCGGGTCTTCCTCCTCCGAACTTGGCGGCAGTAGATCGTAAAAGATGGTGTTCAAGTCTTTTCCATGAGCATCGATGTGTTCCTTCAGGATTAGGTTTTGCGTAGTGAGGTTTTGGACTTGGCGTTCGAGTTGGTTTATGCGGTAGTGATCCGCCTCTCTTAAGTTGCCCATGTGGTGCAGATTTGCCTCCAAGTGAGCCATACGATGTTTCATTTGGTCTATGGTTTGTTGGGAATCAAGGTGAACGTTCATCATTTTGACCATCAATTGCATCATATCTTGACTATCCATCTAGCGCAAACAAAAGATCTAAGTTAATATTCGCCAAGATTCTAGGTTAAACTTCGCCAAGATTCTAAGTTAAAATTTGCCAAGATTCTAAGTTGAAATTCGCCAAGATTCTAAGTTAAAATTCGCCAAGATTCTAAGTTCTCTACATAAAAGAAATGCAATATGCAAATGCAAATGATGATTCCCCCCAAAAATAGTTCATGCACTATATATATATATATATATTTTTCCATGGGTTTTAAAAAAAAAAAATTCCATGGAAATAATACTTTAAAATTTAAAATAATAGTCAAAATATTAATAGTAGTTTAAAAATAGCCGGGCTCTGATACCAACTTGTAACACCCCGGTTTTTGGTCACCCAGGTCGGGATGTCACCGCCACACCTCCCTAGTAAGACACGGTTTTTCCGGCTTACTAAAGAGATGCAAGACTAGGTATTTCAGTATTTAAAAATATTTAAAATATTTGCAAACAGCCCATACAATATAGTCTCGAAAATAATAATATCATAATGCAGCGGAAATAATATTTAAGTATAATATTGCAGCGGAAATGTAAATAAGACCGACAAGGTCAAAACACGGGTTAAACATGCCCGTTTATTCTATAATCTAATGCAAGAATTTAATAATAAAGTTTCGCAAAATATATCCCCCATGCATGAACGTGCTCATATTTGTTCCACATACTCTGTAAGGAAAAAGGAAAAATAAATGGTTTGGTCAGCACAACTTGCTGAGTAAGTTAACACATGCATGATCATAGGGTTTAAAAGCCATTAATTTAATAATTACATAAAGGCAAGATAATAATCATAAATAATTTAATTTAATAATATAACCAATCCGCATAATTAAATCATGGCACTAACCAATAGTACATTTAGCATAATTTAAATAAAAGCCATAATTAATTCAAATAAAGCATTTAATAATTTAAAATGACAATAATTAAACATTTAACTATCCCCATTACACCCAAGATTTAGTATTTCAAGTATTTCACGATTGCATCGCGATATCAACAAGTTTAGCCGGAAACCGGCGGCCGCAACCATATCTGCCATACCCAGTACCACTCCGGAGCCTCGGGAAACCCATGTGGATATTCACGAGAGTGTAGGCCATATATCTCATGCCGTTTTGGCAATATATCTAAAAATTTCGCTGCGGGTCACCATCGTCCATGAAGGCACGAAGTGAATCGTTAGGAGGGCACCCTGCAGAGCACTCACCCCCTAATTTTAAAAGATCAAGTTTGTAAAGGGGATTTCCTAAATTCCAGATTTCATGTATTTATTTCAAAGAGTCTTCTACTCGTTCAAACCTTAAAGGCTAGTTTCACCGTTTCGACAAGATTTCAAGATTTGACTCGGTCAACCACAGTTTACTCTAAAATTAATTTAAAATACGATTTAAGTCCGAAAATTCTGAAACTTTACCACTGACTCGGAAACATCAAGATGAACAACTTTCATGTTTTAAGTTTTCCAATCCGAGATACCGAAACAGGTCAAAAACATCACTTTTCATCATATCATTAATCTGTCCGAATTTCGTGTACAGCAGTTCAAGATTATCAAGATCTACCATAGCAAATCAATTCCAAATTTAACAAAATTTTACAGAGACCTTCTTAAGACATTTTTCTACAACTTTCATGTTCGGCTAAAGATCTAAATCGGCCTAGAACCCTAGTCAAAAACGTCATCAAGTTCAGACCTAAGTTCTGCCAAGAAATTCAAAATTCAAGTTTTAGCAGTTCGGTTTCCGGTGGATTTCATATATCAAATCATCACGAAAAATTCTAAAAATTTTACAGGAGATAGATCTAAACCTTAGGAACGTTTTTTATGTTTTAAGTTTTTCTGTTTGAAGACTTTTAGAGGTTCGGAAAAATTAGACAAATTCGCTGCGCCGGTAGAAATCGTATGTTGACAGATTTACGAAAGTTTCGATTAAGCTTTTAGTTTTACATGTTTTAATTACTCCCAAAACCATGTAAGTGTCAACTTACAGATTCGTAGTCGTCCGGGATCGTCGAGTTCGGAGGTGTGGCTTCCAGTCCACCGTTTCTCCTCTCCGTTCGTCGGGTTCTTCGTTCTAGATCCGAATCGGGGTGTAGAAGGAAAAAGAAGAGAATTAGGGTTTTGTTTTTGAATTAAAAACGAGATGGATGAACGGATCAGACTTACCACGACGTTGGAGATCTCTCGAATTCGTCCACGGCAGTCCTCGCTCGGTTTTGGTGCCTCCGATGACTTCCGGATCTAGGGTTTTGTGTATAGAGAGTATCGTAGGGTTTTGAAAAGTGTTCGGAGCTTCCAAGAGGTGTTATTTATAGATAGGCACGACCTAGGGTTGTCCAAGGTCGGCCTTGGGGAGTCTTGAGCCGAAAGGTGTTCAACCGAAGTCGGAAAATCCGGATTCGGGCGAGTGAATCTCGCAACCGGCGAATCTGTCGCGTGGCGCGGTCGTGGCGCGCCGTTTCCCTATTGACCGCGCGGCACTCGCCTGGACTTCGGTCCGGGCGGGTCGTGCGATCCGTCGTGCCTTTCCTCCTCTCTTTCGGACTTCTATCCCTCTATGCTCCCGGATTCCGATTTCCGGGCCATCTTCGGGTTCTTATTTCCTCTCTAAATTTTTACTCGGGTCTAAATGCATGTTTGGACTCGAATTCTCGAGTTCATTGGTGTCGGATTTTGGTGTGCAATTTATTTATCTTTATTTAATTCTTTTTATTTAATTAAATTCCTTTAATTCATTTTTAAGTTAAATTTCATTTCTCATTTCCTTATCCTTATTCACTTATTTGCTGAATTTATTTATTTATTGTATTTATTTTATTTATTGCTTATTTATTTAATTATTTGTTTTATGTTGCAAAGGTATTACATTAACAGTTGAAACTTGAAACTTCCATGAATTCAATAATTCTGCCAAGAAAATACCTAACTCGATAATGATATTCAGATTTCATGAGAATTATTGTCAAACAATTTATAATTTGAAAACTGATTCAATCTTGAATCTGTGAATTAGACTAATATCTTCCTAAATCCTCAATCAACCATTTAAACTGAGGTTTATACAATTCTCGAGCAGAATTAAAATATACCAATTTCAAGTAATCATTCAGAATTGCAACCCAAAGATGAAAGCAACAGATCAAAAGTTCAATCTTCCTTCACATATCATGAGTAACAAAGAAAATAAAAACGAGTACACCTGGAAATCTGATTGAAATCAGAATATCGCGAATTCGAACGAAGAAGTCGGAAAACTAGATGGCGATCGTCATAATGGATGAACAAAAGCATTCCGATAGCAAATCCTTCTTCCAGAGTACTATCAAAACTAATCTACTAACACAATTCGAAGAAATCTAACTGCGAAATCAAATTACAAATCTGAAGAACAAGAATTAAATTGCAGAAAAGTAAACCCTAGCTAACCTACCTACTGAATTCTAAAATGAACGGGAGAGTAAAAACGAGCTATTCTCTTCAGTCTCATGTTGTTTGAGCTGATCTCCTAAGGGTCTTATTTATAGATGCGCATAGTAACTGCTTTCCGCCTTGGAAATAACCGCTCGCGTCAGAATAGCTCTCCTCTCGCCTTGTCCCAGTTCGTTCAAAGCGAGAGTCAAAATGAAGTTATCTTTCTTATCAGAGCGAGACTTCACAATCTTCTTCAAACAAACTTCTTCTCGCCATGACTCTTACAGCTGCTTAACTCGTACAAACTTTCTTCTCACGCGATGTCAAATGATCATCGCGTAAACTTCAGCTTCTGAACATTTTTCCTCAGATCTTTTCTGATTTCACCTTTAAGTCCTCGCACAATTTCTTCTCTTTCCTCGCTACGTCTATTTCTATCTCTCGCAGCCTTTCAGCTTAGCTTCCCTGCTAAGTGACAAAGCAAGAATCAGATCAGATAAAACATAGCGTGCGAGACTTATAATAAAATCTAAGAATTTCAAGCCATTTTTATGTAATTTCCAATTTCTTCACATTCTTGGTTTTTCCACAATCTTTTCATATCTTCTATGATTATTCATTAAAAACTTATGAAACTATGAACAAAAGATCGTCATAAAACACTAAATTGGACGCAAATGACAGTTATGAATGACTGTCATCAAACAACAGCTTCAGAAGTTCCTCCTTCAGGATTTGCTTCAGTGTTTTCAGGCGTAACCTCCATTTGTGGGTTGTTGGTATCACCAACATTCTCCTCCTGCACTGGATAATCCTCTTGCCTCATGAAATCAGTAGCATTTCCTTCCTACTCCGCATCGCCTTGAGTTTCATTCTCCTAAGTTTGTTGATTCTAAACATTTTCTCCATCGAGTACTTGATCAACATTCTCTCCAACATTTTCACGAACATCAGTGGGTGCGGGTAGTGGCAATGCAGGTTCAACAGCCTGCAAAGGTATGGCTTCCTCTGAAACTCCATCTCTACCAGCATCTTGATCGCCCATTTCCTTCTCAAATTTTTCAGAAATATGAACTTTCAATAGGGAAGAAGAAAGTGTTTCAAAACCTTTCTGAATACTCTCTTTTATCATAGTGAAAATCCTCTAAAAAGAGTAGCATTAATCAATCGTGGTCTGCAAAACATCTCTGCGGTTTCTCTGCAATCATGACGATGTGCAGGCTATAACTGTCCCATTAGTTATAAAAGTTTATCCAAAAGCAATTTGAAATCCGTAGAATCTTCTCCTTTTTGGGCCAAATCTTCTCTAATCACCGGCCCATATGATTTATGATTTTTAATTCTGAATACAAAGGCCCAACTCTCTTCTGAGCCCTTCAAACTTATCTGCCTCTAATGATTTAGTCAAGATGTCAGCCAGTTTTCCGATGACCCAACATGTTCAATGTTACAAACTTCATCCTCAACTAAATCTCTTATGAAGTGATATCGAATATCGATATGTTTACTACGACTGTGGTAAACAGGATTCTTTGAAATGCATATGGCACTTGTATTATCACAAATAACCTTGAAATCCTTCTTGATTATGCCATAGTCTTCTAGCATTTGTCTCATCCATAATAATTGTGTGCAACAACAAGTTGCAGCAACATACTCAGCCTCTGCCGTAGATAAAGCAACAATGTTTTGTTTGCGTGAGTACCAACTCACCAAGTTATTTCCTAGATAACAACAACCTCCCGTTGTTGATCGGCGGTCATCACAACATCCTGCCCAATCTAAATCAGTGAAACCAATTAGGTCTAGTGTTGATCTTTTCGAGTACCAAACACCTAATCCAACTGTGCCTTTCACATACCGCATGATCCTTTTAACTGCCTTCAAATGAGTTTCCTTAGGATCACATTGAAATCGAGCACAAACTCCTACACTAAAGCAAATATCGGCCTTGAAGCTGTCAAATAGAGCAAGCTTCCAATCATGCTTCTATATCATTTTTGATCGACATTAGCTCCAATATCTTCCTTTGAGAGTTTGGTCTGTTATGCCATAGGTGTACGAATCACCATGCAATCCTCCATATTAAACTTCTTTATCATGTTCCTAGCATACTTCTCTTGACATAGAAAGATTCCATCTTCCTTTTGATGCACTTGAAGTCCTAAGAAGTAATGTAACTCGCCAAGCATACTCATTTCAAACTCAGAGTTCATGGCTTCCAAAATTCTGTCTTTAATTTCTCTGAAATCGATCCAAAGATAATATCATCAACATAGATTTGGGCTACCAAAATATCGTTGTTTCTGTGTTTCACAAACAACGTTTTATCAACTGAACCTCTGATACTCATTTTCTAACAGGTAGTTCGCCAGTCGTGCACGTGGTGCCTGTTTTAATCCATATAAAGCCCTTTTAACTCTATACACATATTGAGGATACTTTGGATCTTCAAAACCTTTTGGTTGTGCAACATAAATCTCTTCTTTGATCCTTCCATTCAGAACTGCTGTTTTGATATCCATTTGAAACAGCTTAAAGTTCATAGAACAAGCTATGGCCAACATCATCCGTACGGCCTCCATCCTAGCTACCGGTGCAAATGTTTCATCATAATCACGACCCTCAATTTGAGTAAAACCCTGTGCAACCAATCTAGCCTTGTTACAAACAATGTTCCCTTTCTCATCAGATTTATTCCTATAAACCCATTTCGTACCAATCACATTGATGTCAACAGGTTGTTCAACCAACTCCCAAACTTCATTCCGTTCAAATTGTAGTAGTTCATCCTGTATAGCAGCAACCCAATATTCATCTTATAAAGCCTCCTTTACATCTTTCGGTTCAATCTTTGATATAAAGCAATTAAATCCAGCAAGATCTCTGAAATCAATTTGCTTATTTCGAGTTTGCCTCTGAGCTGTTGGACCACCAATAATATCCTGTGATGAATGAAGTTTAAGTGTTCTTGGTCCTGGCTTTGGACCTCGTCTTCTTTCTATTTCAGCCTAAGATGGTTGTTGATCCGATGTTTCAGCAACCTCTGTATTACCGTCCTCAACCTCTCTATCATTATTGATATCTTGATCAACTTCATCAAAATTGCCTTCTTGTTGATCAATCTGATGTCTCACAATCAATTCATCATCATTATCTTTGTCCTTCTCAAGTGGTCCAACATCCTCAAAAATAACATTGATGGACTCAATAACCTTCTTTGAATCTTTCAAATAAACTCTAAAAGCTCTAGAGTTTGAAGAATAACCAAGAAACCATCCTTCTTCGGATTTTGAATCAAATTTCTTCAATGATGTTCTGTCCTTTAGAACATGAGACTTGCATCCAAAGATATGAAAGTATTTAACACTCGGACTCCTTTCATTCCAAATTTGATAAGAAGTGAAGTTGGTCTTCGGTCGTAGATTCACCCTGTTAATAATGTGACATGCAGTATTCTTAGCTTCGGCCCAAAAACCCTTAGATAATGTAGATGCATGTAGCATAGAGCTCGCCATTTCTTGCAATGTCCTATTCTTCCTCTCTGCTACACCATTTTGTTGTGGTGTTTTGGGAGCCGAAAACTCATGACCAATCCCATGCATTTTGCAAAAATCTTCAAACCTTGAATTCTCAAATTCCCTTCCATGATCGGTTCGAATTCTAATGATCTTCTGTTGTTTCTCTATCATCAACCTCAGACATAACTTCTCAAAAACATCAAAGGTTTCATCCTTCGATCTTAAGAACTCTACCCAAGTGTAACGTGAGAAATCATCTACACACACAAAGATGTACTTCCTTCCCGTTAAACTTTCAATTTCAGATGGACCCATTAGATCCATATGAAGAAGTTCCAAACAACGTGAAGTAAGCAGCTCATCAATTTTCTTATGTTGTGCCTTTGTTTGTTTTCCCTTCGAGCAACCACCACAGATCATATCCATGTTACTCGGTAGTCGGGGCATTCCTCTGACAACACCTGAACAACTAATCTTCTGCAAATTTCTAAAATTCATGTGACCAAGTCTTTGATGCAAAAGAGTTGTCAAATCATTCTTAGATAATAAAGCATGTTGAACTTCCTTCTTTCAGAACATAGCAGTTCTTCGATCTATTTCCAATCATCACACATGCATTTGCTTCATTGAAAACCCTACAAAAATTCTTTGTAAACTCCACACGATTATCATCACCGCATAGTTGGCTTATCGAGATAAGGTTTGTTGTCAATCCCTGAACAAAGTAGACTGAAGATAACTGAGATAGACTGTCATCTTTCCAAAACCTGAAATTCTACTTCGAACTCCATCACCAAAGACAACATCTCCACAATCACTATCTTCAAAGTTTGTTAAAAGCTCCTTTTGACCTGTCATGTGACGCGAACATCCTGAGTCAAAGTACCATCTTTCACTATGCATTCCTGACCGAAGTGAAAGAACCACAAGGCATTTCGACTGAACTCGCTTTCTAACCCAAACTTTCTGTAACTAAATTTTTTTCTGTAATTCATCTGATAGCCAAACGACAGCATTACCACGCATTAAGTTTCTGACTATCCTCAAACAAGTATTGTGACCAGGTAGTCTGCAGTACGCACAATCTCTACTCTTAGATTCTAAATCTGTAACCTGTGCATTAGCCTTCGGAGTCTGTTGAAGAAAACCACCACTCACAAACTTCCTCTGATTATCTGAATTTTTCCCTGAAAAACCAATACCAGTGAAGTCTTTCGGTTGTTTTCCCAATGCACGAACATCGTCAAGTTTACCTTTCCCTTTAAAGAGTCTCTGAAATTCTTGATTCTTAGCTTGAAGCTGATTAGATTCAACCTTAACAGCATCAAATTCAACTTTCAGTAGCTCAAGATCCTTTAAGACTTTTTCCTTCTCAAGAAATAATCCATCATATCGTTTTCTTAAAGTCTCAAGCTCCTCTTTAAGTAACTTCTTTTGCTCAGAAGTTTTATCCAATAGAATTCCGGTGTCAGTAAGTTGTTTCAACAACTTCTTGTTTTCCTTCACAGCAACTGAAAATTCTCCTTTCAGAAATTCATAGGCTTCATAAAGTTTTTCGAATTCCTCATCTTCTTCATTATCAGAATCATCTCTGTGAGACTACTTTCTCCATGTAAAGATTCAGCAATAGTACCTTTCTGAACCGATTTGGATGTCTTCTGTAAAGTGAAAGCAACAACTTCTGAATCACTGTGTTGTTCTTCTGACTGATTTTCATCCTCATCATCTGTCAAAGAGACTTGTAGTGCTTTTCCTTCTCTTCTCTAAGCAGTAGGGCACTCACTTCTAATATGACCCATTCCATTGCACTCATAACACTTCAAATCAGAAAAAGCATCTGATTTCTTAAAATACCTAGACTTTCTCTGCTTCTTGTCATATTTGCCTTTATCATTCTGTATGCGATTACCAGTTGGTTGTTTATCGGTTGTTGGCTTACCAAACTGATTACGGTTCTGATACTTTTTATTCTGAAACTGTTTTGCTCTCCTTTCCTGCAACATCTTAGATACACTTTTCGAGATAAAAGAAACTTCGTCTTCATCTAAGTCATCTTCCTTATTTTCAGTATTAAGAGCAATGTTCTTATTAGTATCATTCTCTATGTAATTCAATTCATAAGATTGAAGAATTCCATATAAGCCTTCTAGAGAAATGGTGTTAACTTTATCCAACTCTTCTAATGCAGCAACTTTAGGATAAAATCTCTTAGAAACCGTTCTAAGCAACTTCCTAACTTGCTTTCTCTTATCCCACTGAGCACCAAGAGAATAAGCCTGACTAACAACATCTTTAAATCTACCATAATAAGCAGATATAGATTTATCATCACTCATACGCAAGCTATCAAAGAGTGTTTTATTACGTTGTAGTCTAGTAGCTCTAACATTAGCAGAACCTTCATGCGCTATTTCTAAAGCTCTCCATGCATCATAAGAAGTAGTATAGTTCGAAATCATTCTATACGGAGTAAAATCCATAGCAGAAAAAAGAGCATTTAAATCTGAAAAGTTACCTTGCTTAGCTAGCCTTTCAGCAGCAGTTAACTCAGCTCTTGTAGCAGGCCTGGTTGTTGGTGGATCATCTTCATTAGCTGGAGTCACTCGCCTAGTAGGTTGTTCCCAGCGTGTTTCAATTGCCTCATCAGCATCTTCACCAAGTGATGCTATAAATGCCTTCATTCTCGTTTTCCAATAGCTATAGTCAACTCCATCAAACAAAGGTGGACGAGAAACTGAAGAACCTTCCTTATTGCTCATTATCCAAACAGATCTGATCTACTCAATTACGCTAGAGCACTAGATTCTCTCTGATACCACTTGTTTGTCCCAGTCTAATCTCTTCTTATGAGCAAACGTAGTTTGTGTGTTGTATTAACTACGCGGAATTAATGAAATCAGTAAAAAAATGAACACAACAAGTTGTTACCTAGTTCGATCATACGATCTACGTCTGGGGGCATACCAAGCCAGGTTCATCTCACTAATCATCAAAACTGAATAAACCAATGAACAACCAAAGCACAAGAGCAATCAAACCTCAACTCAAGTTAAACTTGGTTACTGGAACACGACCAGTACTCCGGCAAGTGTATCAACCACACTTCAACCGCTGCGACTCCACTTTATTCAACCTGAGAGTGATTCTCCTTGCTGCATCAGCTTCCATTCGGTTTACAGCTTCTTCGATCATCTCGACGAACCTCCTCCATTAAAGAGCATCTCAATGCTTCCAATGAAGATGAAGAGCATCTCAATGCCTCTTCATTTACAAGAAATTCAAATACAAAATTACACAGAAATTACTCTCATCAAGTAACCACTATGCAACACATGAAGAATGATATATGTGAAATCTATGAATGAACTCTCCAAAACTAAGTACAAATGATGATCTCACATATATATAACAACGTAAAATGTGTGAGACAGTTATCTCTTCAGAATGCACGTGAATCTTCTAGAAAGATTCGCAAATAACCGTTCACCAATAAGTTGTAACAAACTCCAGCTGGCACCTGCTCAGATTAGCTTCGTTGTTGATGAGTAGTCTGAACAATAGTCAAACAACAACTCTGCACAAAATAACCCTAACAATTTCTAATCACAGTCATACCTCCTTTCTTTAGGCACTACTTGTACTGACTTACCCATTGACTATCAGAAATAGGATGGATAATACATGCATCGAGTAGTTTGATCACCTCTGCCCTTACTGCTTCTTGTGAATGAGGATCCAGTCTCCTTTGGGGTTAGCTCACTGGCTTGTCATCTCCTTCATGTAAATACGGTATGTACACAATGCTGGACTCAGTCCTTTGATATCAGCTATCGTCCAATCTATTGCTCTAATATGCTTACTCAACACTTGGGTTAGTGCACTTAATTGATCATTATTCAATTTATTACTTGCAATAATAGGTAATGTATCATTTTCACCAAGAAAAACATACCTCAAGTGTGATGGCAGCTCCTTCAAATTCAATGTAGGTGGCTTTTCAACAGAAGAAACTAATTTCGACTCTTCTATTGCGCTTGCTACTTGTAAACTCAATCCTTCCTCAAACTTGCTTTCAGCTTTATCCTCACGACTCTCCTCTAACTGCTCAAATTTCCTATAAGGATCATGTCTAGCAAAGAACTCTCTCTCAATTACCTCATCCTCTTGATAGATAGTTGTCACTCTATTGCAGGAATAAGTATCAGAACTAGCATGTTGTGTCTTAGTTGTTTTAGCTACATCAAATGACATTTGTTCATTTCCTACTTTAAGTGTAATTTTACCATCATCCATATCAACCATAGCCCGCCGAGTTTGTAAAAATGGTCTACCTAAGATTAGAGGAATATCCATGTCTTTTTCCATATCAACAACAACAAAATCAATAGGAAATATAAAGCTCTCTACTTGAACAGGAACATCCTCTACAATGCCTAAAGGTGTCCTAATAGATCTATCAGCAAGCTGCAGCTGCATCCTAGTAGGCTTCACGACTCCTACTCCTAGTTTCCTGAAAACATGTAAAAGCATTAAATTAATGCTAGAACCAAGATCACAAAGAGTTTTATTAAATTCTTTAGTGTCAATAATGCAAGGAATAGTATAACTCCCTGAATCCTTTTGTTTAGTAGGCTGTCTTCTTTGTAAAATTGCATTGCACTCTCCTGTCAATGTCACTTTCTTCTCATCATCAACACTCCTCTTCTTTGATAGGATTTCTTTCAAAAAAATAGCATAAATGGGCATATGTGCTATTGCGTCTGCAAAAGGAATGTCAATTCTCAAATTTTTAAATACTTCTAAAAATTTAGCAAAATCCTTATCTTCCTTAGCCTTTTTAAGACGCTGTGGATATGGAATGGGTGGCTGATATGACTTGACTGGCACAGTAGACTTTCCCTTATCTTTATTCTTGTCAACACCAAGTCCCTTACTTTCTTTAAATTCATCAGTATTTTTCTGCTGACTTACTTCGTCTATGTCCTCTATCTGATCATCTACAGTATTAGCTGAAACATCGGGGTCATCTAAATCAGGGTAAGGATTTGGTAGCTCCTTTTTGTTCCTTAAAGTGATTGCTTTACATTGTTCTTTCGTATTAGGATCAGGCATACTTGGTAGTGTTCCCTGCTGTTTATTTGAAGTATCCCTAGCAATCTGACCAACTTGAACTTCTAAATTTCTCATTGAAGCATGCATTTGCTGAATTGTCTGTTGCTGTGACACAATAGTATTCATTAACTCCTTCAAATTGACCTCATCTCCTTCTTGTTTCTGTTGCAGCTGTTGTTGAGGTTGAAAGTTTCTAGGTTGTTGGTTTTGGTAGTAGAATTGGTTTTGGTTTCTATTTTGATTGAAATTTTGATTTTATTTCTGATTTTTGGTTTTGGTTAAAGTTTTGGTTTTGGTTTTGAGGGTAAGGTGGATGGTTATTTTGTGGGTAAGTGTTTTGCTGGAATTGAGGATTTTGATTTGGATAGAAATTTTGATTTTGGGAGCGGTTTTGGTTGTAATTTTGCTGCCTATTTCCCATGTAGTTCACATCTTCTATTTGCTCCTCACTCCCTTCACACTGCATAGTCTCTTGAAGTCCTCGATCGAGCAGGTGACAGGCTGATTATTCATGAGGTCCATCACAAATACCACATCTCACAATTTTATTTTGACCTTTCTTAAGTGAAGCAACTTCTCTCATCAATGCATCTAACTTAGAATCCATAGCAACTGTCTTTTCTACCTAATATAATCCTGCTTTAGATTTATTTCTAGCATTTTTTCTTACCATGAAATTTCTTCATATTAGATATCTTTTTCTCTATAATTTCTTTAGCTCGAGATGGTCCAATAGATAGAAATGAATCTCCAGCTGCTACATCTAACAAGTTCCTCCACTGATCTAACAAACCATTGTAGAAAAGTGCATCTGCTGCCAATCTTCAAAACCATGATTCGGGCATCTTCCTAAGGTGTTGTATCTCTCCCATGCATCAAGTAGAGTCCCATCCTCATCCTGCACAAATTCCTTAATCTTTTCTTGTAGTTCCAGTACCTTAGAGGGTGGGAAAAATTATTCTAGGAATGCATCTAACGTCTTATCCCAGGTAGTAACATCCCTTAATTGAAGTAAATTGTACCACGCCTTAGCTTTATCCCTAAGTGAGAATGAAGATAATCTTAACTTGATTTCATCATCAGTAACGCTATTTATCTTCACAGTGTCACAATAATCCAGAAAATTCCTAATGTGCTCTACTGCATCATTAGTAGAAGACCCATTATATTGATTTCCTTGAACCATTGTGATTAAAGCTGGCTGAAGTTGAAAACTTAATGCATCTACATCTGGCCTTGGAGTTCGATTAAGCAGATTTCCACTAGTTCCTTGTAAATGCTCATCAATAGTCATTTCAACATGTTCCACATCGCCGCCATTACTTCATTCATTACCTCTATTATTACCTCTATTAGTTTCACTATTCTCTGTCATATTTAGCATATTAAACTGATCCAATAACTGATTAGTCTGAGCTGTCAGAATCCCAGTCCTTGGAGGATAGTCTTCTTCATCAGAAGATGACTTAATAAAGATTTCCAACTGTGCTGGTCTCCTTCTTTTTCCTAATCTAATTGCTCTTAGACTACGTTCAATTTCAGGATCATAAGTTATTTCTGCATGTTTACTTTGCACTGCAATTTTTAGATAGAATTAAAAAAAATGGTTAAATTAATATTTAACTTACTAAAATTTAATATAATAAACTTAAAACAATAAAAAAAATTCACAATAAATTCCCCGGCAATGGCGCAAAAAGCTTGATGACTAATTTTCACTACTCATTTTTAACAACAAGCGTATGGTTGTCATCAAGTAATAAATACCGGCGAATAACCGAGTCGAACCCAAGGGAATTTCAGAATATTAATTCATTCTGGAAAATATTTTAATTATTTTTAAGTTTATTAATATATTTATTATATTTTAAAAAGAGTTTGTTTAATTCTAATGCTGCTTTGAGACGAGGCTGCTGGTGCATCATTATTTCGATGATACACGCAGGTTGCTGTTGTGGATCGATTGTTGCTACATTATTTATGAGGTTGTTGCGGAAACGGAGGGTCTCGGAAATCTATGGCCGATGTGGATGCTGCTATTTGACGCTGCTGGTGCAATTTGGTGTGGTGGTCGTCTATATGCCTTTTGCTGATGTTGCAAGAATAGAGACGGAGAAGGGGATGTCTGTTGAAGTTTACATTGAAAAGCCTTAATGAGGATGCTGTTTTTTGAGGATGCGGCTTTGATGGGGCTGCTGCTACTTGATATTATTACTCGATGTTTCCTTTTGTTTGTGTGAGACGATGAGGGAAATGGCTTTCACTTGTTTGCTGTTAAGCATTTCTTTTGACTCTTGTTTTTATGTCCGGGTTGAATGGCGCGGTGCCTTCATGACTTTGGCCGAATCTGTATTATCTTGAATAAGATAAATTTTCCTCAAAAAAAAAAGCAAGTTAAACATTTAAAATAATAAAAATGAAAATAAGATATGCTTGTAATATTTTAAAACTTGTCATCTTTATATAAAAGTGAAATTGCATAATGATTTAGCATTTCCTAATGTCTAAAATGATCAATTTCAGCAGAATTAATAATTTTATAAAGATTAAAAATATGACAGTTTCCTAAATTTCATATTATGCATAGACGGACTTCATGAAAGCTAATTAAAATTTCCAACATTCTGCAATCATCATTCTAGACCTAAATTTGAGTCTTTCCCAAGTATACAAATTTTCCTATAGCGATTAAACAACACATTTCATATCTCAAATCAGCGTGTACATGCCAGAATCCATTTTTAATGTGATTTATTCCCAAGACTGGTACTAAAATCAGATTTGGACTTTTTAACTCCCGATTCAGTAAAGCATAAATCATTGCAATTAGATTCTAACATTCTTAAATATGCAGAACAATATAGAACAGATTAATATAAACATCGATCATACTTGAACTTTCATAAAAACACATAATTCATACTTCAAAGTGATTCTGAACTCCCGTTCTAGAATACTTCTAACACGAACAACACATAAATCCGTCTACAAATACGAAACGTAATAGGAAAATAACATTTAGAGGCAAATCCTAAACATTACGAAGCAAGAAAAAGAAAGAGAACACCTAGAATAGACCGAACAAGAGCAGAACGACGTTCCGTTCAAATTCTCCGATGGATTTTGGTGTTTCTGACTTTCTTCTCCCAATTGCAGAGTGTTTTCATGCAAAATCATGAGTCTGGAATGAGAAGAATGACGAAGAACGGGCATTAAATCTGAGTCTTGGAGGTTAGAAAACTGCCTAACCGTGACTGTGGCGCGCCATATGGTGCTCGGAGGGAGTTTTAGGCACCGCAAAGGAGATGTGGTGCCTCCAGGCAATTTTTCAAGCTAGGTGCCAATTCAACGCTCCGGGAGTGATTTAGGCGCCGCGAAGCACGTGTGGCGCCTCCTGAACAGATTTTGCCTCCGAATTTTTCTAAGTCTGAATTTGGCACTCCAGCTTGCGCTCCGAAGCTCGATTGGGCACCGCAATGTTGATCCGGCGCTTCCTTAACATATTTCAGCATCAAATAATCCGGATTTTCCAAAATACATCCTCCGAACATCACTTTTTGATCATCTAAATGCCTGAAACAACATTGCAATGTATTAGGTTTGCCAAAGTCTTATTAAAATGCATAAAAACATGGTAAATAAAACCCAGATAAGCTCAATTTAACCATGGTAACTAAGAGACACAAATAACATGAAATATAACTTAAAGCATTAAAATAAGGTGAAATGCATTCAGTTTGGACATATTTTAGCATGGTTCGCCGTCTCGGCCGAGACGGCTGAGATCTCGCCGAGATGTAACCGGAATAGTAGGTGCCGTTCCGATAGCGATACCCGGTTCAATTTTTTACTCACCTTCGCCGATGTCGCCAGAGATATCGCCGGTACGCCGAGACAATCGAGATATCGCCGAGATATCGCAAGATGAGCCGAGATTTCCTTCCGCAACTTTAGGCTTTGGGGTTTACCCATTTTCTTCCCCATTATTCCTTCCGCAACTTTAGGCTTTAGGGGAGGCAATTGTTCCATTATATAGCAGACAGCAGGAGGCAACTGTTCCATTATATACAGACAGCGGGAGGCAATCAAAGGGGAAATAAGAAGCATATATGACTTACAATTGGTGTGTATAGTCCCATAGCTTCTGTCCTCTTCCTCCATTATTCCTTCTTCAGTCTTCACTATCCGAGCAGACAGCGGGATCCGAGCTGAGGCGTGGGCGATGCGTGCATTCCAAGCAGAGGCGCAGGCGCCGGGATCTGAGCAGAGGCGCAGGCGTCGACGCTCGGTCACCGAGCTGTGGTGGCGAGTGGCACAGCAGTGTGAGAGAGGAGAGGCACCGGATCTGGAGGCGGAGGCACCGGATCTGGAGGCGGCGGATGGCGACGGCGGTATATTCCTCCTGTTTTCTTCCTCCTTTTTTCTTCTTGTTCTTTGTCCTGTTTTCTTTTTCAAGTATTAAATGTCTGTGTGCCAACTGCCAAAGAACTAGAAAAAGAAAATTATGTCCCTTGATTACATAGGCAGTAGTAAATTAATGTGTGCCACACCTATTTATATACTCCAATTGCGAGTTAAAAGAAAAAGAAAATTATGTCCCTGCCCTCTTTTTCTTAATGAAAGTATATTATATTATTATATTATGTCCCCGTTTTCTTAAAGACAATTATGTCACCTAATTATTTTTTAAAAATTATGTCCCTGTTTTCTTAAACTTAAAAGAAGTATATTATATTATTATTACATAGGTGGCTTAGGAGTTTGGTGAGCAGAGAGGCATTTAATTAGGTTATATACTTGATATATCCAATTGAGAGTTAATGTGTGCCAAAGCACTAGTTTTTGTAAAAATAATAGTATCCTTAAAATTAATCATTGTACTTTAAAAACTATTCGTGCATATATTCTTTTGTCTTCAAATTACTGCAAATTTAAATGAGCTTTTGTCTTCTTGGTATTTAGAAAAATGTCTAGAAATCCAAATATTGGCTGAGAGCATACAACTCCAGTTGGAAATGATAGAAAGAAAAAAAAATAAGCAAATGCAACTACTGTGGCAAAGTCATTAATGGGGGTATTACAAGATAGAAAGAACATATTGCACATGTTTCCAATCAGGTAGAAGCATGCCCAAATGTTCCAAAAGAAGTAAAGGAAGTTATTAAAAAATGCTTACGCCGCGGAAAACAATTAAGAGCTGAAAATCAAAGAAAGAAAATTTTGTTACATGAATCATTGAATATTGGAGATGAAGAAGGAGTTGAGAGTGATAACGGAGAATTTATCATAATGCAGAGGCACTTGAAAGAAAGTAACTGAAAAGAGCAATGGCAGAAAGTAGGTGCATGGAATTCATGGAAGAGCAGCGCATTCTGTGTCTAGAGGTCACCTGTATATGGATTTTGTGCGTGGTATGTATATTTCTATTTGGGAAAATATGATGCTCAAAATTAAGTCATACATTGGTTTAAAAAATATATTTTTTTTAAAATTAGTTTATTTTTGTTGTATGATATCAGGGAGTGGCAGTGGGACATCAAATTTGCAAAGTTCGGGGAGTAAGAGACAGTACTTACAATTTCAAATTGAAACAAAGTGACAGAATGACTAGGGGTATTGATTCACATATGTTTCCATCAAAACATAAATCAATCAAAGGTTTTTTCTCAAAAGAAAACACAAAGAAAGTGGGTAAGGCGATTGCAAAGTTTTTTTCATTTTAACGTCATACCATTCAATGCAGCTGATAGTGGTCCATATTACCAATCAATGATTGATACAATTGCGGCTGCTGGAACTGGAATTAAGGGGCCGTCAGGGAAACAAATTGGTGGTATGTATTTGGATGAGGAAATAACGAAGTTCAGAAGTATGTTTCAATATTGAAGCAAAAAATAGAAAACATATGGTTGTACAATCATGTGCGATGGTTAGAGTACTCGCACAGTATGCGATCATTAATTTCATGATTTATTGTGATAGAGATATGATATACCATAGCTCTATTGATTGTACAAACAAGCCAAAAACTGCAAAGTTTGTGTTTTCATTGATGGATAAAGTGGTTGACGATGTTGAAGAAGAAAATGTGGTTCAAATTGTCACAGACAGTGAAGCAAGTATGAAGGCAGCCGAGGAGATGTTGATGACAAAAAGAAAACATTTATTTTGGTCACCATGTGCTGCTCATTGAATAGATCTGATGCTAGAAGACATTGGTAAGTTGCCACGTGTAAAAGACATTCTTCAAAATTGCAGAAGTATTACCAGCTTTATATACAACAGTGATAAAGTGGTAAATTTGATGAAAAGGCACACAAACAATAGAGAGTTGTTGCAACTTGGTATAACTAGGTTTGCAACGGAGTTCATTGCATTGGAAAGTCTTCGACGCCATAGTACAGAGTTGAAAAGAATGTGCACTACCAAAGAATGGGGATGAATACAATATATAATTCATCAAGAAGGGATTAAGCTGGTCAAGTGTCTGGTTAGATTTTGTCGGACAAATTTTGGAAAAAGGTACAACGCATCTGTTCAATTTTGGAACCTCTTGTAAAAGTATTGAAAGTTATTGACCAAGATAAGAAATTGACTCTGCCTGTTATATATGAGGCAATGGATAGAGCGAAAATGACCATACAAAAAGATGTAAGGGACTTCAGAAGTATTGGGAAATCATTGATAAAAGATGGTACAATCAATTACACAGACATTTGCATGCAGCAGGTAAATTTCTATTCAGTTGAAGTTGTCATTGTTTTAAATAATGCATTTCTCAAAACCTTATAACTTAATTACTTCTATGTTATCATTGCAGCATATTTTTTTAAATCCTGGACTTCAATATGTCCTAACATGTGAATTTGTTTCAAGAAAAATCCGAGATGGTTTGAAAGAAGTGATTAAAAGGCTTGAACTAGATCTGGATGTGCAAGTAGAAGCTATGAATGAGGTACATATATAATTAAAATATTTCAATTATATTTCATGATCTTTCTCCATTTCGAAATTTATTTATTTTTATTCTTGTTGGTTATATACTTAGATATCCATGTTTAAAAATAAAATCGGAGACTTTGGAAGCGAACTTACAGTTAGAGCCGTTACAACATCTTTACCAGGTATAATACGTTTATTTTCTCATCTAAATTGAATTTTTATCAATACTTTATTATGCCTATGCTTCATTACATTCGTACTAAACAAATGTAGATTGTTGTGCCTAAATTTTTAAATTTTCTTTTTATTTATTTAAATAGCTGAATGGTGGGGATGTACGGTGAAGATGCTCCTAATTTGCGAAAAAATGCAATTAAAGTTTTTAAGTCAAACTTGCACTTCATCAGGTTGTGAAAGAAGTTGGAGTACATGGTCATTAATTCATACAAAATTTCGGAATAGGTTAGCAATTCAAAAGATGCACAAATTGGTGTATGTGCATTATAACATGCGGTTAAGAGTGAAGAATTTGATGAGTAGAAATGAAAATAATGAGTTTTATGACCCAATTGATCTGAATCTCATTTTTCATGAGAATGACATATTAGATGAATGGGTTAGAGAAAACGAACCTTCCATAATGGGCAAAGATGATATAGCTCTATTGGATGGAGCAATGAGTGAAGCTAATGAAAGAGATCGAAATCGTGATGATGACCATAATGATGATGTAACATTGTCGCAATTCAGAGTTAGTATGAAAACAAGGGGCAAGGAAAACATATCTGCAGTAAAGAAAAAAAATGTACGGCAGAGAAAGCCAATTTCATCATCTTATACTTCCAAGGATGAAGACAGTGGTAGTGGGAACAACAATTGCAGTGGTGGGGGCGGGGAAGCATCGAACATGAGCGGGTCTCAAAGAAATAATAGTGGTGATGAAGATGGGAATAATAGATATGGTGGTGGCATGTCTTGGGCTCAAGGAAATGACAATTATTATGCTACTCAAGACACAAATCATGGCTATCATCCTGGAATAGATGCACAACATCGACATTTGAGTAGAGTGGCTAAATTTTCAAGTGATCATGATTTTTCAAATGATAATAGATATGGTGGAGTACATGAGCATTTGCAAAATTTACATGTGGGTGATCCATATAGTAGCATTCAAGAGTTTGATGCAAATTGAAACACGTCATGGTTTGGTTATAATTATGGATCATATGGTGGATCTAATCACTTTCAGAGGTCTACTAGTCTTTCTTCGACTTAATAGACTAGTTAACCACCCACACATTCAGAGGTCTGCATTTGTTTCTGAAAGTATTGGTGATAATGAGCAGAGTTATAATTCATCTAATAGAACTTTGAATAGCACACAGTATCGAGGATTCGGTTATTACAACAACTTCGGATACGAATCAAACTCCTCATCTACTTTTCAAGATGAAGGCCATATCTCATCCACTTTCCCCCATTCTCTTGGAATAAATCAACCACCGTGGCCTAGAGCAGATGCTGATAAAGAATATGAGAATCCTCGTCATTCAACATGGTATTAACATGTCAGATATTTAAAAATATATACAAAACTTAATTTTGTTAAAGTTATATTCTTGAAATGAAATTGTATCTACAAAATTTTTAATGATCTTACAGGTTTGGAGAGGAAGCACAAGGTATTTGTCATGGCATTTGTACCAGACTCTTAGGATGAGAAAATAGTTTTATTTAATAATTAACATGCAGATATTTCAAATATTTTATAATTGTATTGTGTAATTATCTTATATATCTATTAAGTTGTTTTTATGTTGTATAATATTTTAAATATTTTTTATTATAAAATGCAATGAGCCGATATTTGTCCGATACGCCGCGACGATACACCGCGACCGATGTGGAACAACCGCGACCGCGACGTTACCGGTTCCCGCAACGGAGAACCATGTATTTTAGTGAAAATAAATCTCATTTAAATGTGGTTTCACAGGGTACATCACATGCCTCACAGAGCTCTCCTATAAATTAGTCATCCCGTAACCGATGAGGCCAAAACCCACCAAAGTGGCAATCCCAGTATAGGGAAAAACCTTCCAGTGTAGCAAACCACCACAATAGCCTCTCCGTGAGTGAGTGTGAGAGTTCTCCTAGTGGGTGAGTAAACTACACTCAAGAGTTATCTAAGTATGTGTGTGAGGAAGACTAACAATGAGCCAGCGAGGAATCTGAGTGACATTTCCTTACCTTTGTGAGTGTTTGAAACCATTGGCTCTCTCTATGTGTTGGAGGATCTTGGTGATCAATGCGTGTTAGCTTGGTAGAGTTATTGGGATTGGTATGAGCCCTGAAGATGATCCGCATTTGAGATTCAGTATCTTTGTTTTGTTTGTTGTTTTCTCCTTTTTATTGTTATACTTTGTGTATTGTTATCCGCATGCATTTTTGTTATGCTCCTGTTTTTCTGTGTGTCTTGGTTTCTAGAGATTTGCATAAGTGTGCATACCTAAGTGGTATCAGTGTGCAAATGCATAACAATTTGCCATAATAAATTTTGCTTTGGGTCGAGAAACTTATTAATGCTTGGATTCTTTGTCCTTAATGCTTTATTCAATACTTCCTGTCTGGGTTTTGCTGCTTCTTTGTTTAATGTGTTTTTGATTACTCGAACAGTCGAACTAGCTTTCATCGAGTACTTGATTGTTGTTTGGATACAGCTCGGCAATGTAGTTTAGTTTCCTACTCAAAATGTTATTTATCCAAAATATTTAATTGAATGAGCTGGGTTAACTGCATTACGTGACTGTTGACCTTTGGGCTTGTTCTGCATCTATGACCCTGTTTGGGAATTAGCTATTAGTTGTTAACTGGTTAGTGAGAAGTAATAATTAGTTAAAATTAGCTGTTTGAAAATTTCAATGTCAATTTTTTTAATAGAATAAGCTAAGATCCAAAATGCTGCTATTTGCAACGGTTTCAGAAAGAGCTGATTGAGTAGTATTTTAAGTTATTTTGCCTTTATAAATAAGCTAATTTATTTCAAATTGCCTTGAATAAGCTAATTTTGTTTAGCTGTTTTGCCAAACTCCGTACAGAAGGCACTGTCTATCCCACACCTGGTTTGTTGATCTGTATGTGACTGTTTTTACAAATATGTTGATTTCATCTCTTTAATTTTATATTCAGACTGATTGATGTTGGTTAACAAGTTGTTGTTGGTTCCATATCAGCTAGATCCATATGTAACATATCTCTATGTTACATCTAGGTTGAAGCTATTGTGAAGTAATTATAAGGATATGATGGCTGCCCTGTTAAAAAACTAAGGTTGAAGGTCATAACAGTTCGTTCCGAAATATATTACACAACGAAATATATTACCACAAGTCTGTTCTATATGGAAGAAGTTTGATGCCTTAGATTGTCATATGCATTGATGGATGCCATTTTTTTTTTCACAGGTATATAAGCAGAGCTCTTTTGTGTTCTCGACTATTACTATCTAGAATTCCTTTCAGCAACATTAAAAATTGCATTCGACAGGAATCCATGGATGTGTCTTATTAAAGAGTTCCGTGACATGAGAATTTGATTATTTATGGCACAAAGTCATAGCATCCTGTTGGGGCCATATGAAATAATGGGCCACGAGGAGCTATTGGGCCATTAGACATGGGCCAGAAAAAAGAGAAAGTTCAGAAGGAGGATGGGCTCCAGACCAGTAAGGCCGAAAGTCCATAGTAAACCGAAGGAAGGGAACCGAGATCGAGAGAAATTTCGGCCGAAATGGGAAGAAGTAGCCGAAACCAAAAACAACCGAAATAAAGAAAGAAAGAATTCGGCTCAGAAGGATTGGCCGGAGAGCGGTTACTCCAGCTCCGGCTATAAATAGGGGTCGACACACACAAAATGGGAGAGATCAATCCAACCCCCAAATTCCTTTTATCAAATTTAATTCCTTGTTATCTTTACTGCTTTCTTTACAGCTTTCCTTTACAGCTTTCCTTAGAATCTAGCCTAGTTTGTAGCGGTTACCATTTCCAAATCCACCGTTGCTCCTTAGCAGCTGGTAGTTTGGTTCCCTGTTTTTGGTGAATTCCGCCGTTGTTTCTTAACAACAGGCAGATTCTCCGTTGTATCTTGTTATTTTTTATCAATTCAAAGAAGATTCAGTCAATTGTGGGCGCATTATTGTTAACCCGGACCCGTAATCGGTTTGATCCTTTTCCGGTAGCCTCCCTTGAGGAGAAAAAGGTCCTTGGCTACACCCGAGCCAAACAGTGGCACGCCCAGTGGGACTCAGAATGGCATTCGAACAAGCAACTCCAGCAGCAAACACGGCGGCGAGGACTGATTTGCCACCGATTCAGGAAGAACGTGCACCAGAAGCCGGAGAATTCCCCCCAGGGTTCCCCGGACCATCACACTTCCATAATCAGGAGTTTTCAAACGATGATTTAACCCCGCGATTCCGAGATCAGGTTCAATTTATGGTGGAAGCGGCGGTTACTAATTCGGTTCGCCAAATCGAAGGAAATATCCTGGCAGTGATGCCAGCTATGTTCAGAGCCGAAATAGCGAGGAATATGTATCCAATGGGAACGCAGCAAGCTCCAGTGGCGCAAAATCCACCACCTGCGATGCAAAATCCTCACAATTTTCAACAGCAGGCCTTTAGGCCGCCAGGAGGGCACGGAGCTCGACCTTTTGTTCCTCCGCAGCAGAGGTACGATCAGCAACAGAATCAACCGCCTCAACCAGCTGTTCAACCGCCTGCTCCAGTGGTTCAACAACAATACGCACCACTTCAGCAGAATCCACCACAACTGGTTGACAGAGAGCTCATTGCTGAGATTATTCGTACACAGTTTGGGAATCTCATCGGCCAGGAGAATAGGCCGATGTATCGGAAACCTTATCCAGATTACATTGAGGAACAATATCCACTGCCTAGAGGGGTAAAGGTTCCAGATTTTAACACTTTTTCTGGAGAAGTCGGCCGCTCTACAATCGAGCATATTGGCCGATTTACAGCTCAATGTACCAGAATCGCGCAAAATGATTTTCACAAGCTGATTTTGTTCAGTTTGTCGTTGACTGGCCCAGCATTTGAGTGGTACATTAATTTGCCAGCGGGATCGGTCAACACTTGGGCCGAAATGGAGCGGTTATTCCATGACCGATTCTATAATACCAGCCCTGAAGTTTCGGTAGTTGATCTAACGTCAACCAAGCAGAAGGCGTCCGAATCGGTTACTGAATTCATTGAAAGGTTTTATGCAGTCAAGGCTCAGATGAAGACAATGCTACCTGAGCATGAATATATTCAAATCTTGAAGCAGAATTTGAAGTTTGCTATCAAGGATAGATTGATGGTAACAAGACCAAGGACGGTAGCCGAATTAACGGCTGAAGCTATAAGGATGGAGACTTATTTGACAGAACATGCGGCTTTCAAATCAAGCCGGAGTCAAAGCGGAAGATCACAACCTATCCAGTCAGCTGCCTCATTTGCTGAATCTCTGGATAGATGTGAAGTCCAGGAAGAATACAACACGGACAATGTTCCTGCATTAGCTGAAGTTGCAAGGGCAGAGTTAATCATAAAAAAGCCTATGACTTGTCCAGCACTTCGGCCAGCCAGAGGCAAGGAGAAAGAAGGAGGAGATGAATCTCAAAGGTTTTACTCTTTCGACCTGTCACAAATGGATGAAATATTTGATTATTGCCAGAAGAACGGATTGCTAGAGTTTAAAGGAAATCATCCACAGCCTACCAAGGAGCAGTTGGAAGCCGGATGGTGCAGATTCCATGGATCAGCTACTCATTCCACGGCAGTTTGTGGACATTTTAGGAAGTTGATTCAGAAACATGTCGATGATGGGAAGCTGAAGTTCCCGGATAGGCTTATGGCGATTGATAAGAATCCGTTCCCTGTTGCCAACATGGTGATGGTGCAGCCCGACCAGAAAAGATCTGTGCATGATCGATTGGGGGATCAAACATCATCTAGCAAGAGTTCTGTGCACGATCGGCTTGGGGATCGGCCGTCAGCTCAGAAGTCGGGAGTATGGAAAAGATTAGGATCTCCGAAGGGAAAAGAGAAGGTTACAGATGTTTTTGACCGATTGGGGAATTATGAAGTGAAAGAATGGATCAAGCAATCGGAGAGACATCAGGAGATCGAGATCGGAGATAAGAGCGAGAGACCAACGTTGAAAATCATAACCAACGGATGGGACTCAGAGATGAAGTTAACAGCCGACAAGCAGAATGGAAAGACTGTGATACAGATCACAGTCCCTGAAGAAGCTGTTAGTCCCGAAATGAAGAAGCTCAGAAGGCCACCAGCAAATACTCAGGTAGGCCGATGGGTCCAAAACTCTCCAGAGAGAAGGCATTTCGGCCAAAGCCGGTCTGACCATTCAGCCTGGAGGGCAGAGGAGAGAAAAGTCCCGAAAGGAAAGGGATCATATCGTACTTTCAAACGAAGAATGCAACGGCTTAAAGCAGCTGCTGTTTCTGAGCAGGAGGATTATGATATGATGCACATGGAAGAGGACTTCCCTGATGACTGTTCGTTCTCGGAAGGAAGAATACTCAATAGAGTATTTTTGGCTCGTTTGAAGTCCGAATCGAAAGAAGGACAGGATCGGCTAAAGAACAAAACTGAATTTCGACCGAAAGTAATACAGCCGAAAAGTGAAAGTGAGCAGCCGAAATCGAAAGAAGAATGGAAGCCTAGACCAGTCCGAACCAGGGAATGGAAACCAAAAACAACTATCATTCCGAATAACGATTCACTCCCTGTCGGGCAGTTTAAGTTCGACTTCGGATCTAGCGCGAATATGGTGACGGTAACCACCGAAGAGAAAGAGGAGTACTGGTCGGATTCTGAACCAGCTGCGGTTTTCTGTCAGAAGGATGGAGAATACTATGGCGATGAAGAACCCATAGTGGATTTTTGTTTCGATAAACTTGAGGTATTTCGGACGGAAGCCGAAATAGAGAAATCGTTTGAGGAAGGATATAAAGCATTTGTTCCAGAAGCTCAACCAGGTACGATTTTGCCTCCAACTGCGAAAATGTCCCAGCATGTGAGGCCTTTATACGTTAAAGGTTGGGTCAATGGGAGACCACTTAGAAGAATGTTTATCGACGGTGGAGCCACTGTTAATATCATGCCGCTATCCACATTGACGAAGATAGGCCGTTCGAAGGAAGATTTACTCCCTACGAGAATGAAGGTAATGAGTTTTGTGGGAGCTCAAACTGCGGCTGAAGGATGTATTCTAGTGGATGTAACGGTCGGAACGATATCAATTCCGACCATGTTCTTTGTGGTAGATGCAGAAGTCCCGTATGCGGCCCTACTAGGCCGATGCTGGATTCATACATCCCGATGTTTGCCATCAACGCTTCATCAGAAAGTATGGTTCTGGAAAAAGGATGGCACAGTGGAAGAAGTAGATGGTGATCAACCTCCGTTCCCAGTCAGCTCAGCCGGTCGAATTGATGCAGTGCTATATGAAGAACCCATACAACCATTCCTAGCAGTGGTAGGGGATCGGTACCCGCAGGTGATCGAGTGTGATTGGACAGATTTGGGGTTTGAAATCAGATATCAGGCCGATGAACGGCCAGTCGAAGAAGAAAGTAAATGATGGATGCACAATCGAATCAAGCGATCGAGTTCGAATCGGCCGAACTCGGAGTTTCAGACGACAAAGCAGGATGGAGCGATTTAATGGACGCAATTCCAAAGCAAACGCCGGATTTCAAAGCTCAAGACCCCTTGAAAATGGTCAATGTTGGTATAGACGAACACCCGAGGGAGATTCCGTTGAGTGCAAATCTAGATCAGCAGATGACAAGCCGATTCAAGGAGCTTCTAGTCGAATTCAAGGATTGTTTCGCATGGGACTACACAGAGATGCCACGATTGAAGCGATCGATTGTAGAGCACAGACTGCCTATTAAAGAAGGGTTCCGGCCGCATAAACAACCGGCCAGGAGGGCAGCACCCGAATTAGTCCCAAAAATAAAAGAAGAAATAGAGAAATTGTTAGCGGCCGGGTTTGTTAGGCCAGCTAAATATGTAGAATGGCTATCAAATATTGTTCCTGTAATAAAGAAGAACGGAAAATTGAGAGTTTGTATTGATTTCAGGAATCTTAATATAGCCACTCCAAAAGATGAGTATATGATGCCTATTGTTGACTTGTTGATTGATTCGGCCGCAAAACAGGGAATGTTATCCTTCATGGATGGATATTCAGGATACAGCCAAATTTTTATGGCCGAAGAAGACATTCACAAGACTGCATTTCGGTGCCCTGGTGCCATAGGGATATACGAATGGGTGGTGATGCCATTCGGACTGAAGAATGCAGGAGCTACGTACCAGAGAGCCATGAACTACGTTTTCCATGACCTCATAGGGGATTGTGTCGAGGTTTATATCGACGACGTCATGGTCAGATCCAAAGATATCGAAAGTCACTTGGACGATTTGCGGAAGGTGTTCATAAGGATGAGGCTGCATGGAGTCAAGATGAATCCAGCCAGGTGTGCTTTCGGAGTACAGGCAGGAAATTTTCTTGGGTTCCTGGTACATAACAAAGGAATAGAAGTTGATGCGAACAAGACCAGGGCTATCCAAGAAGCCAAACCTCCACATGATAAGAAGAGTCTACAGAAGTTTCTTGGAAAGATCGGTTTCTTGAGACGATTCTTGGCAAATGCGGCTGGAAAGTCGAAACCACTAACCGATTTATTGAGGTTGAAGAAGGAAGAGGAGTTCAAATGGGGAATCGACCAACAAAAAGCTTTCGAAGAAGAAGACGTGTCGGAGAAGAAGACGCCAGAAGGGTAATGGGAGAGGTTCATGAAGGAATATGTGGCGCACATCGGGCAGGAAAATCGATGAAGTGGAGTATTATTCGGCTGGGATATTATTGGCCGAATATGGGTCCTGATTGTGAAAAATATGCAAGAGGATGCAGCGAATGTCAGAAACATGGGCCGATTCAGAAGTTACCGGCCGAAGAATTACACATAATGATCAAGCCATGGCCATTCAGAGGATGGGCCATGGATATCATAGGAAAAGTTCATCCCTCTTCGTCGAAAAGACATGAGTTCGTGCTAGTAGCAACAGATTATTTCACGAAATGGGCCGAAGCTCAGGCGTATGTCAGTATTTCACAAGAGGAGGTGATCGAGTTTATCAAGAGACAATTGATTTATAGATTCGGGATCCCACAGACGATTCTAACAGATAGAGGAACTGTATTTGTGGGAGAAAAAGTCAAGGCCTTTGCAGAGGAATATGGAATAAAAATCGTGCATTCGTCACCATATTACCCACAAGGAAATGGACAAGCAGAGGCCACAAACAAACAGCTGATAGGAATTATAAAGAAGATGATCGAAGACCAACCAAGAAAATGGCACGAGAAGTTATCTGAAGCATTGTGGGCTTATCGAAATGCTAAAACTTCAGCTACTGGGTTTACGCCATTTCGGCTGACTTATGGAATGGATGCAGTGTTGCCAGCCGAAATAACAGTGCCGACTTTGAGAACAAGCCAGGCGGATTCAATGTCGGCCGAACAGTATGATTGCGCGATGAAAGATGAGTTATTGGAGATTAATTCCAATCGGGTGCAAGCCTTTGAGAATTTACAGAAAAATAAAGATATTGTGGCCGATTGCTACAATAAGCGAATTCGTCTTAAGCGATTTGAAGTTGGGGATTTAGTTTGGAAAGTTATATGGCCACCTAAGCAGAAGGATGGCCGATTAGGTAAGTGGAGTCCCAATTGGGAGGGACCATTTATTGTTCATACGAAATTACCGAATGGAGCGTACATTTTGGTGGATGAAAATGGTGAGCAGATGTCAAATCCAGTTAATGCAAGATACATGAAGAAATATTATCCATCAGCATGGGATTAAACATTAAGTGATGCGAAAAAGTAAAGATTTTATTGCATGAACGAATAAGTACAAAAAGGGTGCTACTTCGGCCGAAAACGGCGTCGATAGCCCAAAATTACAATATACAAGGGAAACGTCCTATACTAAGCAGGCATATACAAGGGAAAGGTCCTTGAAAGACATTCAGCCTTGTAGAAATGCCGCTAAAACTATCGGCAACACAGAAGCAGGGCACAGTTGCTTGCCCCATAACAGTATTGCCGATTTAGGTCCGACCACCAAACTTCTACTCTTGGATACGATAGAACGAAGAGTACAACGTCCCAGAGGTAGAAGTCAAACTCGGGTACAGCATCCGCACGACCTCAGACAGAAGAAGGAGGAGTGCAGCGAGGCAGTCACCCAAAAACGGTGGAAGGGGGAAAGGAGGGAAGAATAACTAGGGGTAGTTATTCCCCCCATTAGAAAAGGTCCGACAGGATATGCAACCGCAAAGTCGAAAAGGGGCACACCAGCATAGCCGTCGAGACCTTCATTTGGAATAATAGATAAAGATCCTCGTCCACACGAACATGGTGAAAGGGGCATTAGTTGAACTCGTGTTGCACAAGCAAAAGATTTTCGTACCACGTCTGGAAATCCTTGCATAAGAATACTTGCCAAAGACCATGGAGGAACTGGAGACAGGAAGTTGAGCAAGGAAAAAGGGAGATCCATATTGTTATAGAAAAAAGAGAAAAAGGAAGTGATAGATAAGTGTCAACAATGTCGGGTATTTATAGGAAGAGATAAGTGCTCGGCGGAAGAAACGGTCAATAGTAAATGTTATTTATGGGAAAACGTTACAGCTGATTCCCGGAAAAAGCTGCTAATATTCAGAAATCAGCAATAAAGGAGACCGAAAACAGTGGAATTAACGGGATACGAATCGCATTACAGAAGATACAAAAGATACGAATCTAAGTACAATGTATCGGCCAACATAGCCTAAAAAAAAAAGGGGGCCGATTACAGCTGTCAAGAGAAAAAGAGTAACCGAAATTTACACTTGACAAAAGACAAGTCAAAACACAGAATTGATATACAAAAACAAATTAGTGGTCTTCCTGGTCATCAAAAGGAACAGCATCATCCAAGCCTCGCGAAGTAGCGGTAGTAGGATTAACCGAAGACGTCATCAGATTCGGACTTGTTGAAGAAGAAGGGCCAGCAACTTCACCAGGTGGGAGGTGAACGGTGGATGAACCAGCACCACAGGAAGCACCAGTTTTCCCTAGGAGAGAAAAAAAGAAAAGGGGGAATAATAAGTAAGAGAGAATAAAAGAAAAAAAAATCACAACAGGAAATGGAAAGGAACAGAGTACCTGAAGGAATGATTGGCAAAGGTGGGTTATCGCCCGAAGGGGAGGACTCTATCTCGGAAGGATCCAAAGGAAATAAGACATGTGGAGAAGAGACGTGAACAACACTTTGCCCACCAAGGCTTTTGATGGCCGAATCCAGTTGACCAACTAAAGACTGGGTTTCGGCCCATTTTTCTTGGAAGGTACCAAGAATGAAATCGTTGAAACTGATCCGCATGGCCAGATAAGAAGCATCCTCCTGAGAATCCAAGATTTTAGCCCTGGGAGCTTCAGCCGATTGACGAAGGGTTCTGATCGACTGTTTCAGATCGGCCGATTTTCGCTTAGTTTGAGCTAAAATTAATTCCAAATCCTTCTCTTGTCGTTGAAGCTTGGCTATCTCGGACCGAATCAAAGAAAGGTCCTCGGACTGTTTGAGTTCCTGAGATTCCACTTCGGACAACTTATTCATTTGAGCCCGATACTCTGCAGAATAATTGTCGAAGATGGCTCAAGAAGAAGCTGCAGCCTCACTCTCGGCGACAAGTTTATGCCGCATTTTCAAATGAGCCATGAGTTCCTGATCCATTGAGAGAACAGACTTCGTAATCATCTGAAGAGTGCCATTCAGATTCAGAGATACCATCTCGTCATGAAATTGTTGCTCGAGATGAGACAAGAGAATAAGGATCGGTTTAGGGTTGACGAATTCTACGTCAGATTGCCGGCCGATTAAATTACACAGCTTGGCCAAACAATCGCCAAGGTGAACAGAAAGATCCGACGGACGAGAAACTAGAGAAGCAGGAGAAAAGAAATCGTCCAAAACATGCCGATCAGGAAATGGCGATAAAGGGACCTGATCGGCAGGGGCTTCATCAGCAGTCATACCACTAGATGGGGGGCCAGTCGGTTTCGGAACAACCAAAGACGAGGGTGTAACAGAATCCGTAATAGGCTGAGGACGATCGACCGAAAGAGGGACAGAAGGGTCGGCCGAAGTAGAACTTTCAATCAAACCCCGAGGATTAACAGCAGAAGAACCAGCGTGAACAGCCAAATTACTGGTACTGGCCGATGTGCGAAATTCGGCTACCGGAGGGGCCGAGACCACAGTTGGAAGTGGAGGAACATCGGGTTGTGGCAAAACAGGTGGGACCTGGCAAGAATAAGAAAAAGAAATTAGTCGAAAGATAGGGGCCTGGAAAAGGAAAAGAGCAGGGTAACAAACCGCAAAAAGGGAGGCAGGGATTCTGCCAAGTGGTGAATGAGATGAACGCCTTTTGGTCTGAGTAGGAGGGAGAAAGTCGATAAGAGAGGCCGAAGGCGAAGCAGGCCTTTTTCGACCAGGTTCCGAAGTAGAAGAGCGAGGAACATCTGAAGAAATCGGATAAGTGAGACACAAAAAAAAAGAGAACAAGCAATGATCAAAGAAGAGAGGGAAAGAAAAGAAACATACCTGGGCGAGAAGCGGAAGACGAACCGAGAATGCGCTGAGGAGTGGAACCCGGAGATGATGAAGGGATAGAAGAGAACGCCAGAATAGGAGAGAAACCACCCCTCCGCAGAACCGAATCAAGGTTGGCACTAAAAAAGGCACCAGCAACACCGTCCCACCAAGACTGAAAGCGGGAGGTAACGGACCCCGGACGAACAGCAAACTTCCAAACCTTGAAAGAGATCAAACGCTTATGATAGAGGGAGCATTGCTGACGGCTGGCAGAAGCAGAAAGGCGTCTACCGGCTCTGAGGGCCTCCACTAAGTCTTGACCAAAGCCGAATTGACGGCTGACCAGATGGGGATTGTAAACTTCGAAAGGAATAGCAGACTTAGCATATACAAATGTAGAACCATTGAAGATCGGACGGGGTAGTATACACCTATTCCAGATTTGAGCAAAAGCTAAAGGAAGGGGAGTCCCGAAGGGGAAAGTAGCAATCTCCCTGACCCAAGCAAAGTCAGTTTTCCGGTAGTGGTAATGGGAAAAGGATTGTTCGGCAGTACGACCCAAGAAATAGTTGATCCAATGAGGGATCGACAAGGGAGGAAGGGATGCTCTAAGAAGATCAGGAGCGATAAAATGATTAGGACGAATATCATGGGGAGGAAATTGGGAAATGTCGCGAAAGTGCCAAACCAACCACAAGTGAAAGAACCATAACGGACCACGGGCCTTATCAGACGAACCTTTTTCCCAGCCCGACACAGTAGCCGAAATACCCGCATATAGATGAGCAAGGAAGAAATCGGCTGAGGGCAGGGTCACATGATTAAGAAGTGCCGAAGCGAAAGAGTGTGTTTCGAGGAGAACACTCTTAGAAGGAACACACCAGAAGAATTTCGTAAGGAAGTACATCATGAAAGCAAGAGGCTCTGAAGGGTGTGGAGCAGGCGAAACAGGATCACTCTGATGAGAAATGATCCAATTGGCAAAGGAGTCGCCAGAGGAAAAGCCGGTATTTTTCTCCTTGGGCAACGACATGAGGGCAAGGTTATCCCCACGAACAGAGAGGCCTAGGAGGAGTTTCACATCCTGAATGGTGGGAGTCATCATCCCCCAAGGGAAACAAAAACAGTTCACAGAAGGATTCCAAAAACAAAGAAGGGCTTGAATAGGGCGAAGATCTGTGGGAAGTGATAAGGTACTAAGAGAAATCATACGATAAACATATGACTTATTCCAAGAGTCATGACAGTGGGGTTCGAGATGATGATACCACGCCACATAATCGGGAGAAGGCGAAGACCAATTAGCGAAAGATGAGGGGAAAAGTTTGGAAGAGAAACAAGGCTCATACAGAAGAACAGAACGATTATCAAAAATCCGAGCGGTACATTCATCTATATCCTCAGGAATGCCCAACGGACCTAAAGAATAGAAGCCCTCAGGCAGGAGACGAACAGCGGAGTGAGAAGCGAAAGAATTCTCAACCCTGAGAATATCGGCAGAAAGAGCAGTAACAGGGGCAGAGGGAGCCTCCATTGGAGAAGGTGGAAAAAGAGAGAGAAAGAGGAGAAGTTGGAAAGGCAGTTCACTCCAAAGACGTGGTAGGCTACGTAAATAGGGGAGTGATGGAGAGTATCCTCGAGAAGAAGAAAAATAACTGCCAAAAGGAAGAAGAAAGGGAGATTACTTGGGCTCCTTCTCATATGAAAGAAATTCGCCCAAGTAAGGAGGGCATCTGTTGGGGCCATATGAAATAATGGGCCACGAGGAGCTATTGGGCCATTAGACATGGGCCAGAAAAAAGAGAAAGTTCGGAAGGAGGATGGGCTCCAGACCAGTAAGGCCGAAAGTCCATAGTAAACCGAAGGAAGGGAACCGAGATCGAGAGAAATTTCGGCCGAAATGGGAAGAAGTAGCCGAAACCAAAAACAACCGAAATAAAGAAAGAAAGAATTCGGCTCAGAAGGATTGGCCGGAGAGCGGTTACTCCAGCTCCGGCTATAAATAGGGGTCGACACACACAAAATGGGAGAGATCAATCCAACCCCCAAATTCCTTTTATCAAATTTAATTCCTTGTTATCTTTACTGCTTTCTTTACAGCTTTCCTTTACAGCTTTCCTTAGAATCTAGCCTAGTTTGTAGCGGTTACCATTTCCAAATCCACCGTTGCTCCTTAGCAGCTGGTAGTTTGGTTCCCTGTTTTTGGTGAATTCCGCCGTTGTTTCTTAACAACAGGCAGATTCTCCGTTGTATCTTGTTATTTTTGATCAATTCAAAGAAGATTCAGTCAATTGTGGGCGCATTATTGTTAACCCGGACCCGTAATCGGTTTGATCCTTTTCCGGTAGCCTCCCTTGAGGAGAAAAAGGTCCTTGGCTACACCCGAGCCAAACAGTGGCACGCCCAGTGGGACTCAGAATGGCATTCGAACAAGCAACTCCAGCAGCAAACACGGCGGCGAGGACTGATTTGCCGCCGATTCAGGAAGAACGTGCACCAGAAGCCGGAGAATTCCCCCCAGGGTTCCCCGGACCATCACACTTCCATAATCAGGAGTTTTCAAACGATGATTTAACCCCGTGATTCCGAGATCAGGTTCAGTTTATGGTGGAAGCGGCGGTTACTAATTCGGTTCGCCAAATCGAAGGAAATATCCTGGCAGTGATGCCAGCTATGTTCAGAGCTGAAATAGCGAGGAATATGTATCCAATGGGAACGCAGCAAGCTCCAGTGGTGCAAAATCCACCACCTGCGATGCAAAATCCTCACAATTTTCAACAGCAGGCCTTTAGGCCGCCAGGAGGGCACGGAGCTCGACCTTTTGTTCCTCCGCAGCAGAGGTACGATCAGCAACAGAATCAACCGCCTCAACCAGCTGTTCAACCGCCTGCTCCAGTGGTTCAATAACAATACGCACCACTTCAGCAGAATCCACCACAACTGGTTGACAGAGAGCTCATTGCTGAGATTATTCGTACACAGTTTGGGAATCTCATCGGCCAGGAGAATAGGCCGATGTATAGGAAACCTTATCCAGATTACATTGAGGAACAATATCCACTGCCTAGAGGGGTAAAGGTTCCAGATTTTAACACTTTTTCTGGAGAAGTCGGCCGCTCTACAATCGAGCATATTGGCCGATTTACAGCTCAATGTACCAGAATCGCGCAAAATGATTTTCACAAGCTGATTTTGTTCAGTTTGTCGTTGACTGGCCCAGCATTTGAGTGGTACATTAATTTGCCAGCGGGATCGGTCAACACTTGGGCCGAAATGGAGCGGTTATTCCATGACCGATTCTATAATACCAGCCCTGAAGTTTCGGTAGTTGATCTAACGTCAACCAAGCAGAAGGCGTCCGAATCGGTTACTGAATTCATTGAAAGGTTTTATGCAGTCAAGGCTCAGATGAAGACAATGCTACCTGAGCATGAATATATTCAAATCTTGAAGCAGAATTTGAAGTTTGCTATCAAGGATAGATTGATGGTAACAAGATCAAGGACGGTAGCCGAATTAACGGCTGAAGCTATAAGGATGGAGACTTATTTGGCAGAACAGGCGGCTTTCAAATCAAGCCGGAGTCAAAGCGGAAGATCACAACCTATCCAGTCAGCTGCCTCATTTGCTGAATCTCTGGATAGATGTGAAGTCCAGGAAGAATACAACACGGACGATGTTCCTGCATTAGCTGAAGTTGCAAGGGCAGAGTTAATCATAAAAAAGCCTATGACTTGTCCAGCACTTCGGCCAGCCAGAGGCAAGGAGAAAGAAGGAGGAGATGAATCTCAAAGGTTTTACTCTTTCGACCTGTCACAAATGGATGAAATATTTGATTATTGCCAGAAGAACGGATTGCTAGAGTTTAAAGGAAATCATCCACAGCCTACCAAGGAGCAGTTGGAAGCCGGATGGTGCAGATTCCATGGATCAGCTACTCATTCCACGGCAGTTTGTGGACATTTTAGGAAGTTGATTCAGAAACATGTCGATGATGGGAAGCTGAAGTTCCCGGATAGGCTTATGGCGATTGATAAGAATCCGTTCCCTGTTGCCAATATGGTGATGGTGCAGCCCGACCAGAAAAGATCTGTGCATGATCGATTGGGGGATCAAACATCATCTAGCAAGAGTTCTGTGCACGATCGGCTTGGGGATCGGCCGTCAGCTCAGAAGTCGGGAGTATGGAAAAGATTAGGATCTCCGAAGGGAAAAGAGAAGGTTACAGATGTTTTTGACCGATTGGGGAATTATGAAGTGAAAGAATGGATCAAGCAATCGGAGAGACATCAGGAGATCGAGATCGGAGATAAGAGCGAGAGGCCAACGTTGAAAATCATAACCAACGGATGGGACTCAGAGATGAAGTTAACAGCCGACAAGCAGAATGGAAAGACTGTGATACAGATCACAGTCCCTGAAGAAGCTGTTAATCCAGAAATGAAGAAGCTCAGAAGGCCACCAGCAAATACTCAGGTAGGTCGATGGGTCCAAAACTCTCCAGAGAGAAGGCATTTCGGCCAAAGCCGGTCTGACCATTCAGCCTGGAGGGCAGAGGAGAGAAAAGTCCCGAAAGGAAAGGGATCATATCGTACTTTCAAACGAAGAATGCAACGGCTTAAAGCAGCTGCTGTTTCTGAGCAGGAGGAGTATGATATGATGCACATGGAAGAGGACTTCCCTGATGACTGTTCGTTCTCGGAAGGAAGAATACTCAATAGAGTATTTTCGGCTCGTTTGAAGTCCGAATCGAAAGAAGGACAGGATCGGCTAAAGAACAAAACTGAATTTCGACCGAAAGTAATACAGCCGAAAAGTGAAAGTGAGCAGCCGAAATCGAAAGAAGAATGGAAGCCTAGACCAGTCCGAACCAGGGAATGGAAACCAAAAACAACTATCATTCCGAATAACGATTCACTCCCTGTCGGGCAGTTTAAGTTCGACTTCGGATCTAGCGCGAATATGGTGACGGTAACCACCGAAGAGAAAGAGGAGTACTGGTCGGATTCTGAACCAGCTGTGGTTTTCTGTCAGAAGGATGGAGAATACTATGGCGATGAAGAACCCATAGTGGATTTTTGTTTCGATAAACTTTGAGGTATTTCGGACGGAAGCCGAAATAGAGAAATCGTTTGAGGAAGGATATAAAGCATTTGTTCCAGAAGCTCAACCAGGTACGATTTTGCCTCCAACTGCGAAAATGTCCCAGCATGTGAGGCCTTTATACGTTAAAGGTTGGGTCAATGGGAGACCACTTAGAAGAATGTTTATCGACGGTGGAGCCACTGTTAATATCATGCCGCTATCCACATTGACGAAGATAGGCCGTTCGAAGGAAGATTTACTCCCTACGAGAATGAAGGTAATGAGTTTTGTGGGAGCTCAAACTGCGGCTGAAGGATATATTCTAGTGGATGTAACGGTCGGAACGATATCAATTCCGACCATGTTCTTTGTGGTAGATGCAGAAGTCCCGTATGCGGCCCTACTAGGCCGATGCTGGATTCTTACATCCCGATGTTTGCCATCAACGCTTCATCAGAAAGTATGGTTCTGGAAAAAGGATGGCACAGTGGAAGAAGTAGATGGTGATCAACCTCCGTTCCCAGTCAGCTCAGCCGGTCGAATTGATGCAGTGCTATATGAAGAACCCATACAACCATTCCTAGCAGTGGTAGGGGATCGGTACCCGCAGGTGATCGAGTGTGATTGGACAGATTTGGGGTTTGAAATCAGATATCAGGCCGATGAACGGCCAGTCGAAGAAGAAAGTAAATGATGGATGCACAATCGAATCAAGCGATCGAGTTCGAATCGGCCGAACTCGGAGTTTCAGACGACAAAGCAGGATGGAGCGATTTAATGGACGCAATTCCAAAGCGAACGCCGGATTTCAAAGCTCAAGACCCCTTGAAAATGGTCAATGTTGGTATAGACGAACACCCGAGGGAGATTCCGTTCAGTGCAAATCTAGATCAGCAGATGACAAGCCGATTCAATGAGCTTCTAGTCGAATTCAAGGATTGTTTCGCATGGGACTACACAGAGATGCCAGGATTG
Source organism: Hygrophila difformis (assembly GCA_030278955.1). NCBI lineage: Eukaryota > Viridiplantae > Streptophyta > Magnoliopsida > Lamiales > Acanthaceae > Hygrophila > Hygrophila difformis. The sequence goes on from JAOANR010000011.1 coordinate 9,766,401, forward strand.
AAGCGATCGATTGTAGAGCACAGACTGCCTATTAAAGAAGGGTTCCGGCCGCATAAACAGCCGGCCAGGAGGGCAGCACCCGAATTAGTCCCAAAAATAAAAGAAGAAATAGAGAAATTGTTAGCGGCCGGGTTTGTTAGGCCAGCTAAATATGTAGAATGGCTATCAAATATTGTTCCTGTAATAAAGAAGAACGGAAAATTGAGAGTTTGTATTGATTTCAGGAATCTTAATATAGCCACTCCAAAAGATGAGTATATGATGCCTATTGTTGACTTGTTGATTGATTCGGCCGCAAAACAGGGAATGTTATCCTTCATGGATGGATATTCAGGATACAACCAAATTTTTATGGCCGAAGAAGACATTCACAAGACTGCATTTCGGTGCCCTGGTGCCATAGGGATATACGAATGGGTGGTGATGCCATTCGGACTGAAGAATGCAGGAGCTACGTACCAGAGAGCCATGAACTACGTTTTCCATGACCTCATAGGGGATTGTGTCGAGGTTTATATCGACGACGTCATGGTCAGATCCAAAGATATCGAAAGTCACTTGGACGATTTGCGGAAGGTGTTCATAAGGATGAGGCTGCATGGAGTCAAGATGAATCCAGCCAGGTGTGCTTTCGGAGTACAGGCAGGAAATTTTCTTGGGTTCCTGGTACATAACAAAGGAATAGAAGTTGATGCGAACAAGACCAGGGCTATCCAAGAAGCCAAACCTCCACATGATAAGAAGAGTCTACAGAAGTTTCTTGGAAAGATCGGTTTCTTGAGACGATTCTTGGCAAATGCGGCTGGAAAGTCGAAACCACTAACCGATTTATTGAGGTTGAAGAAGGAAGAGGAGTTCAAATGGGGAATCGACCAACAAAAAGCTTTCGAACAGTTGAAACAAGATTTGATGAATCCACCTGTGTTGGTTCCTCCGATTTTAGGACGGCCATTGAAGTTGTATATAGCAGCGGCCGAAGAATCTATTGGAGCATTACTGGCGCAAGAAGACGATGAAGGAAGGGATCGGGCGATTTACTATCTTAGCCGAATCCTAAGGGACGCCGAAGTAAGGTACTCGCCGATTCATAAACTATGTTTAAGTCTTTATCATGCATGCCAGAAATTAGGATATTATATTCAACCGAGGCAAGTGATAGTGGTAGCTTCGGTTGACATAGTTAAGATTATGATGAATGATCCAGTCAGTAGTCGAAGAATGGCCAAATGGGCCATGAAGTTAAATGCATACGATTTGAGATATCAACCTTTGAGGGCTATGAAAGGACAAATTGTAGCCGATTTTCTGGCTGATCATGTAATACATCCGATAATCGATGACATCGATCATCAAAATCAGCCGAAAGAAGTCGATGAGATAGGAATTGTATACTTGCAACCATGGGTGATGACATTTGATGGTTCTAAAGCCGCTTCAGGAGTTGGAGCAGGGTTTACCCTACAAACACCGGAGGGCAAGGTATACAAGTATTTCGTGCAACTGCCAGAGTCATATACGAATAACCAAGCTGAATATAAAGCGCTGATTTCGGGATTACAACGGTTGATAGAAGAAGGAGTCAGAGCAATCATTATCAGAGGGGACTCGCAGGTAGTTGTTCAGCAATTATTAGGCGATTTTTCGGTTAAGAGTTCTCAGCTGATCAGATTGTACGAAGAAGCGGTTAATTTGTTAGAAGAATTCGATGAGGTATACATTGAATATATCCCGAGAGAAAGGAACGAAGTGGCCAATGAATTGGCTCAACATGCAGCTAAATATCGGTTGATGCCGATAGCAGGAAATGTGGAAGTACATTTGGCCGAAACAGAGAAGGCCGAATGGATAAAAAAGATAGCACAGACATTAGAAGATCCTTCGGAGGCTAATCCAGCCGAAAAACGGAAAGCGATGGATTACGTCATAATAGGAGGATTATTATTCAAGCGAGCTATTGATGGAGTATTGCTCAGATGTGTCGGAGAAGAAGACGCCAGAAGGGTAATGGGAGAGGTTCATGAAGGAATATATGGCGCACATCGGGCAGGGAAATCGATGAAGTGGAGTATTATTCGGCTGGGATATTATTGGCCGAATATGGGTCCTGATTGTGAAAAATATGCAAGAGGATGCAGCGAATGTCAGAAACATGGGCCGATTCAGAAGTTACCGGCCGAAGAATTACACATAATGATCAAGCCATGGCCATTCAGAGGATGGGCCATGGATATCATAGGAAAAGTTCATCCCTCTTCGTCGAAAAGACATGAGTTCGTGCTAGTAGCAACAGATTATTTCACGAAATGGGCCGAAGCTCAGGCGTATGTCAGTATTTCACAAGAGGAGGTGATCGAGTTTATCAAGAGACAATTGATTTATAGATTCGGGATCCCACAGACGATTCTAACAGATAGAGGAACTGTATTTGTGGGAGAAAAAGTCAAGGCCTTTGCAGAGGAATATGGAATAAAAATCGTGCATTCGTCACCATATTACCCACAAGGAAATGGACAAGCAGAGGCCACAAACAAACAGCTGATAGGAATTATAAAGAAGATGATCGAAGACCAACCAAGAAAATGGCACGAGAAGTTATCTGAAGCATTGTGGGCTTATCGAAATGCTAAAACTTCAGCTACTGGGTTTACGCCATTTCGGCTGACTTATGGAATGGATGCAGTGTTGCCAGCCGAAATAACAGTGCCGGCTTTGAGAACAAGCCAGGCGGATTCAATGTCGGCCGAACAGTATGATTGCGCGATGAAAGATGAGTTATTGGAGATTAATTCCAATCGGGTGCAAGCCTTTGAGAATTTACAGAAAAATAAAGATATTGTGGCCGATTGCTACAATAAGCGAATTCGTCTTAAGCGATTTGAAGTTGGGGATTTAGTTTGGAAAGTTATATGGCCACCTAAGCAGAAGGATGGCCGATTAGGTAAGTGGAGTCCCAATTGGGAGGGACCATTTATTGTTCATACGAAATTACCGAATGGAGCGTACATTTTGGTGGATGAAAATGGTGAGCAGATGTCAAATCCAGTTAATGCAAGATACATGAAGAAATATTATCCATCAGCATGGGATTAAACATTAAGTGATGCGAAAAAGTAAAGATTTTATTGCATGAACGAATAAGTACAAAAAGGGTGCTACTTCGGCCGAAAACGGCGTCGATAGCCCAAAATTACAATATACAAGGGAAACGTCCTATACTAAGCAGGCATATACAAGGGAAAGGTCCTTGAAAGACATTCAGCCTTGTAGAAATGCCGCTAAAACTATCGGCAACACAGAAGCAGGGCACAGTTGCTTGCCCCATAACAGTATTGCCGATTTAGGTCCGACCACCAAACTTCTACTCTTGGATACGATAGAACGAAGAGTACAACGTCCCAGAGGTAGAAGTCAAACTCGGGTACAGCATCCGCACGACCTCAGACAGAAGAAGGAGGAGTGCAGCGAGGCAGTCACCCAAAAACGGTGGAAGGGGGAAAGGAGGGAAGAATAACTAGGGGTAGTTATTCCCCCCATTAGAAAAGGTCCGACAGGATATGCAACCGCAAAGTCGAAAAGGGGCACACCAGCATAGCCGTCGAGACCTTCATTTGGAATAATAGATAAAGATCCTCGTCCACACGAACATGGTGAAAGGGGCATTAGTTGAACTCGTGTTGCACAAGCAAAAGATTTTCGTACCACGTCTGGAAATCCTTGCATAAGAATACTTGCCAAAGACCATGGAGGAACTGGAGACAGGAAGTTGAGCAAGGAAAAAGGGAGATCCATATTGTTATAGAAAAAAGAGAAAAAGGAAGTGATAGATAAGTGTCAACAATGCCGGGTATTTATAGGAAGAGATAAGTGCTCGGCGGAAGAAACGGTCAATAGTAAATGTTATTTATGGGAAAACGTTACAGCTGATTCCCGGAAAAAGCTGCTAATATTCAGAAATCAGCAATAAAGGAGACCGAAAACAGTGGAATTAACGGGATACGAATCGCATTACAGAAGATACAAAAGATACGAATCTAAGTACAATGTATCGGCCAACATAGCCTAAAAAAAAAAAGGGGGCCGATTACAGCTGTCAAGAGAAAAAGAGTAACCGAAATTTACACTTGACAAAAGACAAGTCAAAACACAGAATTGATATACAAAAACAAATTAGTGGTCTTCCTGGTCATCAAAAGGAACAGCATCATCCAAGCCTCGCGAAGTAGCGGTAGTAGGATTAACCGAAGACGTCATCAGATTCGGACTTGTTGAAGAAGAAGGGCCAGCAACTTCACCAGGTGGGAGGTGAACGGTGGATGAACCAGCACCACAGGAAGCACCAGTTTTCCCTAGGAGAGAAAAAAAAAAGAAAAGGGGGAATAATAAGTAAGAGAGAATAAAAGAAAAAAAATCACAACAGGAAATGGAAAGGAACAGAGTACCTGAAGGAATGATTGGCAAAGGTGGGTTATCGCCCGAAGGGGAGGACTCTATCTCGGAAGGATCCAAAGGAAATAAGACATGTGGAGAAGAGACGTGAACAACACTTTGCCCACCAAGGCTTTTGATGGCCGAATCCAGTTGACCAACTAAAGACTGGGTTTCGGCCCATTTTTCTTGGAAGGTACCAAGAATGAAATCGTTGAAACTGATCCGCATGGCCAGATAAGAAGCATCCTCCTGAGAATCCAAGATTTTAGCCCTGGGAGCTTCGGCCGATTGACGAAGGGTTCTGATCGACTGTTTCAGATCGGCCGATTTTCGCTTAGTTTGAGCTAAAATTAATTCCAAATCCTTCTCTTGTCGTTGAAGCTTGGCTATCTCGGACCGAATCAAAGAAAGGTCCTCGGACTGTTTGAGTTCCTGAGATTCCACTTCGGACAACTTATTCATTTGAGCCCGATACTCTGCAGAATAATTGTCGAAGATGGCTCGTGAAGAAGCTGCAGCCTCACGCTCGGCGGCAAGTTTATGCCGCATTTTCAAATGAGCCATGAGTTCCTGATCCATTGAGAGAACAGACTTCGTAATCATCTGAAGAGTGCCATTCAGATTCAGAGATACCATCTCGTCATGAAATTGTTGCTCGAGATGAGACAAGAGAATAAGGATCGGTTTAGGGTTGACGAATTCTACGTCAGATTGCCGGCCGATTAAATTACACAGCTTGGCCAAACAATCGCCAAGGTGAATAGAAAGATCCGACGGACGAGAAACTAGAGAAGCAGGAGAAAAGAAATCGTCCAAAACATGCCGATCAGGAAATGGCGATAAAGGGACCTGATCGGCAGGGGCTTCATCAGCAGTCATACCACTAGATGGGGGGCCAGTCGGTTTCGGAACGACCAAAGACGAGGGTGTAACAGAATCCGTAATAGGCTGAGGACGATCGACCGAAAGAGGGACGGAAGGGTCGGCCGAAGTAGAACTTTCAATCAAACCCCGAGGATTAACAGCAGAAGAACCAGCGTGAACAGCCAAATTACTGGTACTGGCCGATGTGCGAAATTCGGCTACCGGAGGGGCCGAGACCACAGTTGGAAGTGGAGGAACATCGGGTTGTGGCAAAACAGGTGGGACCTGGCAAGAATAAGAAAAAGAAATTAGTCGAAAGATAGGGGCCTGGAAAAGGAAAAGAGCAGGGTAACAAACCGCAAAAAGGGAGGCAGGGATTCTGCCAAGTGGTGAATGAGATGAACGCCTTTTGGTCTGAGTAGGAGGGAGAAAGTCGATAAGAGAGGCCGAAGGCGAAGCAGGCCTTTTTCGACCAGGTTCCGAAGTAGAAGAGCGAGGAACATCTGAAGAAATCGGATAAGTGAGACACAAAAAAAAAGAGAACAAGCAATGATCAAAGAAGAGAGGGAAAGAAAAGAAACATACCTGGGCGAGAAGCGGAAGACGAACCGAGAATGCGCTGAGGAGTGGAACCCGGAGATGATGAAGGGATAGAAGAGAACGCCAGAATAGGAGAGAAACCACCCCTCCGCAGAACCGAATCAAGGTTGGCACTAAAAAAGGCACCAGCAACACCGTCCCACCAAGACTGAAAGCGGGAGGTAACGGACCCCGGACGAACAGCAAACTTCCAAACCTTGAAAGAGATCAAACGCTTATGATAGAGGGAGCATTGCTGACGGCTGGCAGAAGCAAAAAGGCGTCTACCGGCTCTGAGGGCCTCCACTAAGTCTTGACCAAAGCCGAATTGACGGCTGACCAGATGGGGATTGTAAACTTCGAAAGGAATAGCAGACTTGGCAGATACAAATGTAGAACCATTGAAGATCGGACGGGGTAGTATACACCTATTCCAGATTTGAGCAAAAGCTAAAGGAAGGGGAGTCCCGAAGGGGAAAGTAGCAATCTCCCTGACCCAAGCAAAGTCAGTTTTCCGGTAGTGGTAATGGGAAAAGGATTGTTCGGCAGTACGACCCAAGAAATAGTTGATCCAATGAGGGATCGACAAGGGAGGAAGGGATGCTCTAAGAAGATCAGGAGCGATAAAATGATTACGACGAATATCATGGGGAGGAAATTGGGAAATGTCGCGAAAGTGCCAAACCAACCACAAGTGAAGGAACCATAACGGACCACGGGCCTTATCAGACGAACCTTTTTCCTAGCCCGACACAGTAGCCGAAATACCCGCATATAGATGAGCAAGGAAGAAATCGGCTGAGGGCAGGGTCACATGATTAAGAAGTGCCGAAGCGAAAGAATGTGTTTCGAGGAGAACACTCTTAGAAGGAACACACCAGAAGAATTTCGTAAGGAAGTACATCATGAAAGCAAGAGGCTCTGAAGGGTGTGGAGCAGGCGAAACAGGATCACTCTGATGAGAAATGATCCAATTGGCAAAGGAGTCGCCAGAGGAAAAGCCGGTATTTTTCTCCTTGGGCAACGACATGAGGGCAAGGTTATCCCCACGAACAGAGAGGCCTAGGAGGAGTTTCACATCCTGAATGGTGGGAGTCATCATCCCCCAAGGGAAACAAAAACAGTTCACAGAAGGATTCCAAAAACAAAGAAGGGCTTGAATAGGGCGAAGATCTGTGGGAAGTGGCAAGGTACTAAGAGAAATCATACGATAAACATATGACTTATTCCAAGAGTCATGACAGTGGGGTTCGAGATGATGATACCACGCCACATAATCGGGAGAAGGCGAAGACCAATTAGCGAAAGATGAGGGGAAAAGTTTGGAAGAGAAACAAGGCTCATACAGAAGAACAGAACGATTATCAAAAATCCGAGCGGTACATTCATCTATATCCTCAGGAATGCCCAACGGACCTAAAGAATAGAAGCCCTCAGGCAGGAGACGAACAGCGGAGTGAGAAGCGAAAGAATTCTCAACCCTGAGAATATCGGCAGAAAGAGCAGTAACAGGGGCAGAGGGAGCCTCCATTGGAGAAGGTGGAAAAAGAGAGAAAGAGGAGAAGTTGGAAAGGCAGTTCACTCCAAAGACGTGGTAGGCTACGTAAATAGGGGAGTGATGGAGAGTATCCTCGAGAAGAAGAAAAATAACTGCCAAAAGGAAGAAGAAAGGGAGATTACTTGGGATCCTTCTCATATGAAAGAAATTCGCCCAAGTAAAGAGGGCATCTGTTGGGGCCATATGAAATAATGGGCCACGAGGAGCTATTGGGCCATTAGACATGGGCCAGAAAAAAGAGAAAGTTCGGAAGGAGGATGGGCTCCAGACCAGTAAGGCCGAAAGTCCATAGTAAACCGAAGGAAGGGAACCGAGATCGAGAGAAATTTCGGCCGAAATGGGAAGAAGTAGCCGAAACCAAAAACAACCGAAATAAAGAAAGAAAGAATTCGGCTCAGAAGGATTGGCCGGAGAGCGGTTACTCCAGCTCCGGCTATAAATAGGGGTCGACACACACAAAATGGGAGAGATCAATCCAACCCCCAAATTCCTTTTATCAAATTTAATTCCTTGTTATCTTTACTGCTTTCTTTACAGCTTTCCTTTACAGCTTTCCTTAGAATCTAGCCTAGTTTGTAGCGGTTACCATTTCCAAATCCACCGTTGCTCCTTAGCAGCTGGTAGTTTGGTTCCCTGTTTTTGGTGAATTCCGCCGTTGTTTCTTAACAACAGGCAGATTCTCCGTTGTATCTTGTTATTTTTGATCAATTCAAAGAAGATTCAGTCAATTGTGGGCGCATTATTGTTAACCCGGACCCGTAATCGGTTTGATCCTTTTCCGGTAGCCTCCCTTGAGGAGAAAAAGGTCCTTGGCTACACCCGAGCCAAACACATCCTTGGAAGCTTATTTAGGTTATGTTATCATCAGAAAGGTGATTGTATATAATGTTACTATAGTTGTCTTGCTGAAATTGTGGCTAGGCAAAAGTTCTATCCAATAGCTCTGGAGTGTCAGTAAAAATGTTGAGATATCTTCAAATCTGTAGAATGCTAAAAGAGATCTCTCTTGTCTGTCTACCGTATTTTATTATTCCAAAACCATCTATTTTCAGAAGAAGTAATGACTTCACTTCTGATCTCCTAACAATACATTGGATAGCAATAGCTTTTGTTATTTTAGACATTTTTAATGGCTACATGTTTTGCAAATCTAATGGATTCATATACAACCAGCCAGTGCACCAGAAGAGTTCAAGGATAACATCTTTGCTTATGGTGTTAGTGGTGAGCATATGTCAAAATATTAATATTTCTCACATATCTGCTGCAGTGCTGCTTTTGCTATGTCAAATTTCTTGCTGTCCTTCACAAGATTCTTGTGTTGTGTTTGGATTGTGTGATTTGGATTTACAGAGGATTTGAAACATTGTGGATTTCAACATAGTTTCAGCAGCCGTAGCTTTCTTCTCATCAATGCACACTATGAAAATGGAATGAATTTTTCCCACATAAAGGGACCGAAGCACCTTCGTAATCTGACGGTAGTGCTGTTTGCTACTCATTCTCTCAGATTCTTGGAGACCACTTAGCAATAACATGAAGAGACAAACTGGTTGTGACTTGAATATTTGTCCACTTTCTTTTGTTTTTCAGCCACTTGGTCTTGGTCTTGACTCTAACTTGAAGTTTCTAACAGTTTTAGTTACGGTTTAGTGAATCGAAACCTGAACCTTGTAAACATAAAAATCCTCTTATAATGAAGCATTGCAATATAATTGAGTCTAGGTCTAGAGAAGAGCAGCCTGAACAACTTCAGGAGAAAAATAAATAGCATTTATAATCACACCATTGCTGATCTTCTGTTGTTGTTGTCAAAAGTCATCCCCCAAGCTATGAAATGCACTGTGGCACTCTGGTTTGATTACTACACAAAACTCTTGTGTTTAGTAGTAAAATTTATTTGATTTTAGTGAACTAATTAAATCAGCACATCTGTAAAATCACTAGCCCCCACACTGGGATGAAAAACAGGACAAACAAACAAGTTCAATCCCAATAGCCACCATCTGAATCTTGTTCTGTAGCTACCAGCAGCCATTGCTGACTGTTGGCAATCAGCAATGGGGCTTTGGTTTTGGACAAAACTAATCCTAAAGTACTTCAGCTTCAAAACAAGGATCATAACCTGATGCTTGAGCAGCATGCAGACAAATAATGTGTTGCTGATCTAACCTAAATCAAGGGAAAGCCAACAGGTTCTCCATTCAATTATCAATGTCCATTCAGTTAAAAAAAAAAAAAAAAAATCAAGCTTAGATTTCTACTGCCTTCTTAGCTTGTAGCTACAACTAGTACTTCTATTATCCAAAATGAGGTGTTTTGAAGGAAGGAAATCAGACTCCCCTTGAGACCATGTAAATGCTGGGAAACTTCTTTTTATCTTATTCACTTGATTAGGCTTGTTTTGTTTTGTCCACTTACATACCTAGTAAAAGAAAAGAGAAGCTTCCTGGGTACTACTGGTAAAGGTGCAATCTTTTCTCTTCTAGTCATTATGATTATGAGTTTGCATATGTATATTTCCGTTGGAGCTATATAAGAGGAGTATAATTATAGATGAGACAAACAAATAGTAGTAGTAATTTAATTACAGGTTGCCTATCATATCAAGAAAATTCCACGAACTCAAGAGTAGTGATCAATTTGGCGTTGGGCTGTCTTCCATGCACTACCCTATTTCCATGCACCTTCTCCACCAACCTCCCCCCCCCCCCCCCCCCCCCCCAAAAAAAAAAAAAGGGGAAAAGCAAGTTCATTTATTTTAATTTATAATAATCACCACACTGTTTTTTTGTGTTTTTTTTTTTTTTCCTGCAGAATGATGACTCAGGATATTTAAATTATTATGGATACTTGATGAAATATTAAAGTTAAGTTTTTCTAGATGGTTATCATGACCCACTCATGATGATGAGAGTCAAGGCTTCATAATATATTTTATTATGATTAAAAACTAATTAAATATTATGCATTCATATTGATAGATAGATTAAACCTAAATTAATATCTCCCACTCATTTTCGCTCATTTAATTTCATGCATGATTCCTTTGTGAAATTCTGCCTATTGAAGAATAATCTTTAGCAGTATTTTTTTTCTTTTCAACACGCAAGTATTAAATACTACTTCTCATTCTTTATTCTTGCAAAAAAATAAAAATAAAAATAGTAATGTCATTGTAATATTTTATATAATTCGTATATCTGTATTATAGGCGGTTAAACAAAAAAATATATTTTAAAAAATGATATTGTTGTAATTCATTTAAATAATTTTTGTCATCCTAATAATTTATCCTCTATCTCTCCCCGATATGATAGTCTATACTATATACTATAATACATATAATACTTCCATATCACCTCCATTGTAACGAAAGTGTAGGAATTCCCACTGGGTCCTATCCCTCCATCCTTTATCGTTTTGTAATTTGTATAACATGCATTTCCACCACTATTTCACTAACCAATGGCTACGCACAAAATAAAATAAGGCACTTTCATAAAAATGAATGTATAACATATTTGAATGTTTCTTTTTCAAAAAGAAAAATAGATCAAAATCTCTTCTCCCAAAGTTTAAAGTAGTTACATATGCAGATATGCTAGACGTATAATAACACACTCGACATCTCTTACCTAAAACCTAGTCAATCGTTTATAAAAACTCTCTAGCTTCCATTGTATTTACACCAATCCCGTTGTGGTATAATCCTATATACGTATGCATGTACAGATATCAAAAAAATTATATATGGCATCACAAAAACATTTCTTCCATCACATATTCTCTCATCACACTAAACATATCTCTCATAACACAAAAAACACAATTTCATTTATCAGAGAATATAACATACATATCACATAATTAAAGAGTGTCTGCATATGCAGACATATGCACCCTCTCTCCATCTTATTTACACACTCTAGGGGATACTTGGTAGGTAGTTGGTATTAATTAGTATAATAGGAGAATTTAAAGAGAAATAAAAGAACGTACTTGTTTCATTTTGGTTCACTATATTTTTAGAAAACGAGATTAGGACAAAGGTATCAATAATGAGGTTGAATATAAGATTGTCAATTAATTGAATTGATGAACATTATTCAAAATTTGAATAGTTCCTCATTTATTGGCCGGGAAAAAGAAATGAATATCTTTGAATTAACCATCTTTTTGACTAATATACTTTCTCTAGAAAATTAAGAAATAACTGGATAATATTGTTGAGAAGTCAAGCAAGAAGTATATGCAATTGTAATCCAAATGTAGAAAGAAAGAAAGAAAGAAAAATAGTGGAGTAATATTATTATAATCTTCGTAATTGAGAAAGTTTTATTATAATTCCACCCATTATTATCCATGCAAGCGTGTAATAACACTGTATTTATTTCTTGTCTTATAACTTTTATTATATATATCTGTAAAATGAAATGATTTACAATATGTAAATATATATATATACACACACAAAAATAAATGATAATGTGATAGTAAGAGGTAAAATCAACAATATCTATTTGAGAAGTACGTATACATATTAACGTTAAATAAATATAATCTCATTAATATAATCAATATAAAATAATTCAATAAAAAAATTGATTTTATTCAAAAAAAATTAATTTTAAATTTTTACGATCCTTATTGCACGTAATGCGAGGAAAAAAAATCCACAGAAATTTTAACTATTCGAGTTCCATTGCACTGCCAGGTATATTGTTCATGTATTGCTAATTTTTATACGTGTTACTATTTAGTATTTACACATTTCCTTGCAGTGATTATTTCATTTAATAAAATACGTCTCCTATAACATTGTTAATTATGAATAATGATACTACATTGGGTTCAAACATATCTTTTAAAATATACTACATGTGACTGTATCGCCGGCACATAACATTCTCAAAATGTGTCTATCATTTTTTAATAAATATATATATATATATATATATATTTAACGTGACGGAGAAAAAAGTCCTGTGAGTCCATACCACACACATTACAAAAAACAACGGGAGGAATAATTAAGAAGCCGCTTGAGGAATCGAATCCCCGGCCAATCATAAGAATAAAAATTAAGGGATTTGACTACTTTGCCAAATTCTTATCCCTTCATTTTTAATATTTATGAAAATACTAGATTTAAATTATTTATAAACATGCCCTTAGCTTTTTCCTTTTTTTTCTTTACTATTTTTTATCATTATTTATTATATAAAAAAATTTCGTTTTATAAACTTAGAAAATTTAAAGTCTAGCTAAAAAAAACTTTGAAAACTTAAAGTCTAGCTAAAAAAAACCTTGAAAATTTAATGTTATCCAAAAAACTTAGAAAAATTAATTTAAAAAAAAAAGCCTATATATAGTTCGGTCACCAATTGAAATTACGAAATTTATTAGCCACAATACACTATATCTATATTTATATTTTTCGATTTGATTTATAAAGTTATTTAAAAATATTATCAAGTTAAATCGCGAATGGACAAAAATATTGGAATTATTTAGAAACTAGCACACCCGTCTGCGCAATACGCGGGAAGTAAAATTTATAATTTTTAAGAAAAATAGCTTAATAACTTAAAAATTCAAATATTTTATTTTCTAAACTTAATTTGGTCATGTCCATTTCCGACCACATATTATTAAGAAAAAAGGTGAGAAAAATGATGATAAAAAGAGAGATTGTAACATAAAAATGTAAAGTAAAATTTTCCGGAAGTGAATATGGTGTTGTTGACTGCACTTGCAGAATGGTTGTAGAAGCTTTTATGTGATGCACGCGATCATTTATGTGATGGGTTGGAAGAAGAAGTTCGGGAGGCGGTTTGGAGTTGCGACGGTAATCGAGCACCCGGGCCGGACGGATTCAACATTGCGTTTTTCAAGAGATATTGGAATATAGTGCAGGGAGAGGTAATGCAGGTGGTCCGGAATTTTGTGGAGAACGGCAGTATACCAAAGGAGATGGGAGGTTCTTTTATTGTATTGATTCCTAAGGTGGATAAACCTGTAGGATTCAATGACTATAGACCTATATCTCTAGTCGGGAGTATGTACAAAATCATTTCAAAGGTTCTAGCGAGGAGGTTGCAGGAGGTAGTATCCGGATTGGTGGGGCAAACACAAATGGCTTTCGTGAAGGGGAGGCAAATACTTGATGGAGCTCTTGTTGCCGCTGAAGTAATTCACTCGGCTATCAAAACTGGTCGGTGTGGCTTTGTACTTAAATTAGACTTCGCAAAGGCTTATGATAACATCTCGTGGGAAGCTATTATTCGGATTTTGGAGGCTATGGGATTTGGAGACAAATGGGTTAAATGGATTGAGGTGTGCCTAAGTTCAGCTTCTGCCGCTGTTATGGTCAATGGATCCCCTACAAATTTTTTCAAGATGCAGAAAGGGATTAGACAAGGAGATCCGATCTCTCCATACCTATTTGTATTGGTGGCTGAATTGCTAAATAATATGATCACTAAAGCGGCCGAGATGGGACTGGTGGCAGGTTTACACTCGGGTGGGGAAGGGCCAGTAATCACTCATCTACAGTATGCTGACGACACCATTCTTTTTTGCGAAGGGAACATATCCCAGGTAATTGTTATCAAGAGGCTCTTGAGATGCTTAACTCTTGCTACGGGATTACGTATTAATTATGGTAAAAGTAGCTTGCTTGGTCTAAACTGCTCCGCGGATTTGGAGAGGGAGGCGGCTTCCATTTTTGGATGTGGGGTTGGAACATGGCCACTAAAGTACTTGGGCATTCCCATTGGTGGAAGGATTAATAGTATTGGGATTTGGCAACCGGTAATTGATAGAGTTGAAAGACGGCTAGCTGGATGGAAAGGGCGGTTATTATCTAATGCGGGTAGACTATGTCTCATTAAATCAATCATGCATAGCTTGCCGGTATATTTTATGTCATTGTTCAAAGTCCCTAAGGGGGTTGCGGATAAATTGGAATATCTAAAAAGGCGATTTTTTTGGAATGAATGGGAGGGGGTTAGGAGGATGCATACTCTTAGTTGGGGGAAAGTATGCAGTCATATGGGAGACGGGGGATTAGGAGTTTGGGATACTAATCAATTCAATGATTCATTATTATACAAATGGAGGTGGAGGTATGGGGTGGAAGATTCTTTATGGAAAAAAGTCATTGAAGCAAAATACTATGGGAGGGAAGGAACATTGGTGCCCGAGGTGAAGAATGATAGGTCTGTTTGGGGTAGAATTTGTAGTGCTTGGGAGGAGGGAAAAGTGGTGGAGGCAGGGGGCGGGTTGGCTGTGCAAGTCGGGAATGGACTGAAGGCAAGATTTTGGCAAGATGTATGGGTGTGTGCAGGGAGATCACTGAATGACATGTTTCCCAGATTGTTTGCTCTAGCCAGTAATAAGGTGGGAAGAATAGCCGAATTTGGGAAATGGGAGGGCTTCGAATGGGTATGGTGCATTGAATTGAGAAGACCGCTGTTCGATTGGGAAGTTGAGGGATGGAACCAAATGTTAAATGTGCTGAGCTGGAATAGAATACATCGATTGTTGGAGGATAGAGTGGTGTGGAAGAAAGAAAGTAGTGGAAAATATTCTACAAAATCTTGTTGGAAGCGGCAGGATGGAGATACGGTAGTTATTAGCAGGCACTTTTGGGATATGGTCTGGAAAATCTGTGTTCCAATGAAGCATAAAATCTTGGTTTGGAAAATTGCAAATAATGCATTACCAGTGAGGGAAGTATTAGCCCGCAGAGGGTGCATATCGGCCTCAAGCGCTGTGTGCTCAATCTGCGAAAGGGAGGTGGAGTCATTGAATCACTTATTCTGCCAGTGTTCACTCGCATCTCACCTGTGGTACCAAATGGCGAATTGGTGTGGGGTGGCGTGGGCTACACCTGGGCACGTGGAGAGCTTACTCGCTTCGTGGATTGAGATGTACAGAAAATCAGGAAGGGGGGAACTGTGGTTGATCATGGGAGTGGCTGTGTTTTCAGTAATATGGCAAGCTAGAAATGAATGTATTTTTAGGGGTAAGCAGGTTGTCCTGAATGAAGCTATTGAGGAGGTGAAATGGAGGTGCTGCTCTTGGTGGAAGATCTTGAGAAAGGATGCAGAGCCTGGCCTTGAGCTGTTCGGTTTAAGTTTCCCTGATGGGCTCACACTAAGAAGGAGAGTAATTACTAATAATATTAGGCAAGGAATACATTGGGAGAAACCGGATAGAGGATGGTGGAAGATTAATACGGATGGTTCATCATTTGGTAACCCTGGACCGGCCGGTATTGGAGGAGTAATTCGAGACGAACAAGGGGAGGTAATATTCATCCTTTCTGATCACATTGGAATGGCCGATGCATTATTAGCGGAGCTCACGGCAGTAAGTCGTTTATGTGGGGCTTTGGTTCGGGATCAAGGTTTTCCGTTGCCTCGGATGTTGTTCGAATGTGACTCGAATAATATTGTCATATGGTTGAAGGATTTGGAGTCTGTCCCATGGAGATTCAGGGACCTGATGTGGCCGATAATGATGGTGTTTCGCTTTGCTGGGGATGTCAAAGTTCAACACATTTACAGGGAGAGGGATTCCATGGCTGACCACTGGGCACGACTGGGCGCCTCCAAGGAGGGCAAGGTGGAGCTGTGGAAGTAGCTGAGGCGTTGAGATGGTCAGAGCTGATCAAATATAGGGGACTGATTGGCTGGAGAAACTAAGATTATTTGCTGGGCATATGGTGGTCGGATTGACTGCATACGTACTCATTGTGGCTAGTTTGTTGGTGACTGAATATTGTACCCATGCTTGGGTGAGCTAGGCGTGCACATGGCGGTGAGGAGTATGGTTGAGAGGGAGCTCTTGTGGTGAAGATATATTTTCTGCCAGCCATTGTAGTAGCCTGCATGTGGTCTTCCAATGCTGGAAAAGTCTCGAGATGGTCGGCTCTCATATAACTGGGATTGGATGATGCTAAAAAGGAGGGGATGTCATGGATTGGTAGTTGGAAGGGGACCATGGGCAATGGTGGAGAGGGGCGTGTGCTGGGGTGTATGGACCTAGAATGGAGGAGGTTGCTTCACACTCTCACCAGTTTTTGTTTTGCAGGTATAGACCTTATTCTGATTCGGCTGGAGTGTTTGGAGGCATGCATCCATATGTGGTCTGGATTCCAGTGAATGCTACTGTATCATAAGTAATGTTGTGTATTACTGTCTCGAGGCCAATAACGTTACTGGAGAATCCAAGTGATTTCAAGAAACCGGCTGCTGTTAACCAAAGAGGATGAAATTCATGGGCAGTATGATGATCTTGCGTGGTGTATATCAAGCCAAATGCCATATTATCTGGTGAGATTGGAATTTTTAATTCTGCTTTGAATACACAAGAGTGTCTCACTCTAACATCCCAAAATCTGCTACATTATTCATGTCGAGCTTGCATTTTCAATTCAATGCTTCGTAAAAGATAAGGGTTTAGGTTTGTTCCATGGGTCCTTTGGCTCTTGAAGCTACTAAACTTTGAATCGTGTTCTGTCCTCTGAGAGCCCTGTAGGTGTCCCTTTACCTATTCTAAATTCTCATCGTATGCTGATATCACTATTTAGGAGAATTTGGGAGCTGGGTATTCTTGATTTAGTGAGAGGGGTGATCCTTGTGTATACTTGGTTGAATGATTGGGAAGTGTAAGTTTGTAAAAGGAACAGCTGGCATGAAAAAAAAAATAATAAAAATAAAAAAATTAAAAAAAAAGAGAAGAAAAGAAGAAAAAAAAAGAAAAAAAAAATAGAAAAAAAAAAGAAGGATGCAGAGAATTGGAAAAAGAAGGAAGAGATTAAGAGTGATGTGAGATAGTGATCGGATATATGTTTATATGTGGTATTTGTTCGAGTAGCATTTTGAGGGAGATCTTGTGAGTATTCTAAAGGGGAAGAGTTTGCCTTGATAAGCAAGTTTTTGATAAGCAAGTGTTTGTTTTGATGTGTGAGAGAAGTTACCTTATCCTATTGTGGCATCCCTAAATTCCTATCGGTAGTATCCACTTGCTTTTGGTTCTTATCCTGTTGTGTACTTCTCCTTATCCTGTAGTGGCTTCCCTAATTTTCTATCGATAGTTTTCACTTGCTTTTGGTTCTTTCCTAGTCCTATTATCTCGAAGCATTGAATTTGAAAACTGCTGCAAGGGAGAAGTGAGTATTTTGTATGCCGATGGGTTTGTTATTGTGATTCACTACTTTCAAGTTGAGTATTTGGTGGGGAGTATTAGAAAGGAGCTCGAATAAGTCTCCGACAGAAGCGCGGGCACAAACTGCCGAAGAATAGCTGTTGTTGTCCATGTTGTTCTCTTCGCCGGTCAGGATTCTGCTCTTGGGAGGGTGCTTCAGTCAGTTGCCATAGGTTGCTATAGGAAGATAAAGTCCTTCACTGAGAGGGTTGGATCAAATTATGCTATTCAGGCTGTGTCTTGGAAATGGAGGAAGCAGGCGGACTCAACCATGAGACGATGCCATCAATGCTTTCCCTTTTTGCTCCTATCGTTTGTTTGGTGGAGATGTAACATGAGGTTGTAGCTATTTGCTAGAGGTAGTAATGCACTTTGGTGTAAGCGTCATGTATGGACTGTCTGGATGAATTCTGATATAATAAAATCTTCCTCTCAAAAAAAAATGTGATGTTTAGATTTTTTTTTTTTTGAAGTCCAGTCCAATATGAATTTGGCCCAACAAAAAAATGATTCAGCCCACCAAACCACTTTCCAGCCCACTCCAACAATTAGCCCAATACTCCCAACACCATGTGTTCAAGCCCACACAAGCCAAAAGCCCAACCCTAATCCTAACCTAACCCTAACCCTAACCCTAACCCTAATTTTTCCCCCACTGCCTAGCGCCGCCGCCGGCCGCCGCCGCACTTGCCGCCCACATCTCCTCCGCCAGCGCAACCCCAAAATTCAACCACCACCATTTTCCGAGCACCCTCGCCGACCACCCTTCTCATCCCCATCTCCGCCACTCCGGTCATCTCCCCCAACCATTTTCCGACCATCCTCATACCTCCGACCACCACTGCCACCCAGCGCCACCACTCGCCATCCTCAGTCACAACCCACAGTCCCATTTTCCCTAAGCCTCCGACCGCAGCCCACAACCATCTCCTCCGTCCAACTGCCGCCGCTTCGCACCACCACTACCACCAGTTTCATCTCCATCTCAGATCCACCATTCACTCCGACAGCCCTCCCATCTCTACTCAGTCCACCATCCGACCACCTCTCTTCCTGCAAGGCGCAAGCTCTCGCGAGCTCTCACATCTCCAGCCGCCACCACTGCGCTCGCCTCCGGCGAACTCATTTTCAGATCCCATCCGACCACCACCAAAATCGAGCCACCACCGCAACACCATCATCACCACCACGCCGCTTCCGCCACCATTCTCCCCAGCCCCAGTCGCCACCGCCCGTCGCTTCTCCGCCACCGCCGCCGCTGTCCCATGGTAGCAAGGGGATCTCAAAATTCTCAAGTAAATTGAGAGACAGGAAACTGGAAACGAGCAAAAATGGAAAGAACATGGAAGAGGAAGAAGGAAATGGAAAATAGAAGAAGAAGAAAAACAAGAGGGACGAACAGAAAAAAAATAATAATGGAGGAAGAGAAGTCTGTCGAGAGAGAGTGGAGGAAAGAAGAGAGAAAATAAAAAATGGAGGAATGGGGAAAGAGAAAGGTTATGTGATGTTTAGATAACGGGTGATGGATTGCACAATTATGTCATGATTAAGTAATGTCAACACAATAATGCCCTCAAACATCACAAAAATCATACTTCCCATTACGCTTGCACATGCAGACAGAATATTGTCCGCACGCTAACTATATTGAAATTCCCTACCAAAATGTTCATACAATAAAAGACTGTGTAATAATTATTCACCATAATATGCATGAGATAAACAAATTATTAGAGCACACTTTACATTATATAGGATGAATGTATTTCACCTTAAAAATTCAACATAAAATTTATGACATACAGGCCAATATATTTTCCTAATTTTGTTCTTTATTTAATTTAGACCATAATTAATTTAGTTTTACATTACTTAAATAAAATTAACAAATCTTTATCTTCTATAAATAAATAAAATTAAATCTTATAATACTAAAGGGTGTATTCAATCTGGACTCTATAGGATTTTTAAAGACTTTTAAAGTTTGAGTGTATTTAATTTAGATTTTAAAGAGTCTTTTAAAATTTTGAGGTATTCAATTCAGATTTTAAAATGTCTTTAAAAACCTAGGTGTATTCAAAACAGATTTTAAAAAATCTTTAAAAATTTTGAGGTATTCAACAACTAGGATTTTAAATCTTTGTAGATTTTAATGGATTCTTTTAAAAAATATAACTAAACAAAATCTATCCAAACAATCCAAGATTCCTAAATACGGATAGTAAGGGGTATCCACTCCCTATGACCATGTTCGCTGATGACTTCCAAGAGCTCTTATCGACGGAGTCATTTGGCACCTCGATGTCAATAAAATATAGATTAAAAAAAATGGAGAAGAATAAATGGATAAATGAGAAAATATAGAGTCTACACAAAATCAATCAATTCTACATGGAGTTTATGTATTTTTCAAATCCACCAACTTTTTAAAATCCATAAAAGTCTAAATTGAATACACTCCCTATATCTTCAAAAATATTATTTTGAATGCCTAATTTATAGGGATGAAACCGGTCCGCATATGGTCGGATACTGATATTATCCATATGTTTATTTCAAATTCGGAATCGAATACGGAGGAGCCGGATACGAACACGGTTTTGAATATTTCGGGTTATGGATACGGTGCGGATACAGGACGAATATATAACGGATACGGATTCAATCGGATACAGACTATTGGATAATTTTTTATAATCTTTTTTTAAAATTTGATCATTTTAATTAAAATTACCTAATAATTTGATATTTTTATAATTATTGATAATTTTTAATTAATAAATAATAATATATTAATATATTTGGATATCCATATTTAAAATCCGGATAATATCCTATCAATTTTCGGATACAGTTGGATATTTTTAGATACGGTCAGATATTTTTGAATACGAATACGAATGCGAATATTAAAATACGGATTCGGATTTAAATACGAATATTGAAATATTTGGCCGGGTAGTCAGATGCAAATTCGGATTCGAATATAATCGGATACGGCATCAGATCGGTCGGAAATTTACCGTACCGCTTTCACACCTACTAATTTAAGAAAAGCGAACTAAATCCTTTGAAATGAAGGAATATGAAAAATCTATATCTTCTATACATAAATAAAACAAATAAATCTATATCTTCTATAGTCTAATTTAATACTATAATAAATAGTGTAATACATTCGATTTATATGTAATAGTTAATAATGTACTAATCAAAAGTGCACATAAAAGTTTATGGGAGGGAGTGTTTAAAATCAAGAGATAAATATTTTTTAAGCCATCAATAGGCAGGTAATTCACTTTTGGGCCACGAAAGATTGAATTATGAAGTTGAGCCACCAACCGGCATTCGGGCCGAATTTAAAGCCAATTTGACCAATACCACACAAAATCGGGCCGCGTGCAACCCACTCACCACACGATGGCTTAAAAGCGGAAATTGTCTCCTTTTGGTGGCCTGTTTTAATTGTTTGGTAATTAAAATAAATATTTCTCCACCATTCCATTATTTATGCCTCACTTTCTTTTTTTTGTCTATTTCAACATTTTTGTCTCATTCTCATTATAGTAAATACTCCCTCCGTCCCAGTTTAATTCTCTTGTTTGACTTTTTGTCACTGTTAATTATTTAACTTTGACTTAATGTTATTACAAGTATATATTAGAAAGAAATAGTCGAGTTGGGTCTTGTTAGAATCTTAAACTTATGTAGTATTAGAATATATTATATAATTCTTTTTTTTTACATATTTTGAGATATTAACGATTGAAAATGTGCATTGGATGTGTGCACAAATCAAACAAGATATGTTAAGTGTGACGGAAGAAGTAATGAAATATTAACCATCAAACCTACCTTAAGAAGTAATGAAATATTAATAACTGTATAGGCTGTTTTGCAACAAGAAAAAAAATCACCAAACCTACTGCATCACATCAATAATTAAAATTTCAAACTGTCGACAATTAATAAATTCCAACACACGACCATACATCACACATAACTAAATTAATTAAAATTTCAAATTTAATATAATTATATCACATAAATTTCTAGTTTACTCCTACAATAAATACTAATATACACTACATTAAATATGCTCTATCCCCACATAAAATACCGTGGTCAAAATACCATGATGTGAAATAAACATTCATTAAAATAAATAATAAATAAAAATAAAACAAATATATATTATAAAAAATAAAAAAAATAAAAAATAATAATAAGTAGAATTGATTGTATTAATAATAACATCAAGAATTAATTAAAGTATCTAACCTAAAATAAAAAATAAATAATCTAAAAAATAAATTAAATTTTGACGGACAAAAGATATTGTGACGGACAATAAAAATGAAAGTGAGACATAAATAAATAGTTGGATGAAGTATTATTTAATTTAATTTAAAACAATAGAAATAAATTAAAAACCTAAAATAGGCCATCAAAAGGTAAATATTGCAACTTCTAGGCCAGCGCGTGAGAGTGTGTGGCGAGTGGAGCACACGCGGCCAGTTGAGACGTTGACTTGGTCAATTTGGCCTAAAAAACCAGCCCGAATGCCTGTTGGTGGCTCAATTTCATAATTCAATCTTTCACGGCTCAAAAGTGAATTACCTGCCTATTGATGGCCTCAAAAAATATTTATCTCTAAAATCAATTAATCTTTATTCTCTATAAATAAATAAAACAAAATTTTCTAATACTGAATTTTCGAAAACACAATTTGCCTAATTAAAAAAAGTCAATTAAATCTTTTGAAATCAAGGTATAAGAAAAATTTAAATCTTGTATAAATAAATAAAACTAATAGATCTATATATCATATATCCTAATTCCATACTATAATAAATTGTCAAAAATATTATATAGATAGATTATTAAGTTCGACTTGATTAGTAATAATTATACTTTGTCACAGAAAAAAATACTCACGAAATACATATAATGTTGAATGAAAGATAATTAACTAAAATTATTAATTATAATATAAATAAAATAAAATTATTTTGTACACAATAATCTATTAATTAAATGGTATAAATCATTTTGAATCAATTATTTTTTGTTGTATATGTAATTTATTGTGATTGTGAAATAATTAAGTATTCTCTATATGTATTGACAATAAAATATAGAGAAAAGCTAAAGCATAAAAGTAAATCATATAAACATATATAATTGACAGAAACAATATACATAATACATTAAAAAAATGAAGATACATTCAAAGAAAATATAATTTTTTTAACTCATCACAACCAAGCATTACATCAGAATTATAATAACTATAGGAGCAAAGTTTGCTACTAGCTTTTGAAGGTTAGGCATAATATTTTCTAACCTAAGTTTCTCTAATCAAGCCACATAACGGATAGAATCACAGAAAAATACATCATAAGTTGTATTGAAAAAATTCTGAATTTGAACAACAATGTATGTGATTGTAGAAAATCCGCTGTCGTGTTAAGAGAATTTCAAAGTCATCTTCATCCCAGTTCACATTTTTCTTGTCCCCGAATGTAGATTATAAAAGCATTCGATCACACCCTTGCCAAGTTCTCTTTTTGGGAAGAAAATTGATGTACATGCCTTTAATCCACTCTACCATTCAACATTATCAATGGATATCCTGCAATTATAAAGGCAAAAAAAAAATCAATATAAATAAAAGAGACAAATTTGAATTTTTCTTCTTCCCAGAACTGTCCCATGACTTTTTATATGAAGAGAATCTTTGATAAACGCACATGTACTGTACGGAAGATATATTTTTCCTTAAAAAATTGGTGAAAGAAACTTGTTAAATGATTAAAATCATATATAAAACATAAAGTATCATAAGATGATATAAAAAAGAATAGGAAAAAAAATCTAAAATACAAATAGAAAAAAGTATTTATAAGACATGCTACAATCATATACTTACCGATTCACATGAGTCAATCACGTACATGCTACAATCATATACTTACCGATTCACATGAGTTAATCCAAATAAGTTTATTTAATGGAAATAATTTAAAATTTTAAGAATATTATAAATTATAGATTTAGGGAGTATATATAATTGAGGTAGTTGAATTAGATTATATATATATATATATTAGATTTAGTGAGTATATATGATTGTTGAAATTGGAGAAAATAGTCGGATGAGATGTTGAAAAATGGGGGTGGAGAAGTGGGAGGAAATTAGACAATATTACTTATATATATTTATATATAGATGTACGTAGTGAGACGCCTGCTTTAGAGCATCTCCAATGGGGAGAGCTAAAATTTTAGCTCTTCCCTGTCCTGCGCCACGTCAGCAATACGCTGATGTGGCGCATGCTCCTCCAAATTGGAGGAGCACTGACGGGCACACTGTGCCCGGCAGCTTTTGCTGCCTTTTTTTCTGTTTTGTTTTCACTTTTTTTATTTTTTTTTAAATTTTAAAATACAATAATTATAAATATAAATAACTAAATAATTCTGTAAAAAAATTTAATTAAAAAGATTTTTCTTATATTTTTTATTTAAATTCTTTATAATAATGATATGGAAAATATTGAGTTGTTTTATTAGAAATGAAAATGAGATAAAGTTAATTAATGATGTGGAATAAAGAGAAGATGATGTGGAAGAAATAAAAGATGATGTGATGGGAAAAGTAGAGTTAGGAAAAAATAGGAGAGGTGGAGATGGCGTTAAAAGCTCACAAATTAAAGCCACAATGACGTGTACTTGATGTTGGAATGGCCTGATAGAGCCACACTGCTAGCGTCATCAACTGACATCATCAAAGCCAATCTTTCAATTCCACGTGTCCCTGAAGCCAGCTTCCCAGTGCACTCATGGAAACACCCTATGAAGCTTCATCTAACCCTAAAGTCTTGATCCAAACACACATATATATACATACACATATCACACATATCATATATATACATATATATATATATATATTCTATTACTATTATATATTAGCCCATTTTTTTTCCCACGAAGCAAACTCCTCTCCTTTTTCCACTCTTCCACAGAAATATCAATTAGCACCATCTTCAACCCCCTAAATGGGCACAACTACTCCTCAGCATTTTCAACACCCCCCAAACCCTAACCCTAATTTTGATCCACTTATGCATAACTTCAATGACTTCATGTTTCTCCACGAAATGGCGAATTATCTTTTGTCCGATTTTGAATTGGAGGGACATATTGGGACACAAGACAAGTGTGCGTTGTCCGAAAACCTCGCCGGCAATCCCCCGAATGGATCTTCAGTTATCTCATCAGTCCCTAATTTGGACTGTGACATGTAAGTTCTTGATTTTCTATTTCATGATTTTTTTACAAGATTCAAATATAGTTTTTTATTGTTTAAATTTGTATTGTGCTTGTTTAGAAAGCATGGAAGAAAATTGAAAAAGTACAATAAGGAAAAAGAGAATGTTAGATTTGCCTTCAAAATGAAAACCACGTTAGATTTCATGGATGATGGATTTCAATGGAGAAAATATGGCAAGAAGATGGTGAAAACAAGCCCCAATCCCAGGTAATCGTGGCCATTTAATTAATTTTGTGAAGCTATACTAATAATAGTTACTTTTTATATATTTTTATTAATTTAGTTTTCTAAATACTTGGGAAAAAAAAGTTGATAATTATTTTGTTCAAGAATTCGAGGATTAATTTAATTAAAATAGTTAATTTGTTGTTATTAGAAACAATATTGTTAAGTGGTGCATTTGTTGTGGTGTATTTGTTGATAGGTGGAGTTAGTGGTGATAAGTGGAGTTAGTGGTGATGGAGTCCTAAGTGGTATCCCTTCTCCATTCCTATAAATAGAGGCTTTACCCATTGAATGAAACACACCACACAAAGAGATAAATCTACACCACACAAGAGAGAAATCATTGAGAGTTTTGGCTTGAAGAGTTCTATACTCTTAAGCTTGTGTCTTGTAGGCTTTCCTTTTGTGAGGAGTCATTTGTTGAGTGGGTTTTGTGGGTAAGGCAAATATTGTCCAAACCCTTTTGTAATATTTGCCCCTCATAGTGAAAATTTGTTTCTCCTTTTGCCCGTGGATGTAGGTCGGTTTGACCGAACCACGTAAATTCTCCGTGTTTGTTTATTTTGCTGCATTTGGCCAATTTGGGTTTACAATTGGGTTTGCTTTTGGGCCTATTTCCGCAACAAACTGGTATCAGAGCCCTGATTGCGTAGTATGCTCTGTGGTCGCAGTTAATCTGATCTTCCACATCAGAAACGTATCTCGGTTAAGCTACCCTTTTGTGAGATTTGTTTGTGCCTCTTGTTAGCAAAATGTCGGCCATAAATATTAAGGTTGGCAAGTTCACGGGGAGGAATAGTTTTAGCCTTTGGCAAATCAAAATGCGGGCTTTGTTAAAACAACAAGGTCTGTGGGCTCCATTGAAGGAAAAGGTAGATCCAGATAATGCTGAGATGGTGCGCCTGGAGGAGAAGGCTCATTCAACCATCTTACTGTGCTTGGCAGATGATGTCATTACCGAAGTTGCGACGGAAACAAAGGCGTCTGGTTTGTGGTTAAAACTAGAAAGTCTTTACATGACTAAGTCTTTAACCAACAAGTTGCTATTAAAGCAACGTTTGTTCAGCCTACGGATGCAGGAAGGTACATCTCTTCGAGACCATCTCGATAGATTAAACACTATCTTGCTGGAGTTGCGTAATATTGATGTGGCTATCGAGGATGAAGATGCCGCATTAATATTATTAGTATCTTTACCACTATCATTTGAAAATTTTGTACAATCATTTATAGTTGGTAAAGATACTGTCAGTTTAGAAGATGTTCGTGCTGCTTTGCATAGTAGGGAATTGCGCCATAAGGCATCTTCGAGTAATGTAGATGATCAGGCTGCTGGGCTCGTTGTTAGCAGTGGCAAGGGACATGGAAAATTTGTAAAACAAAAGAAGAAAAAGTCTTTTGTTAAAGGTCCCAAGCCAAGTGATGTCTGCAATTATTGTAAAGAGAAAGGACATTGGAAGAACCAGTGTCCCAAGATGATGAAGAAGCAACAACAAGGAACGCAACAGGAGTCTGTCTCTGTTGCGATCAACGGCGATACAGATCCAGAGGATCATTTGGCTTTGGTCACAAGCGTGCAACCATCGCAAGATGATGTATGGGTTCTTGATTCTGGAGCATCATACCACATGTGTCCTAACAAAGAGTGGTTTTCGAGCTACGAACCAGTCGATGGAGGAAATGTTTTTATGGCAAATGATTCTGTCTGTGAGACAGTTGGGATTGGTTCTATCAAGCTTAGAACACATGCCGGTGAAATTGCAACTCTGCACGATGTCAGACATGTTCCAAAGCTGAAGAAGAATCTGATATCCTTAAGAGTCCTTGACAATAAGGGTTTCAGATACGAAGGGGAGCATGGAGAACTCTACATCATGAAGGGATCGTCCGTGGTTTTGAAAGGAGTCTTGCATGGATCTCTGTATGTTGTGCAGGGATCCACTGTAATAGATTCTGTAGCTGCTGTTGCTGATACTTCTGATATGTCCAGGCTATGGCATATTAGATTTGGACATATTGTTCGAGGGAGTTCTATGAGTTCTGCCAGAACAATGAAATTGCTGGACATCACAAAGTTTGGAACACTCCATAACAGAATGGGGTGTTAAAGCGTATGATCAGACGCTTTTCGGGGAGAGCACATTACATGCTCTCGTGTTCTGGATTGCGAAGGAGCTTTTGGGTAGAGGCAATTGACATTGCCTGTTTTCTGATCAATTGGGCACTTCATAGAGGAATTGATTGTCGGATTCCTTATGAGGTTTGGTCGGGTAAATCTTATGATTACTCGAATTTGAAACCTTTTGGACATACGGCATATGTCTGTGAGGGAAAGTTGAAACCTTGAGCGAAGAGTCAATTTTGGGTGCTGACAATAAGGTGGAGCTTCAAAAGATGACTCAGGCGAGCAAGATTGAATTTTCAACTTTGTGTAGAGTTCGACATTTTGGGATTTGGGTGCAGCACAGAATTGGGGATGGAGATCTATTGAGATAGATCAAAAGAAGCTTTTCTTGTCGCAGAAGAGCTACATCCAGGAGATTTTGTCAAAGTTTGGTGTGTTTTCGGCAAAACATTTGAATACTCCACGTGTTGATGATACACAGCTCTCAGTTATGTTTGCACCAAAGTTTGAAACTGAGAAGGAGTATATGGGAAAGGTTCCATATTCTAGTGCAGTGGGCAGCTTGATGTATGCCATGGTGTGCACTAGACCTGATTTGGCACAGGCAGTCAGTGTGGTTAGCCGATTCATGGCGAACCCAGGAAAAGAGCATCGGCTTGCTGTGAAGCGAATCTTTCGCTATTTGAGATGTACATCTGATGTTGGTCTCATTTATGGAGGCGACTTGCAGTGTTCGGTGGTTGGGTATTCTGATTCTGATTATGCTGGAGATGTGGATAGCAGGAGATCAATGACTGGTTATGTTTTCACTCTTGGAGGCTCTGTCGTTAGTTGGAAAGCAACTTTGCAGGCTACAGTAACACTGTCTACCACGGAGGCAGAATACATGGCGTTGACAGAGGCTGCCAAAGAGGGAATTTGGTTAAAAGGACTGGTTGGCGATCTCGGTCTACATCAAGATCAAGCAGTTGTGTTTTGTGATAACCTCAGTGCAATATGTTTGGCTAAGGATCATGTTCATCATGAGAGAACCAAACACATTGATGTGAGATATCATTTTCTGAGATCAGAATCGAGGATCAAAGTGCAGAAGATTGCTACAGCAGATAATCCTGCAGATATGTTCACTAAACCTGTACCTCATAGCAAGTTTCGACATTGCTTGGACTTGCTAAATGTTTTGAGCTGTTGATTGCCTCTTCGAGGCATTTTGTTTTCCCATGGCGGGAAATTTGGAGGCAAAAGAAGAGTTGGAGTACCGTTTGGCACATCCGTGTGCATGGTTTGGGTACATTTGTTTTCAGGAAAGTTTGAGATCAAGGTGGAGTCTGCTCATCATTCAACTTTCATTAATATGCACCAAGGTGGAGATTTGTTAAGTGGTGCATTTGTTGTGGTGTATTTGTTGATAGGTGGAGTTAGTGGTGATAAGTGGAGTTAGTGGTGATGGAGTCCTAAGTGGTATCCCTTCTCCATTCCTATAAATAGAGGCTTTACCCATTGAATGAAACACACCACACAAAGAGATAAATCTACACCACACAAGAGAGAAATCATTGAGAGTTTTGGCTTGAAGAGTTCTATACTCTTAAGCTTGTGTCTTGTAGGCTTTCCTTTTGTGAGGAGTCATTTGTTGAGTGGGTTTTGTGGGTAAGGCAAATATTGTCCAAACCCTTTTGTAATATTTGCCCCTCATAGTGAAAATTTGTTTCTCCTTTTGCCCGTGGATGTAGGTCGGTTTGACCGAACCACGTAAATTCTCCGTGTTTGTTTATTTTGCTGCATTTGGCCAATTTGGGTTTACAATTGGGTTTGCTTTTGGGCCTATTTCCGCAACAAACTGGTATCAGAGCCCTGATTGCGTAGTATGCTCTGTGGTCGCAGTTAATCTGATCTTCCACATCAGAAACGTATCTCGGTTAAGCTACCCTTTTGTGAGATTTGTTTGTGCCTCTTGTTAGCAAAATGTCGGCCATAAATATTAAGGTTGGCAAGTTCACGGGGAGGAATAGTTTTAGCCTTTGGCAAATCAAAATGCGGGCTTTGTTAAAACAACAAGGTCTGTGGGCTCCATTGAAGGAAAAGGTAGATCCAGATAATGCTGAGATGGTGCGCCTGGAGGAGAAGGCTCATTCAACCATCTTACTGTGCTTGGCAGATGATGTCATTACCGAAGTTGCGACGGAAACAAAGGCGTCTGGTTTGTGGTTAAAACTAGAAAGTCTTTACATGACTAAGTCTTTAACCAACAAGTTGCTATTAAAGCAACGTTTGTTCAGCCTACGGATGCAGGAAGGTACATCTCTTCGAGACCATCTCGATAGATTAAACACTATCTTGCTGGAGTTGCGTAATATTGATGTGGCTATCGAGGATGAAGATGCCGCATTAATATTATTAGTATCTTTACCACTATCATTTGAAAATTTTGTACAATCATTTATAGTTGGTAAAGATACTGTCAGTTTAGAAGATGTTCGTGCTGCTTTGCATAGTAGGGAATTGCGCCATAAGGCATCTTCGAGTAATGTAGATGATCAGGCTGCTGGGCTCGTTGTTAGCAGTGGCAAGGGACATGGAAAATTTGTAAAACAAAAGAAGAAAAAGTCTTTTGTTAAAGGTCCCAAGCCAAGTGATGTCTGCAATTATTGTAAAGAGAAAGGACATTGGAAGAACCAGTGTCCCAAGATGATGAAGAAGCAACAACAAGGAACGCAACAGGAGTCTGTCTCTGTT
Source organism: Hygrophila difformis (assembly GCA_030278955.1). Lineage (NCBI taxonomy): Eukaryota > Viridiplantae > Streptophyta > Magnoliopsida > Lamiales > Acanthaceae > Hygrophila > Hygrophila difformis. The sequence continues at coordinate 9,796,470 of JAOANR010000011.1, forward strand.
GCGATCAACGGCGATACAGATCCAGAGGATCATTTGGCTTTGGTCACAAGCGTGCAACCATCGCAAGATGATGTATGGGTTCTTGATTCTGGAGCATCATACCACATGTGTCCTAACAAAGAGTGGTTTTCGAGCTACGAACCAGTCGATGGAGGAAATGTTTTTATGGCAAATGATTCTGTCTGTGAGACAGTTGGGATTGGTTCTATCAAGCTTAGAACACATGCCGGTGAAATTGCAACTCTGCACGATGTCAGACATGTTCCAAAGCTGAAGAAGAATCTGATATCCTTAAGAGTCCTTGACAATAAGGGTTTCAGATACGAAGGGGAGCATGGAGAACTCTACATCATGAAGGGATCGTCCGTGGTTTTGAAAGGAGTCTTGCATGGATCTCTGTATGTTGTGCAGGGATCCACTGTAATAGATTCTGTAGCTGCTGTTGCTGATACTTCTGATATGTCCAGGCTATGGCATATTAGATTTGGACATATTGTTCGAGGGAGTTCTATGAGTTCTGCCAGAACAATGAAATTGCTGGACATCACAAAGTTTGGAACACTCCATAACAGAATGGGGTGTTAAAGCGTATGATCAGACGCTTTTCGGGGAGAGCACATTACATGCTCTCGTGTTCTGGATTGCGAAGGAGCTTTTGGGTAGAGGCAATTGACATTGCCTGTTTTCTGATCAATTGGGCACTTCATAGAGGAATTGATTGTCGGATTCCTTATGAGGTTTGGTCGGGTAAATCTTATGATTACTCGAATTTGAAACCTTTTGGACATACGGCATATGTCTGTGAGGGAAAGTTGAAACCTTGAGCGAAGAGTCAATTTTGGGTGCTGACAATAAGGTGGAGCTTCAAAAGATGACTCAGGCGAGCAAGATTGAATTTTCAACTTTGTGTAGAGTTCGACATTTTGGGATTTGGGTGCAGCACAGAATTGGGGATGGAGATCTATTGAGATAGATCAAAAGAAGCTTTTCTTGTCGCAGAAGAGCTACATCCAGGAGATTTTGTCAAAGTTTGGTGTGTTTTCGGCAAAACATTTGAATACTCCACGTGTTGATGATACACAGCTCTCAGTTATGTTTGCACCAAAGTTTGAAACTGAGAAGGAGTATATGGGAAAGGTTCCATATTCTAGTGCAGTGGGCAGCTTGATGTATGCCATGGTGTGCACTAGACCTGATTTGGCACAGGCAGTCAGTGTGGTTAGCCGATTCATGGCGAACCCAGGAAAAGAGCATCGGCTTGCTGTGAAGCGAATCTTTCGCTATTTGAGATGTACATCTGATGTTGGTCTCATTTATGGAGGCGACTTGCAGTGTTCGGTGGTTGGGTATTCTGATTCTGATTATGCTGGAGATGTGGATAGCAGGAGATCAATGACTGGTTATGTTTTCACTCTTGGAGGCTCTGTCGTTAGTTGGAAAGCAACTTTGCAGGCTACAGTAACACTGTCTACCACGGAGGCAGAATACATGGCGTTGACAGAGGCTGCCAAAGAGGGAATTTGGTTAAAAGGACTGGTTGGCGATCTCGGTCTACATCAAGATCAAGCAGTTGTGTTTTGTGATAACCTCAGTGCAATATGTTTGGCTAAGGATCATGTTCATCATGAGAGAACCAAACACATTGATGTGAGATATCATTTTCTGAGATCAGAATCGAGGATCAAAGTGCAGAAGATTGCTACAGCAGATAATCCTGCAGATATGTTCACTAAACCTGTACCTCATAGCAAGTTTCGACATTGCTTGGACTTGCTAAATGTTTTGAGCTGTTGATTGCCTCTTCGAGGCATTTTGTTTTCCCATGGCGGGAAATTTGGAGGCAAAAGAAGAGTTGGAGTACCGTTTGGCACATCCGTGTGCATGGTTTGGGTACATTTGTTTTCAGGAAAGTTTGAGATCAAGGTGGAGTCTGCTCATCATTCAACTTTCATTAATATGCACCAAGGTGGAGATTTGTTAAGTGGTGCATTTGTTGTGGTGTATTTGTTGATAGGTGGAGTTAGTGGTGATAAGTGGAGTTAGTGGTGATGGAGTCCTAAGTGGTATCCCTTCTCCATTCCTATAAATAGAGGCTTTACCCATTGAATGAAACACACCACACAAAGAGATAAATCTACACCACACAAGAGAGAAATCATTGAGAGTTTTGGCTTGAAGAGTTCTATACTCTTAAGCTTGTGTCTTGTAGGCTTTCCTTTTGTGAGGAGTCATTTGTTGAGTGGGTTTTGTGGGTAAGGCAAATATTGTCCAAACCCTTTTGTAATATTTGCCCCTCATAGTGAAAATTTGTTTCTCCTTTTGCCCGTGGATGTAGGTCGGTTTGACCGAACCACGTAAATTCTCCGTGTTTGTTTATTTTGCTGCATTTGGCCAATTTGGGTTTACAATTGGGTTTGCTTTTGGGCCTATTTCCGCAACACAATATTATTAGTCATGAATTAAAATTTGAAATTGGGAGTTATATAATTCACATACAACATATAACTTCAATTTTGTTATTAGCGCTCCCAACATCGCTTTCTTTGCACGGATCTGGTTTCGTCATGAATTATCACCTTCGTATGTTTCACTTTCACATAATTTTGTAATTATAAAATATTTGGGGGGTATATATATATATATATATGAAAAAATTATTATATTGATCAAAGAATTATATACGGGATCAGTTTCAAGAACCTGATATATAGTAAAATATTATTATATATTTTTAGTGTGATCAGATAACAGTCATATTGCTCTTCCAAAAAAAAGATAACAGTCATATTCTTTTCTTCGAAAAAAAAAAAAAAGATAACAATCATATTCTATATATGCTAAATGTGACAAATGAAGTATCTTAACATAGCCCTCTTTGCACTATTATTTAGTTAATTAGGCATGATAATGGGAATTGGTTACTTTCTAATTTAGGACATCCTAAAAGTGATGAAAAACGGTATAATTCCGATCACTCATTATTAATTGAATTGGTCATTCAGTAATTTGTGTGGCTTGGGATGTCATACATCTTTGCAGACACATAGATGTCAATGTTTAAAAAAAAAATGAATTCGTCATTCATTACAAAAATTTTAGCATGATCAAAAATCATATATAGGACCAGTGTTTATATGTTATAAGAATTAAATTGGATTCTCTTCCCAATGACTAAAGTTATATTTCATCCATTTCAAATTATTATTGTAATAGGGATGACACTAGCTGAACTTATATATGGTGAAGTCCTGACTTCCAATCTAATAGTTGAGAATCTGAATTTTCAGGCAACCTTTATCATCCTTTATCCTTTCTACTTTGTGTGTGACATATAGGTCCTTACCACATTTTTTACCAAAAAAATTATTATTGCAAAAGGCCGATGGTAGTTTTCATTAGGAAAATGGAAAATGCTTGAAGTGATCCTTAGGATTACCAATACTATACACATGATATTTGAGGGTTGAGCAATTTGGAGTAGAAATTTAATTTTTATAATTATTTTATTATAATTGTGTGTATATTATATGTACAGGAAAATTTTGAGCAGCTTTCAGAGCTAGTCAATTATTTTCCTTTACATTATCCTTTTTAATGATAAATTATTTAAAACAAGAAGAGCACTAATTAATAGTATTACAAAATAAGTAACACTTTTATAAATTGCGGAACTATTCTTTAATTAATAATTAAGTATATAATCTTAAAAATATCATGATATATGTATGAAGTATATTCTATTATTATCATGTAAGTGCATTTTTTAAATTCAAATCAATTAATCAAGGCAAAACTTTAGTTAGATAAAATTCAATATTATTTATATAATTTTTATTGATTTAATAATAAATAAATATGTAAATATAATATAATGCATAGGGAATATGATTGAGTTATTCTTATGATTGTGTACTATAGTATATATACATAACAGTACCTTAGAATTAAGAAATCTGAAATTAAATAAAATTTAGTACTTCTGTTTCATATATACTCATTTTTTTTATTATGAACGTCTATATGTATTACATATAAAAAAAATAAAAAATTATGTAAATAATTAATTTCGAGCTTTTGACAACCCTAAAAAAACACAATTGCACTAACTAAATACTAGTAATTAGGGTTGGCCAACCCTAATACGATGTATATAAGCAAATATATTCCTATTAATTAATTTAAGCAACCCATGGGCATAAAATAACAGCTGGGTTTCAATTTGGATTATATACTAGCCAATATGTAAGCATTTCAAACTGAAAATTTACCATGAATCATCATATCTTCTTTTTTTTTTTAGAGCCATTAAAAGCTGGGAAAGGAGTGGTGGGGACCAGGGCCACACAAATTACAAATGGAATAAAGGGGAGGGATAAGAGGCCAGGTGGAGATTCGAACCCGCAACCTATAAATTGAGAGTCGGGGACTTCACCACTAGGGTAAGTCCCCAACCCAATCATCATATCTTTTGTATAAACTAAGAAAATATATATATATATATATATATATATGTGAATAAAAATGACTACAGAGTATATGGAAATTAATGAACATCTCAAAAAATTTAGTACTGACGTTAATAATTTTTAAAAAATAATAAAACGACATATCTATATAAAATTAATCCAACACTATTTTTTTTATCTTTACTTTTTTTTTGGTGAGCTTTTATCTTTACTTGAAACTCCATTACTTCATTGCTCATAAAGAGAGTACTTGTGGAGCAAATGTTCTAAGGGCCCGTTTGGATTGGCTTTTGAAAAAAGTAGAAGCCAAAAGTAGAAGCAGAAGCAGAAGTCAAAAGCAAAAGCATGTAATTTTTGTGTTTAGATTGAATGTTTGAAAAGCGGCTTTTTCTAAAAAATATGTTTGGATGAATAAAAATGAAAAGTGCTTTTAGAGTGTGGTAATTACCAAAAAGGACAGGCTACTTAATATGATAATAAGATATATTTATAGTGTAATTTATATTAAGTAGTGGGGGTATTTAAGTCCTTGCACATTTTACGAGGTGTTTTTGGCTTCTGCTTTTGGGAGAAGCACCCCCTAGGCTGCTTCTCCCAGAAGCACTTTTTTCGCTTTTCGAGGTGCTTTTGCTTTTTCTTAAAAGCCAAAACAAACACCTAATTTCTACTAGAAGTGCTTTTGACAGAAGCAAAAGCCAAAAGCACCTCCCTAGAAGCCAATCCAAACGGGCTCTAAGTTGGTTAATTAATTTTCAGAGTCGCCAATTCTATATATTTTTTAAAAAAAAAAAGAAAAAGAAAAAAAATGTGGGAATAATTTTTTTTAAAAACGCTTTAATTTATATTTGCAAATCGAATCATTCGCAATTTAAACTATCCCAATATCTATAATTTTTCCTTGACAAAGCAAGGAGAAGAAGTGAGGATATATTAAGTAATTCTGAATTAAATATAAGAAATGTGTTCTATTACAGGAATTACTTCAAGTGCAAAAGCAAAGGATGCAATGTGAAGAAAAGGGTAGAAAGGGACAGTGTGGATCCAAGTTATGTCATTACAACTTATGAAGGTGTTCACAACCACCATTCTCCTTCTGCTGTCCTTTACTGCTAATATAAACCATACTTCATTTAGGGGTCTGTTCTACGTTAATTTTAAAAGTTTTTGAAAACTTTAGATTTTATATCAAAATAATAGTCTCTTATTATACTAGCTTTTAATGTGAAATGCAACTTTGCAAACAAAAGCTACCATCGGTCTACCCATCCCATCCAGGGTTATATTTGTAATTTCATACAGTAACTAGGGATTAGTTCACATGCCAATAATTAAGAGCTTTCAAAATCTTACAAGTGTAAAACTGTAATGTATATATGCCTTATGCTTTAATTCCAACCAATATATATATATATATATATATATATATACTAGGACTCTTAGGCCGCGCGCATACGCCGCGCTCGCTAGTAGAGGAAAAATAGGTGATGCGTATCATACTTTGGTAAATAATGGTTGGTATATTATGCGATACATTATTACAAATGTAGTAATACATTGTGTTGCTCTGATAAGGTTGAAAGTCATATGCCGAGCAGGTAGCCTCTTCTAAAAAGTAATTGCAATATTTGGATCGCAAACCTGATGTGGACAAAATAAAAGGAGGAGAATAGAAGCAAATGGCAGCAGAGGAAGATAATCTGCAAACATCAGAAAGTAATCGCGGCATTTGAACTATACATATGTGAAATGCCAATAAAACAATAAGTCACCCTAAGCAACAGTCCACAAAGCTAAGTTACCAAATTGATTGCCTGTCATAAAAATAGTAATAACAATAAGTAAATAGCAAAGCTTTGAAGGAACAACATAGTAGTGATGCATTAGAACAAGCATCTTATGGACATACCAATACCTCAACTCCACCAGCTGCTGCAATTGCTTCTCGATTCATTTCTTCAAACGACAAATTCCATAAAGCACCTACAACTTCTTGCCTATAGATCAGTACATCAACAATCATGTAAGTTTCTCCGAAAGCATCCCATGGTATGAAAAGCTTAGCAGCATTAATAATCCTTCGCTAAATCTCAAATAAAATCAAATTATTTAGTTCTCCCAACAAGAATGGAAAACCACCTGATACCCTTGTGAGGGGACTGAGTGAGTTGAACAAGTGTTTCCAGAGCACCATCTTGTTGTCCTATTGCAGCATTGTTGTCATTTTTATCACCATGTGCTGCCAAATTTGCTATTGCCCTACATGCCTGTACAACAACACAATGATGAACAAACATAATTCATTCAGTCTCTTTTCTCATCAAATGTTGCATCAGTGTTAGAAGCAATCGATAAGTAGCATCATATCTCAAAAACATTTCAAAGTCTTCATACACATAAAATGATTTGCCTAGTAAATACTGCACAGGCTAGAGTAGAAAACACAAATTTAAGATGCAAAAAGGAGAACAAGATACATGATAGGAACCCACATTTAAAACACTAAAACAAGTGCTAGAAGGGTGTAAACATACAGAGTTCAGCTCGTTTTAATTCTATCAAAAGTTCAAAACCAAGAGGATTATCATTAAATAAAGCAAAAGTCTTTCTCCAAACTGCCTTGGGAGTGACCAAAGCCTAGAAAATCATTCCAGAATCAATCCGTTTTTTGGAAGAAATGCATAGAAAACAAGAAAGATGGCGCCACACAAAATAGTTTGTTCTGGAAAAACCCTCCAATAAAAACAGTAATTCAGAATTCAATATCACGTCAACCCAGAAACCCAAAACGACTATAACCAACAAAAAAGAAATCGGGACAGGCAATTTGAGTGCAGTCTCAGAGAACCTATTTCGAAAACCCTTCAAAATTTACCAAGAAGTTCCATATGTACAACCAAGACAGAATATCAAGTACTGTGAAAGTGAAAATCAAAATTTTAAACAAACTCTACAATTCAGAAGAAAACATTGGCAATAGGTAGGTTGAGATATTGGTACTTAATCTTTAAAAGAAAGGGAGGAATTTTTATCAAATAGTTCAAAGGCAAAACATTTTATATAATGTGAAGTTTCCTCACAAAATAAACAAAGCATCCAAAAACAACTTTCCAATAGATATGAACACTGGCACAAATTGAGATTTATACTGCAAGAAACAATTAAAGCTATTTTCGTAGAAAGACAAAAAATAGAAAGCCACTGCTACCTCTTAGAACAGGGATTAGGGTTCCAATTGTCATCTGAAGAGAATTGTTAATGTTCTGTTCGACCAAAAATTTCACTACCAATGAGGACAAAGACCAAAAGTTAGAAAAACAACTACTATCTATTTCACGGAGAAAGAAAGAAAAATAAGCTTATTTTTAAATATATACAGACAACTGAAAGGAAACAACCAACAAACACGCCTTCTGATATCTTTGCTCCATATAACTGCGGTAACCACAACATATGAAAACCACCATATGATACAATTAGCAAGGATTCAGGATATTAGAGACATACCAATGCAACTGTGCCACACAAGAAAATAAGGATGAATATCTGAAGCAATCCACCAAGAACAGCAACAGCATCCACAGCTTTAAGCTGCATTAGTACTATATATTAGTATATTCTAGAGAAGAAAGTTAAGGTGAGGCAAAGAGAATTAATAACCGTAACTTTGACAAAAATTCCAGACCCAAGGCAAGAAGAAGAAAGACAGAAACTGAGCAACAGTCTCAACCTGTAATATGGATGGAACTGATGATTCTAACTACATCAAAATTGGTGTAAAATAGTGATAACTTATAAATATGAAACAGCCCTGATCTAGACTATAGAAGGATAAAATCACTACTATTCTAGTTGAGTGAAAATGGATCATAAAAACATAAATAAATAAATAAAAATTAAAAAAAAAAGACAACAACAACAACAACAACAACAAAAGTCAATCCACTTATGCACTAACAATACTGTATAAGTGGACTTAGCTAGTCAAGAACTATGTAGCAAGAAACTGAAAGTCGGATCTCCAACCTCGTAAACTTCGAAGTTGGAATATGCTTCAGCATTAAAAGGAATTAGGATAACCAACACAGGGAAGGATAACCAGCATTAAAAGGAGAAAAATGGGAAGGAAACCCTTGAATGGCAAAGAGCAACAGATAAAAACGAGGGCATTTAAAAGGAATCCAGAAAAATGCACAGAGTTCAAATGCAGGAATCCATAAAAATGCAATCTATTGGAGACATACCTCGCGGGCAGCGCGAGGTTGACCCGACCTACGTTGGCGACTACTATTTGATGGTTCACCCGACTGCAATGCAGCTCCCTACAATGAGTGCCTACGGGCAGCACGAGTTGCACGGTTGCTGAGACGGCCTGCATGATTGCTGGAATCTCCATGAGGTGGTTCCCGGGAGTAATAATTTCATCAGCCAAGGTCTTCAGATAGATCGCAAATCATCAGAGAGAAGATGTCTTTCAAGGAAAAGGGAAAAGGGCCTCCAGGGCAATGATTATAGATTGGTGCAAACCTGCGTGTGAAGAGGCTCCAAAAAGGGCAGCCCAGGCGTGTTACCTTGCTTGGCCATGGTAGAGGAAATGCGAAGGACGTCAGCACGAAAATTGACAACCAACAAATACAGATGTTAGATGTTTTTATATGGCCTACATTTATGTAATGTAATGTAAGCCATGGAAACATGGATAACCCCAAATTTGACAGTTTACAACCAAAGTGAATGATAACACAGTAGGTGACGGAAACAAAATATAGAAGACGAATCATAACAAGAGGGCAACAAATACAGATCGCAGCAGGGTGAAAACAAAACCATAAACACATACAGAACGCAGCAGGGTGAAAACAAAATACATTAAGCCGAAATACACCAAAAGTGAATGATAACACAGTAAGCTACGGAAACAAAATATAGAAGAGGAATCATAACACAAAAAGTTCAGAGGCCAACAAAAGGGAATCGAAAAGTGCACAAGTAAAGCGCAATAAGGAAACCAGCTAATACAAGAAAATTCGACAGGAACCTGTCCGTAATGAACGGAACCAGGGCAATCGAAACATGGCAATGGAATAAGGGAATCAATGGAAAAGGGAATCAATGCAAAAAACGAAACACAGCGACCTCGCACGAATGAAACAAACGCGCACGCCGTACCTGGGGGCTGGGGCCGGCGCGTCGCACGCGGGGGCGGGGGACGCACGGACGAGCTTCGCCGGAGGCAAATTGTGGCCGGCGAAGGCGGAGCAGTACGGCAGAGAGGGCGCAAGGGTGAAGGGTGACGCACGGCAGGCAAATTGTGGGTGAAGGGCGGCACGGGGGCGGGGGGGACGCACGGACGAGCTTCGCCGAAGGTAAATTGTGGCCGGCGAAGGCGGAGCAGGACGGCGGAGAGGGCGCAAGGGTGAAGGGCGACGAAGGGCAGGGGACAAGGGGAATGAGTGAAGGGCGAAATTGCGGAGGAGGAAAACTTCGCCGATGACGAGGGGAATAATATGTTGGGGAGAGGGCAAAGCGCGTAATTTCGAGCAAAGAGAATAGTACTATTCCTCGTTGCATCACTGTTCATTAGAAAGTCCCATATATATATATACTAGAACTCTTAGGCCGCGCGCATACGCCGCGCTCGCCAGTAGAGGAAAAATAGGTGATGTGTATCATACTTTGGTAAATAACTGTTGGTATATTATGTGATACATTATTACAACTGTATTAATACATTGTGTTGCTCTCATAAGATTGAAAATCATATGCGGAGCTGGTAGGCTCTTCTAAAAAGCAATTGCAATATTTGGATCGCAAACCTGATGTAGACAGAATAAAAGGAGAATAGAAGCAAATGTCAGTAGAGGAAGATGATCTGCATTTCCAAAACCACAAGAATCCAAACGTCAAATGCACTTTGTATAGTTAACTAATTTATTTACAATTTTAAAATTAATACATCACGAGCAACACAAGTTTGCACAATTGCGCACCTCAGCCAAAAAGAAATCCTACAAAGATTTAAATGTAGCATAAACTTATTTCAAATTTTCTCAAATTCTAAAATAATTCAAATCCAAGAATAATTCAAAGATTTAGATGTAGCATACCTTAGCTATCGTTAAGGTAAGTAGCTGATGTGGATGATTTTTTCTTTAATGTGAGCTGGAACTTTTGGTTGTGTATCTCATGAGATTATTACCGAGAACCAAACTGAAATAAAGTTATTCTGCATCTCACCTAGATTGAGACTGTAAAACCAAGCCAATGCACTGGAATTGGGGTCTTGCTTCCGAATTTAGATTCCCCCAACACTATTACTACCACCTTCCTTGAAATCCCATCCTCTGAACAAGCATTCAATCGCCTTATTTATCTCTCAAACCACTCAATCTTAGAGCGACCAAAAAAATTTCGAAAATTCCTTAACCTGAAGAAGCAGCCATTGAAGATTCAATTAATCACCATTCAATTCATCACATCAAATCCATAAAATGAAAAAATCCAAAGTTGGAAGAAAACACACAGCAGGAGAAATGGAAAAAGCTAGAAACCTTGATTAGAGTAGTGGATGTGGCATGCAGAGCTAAGAATGGTATATTTAAAATGTTAGGCATGCAGAGGTAAGATTTATGTCTTACCAATAATCTGGAGCTCCTCCTTCGATTCCAACAAGAACCAGCAACATACCGAACTGCTACAGCAGAAAAATTTCCAATATTTCCAATCGGGAATATAACATGAAACCCATTACATGCCGCTGGAAGGAGGGGTCGCCATGCTTTGCCAATTGCCATCCATTCATAGGAATCAAAGGTTGTGTGATAAAATGGAAAATCTGCAGCAAAGATATTAAGGCAAACAATTATCATCATCCATTTAAAAAATTTCTCAAACTATGATGCAAGCTTGTGTATTCATAAAAGAGGAATAAAGAGGTAGCACTTCCATAATATAATCAATTTAAGGAATTTCTGCATGATGCATAAATGAAGCAAACTCATAATCAATTTTGGTGAGTCTCCGAGTCTTTGAATCTGCTGCAAGGCAAATAAAATCTATAATCATCTATAGACAATTTATTTCTATACAAAGCAATTCAGTAATGCATGGATGAGGAAAAGATAAAAAAAATATCAGAAACAATTTCCCAATTAAACCAGCAATCTAATACTCCTCTGCAAACAAATGAACAATTATGACCAAGAGCGATTGAATACTTGATTTAACTTGGAAAAAAGCCCCAAACATGTATTATCCCAATGAACTCGAATATCTGTTATTTTTTTCAATTCATTGTCTTTGCAGATAAAGATTTGGCCTAGTAAAGAGGAACAAAACATGGTTAAATCTGGTCAATATATAAGACATTCATTTCCATTTTAAAGAAGCTAACAAAATATTCATAAGTGAGAGTGCTCAAAAGTAAAAATAGCCTATGACTGTTTCGCATTTTACCCTGGTAAGGGTTTAAATAAAATATACGAAATTGATCAAATGCAAGATGTGAAATTTTAACAGTCCATTTAAAAGCTTCAGATCATGGGGAAGGTCACGTTGATATAAATGAAAGATCAATGAATAACAAAATTAATATAGCCATAAAGGATCACAGAACAATCCATTCATATCCAAGAATGTGCGACCGACAATTTCTACTTGAATAAATAAAATCAACCCAAATGCAACACCAACAAACGAACAGCTAGCAACCATACAAGAGATTTTAAGAGGAATTGCAATATGGACCCAAGTTCCACAATTGACAAGCTTTCTAAATGACCATTAAAAAAAAATATAAATGAAACCCACAAGAACATTACTGAATTGCAGTGAGGCAAATGTCAAGTGACTGATTACCAAGCTTTTAGCATAGGTGGCCTACGTTACTATCATAATGTTAATTTTTTAACATTAGGTCCTTTTATGTAATTTAGAATTAGCATTCATTTCGTTCATGCAAACCAAAAACATCTTTTTAAATGAAATCATTTTTTTAAAGGGTCATCATCCAATCACAACTAATGAGTGATTCTGCTTAAGCCTTTAGCTTATACTTATTTTTAAGTCAGTTCCAAACAAGTCCTAATATGTTCATGCCTGCTGATGTGTAAACAGTGTAGATCTTTCCTATTCCGTCAAGCCATATAATAATACTGCATTATTCATGACATGAGCTCGACTTTGTAAAGCCTAAATTGGAGAGCAACTTTTCTGATCTCGAACGACATAGGTTACCTAATAGAGAGAACCGTCTGCTTGTCTGTTGATGGGGTGAAGAGCAGTGCGCGTCATCCTTCGCTTGGAGTACAGTCAGGCCTATTTCTTTCCAGACAGCCTCGATGGTTTCACTTCATACTTCTTGTCCTGATGCATCCGCCACATAGAAAACATTCACAGCTTGCTCGGACAACTGACAGGCCATTCTCCCTGAATATTCGGGTAACATCAGAAAGAAGGCCAACTCTGTCCTCACTGCATAATTCAAGCCGCACTCCCTGCACACATTTTTAAAATGTGGATAAGTCGAAGTTGTTTTAGATGGGCAAAAAGAAGATGACAAGAAACATGAAATTTTTTCTTTGTCTCGTGTTGTGGGGTACCTCAGGCGCTCTCCTTTTAATTGCGGCTTCCAAGCAATGAATGACTCGCTGCCGCTCTGCTTCTGAATTAACAGGGCACCCGTCCATATGTCTTATGTAATACTCCTAACAAACCAAAGCAGAGGAAAATTACATGTCAAGGAAGGTATTTCATATTCAAAACCCTTAAAACTATGGAATGCAAAATTTAAGTCCCAATGTAACAGACATTGCTCCAGATGCAGCTTTGTCGGTCCTCACATCACACGTTCACCATAGTATATCCTTTTTCTATGCACTTTTCAACAATCACAAGGGGTTTGGTCCGCACAGTTGTGGCAGCATCCACATTTTCATTGTCGTAGTCACGATCAGCGTACATTATTTGATGCAACCTTCTCTGAGTATGAGTTGAACCAACAGAAACAGCTGTGTTGGCGCATTTCCATTCTCCGTTCCCTTTGAGAACATAAAGAAGAAGCTGTTTGATGTTAGCAAGGCGATCAGGATGGTCTATGGCAAATCCAGTACTTTCATCAGTGATCTGTAAGAACATAAAGAAGAAGTCATTCTTGAATTGTGGGTCCATAATTCAGTTGCAACTATATTGCACTTGAGATCTGTAAGAACAGCAGAGACCTCAGAAAGCAATCCTGGTCGATCTCTGCCTGATAACTCAATGGCTGTATGCTTCACAGCAGAATGCACACCAACAGATTGCTCCAATGGCAGGAAGCTGCGCCCTCTTGACCCCAAGGACTGAAATACAATTTTAGCAGCGACATTATAAGGCAATACCAGTTTAGTATATAATCATTCAAAAACACAAAATCTCATTTGGATTTATAAACTTCTACTTGAATACGAGATTGGAAAAAAGAACTTACCTGTACGTTGGAACCTTGTTAATCTACAAATCAATTGTTCAAATCAAATTCCTTCAATTGAAAATGAATCAGAAACTTAATTGAAAATAAACTTAATCCTACAAGGCCTCTCAGTGCACATGCAATATCCAAATAAACTTAATTGAAAATGAATCAGAAACAAAGTATCCAATATAGTAATAGTCAGACTCCAGATTACCAAGTTGTTGATCTTTTCAATGAGTTTTTTCTTCCTATATTTCTCTTTTACACTATTCTTCAATTGTTTGATGTCTAGAACCTTCACCATGCCATTGCCATTAAAGGAATTCCTGAACGACAACCATCCAAACACATAGTCAACAATAAATGCAGTTACAAACAAGACATTTCAGCCCAGATGGTAATAGACTCTTGTTCACATTACAATACAATTTTGCACAATTCAATTGAAATAAAACTGATTCAATATATAGTCATAAACACGGAACTCCTACCTGTTGAATTTGGTCGGAGACATTATCACCATAGACCTTGTTCCCCAATTCATCAGTCACCTAAAAAACTGTGTTGTAACAATATGAACACAAGAATTTCACTTCAGTTCTCAATAACATAACATAGCCAGAATCGTAATCCAAGAATTGAAAATTGAAAAGAAACAAATCACCATATATGAACCATCCACCATCTGTGGAAATGTAAGCCCTCTTGATTATCAAATTCAGATCGCTTAGAACTTGTACAACCTCCAACAGGCTTCCCCTCTTATTGGCACTGTGAACCTGTATTAATTTTTAAAGAAAAACAACAGAATGGCAATAAATCAAAATTTTCTCGGATCAAACAGAGATATATCTTATATATATATATGCTAACAAAACAAAATAATAAAATTAATTGATAAATAAATGGTGTATCATTCAAATTCAGCCGCCACTGGACAAAAAAAATTATAATACCTTGATCAGAGTCGTCTATCAGATGCATTGTCAACAGTTACCCTACAGAAATCCCAAATTCGAACGAAATTCAAAACGAAAGAAGAAACTCATTGCTTCTTCAAAGCTTATCCACATAAAATTCTCAAACATGCACAAAAACTAACCACAATTCAATCCCAAACAAACAAAACAAAATAAAACAGAATACCTTGGTTGGTTTATTTTAATGACAACCTTCTCGAACTCGCCATCAATTCTGACAGTAGACGTGAGAAAGCGAGACACATCCAGATGGCAAGGATTAAAGGATTAGGGTTCGACAGAGCAACGGTAGAGGCAAGGATTAAAGGATTAGGGTTCGACAAACCACATTCTAGACGAACCCTAAAAAGATTGATGAAGATGCAACTAAATTGAAACCTAAAACCCAAACCCAAATGAACCCTAACAGAAATTCTTAACCGGATAAATGATTTGGCAAGCCAAGGGGGAGGCGGCGACGGAGCGGCGATCGACGAGGGACAGAGGCCCGGCATGGTGCGCAGGGCGACGGCAACAATCTTGCACTCGCCGCAGCACAAAGGAAAGCAATGGTAACGGAAATTAGGGCAATGGCAAGACATGAATCACGGGAGTATTACTTTGGCCGAAAACCATAGTCCGGACAATAGTAATCAATGGAAGACGCAGTACCTGGTGTCCGGCGCAGGCGGCGGTGGCGCGCGCAGGTGGGCTGCGGCGGGACAGGAAGGTTGCACGTGGAGAGGTTGCACAGGTGGGCTGCGTGGGGACGGGGGCGAGACCATTGTAATTAGGGCAGAGGAAAATTGAGGCAATACGATGGGCAGGGCAATACGATGGGTGGGCAAGGGCAAGAATCGTAAATTCAGACAAAGAAAATAGTACTATTCCTCGCAAATTCACTATTCATTATAAAGTGACATATATATATATTAGATATATATATATATATATATATATTAGATAGATATTAGATATATGATATATATGTACTATACTCAAATTGCAATACTTTTTTGTTGAATGTGTACGTATACAATAATGCATTATACACTAGTTTTAGTGTTTTACCGCCGAGCAACTTGCGGAATCGTAGAGTATTTATGAGAATGTAGAAATATAAAAGTAGTTATTTTATGAATATAAAAGAATATATTATCATAAAGAATATTTTTTATACTTACTATATTTGAAGAACTTTTTATTTATATAATCATATAAAGAATAAAATAGTATTTATATAATTATAGTTCACGTAGCTATTTGTGTAGATATTATAAAAAATAAAAAATTGGATTGAAATTTGTTGAATAAATTGTGTTTTGTCATTTAATTAGTACTACAGATGGATATTATAGACGGAATAGGTTTGGAAAAAAAATCTATATCGTCCCATAATTTTCAAATTTTTTAAAACAGTCCCACAAATATCGAATTAGATGAATCTGTCCTATAACTACCCTAATCATCGCTGAACCCATCCATGAACCTGGTTTTTTCGCTAATCATCGCCGAACCCGTCCCATAACTACCCTAATAATCGCCGAACACAACCCTCCATTAGGGAAGTTAATAGACAGGTTCGGCGATAATTAGCGAAAAAACCGGTTCATGGATGGGTTCGGCAATAATTAGGGTAGTTATGAGACGGGTTCGTCTAATTCGATATTTGTGAGACTATTTTGGAAATTTTTTTAAATTATGGGACGATATTTGTTTTTTTTTTTCCGAATAGGTTTATAGCTAAATCTTTTCTTATCTTTTCTTTTTATTTTTTTTGAATAACCGAATATCTTCATATCACATTAGACCTAAGACTAATCTCTTGATTAGGATCTACATGGGCAATGAATGACGCATCTCCCAAAACAGTTTTTTGCATACAGAAGGCTTGAACCCGAAATTTTGCTTAAGCGATTAGAGCCATGCACAAACTCCACTCAAACCAACTATTGTTGTGGATTATAATAAATCTTTAGATGGATAATATAATGTGCTATAAATATTACTATTTTTGTGCTATTTTCCTTTTTTTTTGTGGATGGAAGGTAGGGGTGGGAATATGCCAGACCACCCAATAGGGGCTTATGGCTAGCCTACCGAAGGTCAGACCAGGCCAGACTAGGCTTTTTTTTATATACAGGTCAGGCTCAGGTTATTTTGAAAGTCTATTTAGCTAAATTGGCTCAAGCCAGGCTTTATAAAAAGTCTATTAGGCGTACCAGGTCGGCCTTTTTATCATTGCTATTAGTCTGTTTATTTTTACTATATAGGAATATGTAGTATAATTATTATTATTTTATGTAGAATTAATTATTAATTTGATATTTTATAGGTTTTAAAATATTTATAAGATTTTAGATAGTTGGGATGTTGACTTGCCAGATGCACAAATTCATATTTTCGAACCTTATAATTACATTCAGACATATATAAAAGAATTTTAACTTAATTTTGAAATAGGCTTTTAAAAGGCTTAAAAACTGACCTATTTAAATATAAATAGGTCATGCCTAGGCCTATAAGATATGCCTATCAAAGGTAATAGGTCAGGCTCGGGCATTGAAAAATCGACGCAGGCCTAGGCCTTTCAAGCTAGGTCTAGCCCGGCCTAGCCTACTTCCACCCCTAAATTGAAAGGTAATAAATGAGTCAAATCAATGAATTTCGATTTTGGGGTGTTTTCACTTATATTAATGTCGGATTGTGTGGTTCTCTTAACTCCACTCACATATGAGCGTGTGTTGATCAATATACATTTTGGGATTTGCTTTGAGTGATGAATTAGTGTTTTGTATGTGCTGGATAAAGGGGTGATTTGTATGTGTTGAGTATTTTTATACAATATACATACTATTAAATACCCAACATACTCATTTCATCGGGTCAGCACTTTAGCACCTGCTAAATGTCACTCATTCAGCATCTCATCCAAACCCTACATTTTGTTCTATAATTTTTTCAAAGAGTCAAACTGTTGGGTAATTGCGAATTCAATGTGCTTAATTGAGATAAATTCATTATATATGTGATGGATATCATTTTCATGTGTTTTTTTTTGTTAAAAAAACACGCCGAAGCGCTGGCTAAGAAGAAAACTACAAAAAACTACAGCAAGGAGGGAGAGAAGAGCGAAAAAAAAATCCAAAGGAACTTAAAGCCGTTGAAACCAAACTCCCGCCATATCTGCAAAAAGACAAGAGCGCACGTCATCTGGGGGAAACGCCCAAGTCGTAAAAAACTCTTCCGACCGAGCCCCACGCTTAGCAAGAAGATCGGCCACCATATTACCTTTCCTAAGTGTGTGGTGCCATTGAATGCCAGGATTCGCCACCAGAAGGGAAGTAATATTCAAAACCAGAGGGAATAACCAATGGTTAGAATGAACCCCCTTATCAATAATCCTCAACGCCTCCAAAGAGTCCGAAAAACAAAAGCAACAATGATACCATGGAAAAGGAGTCGTTTAATACCATTCCAAATGCCATGAAGCTCGGCAACAAGGTTAGTTGCCACCCCAATAGAGCCCGAGATGCCCTCGCGCCAAATGCCATCACCCGAACGAATAACACTTCCAAATCCCGCAGGACCCGGGTTGCCAAAAGAGCTCCCATCCGAGTGAAGAACGATCCCATTATAATTATACGGATTCCAATTGACCAATCTGACAGAACACTGATGGGCATTCTTGGCATATGCACGACCAAAAATCACTCCCAAGGCACGAGCCTCGCGAATCACAGCAGCAGCAGTTGGCATAACTCCTCTCATGGTAGCATTGTTACGTCCCTTCCAAATGCACCAAAAAGTTGCCCAATGATTTTCACTCCACTGCCGACACACTAAGGAAAAGGCTTTGTGGAGATTATCACCAATATCCATCCAATGAGTAGGAGGAATCCAATGGAAATTCCCCTAAAGAGTCGTAGTCTATGAGCACCGAAAGAATATATGCCAAATATCCTCAGTACTCGAGCCACATATGACATAAGAAGCGGACTGAGCAAGGCCTCTATTAACCGCAAATCGTTGGTAGGAAGTGCATTATGAACAGCTAGCCAAGCTAGCATCTTGATCTTCTCCGGAGCTTTAATGCGCCAGACCCATGACATGTCCACATTCCTATCTTCATGCCGTTTTTTGAGCAACCATAAGTAGCCAGACTGAACCGTATACACTCCCGAGGAAGACCCACTCCAACTCTTTTGATCAACGGCTGCATCATGCATAATGATTGGCCCATGATGCCTGACTTCCTCCTTAATTGCATCAGGCACTTGAGTATACAAAGAATTCCACTGAATTTGACCTTCAAGCACAACATCCTTGACAGCCAAGGAGGCGTCTATGAAGTTGACAAAAGGGATTCTATGTGCAATAGGGCCCCCCTTCAACCAGGAGTTGTGCCAAAGGTTGCACTGTCCAGAGCCAAGCCACAGCCTGAATCCATCCAGAAAAAGTGGAGAATAGTGGCCCATGGCACGATAAGCAGGCGACGAAGCCGGTCGACTAGGGAAGATACCTTTTTCACCACTATATTTGGCAATAAAGAGTTGGACCCAAGGCTTAGGAGCCTTAATCAATATATCCTGAAGAAGCTTGCCTAGCATAGCCGCATTCATTTCTCGAGCACATCGAACACCAAGACCCCCCCCCCCCCCCCCATTTCCTTGGAATAGTAACCTTATTCCAACGAATGAGATGAATACCATGACCACAAGAATCCTTCCAAATAAACTCACGGACCAACCTGTCTATCTGTTGACAGGTGGAGGAATGTAACCACGCCGTTTGCATCACATACGCGGGTATAGATGACAAGACCGATCTAGCCAAAGTGACACGTCCTGCTTTGTTCAAAAGAGCCCGTTTCCAGGACCCCATTTTATCATGCATACGATCAACCAAAAACTGAAAGCTGTCCGACTGCAACCTGCCATGTATAATAGGAAATCCAAGGTAACGGTCCAAATTGGTGGCGATAGATATACAAAGAATCGATGCAATATCAGCTTGAATATGCAACGGAACCGAGTAGGACATAAGGGCTTGAGATTTCCCTGGATTGATACGTAAGCCTGCCTGCCCCGCAAAACAAGTTAAAACTTCATCCATGCAGCGGCAGCTATCTAAGGAAGCCTTAGAAAAGAGCAGCAAATCATCTGCAAAAACTAGGTGGGAAAGGGGGTTAGCTCCACGAGCTAGCTTAATCGGCCTCCATGTTCCTTCCTCAACCTTGGCGATAATGCTACGTGATAGCTTTTCCATCACAATTATAAAAAGATAAGGCAAAAGCGGATCCCCATGCCGGAGGCCTTTAGAAGGCGTGATAGGTGGCAAAGGAGATCCGTTCCACAAAATTGAATATACCGGAAAGCGAACACAAAACATGACAATAGAGATAATAGAGTTTGGCAGACCCATCTCCTGGAGGCATAATTCCAAAAAACTCCAATCAACATTATCGTAAGCTTTTTCAAGATCCACTTGAATCAAAAAATCCTGTGATCGCCGGCTATGATTCTGAAAAGAGGATACAACCTCCTGGAGAATAAGAGCGTTTCCTGAAGTGCCACGCCCTGGTAAAAAAGCTGATTGATATGGGCCAATATACTGTTGCAATAAGGGACGAAGCCGATTAACAAGAACTTTCGTAAGTATCTTGTAACAAACATTACAAAAACTGATGGGCCTGTACTGACGGATGTTCCTGGGCACATTAATCTTCGGAATGAGGCACATATAGGTGGCGGCAATAATAGAATCAAATGTGCCACTAGCGACAGCTTCTTTCACAAAATTATACACAGAATCACCTACCAAATGCCAATATTTTTTTATAAAACATAGCTGGAAAACCATCGGGGCCGAGAGCGAAAAGACCACGCATCTCCATAACTGCATCCCTGACTTCTTCAGATTGTACCTCAGCATCCAAATCATCTGTCACCTTTAAGGGAGTTAAAGGCACTAGATTATGAGGTAAGGTCAGATGGCTGCTAACATGACCAAACATCCAACCAAGGTGAGAGCGAACATGAGATTGGAGAGCACCGTCATCAGTAACCCAATTTTAATCAATCTCAAGCCCTTGAATATTATTCCACTGACATCGAATAAGGCTTTTCGTCTGGAAGTATTTCGTATTTCTATCCCCAAGAGTTACCCATTTGTCACGAGCCTTTTGATACCACAAAATTTCTTCTTAGCGAAGGACGTCATCCAACATTTGCATCAATTCAAGCTCAAGTAAATGCGCTCTAGCCGAATCCACCCTAAGCAGATACCGACGGACACCCTCAAGTCTCTTAATAAACCTTTTTTCCGAGCTGGAATGTTGCCAAAGGTGGACCTATTAAACTGCAAAGAAGAATCCCTAGTCTGACCAAGTTTTATAAGCAGAGATCCGTCATTCCAATGCCAAGATGAGTCGGCAATATGCTCGTAAGAGGGATGGCAAGCCCAAGCATATTCCCATCGAAATGGCCTTGGGCCTCTCCTCTCAACAGAACGCACACAATGAAGCAAAATAGCATTATGGTCCGAAGCCCTACGAGGTAAAACTTCAACCACCCCCAAGGGAAAATTGACCAATCCAAGCCGCATTAGCCACCGCATGATCCAGTCGCTTACGTGCCAAAGGCCCTCCGGACGTATTCCTTTGCCATGTAAACGGATCCCCAAACGTAGAGATTGTATCTAGCTGACAATCATAAAGCATTTGGCGAAATAGTTCACATTGTCGGGGGGTAACATTCATACCAAACGCCTCCGAAGACGACAAGACGTCATTCCAATCACCAAGGGCTGCCCAAGGACCTTGCAAGGAGGATGAAATAAGTCTCATATTATTCCTGTCATTCACATGACCTTGTAAAGTGGGATAAGCGTAGACCGCAGAGAGAAACCAAGAAATACCACCGCTAGCCACTTGTATGGTAACAATCCTCCCAAAACTACCAACCACTCTAACTGAACAAGCCAAGCCACATTGCTGAAGAACCCAAAGACCTCCAAAACGGTCAATACACTCCCAGATATGAATCGCCTCATATCCATGATGATAGAAAAACACCCGCAGCTGGTCAAATGCACCTTGCGGCTCCAACACCACAAAAATAGATGGTTGATGCAGCCTTAACACATCCCCCACATGGCGTTGAGTATTCCTATTCATGGCGCCACGCACGTTCCATGAAAGGACCGAAAAGTTATTGAACTCAGACATTGGACACAGGTTGGAGAGAATTAAGTCCCCGTTCTTCTAAGTGTTCCGTGTCCATATGCGGATCCTCCTCATCCAAATCGAAAAGAGAGTTGTCGGTCAGTTTAAAATTAATATCAGGCCCAAGGTCGTGAGTCTGTGTCCCCTGAGCGGTAGTAGTTTCGGTCTCCATTTTGTTAACATCATAGTCAAGCGCTAGGAAGGAATTGCTCGTCGGCGTAAGGGCTACATCTCTCTTTGAAATGCGTTGTCTTTTCCCTTTACTCTTACGAACCTCGGGTGCCAGATTGATCGTCGGCCCCGGGGCCGATTTAGTGTCCTGGTTGTCTGGTTGTTCAAAAACCACAACCTCTTTTCCTTGTTTTGAAACCCTAGCCTCCACTGTATTGTGAGACAGTATTGGCTTCGATAGTCCTAGGCTAGAATTCCTAGGTTTGAATTGTGCATCCCGTGGCTTCCGAGGCGGTCGTTGAACGGTTATCCATTCTCCGTGTGTTTCAACGTGCCCAGCCGATGATAATCCAGTAAATAAGGTAGGATTACAACTTCCTTCCCCATGCACCGTTTCCTTATTAGGGGGATCACCAGTTTCCTTGTGAACAATATTCTTTCCCCCATTGACTTCTAGGCCGGGATTTCTTTCCTTATCCACAGATTCTTTCTCATTTTCCGGAGAGGTCGCAGATCTTGAGGCACTCTCACCGTCAGCAGCATGCACCTCATCGGAATGGTCCACCGGCGTTTCCACTTTGCAACATGCAGGCGACCCATGTTGAAACTTCGCACACTTGTGACAAATATTGTGTAACCCTTCATAACAGACAAGCTGCCACCGTCCATTAATCCTCAATTTACCAATAACCGGGCGGGTTAAATCCACCTCGACACACACCCTTGCGAATTGTCCTTTATTCAACTCCTTTGTATTGATGTCTGCTTTGATAAACTTCCCCAGCCATGTAGCAAGAATCTCTAATGCTTCCTCATTGTAATAAGCGGCCTTAAGCCCCAGAAAGCGAACCACACCGAAGTTTTGAGCACAGCCATATCCGTGTCCAAGTAATCCCTTGTCCATGGAATGACTGCCAAAAGATGATCAAAGATTGTCCAAGGACCCCCAAACAACGCCTTAGTCCGATCTCCCTCTTCATTGAATTTAACCATGAAGTAACCATTCTCCACATCAAGCACCTCAAAGTGTCCCTTAGGACTCCAAATGCGTGTCAGCCTGTCTCTAAGTGCAGCAATACCAATTCTTTTGCCAAGCAATTTTACAACCAGGGCTTCTTGAAACAGCAAACAAAAGCGATCCATAGCCTCCAGTCCAAACACAATATCCGGTAGCAGGGTGTTCCCCTCAACAAAGCCAATGGTGACTAAATCTTTAAGCGGTTGAGTGGGCAGGGAAGAATTTGATGAAGAAGAGCCATTCCCAATCGTGATATCACGAAAGGATGGTTTAGTCGGAGGTGGCACGGCGGACGGATCCGGGGGTTCCGGTTGCAGGACCGGTGAGTCGGAAGGGGAAGGGGGATCGGAGAAGCTTGAGAGAATTCGGGCTCCATGTTTTTACGGTGATGATGTTGATGTTGTTGTTGTTGTTTCATTTTCATGTGTTGGTACCATGAAAATATGTGAAGGTAATGTTTTCACAGTGGTATATGGCAGTGCATGAAATGACAACATCCACCTCTAGAGAATGGATTTTGTCATTTTGACAATGTGGGAATGAGGAAGGGATGATGTTTTGTCTAACAGGGGCGTAATTTAGGAATAAATATTACTCCCTCCGTCCCAGGCAAGATATCTGGTTTGACTTTTTGGCACTGTTCATTGTTTAACTTTGACTCAATATTATTTCAAGTATATGTTTGAAAAAAAATAGTCGAGTTGGATCTTGTTAGAATCGTATAATCATGTAGTTTTATAATATATATTTTACATAATTTTTTGTTGTATATATTTTGAGATATTAACGATTGAAAAAGTGCATTGGATTGTGTGCAGAAATGAAACAAGACATCTTAAATGGGACAGAGAGAGTACAACCCACAATTTAGGCAATCAAATTAATACTTACTACTGGAAAATATTTTAGCAGAACGCGTAAGGTAAAAAATTGGAAGAAAAAAATTCAGCATTGTTTTTTCTCCTGATAAAAAATAAATAAATAATAAAAAATCAGCATTGTTGAATTTTCAATATCTGTTTAATCGCTATATATAATAGTGTTTGTGTTTAACACCTAATAATACTAACTTATTTAACAAATATTGAATTCATACGCTCAATATAAGTTTAACGCGTTTGATCACTTCGATCGAGCTTGATTTAATTACTTATTGAACTTAATTATATTATTTAATAATTGAAAGCGCATCAGTTAGTACTAGATTTTAATATTTTAAAAGCACGTTTATTTTGGTGTGTTGATAGATTATTTTATCAAGAGTAATTAAATATTTAAATTTACTTCAAATAACTAATTACATCTAATTATGTAGAATTTTATCCATAATATATATAATTAATTAATTAATTAATATCATTACTCAAACACCTCATAAGTAGACAAATACCAGAATTTTAATTCAAATTTAATTACTAATAATTCGGGCTTCGATTTTCAAGTTAAAAGTTGAAATCACAATAGTAATTCAGGCTTGGATGGTTGTATTCTACAAGTATTTCTATAGATTAAAGAATGGTGAATGGTTCAAAGTTCCAAGACGAGTACACAGTAAACGACATGAAAATGGACCAAAGCTAATGGACCAATTAATTAATTAATTAAGTAGCAGTAGTAGTAGTATATGGAGAGTCAAACCTCCTCTGACACCGCGTCAAACACTCGCTGTAATTAATTAATTAGTACTCGTCAATTTCTCCCTTGGACTAATCACAACATGGAAATGTTCACACTCTGCTGATTAGTCCACTGTCTACATGTAATCAATTTGGTTCCTATGCGGGAAGTATATATTGGGGTTTTTTTGAACCGTTAGATAGAATTTGGATCTAATGGTTTATATTGAGTGTAGGGATAATTGAGTCTTTTTCTATATCGTCATGAATTTACATAATAAAAAAAAACGGTCGGGTCAATCATCACTTTATTTCTGAACACGAATTTTGCTATGATTCTTTCATGCTGAATACATAAAGTTTTGTAATCGAGAATTGATTTTTGGGCAGAAACCACCATGAGTGGCAAATTAAAAAAGTTTTCAGAGTTAGGAGAAGAAAAGGCCGGAGAATGCCAAACAGAAGGTCAATCACTGAAAAACAGAATGTCAATGAATGTCAAACAGAATGTTCAATCATGTCAAACAGAATGTCAATAAATGGAAAATAGAATGTCAAAGAATGCCAAACAGAATATTAATTAATGGAAAACAGAATGTTTAAGAATGTCAAACAGAATGTTTAAATGTTTAGCGTTGACCAAAATGTTGTGCCAAACAGAATGTCAATCAATGGAAAACAGAATGTTTAAGAATGTCAAACAAAATGTTAATAGAAATAATTTTCTTATTAAGCTTAATTGAATTTGGAGATCATGTCTGAATGTCAAAGAATGTCAAACAGAATGTTAATAAATGGAAAATATAATGTCTAAGAATGTCAAACAGAATGTTCAGAATGTTTAGCATTGAACAGAATGTTTAGTCGTCTCAAACAGAATGTCAATTAATGGAAAACATAATGCAAAAGAATTTCAAACAGAATGCCAATAGAAATAATTTTCATATTAAGCGTAATTGGATTTAGAGTTTTTGTTTTCTCTTCTATAATTAAAAATATATGAAGTTTCATTGAATCTGAATTTGAAAAGTTGCCTTCTCCTCCTCCAATCGTGTTTTGTCTCTGGTGATGATTATTCCGCAGCTTAATCATTACTCATTCTGTAAAAGCAGAACCCAGTGCAAAGATAATTTAAAACTAATACAAAATAAAATAATAAACATCACAATTACATTTTTACCCTCACATGATCTCTACCCTACAACTACTATAATTTTTAATCTAACGGTTGTAATTCAATCCAGTATATACTGTGGAATTAAGTTCCAGGACAGGAACCCTTTCGACATGTAATGGACCAATGCTAATCTTTATGACAATTGACATATTTTTGTGTGTCTACATGTATAAAGGCCCAATTATATGAATTTTGAAATTATATAAAAAGCTAAGTGCTACAATATTTTCAGATATGAGTATATATCTCCATATACTCCATATAGATTAAAGAATGGTGAGTAGTCAAACTGTCAAAGGAGGTTTGTTTCGATGGGATGACACGCTTTGGTGTGATAGTATCGAGGCACTGAGCAATCTTATTTAATTAGCAGTTAATTTGTCCCGAAATGTGGTTTGATATGTTGCTATTATTAAGTGGTTATTTTTTTTTTTATTTGGGCGCACAAAAAATGAAAGACATAAATAAGTGGATGGAAAGAATATTATTTATTTTAATTAGATAAAATATAAAAATATTTAAATAGGCCATTATAAGGATGTGATTTTCAATTTTGGACCATAAGGACGCGTTTGAACAACACGCATCCCGCTTTGGCCTTTTTCTGAGTCCGACATCTTCTAGTAGCTCAAAACTTTAAACGTAAAAATAATGGTCAAAAATTGGAAATGACTCCTTCTGATAACCTAAAAAAATTATTATCTCCAATATTTATTAGTAGTTTTAACCTAATTATTTTTTTTTTGCAATTATATATATAGCAGAGTAAAATTTTGTTGGATATGTCTAAATCATGACTTTTATCAAAGTTTTATAATGTTTATTTTTAAATAATTTAAGTTATTATTGTTAAGTGAAGCGTTGAAAAGTACCAAATAAAAATAAACTAAAGGAGCAATAATTTAGCTAGACTGTAAACCTCAGCTTCATAATCACATGTACATGAAGTTATATATCCCCTTCTTTCATAGTATTTAGTACTCCCTCCGTCCCACCAAACATGTCCTGTTTGACTTTTTGGTACTGTTCATTGTTCAGCTTTGACTCAATTTTATTGCAAGTATAGATTCGGAAAATATAGTCGAATTAGGTCTTATTAGAATCGTATGATCATGTAGTTTTAGAATATATATTTTACACAATTTTTCATTGTACATATTTTTAGATATTAACAATTGAAAAAGTGCATTGGATTGTGTGCAAAAGTGAAACAAGACAAGTTAAATGGGACGGAGGGAGTATTAATTATCTTATAAACTTTTATTTTTACCCTTCAACTAAATTATTTAGTAATAAATGTTTAAAAATAGTACTTATTTGAGATCATGAGCAATATTTAAAAAAATAAACCATAAATATATAAAACTACAACTATTGTAGAATACATTTTTTTAATTTATAAAACGCCATCTAAATAAGAATGGAGGGAGTAAAACATACTATAATTAATTAACGAGTTTAATTGGTTTATATTAATTACCGTTAAATCTTAGTAATTAATGAATTTCAATTATTAATTAATAGGGAATGAGACTTGACCCAAGTGGTCATGTTCCATGTCTTCGAATCATAGGTTGGAGTAGGAGTGGTATCGAGTCGAGTCGAGCCCGAGTAGTAAACTACTTGAGCTTGACTTGATGGGGAAAAATGGCTACTCGAACTCGAGTCGAGTAGCGAGCTCCTCGAGGTCAACTATTTTTTTAAATATATTTTTTTCGTTCTCGAGCTTGAGCTCGAGAGCTCGAGTTGAGTACTCAAGCTTATTGAGTTTTTTTTTTTTTTTGCATATTTCCGTTTAAAATTTAAAAAAATGAGTCAAATAATCGACTCGACTCGAGTTCGAGTATCATATACATAGGCTTGAGCTCGAGCTCGATACTCAAGTGCCCTACACGACTCGACTCGAATTTTTCGAGTACGGGTCGAGTTTTTTCCGAGCCGAGTCGAGTTCGCGTAGCTCTACTCATTAATCACCCCTAGGTTGGAAGTTCAATTCCGACCCGACCCCTTATCCCTCCCCTTTTTTCCCCTTTGTAATTTGTGTGACTTGTTCTCCTACACATCTTTGTCAACACATAGCTAGCTGTCAATGTTTACCCAAAAGAATTGTTAATTAATACGTCATTAGTGATGAATTCAAAGTTAAATTTTTCCAGTTGATCAAATATAAAATTCGTGTGGGGATGAGGACTTCCAACCTAGGTTGGTAGTTCGATTCCCCACCTAGCCCCATATCATTCCCTTTTGTCCTTTTATAATTTGTATGTCATGAGCTCTCATAACTTATTTGCTAGCATGTATAGGTTGTTTAGAAAAAAAATAAAAAATAAAAAATTATCATGTTTTATTTATAAACTGCTCTTTAATTATGTAATTTTATTTCTATAACCTTTTTTTATTATCATAACTAAAAAAGCGCACTTATTTAATTGTATGTATATATGTATATATATAATACAAGTTATTTTTTTTCAAAAAGAGAAAATTTCATCATAAGATTAATGATATATATTATACCAACTCTTATTTGATGAAGTATATACAACTTTTGAAAAAATGTCGTTAATTAAGAAAAAAAATGATATCAATTAAATCTACAAATGCTTCTTGATTTAATGATTAATATATATATATATATATATATATATGTTTATGTATATACTCGCTCTGTTTTTTTAAGTGTTATATTTTATTTTATTTTTGGTGTTTGGAAATAACGCTTAGATTACCATATTTGGAATGTTTTGAAGATTAATTAATGATTTTTTTGATATTCATTAGAATAAAACTTAAAATAAATAATGTCAAATGTGACTCATCTTGTTTTATTTATTTAATTATTGTAATTATTCAATTAAATTAATTTTATTAAATTACCTTAAATCATATGCCAATTCCCCATGTAACACTTAAGAAAACGGAGGAGTATTACTTACTTCCTCCGTCTTGAAATGTTTATTAGATATTCATTTTCACACGAACCAATGCACGTACATTTTTAACATTAATAACTCAAGCTCGCTACAAGTAAAAATTCTAAAAGTTCAATATTTAAAAACTATACTATAAGACGAATCTAAAAAGATATCACTTTGATATATTTTAAATTATATAACTATGATAAAACTTTAATTTAAAATTTGTGTATGAATAGTACTACCTAACAAAATGTAAAAAACATACGAATTTAGTATATAATAGAAATCTGGAAACTAAAATGTTAAATTTCTTAATAAATTAATATATACTGTAAAATATATATGTATCTAGTAATATATTACTCCCTCCGTTGTTTTTTTTTTAAATCTTACACTTCTCATTTGCACGTATAGCAGTGCACAATTTCAACGATTAATAACTCAAATTCGGTACAAATAAAAATCTTAAAAATTTGAAATTTAAAAACTACAAGATGAGAAGAATCCAACAAGATCTCACTTGACTATATTTTGTCTTCTATAACTATAACAAAAATAGAAGTCAAAATGCTATAATGAATAGTAAAAAAAAAGTCAAAACGTGAGATTTAAAAAAATGGAGGGAGTATTTCTTTTTTAGGAGCCATTAAAGGTCTGAAAATGTGTGATGGGAGCTCATGCCACACAAATTATAAAGGGAACAAAGAGGAGCTAGGGATATATAAGGGCCAGGTGGAGATTCGAACTCCCAACTTATAGGTTGGGAATCGTTGAGAGTCGGAGACTTGACCACTAGTGTAAGTCCCCAACCAAACTAATCTACTAATTGAAATGGTTGCTTATCAAATCAAATACCTTAAAATAGCATATTAGGCAAATACTCCATTGCGAAAAACGGAACAGGTTCAATAGTATCTATGTAGACGACAACTGGACATTACTGATGCTTAGGACAAACCCTAATTCAAGTAATCAATTAATGATCCATTGCGAATCCAGAGAAAGGCAGTTCGTTGATGAAAAAACAATACTACTAATTAAATGACGCTGATGTTGCTGCCGACGGACGATATTTAAGGAAATACTAATAAAAACAGAAGATTTTACTTGAAAATTTCAAACAACAAATTCAGGTGACGCAAGAACATTATCTTGGGTGCTATTTTCTCGCCAATTTTCATTACGTTTTGATAGCTTAACTGCAGCCCGAAACCCCTTCACCCGCCACCAGATTCTTTTACTAACATGTTGCCAAAACAACGTCACCGGTTCAGGTTCGGTGGTGGTTAAGAAATTGGGGAAATTTACCAGATTATAAACCCTAGATGGAATTTCTTGGCTTTCATCGGATACAAAAATGAGGGATTATTTTACTTATCTTGAGGTTGTCCTGGTGATTTTTTGGATCCTGGCGGTCGGGGCCTGGAGGAACCGCCGGAGATTGGCGTGGAATTGGCCGATGGTCGGAATGCTTCCGGCGCTGGTGCTTCACGTGGGACGTATCCACGACAGCTGCACGGAGATATTCCGGCGGACCCGACGGGGCACTTTTTATTTCCAGGGGCCCTGGTTTACGAACATGGAGATTGTCGGGACTGTGAACCCCGCCAATGTGCACTATATAATGAGTTCAAACTTCCAGAACTTTCCGAAAGGCCCTGATTTCCGGGAGATATTCGACGTGCTGGGAGAAGGGATTTTTAACGCCGATGGGGAGACGTGGAAGAAGCAACGGCGGGTAGCCAGGGCCCTGATTGTGCACCAGAGGTTCCATCGGTGCCTGGTGCGGATCAGCCGGGAGAAAGTGGCGAAAGGCCTGGTTCCGGTGCTGGAATTCGCCTGCAAAGAAAACAAGGTGATCGATTTACAGGACGTTTTCCAGAGGCTCACTTTTGATACGACCTGTAGTTTAGTCACCGGTTACGATCCAGGGTGTTTGTCCCCTGAATTGCCCGATGTGCCCTTCTCGAAGGCGATGGACGACATTGAGGAGGCTATTTTCGTCCGACATGTCCTTCCTGACCGCCTCTGGAAGTTCCTGAGGTGGGCAGGGGTTGGGCCGGAACGAAAACTGAAACATGCCTGGGAAATTCTAGACAGCACAATTAACGGATACATCGCGAGGAAACGCGATGAGTTAATGAGTTCCGCGGCTGCCAATGAAGAAATCGATGAGCACGAGGCTGATCTATTGACGACTTATATAAATGGAGGAGATGAGGCCCGCGACCTGGATTGCACGGACGGATTCCTGAGAGATACGATACTGAACCTTATGATTGCTGGCCGGGACACCACGAGCTCTGCCCTGACTTGGTTCACGTGGCTTATCTCAACGCACCCTGAAGTCGAAAACAGGATCAGGGAAGAGCTGATGACCATTTGTCCTGACAAAACAACAGGGCATGTCTTTGAGGCCGAGGAAATAAATAAGATGGTATACCTCCACGGCGCGCTGTGTGAGGCCTTGAGGCTGTATCCGCCCGTCCCATTTCAGCATAAAGAGCCGGTGAAGGCCGACGTGCTCCCAACAGGGCACCATGTCCATCCAAAGACAAAGGTGATAGTACTAATTCATATAAACCACCTTACCCAAAAGCTTAATAAACTTATTAGGGAGACAATGTACATTGTCGAAACTGATCCTTTAACTATGCAAACAGTAGACATATTTATTTATTATTTTTTTTTAACAAAAAAAAAAAAAAAAAAACCGGAGGGAGTATATATGTGATGCGTGTTTTGTGACAGCAGGTGATGTTCTTTCTATACGCGATGGGGAGAATGGAGTCGATATGGGGGAAGGATTGCCTGGAGTTCAAGCCGGAGAGGTGGATATCGGAGCGTGGGACAATTAAGCACGAGCCATCGTACAAGTTCCTGTCGTTCAATGCGGGGCCGCGGACGTGCCTGGGGAAGGAGGTGGCGTTTACACAGATGAAGACGGTGGCGGCGACAATGATAGAGAGGTACAAGGTGCGGGCGGTGGAAGGGCACCCGGTGGAGCCGAATTGCTCGGTCATATTGTACATGAGGCATGGGTTCAAAGCTAGGGTTTGTAAGATTATTGATGATGCAAGGGACTAAATTGCAGGTTGCATGGTTAGTTAATTTGATCGGATCAGATCATCAACCTATATATATACTTCTATATTCACCTTTTTTTTTAATGTTTCATCGTTTGTGCGTGTATATTTAGTTTATACTTTACTATATACAGTATATTATAGCATCTGTCAATGAATTATTCAATTATTATTATTATTATTATTATTATTATTATTATTATTATTATTATTATTATTATTATTACTACTAGTAATTAACCCGTCGAGACTCGACGGACATAATTAACTATATACTATATCTTATATAATATATACTTATATTATATAAAGTAATAATAAATTATATTTAATGAAAAATGTGTCAAAAGAGGGTGTATATGATAATATAATTTAATTATTTTTAAAACTAACAGAGAAATCATATTATATCGTATTCTTTAGCTTCGGTTGCTTGTCCGATACAGATCTAACATATTAATAAAAATAATTATTAAAATAATATTTTTATTTAATTTGAAATTTCAGTTAAGATAAAACAAAATTTTAAATATAAGTATTAAACATAATATGAAAAATTCTCTCACAATTTGATGAAAATTTAATTGCTGAAAATCTCATTGGTGGGGGTAGAATAGCATTATCTTTAAAAATTTCTGAATTTGAGGTAGTGCAGTTTATATTTATATATGTACTCTAAAAAATGACCACTATAAGATTACCTGTAGAGTTTATAAGTATATCGTCCGAAAATGTCGCATCCGATTATACATCTTCAAAATCAATACTGCCTTTGCTATCACCTACATCAAATATCTATTTTGCAAATTTTCCGTCATATATAAACTTCATTGTAAACAACATTCCTTGTGATATTTTAACTTCGTCATTCTTAATTGCATATTAATACTTTGAGTTACATCTGATAAATTGCTTGAGAACAAAGATCAAAACGGTTTTCTATTTTCAATTCAATCAAAGAAGAAAGTTACATCGATATGCATATATATATATCTATTATATCTTATAAGAGGGAGAGAGCCAATCTCCCCTCCTCAATTTCAATTCTGGCCATTGGATCAAGAGTGTAAATTGAATTTGTGACCGTTGGATCAAGATGTTAGTGGATTCGATTATTATTATCTGGGATCGATTCTGCTCAGTCTCATCTTCTTTTTTTTTGAAACCTCCGTCTTAGGGCACACACAAGAAAATCGCGATGAAGAGAGGGAGAGAGCAGCGAGTTGGACGAGACGAGGGAGAGGAGGAGGAAGGAGAAGCTGCGAAGTTCGTTCGCTCCCCATCGTTCTCCTTTCGCCCTAAATTTCCCAAGCCCAATTTCTCACTCCGGCTCGGTTCCCCACTGCTCCCTTGTCCACCGATCGCCTAACGCACTTGTGGCCCGAGCGATTCTGTACCATTTTCATCATGACAATTTATAAATCTGGCGTTTCAAACACTTCGCCCGAAGCGTACGGCTTCGCGTAGGACAACACGAGCGGACGGCGGCAGCAGTCCGGAGCGGAGGCCGATGGCTCTAGCGAGATGGGAGTGGCTTCGTGAGGAGAACGAGACCAAGCAGAGCAGTGAGAAGCAGAAGTGAACCATGGCGTGAGGAGGACGAGGCCATGGCGAGGTGGGAGTAGCAAGCAGCACAGCGGCGAGCGCGGGATAGAGGTGGGGCCGTTGTGCGACGCGGCAGACAGCGGCGCACATCGCTGGACGATGATGGTACGCGTGTATTGGTTTGATTTGTCCAGTCGGTCATGTATGATTCCCAGAATTTGTGGAGTGATTCTAAAATTAAAGTCCATTTTAGCCACATGAAAGGGTCTTGTTTGAGATTTCCTCGAGCCTTACTTATTGTCGCTATTTAATGGTTTTTATAGGTTTTAGGATGTAGGTAAAGGTTGTCTTAAGATTCCTATTTGCTTGAATATGATGTTTGTTTTTTTATGTCGTGGAGGCTGTGTGTTGCTATTTGCCAACAATAATTTAACTATGAGGCACCATTTCTTTGATTATTTAGTTCTTTTGAGTTCTGTCTTTTCAAATTTATTGGCTGAAACTATCCAATTCCGCGATAAATGCAAATGCGTCTGTTTCTTTCAAAGCCATCCATAAAAATTAGTTTGGACATTGATGCCCTGATTATGCACAATATACCTGATTGCTGGCTTAATTTGGTGGAAGCGTTACTAAGCATGTTCACTATGATGTAGACTCATAGGGAATGTCTAATTTGACGAGCATGTATCTCCTCATTGTACTAATCTTAGTCATTTTTATTCCTTTCTGTAAATAGATAGCCGTAGAAACAGAGAACGTCAAAGTGGATGAAGACATATCTTCTCCACGTAGCCTTGGTCATTTTTTTCCTAAATAGATAGCAGTTGAGTGATTCCTTTCTTATCATCTGATTTTGTGCAGAGTTTGTGAATAGTGATAGCTCTACTGACCTTCCACTCTTAAGCATCAATGCTGTTTGAATTGATTAATATAACAATAATTGCCCAATCATAAGACCAAGTTGTTCCGCTTTTAAATTCATCTACACATGCTCTTTCTTACTTATTGATATTCAAATTCAGTAAATAGGTGCAGCAGTTTTGGTGTCCTTGGAGCGAAATTATCTTGAGCTCATCACCATAGAAAGTGTGCTTGAAGTTTCTTCGTTACATAATCCATTCATTTGAGTACATTGATGCAATTTAACCTGTAAGATGTATTATGCTAGATTAGGGGAATGCAGCAAAATGAAAGCCTCTATTTATTCCCATTCCATATCTCTCCATGCTCAAAGTTTGGCGCACTCGGTATAATTTTGATATCGTTATGTCATATGAAGTGTATTAGCTTACTTCTGTATTGGCTTCTGTGGTGTAAAACATTTGAAATATAGTTTCTGGTCTGTTCAATAATGTGCATTGGTGGTTTTTATTGTCTCCATTAAGAGTTCACTGGAATTGGCACGCCCAATATTAGCATCCTTGCATCACATCTGTATCGAATTGATGATGTACCTAATTATATCCATTTGTTAGGCATCCCACAAATTGGTTCCACTTACCTCTGGAGTTTCTGATGTGATAGGTTGAACATGTGATAAGAGAACAGAACATCATGGCTGCAAATGAGTTGATTGAGCTTTTCTGTGAGCTTGTGGTGTCTTGGCTTTCCATCATTTCAAAACAAAGGTGTGTTGAGTAAAATATTTTTTAATGTGATCATGCTGACTTTTCTAGATGATGAATGACAAAACAGATTCTGCCGTTTGGTACATCTTCAGGGAATGCCCAGCGGACCTTAAAGAAGGAATATCTAGCTTACTGTTTGCAGGCCCACGATGCTCAGAAATCCCGGAGCTGTTATCCATTCGAGATGTTTTCCAGAAGAAATATGGTAAGGATTTTGTGTCTGCAGCTACTGATCTACGGCCAAATGCTTGTGTGAATCGCACGGTAAGTATTTTTCTCGTGTGACTTCTGTGAAATAAATAGTTCCGAAATTGAAAATTTCAGCTGGATCCTGTAGATGGAAGCAATGAGAATATGCGTCCATGGGATGGCGCTGTAATTGTTTTGATAATTGTTCATTCAAATGCTGGATTGCCTTTTTCGCAGCTTATTGAAAAGCTCTCTATAAAGACTCCGTCTGGTGAGACAAAGTTAAAAGTCTTGAAGGAGATAGCCAAGGAATTCCATGTCCAGTGGGATACGACAGAATCTGAAGAGGAATTACTGAAGCCACCAGAACATAAAATTGTATATCCCTCCCTCCCTTTTCTACCTTTGACACATACGCACACAGATGCCTTTGACGAAATCCAATATTTATGCATGAATGAGAATGCTGTGAAATTATCGTGCTGAATCTCTCTTTCGACTCCTGATATTTGTTCTTTAGGAAGGACCAACCAATTTTACAAGTGCCACAAGTATGCCTTTCAAACCTGTTGCAAACCACACTCCTGAACCAAATAATGTGTTCTACGGGTAATATTCTATTTGAACGCATTTTGTTCTTGCGCAATTTGAGAGATTAATTCACCAAATATTTTCGTGATGGACAGAGGACAGAACAATATGATGAATTTCCATGACGTGGCATCTGCTGCTGGGGTTGCTGCTGAGAAAGCGCTAGCTGCAGCTGAAGCAGCTACCCATCTTGCTGCCTTTGGAGGCAACCAAAAGTCTGCTTCTTCTAATCATTGTGTGAATAACATCAATTCCATTTCTAGCAACACCAACCAGAAAATGATGGCGAACGGTTTCCCAATTAATCAAACTGACAATGCCCTCATTCAGCCTGGTTATCAGAGAACAAACAATTACCAATACTCCCATTCGTTCAGCATGCCACATGAGAAAGGTGTTCCTGCTGGTGGAAACATGGCTAGAAGGCAGAGCTACAATTGCCCTAGAAGCACTGATATCAAGTTCGATGAATCTGACTGTGATGGAGAACTTGAAATGGAAGAACCACCACCTAAACCTGAGATGCATAGAAGGCATAGCTACAACAATGCTCCACCACCACAATCCCATCCCCAATATGTTGAATCTGATCATGATGACACAGAGGTGAAGTGGGATGATGAGCCTAGCAGAGATGCTTATCGACCACCTGACCGCCCAGCACCACAAGTTCCAAACGGGCGTGCTCATCCCAAATTACCTGACTATGACGCACTTGCTGCTCGGTTTGAAGCTCTGAATCATCACAAGGCACAACCAAGGTAAGCAAGTACTCTGAATCTGCAGTTCTATAAGCATATATTATTACACTGAATATATAAGCGTTTTGCGACATACCCATGTTAAATAAGATTTTGGGAGAATGTACTGTTATCTATGTTGACGGCATACATGTATGCATATACTAGATATCTATATAAATACACACACATATATATATGATATGATAATATTACTCAGATCCATTAGGTCCTTTTCAATTTTACTCTCAACGGCTCTATTTATGAAATACATGGCTCTGGAAAATTGTTGGATTTATACACTCAGTTTTAGTACATATATATAAATAACATGTTCCATTATTCACCTATAGTTATTCATATTAATCTTTGAGCCCTTTATAATAGATATCCCCATGTTTCTGAAATGAATGGCAATATGATTGCTGCAAAGCCCTATATGTGGCACTTGCTTACAAGAAAAAAGATAGTACAGCCCGCTTACAGGTATTCATGAAGGGCTTTTCATCTTATTTTATCGATTTCCTACTTTCAAACACATGTTAGCACTTTCACTTGAATTGCCCTTTAGGTGTTTGCTGTTTTGTCTGTGAGAAAATATAGCTATTGTTACTGATTGAGTCATTGATGATGTCTCTTCCTTTCTGAACTGGTTATTTCTGATTCGTGAATTCATTGATTACTGGATTTTGAAATAGAAAAGTTACAATAACATAATAACACTGTTGGAATTGGTTCGGCCAGGGAGAAATGATGCAGGGTCAGGGAGGATTTGGTAAGGTGTACAAAGGAGAGATTGATGAAAGCGTCCAGTCGCGGTGGTCAGAGTGTTTCTATTGCATAGGCTTAATTGTTCGTTTTCTTGTTTGGGATCTTCTGTGTAGCATTGGTTTTTTTTTATTATAACTTTATTACTACTTTTTAATGTCTGAAAGTTGACTTCGCGATCAATGCAGGGTAGAAACAATGCAGGGTAGAAACAATGGAGGTGCCTGCTTCATATATATTTATATATATCAACTTTAGTTTTATTCCATTTTCCGTGTATTATGTTGCTTGATGTTCCATTAGAGATGGGATAATAAGGTGTGCATACTTTTTTGAAATCAAACGTGAAATTATTCACTTTATTTCTTTATATTTCAGGTGATCACTTTCGGGCCAACATGAAAATAAAGTTCTCCAAGGTTCTGAACGATTTTCAAGCTTGTGAATGATTTTCAACAGTAGTTCCTTGAATATCTTTATTGGGAACTTGTTCAGTGCCTGATTTTGATTTTTAATTTATTTGAATGATTATTGAAAGATGAGTCCAGGGCTTCAAGTGCTGCTGAGAATCAATCGCACTTTCGTGAGGATATGGATAATGATATTCAGAATGGTACTTATTGCTGCATGTGTTCTTTTAAATTGCTCTAATTTGCACCTATTGCATTGATATCTATCCTTGTTTGATTTGGACTTAAGGAGAAGGGAAAAGAAGAGATTATTCAAAGTTGGAACTGAACCTTGATCACGCGAATCGTCCATTGGTCGGATTTTCCTTAAGACATACTCTCCGTTGTATAAACAGGCCTACGTTTTCATGATTGCCATTGCAGGACCAGTTTGTAGGTATTAACTCTAGAGTCCCGCTGAAACAATTTAACTCATTTCTTACATACTAGAATAAATGAACTCACTGGAGGAGCATCCATCGCCGTAAATATTCTTTATGAGATAATTAATTTTCATAACCAAGAAAAGTACAAGGATTAAAGAAAAGAGATACCTCATCTTTGGCTGCTATATCTATCCTTTTTTATGGGACATTATTCCTATCAGTATCACGTAATCATAGTATAAGTCCCATTTTTTTTTTGTTTTATTTTGTTCTACGAACTGGATTTGAAACAAGTGATGGGCAGTTGATGGGCACCATATTATTCTTTACTAACAGGGTATTTCTTCTTCTTCTTCTTCTTCTTCTTCTTCTTCTTCTTCTTCTTCTTCTTTTTTTTTTTTCCTTCTCTCGATTGGTGAAAAAATTGTCCATTTGTATTCTTCATTTTGCTTTGCTTATATGTTTCTCAAACATAATCTGTAGCTTAGTGCAAATACGTCGGAAAGTGGAGTCTTTATTTTGTCCTCAATAGTATTGGCCTTGATTGCAGCTGGCAATGTTCTCAAAAAGGTAAATTTCTCTCCTATAGATTGATAAATAGTATATTTTATTATTGATTCCTATCTCCCTTTGAACATAATAGTTGTTATTTAACGAAATGGAGTTTTGTACAGGAGCTTCAGGATCCAACTAGGAATAGATACAAGCTTCTTCTAAGTTGTTTATTGATTCAGAATTTAAGATTCACTAATGAAATTCAGTCATATCGATTTTTTTTTACATTCTTTAGATGCAATTTTCATCTGTCTTACTTATCAGATCAAGAGAAACTTCAACATAGTTTAGAGTGTCGCTCAAGAAAATTGCCTACATCACTTACAGGTCTTCCTTTAAAGTTGCCACTGACCATCTACCTGATAGATGAAAGATTCTAATTATACTTGAAACACTGGACAGGGAAAAATCTTTTATTCATTTTTATTCGTTCCATTTGTTACCATGGCGTGTGCTCACAAATACATTCTTCCCTTAAAATGACATGCTTTCTTATTTTTCTGTTGGTTCTTCTTTCGTCCGCTCTTCTTTCCATCGGATTGTGAATTTTGTTAAGTTTCTCTGTTAATTTAATTTTTTTCTCAAATTATTGAAAACCAATGATGTAAATCAATGCATGTTTTAAAAACCCGTGTTTAATTTTTTGATTGAAATCATGGGTTTTTGTGGATTTTGGCCTAGGCAATTTATGCAGTTTTACGTGTATTTGATTTATCCATATTGTATAATCTTTATTCTAGAGGTTGTCTGAGCTATGGATTGCAGGAAAATAAAACTACATTTTCATGCAAACAGGTATTCCTAAAAAAGATATACTATATATTTGTGATTAAACTCGTTGTAATTTATATAGTTCAAGTTTGATCTGAATTTGGGTTGCCATCTAATTAGTGTTATTCTCTCTCTCTTTCTTCCTGTCCAGTTTTCAACATGTGTTCATTTCATCATTGTTGGTCTCAACATGTGTTCATTTCATCATTGTTGGTCTGCAGAAAATTGCATTTGTTTGTAAATAGATTCTTCTAGAATTCTGTGCTGGAGCGGTTTTCGTTGTAGCACAGCCACGGGGAAAATTTGTGTAATTGAATCGCTCTGACTGCTAATTTGTGTAAAAGAGTGTTTGTGTGATGATTAGACCTTTGATTTTGCGTCTTTATGGTGTGTACTACTGGTTTCTTTTTTATATTGAATGCTTTGAAAATGTTTAAGAACTAATGGACTTATTTCTAAATAAGGATTTAAACAATTTCAGATGAGTGTGAATTTTTGTGTGTTTGTAATGAAAAGTCGAAATTTAAGGCTCGGTTGTGCTCCCCAATTCAAAAGTTTAATTCCTTGTCTTATGGTTGCCATCCTTAATTGAAGATATGGCTCATTCCTGTCTACGCTCATTCATCATCCGACACTTGAGTGAATCAGATCGAACCCTGCTTCGAGTAGCTCCTGATTTGATCTTGGATGGTTTCTGAATAAAGTATGCAGGCTGATCAGAGAAAAAAGGTATACTTGTTTTTCCCCCTTTTGAGCTTTTAACTGGTTGCACGCTGTATCTATCGAACTGGTAGTCTGTTCATGTAAAGCATTTGTTTTGTGTAGTTGGGATTGTGTGGTTGTCTTCATGTATTTGTGGGAATTTATAAAGCTGCACGATGGGTCGTATTTGTTTTCTATTCTATGGTATTTGGGAATTGGAATACATCATTTAATTCAGAAAAGCTTCTGGATAGGCCTCTGATTGAATTGGAAGTTGGGGAGCTGCTGTAGATGGAAATATAATGATATTTTCGATTAGGTCTGCTGATGAAAGCTTTTTAGCTTCTTGCCAAACTGTGAATCTCTTTACCTGAGGAAGTTGGATTGTAGTGTTTATTGTGTTGTTTGATAATTGATATTGTCGAAGTCATTCTCGTGGGGCTGTAACTCAGTATAGTATCCGATGAGTAATGCTGTTGGAAAACTTTCCTACACTTCTTTTTATGCAAGTTAAACTTCTGAATATATTCTAATACTTCTAAATTTTCGTTGCAGCTCGACTCTTAAGTCCATTTCTTTTGTTTCCTTCTATGAATTGGGGATGTCTGGTATCAACAGTGTTTTATTGGTAAGCTCGCAAACTTTGGAAACTCGTTTCCTTTCCAGAAAATGTGCTCGCAAACTGTGGCAACTCGCAAATGTGCTTATTTGTGTATATGATTACTTGTTTTAACTTCTGAATACTCCTCTGTCCTGGAAATTTGAGAGATAAGAATCCTATGATCAGGCAAATCAGTCTTTTTGAGAAAGAGTGTTTGGTTTTTTATTTTCATATTTCTCACTTAGACTTTCTTAGGGAGGCATAGATGAGTGTAAGAAGTATACGAAACTATTCTTTCTTAAATAAAATAAAGTAATCATATAATGTTTATGTATATTTTTAGAGGTTTAATTTCACTAGCTATTCATTATTCATTATGTTGTTCATCTCATTGGCTTTTCCTTTGTTCCTTCCATATAAAGTGATAATTATTTATGTTCATTTTGCTCAGGTTTAAAATTTTGATTTATGTCTTAGCTTTCTGAAATTTAGTGTTATGTTTCTTCGAGTTCCTCTATAAAATTTGTGTTTTGGGGGAATCCTGAAGCTTTGAGGTAAAACCCCGCTGCAATGCCCCCCGACAGCCTTTACACTATAAGTCCTATAGGGCTGTTAAAAAGCTTGCCTAGTTTTTCCTACCGAAAGCGCACGGTATCAAGCTGCAATATTTATTTTTATTGTCGGGATCGTTCAATAGAGAGTTACACGATAGAAGTATTTTAATAGAATTATTAGCTCTAGAATCTGTCTCTACTCTTGATTTAAGAATGTTGCAATGATGATTACTAAAGGATACTACTGAAATGTAAATGCTTAAAGCTGTAAACGTAGTAAAGAAAACAATTAAAATGATGTAGAACATTATGATCATATTCATGTGTTTAAGATGTTACAGACCAAATCAAATGAAATAGGAATATGATGAGAATACCACACTTCATTGGCTAAAACATAATGGAAGTCCATTGAGATAGAAAAATCCTTTACACAACTTAATCAAATCTTCATGTCTTAAATCACTTCCCAAGACAGGTACTTATGATTCAGTGTCATGACATTCTAGGCTCTGAAATCATGGAATACTGTCATCACAGAATGATCGGTCAGACTCTTTCTGTGATAAAAGCTTTTCAGAATTGTCACTTAATCTTTTTCTTTCAGACATCAGATTAAGCCTTTGACAACTCGAGGTCACTTCTAAATCATACTATATTCATCTGGACTTGAAGTTGTTCTTTTTATTACTCTAATCAAACAGATCTTATGATCCTGTATTGGATGTCCTCTACAACAAGTGAAAAAGCAAGTATTTAAATCTATCATCCAATGTTTTCATAGGACTTGTTTC
Source organism: Hygrophila difformis (assembly GCA_030278955.1). Lineage (NCBI taxonomy): Eukaryota > Viridiplantae > Streptophyta > Magnoliopsida > Lamiales > Acanthaceae > Hygrophila > Hygrophila difformis. The sequence goes on from JAOANR010000011.1 coordinate 9,838,830, forward strand.
TTCAGAGTAATTCCTGCAAGTATTCATAAGGAATAATAGTCTTGTAAGTATATCAAGATGAAATTGCTATTCAAATTCCTTGACTTATCCAGACCACTCAGATTTGTATAAATGATTTAGCTCGAGAAATCTCTGTAAACAGTTCCAAATATCCGTGATTTGACTCAGGATTAGTAGACTGTAAGAGAAATATTTAATCTCCTACTCATAGCATATAGTGATAACTATAATGCCATGAACCCCGGAAATTAATCTTCCTGATACTCTACTAATTTTTAGGACAAAAGATGGTTTTTGAAACATCTTTCCCTTTTAAACGACAGGTACTAAATGCCCAACTGAAGAACAAGTTTGTTCTTCATTAGTCCTGAGTAAATAATGATTGAGAAAACCTATATCATCATCTTTCTCAGTGTACCAGTGTAAATAGTAATACGTATTGCACATATGAATTGTGAGTCTGTAATTATGAAGTAAGATTACTCATCATATACTGGGAAATATCCCAAAATACTATATGTATATGTAGTATTATATGTATAAAGAGACGTTGAGGGTTCTGAATCCTCTTAATCAAAATGCAAGGATGCTTCCAAAATATACATTGGAAACTAGACAGAATTAGGAAATAACTTTCCCAAGAAAAAGGATTTGAGAAATAACTCTGCAAAATAAGTGTCCAAAATAGCTCGCAGTAACTACTTTGGGTTTCAAACTATGAACATTCCAATTTTCCGCATGCTATGTCTGTACAGCGTGGAGGGAGCTAATATTCAAAGAATGTTCCTCAGATTTTGTTTATACAAAGAACTGAATGCCTCGCGATAGTTTCTGCAAGAATGCGGCGAGGTACTCAATTCCTACTTATAGATAGGGGTTATATGTGTATAAGAAGTAAAAGTGAATAATTGATAACCTGTAAAATGGATATCAAATCTTTTGCTATTATAGATTGGTCCTCTCGCCTTGTCAGATTGACATCGCGTGAGTATTAGAATAGCCTTTGTCACAACAGATCTATCTGGATATTTCCTCGCGTCATCTTTTAGGATGAAGCGAGGGTTTACCCTTATTCGAAGTAAATGATCAGAATTTATAACTGTCATAACTACCTTCTGGAATTTCTGTTTAGAAAATTATGAACATAGAATCTTTTGCATCCAAATTCATGAACTCAGAGCTATTGATTCTTAAAGATTATCAAGCGATGGCTAACACTGCATGGGTCTCTAGGAACCTTTTAGAGTTCTGTACATTAAACACTATGATTCTCCTCTTATTCTGTGATCATAACATAATACCAACAGAAGAACAAATGAATTCTTAAATCTGCTAGATCATACCTAACTCGGTCACAATATCCAAATTTCTTGCGTGATTGGAACGAACAATTTACGAATTAAAAATGTGGAAGTGTTATGATCTTCGAAAATCGAATTAAAGATATGATGCAAAATCCAAATTGAATATCGAAGTTGAGGTTTATGCTCTACTGAAACAGAATTAAGAATTAGAAATGGAAACCAGAAAGATAAGAAATTCACAATCTGATTAACTGATCATTCTTCATGTATCTCAAATAACAAAGATTTAGAAACGAATACACCTGGAAATCTGATTGCTATCAGAATAATGCAAAGATGAGCGAACGAGTCGGAGTTTAGATGATGATCGTCATGATGGATGAACAAGCGATCCGAAAGCAACTCTCCTCCCAGGGTATCCTCAAGCTAATCTAACAGCTAATCTTAAAGAAATCTACTACGAACTCGAATTACAATTCTACGAAATCAAATTACAAATCTGAAGAACATCAAAGTAAATTGCAGAGAAAATTAAATCCTAACCTACCTACTAAATTCTAAAAAGTGGACTGGAGAGTAAAATCGAACTATTCTCTTCAATTTCCCGCCTGCTGAGCTGATTCCCCCAAGGGTCTTATTTATAGATAGGCGTTGTAACCGCTTAAGCCTTGGATGATAACCGCTCGCATCAGAATAACTCCTCTCGCTTTGTCCAGTTCCTTCAAAGCGAGAGTCAGAAATACAATCATCTTTCTCAACAAGGCGAGGTCCTTTAATTTCTCCAAAGAATTTGCTTCTCGCCATGATGAATAAAACTTTCTGTCTTGCATAGATTTTCTTCCCTCGCGATGTCAAACAATCATCGCGTGGACTTCAGCATCTGCACATTTTCCTTAAATCTTTTCCTGATTTCGAAAACAAGCCCTCGCACCATTCCTTTTCTTTCCTCGCTATGTCCTTTCCACTTCCTGCTGTTTTCCAGCTTAACTTCCTGATGAATGACAAAGCGTGGATCAGTTCAATAGAAACACCGCGTGCGAGACTTACAAAGAAAACTCAGAATTTCAAGCCATTTTCAATGTATTTCCAACTTCTTTGCAATCTTAATTCTTCTTCCATCTTTTCTAATCCTCTATGATTATTCATCAAAAATCAATGGAATTAAGAACAAAAGATCATCATTAAGACACTAAATTGGACGCAAATGACAGTCACAAAAGGCTGTCATCAAATCCCGAGCTCTGAGTTCTTCCATTATAATTTTTTATATGCTCTTTTTTTCAGATTGTACTTCTTAATCGGTCCCTTTTTAGCATGGTAAGAATTCTTTTTCTTGACATTTAGGTTTATATGCTTTTTAACAACTGTTGATCTGTTTGTATCTCCAACTGTCCATGATCTGTTTCTAAATTTTTTTGGGTTTGTAATCTCTCTCTCTTCTCGAGATAACTTTATATAATGTGAATTCTTGATTCTTAAAAAAAGATGATCATCCCTTGAATATCTGTATTGGCTCAGGTTCGGCGGTTAAGGTTGCTTGGTGCTTATCATCGTTCAACTCTTATAGCTTTCATGGAGTTTATATTGGTAAGAGCATTGCTTTCTAAGGAATTCTGTTGGGCACATGTGCGCGTATTTTTAACATTTGTTTTATTCTTTATTTGCTATCATTGATCTGATCTAATAATCTAAAGCTTCGCATGTGTTATCAAGTTACCTTTTTAATACAAACTTCCCAAATAGAGGCTTGGTTTAGGAAAAATTTAAATTCTGTCAAGAAAACATTGGGAAGAATGGGGTTATGATATGTCCATTTCATGAACTTACTTCCTCCATTTTTTAAAGATTGAAACTTTGGCAAATTTCGTACTGTTCACCCAAACGCTTTAACTTAATGTTTTATCATACTTATACAAGTTAGAACATAGCCAAGTGAGATCTTGTTGGATTCGTCTCGTTGAGTATTTTTTAAATAACAAACTTTTAGAATTTATCTATTGTGGGTTAGTGATTACTCCAAACACTGCTGGATGTTCTGTCCCTAGCAGACTTGTCTAGACAACTCCTTTCTGTACATTGCTAGGCCCAATAAAATAAGCTTTGGTCTTTGATTCAAGCAAGCAAGTTTTGTACCAGAGGCAGTTGAAAAAAACTTATTTGCTTAGGTATGTCTTGTCAATTCATCTTCAAGTGAAATCCAATGAGAACTTGTAATTCTGTTATAATATTCATGTATGCTTTATTGTTTGGCCTCAGTTGGTTCTTTCTTGCATGAAGGATGATAATGGTCATGTCTGTAGTGATACAGAAAAATACAGAAAAGTACACTATTAATAACTCCTATAAAAAAAATTTATTGTAGATGGGAACCCACGTACACTTACCTATAATTATTTTTTTCCGCCATGGGCAATTGTACGTCTTCATTACGCTGTGTGGGATGGAATCCAACATGAATGAAGGATAGTATGTATATTCTCCTTCATAAATAATATTCTTACATGTTTTTGTGGTTCGACAAAGTAATTAAAGCTAATTCAATTTTTATTAGTTCTATATTTTTTTTATTGCGAGACAAATGAATAACTTGTTTGCAAAAGCTATTTTGAAGATTGAACTATGAGTTTTGGTATGGTATTTTGAAGATCTTCTGGGTTTTCAGGTTTCAAAGGCTAAGCCGCAATTCAAGAGAAGACCTTCTGCAAAGCTGAAACGATGGTGACTTTTGTTCAAATGCATTGAGTATTGAATCTTCAAATTGGTTGGTGGTGAAATTCTTTTGCCCTTTTCTATTACAAAAACTGAAGTGAACAATTTAGGCTTGAAAGCTGCACCGTTCTTGCTAAAATGATTTTTTGTAAGATTTAGGCCTGAGTTCTTCGATGAATATTAATTGTTGTTTCGTCACGTTCATTCAACGAAAAAGTAAGAATAAAGGACTGCCACTTATAGTTCACTCTTAACTAAGGGCTCTTTGTTTAGTCACACATTTTGATCATTTTTGGTGTTTTAGGCTGGGGTTTAACAGCAAAGGGGAGTTCTCCCTCAATTTTTGCTCTTACAATATTGAAGAAGTTCAAGAACACTATAATCATCAATGTAAGTGGGTGGCCCTTTTGATTTCCTTATTTGATATTTGGGGATGTACGTTATTAGTTTGACTTTTTATTGGTGGTGTAGTTTCTCAAAAAGAGATAGCAAGAGATAGTAATCCTCTATAATAGATTTTGCAAATTGGATAGTATTAAAAAAATCAGACAAGACAGGATAGCTGGAACAGAGAGTAAAATATAAGGAAGACAAAGTCGCTCACCTAAAAAATATTATTTATTTTCCTATGGGCAGTTGTATATCCAAAATGTTGTGCATCGCACAATAACTCTACTAGTATATATATATATATATATATATATATATATATATATATATCTATCTACCTCTATAATTTACAAAAGAGTCCTCAGCTATTTACAATCAAGTCCCTGTATCCTTATCTAATATGAGATGCTAGCTAACACCTTCATTTAAGACAGTTTCAACACCTCCCCGCAAGTTGGTAGTTTCTGACAAAGTCCCAACTTGCTGCAAAGCTTAGAGAACACTTTGAAGGGTAACCCTTTCGTAAACATGTCTGTTATTTGACAAGAGGTAGACAGATACTCTGGATCAATGGATTGATTTCGATAGTGATACCTCACAAAGTGACAAGCAACATCAATGTGCTTGGACCTTTCATGGTGAACAGGATTCTTCACAAGCTTTATAGCTGAATTGTTATCACAGTATATGGTTACGGGCATAGGTAGTGATATGTGTAGCTCATGCAGAATATATGACACTTGAAGAACCTCAGAGGCAGTAGCTGATAAGCTCCGGTACTCAGCTTCTGTAGTTGACTTAGAGACCTCTGTTTGCTTCTTTATTTTCCAGGCAATGAGTGAACTTCCATAAATCAAGCAAAAACCAGTAAGTGACCTCCTTGTATCTAGACAATTTGCCCAGTCAGCATCACAGTAGGCTCTTAGTTGCAAAGGGCTGTCATATGCAAAATGAAGGCCAATTCCAATATTATTTTTAATATACTGTAATAAGTACATGGCTGCCTTCCAATGTTCAACAGATGGTCGGTGCATATATTGGCTCAGTTGTTGGATTGAGTAGCAGATGTCTGGCCTGGAAAAGCCAAGATATAATAGCTTACCAACAACTCTTCTGAATAATCTTGGATTGGAGAAAGGAACCCCTTCAATCCTCAGCTGCATTTTAGGTACACATGGTGTTGTGGCCTTCACATTTTCTTGAACTCCAATCTCAACAAGAAGATCTTGGGCCAACTTAGTCTGAACAACATCAAGACCTCTATTGGTTTTGATGATCTCTAAACCAAGATAATATGATGCATTACCTAGGTCTTTGATAGTGAATTCATAATGCAAAGCCTTCTTCACCTCCTCCATTCCTTTCTTGTCAGATCCTGTAACCAGGATATCATCGACATACACAACAAGCATAACTGATCCCAGACATGAGTGTTTAACAAATAAACACATATCATGAGTGACTTGCTTGTAACCAAGGGAGACCAGAAATTGAGTAAGAGTGATGTTCCACTGTCTTGGAGCTTGTTTTAAGCCATAAAGGGACTTCTTGAGTTTGCAAACTGAGTATCTTGAGGCACTTAGACCTTGAGGGCAGTCCATGTATACTTCTTCTTCCAACTTTCCATGTAAGAAGGCATTATTTACATCTAGTTGGAAGATGTCCCATCTGTGAGAGGCAGCTAGAGCAAGTATTAATCTCACTGTAGTTGTTTTTGCTACCGGAGCAAAAGACTCTTCGTAATCCTCTCCATACACTTGATTGAATCCCTTAGCAACTAGCCTTGCCTTGTACTTATTAATGGATCCATCAGGATTGAGTTTAATCCTGAATACCCATTTACACCCAATTGTTCTTTGCCCCGGTGGATGTGGCATAACATCCCATGTTTCATTCTTATTCAATGCATCCAATTCTGCTTGTATAGCTTCTTGCCAATGAGGATTCCCTTTTGCTTCATCATAATTCTGAGGCAAACTTTCAGTATTTTCCTGAGTTGTACAGATATAGTCTTTGTACTTGTCAGGAACCTTCTTGATTCTCAAAGATCTTCGAGGTAGAGTGGGTTCACATATTGGAGCCATAGCCATAGATGTGCTAGAAGAAGATGAAGGAGACAGACCATCAGGAGGAGGGTCGGCAGATTCAGAAGAACAACAAGTTATCATTACTTGTTGCAGATTCTACATGAGGACTTGTGTGCATCACGTGGGGTGATGCAGTGGAAGGAGTGCTCATTGGTCCAGTGGAGACCAAAGGTGATGGCAATTGAAACTGAAGTCCAGTGGGAACATCAGCAGATATATTTTTATCCAATGCTTCAGTGGGAAGCAGAGTAGAATTCCATTGGGTAGCTGTAGGCTGATAAGAGGTGGATTGAGCAGAAGATTTGGAGTAAGGAAAAATATTATCAAAAAAGATTACATCTCTACTAACATGGATTTTTCTAGAGATAAAATCTAATACTTTGAATCCCTTTTGAGTAGCTGAATTCCCAAGATAAATCCCCTTAGCACCTCTAGGATCAAGTTTCCCTTGAGTGGGTCCTGGTATTTTATAGTAACAAAGACAGCCAAAAGAATGCACAGCACTAAGATCGAGAGGTGCTCCATATAATATTTCAAAAGGAGATTTCCATTTTAATACAGAGGAAGGTAACCTATTGATAACATAGGCTGAGAACAAAATAGCTTCACCCCAATAATCTTTTGACAGACCAGATCCATGAAGCAAACACCTAGCAACCTGTACCAAATGTTGGTGCTTTCTTTCTACCCTCCCATTTTGCTGGGGGGTATAAACACATGAGGTTTGATGAATTACACCAAATGATTTGAATAACTCAGTACACTTAGAGCTACAAAACTCTGAGCCATTGTCAAATCTAAAAACTTTAACACATGAGTTGAACTGGGTTTTGATGTATGTAAAATATTCACTGATGACTCTATGTACATCCCCTTTAGATACCATCAAGTACAACCAGACAGCTCTAGATGCATCATCAACTAAGGTAAGCATATATCTGTAATTGCTACCTGTAGTGACTCTAAATGGACCCCAAATATCAGCATGAACTAAATCAAATAAGGAAGAAGCATGTGACTGGCTGGATTGAAATGGTAATTTCTGGAATTTAGAGACTAAACATGTGTCACATATAGGCATTTTATTGATATCAATATTCATAGGTAGATGAGACATAACCCCTTGAGAAGGATGTCCTAATCTAAGATGCCATATCCAACAAGGATCAATAGAATCATTAGTAACAGCAGCTATAGGAAAAGAACTATCATGAATCTTACTATGATGAACATATAGATTGTTGTGTAATGAGGTGTTGAGAATGAGTTTCCTAGTTCTCCGGTCCTGCAAGGTACAAGAGAATTCATCAAATATAGCAATGCATTTGAGCTGTTTGGTAAGCTTACTAACAGAGATTAGGTTGAGGACAAAGTTAGGCACAAATAAGACATCAGGAATAACAAGGCTGCTGGATAGTCTAATCTTGCCACTGTAAGTTGGTACTCTTTTTGTGCCATCAGGCAGAAGAATGGGAGTGACAAATGTCAGAGGCCAAGGATCGATTAAATCACTGAAATTAGCACATAAATGGCATGTGGCACCCGTATCTAAAATCCACTCACCTCTAGAGTCTATCTTAGAATCAAAAATAGTTTGAGAATTACCTGTTCGCTCATAAGCTCCACCAACATAGTCTAGTGGAGTTGAGTTCTGATTTCCAAGGGATGCCAGCTTCTCGATCATTTCTCCCATTTTGCTAAGCATAGAATCTGTAGCAGAAGTTTCAACAGATGCACTAGAGCTCCCTGATACAGCAGCAGCCACTCCAGATTCACCAGATGAAATTCCTCTTTTCTTTTCCATCATAGATTTGTACCAGGCTGGTACGACACCAGTTACATAGAAGCAAGTAGCCTTGGTATGGCCAGTCTTCTTGCACACCTCACACACGGCAGTCTTAGCAGCAAGATGGTAACATTTATCCTTGGTATGCCCCGACTTCTTGCAGTAATTACAGAATAATCCACTCTTGTTGTTAGACTTCCTATTTCCAATATTCTCTCCTGCAGCTAGTAGTGCAAAATCACCTGTACCTCCTCCACTGTTGAAAAGCTCCTTCTGTATCTCAACATTGCTCAAAATTCCATACGCCTTCCCCATGTCAGGTAATGGCTCCATCATCATGATTTGTGAGCAAGTATTTTCATAGCAAGAATTTAAACTCATTAAGAAGTGTAAAAGCAGAAAATCATCATCCTCTTTCATTAGTTTACCAAGTGTTTCAGAATCACAACTAGGGAATGGCTTAAGACTTCTAAAATCAGACCACAACATCTTTAACTCACCGTAATAATCGGATATAGAGCGGTTACCTTGCTGCAAATTAGAAATTTGTTTGTGTAGCTTCAAAACTTGTGGTCCGCACACACGGCCAAATCTGTGCTCGAGCTCTAGCCATAGCGCTCGTGCAGAAGTCAGGTGAACAACCGTTCGAGCAAGCTCTTGTGTCATGGAATTACGAATCCACATCATGACCAACTTATCCACGCGTTTCCAGAGCTTGAATTGAGGATCAGATTCAGGAAGCGGCATAATCGAACCATCAATAAATCCATCTTTGCACTTCACACTTAGTGCATCCTTGACTGCAACTTTCCACGCAATCCAGTTCGAAGTGTCAAGAAGAAAACCAAAGAGTTGTAGATTAGATTGATCTGCAGAGGAGAGGATGAATTCCTCTCGAATATTCGAGATCTTACTGGAAAGCGCCGCCATCGGAGTCGGTGGATTCTGTATTCACCATATCAATCAATTGAAAGTAATTAATTGAAGAATAGAAGAAACAATCACAGCAGAAGCGATCGAATTGATTGAAGCAGGATTAAACCCGCTCTGATACCATGATAAATTGCTTGAGAACAAAGATCAAAATGGTTTTCTATTTTCAATTCAATCAAAGAAGAAAGTTACATCGATATGCATATATATATATATCTATCTACCTCTATAATTTACAAAAGAGTCCTCAAGTATTTACAATCAAGTCCCTGTATCCTTATCTAATATGAGATGCTAGCTAACACCTTCATTTAAGACAGTTTCAACAATCTTGCTTGTAACACGAAATATTGCAACATAACTGCTAAAAACTGATTTTGGAATTTTTTTTTTTTTTTTTTGAGAGTAAGCCTTTTTATTTCTGATGAAATCGGAAGCCAACCCACAAGGATTAATTACATCAACTACTCAGCCTTTCTAACAAACCACACTAACTGCCACAACAGCAGCCATATCTGAACGGCATGGCATGGAAAGAAAAGTCACAGATACAACCATCAAAATAAAAGCAGCAGAAACAAACAACAGCACAACAGTAATATTTATTGAAACCATTCTTCTACCCGTTCTCCTCCCTTCGCCCTCAACTTAGCCCAGTGATCGGCCAAAACATTCAAACATTCTTTAAATGTTGACATTGAATTTTGTTTACAATCATAGCAAAACAAATTGTGAGTGATAATTTTTTCATCTGAAATCAAATGCGAAATTTGGTTAAATCAAATAGGTTCGTAATCATTCTACCAATCAATAATTTTCTACTTTCATGGTTTCCCGAAAATTAGTTTAACCTCAATTATATGGTTTCGCATCTTGATTACTATCAACCTACTTTCATTGCATAATTTATTTGATGGATCTATATTTCTAAAAAGTATGACTATGCAGCACTCATTCAAATATATATTTCATGATTCGGTAGTCCAAACAATTGATCATGCTTAGATATTCCAGTGAAAATAATTAATTGTCATTATTTATGCTTTCTTCGTCTTGACAAATATTGTTAGAACTGATATATATATATATATATATATACAGATTTTCATTTGTGGACATACGTTCCATGACGTAATCAGTGATCGTATCAACGTCTCATTGGTATGGGTTAATATTTAGTAACAATGGCTGGATCTGAAGTAGTGCACTTTATATTTGTATAAATCTCTCAACAATTCTCGCTATAAGATCTTCCGTAGAGTTTACAAAATTATCATCTAGATATGTCACATCTAATTGTACATCTCCAATATCAATACCAACTTTACCAATTACTATCACCTACATGAAATATTCATTGTGCAAATTTCTGTCATATATAATTTTCATGGTAAACAACATTTCTTGTTGTATCTTGAGATAATCCATCTTAATTATATACTTCATTAATACTTCGAGTCATCTCTTTCCAAGTAACACAAGATATTGCAACATATCCCTGATATGGGTAAAAGCTGATTTTTCAAGATAGAGTCCAACCTTCTTTGAAGATTGACATTGACTTTTTTTTTCTTTTCCTATAGTCATAGTAAAACAAACTGTGATTATGAATATTTCCTCATAAAACGAATGGAGAATTTGGTTAATTCAGACGGGCTCATAATCATTCTACCAATCAAGAATTTCATTCCAAATATTGAGCTTTGTTTTAATGAGAATAGATGTTAAATAATTTTTTGGGGTGAGTTTTTTGCAGGTAGAATTCTCGTCACAATCTAGTGGAATACCAAATCTAAAATGTGTAGTCCTACCTCTCGGAAGGAGTAGGGATGCTATTCCACTGGATGCTACAGGCAGCATAATATCACCTCTCTCATTAAGGGCTAAACATACTATTTTCTAGATAAATTATCAACCCTCATCACTATCAACTACATACATTATTTTATTATAAACATTCTTATGCTCATCAATCAACAAAGGTAACAGCTTAGCATGATTCGCCTTCATTTCTTCCTTATTATAATATTTATCTTCTAGTATCAAACTTATTGTAACGCCCCAAAAATTTAAAACCAAATTTCTGTGACGTCACTGCCGTGTTACCTCTCTTAAACTGTTGGCCAATCAATTTAAGATCAATAACACGTAGCCAAGTAAACAGGAAGCCAATGAACCATAATACAAATCCAGAAAGGAAACCTCACATCATAACAGACGTCCGGCTTACAAGCCTTATTCATGCGACATAACAGTCGACATATCAATCTTATCTCAACCTGTCAGAGATATCAAGTACACACAAGACAGAACATAGTGTACCGATCGGTACCACAAGCAGTACGAGACAAGGTAATAGAGTCATAGCATTTTATTCAAGACAAGCACATAAGTCCACAACATGCTAATGCATCTCTAGGTAGATCACTCATCCCCAAATCCCACATCGTGCTCAGGCTCTGCGTCCTCCCCGGGAATATCTATACATAAAAACATAGCAAGGGTCAGTACAAGGTACTGAGCAAGAATAGAAGAATCGGCATAAGGGGAAACAAGAATTAACTTGATTCCCTAAAGTATATTTATACATATAGGTGGAGATATATTCCGTTTTTAAACATTTGTTAGGCATAACATAAAAATTAAACAGTGCAAATAAGTAAACATCACACCGTCCCATACCGGTGCTTCAACCACAGCAAATAAGATGAATGATGGATGATGAGATGAAATGTTATGACCTAAGATGTCTATCTACCCTAAATGCAACACATAAGCATGCCTAGCGCGCACCTAGGTACCATGGTCGGTATTCCCTCCCATATAAGGGTCCACTCCCCTTAATGGTCGAGAGACATACCCACAGTGCCCCCGCCGCGGACACTAACAGCTGAAATCGTGGCTTACGGCAAGCGGGTCAGGCTAAGGGTCATGAGCCCTTTCTAGCCAAATACAGACTAGGATATAAATCCTTTTCAGTCTCAATGCCCCGGGAAAGATACCATTATGCCCAATCGGATACCGATTCGTAAGCATAGGGTATCCTACCCGCGTAGCATTATTCAATGCCCCGGGAAAGCCACCTTATCCAACCAAAACTCACACTTCGAAAGTTTGGCATATAACTTGTGCTCCCTAAGCACCTGCAACACTGTCCTGAGATGTTCTTTGTGTGTCTTTACACTGGAAGAGTATACCAAAATGTCATCAATAAAGACAACCACACAAACGTCTAACCAAGGTCGAAAGACGCGATGCATCAAGTCCATAAAAACTGCTGGGGCATTAGTTAGCCCAAACGGCATCACTGTGAACTCGAAATGACCATACCGCGTTCGGAAAGCTGTCTTTTCACGATCTCCCTCTGCCACTCGAATCTGATGGTATCCTGATCTCAAGTCGATCTTAGAGAAAGTGGATGCACCCTTCAGCTGGTCAAATAGGTCATCAATCCTCGGCAGTGGGTAACGGTTCTTGACTGTGATCTGATTGAGCCCCCGATAATCAATACACATCCGTAAGCTTCCGTCCTTCTTTTTGACAAAGATTACCGGTGCTCCCCAAGGCGAACTGCTAGGTTGAATGTATCCTTTATCTAGTAGATCCTTAAGCTGTTCCTTCAACTCCCTCAACTCGGCAGGAGCCATTCGGTAAGGGGCCTTGGCAACTGGTGCCGCTCCCGGTACCAAGTCAATGACAAAGTCTATCCCCCGGACAGGCGGAAATCCGGGTATCTCATCAGGGAACACATCTGGAAACTCCGAGACAATAGGAATCTGAGTAATGGTCGAACTCGAGGATGCTGGCGTCATCTCACGCACAGAACAAAAGTATACTGGATACCCTTTTCTAATTAAAGCTGCAAAAGTGACAGAAGATACCACTCGAATGTTAGGAGGGTAATAAATCACTTGCTCACCTTCTTCATCGGTGAAGGAAATCCTTGGTATCCCGCAGTCTAATCTGGCTCGGTACTTAGATAGCCAATCCATTCCCAAAATCACGTCAAAATCGGCCAAATCTAGCACCACTAGATTCGCTCTGAACTCTCGCTCTTTGATGATTATCTGTGCATCGGGTTTAATCCACTGGCTTCGCATGAGGTCTCCCGAAGGTAGCGTAACAGGGAGTTGATAAGCCTCCAGTGGTCCCATATCATTATTGGTTACGAATTCCGATGATATAAACGAGCATGATGCACCCGAATCATATAAGGCATAAGCAGGCACATTATCAACTAGTATAGTACCTACGCATTTAATAACATAAGGCACTACTTGGGCATTTGTTACAGATGGTTAAGTCGATCAAGATTGAAGTTGAACAATAAACAACTTACCAGTCATGACATCGTCTCGCCCATCTAGCTCAGCCCGCTCAATCACGTTGAGGCGGCCCCCACGGCCCCTCTGTGGTCCACGACCTCTGTCTGCACCTCGTCCACGCGACGCACCTGAAGTAGATCCTCCTACTTGACCTACCAACTGTGGGCACTGTGGCCTCAAATGTCCTGGCTGTCCGCAATTCCAGCAGTGGAGTCCGCTCCTGTACGGTGGCTGTGCATAAGTCTGAGGTCTAGAGGTCCTTCCACCGCTTCTCGGCCTCATCTGCCTATGCTGGGGTCTACTCGGTCCCCCCGAATCTCTGCGACGAGCGGCCCACACGCGCTGCACATCAGTGCGAGCTCTCTCAATGAATAAAGCCTGATCATATGCTGAAGCTAAGCAGGCGTGTTGGTTGCTAAACCCAGTCCGGATCTCAGCCTTCAATCCATCCACAAACCTCGAAACCTTATCTTCCTCATCAACAACTAGCATTGGTACGTATGACATGAGTTCCACAAAACGACCATAGTATTCAGACACTGTCATATTTCCTGCTTGCTCTAGGTTGAGAAATTCCCTCTTTTTAACATTCATCATCTGTGTAGTGAAAAAGTGGGATCTCAAGGCATGACAGAAAACTTCCCATGAAAAGTTGGGTCTCGCCATAAGCTCATTCTTACACGACCTCCACCAATGGAGAGCTGGTCCAGTAAGATACTGCCGTCACACTCTGACCTTCCAATCTTCTGGGCAGTCTATATTCTCGAAGATCTCCTCCATATGATAAATCCAATCAGTCAGAGCAACCGGGTCTACTCCTCCACTAAAGACCGGCGGTTGATAATGCCTTGCTAGATGCACGTAATCCACGGGTCTGGGTGGTGGTTGTGCAGGTTGATTCGCCTGCCCCTGATACATCCCATGCATAGCATTAAACATATTTTGCATAAACTGAGGGTCAATGGGCATCTGCACAGGTGGCGGTGGTGGTGGTGGCACGGGTTCGTCCTCATAGTTCAAGTCATCCTCCACCTCTACCGGTTCCTCAATTGGAACATCTTCCACGTGATCATTGCCAAATCCACCATCCTCATGGTACTGTCCACGACCCCCAATAACTGGCCCCTGATTCCTACGAGGCCTTCCCCTCCTCCTAGGCTCTCCACCCCTGCGCGGCGGCATCCTATATTCATAACGTAACGAGATATTCAGTAACACTCTGAAAACAAGAATAATTCTTTACCGAACAACAATTACTAAGTATAGAATTCCCGGAATATCTCCAAGGATTGATCCTGGTTTGATTCACAAACCACAATCCACCCCTATAGGGCACGCAGATCACCAAAAACAATGCAATCTACAAGAATATAAGCAGAGCTAGATGCAATTCCTACACTATATGCTTTCCCCCACACATCTCACCACATGCTTGTGTTAGAATTCTAAGCACATACGAGCAGACATGGCTCTGATACCAAATGTAACGCCCCAAAAATTTAAAACCAAATTTCTGTGACGTCACTGCCGTGTTACCTCTCTTAAACTGTTGGCCAATCAATTTAAGATCAATAACACGTAGCCAAGTAAACAGGAAGCCAATGAACCATAATACAAATCCAGAAAGGAAACCTCACATCATAACAGACGTCCGGCTTACAAGCCTTATTCATGCGACATAACAGTCGACATATCAATCTTATCTCAACCTGTCAGAGATATCAAGTACACACAAGACAGAACATAGTGTACCGATCGGTACCACAAGCAGTACGAGACAAGGTAATAGAGTCATAGCATTTTATTCAAGACAAGCACATAAGTCCACAACATGCTAATGCATCTCTAGGTAGATCACTCATCCCCAAATCCCACATCGTGCTCAGGCTCTGCGTCCTCCCCGGGAATATCTATACATAAAAACATAGCAAGGGTCAGTACAAGGTACTGAGCAAGAATAGAAGAATCGGCATAAGGGGAAACAAGAATTAACTTGATTCCCTAAAGTATATTTATACATATAGGTGGAGATATATTCCGTTTTTAAACATTTGTTAGGCATAACATAAAAATTAAACAGTGCAAATAAGTAAACATCACACCGTCCCATACCGGTGCTTCAACCACAGCAAATAAGATGAATGATGGATGATGAGATGAAATGTTATGACCTAAGATGTCTATCTACCCTAAATGCAACACATAAGCATGCCTAGCGCGCACCTAGGTACCATGGTCGGTATTCCCTCCCATATAAGGGTCCACTCCCCTTAATGGTCGAGAGACATACCCACAGTGCCCCCGCCGCGGACACTAACAGCTGAAATCGTGGCTTACGGCAAGCGGGTCAGGCTAAGGGTCATGAGCCCTTTCTAGCCAAATACAGACTAGGATATAAATCCTTTTCAGTCTCAATGCCCCGGGAAAGATACCATTATGCCCAATCGGATACCGATTCGTAAGCATAGGGTATCCTACCCGCGTAGCATTATTCAATGCCCCGGGAAAGATACTACTATGCCCAATCGGATACCGACTTGTAAGCATAGCGTATCTTACCCGCGTAGCATTATTTGATTCACCAACATATCATCACAGATATTCAGATATCATCACAGATATCACATATCATCACAGATATTCACATATCATCACAGATATTCAGATATCATCACAGATATCAAGATTCATCACAGATTTCCACATATCATCACAGATATTCAGATATCATCACAGATATCAAGATTCAATTCAATCACATGTCCATACGCAAACCAACGCATCAGGACATAATAAACAACTCGTCTCGAGTTAAGTATAATCCGGGGTATGCCAAGTCCCACATATCTGCATCAACATATATTCATATTCAATTCCACACATGTCAATACGTAATTTACGTGTCATGACAAAATAAACAACTCATCACGAGTTAAGTGTAATCACGGGTGTGCCAAGTCCCACGTATCGGCACCAACTCTCACATCAACATAGAAGCGAAACAAAACTCGATCTCAACTAATGCATAGTAGATCACTGCTAATCGCAACTAGGTTCAAAGATTGTGAGCATAATGATAGTTCAATCTTGCTAGGATCATGCTAGAGACATAAGAATGACCAAAGAGCAAGGATTAGACAAAATGGAGAAAACACAACAACAAAAAAAAATAAACAGGGGCATCAGGGGTGCAGCGCTGCACCCCTGATGCCCCTGTTTATTTTTTTTGTTGTTGTGTTTTCTCCATTTTGTCTAATCCTTGCTCTTTGGTCATTCTTATGTCTCTAGCATGATCCTAGCAAGATTGAACTATCATTATGCTCACAATCTTTGAACCTAGTTGCGATTAGCAGTGATCTACTATGCATTAGTTGAGATCGAGTTTTGTTTCGCTTCTATGTTGATGTGAGAGTTGGTGCCGATACGTGGGACTTGGCACACCCGTGATTACACTTAACTCGTGATGAGTTGTTTATTTTGTCATGACACGTAAATTACGTATTGACATGTGTGGAATTGAATATGAATATATGTTGATGCAGATATGTGGGACTTGGCATACCCCGGATTATACTTAACTCGAGACGAGTTGTTTATTATGTCCTGATGCGTTGGTTTGCGTATGGACATGTGATTGAATTGAATCTTGATATCTGTGATGATATCTGAATATCTGTGATGATATGTGGAAATCTGTGATGAATCTTGATATCTGTGATGATATCTGAATATCTGTGATGATATGTGAATATCTGTGATGATATGTGATATCTGTGATGATATCTGAATATCTGTGATGATATGTTGGTGAATCAAATAATGCTACGCGGGTAAGATACGCTATGCTTACAAGTCGGTATCCGATTGGGCATAGTAGTATCTTTCCCGGGGCATTGAATAATGCTACGCGGGTAGGATACCCTATGCTTACGAATCGGTATCCGATTGGGCATAATGGTATCTTTCCCGGGGCATTGAGACTGAAAAGGATTTATATCCTAGTCTGTATTTGGCTAGAAAGGGCTCATGACCCTTAGCCTGACCCGCTTGCCGTAAGCCACGATTTCAGCTGTTAGTGTCCGCGGCGGGGGCACTGTGGGTATGTCTCTCGACCATTAAGGGGAGTGGACCCTTATATGGGAGGGAATACCGACCATGGTACCTAGGTGCGCGCTAGGCATGCTTATGTGTTGCATTTAGGGTAGATAGACATCTTAGGTCATAACATTTCATCTCATCATCCATCATTCATCTTATTTGCTGTGGTTGAAGCACCGGTATGGGACGGTGTGATGTTTACTTATTTGCACTGTTTAATTTTTATGTTATGCCTAACAAATGTTTAAAAACGGAATATATCTCCACCTATATGTATAAATATACTTTAGGGAATCAAGTTAATTCTTGTTTCCCCTTATGCCGATTCTTCTATTCTTGCTCAGTACCTTGTACTGACCCTTGCTATGTTTTTATGTATAGATATTCCCGGGGAGGACGCAGAGCCTGAGCACGATGTGGGATTTGGGGATGAGTGATCTACCTAGAGATGCATTAGCATGTTGTGGACTTATGTGCTTGTCTTGAATAAAATGCTATGACTCTATTACCTTGTCTCGTACTGCTTGTGGTACCGATCGGTACACTATGTTCTGTCTTGTGTGTACTTGATATCTCTGACAGGTTGAGATAAGATTGATATGTCGACTGTTATGTCGCATGAATAAGGCTTGTAAGCCGGACGTCTGTTATGATGTGAGGTTTCCTTTCTGGATTTGTATTATGGTTCATTGGCTTCCTGTTTACTTGGCTACGTGTTATTGATCTTAAATTGATTGGCCAACAGTTTAAGAGAGGTAACACGGCAGTGACGTCACAGAAATTTGGTTTTAAATTTTTGGGGCGTTACACTTATGGAATTTCATTCAGTACGTTAAAACTTCATTTAGTACGGCATTTCAGAGAAAATTTTCAAACTTATGGAATTTGCAACAATTAACCTTTTAATTTTTAAGAAAGCTAGATTTATATTTGTTTTTTCGTCAATTGTAAATCTGTTAAAATATAGATTAATGAATTGCTTCCTCCATTTTTATTTTTTTTAAAGTGTTACACTTTCCTTTTTTTCAAACTTATGGAATTTGCAACAATTAACCTTTTAATTTTTAAGAAAGCTAGATTTATATTTGTTTTTTCGTCAATTGTAAATCTGTTAAAATATAGATTAATGAATTGCTTCCTCCATTTTTATTTTTTTTAAAGTGTTACACTTTCCTTTTTTGAGTGTTTGGAAATAATTGTTACCTTACCATATTTGGAATGTTTTGAAGGTCAATAATTTTTACTGATTATACTTAAATTAATAATGTTTTGATATTCATTAAAATAAAACTCAAAAGGAATAAAGTCATTTGTGACTCATCTTATTTTATTTATTTAATTATTATATTTTTTAACTAAATCAATTTTACTAACTTACCTAAATCCCGTGTCATTTTCTATTATTACACTTATTATGAAACAAATGGAGTATTTCTTAGAAAATATATTAAAAAAATTAAATTTTCCTTTTTTATTTATTAGCACCTATATAGTTGCATATTACTTTTAGGAGAAGTGACATATTTTTGTGAAAACATGGCTATATTAATATATACATTAATTAATATATACAATATTTTCCATATATTAATTAATGTATCTTCTAATATAAATTCCATATATAAAGTGCGAATTCCATATAAATTTGAAATTCCAAATCTTTTAAAAACTAAAAATTGTGGGAAGTCCATATAAATTGAAAATTAAATATCTTTTAAACAATAATAATTGGGATTGCTATATACACATTAATATATTTTTAACATGAATAAATAAATATGATGTGCAATTTACATTTTGATTACGTTATTTACCACACCCACAAAAATATAACCAAAAAGTGAGACCAAATCTACACAAAATTACCAGTATTACAATATGATCGCCATATTAAAATATAAACGCAACATAATTCTTAGTTGCTAGTGTAGAATCTCGTCATAATATTATATGGTGCAAAAATTGAAAATGTGTCTTCATGTCATAATAATCCTATGGTGTAAATCTTTAAAATCTATAAATAAATAATAAATGCAGCAATAAAATATAAAATAAAAAATATAAAATAATAAAATCTAAAAAAATTCAAAATAAACAAATCCAAAATAGATAAAATAAAAAATACAAAATTTCAAATTTTATCTTTCAAATATTTTTAAAACTTAACCAACAGCAGTTGGCTTGAGTGGATGGGGGCTTTAGTCGCTTAAGCAAGGTCTCGGGTTCGAGCCTTGTGTATGCAAAAAACTGCTTTGGGAGAGGCGCCCTTAATTGCCCTTGCAGATCCTCGAGGGATTAGTCTTAGGTCCAATGTGGCTTGGGGATACCCTGGTATTCACCTAAAAAAATATTTTTAAAACTTAATATGTGTGACACCATTGGATTGAGCGGGAATTTATAAACAAATGTTATATTTTATACACTATAGGCTAAAATCTATAATGAATAAATAAATAAAGCGAAAATATAAAATTAGTAAATAAAAAATTCAAAATAATATAGATAAAATAAAATATACAAAATTTCAAATTTCAAATCTTTCAAATCTTTTTCAAAGTGAATATTGTGAGAATTCCATATAAATTGGAAATTCCATATATTTCAAAAACTAAAAATATATAAAATATGAATAAATAAATAAATGCAAAATCTAAAATTAATACATTTAAAATGCAAAATCTATAAAAAAAAAATAGAAATTTGAAATGGAGACACCACATTAAATGTAGGATGAGTTGTTCACTAATGCTTTAATATATAGATTATTATTATTATTATTATTATTATTATTATTATTATTACTCTCATTTTTTAAATATAAAATATATTAAATGATACTACTCATGAGTACTCAACAAGTATTCCACTAAAAAGCTCGAACTCGACTCGAGTTACTCAATTAAGCTATCGAATACTTGACTCAACTCGAAATTTTCGAGCACAGTTCGTTGAATTTTTTTTCCTAAGTCGAATCTTGAGTCAATCCTCTTAAGAGTATGCATGTGTGCAAACATTACAAAAAAACTTCTCTCGCATCACACCAACTCACAAAGCATCTCTTTCATCACATATTATTTCATCACACAAAACATCTCTCTTATCATACAAAACACACTATTTGATCCATCACATAACACAATTCTCACATCATCCACAATGGTTGCATTTGCAACCATTTTTACCTAATCTGCTCCGTATAATCAGGCTAGAGGTTACTAGGTATGACTTATGAGGTATTGATTTTACCACCCACACCTTTAAAAATAAATACAAATTAAATAATAATAATAAATGTATATTAGTAATACTTAATAGTACTCTCTCCGTCCCGCGAAAGTTGACGCGTATTCCTTTTTTAGCTGTCCCACAAAATTTGACACGTTTCCTTTTTCAGATAAATTAAATTAATATAAATATAATTAGAATCTTAATGGTTTCTAAAAACCCATTAAAAGTAAGGGTTCCAAATTGCAGTACCCTGTCAGGTGCCTGCCATTATCTTTTTTGACCGCCGCCAAAAAACCTATACTTTTATGCCCGAAAAGTCAAAAACGACCCTGGGTCGACAATAGGGTCGACGTCGAACCCTGTGGAAGAAGTCGAACCCGGGCTTAATTAATAATGGGGATTAAGAAACCCGGGTTCGTGAGATTAGAGAGGGTCGGGGTCGGGGTCGTGACATTGACGAACCCGTCGAAGATCCTCGAACCCCGGGTCGTAGTCGAACCTTTGGGGTCGAAGTCGACCCTTCCTAAGATTCTCTGCCATTTGTGGGGACCGGAGGTCAGTGGTGGTCGTCTCGACCCTAGTGGGTTCGATGTCGAACCCGCTTCCGACCCTGGAATAATTGCTGACCACCCACCATTAATTTGAAGTCAATAAATTTCGGATCTAAGTTGCACACATGCACAGCTTCATTTCTCAAACTTGAAGGGAGTATTGTTGCTGCATTTTGGAAGGGAGCCTTGAGATCCAAGGGCATTGTTGCTGTTTACGGCCTCAATTTTGCTGTGAGGTATAATTTTTAGTATGCTTTGTTTAGTAATTCCGATTATTAAGTGCTTAAATGCAGTGAGTAGTTAAATATGTTGTAGTATTAGTTTAAAATGTTGTTTTTGTGTTGTTTGTGTTTATGTTAATACCAAATATAGATGTGTAATTGTTAGTAGCACAATGAGTAATATTAATTTAGTTAAAAATATGGTATATTAGTATTAAAAATGCCGAAACAGTCTTAATTTTTAGGATTTATTTCTTAAATTTTATGTTTTATGTTGTTAATTATCATTACAGTAGAACAACTAAGGTTTAATTTGTTTGTTTTCATATTTTCGTTGGTATTATTATTATTATTATTATTATTATTATTATTATTATTTATTTTAACTGTTATTATTATTATTATTATTATTAATGTATTTATTTATTATTAGTATTATTATTATTTAATAGCATTAATTAAATGTTATTCGTATTTATTATTAGTATTATTTATTATTGATATTAATTATTATTATTATTATTATTATTATTATTATTATTATTATTGTTTTATTTCGGTTTAGGGTAGGAGTAATATTAGTATTATTATTTAATAGTATTATTTAACTGTTATTAGTATTTATTATTAGGATTATTAGTATTATTATTATTATTATTATTATTATTATTATTATTTATTTCATTGGTAGGACTAATATTATTATTAGTATTTATTTATTTATAATTGTTATTGTTTTTATGAATATTACTATTATAATAAGTATTATTATTTTTATTACTCTTATTACTATTATTATTATTATTATTATTTATTTATCGTTATTATTAATGTTATTATTTTTTATTAGTATTATTAAGTACTAATAATTATTATTATTATAACAGTCATAATATTATCATTTATTACTATTATTTTTATTACTACTATTAATTATTATTATTATTACTATTATTATTATTTATTACTATTATTAAGTATAATTATTTATTATTATTATAACAGTTTAATATATTATTTATTACTATTAATTTTATTACTATTATTATTATTATTATTTATTACTAATATTAAGTATAATTATTTATTATTATTATAACAGTTATAATATATTATTTATTACTATTAATTTTATTACTATTATTATTATTATTATTACTATTAATAAGTATTATTATTTTTATTACTGTTGTTATTATTAATTTATTCTTATTGTTATTATTAATGTTATTATTATTTTTTTATCAGCATTATTATTTTCTTTATTGAAGTCGGTTATTGAATTCGGTTATAATTTAATATTATTATTATTAGTATTATTACTATTATTTGTAATATTATTAATTATTTATATTATTATTAGTATTATTATTATAACTAATTATATTACTATTATTAATATTATTGGTAATAATATTATTTATTATTAGTAGTAATATTACTAATATTATTATTGTTAATTTATGTGTTATTAGGTGTGGGTGATTGACTAAACGTAGCAATGTCATTCTGGGAGTCACTGACCGGTAGCACATGGTACCAGGGCGAGTGGCATCCACACGACGAGGAAGAGCAAGGCCGAAACCGTAAGTTTTATTTTGCAATGCTGCGTAAATCCATCGTAATATGAATAATTTAGAAATGTTAACGCTGCATTACATGAGATTACTTGGTATCCATAGTACTCAGTTAACGCTTAACCCCATCAGTATTTTCTATAAGTTTGAGATATTATTGGGAATTGAAGGGATACAAGAGACACAGAACTCAACTAACTACGACGCGCAAAGAACCATGTCGTACGTTGAGCTACATTCTGGAAGCGTGATGGACAACATATTTGGCCCGACACCGACAATAAATATATACGGGAATGAAAATGTAGCTGGGAGCAGCCACGGGTACGGAGTGGTACGGGGAAATGTGGACGGAAGTAGCGGTATGGGTAATTTTGCAGGATATGGGCGCGGTGTAGTACATGGAGGAGGAAGGCAGTTGCGGATCGAAGATGTGCCGGAGCCGGTGGAGAATGTATGCGGAGATGCAGTAGTGACCGAGCGGTTGGAGGTCGATGGTCATGCAGACCGTGCTGAAGAAAGTAGCTCGGGATCGGAGAGTGAGGATGAGCTTCGTATGCCCATGACTTGGGGAGATTTTCAGTACTATTACAGTATTGTGCGAGATACAGAGCGGAATCAAGAACGGATCGAGAGGGAGGGGCGTCCAGGGCTGCAAGCTGGTCATAATCCACGTTGGACGAGGACAGAAGAAGTATACACTGTCCCGGATATGAGTCATGGGATGTGGAACCTCCCTCGGCCACACTTTGACTTACCCGAAAGGCTGGTCGATGAGCACGTTGACGATACTGTGGATTCATCATTCGCGGTCGGCTCAATGTTCGCAACGAAGGCGAAGTTGCAAGCGATGCTGACAAAATATCTTGTGGCTGCCCGGTGTGGTATGCGCACGTGGAAGTCGGATAAGGAGAGGTACTGGGTGAGGTGTAAGGTTGAAGATTGCGAATTTGAGATGCGAGCAAGTGGAACGGCATCGCTTTGGAAGGTGTACAAATTGGTTCCGCATTCTTGCAGCGCAGACCCAGACAGGCCACAACCGACGACACTCCCCTCGAGACATTTGGGCAGCTATTATGCATCGGAAATAGTTGTCGAGGAGAAGACGCTAGATCCTGTGATGATCCAGGCTAAGCTGCAGCGTAAGGGCGTTAATATCTCGATAGAAATGGCCCGGAAGATAAGAAACCACGCAATCTGCTCAATTTTTGGCGATCACGATGAGTCATTTAAGATGATCCCTTCGTACTTACACATGCTGGAGGAGACGAACGAGAAAACCATTACGGATTACGTTCTGGATGGGGATGGGAAATTCGGGATGGCCTTCTTCGCACTCGGTGCCTCTATTGCGGGGTGGCCACTGATGAGGCCTTTCATAGCAATTGATGGGACACATTTAAAGGGAAAGTACAGGGGTACACTATTTGTGGCCGTGAAGAAAGACGGCAACAACAATTTGTTCCCGCTCGCATTTGCTGTTGGGCCAACCGAATCGAATGAAACGTGGCGGTGGTTTCTATTGCAGTTACACCGGGCACTAAACTTGCAGAAAGATGTTTTGATAGTGTCGGACGGTCATAAGTCCATTAGAGCTGCGATTGCGCAGGTGTTACCGCAAGCCCACCACGTCCTATGTTGCGTGCACATCAAGTCCAATCTACAGAAGTATGGCACTCGAGCGACCGACTTGTTCACTGAAGCCGCTTATGCATTCAAGACTGCCGATTACAACCGACACATGGATACCCTGAAGCAGCAGTTCCCGGGTGCATACAAGCATCTCATAGAGAAAGTCGGGGAAGCAAAGTTTGCACGCGTGAAGTGTCCGGTCCGTCGTTATGACATGATGACGACGAATGCCGTGGAGAGTATGAACAGGCGCTTGAGGTGGGCACGAAGGTTACCTGTGTCCTCAATGCTCGACGTAATTCGTGCAACCATAGCAGAATGGTTCTCGGCGAGGCACAATGACGCGGTCTGCAAAACGCTCGTGTTGACTGATTGGGCACATTTGGAGCTGATGAAGTCGATAAATGAGGGAGCGACCCTGAGAGTGAAGGATAAAAATAAGAATTGTGAGTACAACGTGGAGCAAAACGGCAAGGCGTACATAGTGGACCTGGCGGCGAAGACATGCACGTGCCAGAGGTTCCAACAAAATCTCATACCGTGCCACCACGCAGCAGCAGCGATCAGGTGCCCGCCGATATTAGGCGTAAGATTAAATTTTTAAATGTAGTGAGCTATCTCGGGCATTGTCTGTTTGACATTGGTTGCATATAACTGCAGATCCTTGAATCAAGAGCAGACCGCATATGCGTCCCCCCACTACAAGCGTTCGGTGCTTGTCCGCGCATGGACACCAAGAGTTTATCCGATGCCGCACCCGAACGACTGGATTTTACCGACCTGGATTGCTAGTGCAACGTGCCTGCCGCCAGATTGCCCGAGGCAGGCCGGTCGGCCAAAAGAAAGTTGAATTCCATCCGGGCCGGAAGGAGCGCGCAGGTCGAGAAGGCGACAGAGGTGCAGGTCGTGCGGCTTAGTGGGCCATAATTGGAAGAGATGTCCGGGCCCCAATCCCGATCGCGCTGGACCATCTGAGTATGGACCGTCCACACCCCAGATATGTGCATCATGTGGCGGCGAGGGGCATGATGCGACGAACTGTTGCAATTCCAACTTTAGTTTTGACCTAAACGGGCCTGCTCCTTATTATTATTAGGGTGTATGTAACTGTTATTAATGGGACGATCATATGTTACTGTTATTATTGTTATTATAATTCAATGGCACGATAAGATCAATAAAAACTCAAAGTGATAAGTGTGGATCAAAATGTGCATAAGGGAGCAGTAGTCGGTATACATAAGGTGATCAGGCAGAAAAAAAACGTAAAACTCAGGGCGGCGTGCCATCATCGAGGTCAAACTCGGCGGGCGGTGGAGCATCAGTGGTACGACAAGGGCCCTGGTCCCAGTCAGCACTAAAGCGCCACACGTCGAAGGCCTGTGCCTGTCGCATCGTGCCTGCATCTGGAAAGGGCGGCCGAGGGAAGCCCCCGCGTACGATAGCTGCTGCTGTGAACAACGCTATGGGTCCGCACGAGACGCCGTCTTTCTGGTCGATCACTTCGCTCTCAGGAGCGAACCTGAAGTCCCATTGACTGGCCCTGGTATAATCGAAATCCGGTCCATAGCAACCAGTACGGCCTAACAACTCCGGCATGATCTTCTGCAATGGCCACATCTTCTGAAGGCGGTCAGTCTCTCTCTCGGGGTGTAAACCACGGACCGCGACTAGACTGTCGTGCAGGACAATGAGCCGGTCCTTGAACCGCAACCGTACGATGGCCCAGTGACCCCCTGGGTTGTACGGACATATAACCTGTACGGGCAACAAGAAGACGTGGTACAATGATAGGGCGAGTTATTTTATCACTAACGACAAAGATACCCAAACATGTATTCCACATACCTCGTCTAACTCGGTCCAGTGTGCTGTGGACCCCCAAGAAGGCTTACACCCAGTGACGTATAGACTGAAGTGTCTGACCTGGGACCTCGTGAAACAGACTTGACGGTTGGCCACGTCCCAACACTCGCGTAGCAGGCCGGACTGATGTGATTAAAATAAAATCAATTACGATATTTGAAAATTACGAAGAAAGAATACGTAGTAGAATGTGAAGTGGGTGCAGGCTAGGAGACCCACCAGAAAGTCGACATCCATGATGGCGTACGTGTGACCCGGGCGGGGGATGACGCCGAGCCAGCCAGGATCGTACTGCAAGATCCCCAGATACGCATCTATGTGCTGAACCAGAAATGTATGAAATGTTATTTTACAGTTATCTTAAATATATATAAAAATCAACCCGTAAACAAAATACTTCATTAGAAATACATACCTGGTCTTCGAGAAACGATTTGATGTTGAGCCACGTCTTGAAGAAAGCTGGTCCAGCTAGTACCCATCCCCCCACGTTCAACCTATCACCAACCAACAGTTAATACACGATTGTTAAGAGAGACTGAAAAAATTAAATGGTTTAGTATTTAGAACCACGTACGGTGCGGCATGTGGATCCTCGAGGGTATAGGTATAAAAGTCCTGCTCCTTTGCCGTGCGGCGCCTGCGGACCAGTGGCATGAATGGGCTTAATAAACGATGCGACAACTTGAAGGGCCGTCGCACGCGGAACCTCGATCTTTCAGCCGATCCACGCGGCCGGACAGTGACAATATCATCGTGCTGTGGGTGCAGTCGGGAGTCGGGTGTCACTATAAAAAAAAAAAGATTATATGTTCATTGTCTGGAGTCACACATCAAACAATGATGGTGATACTGGGAAATCAAAATAGTAATACCTGTGGGGCCGTGGGTCGGGTGTATACTCGACGCGGGAACCGTCTCGCCCGGTATCGGCGTGTGAACCGCCCTTTCAGTAGTGGCAGGGTCCGCGTCGGTCTGTGGCGCGCGTGGATCGATCGCTGGTCGTGTGGATGCGCCTAGACATTAGTGGAAAACATATATCATGTATGCATATCAATGACTACAACAGCCCTGGGGTTTACAGAAAAAATAAATAGTTTCGCAATCAAACCTGGGTCAGGTATTGGCGTCGGAACTGGCCCCTCAGGCTCAGATGTGGCAGGGTCGGCGCAGGTCTGGGGCGTGCGTGGATCAGTCGCGTGAATCCATGGTGAATCACCTGCACATTGTGTTAAACATATATCAGGTATGAAGATCAACCGTAAGTAGACTCCCTTGATAAAAAAAGTGTTTAGGTTTTGGAAAATAACCTGGGTGTCGTGTCACCGTGTGAACTGTGCCCTCGGAGGTGGCCTGGGGTGCGCACGTCTGTGGGGTGTGTGGATCTGTCGGCCCATGTGATGGTGAGCCGCTCACGTCTAACGACTCTGACGACACACGCGGCACTCTCTGCGGGACCTCCCGTACCTCCTGCAGTGGATCCCGCTCGCTAACGTCAGGGGTACCTCGCACCTGGTCCTGGCTCGATGATCCTCCATGTCCCTCACGGACAACTCTCGCATGCCCCTGCTGGCCTGGAGTGGGCGCCCGGCGGTCACGTATATACCCCTGTATGAATGTGGTCACTGACCGCTGAACCTCACCGCGCATGCGCTCCACCGCCGAATCGATAAGCTCCTCCGTCCGCCTGGCAGCCGCGGCGTGCCGACGCTCGGCGTCGTCGATAATGCGTCGCTCGGACTGTGCCACGATCTCAGTGAACGCAGCGATCAATGCCTGATAGCCCTGGTCCTGTGCCTGCTGTGGTACACTCTGGCCGGCTGGGTCGTGCTCCGGGATAGGGTCCACGGGCTCAGATGCACACTGCGGCTCAGTGTCGGCGACTCCATGCGCGTCACTGCCGGATGGACTATCGTCCGATCCAGATTGGGGGGAAAGCTCCCGGTCCGTACCTGCAGTCTTCTTGGACTTCTTCTTCTTACCGCCCTTGCCACCTGATGGTGCCGCACGCTTCCGCTTGATGAACGGAATCCAGACCAAGCTGCGTGGGACAACGACGTCCGTGTCAGCCATATAAGGCTGTCGCAGCTCAACCTCGGTCGGCAGCATAACCTCAGTAATACAAGGGTCCTGCACATAACATGCATAAATCAAGGGTTACAGCAGTATGGTTGCATATAATAAAGATTTATAATTGTTAACAACAAATTACGACACTCACCGGAACGTTGTACACAT
This sequence comes from Hygrophila difformis, assembly GCA_030278955.1. Lineage (NCBI taxonomy): Eukaryota > Viridiplantae > Streptophyta > Magnoliopsida > Lamiales > Acanthaceae > Hygrophila > Hygrophila difformis. The sequence goes on from JAOANR010000011.1 coordinate 9,867,775, forward strand.
GCGACCATGTGTACTGCGACCAATTGGAATCGAACAACCATCGTGTCATCCGCGGCTGCTGTAGAGCGGGCTCATCAAAATACTTGCCCCTCGCCCACGTACGGAGCGGTGGGATCGACTCAACCGCCCAGATCTAACAAAACACAAATTTAAGGGTTTAGGGGTTTACTAGCACCTATGTGGAAAACCTAATATACATATACACTAGATTGTGTTGGCATACTTACCCACATCGCGTAGCTGGGCCCGTATAGGTGCACGGAGTCACGGTGTTTGTACCTACACCGTGGGAACTGTCTGATATATCCGCGCATGACCTGCCATGACAAAAGTCCCCAAGGGAACCGCTCCCATGCCTCTGTGTCCTCTACCAACCGCCACATCCAATCCTCCGGCTGGCGTGCTCGCGGATCATGCCCAAACACCAGATGGAACGCGGTCAGCACCCTCGCAACCTTCAGAACATCGCCCGGCCGGTCCCTGACGGGAAAAGGACAAGTTTACTATCAGGGAGGGAGTATATTTTTCTTTCTCTGAACAACATATACATGTTAGGAAATTTATACTTATTATATCAAATTGTGATTAGAAGTTATACCTGAACGCCTGCTCCTTCTCAAACTTTTTCCTCCACACCGGTATCTTCGCCTTAAATAGCTGGCGGTACCGCATTCGAACGCTATCCGATGGAAGCGACACACGCCCAGAAATGTCGACATCCGTAGTCGGAGAAAAACGGAGCCCCGTATACATGGCATGCTGCTGTCGCCCATACTGAATGAATGTGTCGCCCACCCTGAAGGTTATGAAATCATCACTCCCCGTGGTCCAGAGCTGGTCGGCAACCGGCTCATGGAATACAACCTCGCGCGCTAAAAGCTCGTTCAGCGCAAGGCCAGAAACAGACCCACGCCACCAATCAGGGCGAAAATAGTGTCCCAAACATGATCCCCGCAGCTCCGCCAACCCCTCAGGATCCGCCTCCTCAAGTACGCTCTGTATCAGGGGGACAACAGTCGCCTGCCGTGTGTATAACAACAAATGCGGGGACGAATTTTGGCACTTGGGTCTCACGAACCACCAATCTCCCTAATGTTTATAAAATGATTAAGAACCTCCTTTAGTAATGGTTAATAGTTTCATATTTAAGGTTTAGGGTTTAGGGTTCAAAATTACAAGGGTTTAAAGGGTTAAATATTTGATAGTGTGTAATATTATACTCATATTTATTATTTTCGAATTAACAATAATATTATAATAATTATTAATTAAAGGATTTACATGTTAAGGGTTTAAAGGGTTTAGGGTATGTAAGGGTTTTAAGGGTTTAGGGTTCAAAATTACAAGGTTTTAAGGGTTAATTATTTCATAGTGTGTAATATTATAATATTTATTATTTTCGAATTAACAATAATATTATAATAATTATTAATTAAAGGATTTACATGTTAGGGTTTAAAGGGTTTAGGGTATGTAAGGGTTTTAAGGGTTTAGGGTTCAAAATTACAAGGGTTTAAAGGGTTAAATATTTCATAGTGTGTAATATTATAATATTTAGTATTATTTTCGAATTAACAATAATATTATAATAATTATTAATTAAAGGATTTACATGTTAGGGTTTAAAGGGTTTAGGGTATGTAAGGGTTTTAAGGGTTTAGGGTTCAAAATTACAAGGGTTTAAAGGGTTAAATATTTGATAGTGTGTAATATTATACTCATATTTATTATTTTCGAATTAACAATAATATTATAATAATTATTAATTAAAGGATTTACATGTTAGGGTTTAAAGGGTTTAGGGTATGTAAGGGTTTTAAGGGTTTAGGGTTCAAAATTACAAGGTTTTAAGGGTTAATTATTTCATAGTGTGTAATATTATAATATTTATTATTTTCGAATTAACAATAATATTATAATAATTATTAATTAAAGGATTTACATGTTAGGGTTTAAAGGGTTTAGGGTATGTAAGGGTTTTAAGGGTTTAGGGTTCAAAATTACAAGGGTTTAAAGGGTTAAATATTTCATAGTGTGTAATATTATAATATTTAGTATTATTTTCGAATTAACAATAATATTACATTTGATAATATAATAATTAATAATATTATAATAATGTTTATGGCCTAAAGGTTTACGGTTCAGTGATTAGGGTTTAAAGCTGTTAGGGTTAAAAATTTGCAACAACCAATATTTAACAAAAATCAATAATGTGTACAGCGTAGGGTACAAAATTAAACAATGAATTATAGAGATTAAACAATTAGACGAATCTACGATTTTAAATGAACGAGTAAACTAAGAGTAATCTACTAGTTTAAACAACCATTACAAATTCAACAACCGATAATGGACCGTGTTCAACAACCATTATAATATTTAAACAATTAAATATTGAGATTCAACAAATAAAGCTATAATTAAACAAAAACAAAAAAAAGGGCTAACCTTGGCGGGGTCGTGGCCGGACGGCCCCACTGCCTCCGCCGGGCGTTGCTCCTCCGGCCCGGCGGCCGTTCTATCTCCGGCGGCGTCGACATTGACGCCGCTTAAGCCTCCGTCGCCGCCGAGAGCGTCTAGCGGATGCACCCCCGCATCCTCGTCCTCCACAACAAACCACCGAGAAAGGTCACCCCCCGCATCCTCGCCGTCCATCGTCCACAAATCCCCCTGCCGCCGCCGCAACCGTCGCCGTTAAAATCACCCAAAAAATCGCCGGAGAGAGTGAGAGAGAGAGCGTGAGTCGGTGGGGGGGGGGGGGGTCGACTTAGGAATTCCTATTAAAACAAGTCGGTCCCAGGGTTTACTTAAAGCGGGTCGACGTCGACCCGCCAGGATCGAGTTCGATCCCTCGGTTCGACGTCGACTCAGTGGGTGCGAGCTCGATCCTGCCCTGGGCGTCCGCGCTTGGGTTCCCGCCCACGTCCTCATTATTTTAATTTCATTTATATTATTACTTAAAGCGTTTTTAAAATTTAATTGTTAATAAAACATTTAATTGATTAAATTTAAATTTTTTGGGGTGTTTTTAAATCATTTAAATTTCTTCATTTATTAACTTGTTAATATACTTATTTTGTTAATAATTATTAATAAATTTAATTGTTAATAAATTGTAATTGATTAAATTTATGTGTTATTCGTTAGCATAATAATTATTTGTTAAATTTGTAAATTGATTATACTAATTTGTTATAAATTGAATAATGGTAAATTATGAGTATTAATGTACCATTATCAATAATGGTAATAAGTTACCATTACTGATAATAATGGTTAATTTTTTTTAATAATTATCGATAATTATTGATAATATTGATAATAATATTATCAATAATTTATTGTGACTGATTTCGTATTATTACTATTCATATTATTAGCATTAATATTAATTAAATTTTTTAGATCGCCATTATTAATAATATTTTGTAATGTTTACCTGTAGGTATTGTCCAAATACAACAATTGGACATGAGCGGCATTCGAAAAGACAACATTGGCCTGGGCGGCATTGGTAATGGCTACACTTCGACTCACACGCGTCACACTTGGTCTGGGCGGCATTGGTAATGTCCGTTCAGAAAATTATTCTAGTGGTAGATTTGGCAACGCGTGTACCGGGAACCGTAGAAACACATGAAACGGTTGAGAATAGGGAGATGGAGGAAAGAGAGCAGTCGGCTGAGAGAGGTTGAGCATAGGGAGAAGAAACACTATGGCCCGACATAATAAAGGGGCATCGGGAGAAGAAACACTATGAGTCGACATTCCAAATATTACTCCTTCCGTTTAGGGAGGTTGAGAGAGGTTGAACATAGGGAGAAGAATTGCAATGGGTACAACAGTAATTACTATTCTTATAGTAAATTATTATTATTATTATCGTTATTGTCTTATATATTCGTTCACAGTTTTTACTATTATTAGTAAGCCTATTAGCTTAGATATTATGTATGTTCAACTACAGGTTACTGTTGCAAGTTCGTACATCCATTTCAGTTGGTATGGGAGGTATTGGAAAATACAATCGGAGTGACATGAAAGAAAAATTAAAGTCGGCATTATCCCCGTGGAAGGTCCACAATGACCACACTCGGAGGGGCAAGCATTAGCGTGGTGTCCATCTAGAACTAAGTATGTCCTTTGGATAAAGAAAATTAGCGCGCGTCTTCTTAACTGTTATTATTATTATTATTATTTGGCCGCGTACTAATATCATATTGTGCACAATGTTTGCTATGATAACTGTAGGTCATTTCGGAGATTGGGTAAATTTTGCCACATGGGACATCGACATTGCGCAGTTCCACTTCAGGGGAATGGGAGGTATAGGTAAGAGTGTCACGTTCGGAATCACAAGCGTCGCAGCAGGGTGAATGCTGCGGTCGTCACATTCCGAATATTGCTCCTTTCGGAATGTTGAGAATGACCTATGAATACAAGGAGCTGCCGAAGATAGTGGATGGGGAGGCGGCAAGTTGAAAATTGGGCATACACGACATTCCAAAGGAAATTGGGCGGTTCAGTGGCCAATGCGAGATGCCATGGGAAAAGGATAGCAGCGGATTGATCACAATATAAACTCAGGCGGCCAGAGTGGTATTAGTCGTATTAATTTCATTATTACTATTCATATTATTAGCATTAACTTTACAAAAATGTATTGATCGCCGTTATTAATATTATTTTGTAATGTTTACTTGTAGGTATTGCCCAAATACAACATCCCGCGACATGGTCGCCACGTTTGTAACAACAACATTGGCCTGGGCGGCATTGGTAATGACGACGGTTCGATCCACCTCCCATTTTTCAGCGGTCAAAATGGAAGCGGGTGCACTAGGACCGTAGAACATTCAGAGGGGCAAGCCTTGGTGGGTGGTATGGAGATGGAGGACAAAACGGCACCTGAATCTTGGGCAACTCTATTAAAGACCCTATGTCCATGCATCTGATATGCAATTCCAAATCTCTTTCAATTTGAGAAGACTCCTCCAATTCAGGGTTTTGGTGTTCAACTTCAGTGGCTGGAGAAAACATGAGGGTTTTGGTGTTCAACTTCAATTTGGACGTATTTGGAATGGGCGGCATTGGTAATGACCCTAATTGGAAGCACAATCACTGCATCAGGATAAATGTAGTGATCGTGACATTCCAAATATTACTCCTTTCGTGTAGCATGAGTATAGCCTGTCCCACATAGGTCGTGTTGCGACAGGTTAAACACTGGGCATGCATCAAGCTCAAATCTTACATCACAGAGCTTGAAGAATCGGCTTTCCGAGAGGATAAAATTCTGCAGTCCCCATCATAGCCACCAGCACCGTAGATAGCACCATTTATTTCGGTTGCATATGGTGCAGAAGGCTGCAGAGAGTAATCAACGAAGGGAGTTAAATTGAGCTACTAGGATGAATTCCCAACAATTATTCACTAGAGGTAATTTTACAGTTTTTCACATAACAAATCTAATGGTTTATTATTATTATTATTATTATTATTATTATTATTATTATTATTCAATCTAATGATTTATATATTCTGGATGCTTAACTGCAGGTTAGTGTTGTAAGTCGGCAGTTCCATTTCAGGGGAATGGGAGGTATAGGTAAGAGTGCCACATTCGGAATCACAAGCGCCACATCAGGGTGAATGTTGCTGTTGTGGAACACTGGGCATGCATCAACAGTAAGCACGATCAGAACATCAACGTTAATGTTGCGGTCGTGACATTAAAAAAATTACTCCTTTCGGGAACATTGAGTATGGCCTATCAATTTTGTCCGAATCAGGAATTGGAAGGTATTGGAAAATACAACATTTGGCATGGGCGGCATTGGTAAGGACCGTCATTGGAAGCACAATAACTGCATCATGAAGAATGTGCTGACTATGACATTCCAAATATTACTCCTCTCGGGACATTCAGTATGGCCTTGCAGATTCAAAGAGCTGGAGGGGATGGTGGATGGGGTGGCGGCAAATTGAAATTTGGGCATACACGACGCCTTTCATAATTACAATTATTTTATGTTTGTTACAATATTATTAGAGAAAATTATTAATCAGAAATATTTATTATTATAACAAAAGAGAAAGTAATAAATATAGTCAAAATAATTTTTGCTATTATTAAATTAATAATAATAATGTATAATTTTAATATTTATATTAATATTTATATTTTTAGTATTAAAACTAAAAATACATTATAATAATTATTCTACAAACAATAGTAAAAGAATATTAATAATAATGATAATAATTATTCCATTCCCGTGCACCAGCGCCGACGGGTCTAACACGGACACGGTAAACCACATACCCCTCTTTTGCCCTGTAGCCGAGACGTCTTGCCTTATCGGGGCGAGTAGGGTGGGTGCCGCGGATGCCGGCGGGAAGCTGACGATAGTCCCAACAACTAACCCTAAGTCCCCCAAGTTTCCTGCCAGCACGTTCCTCCACCACGGACCTCTTGCCGCGCATGAATTTCAGCTGAGTAACACCCTGGTTGGTGGGCTTACCATGTACAATCTCCTTTTGGAACTGGCCTCTTCCTTCCACCACGTCTAACACGGACACGGTAAACCACATACCCCTGTTTTGCCCTGTAGCCGAGGCGTCTTGCCTTGTCGGGGCGAGTAGGGTGGGTGACGCGGACGCCGGCGGGAATCTGACGATACTCCCAACAACGAACCCCAAGTATGAAGCGCATGACATCGGATTGCTTCTTCTTCCACAGCTCCGAGACGTAAGAGTAGGCACCCATGGTGATGGTGTTCGACTCGTCGGCGCGGGTGCACTGCAATGGAATAATTATTATCATTATTATTAATATTTTATTACTATTAAAAAGGTTTGACTATTTCTTCACCTATAAATACATTATAATAATTATTCTACAAACAATAGTAAAAGAATATTAATAATAATGATAATGATAATAATATTAATAATAACAATGTAATATTAATAATACATAAAACTTATTATTATTATTTTGTTATAATAGATTTTATAATATTTGTAGACGGAAAATTAAAATAATTATATTTCCATAATACTTCATTAATTATAATACAATAAATATTGTCATTTTAAGAGTATTAATTAAAATAATAATTATAAATATCATTGGATTAAAATGAAAGTAATAAATAGTCAAATTAATTATTACTATTATTAAATTATTAATTTATCAAATTTTTAATATTTGTAATAATTAGTTTTACACTAGATACTAATTCCACCTTTGATAATAATACATATTGTTTAATACTTTTTAAAAAAATTTATAAAAAAATCTGAATATTTATTATAATTGTAAAATAATATATTAGCATTACATTTAATAAATCGTCAGTTTAAATATTCAAATTATTGTAAAATTATTTATACTATAATATTTCTTACTATTTATTATTGATAATAATTGTTCAAATTTAATTATAATAATAATTCATAATAAATAATAAATAATTTCTTAATATTATAATATTTTTTTAATACTATTTATTAAAATTTATTATTGATAATAATTATACAATTTAATTATAATAATAATTCATAAATAATAAAAAATAATAAGTAGTAAGAAGTATTAATTAAGCCCACACGCAAAAAAAAAAAAAAAATTAAGCCCGGGTTCGACTTCTTTCCCCGGGGTCGTGGGTCGACTTCGGAAACCCGGGGTCCACCATGACACACGACCCCGCCTCCCTAATCCACATTATTAATTAAGCTCGGGTTCGACTTCTTAAACCGGGGTCGACGTCGACCCCATTGTCGACCCAGGGTCGTTTTTGACTTTTCGGGCATAAAAGTATAGGTTTTTTGTCGGCGGTCAAAAAAGATAATGGCAGGCACCTGACAGGGTACTGTCGTATATTACTTCTTAAAAGTAATTACTTTAACTATTCTGCACAACTCCAAATACACTTTTATTTTTCTATACAAATCCCTTACATTTCTTTAATTCTCCATATCTCAAAATAGGTACAAATAAAAATTATATAAAATATATATTCTAAAACTAGACACCTAGACGATTCTAACAAGACCACACTTGAATATTTTTTTCTAATTAAATCATTACCATAATATTAAGTCAAAATTAAACAATAAGTAAAGTGAAAATTCATTAAAATTGTAAACACAAATACCCACAACACTTTAACCATTAAACCCCACTACATAAATTACCGTGCCCAAAAGAAACGCGTCAACTTTCGCGGAACGGAGGGAGTATATATCTTTTTCTGAATAACCCGGAAGAATGGTGGTTATCGGTCAAAACAAAATAGAATTTGCTTCTCTTCGGCGCTTAAATTTGTCCCGTAACAATCTCACCGCCCACACAGGTCTTCAATTTTTTGGCGTATAACTGGATATCTCTAGTCAAACTATATTGGACCCAATATTAATTAAGGAGCTTCTACCACTCAGACCAACTATCTTTGGTCATACAAGTATTCAATTGTTTTTCCTTTATATTTTAGGGTTTTACGTATAATTAAATTAATTAATCTAACATATACTTCCTCTATTTCTGTGAAAGTGCAATATTTAAATACTGCACGCAGTTCAATGCACATTTTTTTATGATTAATAATTAAAATTTTGTACAAGTAAAAATTATAAAAAGTTGATATTCTAAAACTACAGGATAAGACAAGCCCAAAAAATCTCACTTGACTATGTTTTTCTTTGTATAACTATGATTAAAATTTGAATCAAATTAAATAATTAATAGTAGCAAAAAGGTAAATGTTGCAATATCATGGAACTCACTAAGGCAAGAGCTAGGTAAGCATGGTCACTGTATCGTTTTTTTCCGCATTCGTCAAGGTCTCGACGAGCCCCCTACATAATAAGTCAATTCGACGTGCTATTGCCCTCCTTTGCACCCGATGAGTAAGAGCTTCCGTTCCCGTCTCAAACCTAAAGACCTTTGTCTTCTTCTGCCATGTTCCCTATCTCCAACATCAATGACTGAAATCTTTATTTCGGCGCGCCAGGTTCCTCTATCACCCTTTAGTTGATAAGGTTGCCTCTGATGCTTTTCCCGCCTTTGCTTTGCTCCTGCAAAGTCTGATTGAAGCTCTTTTAAAAGCCAAAAGAATGTATAAAGAATGAGAATTGGATTAAGCTTCCTATTTGGTTGGTCTTCAGTCTTTCTGGAGATTGTTTTGAGAATGAAAAGTAGAAAGAATGTTGCATGGTATGCAACATTACATACCGTAAGTCTAATTGAAACGGAGGTAGTAGTATACTGGGCTTAATTTTGGACGCTTAAAATAAGGCCTAAACAAAACAATCTTTCTTTACTCTGTTAACAGTCCATTTGGGCCCAAGCTGGTGTCGCAATAATCGGCCCATTTAACACTAAAACCTACTTATTGGCATTATTGATTTTTTCTCTTTTCACATTGTGAGCCTTGTAGTATTCCTAAAAGTTGGGGTTTATCTCTAAAAGTTGTATGAGTTTGTTGAAGGTAAAAAAAATATTGATGATTGTAAGAGGAAAAAACTTAACACTAAAAATAATTAATGTTTTTATATTGATTCGATATTTTTAAATTTGAGATTTAAAACTAATCCTTCGAAATGGAGTATTAAAGAATGTTAAACGGACCAACAGCAGTTGGCTTGAGTGGATGGGGGCTCTAGTCGCTTAAGCAAGGTCTCGGGTTCGAGCCTTGTGTATGCAAAAAACTGCTTTGGGAGAGGCGACCTTAATTGCCCTTGCAGATCCTCGAGGGATTAGTTTTGGGTCCAATGTGGCCTGGGGATACCCTGATATTCACCTAAAAAAGAATGTTAAACGGGTGAATATTTTTTTTTAAATAGTTTGATGGTATACTTTTATATTCTTTTATGTATAAAACAGTGTGATTTTAGAAAAGAAGGAAATTAATTCCCCTTATATAAATATGTTTGTTTAATAGTATTTTTTAATTTTTTTTTAAAAAAACATTATAAGTGTCTAAATAAAAGGATGCATACTTTAGATTGGGTAAAATGAGGCCGTGCCAAAAAGTAAAGTAAATTAGGAGTTGAAGTGAGAAGGTGAAAAGTATATTTGGTGTTAGTGGCTATAGTTACACTTAAGAATAATTAGGACATTTTCTTGTTCTTTCCATTCAATTATACTCCGTATTAAATTTATTTATCCTTAGCATGAATTAAATATAAAATACTGATAAAGTAGATTTAATAGTAGTATGCTAGTACTTCGTATTATTTAATTGTTGATTATTCACTATCATTAAATTAGTATATTAATTGCACTTTAGGCGGACCAGTGATTTGATGTCTGGTTTTTCTGTTGGGAATCCATTATTGTCGTAGTATGTTTTTGAATGTTCCATTACCTGCTGCTAAGTGCTAATTGACCTTAATATAATTTTAGATTAGAGGAGTATTTTATGGTTATTCTTTTTAAGTTGTACAGTACAGTAATACTGTAATAGTACTACTATATCTAGTAAAGTGTGCCCTGCTGTAATAACCAAGAAAAGTTTCATAAATCGACTTTACCAGCAGCAACGGCCGTTTGGATTTGTCGTCCATATGCCGTTATTTACACTCGGCTTTGTGTTTCTGGACTTCTTGTTCACTTTATTGTAATATTTTAAATTAATTTTTATTTTCGTTTCCTTCAATTATATTTAAAATATATGATGTGATAGATTACGATAATAATTACTTTAATAGGCTAAAATTTAGCATAATGGGAAAAGCTTTACTCTCTCCACCTTATACTACCCCTCCGTCCCACTTAAAATATTTTGTTTCATTTTTGCCCATAATCCAATACAATTTTTTAATCGTTCATTAATCAAAATATATAAGTAAAAAGTATATAAAATATATATTTTAAAACTATACAATTAGATGAATCTAACAAGACCAAACTTAAATACTTTTTCCAAATATATACTTATAATAATATTGAATTAAAGTTGAATAATGGATAGTGTTAAAAAGTCAAAAGAACATCTTTACTGGGACGGAGGGAGTACTATATAATACTTCCTCCATTCTCATGTATTGCAACAACATTCATATTATACACGCAATTCAATATATATTTTCAATGATTAATAACTCAAATTGTGTATAAAAAAAACTATACAAAGTTCATATTCTAAAACTATATAATGAACGAATCTAATATGATCTCACTTCACTTTGTTTTTTCTTGTATAACTACGATAAAAGGGAATGGTTATTGTGCTTCCAAATATTTGGAAGTACGGTAAAGACATCAATATCAACCGTTGAATTAAATCTAACGGCTATAAATTAAAAATGGTAAAATTGTCAAAAAAAAGGTGTAATGGGTTTCTTCATATACCAAAATCGTTGAATATACTATATTATGTCGTTGAAATATGCATAGCAGGTCGCTGAGGTATGCATAATATATCGCTGAAATATACTACCTCCGTTTCTATAGGATTGCACTATTTGTTATATGCACGCATGCCGATATATATTTTCAACGATGAATAACTTAAATTCTGCATAACTAAAAATTATAAAAAAATTGATATTATAAAACTACAAGTTACGACGAATCTAACAAGATCTCTATGACTGCTTTTTCTTCTATAACTATGATAAAAATTTGAGACAAAATTAAACTGTGAACCGTACATAAAACACTAATATTGCAATCCTAAAAATACTGAGGGGGTACTATATTAAGTCGCTGAAATACACATTGCAGGTCGCTGAATTGGATTGGCTCCATCGCTGAGTTGTGTATGTCATGTCGCTGAATTGTATATCCTATGTTGCGAATTCAACATGTTAAAATACCTAACAAGTAAAATTACGAAACTAACTTTACAAATGATCTCAACCGTTGGATAATAAAAATGATTAACGGTTGCAGACAGTGTCCGCACAGACGAAATGTCCGCACCATACCATACACCATGATAAAAATATGAGTAAAAACTTAAATAAAAACAGTGTCAAAATCCAAATGTTTTCACTATTAAAAGAAGGTAAATATGATTTTTAATCTCAGCTAATTTGACAAATATGCATGTAATTTAAAATTTTTATGTCTAGGTAACCAAATATATATATATATATATATATTCAACATTTAAAACATGAATTACAAAAATAAATATCTATAGTAACATTCATGGATAGTTGGAAAAAGAGTTGCAATTTTTTTTTTTTTAAAAAAAGTAGTGTCACGTTTGTTGCAATGCTTAAAAAGAAAAAGTAAATTTTCAACGATCTAAATTGTATGCCCAAAAATTTGTAGTGCCAAAGTTTTCCAAGTTTTAAGTCATCTTTTTAGCTTTCTTGGTGCGCCAAAATCACGAGCAAAAAAAAAAAAATGTGTTCGAAGTTAACAAATTAATTAAATTTGTTTTTATGCTTATATAGAATAATTAAATCTCCATTATAAATGCTTCCCAAAGAGTCTCCATTATAATATACTGAAAATTGTCAAGGGTTTTAATCCCAAAAAACAGTTTTCAATAGTAATAATTCTCATTGTGGAATTGACTGAATACGTTGTTAAGTTATAGTCCACTGTTGCCTAATTGTATGCATTATAGTGTTGAATATATTTCTGTAAATTTTTTTTTTTTTTTGGAGTTGAAGCCAGAGAAATAGTGGTGGAAGTCCATGACACAAATTATAAATGGACAAATATTCCCCAACCGGCCCCTATCATTCCCCTTTATCTATTTGTAATTTGTGTGGCATGACTCTCACCACCCATCCATTTTCTAGTCTGTAAGGCTGTCCAGAAAAAAAAAAAAAAAAAGAAAAAATCCTATTAATTCAAATCTAGAAAAGAGATTTGTTATTATTCATTTCAAATTCATCTCTCCAATCCAAATGCACCTTATCATCGAGCTTTAACTAGGGGTGTCAATTTGGACACGAACCTGAGAAAATGAACCCGACCGACACGAAAAATTTCAGGTTTTGGTTTAGTCATTTTGGGTTTTTTTCAAATCAGGTCGACCCGATACCCGACCTGAAATATTATACCACATGCTCAACCTGACACGAACACGACCCGAAATCTGAAATTGTGTCAATTTTTGCCTATAACCCGAAAAACGAACCCGAACGACACGAAAAATTTCAGGTTTGGGTTTGGTCATTTTGGGTTTTTTCTGAAATCAGGTCGACCCGAAACCCGACCTGAAATATTATACAATCTGATCAACCCGACACGAACACGATCCGAAAACCTGAAATCCTAACTTTAACACACTCATCTCAAACGCAAACAAGAAGTTTGTAGGATGGAACACACAAATAACTCAGCTGGGTTACAGGTAAAATGAGATTTTTTTCAGCCATAAATCAGTACTCCACTAGTAATATTCCTCCATGATTATGATATGGGCAACTACAGTAGTATCCTACAAGTATATTCAAAAGGGTTAGTCTAGTCTGTAGTAGTCTCCCATGAATATGAGAAATGAGTGTATGACCAATTGACCACCCAACCATGAAGTATTGAACCAAGAAAAAGGAAGGGGGAAAAGAAAAGTAGTGAGCAACAGCTAAGCAAGTGGCTGTAAGGAAGAAAAAAAAGGCAATTTGCCAGTGGTATGTATGCTGCTCTGCCCAAACCGTGTCGCAGATTCCTTTCCACTTCCTTCTACCACGGGCCAAACACGCCCTTAATCACCCTCCCCCCCTCCCTCTATTCCTCTCTCTTCCTTATATATATACACGCTCATTCTTTTTCCATTTTTGATCATTTCACTTCTGTAATTTGGAGGTGTGTTATCTGCATCCCGCCGGGGTATCTGCTTGCAAACTCTGCATAAGCTTTCACTTTTGTAACTCCTCTGCCTCTTGAACTCTTTTGTTCGTCGTTTAGTGGAAAGAGGATCAAAGAAAACTAAGAGATATGGAAGACTCCAAAGAGGTAAAAACTGAAAAGGGCTTCTCTTTGTGATTTGCTTTTTCCCTCTGCTTTATGAATCTTTGCTTCTTCTTTCTTTCTTTCTTTGTTTTTTTTAACAAAAAAAACAAATTTTGGGTTTGTTTCTTTGAGGGTTTTTGTTGTGAGCTTTTGCATAAAATTGAATCCTTTGGGGTTTTAGATTGAATGAATCTTGGCATGTTCTCATATGTAAAATCTAAGCTGTGAATCAAAGATCAGAACTCGGATTGGAAAACTTGAAATTACGTGTTTTGCTCTGAAATCTGAATATTGTTGTGGTCAAATTGTTGAATTCAAAAGTGGGGCTAACCTTAATTATGTGTGATTAGGCTAGTCTTTGTTTGAATTTGCTTCCGTGTTGCTTCCGGGATAAGTCCAATTTAATTTATGTATATGTGCCATTTTTAAGAGATTCATTTCCTGTCTGGTTCCAGACTTTTTCCAAGTAGAGAAAAAAAAAAAAGAAAATTGCAAAATCCAAAAGCCAATTTAAAAGGAAGAACAACTAGACATGAGTTGGATTCATCATGAAAGAGGTTTGAGCAATTCAAACCATGAAGTGTCCAGTAAAAAGCCTCCTCCTTTATGTGTTTGTCATCAATTCCTGTGCATTGTTCATAGCTTATAGCCACTAGTTCCAATGTTACAAGTTCAAATCTTTATGATAATTAAAAATTGAAGCATTGCAGCACACAATACTGACCAATTGGTATGCTTGTGATTAACATTAGAATCTACTTAACGTGTAGAAAAACGCTCCATGGCTATCAGTGCCACAGTTTGGGGATTGGGACCAAAAGGGGGGAGTCATGCCAGACTACTCCATGGATTTCTCAAAAATCAGGGAAATGAGGAAGCAGAACAAGAGGGATCCATCCAGGGCAAGTTTGGGAAACGAGGAGGAGCTCATTGTTCCAAAAGTGAGAAGCTCAGACAATGTCCCCAACAATGACCACCACCACACAGCCTACCATCATCAGAGCCACTCCCCAACAGTATGTCTCTTTTGGCACTTCTCTTTACTCTTTACCACAAAGTTTGTATTTTAGTTCAAACTTATTAAAATACATCCAACAGAATGGCAACATGTGATCCATGTGATCCTATGGCAAGCCTTTATCTTAAAAGGGTTTTAGATTATACGCCAAAAGTTGAGATTGTATTGATGACGATTGACGAATACCAAATATATGGCCTGGGGTAGTTGTTAGTTGAGTAAAGATTCAGCAGTTAGGCAAGTTCTTTGTAGCTACTGAATTAAAGGCGTGTGGGAGCGATGCATATGGTTGTAGCAAGTAGCAACTACTTTGGTGCTAAAACATTGTGTCCATAGGAAATTGGCTTTAGTTGAATCGAAACATTTAATATATATTCGCAACAATGATGGTTGAACTCCGAAAGACTTTATTTGGGCAAAAACAAGATATGTTTGTTCTAGTTTTGTAGCGAAAATCGAACAAGACAAATGATGATATTCTATGCTCTTTTTTGTGATTGCCTGGCCTTACTTTAAAATCTAGTTTTGCTATATGTTGACCTGCAACTGCAAGGAATTCTGTGTGGTTTTGCTGGAGATGTGATTCTTGTGGATCACAAATGCGGTCAATTTCGATCCGGTTTTCTGCTTCCGTCCAATAACGCAATGCCACATGTTTTGCCTACGATGTGTGATTCTTTTGGAACCACATGAAATTCAGTTTTTTTTTTTTTTTTTTTTTTTTGGGGGGATTAGGATACATACGAATACGATAGAAGGTTTCGTCGGGCACAAATAATGGGACTGATTGAAAAGGGAAAGGTTATATCCTGAGTTGGACCACATGAATTCACATGTACATTGAATGTCTTTTTCTTGCTAGAATTATTGTCATGTTGATTGTGTCAGTTTATAAAAGCTATTGAAGAATTTGGGAATAATCTCTCGTGAGGGTTTGTGATTATTGTTTGAATATATATATATAGTACTTCATATGGTTGGGATTAATGTTGATGGGAATATTAATTACGCAGGTGAGGAGGAGCTTCTTCAGCTACTTCAACTGCTGTGTCAAAGCTTGAGGAAAGGATTTTGGTGCATTCATATTTCATGCTTATGATATGTAATCCAAATTTACTTGTGTTTTAGTTTGGACAAACATTGTTTATGGTGAATATAAACATTAGATTTTTTTGTGAATTGGCATCACCACTGGGCTCTGGGCATCATCTGTGTGAATAACATTTGCACATACAACCACTTTTAGAACTCTTAATAAAATAAATAAATAAATAAATAAATAATAAATTAATCCAATCAAACACAATTCATTCGAAATTGCCGAGGGTTAAAATTGTTTACCCTTTCCTTCTTCCATCTTTTTTCATCTGGTATCCCATCTCACTGTGCAAAGTAGTAATAGGGCTCAAGGAGATGTGGGCCCTTTATTGGGATGTCCTCTCTCAATTTTCATACCAAGTTTTGAATCGGAAACCTTGATTAAAGGTAATTGAAGTACTACTACATTAGTACTCCCTCCGTCCCGCGAAAATTGAAACCTTTCTTTTGGGCACGGTAATTTAGGTAGTGGAGTTTAGTAGTTAAAGTTGTGTGGGTATTTGTGTTTAAGATTATAATGAATTTTGATACTGTTTATTGTTTAACTTTGACTTAATATTATCGTAGTGATGTAATTTGAGAAAAATATTCAAGTGTGGTCTTGTTAGAATCGTCTAATCGTGTAGTTTTAGAATATATATTTTATACAATTTTTATTTGTATCAATTTTGTTATATTAAGAGTTAAGGAAATATAAGGGACTTTGTGTAGGAAAGTAATAATGCATTGGAATTTGTGCAGAATAGTAAAAGTAAGTATTTTTATTGGGATTTGACAATAATTAAGATTCTAATCAAACTTATATTACTTTAATTTTTCTAAAAACGGAAAGGGTTCAAACTTCGTGGGACACCCCAAAAAGGAATAGGGTTCAAACTTCGTGGGACGGATGGAGTATTTTTTTAGCTTAATGTTTATAGCTTGATTAAAGGTAATTAAAGGTGATTGAAGTACATCACTGATTATGCTAATTATATTTCTTTAAAAGAAAAAATTTTGTACTAAAATAAAAACTATTTAAATAACCTTTGCACATATTCAAAAACCATATTAAAAATTTTCAAGATATGAACATTATTTCAATCCTAAAATTATATTGTACAAAAATTCCAAGGATTTTTTTTTGTTCTGAATTGATTAAAGGGATTCTGAAAAAAAAATTATATATTTATATATGTTCTTAAATAATTCACTATTTATGTATTTCACACAACCCAATAAATATTTTTAACTAGTAATAACTCATAGTATTGTATAATAGTAAAAATTATAGATAATAACTAAAAAAGGCCACCAGAAGTAGGTCATTCCACTTTTAGACTACGATATTTTGAATTAGGGAAATGAGCCAGTAGAAAGATTTCGGGCCCGCATTTAGGTCATTTGGCCGGAATTCGAGCCGCGATAGCCTAAAATTGGAAATGACTCATTCTCTTGGCCTATTTTAGTTTTTTCAATTTTTTTTATTTTATGTAATTAAAATAAATAATATTCATTCCGTGCAATTATTTTTGTTCTACTTTCATTTTTTCTTATTCTAATATTTTTATTTCATTTCAATTTAAAAAAATAATTAAATATTAATCGTCAAACCTACCCATCACACCACATTAATAAATAAATTGATATTCTAAAACTACGTGATTAAACGAATCTAACAAGATCTCACTTGATTATATTTTTTTTCTTATATAACTATGTTGAAAAAAATTAATCAAAGTTACTCAATAAATGGTTACTACTGTGCAATCAAGGTTGTTAAGATCGAGATCCTATATAGGATCGTTTTTGTCTTTGCAAGATCGGGATCGTAGGATCGAATCGGGATCCTAAGAACCTATGAAATTATTATTTATATTTTTAAATTAATGCTTTTTAATTATCTCACTAAAATAGTGACAGTTATAATTGAAAATATCTATTTTAGATCCATTTTGAACCAAAATTTGATAGTTAATAGCATGCTTATTCATTATACAATGGAAGTTAAGCACGAACACATAACTCAACCATTATGGGTTCAACATTGCAAAGATATATTTAAAAAATTGACAAAAAATAGCATAACCAAATTTATAAAGAGATAGAAACAATAAGTAATTTTGCTCCCGAAAAAAAAAAAAAAAAAAAAAAAAAAAAAAAAAAAAAAAACCATAAAGGTTAGGATCGGATCGCATAGCGATCCTACGATCCTAACACGATCCTAATAAATTTTCGATCCTAAGGTGATCCGGATCGTTTTTTATGGCTAGGATCGTAGGATCGTGCGATCCTACGATCAAGATCGCGATTTTAACAACTTGGTGCAAATGACTCAATGAAATGAGAACTGGTGAAGTATTTTATATAATAACTTTTATGATTTAATATGCTTACTGAGAATTCGAGATCCAAGAATTAGAATTATTTTGATTCATATGCCCATTCGCCCTATGGATCGGTGTCTGATTTTTTATTTTTTTTTAAAAAAAAGAGTTTAATAAGAATATTTGGGGGATGTTTTACTAAATATGTTATGTAGTTATTTTGAATTTTGATTCATGGAAGTTTTCATCACATTACTCCATTAATATATACCATACGATTTTAATGGGCTTGTGATGGTCAAAGAAGTAAGAATAGTGTTGACCGTGAAATTTCTTGGGGTAAATCCCTGAATTACAACAGAAATTTGGAAATGAAGAATGGGAAAAGAAACTTCTATTGAAAAGAACTGAAAGCTTACATAAAATAAGAACGGAAAGCGATAGACAAAGGAAAAATTACAGAATTGAAGAAAGCAGTAAAGGAACGGAAATTGCAGAATGAAAGAACAAAAAATTGAAGTGCAGAAAACTAAAAAAAGTAATGTGGCTTCTTTTGGGAAGGATTGGAGGTGTCTTCACTTGGAGACTGTTTCTCATATTTATAAACTGGTCTTCCATCCTAAGCTGTATAATCTCCTGGGAAGCCACGATCTGTCATCTCTCAACCGCTGTGGATTATTCCAGTCTCCAGGAACCGCCATACGGCTTCCTAGGCTGTACAATGTGGTTTGGGCTAAATATATAGGCTTAAGATTTTGTTGGGTTAACAGATGCCCCCTCGCGCAATTTGTCTGATTATGACTTTTAAGACAAATATGCGCGTTCAAAATAGGCCTGGCCCGTCTGTTTTTTTTTTTTTTTTTCTCTTCTCAGCCGCCATCTTTGGAGGACTCATTCACCATCACAGTGTCCCCGGCCGCCATTTGCTCAGGCTGTTATTTGCCTTGCTCAGGCTGTCATCCGCCTTGCTTAGGCTGCCATTCCCCTTGCTCAGGTTGTTACCCGCCTAGCTCAGGCTGTTATCCGCCTTGCTCAGGCTGTCATCCGCCTAGCTCAGGCTGTCATCCGCCTAGCTCAAGCTATTATCCGACTTGCTCAGGCTGCTTCAACACGTCTCCAGCCACCGCTACACTACTCCGGGCCGCCGCTGCTTCGAACGCCGCATTCGATCCTTCCAGCCACCCTTGTGCTCCTTTTGCTCATCCGCCATCCACGGGCGAAGGAGCTCGAGCCGCCATTTGACTTCCAACTTCAGCCACCGCGAGTTCAAGTCAGGGCCGCCATCCACATAGCCCCAGCCGCCACTGGAAGTCTCTAAGCCGCCACCATCACCCTCTCAGTCACCGTTTCTTGCTTCGCCAGCTGCCATCGTTGTCTCATCATCAGCTGCCTTCAGCGCGTAAAGCAACCGCCGCACAAGGTCACCAGCCGCCATCTAGGAGTATCCAGTCGCCAGCAGCACCTCCCCGGCCGCCACTGATCAGCTTCCAGCCGCCACTTGTGCTTGTTATGGCGTCACAGGTTCGTATCTTGCTTATTCTTGCTTATTCTACTTGTTCGTTGGCCTGTATCTTTTCAACCACATCTAATATAATTCTTTGATGACCTAGGACTTGATGAAGTCACCTACAATAGCCGCCACTTTGCATCCTCGGGCTTCCTCTGTGCAGCCTTCAGGCTCCGTTTCTCGGCCTTCCGCTACCACTCATGCATCGAACGAGCCTTGACTTCCGCTCAAAAACTCAACTGCCCCGAAGGAGGTGCCAGCCGCCACCTTGACAGCTCCAGCCGCTAAGTCTCAGGTGTTAGCCGCCTCTCAGCCTGTCCCGACCGCCACTCACTGGTCTGGCTTCGTTGCCTCTTGAAGGTCTTAGAAGCCATGGCGGCCTCTTGGATGCCCTAGAGGCCATGACATCCTTTTGGCGGCCAAGACGGCCTCTAGAAGGCCTTGGAAGCCATGACGGCCTCTTGGAGCCCTTAGAAGCCATAGCGGCCTCTTGGATGCCTTAGAGGCCATGGTAGCCTCTTGGAGGCCAAGGTGGCCTCTTGAAGGCGTTAGAGGCCATGGCGGCCTCTTAGAGGCCTTAGAGGCCGTGATGGTCTCTTGGAAGCCAATGGCTTCTTGAAGGCCAAGGCGGCCTCTTGAAGGCCTTGGAGGCCATGGCAGCCTCTTAGAGTCTGTCGAGGGTTTCTAGGCTGGGTTTTTTCCACCCAGGATCATTGTAGATGCCTCCCCCATTGGTTCGCTTTCCTCTTTACCGAACTTCACTTCTTTGAGATGAGTTCCTTGTAGACGCTGACGCATCTCATCTTGTTCCTCAAGGAACTTTTCCAAGCGGGCCGCCTTCTCGGCCAGCTGGGCAAGGTCATTGGAGTCATGTACAATTAAATGTTCTTTTAATTTAGGCACCATATTTGCCACTGTGATGTTGACTATCTCCCTATCAGGGACATCCATTGTTCACCGTCCTTTAAGCCATTGCAGCCTGTTAATAAATGTACTTGCCGCCTCATTGGCAAACTGTTTAGTATTAGTGAGGTCTGCGAGACTGACCTGTGTTAGTGGTATGTAGAAGCTGCCATGAAATGCTCTTTCTAAATCGGCCCAATTTTGGATAGAGTTCGGCCGCAAGGATGCATACCATTCAAAGGCGGATCCAGTGATGGATGAGCAGAATAGCCTCAACTTCAGCCATTGGCCACCGCTTCACCACACTGTGCGGTGAATCTGCCCACGTGCTCCACAGTGGACTTACCATCGTCCCCTGAGAATGCGGTGAATTCGGGCATCTCGAAGCCCCGTGGGTATGGTTGCATAGTATCTACCTAATCAGGGTAAAGCTTTCTGTACGTAGGCCGCTCCATCGGTCTTAGTTGGATCCCAAAGTGTTGCTATATCATGTCTGCAAGCAACTCGGGTGACACTGTCGGTTCCTGCGTAGGAGGCATGGAGGCTGGAGGTGTAGCAGGAGCAATGGCGGCTGGTGTAGCAGGAGTCGCAGCCACTCCACATGGATGTGGTGTCTGCCCCCAGGGCTGTGGCACGGGTACTGGCGGGTAGTTAGCCGCATAGGGCGTAGTTGGAACGTTCGGCACATGAGGTACCGCTTGTCGTGGCAGCATGCTAGGGCCACCAGAGGCCGCCGTATGATGACAGTCTTTTATGACTGCGTCCAATTTAGTGTCTTAATGATGATCTTTTGTTCTTAATTCCATTAGTTTTTAATGAATAATCATAGAAGATCAGAAAAGATGGAAGAAGAACTAAGATTGTGAAGAAGTTGGAATTACATTGAAAATGGCTTGAAATTCTAAGTTTTCATTGCAAGTCTCGCACGCTATGTTTTTATTTGAACTGACTCACGCTTTGTCATTCAGCAGGAAGTTAAGATGAAAAGCAGCGGGAGATGGAAAAAGACATAGCGAGGAAAGAGAAGAAATGGTGCGAGGACTTACATATGAAATTAGGAAAGATCTAAAGAAAATGTTCATAAGTTGAAGTCCACGCGATGATTGTTTGACATCGCGAGGAAAGGAAATTTGTGCAAGACAGGAAGTTTTAGATATTACGGCGAGAAGCAAACTGTTTGAAGAGACTATGAGATCTCGCCTTGTCAAGAAAGACAATTACATTTGTGACTCTCGCTTTGAAGGAACTGGACAACGCGAGAGGAGAGCTATTCTGATGCGAGCGGTTATCATCCAAGGCTGAAGCAGTTACAACGCCTACCTATAAATAAGACCCTTGGGGGATCAGCTCAAGTAGCGGGAGATTGAAGAGAATAGCTCATTTTTACTCTCCAGTTCACTTTTAGAATTCAGTAGGTAGGTTAGCTAGGGTTTACTTTTCACTGCAATTTACTTCAAGTTCTTCAGATTTGTAATTCAATTTCGCAGTAGATTTTCTTCAGAATATTTTAGTAGATTAGTTTGAGGATACTCTGGAAGAAGAATTGCTATTAGAATGCTTGTTCATCCATTACGACGATCACCATCTAATTTCCGACTTCTTCGTTCACCTTTGCATTATTCTGATCGCAATCAGATTTCCAGGTGTATTTGTTTTTAATTTTTTTTTGTTATTCAAGATACATGAAGAATGATTAGTTATCAAATCGTGCATTTCTTATCTTTCTGGTTGCAATTTTCATTTTTCAATTCTATTTCAGAGAAGTATAAACCTCAATTACAATATTCATTTTTTTTGGAATTTGCATCACATCGATAATTTGATTCGCGAAGATCATAATACTTTCATATCTTTAATTCGTAATTTGTTCGTTCCAATTACGCAAGAAGTTTGGATATTGTAATCGAGTTAGGTATGAACTGGCAGAATTGTGAATTCATTCGATTTTCTGTTGATATTATGTCTTGATCACAAATTGGGAAGAAATCACAGAGATTAATGTTCAGAACTCTAAAAGGTTCCTTAAGACCCATGCAGTGTTAATCATCGCATGATAATCTTTAAGAATTAATAACTTCAAGTTTACGAATTTGGATGTGAAAGGTTCTGTTCTCATGATTTTCTGAACAGAAATTCCAGAGGGTAATTATGACAGTTATAAGACTTGATCATTTACTTCACATAAGATAAAGCCACGCTTCATCCTAAAAGATGACGCGAGAAAATATTCAGATAACTTTATTTCTAGAGAGGCTATTTCAATACTCTCGCGATGTCATTTTGACAAAGCGAGAGAACCAACTTATAATAGCAACAGAATTGATTCCCATTTCTTGGGGCATCAACTACTCACTTCTACTTCCTATACATATATAACCCCTATCTTATAAGTAGGAATTGAACACCTCGCCGCATTCTTACAGAAATTACTGCGAGGCATTCAGTTCTTTGTATAAACAAAATCTGAGGAACATTCTTTGAACAATAACTCCCTCCACGCTGTACAGACATAGCGTGCGGAAAATTGGAATGTTCATAGTTTGAAACCCAAAGTAGTTACTGCGAGCTATTTTGGACACATATTTTGGAGAATTATTTCTCAAATCTTTTTCATAGGAAAATTATTTCCTAATTCTGTCTAGTTTCCAGTGTATATTTTGGAAACACTCTAGCATTTTGATTAAGAGGACTCAGAACCCTCATCGTTTCCTTATACATATAATATTACCTATACATATGATATTTTGGGATATTTCTCAGTTTATGATGAGTAATCTTACATCACAATTACAGACTCATAATTCATATCTATAATTCATATTACTATTTTCATTAGTACATTGAGAAAGATGATGATATAAGTTTTCTCAATCATTATTTACTCAGGTTAATGAAGAACAAACTTGTTCTTTAGTTGGACATTTAGTACCTGTCGTTTAAAAGGGAAAGGTGTTTCAAAAATCATCTTTTATCCCAATAATTAGTGGAGTCTTAGGAAGATTAATTTCCAGGGTTCATAGCTTTATAGTTTCCACTATATGCTATGGGTAGGAGATTAAGTATTCTTTCTACAGTCTTACTAATCCTGAGTCAAGCCATAGGTATTTGGAATTGTTTACAGAGATTTCTCAAGCTAAAGCATCTATATGAATCTGAGTGGTCTGGATAAGTCAAGGATTTTGAATAGCAATTTCATCTTGATATACTTACAGGACTATTACTTCTTACAACTACTTGAAGGAATTACTCTGAGGACACAAGTCTTATGAAAACATTGGATGATAGATTTAAATACTTGCTTTTCCACTTCTTGTAGAGGACATCCAACATAGGGTCATGAGATCAGTTTGATTCAGAGTAGTAAAAAGAACAACTTCAAGTTCAGATGAATATAAGATGATTTAGAAGTGACCTTGAGTTGTTAAAGGCTTAATCTGAGTCTGAAAGAAATAGATTAAGTGACAATTCTAAAAAGCTTTTGTCACAGAATGAGTCTGACCAATCATTCTGCGATGACAGTATCCTATGATTTCAGTGCTTAGATTGCCATGACACTAAATCACAAGTACCTGTCTTGGGAAGTGGTTTAAGACATGAAGATTTGATTAAGTTGCATAAAGGATTCATCTATCTCGATGAACTTTCATTTCGTTTTAACCACTGAAGTATGATATTCTCATCATATTCTTATTTCGTTTATTTGATTTGGTCCGCATTATCTTAAACTCATGAACATAATCATAACACTCAACATCATTTCAATTGTTTTCTTCATTATTGTTTACAGTTTTATGCATTTACATTTCAGCATTAAATTCTTAGTCATCATCATTACACCATCCTTAAACCAAGAGCAGAAACAGGATCTAGAACTAATAATCCTATTAAAACGCTTCTATCGTGTAACTCTCTAATGAACGATCCCGACAATAAAAATAAATATTGCAGCTTGATACCGTGCACTTTCGGTAGGAAAAATTAGGCAAGCTCTTTAACAGTCCTATAGGATTATAGTATAAAGACTGTCGGGGGGCATTGCAGCGGGTTTTACCTCAAAGCTTCACCGTACAGCCTGGAGAAGCACTGGACGCCATCAGGCATCATGGTGACGCATAGATCGGCATTGGAGGTGCCGCATAGCCAAGGTCCGGCATAGTAGGTGCCGCTGGACTAAAGGCATATGTAGCCTGATATGGGAAGACGAACGGACTAGCCAGGCCTCCAGTCTCAGGGAGTGGCAGCTGGCCAGGTGTGATTCCCCAAGTCCGTTGTTGGCCGCCTGACGGCCCTGGACATGAGATATTTGGCGGCACAGTTGTGCCTTTTGCAGAGACGGTTACTTCTGGCTGAGCGCGCAAGGAACTGCACACTCTATCAATTTGATCGGCTATGGCAGGCCGCAATACATCCATTAGGTGCCTCGTGAGTAAAGGCATGAACTCGGCCATTGATTCTGTCATCGAAAGCCGCATTTGCTCCGTCAATGTGGGGGTCTGCATAATCCCCTGTTGTGGTTGAGAAGTACTTGCCGTCTCAGCGGCGTCCTCAGACAGTGTTCGCACTGGAGTCTTCTCCTGTATCGACATTTCTTTAAATTTCTTTGTCAGATCACTAACAATGTTTCCAGATCTGAGACACATACACTTTTTCGAAGCGGATATGGCTTTAATTTCGGTCCCACTGGGCGTGCCAATTTGTTGACCGTGAAATTTCTTGGGAGTAAATCCCTGAATTACAACAGGAATTTGGAAATGAAGAATGGGAAAAGAAACTTGTATTGAAAAGAACTGAAAGCTTACAGAAAATAAGAACGGAAAGCGATAAACAAAGGAAAAATTACAGAATTGAAGAAAGCGGTAAAGGAATGGAAATTGCAGAATGAAAGAACAAAAAATTGAAGTGCAGAAAACTAAAAAAAGTAATGCGGCTTCTTTTGGGAAGGATCGGAGGTGTCTTCACTTGGAGACTGTCTCTCATATTTATAAACTGGTCTTCCATCCTAAGCTGCATAACCTCCTGGGAAGCCATGATCTGTCATCTCTCAACCGCTGTGGATTATTCCAGTCTCCAGGAACCGCCATACGGCTTCCTAGGCTATACAATGTGGTTTGGGCTAAATATGTAGGCTTAAGATTTTGTTGGGTTAACAAATAGTTTCTGTATTTTATATTCATTTTCATTTTTTTAATTGAATCATATTGCACTTGTCACTACAATTGAGTAAATATAATATATATTGTGTTTAGTTTCTAATGAATAATTGTCTTCAATAATTTACCTTTTCCGACGCCCGAGCGTCACTGTTCATCAAAAAAAAATGTCTTTAATAATGAAATTGTGGAATAAGTACACAATTCACTTGGTTGGCCAAGAATAAACCATACAAAAAATAATACAAGTACAATATATATTTAACACCCCTCTAACTCAAGGTGGTAATGTGGATAGCAACTTGAATTTGTCCAGCAGCAAGCGAAAGCAACCATGAAGAAGCGATTTTGTAAAGATATCGGCGGTTTGATGAGCAGTATGAATGTAGTGTAATAGTACAATGCCCCGAGCAACATGTTGGTGGCAGCGGTTAGGGTTTACAAATTTAAATTGAAGAGTTTTAGGTTTTGGCTCTAATACCATGTTAGTTTCTAATGAATGATTGTATTGAATAATGAAATTGTGGAATGATTACATATTTATATCTACAATATTACTTGTTGGGCCAAGAATAAACTATATAAAAAATAATACACATAATATATATTTAACACATTGTTTATATGAGTGTTGGTCCAGTTTAGACCATCTCCAGCAATCAACTCTATTTTCCAGTTAACTCTATTTTATTTTCCAGTCCAGTGTACAGTTTTTCACTTTTCATCTCCAACAATCAACTCTAAATCTTCCTCTATTTAAGAATATTCTATTTTGATTATTTTTTATTATTAATTTATTTAATAATTTATTAATTTAAATATGTATCATATTTTTTTTACAAAACATCCTATAGGAAAAGAATAGTAGGAGTCCATGCTATACCATACTTCCTCCATCTCACAAATATTGTTACGTTTGAATTTTTGGCATTATTCGCCGTTTAACTTTGATTCGAATTTTTATCATAGTTATGTAAGAAAAAATATAGTCAAGTGAAATCTTGTTAGATTCGTCTCGTGTAGTTTAAGAATATCAAATTTTTATAATTTTTTATTGTACACAATTTAAGTTATTAACCGTTAAAAATGTGTGTTGGCATACGTGTCAGGTTGGTCCGAAACAATATGAGACGGAGGTAGTATTTAATTTTAGTAATCATTATAAATTTATTTAATTTAATTAATTGCTCAAATTATTAATTTAAAAATGAAGAATATAATTCAATTAAATAAAAATAAATGAATTATAAAAGAAATTAATAAAGAAAACTGATGTTTGAGTGCTACACGTCCGCATTAAAATGAAGAGGGAAAAATAAATATAGCAATAAAAAAAAAAGAATACCGATGCTATATCAGGCGGTGTACTGTTCATTCCCATTAAATATACCGCCCGTTTGCCGTTCCCAGTGTACATTGGAGTGATGTTTCACGCTATTTTGGAGTTTACCGGGCTCGTTGGAGAAGCTCATCTTTAATTTGAGTTCGGAGTGTATGTGTTATCACAAGCTGAATATATGTATAGAGAGAGATTGTAGATAACAACGGCTTTATCTGCACAAATTCTAACAATGATTGTGGCAATTAAGAATTATTGCATCATTCCTTTACGTGATGTCTTCAATAATTTTTTTTAGCTAAACTGGTGTCTTCAATAATTGAATATAAAAACAAATTGTTTATATTTTTTTATTTAACTTTCAGGTGATCGAAAAATATTATTCCATATTGTATATGGGATGTGAATTTTTTTTTCCCCCTTTAATAAAGCCAAATGCCAAAAAAAATGCCAAAGAAAATGGATGGGATCTTCCAACTTTAAGGTTGTGGGGTTCGATTACCCATCCACCTCATATCCCTTCCCTTTATTCATTTGTAATTTGTGTGACATGAGCTCCCACCACTTTTTCTCCTCCTTCGGCTCCTCAAAAAAAAAAAAGAATGCCAAAGAAAAAAGAGAAAACAACAAAAGAAAAAAGAATAGTCCTCTCAAGATGATCAAAAGGTAATTAAATTCTAAAAAACCATATTTAGCCAACTGTTTCGGCTCCT
Organism: Hygrophila difformis; assembly: GCA_030278955.1. Lineage (NCBI taxonomy): Eukaryota > Viridiplantae > Streptophyta > Magnoliopsida > Lamiales > Acanthaceae > Hygrophila > Hygrophila difformis. Next base: position 9,895,736 of record JAOANR010000011.1, read on the forward strand.
CATCAACCGTTAAGGCTCCACGAACAAAATTTCTTGGAAATGCCCAAATCGTGCAAAACTCTTTGAAGAAAACACCATGTTTAGCCAACCCATCAGCAACCTAATTTTCCTTCCCTCCCGAAGAACATGTTGAATGCTGCAAGAATCAAATGAACCACATAAATTTCTGATACGACCGAGGAGTAGAGCAAGCGGGTGAAATAGGGTTCTCGCTGGGTATCAAACAACTACCTACCTGAGAGTCATACCCAAATTCAAAGGCCGCAAATTCCGCAGAAATGTTAGTAGCTAGCTAGCTCTACCAAAGTATATATATCCTCATTCTCCATCTTTTCACTGACCATATATCATCATCCAACTACAAAATCAAACCCAGCCCTCTTAGTAAACTAATTTAACAAGAACAATTATTGATATAATAATCAGGCGGGTAACATTTGATACAAAAAAAATTCCAAACAAGAAATAAAACTAAAGTAACAACTAATTTAACAAGAACAATTATTGATATAATAATCAGGCGGGTAACATTTGATACAAAAAAATTCCAAACAAGAAATAAAACAAAGAGGACAGATTGACAGAAACGTAACCACACGATAAGTAGTAGTACTACATATTAGAGAAAAGACAGGAAAGCAACAACACATAATGAATTTTATTTTAATAATAATTCGCTGCATATTAAAGAATAAGTTATTCTAATTTTTTGGTTGTACTTCCCAAAAGCAGAATTCTGCATACACAAATTCTTGAATCTAAATATTTGTTTAAGCTGTCAAAACCCATACGATTCAGACAAACTGCGTTTGATTATTTATTTTGATTTTTGAGTAGGTAATTTGGCGGCTCACCATTAAAGACGAAGTTATAGTAATAAATACTCATTCCAAGGATTAGAATTGCGCAGCAAAATGACTTAAGCCTCACTTACTAAAAAGAAAAGTAATTCCTCCATTTCTAAAGTGTTACACTTCCCTTTTTGGTGCTTAATAATAAATGTTACATTATCATATATAAAATATTTTTAAAGGTATAAAACTTCCAATAAAGCACTTTTATTCATTGCATTAAATCCCGTACAATTTCCTTATGTTACACTTATTTTGAAATAGAGGGAGTATTTCATCTGTTGTATTAAAATGTGGTCTAATCTGATCTGATCTTTTATTCGCGCTGATCATCTAATTCGACCTGGTATTGTCCGAAGGAATCCCTTAGACTAGGATTATCAATGACCTTCCCACCCCAACCCAACCGCCACATCATCATTAACTCTTTTTTTTTTTTAATGGTGTTTGGTTGCACTCAATGGGTCGACCATTTCATATTTGAGACCAAGTGATCTCTTTACATTGGGCTAATGGAATGGTGACACTTGTCACCATCCCATTGGTTAAATGATTTTTTTAAATTTATCTAATAAAATAATATCTTTTATATAAGTAAATAAATATAATTTTAAAATATACCAAATTTTAAAATTTTTTGTTCTCTACGGAGAAAGATCACTTTTGCTATATTTTTATGGAATATATAATATATCAATTTTGATATATTTAACTCATTTTATAATTTATATAAAATAAAAATAAATAAATAATATTTTAAAATTTTAGATTTTTTATTCTTTATAAATAAGATACTAATATTTTATATTTTTTATACATTAATTTTTTATTATTTCAACAAAATTTACAATTGTAAATATTAAAATAATTATATTGGTTGGATGGTTGGGTGGTTATTGATAAAGTAGGTAAAATTGAAATGCTTGGGTTGGGATGAATATTGATGATGTGGAAGAGAGATAAATTAATAAAATAATGAAATGGTTGGGGTGGTCAGGGATAAAGATAGCCTTACTTTACCAATCACACAGCAGAACCTCATTTCTCTATTGTAATTTATCATCTCATCATCCACAACTCTTCACATCTCTCTCATCATTATTCATTTTGCTCTTACTATACTCAAATTCAAAATAAATAATCCAAAATTTTCTAGAAATACATCCAACAATAAATAAAATTGAGGGACAGTTACAGAATACCTCGGAGTCATATACTTCACCATACGGTGACAAAAAGGGATTGATTTATAAAGGGAATCAACGGCAAACCCTTTACCTAACCCGCTTTAGCTTAATCTCACAAAACATAAATTACATATCAAGCCTACTTCTTCTATTTCATCTTTACTTGTTCCTCAGTAGACTCAAAACAATTGATTCAAACTTGGCTGCTACTACACACGAAAATCTATATTACACCTTCTTTATAATCTGCACAACATCCTCATCTTCCAGTTCATGCTCCTGATGGAAGACAGTAACGGTAAGAAATCAGGCATCAAGTGAGTCGTGAGATTATCCATTGGAAAACATGGATTGAGAAAGTTTACCTTGCCCACTCTCTGGGGTTTGTGCTTCGCGCTCGAACCCCAAACCAGAGCACTGCAATTGTTCGAATGAACCGAACATTAGAAAAAGTAAGAAAAATACAGTGCTGCGCATTTACTGTTTACAGACACTGTGAAAGTTGTATGATCATGCAATTTCTATTTGAGAAATTTTGACTGAGTTGTGTTTAACAGTCCCATTTTCTTGTGATGAAGAAACAACTACAAACAGAGACAATAATACTTCTCATATCAATGAACTAAAGCACAAACTCTAGTCCTGCACCCCATGTGGACAAACAAAACACTAGAAGAAGCTGGAAGAAAATATGACTCCTGTGTAACCTCACAAAATTTCTCATGTCTATTTAAGCACTGTGCCATTGATAATGATTAGCCAGAAATCGGGAAAACTTGCTGACTATCATCCAACCAAACATGTTGTCTATGCAGTAGTACTCAATCAATGCGTGCCTAAGTCATATTGAAGATTCTTGAATCCTGAAGCTAGAGCAAAAAAGGAACATCGAGATTTTCTCTTTTTCTTTTTCTTTTCTTTTTCTTCTTTTTTTTTTTTTTTTTTTTTTTGATCATGCTAAATCAAGATAAAAGTTCAATAAAATATCACCTTCAGATTGAGATAATGCCAAGAGATATTAGACTAAGGTAAAACAAACAAATGATTCCTTCCTGACGTAGGTAGGTGTATTGGCAGAAAAAACCGAACAAAGTGTTCAGAAATAAAGGGGCTTATAGAACACTCACTATTTAAATTGTTTAGACATGTCCTTGTGGATTCTATTGCAGAAATCCTCAACAGTCCGTTTCTTAGATGACAAGATGACAGGATCATCATAGTCTGGATTCATCCCCTTCGGTTTCGTGTATATGCGAGTTAGATTTAAATACTCCCATATTTTCTCCAGAAGACCATCAAGGTTCCATTCCAAATGAGCACTGTAAAAAATCATTTGAAAACACCAGAATAAGAAGTATATTTATCTTATTGAATAAGTGACAAAATAACTAAATAGAATAAAATAAAAAGTAGAATACAAGCTTAGATGAGATAGCATCGAAACAGAGGAAATGGATGCGTTAGAATGGTAAAGCCACTTCAGCTTCAAAATTTATAAGTAACAAAACCAAAGGAAAGCATTTCAACTCAACACAAATCTTCAAAAAACTTCCCAAAAGGTATCCAGACGAGGATATTGCTCCTATCCGAGCATTTTCATTTCTTAGCCAAACAGTCTTACATGTAATATGTTATTCAAACACTAATACATATATCTACCCAACAATCCACTACCTCGAGTTTCATCATAAAAAAACAAAAAAGAATGCAAATAACAAAGACTGCTCTATAATTGAAGCTCACAAGTCTATAATTAGCAAATCAGATTGAATACCTGATAGGGCAGTAATGTGGAAGTTTGTCCAAAATCTCCAGCTCCTCAAGTGTAATTTGGTCAATCTTGTTGATAACATAGATGCACGGCATGTACACCCTACTGCCCTCAATGACATCTATAAGGTCATCAGCTGTTGCATCATATTTAAGACTGATATCTGCATTGTGTATTCTGTATTCACCACAAAATTGCCTTAACCGTTTCGAGGTCAAGATGTGTGTTGTTAACTGTAGATGTAAGATTGATTCCACCCTTATCTTTCCTCCGGAAAGACAAATTTGGTGGTTCTTTATTCAATCTGTTTTCAGAAAGCAACATCATAGTCATATAATTATAGAGATAGAGAGCAGAAAGTTCAAATGCATTTTATCCATGACGTAAACATTACATGGAGATATTGTGTGAGCTTATATGTGACTATTAACAACTTATAAAGCAACTCGGGTCATAAATGATTCAGCATATCAACATATATATAATAATATATTATATTTTATATATATAGGACAAATGATAAGTTCAGAAAGATGCACGATAGCATAAAGTCAGGAAAAAACTATTCTGATTCATGAACTGAACTTGTCATGCGGGCAAATGATTACATAATAGATAAAACAAGAAAACTAAATTAAGCTCATATCAAGAATATTACCTTATTCCGAATCCTTCTAGCTCTTTCTCTATCAGACGTTTATGAGTAATTGGTTTTATAGCATCAAGCACAATCAGGATGCAGTTACATGTCCTTGCTGTACTAATGACCTAGTTTAGAATCACATTCAAGAACTAACTGAGAGAACAGCATCAAAGTCTTGTCTAGGAATATCATATATATCTCAGCCATAAACATATTTCGTATAGACAAGGACAGAAAGGATTCAATTGCATATCAGTTCATGAGTATACTGTTACCTGTCTACCTCTACCCTTTCCGTCTTTCGCACCCTCGATAATACCAGGAAGATCAAGTAACTGTGAGAAAGTTGGATAACAATTAGAAACAGCAGTAGAAAAATCATTTTTGATAGCACTTGACATTCAAATGAAATTCAGCAGAAGAGCAAAGAAGACTCTGGAGTACAGCTTCAGAATGAAAACTACAACTCAATCATGTCAGGACTCGAACAGAAACTATTTCACATTACATACAGTCATGCTCATTTCTTAGTACTTGTCATAATCATAAAGCAGTCAAATCTGTACAAAAGAATTATATGCATGAAGGCATTAAAAGAATATTTAACTTATCAAATGGAATATGGTTGCAATGTCTTTTAATATAGAGGGTATCAAAAAATAAAAATAAAATCCTTCAAATGGAATGCGCATAAGTTGCTTATCCGAAAGGGTATAAAAGTTGCTTGGTAAAGAATCCTGGTAAGGAAACCAGATAAGAAAAAGAAATAGATAGAGACAAACCATTTGAAGGCATAATATGACAATATTTTCTAAATCCTCGTCATGATTTCATCATGAGATAATCACTTTTACCAAATAACACTAGGAAGATGTTGGAGGGTGAAAAATTAAATATTTAGAACAGGAAAACAAGCACAGCGTGGCTTAAATATAAGCCATTAAATCCTACCAACTCAAAACGCTTATGTACTTGAGCACAACTAAGTCACATTTCATTCACTTGGTAATAACACTCCTTTCAGGAGTGAAATTATTATCACTTATTGATGACACAGACAAGTGGAACCTCTTTAAAGAAACAATATTTATCTCATTTTGCACAAACAGCACCCAAGATCTCCATGGTACCTTGGCAACATTTAAAGACGCAAACATGTCCAAGAAACAGAAAAGCGAGTATTATCAGTCAGCTACTCAGCTTACCAGAACATATCACACATTCATTCATCCATGAGAGGAAATAGTATCTCTACCTGAATTTTAGCTCCCCTATACGTGATCACACCAGGAATGCAAGTTAAAGTGGTAAACTCATATGAAGCGACCTGCATATTAATGAAATAAATGAGGATATAGGCATTGATTTGACCTGATACTAGCAGGAGAAAAAATATAAATGTTCCATCATGCACTGAAGCACACAACGAGATGCTCAACCAACTGTGTCAAGTGTCTGTCAAATGATTGCATCAACAAGAAATCCCTATTAAAAGAAGTGCAAGCAAGCCTCAAAAGACCACATACCTCAGAAAAGGTTCCGGTTAATTTGTTTAAGAGTGTTGATTTTCCAACTGAAGGGAAACCAACAAGTCCAACCCTTGCATCACCACTTTTTGTAACATCGAAGCCTTCTCCAGCACCGCCACCCCCCTTCGATGATGGTTGAAGAATTTCTCTCCTAAGTTTTGCAAGTTTTGCCTAATACGGGTTGCATATTCATAGAAAAGCAATTGAGATCTCAGAACATAATCACCACACTATCTTCATAGTTCAATTCATAGTAGCAGATGGTTTATAACAAATAAGAATGGCCTAAAAAAGGCAAAAATTTTCAGATTGTGAACATGTAGAGTGTACATTTATCTGTTCCATTTTGCTAAACGCCAGTACATTTTGTCTGTTCCATTTTGCTAATAGCCAGTACACACATGCGCAAAATTGCCTGCCTTGAAACCAACTATAAGCAGCACAAAATAATAGTGTCATAGTCAAAGGAATGCCATTTAATATACTAGAACAACAATTAGGAATTATTTAGAAACATACTGCATATGAGACATAATATTGCAATACTCCACTAAGATTAACGATACTTCCCAATCCAGACAATGCGTGAGAATACATACATACACGCATGCACTTAGTAAGAAAATTCAATGATTGACAATGGTAACGAACAATAACAGGGAACATATGCACTTCTATGAGCATGTGCACAACTGCACCTCAGTTAACAGTTCATGCAAGGTCCACTAGTGTATGGACCAGCTCATTTATTAAGTTTTACTCCCTCTCATCATAATTTTAGGCACCGTAAGTTTTATTCTGTAATTCAACATGACTTAACGAACAGTATGTGCCTCAATGAAGTCCTAAAAACCACAAATTGGATATCAAATGGCAACTTGTTAATAAGCATCACTGTCAAAAACCAATGGCAAGGAGAATAGCCAAACAAAAACATTGCAAAGGATATATGGAAACCTCCTCATATTTAGAGCAAATTTCTTTCAAAAGAAGATATATGTACAATATGGACCGTACCTTAAGCAATCCAAGATGGTGAGCTGTAGCTTTGTTCTTCTGGGTTCTTGCCATCTGTAAAGAGAAGGGAGAAGCACCAAGTTTGCAACCATGAACCACAAAGTAGACACAAGCACATTATCTATGCTAATAATAACCCAACTAAACACGAGCATCTTATAGGAGAAGGTATATATCGTCGAATTCAAAACCACTGAAAAATGAACGCCTACAAATATACTATGGTGATACAAGTGCCAAGAACAAGGAAATAAGACAAGCCTTAAGTCCTTCATGTCACATAAAGCATGAAAAATATCAAACCTTTGCAACAAAACGTTTTTATAGCACTGATATACCAAAATAGCTCCCCAACAATTTTCAAGACAACGAATCGCACACATAAGTTTTTTCGTCAATTATCTCATATCCCCCACTAGAATCTCCTTTAACGAACTAAGGGCAATAACAATTTGATTCGAAATAAATAAATAAACCAAGCAAACAACACATAAAACACAGCATCATAAACTGTCGATTGCTCAAGCATACCGAAGAGCCAATAAAAAAAAAAACAAAATAAATAAACATAATCACCTCATCTTCGATATCTTTGATTTTTTGCATAACCGTCGCCATTGTTGATCAGAAGCACTGAACGATGACGTAAAATGCGTTATCAGGGGTTGCGGCGGGAGGGTATTCAGAAATCGGAAATGGAGGGATTCGTCGGAAGTGACGGGGAATAGACGGTAGCCAAACGGGGCACTAAAGAACATAGTTCTAGAAAGCCCAACTATGTATCGGTTGGGCCAAGTGGATCCATTAGTGCTGAATTGGAGGAATGCTAAACACGGATTCAACATAGGATGGCCCAATCTACTCTTCCTCGTTCCAGCTAGCCCATCTACTTTTAGGGTTACAGTGGATGGGCTTTATGGCCCATTGAATAATTTTAATCTCTTATATTGTAATAGTTCCTATGTTCTCTTTTAAATGCACTATTCCTGCATTTCACGCCGTCCAAGACATATTTTTAAAGGTTAATATCATGGATCATAGGATACAATCTTGTAAGGAACGAACAACAAACAAAGAATTAAAAGGATAGGGAAGCTATCAATACCAAGATCAAGCAAGGAAGAAGCAAACACGCCCCTACGTCGTATCCTCAACTTCTCACAAGTCCAAAGTGTTGATTGTAATCATCTTGGAGAGCTTCAAATCCAAGTTGATGGAGTTTGCCCAAGAATGAGCTTGGTGTGATCCCTCGGAAGAGAATGCAAAGTTGCAAAATTTCATTCAACAAAAGATGATACAATGGTGTGGGTGAGGACATATATATAGAGGCCCAAGGATCCCACATGGTTACAAGACTTGAACACAATTTTAAAAAAAAGAAGTGCACTAACCTAACATAAGTTTGTGCACTATATTACATGCGTTGTACACTATATTAAACTAGAACAGCATAAAATAACCACAAAAAGATCACATAAGAGGGCACGGGTCAGCTACTGGATATCGGGTCCTTCTAGGTGGATCCTGAACTTTCTTCCGGATTGTACTGAAGCAGCATCCTTGGTCCGGGTTGGCATCCTATGGCCTTCATCAACTCATCATCAAAGTTTTGCTCCAGTAGTTCAGCAACTTGGGATGTGAACTTCTTGACTTGATTCCTCGTACAAGGACCAGTGGGAAATGTAAGTGCTACAGTTACGGCTTCCATGCCATTCCCTCCCCCATCGGAAGGTTGAGCCATCAACCGATAAGAATCTTCCTTGTCTCGTTCAAATAGTACAAGATCTGCAACATTGAAACTAGGATTAATATTTCCATATTCATCAGGCAATTCTAACTTATACGCATTATCATTAATCCTTTCTAAAACTTTAAATGGGCCATCTCCTCGTGGAGATAGTTTGTTGCGTCTCTTGGCTGGAAATCTTTCTTTCCTCAGATGAAGCCACACCCAGTCTCCTGGCTTCAGCTCCAGTTTCTTCCTTCCCCTGTCATGATACTTGGCATATGACTCTGCAGACTTGATCAGGCTATCTTTAACATCCTGATGTAGTTCTTTGATAGCTCTAGCCCTGTTCCTGCCATTAACATTAAGATGCTCATTGCTAGGCAATGGCAGAAGGTCAATTGCAGGGGGTTAAAACCATAAACAATTTCAAATGGAGACATGTGAGTTGCACTATGAATATGTCTATTGTATGCAAATTCTATATATGGAAGACATTCATCCCAACTCTTATAATTTGAAGCAGTAATGATACGAAGTAGATTACCTAATACCCTGTTGACAGCTTCAGTCTGGCTGTCGGTTTATGGATGGAATGCAGTTGAGAACAACAACCTCGTACCAATTTCACTCCAAAGGGATTTCCAGAAGTAGCTTAGAAATTTAACATCCCGGTCCGACACAATGGATTTTGGAATCCCATGCAGTCTCACAATCTCTTTGAAAAACAACTTTGCAATGTGCAGTGCATCGCTGGTTTTTGTGCACGGTAAGAAATGAGCCATCTTTGAGAACCTATCTACCACCACAAATATTGAATCCTTTCCTCTTGCAGTTCGTGGTAGACCAAGCACAAAATCCATGGAGATATCTAGCCATGGTCCAGCTGGAACGGGTAAAGCTTGGTATAATCCATGAGGTTTGACCGTAGACTTGGCTTTCAAGCACACGATGCACTTAGCAATGAAATCTTCAACTTGTTTCCTCATACCAGGCCAATAAAATCTCTCAGATAAGATCTCAGCTGTAGCATTCTTCCCAAAATGTCCCATCAGATGTCCATTATGGGCTTCATGAATCAACAATTCTCGAACGGAGCCCCTAGGAATACACAGCCTATTTTCCCGATATAGAAAACCATCCCATCTTGAAAATTCCTTAAAAGCATGTACCTCAGTGTTTCGGTACGCTTCTTCAAAATCAGGATCCGTTGCATATAGAGCTTTGATGTGCTCGAATCCCAATAAATGTGTCGTGGCAAGAGCAGCAAGGGTCAATCTCCTAGATAGAGCATCTGCGACTATATTATCCTTTCCCTTTTTGTAGCGAATGACATAAGGGAATCCTTCAATGAACTGGCTCCAACGCGCATGGCGCTTGCTCAATTGTCCTTGACCCCGTATGTGCTTCAAGGTTTCATGATCTGTGTTGATCACAAATTCTCGACCTCGAAGGTAATGTTGCCACACTCTCAAAAACCTCACCACAGCATAAAGTTCTTTATCATAGGTGGAATAGTTCAACTGTGCTCCCGAGAACTTTTCACTGTGATAGGCTATCGGACGACCTTCCTGAATTAACACTGCTCCCATTCCCGTTCCTGATGCATCGCATTCAACTTCGAACGGTAGATCAAAATTTGGCAAGGCAAGCACTGGAGCATGTGTCAACTTCTCTTTTAATGATCCAAACGCTTTTTCTTCCGTCGACCCCCACTTAAAATGATTGTCTTTTTTAAGTAGCGTTGTCAGGGGCGCGGCAATCACACTGAACTGTGCCACAAAGCGTTTGAAGAATCCACAGAGACCTAAAAATTGACGAATCTCATGTACATTCTTTGGAGGCGGCCAATCAGAAATGGCTTTGACCTTGGTTTCGTCAACCTTGAGACCTCCTTGTCCAACAATAAACCCTAAGAAGTTCAGCTCGGTTGCGTGAAAAGTACACTTCTCCATGTTGGCGTATAGCTTCACTTCTCGTAACCTGTTGATCACCTGTTGGACATGAAAAAGATGATCAGATTCGTTGGCACTGTATATCAAAATATCATCGAAATAGACAACAACAAATTTGCCAATGAAAGAACGAAGAGTCTCATTCACGAGACGCATAAATGTAGACGGAGCGTTGGTTAGACCAAATGGCATCACGAGCCATTCGTATAATCCGAACTTGGTCTTAAAAGCTGTTTTCCACTCATCTCCAGGTTTCACTCGAATCTGATGGTATCCACTCCTGAGATCAATCTTGGAAAAGATATTCGCATGCCCAATCTCGTCTAACATATCATCAAGGCGTGGGATGGGGTGCCTGTACTTGATAGTTATGGCATTGACAGCCCTACAATCGACGCACATTCTCCATGTTCCATCTTTCTTAGGAACTAAGAGAACTGGTACCGCACACGGTGATAGACTTTCGCGTACCCATCCTTTATCCAACAAATTTTGCACTTGCTTCTGAATCTCCTTAGTCTCTTCAGGACTCATCCTATATGCTGGTCTGTTTGGAATAGAAGCCCCCGGCACAAAGTCAATCTGATGTTCAATACCTCTCAAAGGTGGTAAACCTATTGGTACTTCTTCTGGAAATACATCTTTGTTTTCTTCCAGCATCCTAGCAAAATTCACAGGAATTTCAGGTGTAGCATTGCAAGTCCTTTTAATTAACTCAACAGGTTTATAGTAAGCAAGAAAACAATGACCTGCTGTGTTGTCGCCTTGAATTGCTTGCTTGAAATCAGTCTTTGTCAGCAGGAGGCAAGGTTTGGATGCAACATCACAAATCTCTACAGTGGAAATCTTAGCCTTTCCTTTCTGCTTTGCCTTGTGTTCTTCTTCTTCTTTCTTCATATTCTCCCTAAGTCTTTCCTGATCTAACCTTATAATCCTAGGAGGGAGTGGCTTTACAGTGTACAACTTATTACAATATAGAAAACTTAAAGAATTGGCACGACCTCTATACGTTACGTCTCTATCATACAACCATGGTCGACCTAACAGAATATGACATGCAGTCATAGGTACAATATCACATAAAACCTTCTCAGAGTAAGAACCAATCTTGATGGGAATTTTGGCTCTTTGATTCACCTTCAAAGTTCCATTGTCATTCATCCAATGCAGATGATATGGCTTCGGATGTTCTTCAGTTTGGATACCTAACCTACGAATAACATAAGTACTCACAACGTTAGTACAACTACTGTTATCTACTATCACAGAAGCCAAATTACCATTTATATCACAATGACAATGAAAGAGATTCTCCCTTTGTTCATCCAGTGGTGGATTAATCTTGTCAGCGCTGAGGGTTCTCATGGCCACAAATGTGGTTAAGACCCTTTCTTCCTCTTCTTCGATGATCTCATGATCACCACTTGGTTCCGCATCATCGAAACATTCAAGATTCTCATCCGATCCCTCTTCATCTGATTCCAAAATTTTCAAATGGCCATTTTCCAACACTGCGACTCTCTTTGTGAAAGGACAATCAGGGGAATAATCTCCCTTTCTCTGACACTTGAAACATATGACATCCTTGATGTCTCTTTTTGGTCGCTCTGGTTGTGCTCTCGGTGCTGGAGGCTTGTAGGCTTTGAAATCTTTGGCTATTTCAAATCCTTTCGGTTGGTTCGGCTTTTCTTCAGGCTTGGGCTACGACTTACCTGTCCAATTCTTAACAGGCCAAGGCTTGCTGGGTCCGGCTGAACTGTTTCCAAAAGTAACACGTGGTGCTATGCCTTTATGTTGTGATTCAATTTTGGCGGCTAGGTGAACTAAATCTTCGGTATGATCATAGCCACGTAGATCGACCTCATCTCTTATGTCCTTGCGAAGCCCTTCCATGAACCTAGAATTGGTGATCTCCTCATCTTCTCTGACCCCTGCACGTGTCATAAGTTTTTCCATTTCTTGGTAGTACTCGTGCACAGTCTTGCTCTCTTGGGTCAGAGTTTGCACCTTATGATACAAACTTTTGCGGTAATATGATGGTACAAAGCGCTGCTGCATTAGACGCACAAGATCATCCCAAGTCTCTGTTGGCCTAAATCCGCGTTCTCTAATCTCCTTTGTGGTCTTTTGCCACCAGGCTAAGGCATAATCTTTGAATTGAGTGACTGTGATCTGTACCTTCCTCTTTTCTGAATAAATATGGCATTCAAATATCAGTTCCATGGAATCCTTCCACTCAATAAACTCGCTCGGATCAGGAGTCCCCTTAAAGACTGGAATGTCGAATTTAATCCCCTTGATTTCTGACTCTCCATCATGATTATTATTGTGCCAACCTCTTTGAGCTCTTGGTCCTCGAGGCATCGCTGCTGCAGGAGGAGGTGCTTGCCTGACTCTCCTGGCATTTGCTGGTGGTCCTCCTCGCCTATCGAAATGTCCATCGAGCTCCTCCTCGGCCACGGCCATGTCATCATCGGGATTATTCTCATTGTGCTAACTATCTGGATTGTTATGAGCGGCATCTGGAGCTGTCAGTTCCATATCACCTGCTAAGTGTCTCTGAACCATCCTGACAGCATGTTGCTCAACTGTTTGTCTGTGTTGTCTCAGGCGAGTAGTAACTTCAGTATGTACCCCCTCAATTTGACTGTCAACCTTGTTATTCATGTCATCCATCCGCTTATCGAGGTTATCCATTTTCTGACTGAGTGATTGTAGGACATTGATAATGTCTGAATCAGGTGATCCGGATATACCTGCCATTTTTTTCTTTTTTTTTTTCTCTCTCTCTCTCTTTTTTTTTCTTTTCTTTTCTTTTTTTTCTCTCTCTCACTCAGTTTTTTTTTAATTATACAAACTAACAATATATGTATAAAAGTGTTAGTAAAAATAAATAGAGAAAATAACACTCGAAAAATCACAAGATTCTTACAACCAAATATTCAAGCTTGGACTGGTCCACAACCGGTCTGATGCATCCGCAATAAATTCCAATCACACCTTGATAGTGGGAATTGAGGATAGAATTCGAATACGCACAATGCAAGAACCAGATTGCTATTGTTTGACTCGATGAAATAAAAGCACGGAGTGTATGTAAAATGCAATGCAAAAGATGTATGTTCACTGTATTAATCAGCAATTGCAGTCAAATAATTCCAATCCTCACAATATAAAAGTGAACTCACTAAAATATGAAAAGTGGTATCTCACAACACTCGACTCCCAAACTAATATTTAATACACACGGAATCCTAAATAAAATTCCCCAAATTAAAATTCTCAATCCCGGATGCAGCAAAAATTCTTAAGGTTAGGTTGGGTGGGTCTCACGGGTGTAATGATTGTCAAAATAGAAAAAGGTTGAAACTAATCTCTTGAAGTAGGTGGGGCCCATGACTTTGTGATTTCTTCCTACTCAAATTTATTGGTCACGTGAATGAGTTCCAATTTTATTTTATTTTTTTTATCAGCCAACAATTGAAGACTTTTGGCTCAATTTGATGCCAAACCAATACCTTCAATCAAACACTCATTAATCATTCCATCTACCAAGTGCCCTTAATAATTATCCCTATACATATGTTTAACAATTTGAAAATGAGAAAAGAGGATGCGGGTGGGGGTCACTATACAAGATCAACAAATTTGTTAAATTGGATTGCCTTGCAGCCGCAACTCTTGATCCTATAGATTACAAAATCTAATCAAAATCTAGCAATCAATTTGCAGTCACCTTCCAATCACTTTGCCCATAGCTTTCTATTAAATATGTCAAATTGAATTTGCAATGATGAGGGCTATTAAATTCTTGGGAACACACGACTTCCTTGGACTTTCGGATCAAACAATTTGGCTCAAGAAATTTATGAAGATCATTATGAACTTGCTTGAACGTCTCTTGAACACCCAAGAACACTCATAAATCTCTCATGAACACTCTTTGGAATTCTTGATGCAAATTATCCAATGAATCAAGCAAACAAATTCCAAATGCAAGCACAACACATACAAGAGTCAAAATATGAAAACTAAAGCTCAAAAACACAAGAAAACAAGATCAAGAACCAAAATTTGGTGGAATTTTCGGTTTTGGCAAAAATATACACATAAACTTCAATAGGCCATAACTTTGTCATACAAACTCGAAATTGAGCATATCATATATGAAAATTCATCTACTCGACGAGAGGATTCTAACTATATGCCCAGATTTTCAAGACTCGAAATATTAAGTTCGGAAATGGCCAAAACAGATTCTGTCCAGATTTTCAGAATTTTTTCTTTTTTTTATGGATTTTGATGATGAACACAAGAAAGATCCTATCTTAGGCTTTGATACCAAATTCTAAACTACTGTCATGGATCATAGGATACAATCTTGTAAGGAACGAACAACAAACAAAGAATTAAAAGGATAGGGAAGCTATCAATACCAAGATCAAGCAAGGAAGAAGCAAACACGCCCCTACGTCGTATCCTCAACTTCTCACAAGTCCAAAGTGTTGATTGTAATCATCTTGGAGAGCTTCAAATCCAAGTTGATGGAGTTTGCCCAAGAATGAGCTTGGTGTGATCCCTCGGAAGAGAATGCAAAGTTGCAAAATTTCATTCAACAAAAGATGATACAATGATGTGGGTGAGGACATATATAGAGAGGCCCCAAGGATCCCACATGGTTACAAGACTTGAACACAATTTTAAAAAAAAGAAGTGCACTAACCTAACATAAGTTTGTGCACTATATTACATGCGGTGTACACTATATTAAACTAGAACAGCACAAAATAACCACATAAAGATCACATAAGAGGGCACGGGTCAGCTACTGGATATCGGGTCCTTCTAGGTGGATCCTGAACTTTCTTCCGGATTGTACTGAAGCAGCATCCTTGGTCCGGGTTGGCATCCTATGGCCTTCATCAACTCATCATTAGGGGTGATTAACGAGTAGTGCTACTCGAACTCGACTTGACACTTGACTCGGAAAAAGCTCGACTCGTACTCGAAAAATTCGAGTCGAGTCGAGTATCGAGTATTTTAATCGAGTATCGAGCTCAAGCTCGAGTAGAAGAATATGATACTCGTCGAGTATCGAGTACTCGTCGAGTAGTCGAGTCGAGTCGAGCCGAGTCGAGTACTCGTTTATTAATTAATTTTACTATATTTTATTTTATATTTAAAAATTCCCACCATTCTCACAAGCCCATTACCTATTCTCACAAGCCCATATCAATAATTATAATCAAAATATTCTAAGCCCATTATCTATTCTCACAAGCCCATATCAATATTTTGTTTTCTCTATCCATTTATGGATTCATCAATTTTTTTTATATGCTTTAAAAAAATCAATTTCCTCATATACCACCCTATCATCCCAGCGAATTTTTTTTTATTGGCATTTGAGATTCCATATCAGTAATTATAATTGGAATATTCTAAGTAATTGATGGAACACATTAGTTTACTCACAAATTTAGATTGATATATTTTTTTATTTAGTGTAGTATGTTTATATTGTCATGGGTTTTTTAATATGCCTTTTTGTCGCAATCCAATTTTTTAAACCAATTAAAATCATATTCATCACAAATGATTGATGTCTTTTTGGCTACTGTGTAAAAAAAATGTCCGGAAGAAACAAAAAAATTGTGCTTGTGTGTAAAGTGTATGTTTTAAATTAGGAATAAATAATTGTAATTTTTTTAAATGAATCTGGTCTTTTGATTGTCTTCTATTGATAATGAATAAAATTAATCAATCAAACCCAAAATAAAAAAAAAAAGGTCAAACAACTCAAAAACTCATAATACTTCCTTCGTTGTTGAATAAATGTAACATGTTGAAATATGGCACAGTTCACAAAAACACTTTTACTTAAAGTTTTATCATAGTTATACAAGTTAAAATAGAGCTAAGTGAGATATTGTTAGTTTCATCTCGTCGTGTAGTTTTTTAATATCGAACTTTTAGAATTTTTACTTGTACCGAACTTGAGTTATTAATGATTTAAAATGTGCATTGGACTGCGTGCTGGGTGGGTCCGTAGCACTTATAAAAAACAGAGGAAGTATAAGGGGCCTAATCCAGAAAAAAAAAACCAAGCTACTCGAGCTCGAGCTCGAACTCGATGATACTCGAGCTCGAGCTCGAGAATCACTAATCGACTCGAGCTCGAGCTCGAGCTCGAGTAGTGATATTTCCCGTCAAGTCAAGCTCAAGTAGTTAACTACTCGGGCTCGACTCGACTCGATATCACCCCTACTCATCATCAAAGTTTTGCTCCAGTAGTTCAGCAACTTGGGATGTGAACTTCTTGACTTGATTCCTCGTACAAGGACCAGTGGGAAATGTAAGTGCTACAGTTACGGCTTCCATGCCAGTTAATAACTCAAATTGTACATAAATAAAAATTATAAAAATTGATATTCTAAAACTACGTGATTAGACGAATCTAACAAGATCTCACTTGACTGTATTTTTTCTAATATAACTATGTAAAAAAAATTGATCAAAGTTACTCAATTAATAGTTATTACTATGCAAATGTCTCACTTAAATGAGAACAGAGGTAGTAATAAATACTAAATTGTCAATAATCCAATACACTTTTTAAATTATTAATATCTCAAACTATGGATAACAAAAAAATTATGTAAAATATCTATATATTCTTAAAACCATTAGTGGTCAACCAAGTCAATATTTAATGTGGTGTCTCTATTCTAAATTTTCAATTTTCATAGATTTTTTTATTTTTTATTTATTAAATTTAGATTTTCGCATTTGATATTTATATACTATTTATTTATGTTAAAATATATTGACTTGGATATGGAAATCATAATTTTCATTTTTTAAAATGAATGAAATTTTCAATTTATATGGAATTCTCATAACTTCCAATTTTTAAAATATTTGAAATTTGAAATTTTATATATTTGCATTTATTATATTAGATTTTGTTTTTATATTTATTTATTTTAGATTTTGTATTTTTTATTCCAATAATTTTTATTTTTACCCAATTTTCAGTTTTTAAAAGAAATAAAAATTTTTAACTTATATGAAATTTATAAAATTTTTAGCTTTTAAAAGATTTCAAATTTCAATTTATTTATTTATTTATTTTAGATTTTGCATTGTTTTATTCCCACAATTTTTAGTTTTTACCCAATTTTTAGTTTTTAAAAGATATTAATTTTTAATTTTTATGGAATTCACACAATATTATTTTTTCAAAAATTTGAAATTTGAAACTTCAATTTTTGCATATATTACTTATTTACTTTAGATTTTTGTATTTTTTTATTCCCATATTTTTATTTAGAGGTAATAACTAAAATAGGCCACAAGAATGAGTCATTTCCACTTTTGGGCCACGATATTTTGATTAGGAAAATAAGCCACTAGAACGATTTCGGGCCTGAATTTAGGTCATTGGGCTGCAATTCGGGCTGCGATGGTCTAAAAGTGGAAATGACTACTTCTGGTGGCCTATTTTAGTTTTTTCAATTATTTTTTTATTTTATCTAATTAAAATAAATAATACTCATTCAGTGTGTCATATTTTCCTTTTTTCTTATTCCAATATTTTTATTTCATTTTTATTTTAAAAAATAATTAAATATTAATCGTCAAACCTACCCATCACTTCACATTAATAAATAAATATATTAAACTTTCAAATTACTCACTACCATTAATAATTCCAGTCCACCCTATAACCATATATCAGTAAATCGCAAATAAATAAATTAATTAAAATTGTGGGGTTTAGTACTTACTCCAGTGGTAAGTCCCCCAACTCCAACCTATAGGTTGGGGGTTCGAATCCCCACCCGGTCCCCTATTCATCCCCTTTGTAATTGTGTGGCTTGAGCTCCCACCACCCGTTCCAGGCCTTCAATGGTTCCTCAAAAAAAAAATTAAAATTGTAGCTCATTACAATCATATTATAATTTTTTAAGTTACATTTTTTTAACACTATTAATTGGACGGATGGAGTAATATAAGAAATAAAATAAATATTAATTCAAATATATTATAAAATAAGTAAAATAAATACATATTCAAATAAATTATAATGTAAAAATGAACATGTTTTATTATAAGTATCCCAAAATTTTCGAACATGTTATTTTATGTAGGAGTAATTAGTATTAAATGCAAGGAATTTTTCGGGCATGAGTATGTTTGACAATTAATATTTAATTATTTTTAAAATGGAAATAAAATAAAAAAATATTGGAACAAGAAAAAAAGAAAGAAAGTAGGACATAACTTCACATAATGAGTATTATTTATTTTAATTACATAAAATAAAAAAATAATTCAACAAAAACTAAAATAGGCCACCAGAAAGAGTCATTTCCACTTTTAGACCATCGTGGCCCGAATTCCAGCCCAATGACCAAAATTCAGGCCCAAAATCCTTCTAATGGCCTATTTCCCTAAATCAAAATATGGTGGTCCAAAAGTGGAAATGACTCCTTCTGGTGGCCTATTTTAGTTATTATCTCTTTTATTTATTTATGGAGCCTATATATAAATACCACTCTTCCCTGTGCGTATAAGTTCCATTCAAATGTTGGCGCCCTACTCTTCTTTCATATTCCCTTTACTATATTTTTTAAAAAAATTGAATGTTGTTTTCCATTCAAATTTTAATTTTTTTAATCTATTTTTTAAGAAATACTCCCTCCATTTTTAATAAGTGTAACACTAGGAAATATCACATGATTTAAGGTAAGTTAATATTTAGTTGAAGAATTACAATAGTTAAATAAATAAAATAAGATGAATCGTATTTGACTTTATTACTTTTGAATTTTATTGATGAATATCAAAAAATTAATAATTTAAGTATAATTAGTAGTAAAAATTATTAACCTTCAAAACATTCCAAATATAGTAACGTATCACTTATATCGAAACACCAAAAAAATGAAAGTATAACACTTTAAAAACAAACGGAGCAAGTAATTTATTAATATTTATTTTAACAGATTTGCAATGGACAGAAGAACAAATATCGATTTGTTAGAAATTGAAAGGCTGATTACTGCAAATTCTATAAATTGAAAATTTTTATCTGGAATGTTGGTATTGAATAAGTTTTAAAGTCTGAAACAAATAATTTATTGATACTAGAAGAGACATTTTATAATAAGGAAGAAATGAAGGCAGATCATGATAAGCTATTACCTTTGTTGATTGATGTTTAGAAGAAAGGAAAGTATAACACTTAAAAAACAAACAACGGAAGTAATCATTAATCTATATTTTAACAGATTTGCAATTAACGGAAGAACCGAAGAACTAATATAGCTTTGTTAGAAATTGAAAAGCTAATTGCTGCAAATTCTATAAATTTGAAATTTTTCTCTGGAATGCTGGTATTGAATAAAGTTTTAAAGTCTGAAATAAATAATCTATTGATACTAAAAGAGATATTTTATAATAAGGAAGAAATGAAGGCGGATCATGATAAGCTATTACCTTTGTTGGTTGATGTTTAGAAGAATGTTAAAAATAAAATAATACTTCATGTAGTTGATAGTAATGAGGGTTGATTATTTTTTTCTTAACGTGGTGGAACCACAAGACATTCATCGATAATTTATCTAAAAACATTATGTTTAGCCTTTAATGGGAGATGTGGTATTGTGCTGCCAGTAGCATCCAGTGGAATATCACCCATACTCCTTCCAAGAGATAGTTCTGCTTATAGATTTGGTATTCCACTAGATTGTGACGAGAATTATACTTAAAAAACTTATCCCATAAAATTATTTAAACTCTATTCTCAAAACAAAGCTAATTATTTGGGATGAAAATTTTTTATTGGTAGAATGATTATGAGCCTATCTGAAGTAACCAAATCCCCCATTCGATTTCGGAGGAAAACATTCTCACTCGCATTTTATTTTACAATAACAAAAAAAAAAATCAATTTCAATATTTAAAGAGGGTTGAACTCTATCTTCAATATCCAATTTTTACTCATGTCAGTGATATGTTGTAATATCTCGTGTCACTGGAAAGAGGGGACTCGAAGTTATTCTCAAGATACTACAAGAAATGTTGTTTATAATGAAAATTATATATAACAGAAATTTGCACAATAAATATTTCATGTAGGTCATGGTAATTGGTAAAGCTGGTATTGATTTTGGAGATGTGCAATTAGATGTTACATTTCCATATGATAATTTTATAAACTCTACGGGAGATTCTGTAGCGAAAATTGTTGAGGGTACTAATACAAATATAAATTGCACCACTTCAAATCCAGATATTTTTAAAGATTGTGCTATACTAATTCCTACCAATGAGATTATTTGATACGATCAATTATTACATTATTGAACGTATGCCTGCAAATGAAAATGTATACTTCCTCTATTTTTTATTCTTGCTCCGGACACAAAGTGCACGCAGTTCAATGTATATTTTAAACCTTTAATAGCTCAATTTCGGTATAAGTAAAATTTTTAAAAGTTTAATATTTAAAAACTACAAGCCGAGACGAATCTAACAAGAGCACACTTCACTATATTTTAGCTTATGTAACTATAATTTAAAAATATAAAAAAAAACACGATCAATGCTAATGGGGCAAGAATTTAAAAATGGGGGGAGTATACATCAGTTCTAAAAATATTTGTCAAGAGATGAATAATGCTAATGAATTATTTTCACTAGAATATCTAAACACGATCAATTGTTATGAATTAACGAATCATGACATATAGTTGAATGAATGTTGCATAATGATGCTTTTAGGAATATAGATCCATCAAATAAATTATGCAACGAAACTAGGTTGATAGTAACCAAGATGTGAAACCATATAATTGAGGTTAAACAAATTTGCGGAAAACCATGAAAGTAAAAAAAAAAAATTGATTCGTAGAATGATTATAAGCCTATCTGATTTAACCAAATTCCCAATTCGATTTCAGATGAGAAAACTTTAACTTGCAATTTATTTTGCTATGATTATAAAGAGTCAATGTCAATCTTTAAATAATACTACCTCCGTTTCTTTTTAAATGTAACGTTTCTCTTCTGCACGCATGCCAATGCACATTTTAAACTATTAATAACTCAAATTCGGTACAAGTAAAAATTGTAAAAATTTGATATTTAAAAACTATAAGATGAGACGAATCTAACAAGATCTCACTTGGCTATATTTTTTCTTGTATAACTATAACAAAAATAGAAGTCAAAGTGTTACAATGAACAGTAAAAAAAGTCAAAACGTTACATTTATTTAGAAACGGAGGGAGTATTAGACTTTATCTTCCAAAACCAGTTTTTAACTATGAACAGTTATGTTGCAACATTTCATGTCACTAGCAAAATGTGACTCAAAGTATTAATATGCAATTAAGAATGATTAACTCAAAATAGTACAAGAAATGTTGTTTACATTTAAATTTATATATGACAGAAAATTTGTAAAATTGATACTTGATGTAGGTGATGGTAAGCCGTTATTGATTTTTTTTGCGTTACAAAGCCGGTATTGATTTTGAAGATTTATAATAGACATTTTGTTTTATTTTAATATTTAAATAAAACTTTAAGTTAGTGTTATACTACCCCCTATCAATGAGATTTTCAGCAAATTGTGAGGTAATTTTTCATATTATGCTTAATACTTATATATAAAGTTTGTTTTATTTTAATTTAAATTTTAAATTAAATAAAAATATTATTTTAGTAATTATTTTTAGTGATCTGTTAAGTACCGGAAAAGCCACAGAAGTTAAAGAAGACGGTATAATATGACTCATTTGTTAGTTTTAAAAATAATTAAATTATATTATCATATATTCTCTTTCGAATATATATAAAATCATTACACATTTTTCATTACTCAAAATCTAATTTATTATTATTTTATATAACAAAAGTATGTATATTATATAAAACATATAATTATGCTCGTCGAGTCTCGACGGGTTATTTACTAGTATATTTTAAAATTATATGATTATATGACTCTAATAAGACTCAACTTGACTATTTTTTTTAAATATATACTTGAATTAAAATTGAGTTAAACTTAAATAATTAACGGTACAAAAAATGAATAGGACAAATTATCGGAGAGAGTAAAAAATATATATACAGTTAATTAAGAATTTATTAAATCCATCTAAAAAAACATTTGTTGCAAATATTGGCAATGCTTCAATGATCATATTTGAACTTGGCTTCATTTTAGTCTTTTAAGATTGAACATTGTTGAGTGTTTTAAAACTAGGTCTGCTACTGTTGTTGTTTACTGCTGCATTCTGTTCTTCAAACCTCCCAGCTTGCTGTTGCTGGTGTTTTAAAACTAGGTCTGCTACTGCTGTTGTTTACTGCTGCTTTTGCTGCTTCCGGCCACGGAAGATGCCGCTTATGAATGTAGATTGGTTGACTTTTGATGTAGTGGCTCGGTTCTAGTGTGTTTAGGATTTAAGTGTCTATGGTCTCTTTTTTTAAGGTTTTTTACTAGTATCAGTTGTGTAGGTTGGAAGTAATCGGGCATGGATGTTTGTGGTAGTTAGGCAGGCTAAGAGTGCGTTGATGTTGTGAACTCATATTTTGGTCTTATGAATGAGAAATTCCCTTTCCTCAAAAAAAAAAGATTGAACATTGTTGAGACCCTTGTTGACAAGATAATTTAAGTGTTTGGTACATGTAGGTATTTTAGAATTTATACTAGGGTTATTTTATTCTATTTTTATTTTTTATTGTGGATTTTGCTTTAATTTATTGCTTTACACATGAGGATGGATGAATCCATTGTGGTCATGGATGAATATTTTTATTTATGATGACATGTTCAAATCCCAACTATTAATCACAATTGTATAGTTATCTATTTTTTAATTAACTCCCTATTTATTTATTTATGTACACATATTAAAGAAAGAAATATTTTTCTAAATGGGTTGGGGACTTACTCTAGTGGTAAGTGGTAAGTCCCTCAACACCCAACCTATAGGTTTGGGGGTTTGAATCCCCACCCGGCCCTTTGTTCCCTTTGTAATTTGTGTGGCATGGGCTTTCACCACCACTTAGCTTTCTCAGGTCTTTAGTGGCTTATTTTAGTGTAATACCCGAGAAATCGCCATCGAAAATTTAAATCCAAAAATAAAGAATTGGATTTAAATTATTAAAACCGAAATAATTCCGAGAGAGCGGAATTTATTATTTATCGGAAGATAACAACTCGAAACGAGTTTATCGAATTGTCCCAACAATCACGGATAATTCCCACATTATGATTTTTATTTTTGTAGAGAAGGAATCTTAATATTAAAAAAAAAAAAAAAAAAAAATTTAAAAGTTACTGTAGCACGTGTCTACTGTAGCAGTACTGTAGCACTACTGTAGCACGTGCGGGTACTGTAGCAGCCGATCACTTGTCGGATTTTTGTCTCTTTAATGGCAAAAATACACCCCCAACACCCCATTATCATTCTTTCAAATCCCTTCTTCATCCCAAACTCTCCCAAAGCCAAAACACCTTTCCGGCGAACTTCCGACGAACTTCCGGCAACTTTCCGGCAACCAAATCCGACCAAGGAAGTGTGTAGATCAAGGATCACAGTGCTTAGATCTTTGGTAAGTAGTATCTTAGGTTCTCAATCTCGTTTTTCCTCTCAAATCCCCAATCTAACTCTTGAATCGTTGATTGCAAATACGTTCGTGGCCAAAGTCGGGAACTTTGCGTTTCATAGATCCGTTCGTAGGTGTTTGGACGACTCAAGAACACAATATTTGTAAGTTAACCTTACTATGGTTTTGGGTGACTTAAAATGCAACCAAACATAGAGATTTAATAACTCTAAAATCTGTCATCAAGAAAAACCCCCGGCGCAGTGTTTTCGTATGAATTTTTCGATCCCTTAAAAGTCTTCAAACGAGAAAACTCAAAACATGAAAAACGTTCCTAAGACATAGATCTAGCTTCTGTAAAATTTTCATAATTTTTCATTGTGTTTTGATATCCGAAAACGGCCTCCAACAAACCTGCCCTAAAAGTCAAATTTGAAACTGTGACAGATTTGAAATTGGACCAAAACCCCCTACTTCAAGAGTTCAAACCTAAAAACTCAAAACTAAGATTTTGATCCTAAGATCTTAAGCTATACTGTGTAAAAATTTCAGAAATTTTCATCGAGTTTTGATACCCCAAATCGAGTCGGACATATTCTGCGTTTTAAAGAAATTTCAAAAGATGACAGATTTCTTAACCGAACTTGATGAGCATATTTCTATCATTTCTAGTCCGAACTAATCTTTGTGATCTAAACAAAAGTTGTAGATAATCATATCTAGTATGTGTCTGTAAATTTTCAGAATTTTTGGAGTTCATTTGATATGTTAAAAAGTCAAATCTATGACAGGTGTCAAACCTGAATCCTGACAGCATACTATTTGTGTAGAAAACTTGATTTTTGACATGCTTCCCATCGTTTTTCCGAAAAACTTAAAACACAAAAGTTGTTCGTTGGGATGTTTTTGAGTTACTGTGAAGATTTCAGATCAATCTCCTAAGTAATGGATTTTTAAACTGAAAAGGCGCAAACTGTGACATCGATCGGTTTTAAACTTGTGAAACTTGCGAAATGTGTTCTTACCTTGCGGGTTCAATTCCCCAAGGGCGATCGTTTGTTTTCCTGCGGGTTCGATTCCCCAGGATGTGTGTTGATTCCTACGGGTTCGATTCCCTAGGATGTATTTGAGTTCTTGCGGGTTCGATTCCCCAAGGGCGATTGTTTGTTTTCCTGCGGGTTCGATTCCCCAGGATGTGTGTTGATTCCTACGGGTTCGATTCCCTAGGATGTATTTGAGTTCTTGCGGGTTCGATTCCCCAAGGGCGATTGTATGTTTTCCTGCGGGTTCGATTCCCCAGGATGTGTGTTGATTCATACGGGTTCGATTCCCTATGATGTATTTGAGTTCTTGCGGGTTTGATTCCCCAAGGGCGATTGTATGTTTTCCTGCGGGTTCGATTCCCCAGGATGTGTGTTGATTCCTACGGGTTCGATTCCCTAGGATGTATTTGAGTTCTTGCGGGTTCGATTCCCCAAGGGCGATTGTATGTTTTCCTGCGGGTTCGATTCCCCAGGATGTGTGTTGATTCATACGGGTTCGATTCCCTATGATGTATTTGAGTTCTTGCGGGTTCGATTCCCCAAGGGCGATCGTTTGTTTTCCTGCGGGTTCGATTCCCCAGGATGTGTGTTGATTCCTACGGGTTCGATTCCCTAGGATGTATTTGAGTTCTTGCGGGTTAGATTCCCCAAGGGCGATTGTATGTTTTCCTGCGGGTTCAATTCCCCAGGACGTGTGTTGATTCCTACGGGTTCGATTCCCTAGGATGTATTGAGTTCTTGCGGGTTAGATTCCCCAAGGGCGATTGTATGTTTTCCTGCGGAAATATTGATTATGAGGATTGCGGTCACAAGAGCCCTGGTGAATGGTGAACTATAAAAGAAACAAAAGTAAATGAGAAATGACACTTTTGATATTGGCTGCGGCCGCCGGATCACCGGCTAAATGATATATTGTTGAGATGATGGCGTAACGGGAAATAAATTAAAAAAGCTCAGATTTTATGAAATTGGCTGCGGCCGCCGGATTGCCGGCTAAATTAAATATTGTTGAAATGTTTTTATTAAATTTAACTAAAGGCTTTGAAACCCCTAACCCATGCTATGTGTTAACTTACTCAGCGCGTTTTTGCTGACCCAAACCATTTATCCTCTTTTTCTTACAGAGTACGAAGAATATGCATCGTCATATGCATACATGGGAATATTTGGGGAAATCTCTATTTTAAATTCCTGCATTTAATTACGACTTGCATGAACGGGACTGTTTAACCCGTGTTTTGGCCATGTCGGCCCTTATACTTTATTTCCGCTGCACAATTTACATTTCCGCTGCAACTCTGATGTATTATTTTTAAATTATTTATGAATGGGCTGTTTGAATATTTTTAATTCTGAAAAACCATAGCCTTGCATCTCTTTAGTGAGCTCGGAGAAACCGTGTCTTGCTAGGGAGGTGTGGCGGTGGCATCCCGGCCTGGGTTACCAAAACCGGGGTGTTACAATGTGGTATCAGAGCCAGGTTATTTTAAAGGTAATTATTTTAAAGAAAATATCTGATACCAAAGTTGGTATCAGAGCCCGGAATATTTTAAAACTACTATTTTAAAGAGCCCGTAATATTTTTAAACTATTATTTTCAAGTATTATTGTTTTTAAAGTTATCATTTCTAAACTAGTAGTATATTTCAAAGAGCCCAATTATTATTTTGAAGTTAAAGCCCAAATTTTTAGCCCAAAATTTTTTAGAAGCCCAAGAAATTATCTTGGCCCAATAGCATTGTTTTTATTTAAAGCCCAAATAATTTATTTCTTTCGGCCCAATATAGTGGCCCAAACCTTTTATCCTTATTTTAATCTATCCATGGAATAAATTTATTTTTAAAACCCATGGATAAATAAATGCATGCATAAAATTTTTTTTTTGGGGGGATCACATATACATATGCATACATAAATATTTACACTAACTCTTTTTATGTGAATTATCGATAATAAGAAACACTCATACCTTAGAACTCGACATGACTTTGAGTCTTGGCTTAGAAGCGCTAACTTAAGACTAACCTTGCCTTAGTCCTAAATCTTGATCACTTAGAAACTCATCTTCGCGTGCTTCTAGAATGACACCTAGAAGAATACTGAGGAAGGATCATATGCGATGATACCCGAACATGGTTGTGAATAATACATAGGCAGTTATGGGGACATAACTGTAATCTTAAGGGGGGGAGGATGTAATACCCCGTAAGAATGCATAAGCATTTAATTCGAAACTCGAATATTTTGTATCCCAAATAAATTTTTTTTGAACTACGTAATGACTTGATCCCTTCATAGGGTACGTAGGCAACTTGGAAATTTCAATTCTGGGTTCAGTCAAATAATATTAAACAACAAAACACAATGATACAATCGCAATCAATCAATCGATCAATAAGTCGCGCAACTTCGGGGACGAAGTTGATTTTTAAGGAGGGTAGATTGTAATACCCGAGAAATCGCCATCGAAAATTTAAATCCAAAAATAAAGAATTGGATTTAAATTATTAAAACCGAAATAATTCCGAGAGAGCGGAATTTATTATTTATCGGAAGATAACAACTCGAAACGAGTTTATCGAATTGTCCCAACAATCACGGATAATTCCCACATTATGATTTTTATTTTTGTAGAGAAGGAATCTTAATATTAAAAAAAAAAAAAAAAAAAAAATTTAAAAGTTACTGTAGCACGTGTCTACTGTAGCAGTACTGTAGCACTACTGTAGCACGTGCGGGTACTGTAGCAGCCGATCACTTGTCGGATTTTTGTCTCTTTAATGGCAAAAATACACCCCCAACACCCCATTATCATTCTTTCAAATCCCTTCTTCATCCCAAACTCTCCCAAAGCCAAAACACCTTTCCGGCGAACTTCCGACGAACTTCCGGCAACTTTCCGGCAACCAAATCCGACCAAGGAAGTGTGTAGATCAAGGATCACAGTGCTTAGATCTTTGGTAAGTAGTATCTTAGGTTCTCAATCTCGTTTTTCCTCTCAAATCCCCAATCTAACTCTTGAATCGTTGATTGCAAATACGTTCGTGGCCAAAGTCGGGAACTTTGCGTTTCGTAGATCCGTTCGTAGGTGTTTGGACGACTCAAGAACACAATATTTGTAAGTTAACCTTACTATGGTTTTGGGTGACTTAAAATGCAACCAAACATAGAGATTTAATAACTCTAAAATCTGTCATCAAGAAAAACCCCCGGCGCAGTGTTTTCGTATGAATTTTTCGATCCCTTAAAAGTCTTCAAACGAGAAAACTCAAAACATGAAAAACGTTCCTAAGACATAGATCTAGCTTCTGTAAAATTTTCATAATTTTTCATTGTGTTTTGATATCCGAAAACGGCCTCCAACAAACCTGCCCTAAAAGTCAAATTTGAAACTGTGACAGATTTGAAATTGGACCAAAACCCCCTACTTCAAGAGTTCAAACCTAAAAACTCAAAACTAAGATTTTGATCCTAAGATCTTAAGCTATACTGTGTAAAAATTTCAGAAATTTTCATCGAGTTTTGATACCCCAAATCGAGTCGGACATATTCTGCGTTTTAAAGAAATTTCAAAAGATGACAGATTTCTTAACCGAACTTGATGAGCATATTTCTATCATTTCTAGTCCGAACTAATCTTTGTGATCTAAACAAAAGTTGTAGATAATCATATCTAGTATGTGTCTGTAAATTTTCAGAATTTTTGGAGTTCATTTGATATGTTAAAAAGTCAAATCTATGACAGGTGTCAAACCTGAATCCTGACAGCATACTATTTGTGTAGAAAACTTGATTTTTGACATGCTTCCCATCGTTTTTCCGAAAAACTTAAAACACAAAAGTTGTTCGTTGGGATGTTTTTGAGTTACTGTGAAGATTTCAGATCAATCTCCTAAGTAATGGATTTTTAAACTGAAAAGGCGCAAACTGTGACATCGATCGGTTTTAAACTTGTGAAACTTGCGAAATGTGTTCTTACCTTGCGGGTTCAATTCCCCAAGGGCGATCGTTTGTTTTCCTGCGGGTTCGATTCCCCAGGATGTGTGTTGATTCCTACGGGTTCGATTCCCTAGGATGTATTTGAGTTCTTGCGGGTTCGATTCCCCAAGGGCGATTGTTTGTTTTCCTGCGGGTTCGATTCCCCAGGATGTGTGTTGATTCCTACGGGTTCGATTCCCTAGGATGTATTTGAGTTCTTGCGGGTTCGATTCCCCAAGGGCGATTGTATGTTTTCCTGCGGGTTCGATTCCCCAGGATGTATGTTGATTCATACGGGTTCGATTCCCTATGATGTATTTGAGTTCTTGCGGGTTTGATTCCCCAAGGGCGATTGTATGTTTTCCTGCGGGTTCGATTCCCCAGGATGTGTGTTGATTCCTACGGGTTCGATTCCCTAGGATGTATTTGAGTTCTTGCGGGTTCGATTCCCCAAGGGCGATTGTATGTTTTCCTGCGGGTTCGATTCCCCAGGATGTGTGTTGATTCATACGGGTTCGATTCCCTATGATGTATTTGAGTTCTTGCGGGTTCGATTCCCCAAGGGCGATCGTTTGTTTTCCTGCGGGTTCGATTCCCCAGGATGTGTGTTGATTCCTACGGGTTCGATTCCCTAGGATGTATTTGAGTTCTTGCGGGTTAGATTCCCCAAGGGCGATTGTATGTTTTCCTGCGGGTTCAATTCCCCAGGACGTGTGTTGATTCCTACGGGTTCGATTCCCTAGGATGTATTGAGTTCTTGCGGGTTAGATTCCCCAAGGGCGATTGTATGTTTTCCTGCGGAAATATTGATTATGAGGATTGCGGTCACAAGAGCCCTGGTGAATGGTGAACTATAAAAGAAACAAAAGTAAATGAGAAATGACACTTTTGATATTGGCTGCGGCCGCCGGATCACCGGCTAAATGATATATTGTTGAGATGATGGCGTAACGGGAAATAAATTAAAAAAGCTCAGATTTTATGAAATTGGCTGCGGCCGCCGGATTGCCGGCTAAATTAAATATTGTTGAAATGTTTTTATTAAATTTAATTAAAGGCTTTGAAACCCCTAACCCATGCTATGTGTTAACTTACTCAGCGCGTTTTTGCTGACCCAAACCATTTATCCTCTTTTTCTTACAGAGTACGAAGAATATGCATCGTCATATGCATACATGGGAATATTTGGGGAAATCTCTATTTTAAATTCCTGCATTTAATTACGACTTGCATGAACGGGACTGTTTAACCCGTGTTTTGGCCATGTCGGCCCTTATACTTTATTTCTGCTGCACAATTTATATTTCCGCTGCAACTCTGATGTATTATTTTTAAATTATTTATGAATGGGCTGTTTGAATATTTTTAATTCTGAAAAACCATAGCCTTGCATCTCTTTAGTGAGCTCGGAGAAACCGTGTCTTGCTAGGGAGGTGTGGCGGTGGCATCCCGGCCTGGGTTACCAAAACCGGGGTGTTACATTTAGGCTGCGTTTCGGAACAAACGCTAGCGATTAGCGTTTAGCTTTTAAAATACATACTAAAAATAGCTTAAAATCCTATATATAGAAACACTAATTACAGTAACCGCCAATTTTAATCTCTAAAATCTGAACGCTTATCTCCCCAACTTTTAGCTTTCCAAACTCTAAACTCTAATTTAAAATTGCATTACCAAACACCATTATCCAAATTTAAAACTATTTTTCATTATTAATTTCGAACTCCATACTCTAAACTCCAAATCCGGACGCTAAACTCTAATTATTTCCCAAACATACCCTAGTCAATTTAACATAAATTAGCTTATTTATAAAGACAAAATAACTTAAAATAGTGTTCAATCGGCTCTTTTTGAAACCGCTGCAAATAGCAGCATTTTGGAATTAGCTTATTCTAGGCCAAAAATATACCACAAAACTGTCAAACAACTAATTTTAACTATTTATTACTCAAATTTCTCATATAATCAGTTAACATCTAATTACCAAACAGGCCCTATATCTTCTTCACTTCTGCATTTCACGTATTTCAATATATATTTTTAACGATTAATATCTCAAATTGTATACAAACAAAAATAAAAAAAATTAATATTCTAAAACTATGTGATTAGACGAATCTAACAACACCTCACTTGACTATGTTTAAAACTCGAATCAAAGTTACTCAATGAATAGTATCAACTATCCAATCATACTCTGGGCCCGTTTGGATTGGCTTTTGAAAAAAACAGAAGTGAAAGCCAAAAGCATAAGCAGGTAACTTTTGTGTTTGGATAGAATGTTTGAAAAGAATTTTTTTTCAAAAGTGTGTTTGGATGTGTAAAAGTAAAAAGTGCTTTTGAAATGTGTAAATTACAAAAAATGATATGTTACTTATATAGGATAGTATATATTTATAGTGTAATTTAAATAAATTAATAGGGGCATTTATGAATCTGCATACATTACTAGGTGCTTTTGGCTTCTGCTTTTCGGAGAAGCACCTCCCGGGGGCAGCTTCTCCCATAATCACTTTTGCAGCTTTTCGATGTGCTTTTGTTTTTTTCCAAAAAAACAAAACAAACAATATTTTTTTTTAACAAAAGTGCTTTGGCAGAAACAAAAACTAAAAGCACTTAAAAAAAACCATTCCAAACTAGAGCTGTAAAACAAACAAGCATTTCGCGAACAAAGCTCGGTTCGACTCGTGTTCGTTTGTTAAGCTTAACGAGCCGAGCTCGAACACAAAATTGAGCTCGTTTACTTAACGAACGAACACGAGCTTTTTTCGCGAACAGTTCGAAAGTGTTCGTTAATAGGGTAATATTGTATCTTCATATTATTATTTTGAGGTAATAATTAAAATATGCCATCAGAAAGTGTCATTTCCATTTTCTGGCTACAATATTTTGATTTGGGAAAAATAGTCATTAGAAAGATTTCGGGCCTGAATTTAGGCCATTGGGCTGGAATTCGGGCTGCGATGGCCTAAAAGTGGAAATGACTCATTCTGGTCCCCTATTTTAGTTTCTTTGAATTATTTTTTATTTTATTTAATTTAATTAAAATAAATAATACACATTCTGTGCCATTATTTATGTCCTACTTTCTTTTTTCTTGTTCCAACATTTTTTTTATTTTCATTTTAAAAATAATTAAATATTAATTACCAAATATACCCATCATATCGCACTAATAAATAAATATATTAAACTTTTAAACTCATTACCATTAATAATTCTCATCCAACTCACAACCATATATCAGTAAATCATACATAAATAAATAAATTTAAATTGTAAATTCATTACATCACATTATATAAATTCTTAAACTACATTTTTTAACCCTAATACTTCCTCTGTATTTTATTAATGTTAACGTTTGCATAGTAAACACTATTTATTGAGTAACTTTGATTTGAATTTTTCACACAGTTACATAATATAAAACATAGTCAAGTGAGATCTTGTTAGATTCGTCTAATCACGTAGTTTTATAATTTTTTATCTTAGAAAATTTGCGACATTACTCTTTAAAAATGGATATTGGATTGCGTGAAAATAGGGAATGTTAATTTTTTTGAATGCGGAGGGAGTATATCCTTATATTTAATACTAATTATACCTATATAAAGTACCATGTCCGAAAATTTTGGGATACTTATAATAAAACATGTTTATTTTTTACTTTATAATTTATTTGAATATGCGTTTGTTTTACTTTTTTTTTTTAGACGAATGTGATTGTTTTACTTATTTTATAATAGAAGTATATTAGAATTAATATTTATTTTATTGCTTATATTACTCAATTCGTCACATTATTAGTGTTAGAAAAAGTTACTTGAAAATTTATATAATATGATTGTAATGAGTTTACAATTTTAATTTAATTATTTATGTGTGATTTACTGATATGTGGTTGTGGGGTGGACTGGAATTATTAATGGTAGAGGGTAATTTGAAAGTTTAATATATTTATTTATTAATGTAAGGTGATGGGTATAACACTCTTAAAATTTAAATAATAATAATAATAATAATAATAATAATAATAATAATAATTTTATTTTAATGAACAAATAATCAAGTTTAATTTTTTTACTAGCTCAATATATATATATATATATATATATATATATATATAAATGACTTTTGTAAAAACATTGGAAGATGATTATTTAATCTATCTTCTACATAGTTAATTAGAACAAGTTGGCTAGGACCATTAATTTATAAATACCGGGTTTCATATTATTAAACATTAATTAAATTATAAATTTAAGCCCGTATCAATGAATTAAAAATATTAATCCATTCAAGTGTTGAAAAATTATATTTTGTCCAACTACTTAAGTACTACTTAAGTACCAATTATCCCACATTAAGGAATCGGAGTCTTTAATTATTTGATTATTGGTGCCAAATTGATAAATAAAATTAATTCCATTAAATCCGTTAAGTTTAAATTTTAAGTGTAAAGAATTATTAAGTCCATGGTTAAGACTAATTGATTGGATAAAATTGGGCTAGACCCAACAAGTAAAAAGGGAGAACAAAATAAAAGCCCAAAACACAAACCAATTAAGCCCAATCCAAACCCTAGCCCAAACCCTAAGCCCAACCCAACCAAACCCTAACCCTAATTTTGTCTAGCTGCCGCCGCCGCCCCTAATCTCCGGCGCCGCTCTCGCCGCCGGCGAGATTCCGGCGAACCTCCGGCCGGCCACCATCTCCGGCCAACACCTCCGTTAAGCCCAAAAATCCGGATCTCGAGCCATCTTTCCGTCCACCACTCCATTTTACTTCTATCACCACCACCGGACCACCATCTCCACTCCAAATCCGACGAAGGTCCCTCCATCGCCGCCACATCCGCCGCCACCATCTTCACCGCCATCACCGCCTTCATCTCCACTTCCAACACCAAATCCAACCCTCATCCGGCCACCACAGCAACCCCCTCACGCCGCCCTCGTCGTCCAGCGCCTCCACCATCCCCCATCATCCTTAACCTCCATCCGCCCGACATAGACCTCCGGCCGCCCTCCTCCCTTTCTCCCTTATTCGAACCACCCGCAGCCACCACCCGTCGCCACCACCCACGGCCTCCATCACAGCCGCCACCACCCGTCGCCATCTCCATCTCCATCTCCATCCATCAACAGCCGCCTCGGCCACCCCTTCCAAGAATCCTAGATCCAGCCACCACCATAATCACACCACCAACCCTTCTCCTCAAAACCACAAAACCAGAAAACGAAACAAAAAAAAAAGAGAGATCCGAGAGAAGTGAAGGAGAGAAAGAGAGTGAGGGACGCGAGGTGGAGGGCTGATCCGCCGCCACCGCCGCCGCCGCCGCCGTCGGCCGCCGCCAGAAAAGGAAGAAAAATTGTAGAGGGAGTTTGAAAATTGTAATGGAGACAAAGAAGTTTGGAAAGAAATATGAGGGGAGAAGAGAAAATTGGGTGTGGACTGAGCCGAAATAGGAGACTGAGCCAAAAAGATTGAAAAAAATGAGAGTAGGGGTTGGGTGGCATTTTTGACTAAAGATGCATATGAGAGTGTGACAGGTTGACAACTCTCTCTATAAAAATGCAGCTTACCCATTCGATCTTGATATCAGACAGCTCCAAGTCCTCGATAATATGCATCTGTGTATACCTCATATTCCCTCGATTCATCAGGTAACACTAAGGCCGGAGCCTCTGTCACCTTCTTCTTCAATAGATCAAAAGCCTGCTGACAGTCCTCACTCTAATGAAATAATACATCCTTTCTCTCTAACTGAGTCAAGGGTTGAGCAATGCTAGCGAACCCCTCAATGAACCTCCTGTAGTATCCCACCAATCCAAGGAAACTACGCACCTCACTGACATTAGTTGGAGGATTCCACTCCAACACCGCTTCGACCTTCGCCGGGTCTACTGAAATTCCTTCGCCTGACACAATATGCCCAAGGAAAGCCACCTTATCCAACCAAAACTCACACTTCGAAAGTTTGGCATATAACTTGTGCTCCCTAAGCGCCTGCAACACTGTCCTGGGATGTTCCTTGTGTGTCTTTACACTGGAAGAGTATACCAAAATGTCATCAATAAAGACAACCACACAAACGTCTAACCAAGGTCGAAAGACGCGATGCATCAAGTCCATAAAGACTGCCGGGGCATTAGTTAGCCCAAACGGCATCACTGTGAACTCGAAATGACCATACCGCGTTCGGGAAGCTGTCTTTTCACGATCTCCCTCTGCCACCCGAATCTGATGGTATCCTGATCTCAAGTCGATCTTAGAGAATGTGGATGCACCCTTCAGCTGGTCAAATAGGTCATCAATCCTCGGCAGTGGGTAACGGTTCTTGACTGTGATCTGATTGAGCCCCTGATAATCAATACACATCCGTAAGCTTCCGTCCTTCTTTTTGACAAAGATTACCGGTGCTCCCCAAGGCGAACTGCTAGGTTGAATGTATCCTTTATCAAGTAAATCCTTAAGCTGTTCCTTCAACTCCTTCAACTCGACAGGAGCTCCTTATGGCGAGCTACTAGGCTAGATATACCCCTTACTGATAAATCCAATCAGTCAGAGCAACCGGGTCTACTCCTCCACTAAAGACCGGCGGTTGATAATGCCTTGCTAGATGCACGTAATCCACGGGTCTGGGTGGTGGTTGTGCAGGTTGATTCGCCTGCCCCTGATACATCCCATGCATAGCATTAAACATATTTTGCATAAACTGAGGGTCAATGGGCATCTGCACAGGTGGCGGTGGTGGTGGTGGCACGGGTTCGTCCTCATAGTTCAAGTCATCCTCCACCTCTACCGGTTCCTCAATTGGAACATCTTCCACGTGATCATTGCCAAATCCACCATCCTCATGGTACTGTCCACGACCCCCAATAACTGGCCCCTGATTCCTACGAGGCCTTCCCCTCCTCCTGGGCTCTCCACCCCTGCGCGGCGGCATCCTATATTCATAACGTAACGAGATATTCAGTAACACTCTGAAAACAAGAATAATTCTTTACCGAACAACAATTACTAAGTATAGAATTCCCGGAATATCTCCAAGGATTGATCCTGGTTTGATTCACAAACCACAATCCACCCCTATAGGGCACGCAGATCACCAAAAACAATGCAATCTATAAGAATATAAGCAGAACCAGATGCAATTCCTACACTATATGCTTTCCCCCACACATCTCACCACATGCTTGTGTTAGAATTCTAAGCACATACGAGCAGACATGGCTCTGATACCAAATGTAACGCCCCAAAAATTTAAAACCAAATTTCTGTGACGTCACTGCCGTGTTACCTCTCTTAAACTGTTGGCCAATCAATTTAAGATCAATAACACGTAGCCAAGTAACAGGAAGCCAATGAATCATAATACAAATCCAGAAAGGAAACCTCACATCATAACAGACGTCCGGCTTACAAGCCTTATTCATGCGACATAACAGTCGACATAACTGTCTCATCTCAACCTGTCAGAGATGTCAAGTAAAACTCAAGACATAACATAGTGTACCGATCAGTACCACAAGCAGTACGAGACAAGATAATAGAGTCATAGCATATTATTCAAGACAACACATAAGTCCACAACATGCTAATGCATCTCTAGGTAGATCACTCATCCCCAAACCCCACATCGTGCTCAGGCTCTGCGTCCTCCCCGGGAATATCTATACATAAAAACATAGCAAGGGTCAGTACAAGGTACTGAGCAAGAATAGAAGAATCGGCATAAGGGGAAACAAGAATTAACTTGATTCCCTAGAAGTATATTTATACATATAGGTGGAGATATATTCCGTTTTTAAACATTTGTTAGGCATAACATAAAAATTAAACAGTGCAATAAGTAAACATCACACCGTCCCATACCGGTGCTTCAACCACTGCAAATAAGATGAATGATGGATGATGAGATGAAATGTTATGACCTAAGATGTCTATCTACCCTAAATGCAGCACATAAGCATGTCTAGCGCGCACCTAGGTACCATGGTCGGTATTCCCTCCCATATAAGGGTCCACACCCCTTAATGGTCGAGAGACATACCCACAGTGCCCCCGCCGCGGACACTAACAGCTGAGATCGTGGCTTACGGCAAGCGGGTCAGGCTAAGGGTCATGAGCCCTTTCCAGCCAAATTCAGACTAGGATATAAATCCTTTTCAGTCTCAATGCTTCTGGGTAGCGATCCCACTATGCCCCTCATCGGATACCGATTCGTAAGTATAGCGTATCCTACCGTCGTGGCATTTCATATCATCACAGATATTCACATATCATCACAGATATTCACATATCATCACAGATATTCAGATATCATCACAGATATCAAGATTCATCACAGATTTCCACATATCATCACAGATATTCACATATCATCACAGATATTCAGATATCATCACAGATATCAAGATATCATCACAGATATCAAGATTCAATTCCATCACATGTCCATGCGTAAACCAACGTATCAGGACATAATAAACAACTCGTCTCGAGTTAAGTATAATCCGGGGTATGCCAAGTCCCACATATCGGCATCAACATATATTCAGATTCAATTCCACACATGTCAATACGTAATTTACGTGTCATGACAAAATAAACAACTCATCACGAGTTAAGTGTAATCACGGGTGTGCCAAGTCCCACGTATCGGCACCAACTCTCACATCAACATAGAAGCGAAACAAAACTCGATCTCAACTAATGCATAGTAGATCACTGCTAATCGCAACTAGGTTCAAAGATTGTGAGCATAATGATAGTTCAATCTTGCTAGGATCATGCTAGAGACATAAGAATGACCAAAGAGCAAGGATTAGACAAAATGGAGAAAACACAACAACAAAAAAAATAAACAGGGGCATCAGGGGTGCCGCGCGCTGCCCGCGCGCAGCGCGCGGACACCGCGCGGTGGCGACGTCTCGACAGAGACGTCGCGCGCTATCTCACGCGCGGCGCGCCAACTGCGCGCCGCATCAGCAGGGGCTGTCCTCATGGCGTTTTCCGGCCATTCCGACGATTTTGGCCCCCGATCGAACCTATCTCTACCCTTGCCTGGTATTGAGATGATCCAAACTCTTCCAATACAGCTCCCCAACTCCTCCAAACACCTATACCAAGCTACACAACAAGAAATCAAGCTCCAAACATCAAAAATTCATTCAAGAACATGATTTCATCATCATGAAACCATTTGAAGCTCTAAAACTGAAATCATCAACACCAAAATGGTCTCAAGTACTAACCTTAGCTTCCTTTAACACTTATTCAGTTTCCAAACAAGAATCCAAGCTTCGATTCAACACCAAAAGCAAGAATTTCTACAAACACCCAATTCTCGTCACTTCAAAAACAGCCCCCAAAATCACTTCCAAACACAAGAAAAAGCAAGGAAGATACAAGAGAAACACTTACCCCAACTATCTTGACCAAAACCCCAAGTGATTTGAGCTAGAAATCACAACTTCTCCTCCGATTTGAAGAACCCTATCTTCACCGAGAGGGAGTGACGGGAATGGAAAGATGAGGATGAAGAAATGGGTTTCTCAATGCCCAAATCAGATTTTTGAAGGATCAAAAATGGATCCGGGTCGGGTCGTGGGTCTCGGGTCGGGTCGGAATGTGGGTTAAAAGGGTTACACCACTTGTCTTGACCACATTGCACCCATTTGAGCACTTGACTCTTATTATCTAGTGAGTTGAACTCACTTATTCCCCCACTTAAATCTTCATTTCCTACAAAATAATCCACATACCAAGTCTTTTGTTAATTAACCATAACTAAATTAAATTAATTATGAGTTAATTAAATCGGGGTGTTACAATCTCTCCCCCTTAGGATCATTCGTCCTCGAATGAAAAAGTATGGATTAGGGTCATTACCTCACTGAATTGGAGTTAAGTCCAATTCGGGATAACGCCTCGCCATGCTTTCCTCTGCCTCCCAAGTGGCATCCTCTACACCATGTCTCGACCAAAGTACTTTCACCATTTTGATCACCTTATTGCGAAGTATCTTTTCTTTAGTGTCTAGAATCGCCACGGGGTATTCTTCGTATTCTAGGCTGTCATCCAACTCCACCTCCTCCGGTTGTATAATTTTGTTAGGATCCGAGATAAACTTCCTCAACTGAGAGACGTGGAAAACGTTGTGCACATTTCCCACCTCAGTTGGCAATTCTAACCGGTAAGCGACCTTCCCAATCTTTTTAGTGATCTCATAGGGGCCTATAAATCTGGGACTCAGTTTCCCCTTCTTCCCAAATCGTCTCACGCCCCTCATGGGTGACACTCTCAAGAGTACCCAATCTCCAATCTCGAATTCAATGTCTCTCCTGGACAAATCAGCATAACTCTTCTGACGATCCTGAGCTTCCTTCATTCTGTCTCTGATCACTCGTACCACTTCCGTGGTCTGTTCAATAAGTTCAGGACCCATCACCACTCGCTCTGAAGGATCACTCCAACACAAGGGTGTCCTGCACTTTCTTCCGTATAAGGCCTCGTAAGGCGCCATACGAATACTCGCGTGATAGCTATTGTTGTTGGAGAACTCCACCATATGTAGATGTTCCTCCCACGATCCTTGAAAATCCATCACACACGCCCTCAACATATCCTCCAAGGTTCTAATGGTCCTTTCGGTCTGTCCATCAGTCTGAGGGTGCCACGCAGTACTCATACTGATCTGCGTC
Organism: Hygrophila difformis; assembly: GCA_030278955.1. Lineage (NCBI taxonomy): Eukaryota > Viridiplantae > Streptophyta > Magnoliopsida > Lamiales > Acanthaceae > Hygrophila > Hygrophila difformis. The sequence continues at coordinate 9,935,780 of JAOANR010000011.1, forward strand.
CCAAAGACTGTCTGCAATTCCTTCCAGAACCTTGACAGGAATCTGGAATCTCTGTCGGAAATGATTTCTCGAGGAATACCAAAACGTCTAAGCACATGTTGGATGTAAGCGCCAGTGAACTGTTGCATGCTCCAGTTCAATCTCATTGGTATAAACACAGCACTCTTGGTTAGTCGGTCCACAACTACCCAAATAGTATCAAAACTGCTCCGTGTCCTGGGTAGCCCGGTGACAAAGTCCATAGCAATGGACTCCCATTTCCAAGTAGGAACATCCAAAGGTTGTAATAAGCCTGAAGGTCTCATATGCTCGGCTTCCACCTTCTGGCAAGTGGAACACCTAGACACAATTTCTGCCACTTCCTTCTTCATGCCTTTCCACCAATAGTTTTGCCTCAAATCCTTGTACATCTTTACTGCTCCCGGATGTACGGAGTAAGGTGTGCAATGTGCTTCCTCCATAATTTTTCCTTTCAGCGCCTGATCTTTCGGAGGCACACACCAACGGTCCCCAAACTTGATCATATCCTTGCTATCAATCACAAAGCCTTCCGCTTTACCCTTACGAATCTGAGCTTTCAAATGCATCATCTCTTGACTTACAGCATGACTTAGTCTGAGTTCCTTGAGTAATGATGGCACCACCGTCATAGCATTCAACCTCGCTATCGTGTCGTAAGGAACAACCACAATACCTTCCTTGTCCAACTCTTGCCTTAACTTCCAAGGGAGAGTAATTGAATTCAGTACATGTCCTTTCCTACTTAGTGCATCAGCCACCCGGTTGGCTTTCCCTTCTATGTACTGAATACTCGTGTCGTAGTCCTGCAAAAACTCTAACCACCTTCTTTGCCTACCGCTCATCTTATCTGCAGTGTAGAGACATTTAAGGTTCTTATGATCCGAATAGATTTGACACTTGGCTCCGTAAAGATAATGCCTCCAAATTTTTAATGCATGCACGACCGCTGCCATCTCCAGGTCGTGAGTCGGGTAATTCAGCTCGTGAGGCTTTAATTGCCTAGATGCATACGCAATCACCTTGCCATACTGCATAAGCACACACCCAAGTCCTCGATAATATGCATCTGTGTATACCTCATATTCCCTCGATTCATCAGGTAACACTAAGGCCGGAGCCTCTGTCACCTTCTTCTTCAATAGATCAAAAGCCTGCTGACAGTCCTCACTCTAATGAAATAATACATCCTTTCTCTCTAACTGAGTCAAGGGTTGAGCAATGCTAGCGAACCCCTCAATGAACCTCCTGTAGTATCCCACCAATCCAAGGAAACTACGCACCTCACTGACATTAGTTGGAGGATTCCACTCCAACACCGCTTCGACCTTCGCCGGGTCTACTGAAATTCCTTCGCCTGACACAATATGCCCAAGGAAAGCCACCTTATCCAACCAAAACTCACACTTCGAAAGTTTGGCATATAACTTGTGCTCCCTAAGCGCCTGCAACACTGTCCTGGGATGTTCCTTGTGTGTCTTTACACTGGAAGAGTATACCAAAATGTCATCAATAAAGACAACCACACAAACGTCTAACCAAGGTCGAAAGACGCGATGCATCAAGTCCATAAAGACTGCCGGGGCATTAGTTAGCCCAAACGGCATCACTGTGAACTCGAAATGACCATACCGCGTTCGGGAAGCTGTCTTTTCACGATCTCCCTCTGCCACCCGAATCTGATGGTATCCTGATCTCAAGTCGATCTTAGAGAATGTGGATGCACCCTTCAGCTGGTCAAATAGGTCATCAATCCTCGGCAGTGGGTAACGGTTCTTGACTGTGATCTGATTGAGCCCCTGATAATCAATACACATCCGTAAGCTTCCGTCCTTCTTTTTGACAAAGATTACCGGTGCTCCCCAAGGCGAACTGCTAGGTTGAATGTATCCTTTATCAAGTAAATCCTTAAGCTGTTCCTTCAACTCCTTCAACTCGACAGGAGCTCCTTATGGCGAGCTACTAGGCTAGATATACCCCTTACTGATAAATCCAATCAGTCAGAGCAACCGGGTCTACTCCTCCACTAAAGACCGGCGGTTGATAATGCCTTGCTAGATGCACGTAATCCACGGGTCTGGGTGGTGGTTGTGCAGGTTGATTCGCCTGCCCCTGATACATCCCATGCATAGCATTAAACATATTTTGCATAAACTGAGGGTCAATGGGCATCTGCACAGGTGGCGGTGGTGGTGGTGGCACGGGTTCGTCCTCATAGTTCAAGTCATCCTCCACCTCTACCGGTTCCTCAATTGGAACATCTTCCACGTGATCATTGCCAAATCCACCATCCTCATGGTACTGTCCACAACCCCCAATAACTGGCCCCTGATTCCTACGAGGCCTTCCCCTCCTCCTGGGCTCTCCACCCCTGCGCGGCGGCATCCTATATTCATAACGTAACGAGATATTCAGTAACACTCTGAAAACAAGAATAATTCTTTACCGAACAACAATTACTAAGTATAGAATTCCCGGAATATCTCCAAGGATTGATCCTGGTTTGATTCACAAACCACAATCCACCCCTATAGGGCACGCAGATCACCAAAAACAATGCAATATATAAGAATATAAGCAGAACCAGATGCAATTCCTACACTATATGCTTTCCCCCACACATCTCACCACATGCTTGTGTTAGAATTCTAAGCACATACGAGCAGACATGGCTCTGATACCAAATGTAACGCCCCAAAAATTTAAAACCAAATTTCTGTGACGTCACTACCGTGTTACCTCTCTTAAACTGTTGGCCAATCAATTTAAGATCAATAACACGTAGCCAAGTAACAGGAAGCCAATGAATCATAATACAAATCCAGAAAGGAAACCTCACATCATAACAGACGTCCGGCTTACAAGCCTTATTCATGCGACATAACAGTCGACATAACTGTCTCATCTCAACCTGTCAGAGATGTCAAGTAAAACTCAAGACATAACATAGTGTACCGATCAGTACCACAAGCAGTACGAGACAAGATAATAGAGTCATAGCATATTATTCAAGACAACACATAAGTCCACAACATGCTAATGCATCTCTAGGTAGATCACTCATCCCCAAACCCCACATCGTGCTCAGGCTCTGCGTCCTCCCCGGGAATATCTATACATAAAAACATAGCAAGGGTCAGTACAAGGTACTGAGCAAGAATAGAAGAATCGGCATAAGGGGAAACAAGAATTAACTTGATTCCCTAGAAGTATATTTATACATATAGGTGGAGATATATTCCGTTTTTAAACATTTGTTAGGCATAACATAAAAATTAAACAGTGCAATAAGTAAACATCACACCGTCCCATACCGGTGCTTCAACCACTGCAAATAAGATGAATGATGGATGATGAGATGAAATGTTATGACCTAAGATGTCTATCTACCCTAAATGCAGCACATAAGCATGTCTAGCGCGCACCTAGGTACCATGGTCGGTATTCCCTCCCATATAAGGGTCCACACCCCTTAATGGTCGAGAGACATACCCACAGTGCCCCCGCCGCGGACACTAACAGCTGAGATCGTGGCTTACGGCAAGCGGGTCAGGCTAAGGGTCATGAGCCCTTTCCAGCCAAATTCAGACTAGGATATAAATCCTTTTCAGTCTCAATGCTTCTGGGTAGCGATCCCACTATGCCCCTCATCGGATACCGATTCGTAAGTATAGCGTATCCTACCGTCGTGGCATTTCATATCATCACAGATATTCACATATCATCACAGATATTCACATATCATCACAGATATTCAGATATCATCACAGATATCAAGATTCATCACAGATTTCCACATATCATCACAGATATTCACATATCATCACAGATATTCAGATATCATCACAGATATCAAGATATCATCACAGATATCAAGATTCAATTCCATCACATGTCCATGCGTAAACCAACGTATCAGGACATAATAAACAACTCGTCTCGAGTTAAGTATAATCCGGGGTATGCCAAGTCCCACATATCGGCATCAACATATATTCAGATTCAATTCCACACATGTCAATACGTAATTTACGTGTCATGACAAAATAAACAACTCATCACGAGTTAAGTGTAATCACGGGTGTGCCAAGTCCCACGTATCGGCACCAACTCTCACATCAACATAGAAGCGAAACAAAACTCGATCTCAACTAATGCATAGTAGATCACTGCTAATCGCAACTAGGTTCAAAGATTGTGAGCATAATGATAGTTCAATCTTGCTAGGATCATGCTAGAGACATAAGAATGACCAAAGAGCAAGGATTAGACAAAATGGAGAAAACACAACAACAAAAAAAATAAACAGGGGCATCAGGGGTGCCGCGCGCTGCCCGCGCGCAGCGCGCGGACACCGCGCGGTGGCGACGTCTCGACAGAGACGTCGCGCGCTATCTCACGCGCGGCGCGCCAACTGCGCGCCGCATCAGCAGGGGCTGTCCTCATGGCGTTTTCCGGCCATTCCGACGATTTTGGCCCCCGATCGAACCTATCTCTACCCTTGCCTGGTATTGAGATGATCCAAACTCTTCCAATACAGCTCCCCAACTCCTCCAAACACCTATACCAAGCTACACAACAAGAAATCAAGCTCCAAACATCAAAAATTCATTCAAGAACATGATTTCATCATCATGAAACCATTTGAAGCTCTAAAACTGAAATCATCAACACCAAAATGGTCTCAAGTACTAACCTTAGCTTCCTTTAACACTTATTCAGTTTCCAAACAAGAATCCAAGCTTCGATTCAACACCAAAAGCAAGAATTTCTACAAACACCCAATTCTCGTCACTTCAAAAACAGCCCCCAAAATCACTTCCAAACACAAGAAAAAGCAAGGAAGATACAAGAGAAACACTTACCCCAACTATCTTGACCAAAACCCCAAGTGATTTGAGCTAGAAATCACAACTTCTCCTCCGATTTGAAGAACCCTATCTTCACCGAGAGGGAGTGACGGGAATGGAAAGATGAGGATGAAGAAATGGGTTTCTCAATGCCCAAATCAGATTTTTGAAGGATCAAAAATGGATCCGGGTCGGGTCGTGGGTCTCGGGTCGGGTCGGAATGTGGGTTAAAAGGGTTACACCACTTGTCTTGACCACATTGCACCCATTTGAGCACTTGACTCTTATTATCTAGTGAGTTGAACTCACTTATTCCCCCACTTAAATCTTCATTTCCTACAAAATAATCCACATACCAAGTCTTTTGTTAATTAACCATAACTAAATTAAATTAATTATGAGTTAATTAAATCGGGGTGTTACAGTAATGAACTATTTTATTTTTTTTTATATATATAAATGTCCTTTTTATTAAATGAAATCTCCATGGGTTTATTCCAATATTATCATTGCACGTATTCGCGAAATCTATTCCTCCGTTTGAGTTATGTTAACCCAGTCAATTTACTAAACTTATTTTATACTTGTTCTAGCATTAAAAGCTTATACGTGCATTATATGGAAAATAGATAGCATATACATCAAACTCTGATTGTATGCAAGTTTGCCAGCTAGCCGTAGCGTATTCCGGACGGCCCGGAATGCGTGGCGGTAACATCGGCCCATTCTCCCGGCACTGTGCTTCCGCTGTACCTTTAGGGAAAATGGGGGTGTTACAGATTGGTATCAGAGCGCTGCTTTTTGAAAAAAAAAATAAAAATAAATAAATAATAAAAAAAATAATTGATAGTTACTTCATTGAAAAAAAATGCCACTTATTATTAATCACGAAGTTGTCGTTTTCAAAGTGGCATCTTTTTAAGAAAAAAAAAGTGATATAATGGATTATCATTTTCAAAGTTGTCGTTTGTGTTTGATTTGGAGAACAGGTTGTCTTTTTTTTCATTTTCAAAAGTTTGTCCTTTTTTTTCTTTTAAAAAGTCATGCCCGGATTTTATGGGTTTTCGCTTGATTTCATGTTTTTTTTTCCCTCTGTCTTTCTTAGACGGATTGGAAATTTGAAAATATATATATATATATATATGAAAGCATTTTTTTTTTTTAAAAAAAAGAATAATAAATAAATAAATAATAATAATAGTGCAATTAAATTGTTCAATTTTTTTTTTTTTTGCACGGAACTATCTTGAATATATATATAAAATATGCCAAGTACTATTTTTTTTGGGATGGGAACACACATATATGCATATAGGCACGAGTAGAAATCTTTGCTTTATAGGTGTTTATTTATATTTAGATTTTCTTTTCAAATAGCGTAAAAAAAATAAATAAATAAATAAATAAGAATAATAATAATAAATATATATATATAAATAAATAAATTAGATATGCGTAAACATGAAAGGATTCAAAAGGGGATCTTATAAATAATTATTTTGTTGGTAGGCCATGATAGATGAATACACGGTGGGTCATGCACTGATTAAATAAATTACTTCATCTTGATAGTGTGTTCTGATAATAAGTCATGGTTCATTAATAAATAAAGACCCACGTCAAATCCTCTCGATCTTGAGATAATAGATTTATTTTAATTAAGCTTAGAATCTAGCGGTAGCATACCCGAATAATAAATTCTATCAGACTTATAGGGTTTTGAACTACTCGTGAAAATAATAATAGACGAGTAATAAATGTGTCAATATTTAATAATTTTCACAAGTATGAGATTATTTGTGGTTTTCAGATGCCTCGAGGACGCCCAAGGAAATACCCGGTAAACCCACCTGTTGCACCTAACCCTCTTGAAGGAGCACAGAACCCGGCAGGAAATAGACAAGACCCTATCGAGGGTCGGCAAGCCCGGTTGGAACAGTTGTTACTTACAATTGGTGCTGCTGTGGAACGACAATTGGCGAGACAAGAAGAACAAGAGGAACAACCCATGGATTATATTGGGGCTATCCACAAATACCAACCGCCCAGATACGCCGGACATGAAGACCCAGCTAAATTGGAAGGTTGGATTGAAACGTTCGACAAGCTGCTGAAGGCAGTGCAGTGCCCAGAGGATAGAATGGTAGAGGTGGCCACGTTTTTCCTAAGTGGCAAGGCAAATACCTGGTGGCGGAACCAGGACGATCAGAACATCAGTTGGCCGGAATTTCAGGAGACCCTACGAGCAAGGTTTTACTCCACTAGCGTGAAGAACGCTAAATACGAGGAGTTTGTTACTCTGAGGCAAGGCAACCGCTCCGTCCATGAATACTATGAAAAATTCAACGAGCTACTTCGCTTCGCCCCAGGACTAGTGAATACCGATCATGCCCAGGCTCAGAAGTTCGAGCTCGGCCTGAACCGAGAAATCCGAGAGGGATTGGGAGGAAAACAGTTCTTCAGCCTCCAGAAACTGTATGACCGAGCCATGACAATTGAGAGGGTTCGACAACCAAAGCGAAGAGAAGAACATGTCGGACAATCCCATGCTGCTCATAAGAGAGGGCGCTTTGAGAAGAAGCAAGACAGAGGGAACAATGGCCCACGCCGAAACTTCAATGGCCCCAATCCGAGAAACAACGATCGCCCTCCTATTCCAACACCTTGCCCTAAATGCAACAAACGACATTGGATGCAAGCTTGCCCGCGATTTGGGGACTGTTTCAGGTGTGGCCTTAACGGCCATATGGTCAGTGATTGTGGCGTCCGTTTGGACGTTAACCGATTACGGGAGGATCTCAAGAAGGACCAGCGCTTCCGGACAGAGGAGTGTTTGAATGGAAAGCCGAGAAACCCACAACCAAACCAGGGCCATGGTCAGAGGAACCCACCACAAACTGTCCGGAACAATCAAGGACGACTGAACGTAGTTAACCGAGCCGATCTCCATGAAGCTGATGACGTCATAGCTGGTACGTTCACAGTTAAAGGTTTCCCGACATATGTTTTATTTGATTCTGGAGCATCGTATTCCTTTATAGCGAGTAAGAAAGCGGAACAACTAGGATTTAGAGCCCCTAGTGCAGTGAACTTAGGTGTTTCTTTACCTAATGGGACAGTGGTGAACTGTTCTCAGAGGTACATGGACGTTCCAATTCTTATTTATGGGGATGAGTTTGCAGCGAACTTGATTAAGTTCGACTTGCAAGACTTTGACATTATTTTGGGAATGGATTGGCTGACACGACACAAGGCGACCATCAACTGCGCTGAACAGAAGGTGACGGTGTATGGACCCAATAAGAAGAGATTGTCTATTTATGCGAAGCCATCTAAGCCAAGGATAAAGATCGTTACGGTTCTAAAGATAACGAAGCTAGCGAATAAGGGACATCCGATTTACCTCTGCCAAGTAGAGGACAAGAAGGGAGAGGGAATTGTTCTAGAACAAATCCCGGTCGTTCGTGACTTCCCAGATGTGTTCCCAGAAGAAATCCCAGGGATGCCACCACACAGGGAGATAGAATTCACCATCGATTTGGCTCCAGGAACGCAGCCTGTGTCTAAAGCCCCATACCGTATGGCACCTGCAGAGAGTAAGGAATTGAAAGAGCAACTGAAAGAATTACTTGATAAGGGTTACATCAGACCGAGTACATCACCATGGGGAGCTCCAGTGTTATTCGTTCGCAAGAAAGATGGTAGTATGCGACTCTGTATAGACTACCGCGGACTAAATCAGGTGACTATCAAAAACAAATATCCTCTCCCAAGGATCGATGATCTGTTTGATCAATTGAAGGGAGCAAAGATGTTTTCGAAGATTGATCTGAGATCGGGGTATCATCAGCTGAGGGTAGCTGAAGAGGATATTCCGAAGACGGCTTTCCGAACTAGATATGGGCATTATGAATTTACCGTAATGTCCTTCGGGTTAACGAATGCTCCGGCAGTATTTATGAGTCTGATGAATGACGTGTTCCGAGCATTATTAGACATTTGCGTAGTAGTGTTCATCGATGACATTCTGATCTACTCTAAGGGGGAGCACGAGCACGAAGAACACTTACGCAAGGTTTTGACAATACTAAGGGATCACCAGTTGTACGCGAAATTGTCAAAGTGTGAATTCTGGCTGAACAAGGTGTCCTTTCTTGGACACACTGTATCGGTTGAAGGAATTTCTGTTGACCCAACCAAGGTATCCGCAGTAGCTGGATGGCCTATTCCGACCTCACAGACCGAGATAAGAAGCTTCCTTGGTTTAGCAGGATACTACAGACGGTTTGTGCAAGACTTCTCTAAGATTGCTAGACCGTTGACGCAAAATCTGAAGAAGGGAAGCAAGGTGATATGGACTCCGGAGTGCAACGTTGCATTTGAGACATTGAAAAAGAGGCTAACCACAGCTCCTGTCCTAACGCTTCCTACGGACACAGATGATTTTGAAGTGTACAGCGATGCATCCAAAAACGGATTAGGGTGTGTCCTGATGCAACTTGGGAAAGTAATAGCTTACGCATCCCGACAGTTGAGACCTCATGAAGAAAACTATCCCACACACGACCTAGAGTTAGCAGCAGTCGTGTTCGCACTGAAGATATGGAGGCACTACCTGTATGGGCGAAAATGCAAGATCTACACAGATCATAAGAGTCTAAAGTATATTTTCACGCAGAAAGAGTTAAACATGCGACAGAGGAGGTGGCTAGAATTGATTAAAGACTATGATCTGGACATTGCTTACCACGAGGGAAAAGCAAATGTCGTAGCAGATGCACTTAGCCGTAAAGCCACGCATATTACTAGCATGAAGGTCCTTCCACCAGAGTTGTATAAGGAGTTAGCAAAATTTGGAATCGAGTTGGTGTATGAAGGGACGCCAGCAAGATTATTTAGCACGATTGCCATTCGACCAGATTTCCTTAATGAAATTCAAGCAGGTCAACAAGGGGATATTAAGCTGGAAAGAATAAAGGCCAAGATTGAGCAAGGAATGGCATCGGACTTCCAAATTGAAGCAGATGGGTGTATCAAATTTCGGGGACGTTGGTGCATACCACAAGCATGTGCTGAGTTAAAAAGAAAGATTTTAGAAGAAGGGCATGAGACGCCATACTCAGTTCATCCGGGAGGTGATAAATTGTACAAGGATCTAAAAGAACATTTCTGGTGGCCTCGGATGAAAAAGGAAGTAGCAAATTTTGTTGAGCAATGCCCTATTTGTCAGAAGGTTAAAGCAGAAAGGAAGAAACCCATCGGATTGGTCAAACCGTTGGAGATCCCAATGTGGAAATGGGATAGTATCTCGATGGACTTTGTCTCGGGACTGCCGAGGACGCCATCGGGATATGATAAAATTTGGGTTATTGTTGACAGATTAACCAAGGCTGCTATCTTTATACCCATGCGAGAAAAATGGAGTATGGAACAGTTAGCAAAGGCCTATGTGGAGAATGTAGTAAGGAGACACGGAGTTCCACTGGACATAGTGTCAGACCGTGATGGAAGGTTTACTTCAAACTTCTGGACAAAGCTTCAAGAGGCACTTGGTACGAAGCTTAACTTAAGCACGGCTTTTCATCCGACTACTGATGGACAAACAGAGAGGACTATTCAAACACTTGAGGACATGTTGAGATCTTGTGTCCTGGAGTTTGGTGGTAGCTGGGAAAAACATTTGGCACTGGTAGAGTTCTCATACAACAATAGTTATCACGCGAGCATCGGAATGGCACCGTTTGAAGCTATGTACGGGAGAAAGTGTCGCAGCCCTCTGTGTTGGTTCGAGAAGAACGATCCAATCCAAGTTGGACCTCAGATGATCGAAGAGTCAAGAAAAATAGTCGAAAAGGTCCAACAACGGATTAAGGCGGCACAAGATAGACAGAAAATGTATGCTGACAAGCATAGAAGAATTGGCGAATTTAAAGTAGGGGATAAGATCCTTCTTAAAGTATCTCCCATGAAAGGCGTGATGAGATTTGGCAAGCGCGGAAAATTGAGTCCAAGGTATATTGGACCTTTTGAAATCACTGCCAGAGTTGGACCACTGGCCTATAGATTGGCCCTACCAGAAGAATTATCCAGAGTTCATAACGTGTTTCACGTATCTCAACTCAAGGAATATCATCAGGACCCAAGGAGGGGAGTGATACCCGAAATAATCGAATTGGATGAGAACTTAACATATGAAGAGCGTCCCGTGCGAATCTTGGATTCAAAGGAACGAACCACTAGGCAAAAATCGATCCGGATGGTAAAGGTGCAGTGGTCAAGGCATGACGAGAGAGATGCAACTTGGGAGGTAGAAGCTGACATAAAGGAAAAATACCCTGAATTGTTCGACGAGATTAGAGACCAAGAATAACTTGGTGTATTATGTAAGAAGATACATTGGTGTATTGAACTACTTATTATAATGCAAAATTTATTTTAAATGACAATATTATGTGGCTTCGAGGACGAAGCCTTATTTTAAGGAGGGTAGACTATAACACTCCTAAAATTTAAATAATAATAATAATAATAATAATAATAATAATTTTATTTTAATGAACAAATAATCAAGTTTAATTTTTTTACTAGCTCAATATATATATATATATATATATATAAATGACTTTTGTAAAAACATTGGAAGATGATTATTTAATCTATCTTCTACATAGTTAATTAGAACAAGTTGGCTAGGACCATTAATTTATAAATACCGGGTTTCATATTATTAAACATTAATTAAATTATAAATTTAAGCCCGTATCAATGAATTAAAAATATTAATCCATTCAAGTGTTGAAAAATTATATTTTGTCCAACTACTTAAGTACTACTTAAGTACCAATTATCCCAAATTAAGGAATCGGAGTCTTTAATTATTTGATTATTGGTGCCAAATTGATAAATAAAATTAATTCCATTAAATCTGTTAAGTTTAAATTTTAAGTGTAAAGAATTATTAAGTCCATGGTTAAGACTAATTGATTGGATAAAATTGGGCCAGACCCAACAAGTAAAAAGGGAGAACAAAATAAAAGCCCAAAACACAAACCAATTAAGCCCAATCCAAACCCTAGCCCAAACCCTAAGCCCAACCCAACCAAACCCTAACCCTAATTTTGTCTAGCTGCCGCCGCCGCCCCTAATCTCCGGTGCCGCTCTCGCCGCCGGCGAGATTCCGGCGAACCTCCGGCCGGCCACCATCTCCGGCCAACACCTCCGTTAAGCCCAAAAATCCGGATCTCGAGCCATCTTTCCGTCCACCACTCCATTTTACTTCTATCACCACCACCGGACCACCATCTCCACTCCAAATCCGACGAAGGTCCCTCCATCGCCGCCACATCCGCCGCCACCATCTTCACCGCCATCACCGCCTTCATCTCCACTTCCAACACCAAATCCAACCCTCATCCGGCCACCACAGCAACCCCCTCACGCTGCCCTCGTCGTCCAGCGCCTCCACCATCCCCCATCATCCTTAACCTCCATCCGCCCGACATAGACCTCCGGCCGCCCTCCTCCCTTTCTCCCTTATTCGAACCACCCGCAGCCACCACCCGTCGCCACCACCCACGGCCTCCATCACAGCCGCCACCACCCGTCGCCATCTCCATCTCCATCTCCATCCATCAACAGCCGCCTCGGCCACCCCTTCCAAGAATCCTAGATCCGGCCACCACCATAATCACACCACCAACCCTTCTCCTCAAAACCACAAAACCAGAAAACGAAACAAAAAAAAAAAGAGAGATCCGAGAGAAGTGAAGGAGAGAAAGAGAGTGAGGGACGCGAGGTGGAGGGCTGATCCGCCGCCAGCGCCGCCGCCGCCGCCGTCGGCCGCCGCCAGAAAAGGAAGAAAAATTGTAGAGGGAGTTTGAAAATTGTAATGGAGACAAAGAAGTTTGGAAAGAAATATGAGGGGAGAAGAGAAAATTGGGTGTGGACTGAGCCGAAATAGGAGACTGAGCCAAAAAGATTGAAAAAAATGAGAGTAGGGGTTGGGTGGCATTTTTGACTAAAGATGCATATGAGAGTGTGACAGGCTGACAACTCTCTCTATAAAAATGCAGCTTACCCATTCGATCTTGATATCAGACAGCTCCAAATTTTTTTCAGATCTGCTTTTTCCCTATTAATGCCTATTTCAATGCTTCCTTACCCCATACCTCCATCTCTTTCAAATAAATAACTCCTTACCCCATATGTCCATCTCCTTTAAAATTTTTAATTAAACATTCTAAATATATATATATAATAAAATACAAAAAAAGGGGATCATAGATAGTTAGTCCGTTGCAGTACTCCGAATAAAGCAGCAGAATTGCGATATTTATCTATCATCTTGGGCCAAGGTAGTATAAAATATATTTATAATCATATTTATTTTTTTTAGTTATTATTTCCTCTAAAAATTATTGTAACATGCTAAATTAATATTAGAACTTGCTAGTCAAGTAGCGGGGAAAGGTTATCTGCTCGTTGCCCGTGCGCGTATCGTGTCCATCCTGCCCACGGTAACTGTAAGTAGATTTTTACTCTTTGGAGTAAGCCCAAATTATTTTAGCTTAAGCATAAATTTTTAATTACCGCATTATTATATTTTAAATTTATGCTTATTGCTCCCTACTGTTTTTAGAATATTGGTATGCTATTTTTACTGTGCCTAATAATTGTTGCAACTATTCTCAAAATCCTACGGATATTTGAGCGCGCATTGTTACGGGGGTGGGACTGTGTGTGGGTCGCTGCTGCCCAACTCCCTCGTTTGTTGTGCATATTTTAGCCACGCGGGGACCACTGGGGTTACTCAGCCCGATGCCATTACCTTATCTTACAGTGGGTTGAGGAAATTTCTTACCTCCCCCACACCCTTGAGTGTATGTGCGAATTGGGCCCTACGGCGGGGAACCTGCACATCACGGTGGCCGAGATAATAATTTTTCGGTAACGCATATTGTTATATTATCTGTTCCCGGGATATAGATTAATATTTCGTATATGTATTAATTATCTTCGTTTAAGCATGCCTTATTCCGTAAATGTTATTTAAATTACTTCTGTAACTCGACCTCTTCCGGGAGTAAGGGTCTCCTTACTCAGCGATTGTTTTTCGCTGACTCTACACTTTTCATGTTCACTCTCAGGTTTGGATATTTGTGAAGATCAGTAAAACATTTCACGCATCGGGCACGGTTTGGGTTTATTCCGAATATTTCAAATTTGAGTACGAGTTATGTATAATATTTTAAATTTCCTTAATGGAATTAAACAAACTTGGTATATGTGTGTTAATAAAGCGAGGATGTATATTTTAAAGTTTCCACCGTATCTGTAATTTATACGCCTCGTATTCTAATGTGTGACGAACGATTATATTTATATGTGTGAGTAATGAACTATTTTATTTATTTTTTATATATATAAATGTCCTTTTTATTAAATGAAATCTCCATGGGTTTATTCCAATATTATCATTGCACGTATTCGCGAAATCTATTCCTCCGTTTGAGTTATGTTAACCCAGTCAATTTACTAAACTTATTTTATACTTGTTCTAGCATTAAATGCTTATACGTGCATTATATGGAAAATAGATAGCATATACATCAAACTCTGATTGTATGCAAGTTTGCCAGCTAGCCGTAGCGTATTCCGGACGGCCCGGAATGCGTGGCGGTAACATCGGCCCATTCTCCCGGCACTGTGCTTCCGCTGTACCTTTAGGGAAAATGGGGGTGTAGGTTTGAGATTAATATTTAATTATTTTTAAAATGAAAATGAAATAAAAATATTGGAACAAGGAAAAAAAAGTAGGACATAAATAATGACACAAAATGCGTATTATTTATTTTAATTACATAAAATAAAAAATAATTAAAAAAACTAAAATAGGCCACCAGAAGGAGTCATTTCCATTTTTAGGCCATCGCAGCCCGAATTCCAGCCCAATGGCCTAAATTCAGGCCCGAAATCCTTCTAATGGTCTATTTTCCTAAATCAAAATATCGTGGCCTAAAAGTGGAAATAACTCCTTCTGGTGGCTTATTTTAGTTATTACCTCTATTATTTTTAATTATTTATTAATTTTAATAAATTTCTAACCTAAACCTAATCTCCCCAATCCCACATTCCATTCCATCCCGTTGTCATCGCCGCACACCCCACTCCAGAATCTCGCGGGGCTTCTCCACTCTCATCGCCGCCATCCCTGCCCTTCCCCCCACCGGCCGCCGCCATCCCTGCCCTTTCCCCCACCGGCCGCCGAGTTGTCGACCCTCTGCCTTTTGCCCCCAATGGTAAGTTTTTTTATATATTGTCCTTCACCACTGCAAGCAAGAACGACGATTTTATTCAGACCGATGCTTAGGTCTGCATCGTGTTTTTCTTTCTTTTTTCTGAATTTGAGTCGAAAATAACTTCATATTAGGATATATATGTCCACTAATGCGATTGGAATTTTGGGGAGTGGTATTAAAATCGACGAGGCGTTGGAGCTGTGTAATGTGCACTGGTTTATTTCTTCTGCTTTTTGGTGTATTTTTGCTTCCCATTGAGTGGTTGTTGTGTCCTGCATCTCCAATTAGGCGTTAGGTCTGGGGTCTCTGCTGTTTTTATTTCTCATTTGTTTTTGTCATATGTAGGGATGAAAACGATACGGATACGGTCGGATAGTGTCGGGTACGGATATTATTTATATTTTTTTGTTGAATTGTGTATCGAATACAGATGGGCCGGATACGAATACGGTTTCAGATATTTCGAATTACAGATAGGTACGGATACATGACGGATATATGACGGATACGGATTCAATCGGATAAAGATTATCGGATAATTTTTTTATAATCTGTTTTGAAAATTTGATATTTTTTATAATTATTAATAAGTTGTAATTATTAAATAATAATATATTAATATATTCGGATATCCATATTTAAAATTCGGATAATATCCTATCAATTTTCGGATACGGTCGGATATTCTCGGATACGGTTAGATATTTTCGGATACGAATACGAATGCAGATATTAAAATACGGATTCGGATTCGGATACGAATATTGAAATATCCGGCCGGATAGTCGAAAACGGATTCGAATTTAAATATAATCGGATACGGCATCGGATTGGTCGGATATTTACCGTACCGCTTTCACCCCTAGTCATATGTCTTTGCTGCTTTTGTTTCTCATTTGTTTTTGTGCTTCCCATTGGGACTTTGTGTAACACCCCAAAAATTTTAAACCAATTTTTGTGACGTCACTGCCGTGTTACCTCCCTTAAACTGTTGGCCAGTCAATTTAAGTTTGATAACACGAAGCCTGGTAATCAGAAAATCCAATAGAAAATTGTAATACCCGAGAAATCAACATCGGTTATTAAATCCTAAAATTAATTGGATTTAACTATCGCAACCGAAATAATCCCGAGAGAGCGGAATTAAATATTTTCGGACGATAGCAACTCGAAGAGAGTTATCGGATTATCCAACAATCATGGATAATTCATGTATGATTTTTAAAGATTAAAAATCATAATTTTAAAAAAAAAAAAGAAAATTTGGCCGCAGCCTGGTGGTGGCGCGGTGGCCGCGCGGTGGCGC
The DNA here is from genome assembly GCA_030278955.1 of Hygrophila difformis. NCBI lineage: Eukaryota > Viridiplantae > Streptophyta > Magnoliopsida > Lamiales > Acanthaceae > Hygrophila > Hygrophila difformis. Next base: position 9,952,252 of record JAOANR010000011.1, read on the forward strand.
GCCACCAGCGCGCCACCACCTCAGTAGCAGCGTTTCAAACGCTGCTACGCGTTTCATGCAATGGTGAGCAATAATGGCGAGTTTTGGTTCATGGAATCGAGCCACTATGATCTCTCAGACCTTAGGGGTGTATTGGGACTCTTTTGGACGAATCTAGAAGCATCTAGAACCCTACCTTATGGATTGATTGGAGGATACATGCATTAGAAGGATTCATTGGACAAGGGAAGTGTTAGGTGGTTTGGATTAAGTTTTGAGGGGGGGTTAATGTATTTTTGACTGTCATAATTCGTCCACCCTTCCCTAGGACATTATGGCAGCCATTGGAATCATGAGACACCCCTTTCCAACCCCAAAAACCTGCCACAAACTTCACTTTTTCCACCCATCCGAAAATCAGATTTCCTTGGAGAGTTGAGAGTTCTTTGAGAGTGTTCTTCCTTGTTCCAGAGAGTTTAGGTGAGTTCAAGCATCCCAATCTCTTCTCCTACGTCTACGTAAGGTTTCTAATCCAATCCCTTGTTCCTTACTTCGGATTCTAAGCCCTAACATCTAGTATTTCTCCAATCACCTCAAAAATAGGATTCATTCGGTAGATCTTGGAAGTGAGAGGCTGTTCCGGACGAATTTGGGAGTTCAACCAAAGAGGATTTCGACACTATACTCTTGAGAAGTAAGTTAGTGTTGTGCATCTCGAATTTTAGAGCTTTTGGTTGAGTATTCTTTGAGTAGTAGTTCGATTTTCATCCTATGCCAAAACTGTCTTTTAGGGTTTCTTCCGAGTAGATTTTATTGTTGTGCTTTTCTCGCCTAGATCCTTTCATTTTTGGAAGAACTTGTCTAAATGAAAAATGTTCCTAACACTTTAAAGATGATCTCTGTAAATTTTCATAATTTTTGGACTTGATTTGGTCATCGAAAACAGATCTGGTATTTTCTGAAGTGCATGATGACAGATTTCATTCCCTAGCATGTTCAGTTTTGTAGTCCGTATTACTCCTAGCTATGGTCGTTTTTGATGGTTAGTTTCTTCATGAAAATTGTTCATCTATGTGTCTAGTTTATCCCTGTGAAATTTCAGAATTTTTGGATCAACCTTTGAATTGTTATGGATTTTTAAGTAAACTGTGGTCGGATGAACAGTGATCTCTGCACCCTTTTGGAAATGAGTTTCTGAAATGATTTTTTTTGAGCAACTTAGATTCCGAATTTGCTAAGGCCTATTTCTGAGAAAAACGTTTATTTTGATGTCTCCTAGCACCTGTAAAATTTTCAGAATTTTCTACAAAGTTTTACTATATTTCCTTGTACGAATTTGAAAACTGCTACGGTGTGTTCTTACCGGTAAAATTTGGTTTCGTACGTTTTGATGGTTATTGAGTCGATTGCTACTCTTTTATGAATCTTATGAATTCTGGAAATGTAAACATGAGTTGTAATGATTAAAATGTGGATTTTGAAACTTTGTGAGTTTTGATCGAGTTAGATGCCCAATTCTAGAGGGTAAGTGCACTTGGCGTGGGCTCGTTGGGCCGCCCCCTCTTTTTGGTGGCCAAAACGGCGCCAAGGAAATATTATGTTGCGTGATTGTATGAGTCTATACTCCTAGGTGTATCCGTAGGGGTTACCTAGGGCTCCGGAGTGTGTCTGTATAGGGTCCGCTGCTCTCACATTGTGGATACCGTCGGCTTGTGGACATAAGTGCCCAAGCGGGTAATTGATCCCAAACGGCTAAGGCCCAGGATCGTTGATGCCGGCAGCTTGTGGACATAAGCGCCCAAGCGGGTAATTTTTGGATGTCCTCGATCAAAATGAGCATTGGTATTGGTGTGATTTGGTAAAAATGGAAAATTGCCGCGAAGTATTTTTCTCGTTTATTTTTATTTAAAATTTCATCTTGTCATTACTCTTCTAAAACTTTAAATTTTGTGATGCTATACATTAACTTACTCAGTACCGTTTGTAATGATAAAAATTGTTGTTTTCTATTTTTCGCAGAGTAAGTCATGGCTTGCCGGGATGGGATTTTATAAAGAAAAGACTTGTCACATTTTACTGTTGTTTAAAATTTCTCGTTTTGGACTTGGACTTTGGACTTTGGTTTTGGCCGTCTGTTTGGCCCACGTTTTTATTTGTTTTTAGCTTCCGCACTGATTATTACTGTGATGCATGCGATACTCTGATTTTAATTCGGGCATGATTGAATAGTTTTTAAATTGTTTAAAAATTTGATACAACTTAGCCTTAGCATTTTTCTAGATGAGCTCGACTTGGTTCGGGTCTTGTTTAGAAAAGTGTGGCGGTAATGCCCTGGCCTGGGAAATCAAATCCGGGGTGTTACAAAGTGGTATCAGAGCCCGAAAATTTTTAAAGCTATTATTTTTCGGCCCACTATAGAGGCCCAAATTATTCAATATTATTTTTAAGCATTTTGAGTATTATTTCCATGGAAGAAAGGGAATTTTATTTTTGAAACCCATGGAAAAATATATCTTGCAAATTCGACAAGTCTTAAAAAAAAAAATTAGTACTATTTTTGGGGGGAAGCATGTGCATTAACAAAGTTATCTTATGTGTGGCATATCCCTTAATGAAAAACATTTGCATGATTAGATGGCCGACCCGAGATTACAGGATTCCATCATGCGTTTGTTGTGCTCTATGTCGGATATCACGCACGAACTTCGCCATATCTCTAGGGTGCCGCAAACGATAGGAATAGGATTGTGGCTATAGAGGAGAGGATGGAGGCTATGACCATTAGGAGTACCCAGATGGCTGCTCGCCACGATGCTCTTGCAGCCGAGTTCGAGGATTGCCGACACCACGTGCACATGCTGCAGGGACGTATATTTGCGTTGGAGGAGGTCATTGTTGGGCTGCAAAACCAGCTTAACCCCGAGCCAGAGATGGAAGAGGAGGAGGAGTTTGACCCCGATGAGTTCATCAACGTTGAAGAAGAGGACCCTGAGGAGGTTGTGGAGAACCCTCCACTGCCTCTTGATACCGACGAGGAGGTAGAGGCCGATCGTAGGATGCTCGGCTACTCCCCGGATTATTTGCTTTAGGGGTTGTGTGTGGTTTCTGTGATGGGCTCCGTTACTTGTTTTTGCTAGATTTCTGATTTCCGTATATTGCGTATTCGTATATTCACATCTTGTTGTCGTAACGTTATCACATTTTACGTAGTGATAACTTAGTAAGTATATCATGATGTAACCCTCGCTGTTAAAGCATTTTATCCAATGGAATTTCGTATTTAGTATTTCTCTTTCCTTCCTTGCCCATTTCAGTGGTCTTTAGCACTTAGAACCTATGAGATTGAGTTCTAACCATAGTCTAACTCGACTATTAGCTTTCATCTAACCGCGAATCTAACCTCTGCATGCTTGGTCATCAGAATGCCGCCCAGAGGGAGACCTAGAGCTGAGATCCCAGTGAATGAGAACGTTAATGCTCCAGCTGATGCGAACCCGCCGAATCCGGGAGTTCAAGCTAACCCTGTTCCCAACGCACTGGATGAGCGGTTGAGGACAGTTGAACAAGTCCTCGTTGCTCTAGGAAACGCTGAAGTCAACCGAGCACAGGCAGCAGTGCCACCCCCAGCAGCTCGAATAAATTATCTGGCGATGGTAAACCCTTACCAGCCGCCCCATTATGAGGGACAGGAGGATCCCGCAAAGCTGGAAGACTGGCTAAGGACTTTTGACAAGCTGCTTACTGCTGTCAGGTGTCCCGCAAATGAGAAAGTTGGAGTGGCTGCATACTACTTGAGTGGAGAAGCTGACGAATGGTGGCAAAACCACCAAGAAGGACTTGCTGATGGTGAACACGCCTACTTCTGGGAAGAGTTTAAGGAGATGATGAGGGAAAGGTTCTATCCCCTCAGTACAAAAACTGCTAAGTATGAGGAATTCATAAATCTCCGACAAGGCACCCAGACAGTTCAAGAATATTATGCGAAGTTTAAAGAGCTCGTCCGATTCGCTCCAAGGCTGGTACCAACCGATGCTGATAAAGCCCAGAAATTCGAGATGGGGCTGAATCTCAGCATCAGAGAGATCTTGGTTGGCGGACAGCACACAACTCTGCAGGCTGTTTACGATCGTGCAGTGGCAATTGCACGAGTACAACAGCTGAAGCGCAAGGATCATGGAGAGACGAACAAGGGCCTAAACAATTTCGATAAGAAGAATCGGAACAACAACACTGGGAATCACTTCAGAAGGGGAAATGACCAAGGGAGAAATGATGGTCATAGGAAGCCAGATAACAGAGAGCTCAACCGAGGAGGCCAAGGAGGTTGGAGGCCGGACAACCAGGGCGCCTTTATACCCAGATGCCGGGAATGCAACATTCCGCACTTGGTGCGTGAACGCCCAAGACCGGGGCATTATTACCGGTGTGGCCGAGAAGGCCACATGAAAAAGGAGTGCCGGACGAGGGAGGACCGCATTGACAAGAGGTTGGATCTGATAAACCGTCCTCAGGGCAACAGGCCAGCTGGGCCAAACCAGCAGGACAACCAAGGACAGAGATTCCCGCAGGCACAGAGGCCACCTCAGAATCCAAACCAGCATGGGAATCAAGGGAGGCCAGTAGGACGCCTGAACGTGATAAATCAAGCTGACTTAGCTGCTCAAGGCGATGTGATCGAAGGTACGTTTACTGCTTTAAGCGTACCTGTCAAGGTCTTATTTGACTCAGGAGCGAGTTGCTCTTTGATTTCCACAAGAATTATATCTGCGTTAGATCTACCAGCGCCGTATAACATTAACTTAGGAATCCAATTACCATCGGGTAAGGTAGTATCGTGTTCCAAACGATATGACGGGATCCCGATAGTAATCAAGAACACTGAATTCTTTGCGAATCTCATAGAATTTGACCTTAAGGATTTCGACATCATTTTGGGAATGGACTGGTTGACAAGGTGCAAGGCTATCATCGAGTGCCAGAAGCAGAAAATCTCGTTGGCGAAGAGTCGCGGGAAGAAGGTCATTTACTATATGCAGCCTCAGAAGAAGGGTGCCAAGATAGTAAATGCAATAAAGTTCTGCAATCTCATGCAGAATGGATACCAATTGTACGCGCGCTACGTGCATAATCTGGAAGGCGAGGAGAACAAGATCGATAGTATCCCCGTCGTGAACGAATACCCAGATGTCTTCCTGGAGGATATCCCAGGAATGCCTCCTGAGCGAGAAGTGGAGTTCACGATCGATCTCGTGCCCGGAATCGAACCGGTGTCGAAGGCACCATATCGCATGGCGCCTGCTGAGATGAAGGAGCTGAAAGAACAACTCGAGGAGTTGTTATCAAAGGGGTATATTCGGCCGAGCACATCACCATGGGGAGCTCCAGTCCTGTTCGTGAAAAAGAAGGACGGCGGACTCCGATTGTGCATCGACTACCGAGGTCTTAATCAAGTGACGATTAAGAACAAGTACCCGCTACCTAGGATCGAAGATCTCTTCGATCAACTGAAAGGAGCGTCGGTATTTTCAAAAGTTGATCTAAGGTTGGGATACCACCAATTGCGTATCGCCGAGAACGATATACCCAAGACAGCATTCCGAACAAGATATGGACACTACGAATTCACCGTAATGTCTTTCGGTCTGACTAATGCTCCCGCAGTATTCATGAACCTCATGAATAGCGTTTTTCGAGAGTTACTAGACTCATGTGTAGTCGTATTCATCGGCGACATCCTAGTTTACTCGAGGAATGAGGAAGAGCATAGTAGTCATTTGCACCAAGTACTCGGACTTTTGAGGAAAAATCAACTCTACGCGAAGCTGTCAAAGTGCGAGTTTTGGAAGAATGAAGTCGCTTTTCTAGGTCATATAGTATCGGCTAAAGGAGTATCAGTCGACCCGGCAAAGATATCGGCAGTGTCTGATTGGCCGGCACCAACAAACCAGACCGAGGTAAGAAGTTTCCTAGGTCTAGCCGGATACTACCGAAGATTCGTGAAGGACTTTTCTAAATTGCGAGACCGATGACCCAACTGCTGAAGAAAGGATTGAAGTTTGATTGGTCAGCTGAGTGTGAACAGTCATTCCGTGAGCTTAAGGGGAGACTCACATCAGCACCGGTTTTAGCATTGCCATCAGAGGCTGAGGATTATGAGGTGTATAGTGACACCTCAAAAGAAGGTCTTGGTTGCGTGCTAATGCAAAACCAAAGGGTGATTGCTTATGCATCAAGGCAACTCAAGACGCACGAGGTAAACTACCCGACACATGATCTGGAACTAGCAGCGGTAGTGTTCGCTCTTAAGATCTGGCGACACTATCTATATGGACGAACTTGTCGGATGTTTACAGATCACAAAAGCCTCAAGTATATATTTACTCAGAAAGAGTTAAATATGAGGCAGAGGAGATGGCTCGAGCTGATCAAGGATTACGATCTGGATATAGCCTACCATGAAGGCAAGGCGAACGTCGTAGCGGATGCGTTGAGTCGCAAGACGAGGCACACGGCGAACACACTCATTCTACCTTCGGGACTGTATATGGACCTAGCTAAGTTAGATACTGAACTAGTCCATTATGGGACTGTGGTGGAGACAGTGAACGCCATAACATTTGAATCTACCGTATTTGACGAGATTCGAGAAGCCCAACCGGACGACGAGAATCTCCAGAGGATCAAAGGAAAAATAGGTGAAGGAAAGGCGGTAGGATTCACGATCGATGAAGACGGAAGTATCCGTTTTAAAGGAAGATGGTGCGTTCCTCATAAGTGCGAGGAATTGAAGAGAAAACTCATGGAAGAAGGCCACATTACACCTTATTCAGTCCACCCTGGTGGGAATAAGTTGTACAAGGACTTAAAGAAAATCTATTGGTGGCCACGGATGAAGAAGGATGTTGCCGACTTTGTGGCCAAGTGTATAACCTGCCAGAAGGTGAAGGCAGTGAGACAAAAGCCGTTAGGTTTGGTAAAACCATTGGAGATCCCAAGCTGGAAGTGGGACAGCATCTCCATGGATTTTGTTTCGGGGTTGCCAAGATCTCCCCGAGGAATGAATAAGATTTGGGTAATAGTTGACCGGTTAACAAAGACCGCCATTTTCATACCAATGAAGGAAAATTGGTCGATGGATCAACTAGCTAAGGCATACATCGAGAACGTGGTCCGAAGGCACGGAGTACCGCACGATATTATCTCAGACCGAGATAGTAGATTCGTCTCCAACTTCTGGACTAAACTACAAGAAGCCTTAGGAACCCAAATCAAAATGAGCACAACTTTTCATCCGATGACGGACGGTCAAACTGAGCGCACGATTCAGACGCTCGAAGACATGCTAAGAGCGTGCGTACTCGAATTCAAGGGAAGCTGGGAAGACCACTTGCCGTTGATTGAATTCTCGTACAACAACAGTTATCACGCTAGCATAGGCATGGCACCGTTCGAAGCGCTTTACGGACGGAAGTGTCGTAGTCCGTTGTGTTGGACGAGGGATGATGATTCGGTAGTTGTTGGACCGCAGCTCATTGAGGATATGAACAGCAAGATTAAGGTGGTTCAACAGAAAATGAAAGCCGCACAAGACAGACAGAAGAGTTACGCCGACACTAGGCGGCAAGAGTTGGAATTTGAGGTGGGAGACAAGGTCATGCTGAAAGTGTCGCCCATGAAGGGGGTGATGCGATTCGGTGAACGAGGAAAGCTGAGTCCTCGCTACATCGGTCCGTACGAGATTTTGGATCGTGTAGGTACCTTGGCTTATCGTTTGGCACTTCCACCAGAATTGTCGCGAGTGCACAACGTATTTCACGTTTCTCAATTAAAGAAATATGTGCACGACCCAGCTCATGTGTTGCAACCCGATGTGATTGAGCTAGATGATGACTTGACATACGAAGAGTATCCGATCAAGGTACTTGATGTCAAGGAAAGGGTCACCAGGAACAAGACTGTGAGGATGGTGAAGATCCTATGGTCAAATCATGGCACTGAGGAAGCAACATGGGAATTGGAGGCGGATATGAAGCAGAAATATCCAACCCTCTTCCGAAGCGACTCAGGAGCAGTTATGGGGGCATAACTGCAATCCTAAAGGGGAGAGGATGTGACACCCCGCGCAAGGTCGTCGCGAACTGAGGTAAGAATTTTTAAATTGCAAGCCTCAATAATTTCTGTGCCAATTATTTTTCCGAAGTGCGACCCAACTTCGAGGACGAAGTTGATTTCTAAGGAGGGTAGACTGTAATACCCGAGAAATTAACATCGGTTATTAAATCCTAAAATTAATTGGATTTAACTATCGCAACCGAAATAATCCCGAGAGAGCGGAATTAAATATTTTCGGACGATAGCAACTCGAAGAGAGTTATCGGATTATCCAACAATCATGGATAATTCATGTATGATTTTTAAAGATTAAAAATCATAATTTAAAAAAAAAAAAAAAAAAATTGGCCGCAGCCTGGTGGCCGCGCGGTGGCGCGCCACCAGCGCGCCACCACCTCAGTAGCAGCGTTTCAAACGCTGCTAAGCGTTTCATGCAATGGTGAGCAATAATGGTGAGTTTTGGTTCATGGAATCGAGCCACTATGATCTCTCAGACCTTAGGGGTGTATTGGGACTCTTTTGGACGAATCTAGAAGCATCTAGAACCCTACCTTATGGATTGATTGGAGGATACATGCATTAGAAGGATTCATTGGACAAGGGAAGTGTTAGGTGGTTTGGATTAAGTTTTGAGGGGGGGTTAATGTATTTTTGACTGTCATAATTCGTCCACCCTTCCCTAGGACATTATGGCAGCCATTGGAATCATGAGACACCCCTTTCCAACCCCAAAAACCTGCCACAAACTTCACTTTTTCCACCCATCCGAAAATCAGATTTCCTTGGAGAGTTGAGAGTTCTTTGAGAGTGTTCTTCCTTGTTCCAGAGAGTTTAGGCGAGTTCAAGCATCCCAATCTCTTCTCCTACGTCTAGGTAAGGTTTCTAATCCAATCCCTTGTTCCTTACTTCGGATTCTAAGCCCTAACATCTAGTATTTCTCCAATCACCTCAAAAATAGGATTCATTCGGTAGATCTTGGAAGTGAGAGGCTGTTCCGGACGAATTTGGTAGTTCAACCAAAGAGGATTTCGACACTATACTCTTGAGAAGTAAGTTAGTGTTGTGCATCTCGAATTTTAGAGCTTTTGGTTGAGTATTCTTTGAGTAGTAGTTCGATTTTCATCCTATGCCAAAACTGTCTTTTAGGGTTTCTTCCGAGTAGATTTTATTGTTGTGCTTTTCTCGCCTAGATCCTTTCATTTTTGGAAGAACTTGTCTAAATGAAAAATGTTCCTAACACTTTAAAGATGATCTCTGTAAATTTTCATAATTTTTGGACTTGATTTGGTCGTCGAAAACAGATCTGGTATTTTCTGAAGTGCATGATGACAGATTTCATTCCCTAGCATGTTCAGTTTTGTAGTCCGTATTACTCCTAGCTATGGTCGTTTTTTATGGTTAGTTTCTTCATGAAAATTGTTCATCTATGTGTCTAGTTTATCCCTGTGAAATTTCAGAATTTTTGGATCAACCTTCGAATTGTTATGGATTTTTAAGTAAACTGTGGTCGGATGTACAGTGATCTCTGCACCCTTTTGGAAATGAGTTTCTGAAATGATTTTTTTTTAGCAACTTAGAGTCCGAATTTGCTAAGGGCCTATTTCTGAGAAAAACGTTTATTTTGATGTCTCCTAGCACCTGTAAAATTTTCAGAATTTTCTACAAAGTTTTACTACATTTCCTTGTACGAATTTGAAAACTGCTACGGTGTGTTCTTACCGGTAAAATTTGGTTTCGTACGTTTTGATGGTTATTGAGTCGATTGCTACTCTTTTATGAATCTTATGAATTCTGGAAATGTAAACATGAGTTGTAATGATTAAAATGTGGATTTCGAAACTTTGTGAGTTTTGATCGAGTTAGATGCCCAATTCTAGAGGGTAAGTGCACTTGGCGTGGGCTCGTTGGGCCGCCCCCTCTTTTTGGTGGCCAAAACGGCGCCAAGGAAATATTATGTTGCGTGATTGTATGAGTCTATACTCCTAGGTGTATCCGTAGGGGTTACCTAGGGCTCCGGAGTGTGTCTGTATAGGGTTCGCTGCTCTCACATTGTGGATACCGTCGGCTTGTGGACATAAGTGCCCAAGCGGGTAATTGATCCCAAACGGCTAAGGCCCAGGATCGTTGATGCCGGCAGCTTGTGGACATAAGCGCCCAAGCGGGTAATTTTTGGATGTCCTCGATCAAAATGAGCATTGGTATTGGTGTGATTTGGTAAAAATGGAAAATTGCCGCGAAGTATTTTTCTCGTTTATTTTTATTTAAAACTTCATCTTGTCATTACTCTTCTAAAACTTTAAATTTTGTGATGCTATACATTAACTTACTCAGTACCGTTTGTACTGATAAAAGTTGTTGTTTTCTATTTTTCGCAGAGTAAGTCATGGCTTGCCGGGATGGGATTTTATGAAGAAAAGACTTGTCGCATTTTACCGTTGTTTAAAATTTCTCGTTTTGGACTTGGACTTTGGACTTTGGTTTTGGCCGTCTGTTTGGCCCACGTTTTTATTTGTTTTTAGCTTCCGCACTGATTATTACTGTGATGCATGCGATACTCTGATTTTAATTCGGGCATGATTGAATAGTTTTTAAATTGTTTAAAAATTTGATACAACTTAGCCTTAGCATTTTTCTAGATGAGCTCGACTTGGTTCGGGTCTTGTTTAGAAAAGTGTGGCGGTAATCCCCTGGCCTGGGAAATCAAATCCGGGGTGTTACAAAAATAACAATGGAGTAACAGAGTAAGCAACATAAACATGTCTATCACATAATCATCAAGTCTAGGCTACAAGCCACATACACTACCCCACCTCGGTACTCACGTTAACCTGTCCAAATACCAAGTGCATAACAGGAATAACAGAAAAACGGCTCACAGACCAGGTCTACATCATGAAATATTCGGAAATGATAGACAAGTCACAACTAGAAACATAGTCTCCAGACAACATCAGTCAATACAGAGGAATGCAACCCTAGTAGATCACTCAACCCCAAACCCATCACCATGATCATGCTCTGCGTCCTCCGGGAGTATCTATAAGAAAGACAAAATGCAAGGTGTCAGTACATAAAGTACTGAGCAAGAGTAGGAAAAGCTGAGAAACAGGGAATAAGCTTTTAGAAGGGTTATTAACAGTTTATATAATTGCATAATTAAATACATAATTGAAACATCACACCGTCCCATACCGGTGCTTCAACCACGTCATACACTGCAAAACAGATAATAATATGAATGATGGATGATGAGATGAAATGTTATGACCTAAAGTGTCTATCTACCCTAAATGCAGCATATAAGTATGTCTAGCGCGCATCCTAATACCATGGCCGGCATTCCTTCCCATTAAGGATCCACCTCTTCTTAATGGTCGAAAGAGATGCCTACAGTGCCCCCGCCACGGACACTACATGCATAAAGGGGTAAGTGGACTTACGGAGTGGCATCCCCAAGGATCGAACCACAGACAGCGGGTAGAGCCCAGAGCATCTCGCTCTCGAAAGCTTACATGCCCAGAACTAAGTTCTCGAAAGCATAACACCTAATCAACACAATATATATGCCCAAGATAATCAAATATTCATGTATGCCCAGTTTAACAACTCGAAAGCATAAACATGAGATTTGTATCCTCGAAAGCATAAAGTCACCAATCATAATAATGTCAAACACATGCCCAATCTCATGACTCGGAAGCATAAATTGTATAAATCCCATAATCATAATTCACATGCCCAATCCCCAGATTCAAAAGCATACTAAGATAATTTCCAAGTCCCAAGACTAGGATTTAGATTCCAGGTTAGCCAAACCCCACATATCGGCTCGCAACTCTATTACAAGAGCTAAGTACAAGGTCACTCGAATCTCCTTAATTTCTAAGGCATGGTAGATTCCACAATCCAATACCAATAGTTATGAATCAAGTACCAACAATTAGACCATTTTAAAACATTTCTCGAAGCCTAGAAACGAGTAAGAAACGATAAAATATGAAAGGGAATGAAAAATGGAAGAAAACAGCGAATCGGCACGCAAGGGACACCCCGAGGTTATAAACTCCTATAATTAAATTTTTGAAGGAGTCATTATCTCTTAATTCCAATTGCATATTTGAATTCCTTGTTCCGAGTAGGGTCAGATTCATATATGGTTTGCGAAAATCGGATTAGAAACGAGTAAGTTAGAGCCGATTCAAGTTTGTGGGTTTTTGGGGTGCACAGGTGGCGCCAATTGTGGCGCTTAAGCCTATTTCTAGGCGCCACACAGGCAATGTGGCGCCTGTACTGAAGGCTCTGTGGTCCGGGGCGCCGAAGTGGCGCTCCAGGCCACTTTTGGGCGCCGCAAAGGCAATGCGGCGCCTCTGAAGCACCAAACAGGGGCAAAATCCGCGATTTTCACCCCTTTCTTCCAATTTTCCCCCACATTAAGCTAAATCCTACTCTTGCCTTGAGTTTTGGAGTCTCAAAGCCTTCAACCTCAGCTCCCAAGCTTCTCCAAACACCAAAGCAAGCTACAATTCAAGAATCAAACCTCAATACATCAACAAACCATCCTCAACTCTCAAAACCCACATACAAGAGTTTTTTTGAGCTCAAATCCAAAAATGCCCAACCAAAATCGAACAAGGAACTTACCTAGGCTGCCACAACGAGATTCAAGCTCTAATTGAAGCTCCACAACACCAAGCCAAGCAAACCGAGCCTCCTCCAAGCTCAACTACAAGATTAGGGCAAAAACTCCCAATTTTCGTCACCTCCCAAAACAGCCCCAAAACCCTCAACAAAAACCATGGAAACCAAGCAATAAATGGAAGAAATTGCTTACCCAAGTGTTAGCAACCAAACCCCCAACTTGTCTTGAGCTACAATGCACTAATTCTCTCTCAATGACTCCATTTTCCCACCTAGGGCTCCAAAAACGGGAATGAGCTCCTCTTGAGGTGTTTGAGTGATAAAAATGAAGTAATTGGCAGCTTTGGGGGTTTTTAGATAGAGTGTGGGTCAATCCGGGTCGGGCATGAAGTGTGGGTCGGGTCCGGAAATGGGTTAATGGGTTGCACCACTTGTCTTGATCACATTGCACCCATTTGAACACTTTGACTCCTATTCTATTGTGGGTTTGAACCCACTTATTCTTCCACTTCATTAAAATCATGTCTACAAAATATCCATATAATAAATCCTTTACTATTTAACCACAATTAATTAAATTAATCATGTGTTAATTAACTTCATAGGTACAAACTCTGCACTCTTGGTCAGACGATCTACAATCACCCAAATGGTGTCCAATCTGTTCCTTGTTTTAGGTAGCCCAGTGACGAAATCCATAGCAATGGACTCCCACTTCCAAGCCGGAACCTCTAAAGGTTGCAACAATCCCGAAGGTCTCATGTGTTCTACTTTACCTTTCTAACAAGTAGAGCACTTAGACACAAACTCAGCAACCTCCCTCTTCCTACCTTTCCACCAATAATTATGTCGCAGGTCCTTGTACATCTTCACTGCTCCAGGATGTACATAGTAAGGTGTACAGTGCGCTTCCTCCATAACCTTCATTTTCAGCGCCTGATCCTCGGAAGGCACACACCATCGATCCTCAAGCTTGATCGTACCTCAGCTATCAATAGTGAATCTGTCTGCCTTGCCTTGTCGAATCTTAACTCTCAGTGCATCATCTCTTGTCTCACAGCTTGGCTCAATCTGATCTACTCGAGTAGTGAAGGCATCGCTGTCGTATCATTTAATCTCGCCTTCATACTATAAGGGACTGCCACAATTTCATCCTTCTCCAATTCTTGCCTCAAAAGCCAAGGGAGGGTAATAGTGTGCAGCGTGTGTCCCTTCCTGCTGAGCGCATCAGTCACACGGTTCGCCTTCCCTTCAATGTACTGAATGCTAGTGTCATAGTCCTGCAAGAACTCCAACCACCTTCGATGCCTTCCACTCATCTTATCTGCAGTATAGAGGCACTTAAGATTCTTGTGATCCGAGTAGATTTGACACTTAGCACCATAAAGATAATGCCTCCAAATATTCAATGCATGCACAACCGCTGCCATCTCTAGGTCGTGAGTCGGGCAATTTAGTTCATGGGGCTTCAATTGCCTAGGTGCATATGCAATCACTCTACCATTCTGCATAAGTACACAACCGAGCCCTCGAAGAGATGCATCAGTGTATACTTCATATTCCCCAGATTCATCGGGTAATACCAAAACTGGAGCTTCGTCACCTTCTCATTCAATAGATCAGATGCCTTTCGCAATCCTCGCCCCACTGGAAAGGTACATCTTTCCTCGAAAACTGAGTCAGGGGTCGAGCAATGCTTGCGAACCCCTCAATGCGCCTCCTGTAGTATCCCACTAACCTAAGGAAACTACGTACCTTACTGGCAGTAGTTGGTAGATTTCACTACAATACTGCCTCAACCTTAGCTGGATCCACATAAATTCCTTCTCCCGGATGATATGTCCAAGAAAGGCGACCTTATCCAGCCAGAATTCACACCTCGAAAGCTTAGCATACAACTTATGCTCCCTGAGCACCTGAAAAGCTGTTATGAGATGCTCCTTATGCGTCTGTAGATCGGAATAGTATACCAAGATATCATCGATGAAAATAACCGCGCACACGTCCCGCCATGGTTTGAACACACGGTGCATCAAGTTCATGAAGACCACTTGTGCATTGGTCAATTCGAACGGTATCACCGTAACCCCCAAATAACCATAACGTGTTCGGAAGGATGTTCTCTTGCGGTTTCTTTTCGTTATTCGAATCTGACGAATATCCGAAGCTTCAATTAGTCTTAGAAATGTAGAAGCGCCCTTCAACTGATCAAACAAGTCATCGATCCCCAGTAATGGATGTCGGTTCTTGACCTGACCTGATTAAGTCCGCGGTAATCGACGCACATCCTCAACTCCCATCCTTCTTCTCACAAAGATTACCGGTGCTCCCCAAGGTGAACCGCTTGGTTGAATGAATCCTTGATTAAGTAACTTCTCAAGCTGCTCCTTCAATTCCCTCGATTCTGCAGGAGCCATACGATAAGGAGCCTTGGCAATCGGCGTTGCCCCTGGCACAAATCTATCTCCCGTGTATCTCACCAAAAGTACAACGGAAGATTCTGAGGTGATAGGAATTCGTGACACTGCTGGTCTTGATGTAGGTGGTATGATCTCGTGCACATAGTAGATATGCGCCAGGTACCCCTTTCTGTTTAATATCGCAGAAGACACGGAGGATACAACTCGAACATTAGGATAATACATCACTTTCACACCTTCTTGGTTGCCGAAGAATATTCTTGGTACTCTGAAATCCAATCTAGCCTGGTACTTGGACAGCAAGCCATTCCCATTGTGACATTGGAATCCGCCAAGTCTAGCACCACGAGATCAGTGCTGAACTCCCGAATCCTTTATAGTTATACGTGCATTGGATCCTATCCGTTCACATCGTATTATATCACAAGATGGTAATGACACAGGAAGATGATAAGTCATCAAAGGTTTCATCCGGTGTTCGGATATAATATCCGAGGATATAAGTGAACACGGTGCCCGAGTTTAGCACGTTGTCAACAGGTATAGTACCTGCACATTCAACAATATATGGCACTATCCTTATAACGACTTGCAATAATACAGCATGCTCCACTTAGCACTGGTAATATTTTGAACTGCCATGTCTCTACTTGCTCCAAAGTGAGGAACTCCCTCCTCTTGAAATCCATCATCTGAGGGATTTAGAATGAGATCACAAGGTATAGCAGACCGCCTCCCAAGTAAATCTTGATCTCTTCGCAAACTCTTTCTCACAAGTTCGCCACCAACGTAGCGCTGAATCCACAAGATGCCTATTGGGATGAATTGGATCGACTCTCAATCCCTGATTAATGTTTTGCATAACTGAGAACATCTGTGGCATAAGCTGAACGAAATCCAAAGGCATAGGCCTTAGTGGCAGTGGTGGTGAAACTGGTTCGTCCTCATGGCGAAGTCCCCCATCAACTCCCAAAGTTCATCTGCATGAAGGCCCTTCTCTTTAGTGAGGTCATTCCTTCACCGACATTATACTGCCCATCATCACAAATTATTGGTCCCGAATTTCTATGAGGCCCTTCCCGCCTCTCGGTTTCCAACTCTGTGTGACGGTATCTATTCAAACATAACAAACAATTGAGTAACATTCGGTAATGATACCGAATATAAATTAAGTAAGTATAGATCTCCCAGGATATCCTTATGGATTGATCGTGGTTTGGCTCACAAACCAAAACTCAATCTCATAAGGTACGCAGTTATCCCAAAAATAATGCTATACAACAGGAATATACGCATAATCCAATGCAAGTCCTATACTATATGCATTCCCCCACACACCTCACCACATACTTGTGTCAAAGTTCTAAGCACATAAGAGCACACATGGCTCTGATACCAACTTGTAACGCCCCAAAAATTTTAAACCAATTTTTGTGACGTCACTGCCGTGTTACCTCCCTTAAACTGTTGGCCAGTCAATTTAAGTTTGATAACACGAAGCCTGGTAATCAGAAAATCCAATAGAAAATAACAATGGAGTAACAGAGTAAGCAACATAAACATGTCTATCACATAATCATCAAGTCTCGGCTACAAGCCACATACACTACCCCACCTCGGTACTCACGTTAACCTATCCAAATACCAAGTGCATAACAGGAATAACAGAAAAACGGTTCACAGACCAGGTCTACATCATGAAATATTCGGAAATGATAGACAAGTCACAACTAGAAACATAGTCTCCAGACAACATCAGTCAATACAGAGGAATGCAACCCTAGTAGATCACTCAACCCCAAACCCATCACCATGATCATGCTCTGCGTCCTCCGGGAGTATCTATAAGAAAGACAAAATGCAAGGTATCAGTACATAAAGTACTGAGCAAGAGTAGGAAAAGCTGGGAAACAGGGAATAAGCTTTTAGAAGGGTTATTAACAGTTTATATAATTGCATAATTAAATACATAATTGAAACATCACACCGTCCCATACCGGTGCTTCAACCACGTCATACACTGCAAAACAGATAATAATATGAATTATGGATGATGAGATGAAATGTTATGACCTAAAGTGTCTATCTACCCTAAATGCAGCATATAAGTATGTCTAGCGTGCATCCTAATACCATGGCCGGCATTCCTTCCCATTAAGGATCCACCTCTCCTTAATGGTCGAAAGAGATGCCTACAGTGCCCCCGCCGCGGACACTACATGCATAAAGGGGTAAGTGGACTTACGGAGTGGCATCCCCAAGGATCGAACCACAGACAGCGGGTAGAGCCCAGAGCATCTCGCTCTCGAAAGCTTACATGCCCAGAACTAAGTTCTCGAAAGCATAACACCTAATCAACACAATATATATGCCCAAGATAATCAAATATTCATGTATGCCCAGTTTAACAACTCGAAAGCATAAACATGAGATTTGTATCCTCGAAAGCATAAAGTCACCAATCATAATAATGTCAAACACATGCCCAATCTCATGACTCGGAAGCATAAATTGTATAAATCCCATAATCATAATTCACATGCCCAATCCCCTGATTCGAAAGCATACTAAGATAATTTCCAAGTCCCAAGACTAGGATTTAGATTCCGGGTTAGCCAAACCCCACATATCGGCTCGCAACTCTATTACAAGAGCTAAGTACAAGGTCACTCGAATCTCCTTAATTTCTAAGGCATGGTAGATTCCACAATCCAATACCAATAGTTATGAATCAAGTACCAACAATTAGACCATTTTAAAACATTTCTCGAAGCCTAGAAACGAGTAAGAAACGATAAAATATGAAAGGGAATGAAAAATGGAAGAAAACAGCGAATCGGCACGCAAGGGACACCCCGAGGTTATAAACTCCTATAATTAAATTTTTAAAAGAGTCATTATCTCTTAATTCCAATTGCATATTTGAATTCCTTGTTCCGAGTAGGGTCAGATTCATATATGGTTTGCGAAAATCGGATTAGAAACGAGTAAGTTAGAGCCGATTCAAGTTTGTGGGTTTTTGGGGTGCACAGGTGGCGCCAATTGTGGCGCTTAAGCCTATTTCTAGGCGCCACACAGGCAATGTGGCGCCTGTACTGAAGGCTCTGTGGTCCGGGGCGCCGAAGTGGCGCTCCAGGCCACTTTTGGGCGCCGTAAAGGCAATGCGGCGCCTCTGAAGCACCAAACAGGGGCAAAATCCGCGATTTTCACCCCTTTCTTCCAATTTTCCCCCATATTAAGCTAAATCCTACTCTTGCCTTGTGTTTTGGAGTCTCAAAGTCTTCAACCTCAGCTCCCAAGCTTCTCCAAACACCAAAGCAAGCTACAATTCAAGAATCAAACCTCAATACATCAACAAACCATCCTCAACTCTCAAACCCCACATACAAGAGTTTTTTTGAGCTCAAATCCAAAAATGCCCAACCAAAATCGAACAAGGAACTTACCTAGGCTGCCACAACGAGATTCAAGCTCTAATTGAAGCTCCACAACACCAAGCCAAGCAAACCGAGCCTCCTCCAAGCTCAACTACAAGATTAGGGCAAAAACTCCCAATTTTCGTCACCTCCCAAAACAGCCCCAAAACCCTCAACAAAAACCATGGAAACCAAGCAATAAATGGAAGAAATTGCTTACCCAAGTATTAGCAACCAAACCCCCAACTTGTCTTGAGCTACAATGCACTAATTCTCCCTCAATGACTCCATTTTCCCACCTAGGGCTCCAAAAACGGGAATGAGCTCCTCTTGAGGTGTTTGAGTGATAAAAATGAAGTAATTGGCAGCTTTGGGGGTTTTTAGATAGAGTGTGGGTCAATCCGGGTCGGGCATGAAGTGTGGGTCGGGTCCGGAAATGGGTTAATGGGTTGCACCACTTGTCTTGATCACATTGCACCCATTTGAACACTTTGACTCCTATTCTATTGTGGGTTTGAACCCACTTATTCTTCCACTTCATTAAAATCATGTCTACAAAATATCCATATAATAAATCCTTTACTATTTAACCACAATTAATTAAATTAATCATGTGTTAATTAAATCGGGGTGTTACACTTTGTAACTTGGTTATCCCAGTTAAAAAATAAATTCTTGCCTCAAAAATAAAATGTCCACTAATGCGATTGTGGCATTTGAGGTTTATTGCTTCCCAAATTTGAAATGGAACTGAACCGTAGTTATCATGCGTGTATGCAGAATCCTATTTGTATTTTGATTGATTTGGTAGTTTGTGTTTCAACAGGTAATGTCATTTGGTCTATCCGACCACAATTCAACATCTAATCCAATGGTTGCAAGTAATGAAGAAATTGAATGTCGTGACGATGCTGAGGAAGGTGGAGACCAAATGGATGAGGACATTGATATGGATACAGGCCAAAAAGATGAAAATGAAGAGACAACTCAAAAATATAAGAATGGACGAATGAAAAAGGCCACTGTTTGGGAACACACGGTGGATGTTCCTGAAGAAGATGGAACAGTAAAAAAAAGTACAGTGCAAGCATTGTAAATAATTTTTTAAAAAAGTAGTTGGTGGGACCACAACTACGTACAAGCGACACTGAAAAGTTGTGTGCAGAAAAAGCTGGCGATGGGGGAAAAGGAAAAACAACAAGTACTGTCTTTTAGCACTGACACAACCTCAGAGGGGATAACTTCAATCCACAGTTTTCGTTATGATCATGCTAAGGTACGGGAGCTTGCTTCTCATATGATTCTTGGTCACGAATATCCTTTTATAAACATGAACCATGTCAATTTTAACAAGTTCATGAAAGTTGTCTCTCCATTTTATCAAAAGATAAGTAGATATATAGTGAAGAAGGATTGTATTACCACATATGAATCTGAAAAAAAGAAGTTGAAAAATTTGTTGAAAGGTGTCACTCGAATTAGTATCACTACTGATTTATGGAAATCCAATCAAAAGATTCAGTATATGGTAGTGATTGGACATTTTGTTGATGCAACTTGAGTATTGCAAAAAAGGATTCTGAATTTTTGCAATGTACCACCACCACACACTAGAGTTATTATTGCCGATGCTCTTAGTAGATGTTTTGTTGATTGGGGGATTGAGAATAAAATATCTGGCATCACTGTTGATAATGCTTCATACAATGATGTGTGTGTCAAGATGATAAAAGAGGATTTTTGTTGAGAAAGCAATTGAGTATTGGTGGGAAAAATTTTCACGTTCGATGTTGTGCACATATATTGAATTTGTTAGTGCATGATGGCCTTAGTTAAATTGGTAGTGTGGTTGATACTGTAAGGGAGGGGATAAAATACATCAACAACTCTGTGAGCCGTCGGATTGAATTTAGCAAGATCAAGAAACAACTTCAGTTGTCCTCTAAAAGTTTGTATCTTGATTGTCCGACTCGATGGAATGGGACTTATATGATGTTAGCTTCAGCCTTAGAGTTTAAAGATATGTTTTCAAGATATTCTGATATTGATGTTGGATTTCGTTATGTGCCACGTGATCATCAATGGATGCAAGTTGAAGAAGTGTGTCAATTTTTGGGTGTTTTTCACGAAATAACAAATATGATTTTTGGATCTCATTATCCAACTGCAACACATATTCCTTCCAGAGCTATATAAGATAAAAGAGCTTTAAATGAGAAGGAATTGGATCAATCTAGCCATATGAGGGCAATGGCAACAAAAATGGCGATGAAGTTTGATAAATATTGGGGGGAGAGTAATATTTTGTTGTCATTGGGTGCTATTTTGGATCCTAGATACAAAATGGAGTTGATTGATTTTGCTTTTCCTATTATCTATGGTGAAACAGCAACTCCAATGCATATTGATAAAATAAATCAAGTCTTGCATGATCTTTATAATGAATATGTTAGTTCACTTACTTCTTCTTCCACTGAAGAAAGGCCTGTGCTGAAACGCAAGCAACAAGAAGGTTCTAGTTATGGTTCTTTAGGATCCATTGCACTTGGCAGGAATATTCTTACTGGAAAGGCAAAATTTCAGCTGCATGTGAGTAAATCCGACAGAGCTCCACCAGAAAGATCGGACTTAGATGTTTACTTGAGTGAAAGCCGATATGCATGTGATGAATCTGGATGTTTTGAGTTGGTGGAAAGGAGAAAGATGGAGATTTAGGATATTGTCAAGGATGACCAGTGATTTACTGTCAATTCCACTAACTACAGTGGCTTCGGAGTCCACTTTTAGTGCTGGTGGAAGAATTATTGATGATCGACGTGCTTCTATGTCAGTTGACACAGTTGAAATGTTACTTTGTACTAGTGATTGAATCAAGAATTTTCATGGAATTAGAAAAGATTCGTTAAAGGTAATAAATCAGTTCATATTCTTTATTTTCTAATATCATGATCTTTTTGATTTATGAACTATGATTGGAAATATATAATTTTTTTTACAGTAGGCATCACAAGAAAATGATATATTTGGTTATAAAGAAATTGTGCTTCCAGATTGAGTTGACAAGGTAAAATTTAAGTGATACATTCGAAATTTGCATTGGAATATGTGATTTTTGAATAGTATCCTGGTGGTTTATGAATTGTGGACATATATTCATAAAATTGTATTGGGTTGTTGGAATATGGTACTCAAGGCATATGAAGTGATTTTATTAGAGCTCTAGTTGATGAAGCATGATGAACACTTTGATGGAAAGATTCCACCATCCGAATTACATGAGGGGCTATAGTACAATATTATTATGCCTCAGGACTAGTCCCAAGATTTCTTGTTGAATCCATGGGATAGAAGAAAGAGTCCTGCTAGTGGAAGTGTGGTGTCGAATTATCTGTTTCAATCTTGTTTGTAATATATGATCATAAATCAATGTAAATAAGTGCACGCAATGTACATATGGTTAGACCCCATCGTGGTTGTAACTGGTGTTACTATTGGATTGTTGTGACTTGACTTGACTTGGAGACTTCAGGACATCTGTCTCCAGGACATCTTTGTTACTCATAAAAAATTTTTATTTATTTTTTATTTCTGTAAAAGGAACGAGGATGTTGATGTGTTGTTTCATTTTTCTTATCTGATAATAGGTAGTTTATATAGCTATTGTTGGGTCTTTTCCATTCAACTCCTTCATTTCAGGAGTGCTTTCATGTGTGGGACTACTGGTGAGTTGATTGCATGCATTTCTTTTCCAGTTATATGTGTTTGCATGCAGGCATGTACACATACCACATTTAAATACTCGATTTTTACATGATGTATCTTTTCATGGCAGTTTGTCTTCGAATTCAAGTGAACAAAGAAAACAAGGAATTTGAGGTATGAATCTTGGTGAAAATTGGTGCGCCAAACTGCCAATTTGTTATTTCAGTTTCTTAAACAGGACTATGTGTGACTACTGGCAACTATAAATGTTGCTGAGTGTTGGTTTGAAGTATGTACAAGGGTTGTGTTGGGTTTGCCGCTATTACTACACCAGAAGATGACCTATGGATGTTGTTGCAATTATTAATGTAATAGGTTGTACTTCTAAGTTGAATTGGTGGGTATGATAATTTATGTCTTCTTGTTGATTGTTGATGTTTATTTGGTCTTAATGATATGAGACTGTGGATTTATTTATTTTGATGGTGTGTTTTTATTAATGAAAGATAAATTATAAATTTAGGTAAATTTTTAATTGAGCCAAACAAGCTGAGTTCGAGCCGGACGAGCCGAGCCGAACACATAACTAAGTTGGCTCGTTTGAACTAAACGAGCCAAGCCAAACACGAGCTCAAACTCGCGAACCATTTCAAGAGCCGAGCTCAAACACGATTTTAGGTTCGAATTCATTAACGAACGAACACAAACAGAGCTCGAACGCTTAACGAACTGAGCTCACACTCAAAGCTCGACTCGGTTCGGCTCGTTTACAGCTCTATTCCAAAGGCCCCCTTTATATTATTATACTATTTAGTTTATTAATTAATTATTCATTAATTAAAATTGATTAATTGATCTTCCGGCCATGAAGCGATGAATAGTAGTAAATTGGTGGCTGAAAAGTCATACACAACTGAAAAAGCCCTAGATAGCGTTTCTCCCTCCAATCCTTGCCTATCTTCACATTTTCCATATGTCTGCTCCTCTCCTCTATATACCACTTCTTTCTCCAGTGCCGCCACCGCCACCACCGCCAATGCCACTGCACCTCTTGTTTTGAGTCTCAGATTCTGCGGTTGCATACTGCCTCCTGCTTCTGCCGCTAGCCTTCGCTTCCGACGTTGCCAAATTGTTCACCTCTCGCCACCATCGCCATTGCTCCACTTTCTCCGCGATTTTTGTCCTTCTTTTGAAAAAAAAATAAAAAAAAAAAATCTTTGTCATCGCTGGTCTTGCACACGCCTCCATCCCCATCATGCCAATCTCTGTTTGATTTCATGCATCCGCGTTCCGTTTACTGTTGATATTTGATCTTTACCACTCTGGTTGATCCTCCGTCTTCGCACTGCTTCCTCGGACTGCTTCACCGTCGCCGCCGTCGTGGCCTAGTTTGATCTCATATTTCATGTCCTTTCCATAGTCTAGATGGATCCAAACATTGTAGTGTTGGACTTAATATTGGATATGAAGTTGTGCGTGATTAAGTTTTATTAATGTGTAAGTTTTAGGCGTTGGACCTGTTGTGATTTATGGTAATCTTTTGAGTTATAAAGTTCACAAAATGATGAATTTTCATTTATGTTAATGATATGCTTAAAGTAAACTTAATGTTCTGGATTAATTTTGATTGTCACCTTCCCGATCGAAATGTCTCTTTTCTCCCTGTCGGAGTCTTGGGTCAACCATAAGATTAAACCCTCGGGCTTCTATAATAGAACCGAAATAGAGGTGTTCTACCGAAAAATTGCAGATGAGCAAAATCTCTTTTTGATTGATGAACGACGAAACAGTTACAAGAATTGCAGAATGGAAATTACAGGAAATTAATGAAAGTTGTAAAGGAATTGAAGACAGAAAGCAGTAAATGAAATAAAATTGCAGAAAGCGATAAATGAAATGGAAATGCAGAATGAAAAATGCTACAGAAAGTAAAATAATGTAAAGGAGACTTCTTTTGAGAAGAGTTGAGATCCCTTCCTGGGATGCCACCTCCTATTAATAATAGGGCATGGCACCAGCCTACATCCAAGTCGTAACGCCCCCGTGATCTTCTCCCTTTGATGATGCCTATCTTCAATGCCGTCATGATCCTCTCTAACAAATCTTCTGGTGCCGCTCTTCTCCTCATAGTCATCCGGGACTCATCCATGGACAGGGTCGACCACTTGGTTATTGGGCCGGAAAGTGATGGGCCTTAATTTTGATTTCATTGGGTTAATAGATACCCCCGTCGCGCAATTTATCTGATTAGAATTTTTTTAAGACAGATTTGCACGTTTGATCTAGGTCCAAAAAACCTGAAACTCTAAGCCCATTCAGGCCCTTATAAAAAGCCACAAAACCCCACTAGGTCAAAAATTTGGCTCATTTTTTCAAATTTTCCCTCTTTTTCGCCTCTCACACTCCGGCCGCCACCTTGGGAGTGTCCAGCCGCCATCGAGGTTTTCCCAGCCGCCGCTGCTCGTGCCAGCTTCCATCCTCGTCATTCCTGAGCATCCGCCACTGCCATCAGTCCAGCCGCCATCATTGAAGAGTCAGGCCGCCGTTTCGAGATCCGTCAGCCGTCGTTGCTCCGGCCGCCACTTGCAACGATTGCTTCGTGTGTCCCCGAAGAAGCCACCAGAGGCCACCGCTTCATCCTTGACGCTAGCCGCCACCAAAGGTCCTTTTCCGACCGCCACCTGCACCTGAGCCGCCAGTGGCCTCAGTCACCGCTGCATCCCCGGGCCGCCACCTCGCCTTGGACGCCATTAGGTCGCCATTAGGCTGCCACTGTCGCGACTTCGCCATCCCCACCCGGGGAGCCGCTACTCGTGATTTGTGCAGGCCACCGCTTGCTTGAATATTCAAGCCACCATCCACTCTAGGCTGCCACTATTGAACCAGCCGTCATCCAGCTTCACCTAGGCCGCCACCTGCTTCGCTCCAGGCCGCCACTCTTGAACCAGCCGCCATTCAGCTTTGCTCGGGCCGCCATCTCTCTTTTTGCACCTCTTTTCTGCCGCCATTCGCCATTCGCATCATTCCAGGCAGCATTCGCATCACTCCATGCACCATTTGCATAACTGCAGGCACCATTCGCATTGAGCCAGCCATCGCAGAGCCAGGCCTAGACTTAGCCGCCATGGCATCATCCCCAGTCGTCATTGTTTTGCTCTCAGCCGCCATTGGAGTGTCTCCCACCGTCAGGGTCAGACGCCATCGCCCATTGCTCAGCTGCCATCGCATTCCAGGCCACCGCTTGAGCTCAGCCGCCATCCCGGAGTCTCAGGCCGCCGCTCGTGCCCAGGCCGCTATTCACCAGCCACCACTTGTTGAGTCCTGGCCGCCGCTCGTGCCCAGGCCGCCATTTGCAACTCTCGCGGACACGGTTGTTGGCCGTTGTTGCTCTGCCAACAACTACTCGGCCTCCAAGGCCGCCGTCTAAGGCGTTCTAGGGCTATTATCCAGGGTTGTTTCCACCAAGGGTCACTGCAACAGTCACGACCCTTGGTTCGTCCTCCTCTTTACCGGGTTTCATTTTCTCAAAATGAGTCCCGTGTGTAGGTAAACGCTTCTTACCTTGTTCCTCAAGGAACTTTTCCAAGTGGGCCACTCTCTCGGCCAGCTGGGCAAAATTAGTGGAATCCTGCACAATTAAATGCTCTTTCAGTTTTGGCAACATATTTGCCACTGCAATATTGGCTATCTCCCTATCAGGGACCGCCATCATGCATCGGCCCTTGAGCCGCTGTAATCTATTAATGAATGTACTTGCCACCTCATCGGTAAATTGCTTTGCAGTAGTCAGGTCTGCAAGATTCACCTGTGTTAATGGCGTGTAAAATCTGTCATGGAACGCTCGCTCGAGGTCGGCCCAATTTTAGATTGAGTTAGGCCGCAGGGATGCATACCATGCAAAGGCGGGTCCAGTGAGGGATGAACTGAACAGCCTCAATTTGAGTCAGTCATTGGTCGCCGTTTCTCCACATTGAGCAATGAATCCGCCCACATGTTCCACACTGGACTTGCCATCGTCCCCTGAGAAGGTGGTGAACTCGGGCATCTTGAAGCCCCTTGGATACGGTTGCATGGTATCTACCCAATCAGGGTAAGGTTTCCTGTATGTAGGCCGCTCCATCAGCCTTAGTTGAATCCAAAAATATTGTTGCATCATGTCTGCCAGCAACTCGTGTGAAACCGTCGGTGCCTGTGTATGAGGCATGGCAGCCAGAGGAGATATGGCTGCTGGTGTGACAGGTTCCGCCGCCACTCCACATGGCTGTGGCATCTGCCCTCTATGGCGGATAGAGAAGGTATGGCGGCTGGTGTGACATGTGTTGCCGCCACTCCACATGGATGTGGCGCCTGCCCCCTAGTGTTGAGGGCATCCAAACAGGGTTCAGAAGTGCCGCCACATAAGGTGTGGTTGGAAGGTTCGGCACAGGAGGTGCCGCCTGATGTGGTTCCATGATGCCATGTCCACCAGAGGTCGCCGTACAGCCTGGTGCAGCGCTGGCCGCCATCAAACAACCTGATGAAGCATAGATCGGCACTGGAGGTGCCGCGTACCCAAAGTTCGGCACGCTAGGTTCCGCAGAAGTGAAAGCATAAGCAACTTGATATGGGAACAGACTGGCCAAGCCTCCGGACTCAAGGAGTGGTGGCTGGCCAAGTGTGGTCCCCAAGTCCTCTGTTGGCCGCCTGACGGCCCTGGACATGGGATACTAGGCGGCACAGTTGTGCCGTTTACAGGAACAGTTCCCTCTTGCTAAGTACGTAGGGAACCGCATATTCTATCAGTCTGGTCAGCCATGGCAGGCCACAACACATGCATTAGGTGCCTTGTGAGTAAAGGCATGAACTCGGCCACCAATTCTGTCATCGGCAGCCGTATTTGCTCGGAAAAAGTAGTGATCTGCATAATCCCTTTTTGCGGTTGAGAACTGCTTTCTACCGCTTCATCGGTAGGCGTTCTAACTGGTGTTGATTCTTGAAGAGACATCTCTTTGAACTTCTGTGTCAGATCGCTCACAAGCTTGCCAGATCTGAGACGCATAAACTCCAAGCGAATATGGCTTCCACTCGTGTCCCACTGGGCGTACCAATTTGTTGTACTGAAAAATTGCAGAGGAGCAAAACCTCTTTTTGATTGATGAACGACGAAACAGTTACAAGAATTGGAGAATGAAAATTACAGGAAATTAATGAAAGCTGAAAAGAAATTGAAGACAGAAAGCAGTAAATGAAATAAAATTGCAGAAAGCGATAAATGGAATGGAAAAGCAGAATGAAAAATGCTACAGAAAGTAAAATAATGTAAAGGCGGCTTCTTTTGAGAAGAGTTGATGTCCCTTCCTAGGATGCCACCTCCTATTAATAATAGGGCATGGCACCAGCCTACATCCAAGTCATAACACCCCGCAACGCCCCCGTGATCTTCTCCCTCTGATGACGCTTATCTCCAATGCCGCCTTGATCCTCTCCAACGAATCTTTTGGTGCCGCGCTTCTCCTCATAGTCATCCGGGAGTCATCCATGGACGGGGCCGATCACTTGGTTATTGGGTCGGAAAATGATGGACCTTAATTTTTATTTCATTGGGTTAACAAGAGGCCTTCTCAAAAAGAACAAAACATTATGAATAGGGGACAATATGTGAAATGATTAGACCTTTAGCTCTATTTAAATAAAAATTGTCTAAAATTTATTCACTTTTACCTTCCAAATGCCAAATAATTGGGATCAGACATAGCCAAACGGTTAAGTACCTATAGCCCTAGCCCAAGCGGTTCCCTGTTGGAATGTGTTGGAAGGTTTGGAGTTTCGAACTTCAATGCTTCTAAAAAAAAATGCCAAATAATTCACACATACTTACCAACTTTTCGATCCCGACTCCTTTGTCAACATAAACCAAAGATTTCAAAGTTCTCTGGGCTCTGTTCCACCAACCAAAGCCGTACTCAATTTTTAGTTGAGAGAAAGAGACCTACAATTCCATTCGGAAGTTGGGACTTTGGAGCGGTTTCAATCACCACCTACCGCAATAACTTCCACTCCATCTCTGCAGCTTCAAGTCCAGGTTTTCTTCTCAATTCTCTATTCCCTCTATAATTCGGTGTTGGTTCATCCCTATTTCAAGAAAATTTAGGGGAAACAATATTCTCGTATTAATTAGTTGCATTCGTTTCACGTGCGTCCTGTTATCTACTCCTGTTGTTAGATTTGTATTGTTTTGTTGAGCTGGTATTGTTATTTTATTTTATTTTATTTTGGTGGCGCATATGATTATTTCTATGTGAATTCATGGTATTTTGATTGAATATATGAAAATAGGATGTGAATGTTTACCGTATTTTAGCTTGTTCGGTCTTTGGATTAAAGTTACTAACCAGACCTCCACATATTTCCATGAAAGGCTGGATTGTGTGCTAGGATCATTCGGTTGCAGTTGTGTGAACTGTGAAGTGTCCCTTGACCTTCATGTTTTGTTTGTTTGTTTGTTAGTTACTTTTTCTCAAAATGATTTACTGGAAATGCAGATTGTAGCAGCAGCCTTCTTGAAGGGAAGAGAGTGGTTGGTGTAACATGGAGACCAAGGTTTCAAAAGGACTGTCGCTATCAACATGGATGGATCTGGGGAACATTGCGATAAAACCCAGCAGTTGCTTGCCCGTTTGGCGGAACAAGGTGGAACAACAGTTGTATAGAAAACTGTCTTTCCAACGGCTCTGCAAAAAGGGAAGATTTCATGGACCTCTTGCTTTAGAGGTCTCATGTACTTCTGAAAACAATTCAGGTACTCACTGAAAATATGAACTTGCTGCTTTTGTTCTGAAAGTTGTGAATAAAGAGATTGTCTTGATTATGAATTCTTTGTAGTAATTGTCAGGAGTATTAGGTTTTTGTGTGAGCAAGATGGATGGTCACTAGTTTTGTTGCCTTACTTGAGTGTGATCAGATCTTTCCACTGAAAAGAATGCTAATAGGATCCTGTATAGCAATATTATTTAGGCATCACTCTAGCCCTGGCATTCTGTTAGTCTTTGTTTGATATTACTGCATGGAGAATGTAGCCACATTGTAAAATTTTGAAAAATATCCTATAGTTTGTGTCAAATTTATCGCCTAAAGCCCACACCAGTTACAACAATTCTTCGCGTGATATATCCAGCATCTGATGTATCTATAACTCCAGCTTGATTTTATTAATTTACTCTGTAATATTTAAAATCTAAGATTTTATACTTCATTAACAAGAATAAAGAATTATATAATTTGAAACATCATTAATATTCATAAAAATTATTTATATTACTTATAAAGAATTGAAATAAATTATGTACAGAGTAGTTTTTATTATAAAAGTTTATATCTAATTTATATTGTTATGAAATAGATTATTTATTAAATTATTTTTTGCTATATATAATATTATTTAATTTAATAAAGAAAAAAAAGAATAGGGGTTTCTTAGTAGACACAGATATAATTTGTTTATTTATTTTACTATTGATGTGGGAGAGCAACCCCATTGTGGATGCCCTTAGTCTTGTAAACTAATTTTACTTAATGATTGACAAGAGTACCGTGGTGTGTGGGCATATTGCACTGGGAATACAGACTAGTCCTGCCTTTATTGCCCTGTTATTTGCTGCTAGTAGATCAATACTATGTCACATCCAAATTGCAACGTGTTGAGAAACAACATAATGTATTACAGCTCTGAATGCATGACCAAACTTCCCGTATTAAGGCCATGCTTGATTGGTCTTGTCGGATAAGACGAATCAAACGGGGCCTAAATTTAAGAAACTATCAAGGTGCATTGGCCACTTATGCTCCTAATCCTAGTACCCCAAACAGTTTTTGTTGGTGGTATTGCTTTTGCATGTGCGTGTGTGGTTCAGGGAGTTTGGGCCTTGAGAATTGGGCTGGGATTGTTTGTGGGAAATTGTACTTGCTGCGGGAGGATACTTTTATGCTATTGGTAACGGTCGTTGACCTTCCTCTGTGGGTAAGTTTTAATAGAATGAACATACCAAGCAAAGGTAGTGCTAATGTTGTTTTGCTTTATCTTTTTTTGTAGCTTCAGTATTGCAGTGTAGCAGTTTTCGAGCATCAGTTGATGAGTCAAACATCATGGAGGTATGTTCTTTCAGTGTTTGCTCCCTTCCAGAGTTTCCAAATGAATTTTTACATTTTTGCTGCCTAGAAGCTGCAATACCAATTGGAAGATTAAATCATGTGAAGACTCAGAATTGTTTTTCCAGTCTTATAGTTAATGCCAGCTTTGTCTTAATGTCGAAGATGCTGGTGCAGATTAAATCAGAAGAGATTCTACCATACCTGAATGGTCGATGCATATATCTTGTTGGTGGGCACAATTCTGTGTTTTCATGTCTGTGTATCAATTGCCTGACATTCTCATTTTCACTCTACTTTGTGTCTTGAAGGAATGATGGGATCTGGAAAAACAACAGTGGGCAAGGTTGTGGCCAAGGCCCTTGGATATTCATTTTGTGACTGGTAAGCACCAAATAATCCTTTGATTTTCTGATTGTGAAGATAGCATCCCTTCTCCCTAGTTTTCAAGACTGAAATTTAAGATATATTTACTGTTGTGGTTTTAGTGTTTTAATGATCACTAATTTGACTGTGTTATGCTGAAATGCTAAAGCTTGAGAAGTAATATATTTTTCTTTAGCATCCATACTGTATTTTACTCATTCTGAGTTTACGACAAACATGGTCGCATTCGGATGTTATAGTGATGCACTAATAGAGGAGGCAGTTGGTGGATACACTGTTGTCGAAATCTTCAAACTATATGGCGAAAATTTCTTCAGAGATAATGAGGTTAGTTGTTTTCGAGTTGAGGGGATAATTTCTTGGCCAAAACTGAGTATACAGGACAATAGCTCTTTCTCAATTGAATTGACCGTTTCCATTCCTGAACTGGCTGAACATGTTAAAGAATAGAAATTTATCTATTCTATTTTCCTTGGATGATTTTTGTTTTTGTCTACCATTGATTTCTGAGACTATTATGCCAAGATAAGCAGAGATGTGTTCTTTATCTGTTTCTGAAGCTTGTAACCTTGATGCTGTGTTGCACAGCGTTTAGTTTTTATATATTTAATGATAATGTGATATGGGAATCCTACAGTTTTCTTGAATAAATTGTTAATAAATTATGGATGCAGGTAGACTATTCAATGCACTGTAGGCTATCAGAAAAGTCAGGAATTGGGTAATATTATTCTTGAATAAAATGTTTAATATATTTGACAATTAACTGTTTTAAGCTTTTGCAAAGAATAAGTTTTTGTTCTTTCTAAGACAAACCCAAAATTCAAGTTCTGCACACCCTTCAAAACTTGTGAATCCAAATTCTTTCCCCCTTATTCAGATGTATAGATATCAACTTTTGAATTCTGTTAGTTATTGTTTTACTAGTAAGTATTCTACTTGATTAAGTAACAATATCAAACAAAGTATACTGCATTTATAATTGGGGAATTTTATGCATAGAGACTTTAGTCCGCTTTCCATATCTAAATATATCTTTGCTTTCGTAAATCTCACCTATATATGTTTCCCACTATGTGTGTATTTTCTGCCTTTTTTGCTCGATAGACTGAAGTTTTGCACAAGTTGTCTTCAATGCATCAATTGATTGTGTCCACGGGTGGTGGTGCAGTGGTTCGACCAATCAATTGGTAATAATACATGGAGTTCTATCAGCTTTTAGCTAATCCAAGTTATCCATCTACTTGACCATATTTAACCAGTTGCTCCTAATGAACTAGGAGACATATGGGAAATGGTATCACTGTTTGGCTAGATGTACCCTTGGAAGCATTGGCACACAGGCTTACAGCAGTTGGAACCAAGTCCCGGCCTTTGTTGCATCACGATTCTGATAATCCTTATTCAAAGGTAGATCATCAATTGTCGATAATACTGGACATCTTTGAGAAAACTCAGATTGCAAAAAACAGCTGATTCCCCCCCCCCCCCCACTGTTGAACACTTGTCTGTCTTCATTTTCATTTTTTAACTCCCCCCTTTGAGGTTTCCTCTGTTGCTATTTATTTAGACCATGAAGTTGTTAACTGACCTCTTTGAAGAGAGGGGTGATGCATATGCCAATGCTGATGTGAGAGTCTCCCTTGAAGGTATGTCATTCTTTCTTCAATAGTGCTTTCTTTAAACTTGCACTACAAAAGTCGACTTTCTGTGCCAATGCTGAAGGATATGTCTCTCTCATGATAGATATTGTTATGAAATTTGGATGTGAAGACCCATGTGATCTCACACCAACTGAAATTGCTATCGAGGTTTGTCTCCCTTTCCATAAATATTTTGGTTTGTCCATTCATTCGTCTAAATGCGGCTAATTTAGTTACATATGTCCAGGTGCTTGTACAAATTGAAAAATTCTTGAAGATGCAAGGATAAGAATGCTCTGATTTATATTTATTTATTTATTTTTTTGCATAATTTGTGTTTGACGTTTACTAGTTCTTTTATTGCTGAATGTGAGAAATGGCATGAATACTGTGGAATAATATTTCGAGCTTCAATTTGTATTTTTTTTTTTTTTTCGTGTTCTTGTAGATTGGTTTTAGACAGTAGCTATCTGTGTGCTGCAACGTTTTGACAATAAGTTGTTTGAAGGAGTTTTATACTTGTTGGATATAAGTTGTGCTAAATCTTGATACTCGTTTAAATTTCTAAAGGCCAAAGTGGGCAGGTGGTGGATCTAGATTTTGGTTGATTAATGAGTACGAATATTTTTACTTTATTAGGACTCAAGCTTGAGTAGTTCGATATGATTTTCAAATTGAGAGATTACTTTTTTTTTTAGAGGACCCGAAGCCAGAAAAAATGGTGGTGGGAGCTCGTGCCACACAAATTATCTATATATATATTAAAGCATTAGTGAACAATCCATCCTAAATTTAATGCTGTGTCTCCATTTTAATTTTCAAATTTTTATAGATTTTTGCATTTTAATTAATTATTTTTAGATTTTTGCATTTATTTATTTATTTATTCATTATAGATTTTCAGTTTTTAAAATATAGAAATTTTCAATTTATATGCAATCCCAAAATTCACTTTTAAATATATTTAAAAGATTTAAAAGATATATTTGAAAGATTTGAAGTTTTAAATTTTGCATTAATTATTTTATCTATATTATTTTGTATTTTTAAATTTACTAATTTTAGATTTTCAAGTTTACTTATTTATTCATTAGAGATTTAATCACCTTTAAAAAAATTTGAAAGATAAAATTTAAAATTTTATATTTTTATTTTATTATTTTGCATTTTTTATTTTATCTATTTTAGATTTTATATATTTTGTATTTTGTATTTTATTTATTTTAGATTTTATTGCTGCATTTATTATTTATTTATATATTTTGAGTTTTTACACCATCGGATTATTATGACATGAATAGGCATTTTCAATTTTTGCACTGTAGTACTATTAGGACGGGGTTCTGCATTGTCAAATAAGAATTATGTTGTGTTTATATTTCAATATGGTGATCATATTGTAATGTCGGTAATTTTGTGTTTACATTATGTTGTTTAGTTTTTTGTTATATTTTTTTGGTGTGGTAAATGATATAATCAAAATGTACATTGCACATATTTATGTATTCATATTAAAGATATACTAAGGTGTATATGAAATCCCAATTTTTAGTTTTAATGATATACTAATGTGTATATGAAATCTCAATTTTTACTTTTTAAAAGATATCTAATTACCAATTTATATGGAGTTCCCACAATTTTCAGTTTTTACAGATTTCAAATTTCAAATTTATATGAAATTCATAGTGTATAAATAGAATTTATATTATTAAAAGATACATTAATGAATGTATGGAAAAGATTTTATATATTAATTAATGTATATATAGGCCATGTTTTTACAAAAAATATGTCACTTCTCCTAAAAGTAATACTACATCTCTTTCATTATAATTGTTACGAACCCACCTGATACGTATACCGATACATATTTTTAACGGTTAATAACTTAAATTGTGTACGATAAAAAATTATAAAAATTTGATATTCTAAAACTACATTATTAGACGAATCTAACAAGATCTCATTGACTATGTATTTCCTTACATAACTATGATAAAAATTCGAATCAAATTTAAATAGTGATTAGTGCCAAAAAATCAAACGTAACAATTAAACTGAGTCGGAGAAAGTATACAAATATATATTTACTAAAAGTAATATACAATTATATAGTTACGTTGCTAATCATTAAAAAATATATTTTATAATTATATCATTCTAATTGTATATAAATATGTACTAAATAGTATAAATATTATTTATATTCTACTATATTAAAATAATACAAAAATTATAATTATCAAGAGAATTGTGAAAATTCATATTCTGTGGATAATTGATTTAGAGTAAATTAGTTATTTTCGTAAAGCATATTAGAAATAAAAGAATTGGGTGTATAAAGAGTTATTGGGGTGCGAATAGTCCATCAGTAAATAAAGAAGGAAAATTTTTATTTTTTGAATCCATTTTTTAAGAAATACTTCATTAATCTATATTTTATCAAATTTGCAATTGACGGAAGAACAAATATAAATATACTTTTATTAGAAATTGAAAGGCTAATTGCTGCAAATTCTATAAATTTGAAAATTTACTAGGGATACCGGTACTGAATGAAGTTTAACGTCTGAAACATATAATCTATTTATACTAGAAGAGACATATTATAATAAGGAAGAAATGAAGGCGGATCATGCTAAGCTATTACCTTTGTTGATTAATGTATGTAGTTGATAGTGATGAGGGTTGATTCTTTTTTCTTTACATGGTGGAGCTGACAAGACATTTATCGATAATTTATCTAGAAAACATTATGTTTAGCCATTCGTGAGAGAAGTGATATTGTGTTGCATGTAGTATCCAGTGGAATATCACCATACTCCTTCCAATAGGTAGGACTGCACATTTTCGGTTTGGTTCTACCTGCAAAAAACTTATCCCATAAAATTATTTAACATCTGTTCTCATTAAAAGAAAGCCCATTATTTATGATGAAAATTCTTAATTGGTAGAATGATTATGAGCCCGTCTGAATTAATCAAATTCTTCATTCGATTTCAGAGGAAAAAAAGTCACAATCGCATTTTGTTTTACTATGACTATTAAAAAAAAGTTAGTCATTTTTTAAAGAATGTTGGACTCTATCTTCAAAAATCATTTTTACCTACGTTAGTGATATGCTGCAATATCTCGTGTACTGGAAAGAGGGGACTCGAATTATTAATATGTAATTAAGTTGAATTAACCCAAGATACTACAATAAATGTTATTTACAATGAAAATTATATATGACTTAAATTTGCACAATGAATTCTTCATGTAGGTAATGGTAATTTGTAAATCTGGTATTGATCTTGAAGATGTACAACTAGATGTGAATTTTCAGGTTATAATTTTATGAATTCTACAGGAGATCCTATAGCGGCAATTGTTGAGAGTACTTCTACACATATAAAATGCACCACTTCAAATCCAGATATTATTAAAGATATTGTTATACAAATTTCTACCAATGAGATTGTTGATACGATCAATTATTAAATCATGGAACGTACACTCTGCAAATGAAAATGTATATATATATATATATATATATATCAATTCTAATAATATTTATCAAGAGAATGAAAGTATAGATATCTAAACACGATCAAATTGTTTTGGATTATTTTCACTATGAAAATGTACACTCTCCAATGAATTCTTTTCACTATAATATCTAAACACGATCAAATTATTTTGGATTACCGAATCATTAAATATAGTTGATTTAGGGTTGCACAGTCATGCATATTAGGAATATAGATCGATCAAATAAAGTATGCAATGTAACTATGTAAGTAGGTTGATAGTCACCAAGATGTAAAATCATATTATTGAGGTTAAACTAATTTTCGAGAAACTATGAAAGTTAAAAATTCTTTATTGGTAGAATGATAATGAGCTGAGCCTATCTGATTTAACCAAATTCCTGATTCGATTTAAGATGAGAAAATTTCAACTTATAGTTTGTTTTGCTGTGATTATAAACAAAAGTCAATGTTAATCTTTAAAGAATATTGGATTTTATCTTCCAAAATAAGTTTTTGCCATGAACAGTTATGTTGCAATATTTCGCGCCACTAGCAACATGTGGCTTAAAGTATAAATATGCAATTAAGAATGATTAACTCAAGATACCACAAGAAATGTTGTTTACTATAAAATCTATATATAACAGAAAATTTACAAAATGGATACTTAATGTAGGTGATGGTAAGGCCGGTATTGATTCTGATCATCTACAATTAGATGTGACACTTCCGGATGATATTTTTATAAACTCTACGGGTATCCTATAGCGACAATTTTCAAGAGTACATATAAAAATATAAACTGCACCACTTCAAATTCAGACATTTTTAAAGATAGTACTATACTAGCCCCTATCAATGATATTTTTAGGAATGAAAATTTCAGCAAATTGTGAGGGAATTCTTCATATTATGTTTAATACTTATATTTAAATTTTATTCATTTTAATTTAAATTTCAAATTAAATAAAAATATTATATTAATAATTATTTTTATTGATCTGTTAAGCCACAGAAGCTAAATAGGACGGTATAATATGATTTCATAGTTAGTTTTAAAAATAATTAAATTATATTATCATATATATCCTCTTTCAAATATATATAAAATCATTACTCAAAATATAATTTATACTTAATACTCAAGAATTGTTGTTTATAATGAAATTTTCAGCAAATTGTAAAGGAAAATTTCATATTATACTTAATACTTATATTTAAATTTTATTTATTTTAAATTAAATTTCAAATTAAATAAAAATCTTAATATTTATTTTTATTCATCTGTTATGTTTATACCGGACAAGCCACTGAAGCTAAAGAATGCAATATAATACGATTTTTCTGTTATTTTTAAAAATAATTAAATTATATTATCATTACACTCACTTTCGAACATATAAAACGTTATTACACATTTTTCTATTACTCAAATTACATTTATTATTATATAAGGATATATATTGTATATAAATATATAATTATGTCCGTCGAGTCTCGACGGGTTATTTGCTAGTAAAGGAAAAAAGGGGGTAGGGGACCGACTACCGAGTGGGGAATTGAACCCCCAACCTTAAGGTTGGAAGGTTTGGATTTTGCCGCTTGAGCAAGTTCTCATCCCGAGAGAATACTTGTTGAGTATTGAGTTCTCGACATTATTTTTTTGGTGATATAATCTAATAATACTCCCGTATTTGTTTATTTTCACTTAAGAGTTTTGATCACAATAAGGGCTTCTCTCATAAATATCACAAATACGAATTTATCAGCATCGAGGGTTGATCATCCATTCAATTGGATCGACACCACCACTATTGTGAAAAACAAACTCCCGGCCGCAGCAATCCGTTGGGCAGAATAAACAAGAGACACACAAAATACACAATTAAAGCAGTGATAGGTGAAGGTAGTAATATAGCCATGTATGTAAATACTAGTAGTAGATTGATCGAGTAGACAGACAGCACTTCTACTACCAAGCCGTGTTGTCCCAATCTATAGCATAAAACCAGCATGTCTACGAACACGCGGCATTGAGTGAAGTTGGGGATTATGCCAATATAAATGAGGGAAATAGTTGGATTCATTTTACCATTATTATAGGTTATAAACCGCTGTATATAGTCAACTAGATCTGAATTATATCAATACTACATGAAACATCATTCTTATTGATTCGAGCAGTCGAGCTCGTTTTTGTTCGATAAATATGACAATGGATCGGGAGATTATAACAAACCATCTTTTCCCAAAATCGGGTTCATGGAGAAAGAAACAATTGAAGATGATTAACCTTGCACAAATAATCATTTGTAGATCGGAAAAGACTGCGAGTCATGAGTTTCAATAAAACAAATAGATGGATGATGATCCACATGATGGTAATTTATTTTGTATATATGTCCTCTCATTCTATGAACTCCCACAAGTTTTATATATCTACCTCGTATCCTTATCCTAAAATATTCGAATTCGTATTTGTATCCGGTCTATTCATATTTCATTTCGTATTTGACAAAAAATTTGGGTTAGGATACGAGAAAAGTATTATACACCCGTATCCATGTCATTTTCACCCTTACTTACGATATCGGCATCATAATATCTCAAAATCCACAGAGAACATTACATTCTCAACTTGATAAAAATCCACTTTTGGTCTCACGTTTTGAAAATTTTCACGTTTGGTCCCATTAGATAAATATTTTTTCCACTTTTGGCCCATCAATCTATTTTTTAACAAAAAAATATTTATATGGGGTAAATATGCAATTTTTAAAAATTTATTTATTTAAAAAATTCCCAAAATCCAATTAATATTTAGTATGAATTTTATTTATATATTTTTAATGCAATAATTATTAATTGGATTGTAGGCATGTTGTAAATAAATAAATTTTCAAAAATTGCAGATTTACCCCACATAAATGAAGTATTTATTTTTTAAAAATAGACTCATGGACCAAAAGTGCAAAAAATATTTATTTAATGGGTCCAAAAGTGGAAATTTTCAAACACGTGGGACCAAAAGTGGGAGCGATAAAATCATATAGAACCAAAAGTGGATTTTCCCCTTCTCAACTTTATCATTACAAAACTTCTCCAATACATTTTTTTTGCAGAATCTACACAGCAACCATCCTGATCTCAAAGAATCACCACTACAGAAAATTATGTTTTTTTTTTCCTTTTTTTTTTCTTTTTATTTTTTCTTGTAAACATGACACTCAGGGTCAGAAAAGGGGTGCGGAAGTGCAAACCATACAAATTAGTGTTTATGTTTATATTCTTTTTTATTAAAATTAAAATATTTTTTATTTAAATTCACAAATAATGAATCAAATTGTGCTTCTCCAAGGGCAATAGAGTAAGAATCTTGTTTATTTATTTATATTGTGAAGTCAAAGTTAGAAAAATAGAACCAACATCAGTTGGCTTGAGTGGATTGGGGCTCTAGTCGGTTAATCAAGGTTTCAGGTTCGAGTCATGTGTATGCAAAAAAAACTGCTTTGGGAGAGACACCCTTAATTGCCCATGCAGATCCTCAAGGGATTAGTCTTAGGTTCAATGTGTCCTGAAGATACCCGGTTATTCACCCAAAAAAGTTAGAAAAATAGAATCTTCTTTAATTTGCTGGTAGAATCTTCTTCAATTGAATAGTTGTTTTAAATAACCTATTTATCTAGAATTTAAGAATTTTTTATATATAATTTTTTTTTTAACATTTCAAAGAAAATATTCAATTTTTTTTTTTTTTTTTTTTTGGGGAATGAATGATGAATGCAATTGATAGTACATATTGCAATGCGGTGTGGATCCTATGATGCTACTCTAACAATATCAATTAGATCAATTTTTCATCAAATGGATGGTGCAGATTTGAGAAGGATATTTATGTAATTTTATATATCTTATTAATTTATTTTAAATTTTCATCTTTTTGCAGCTTTAGTAACTTAGGATGTATACATTAAATAATGATGATCGGATAACACAAATGAATCAAAAAGTTCTTATTCATTAAACGGGATGTGTATATTCACATAATGTATAATGAGAAGGTATATGATGTCTTTCATTCACTATATAGAATGTCTTTATTTACGTACATAATAGCTTCTTTCACCTTATAGAATGTCTTTATTCGATAGACAGAATGTATAAAAATAATAAATAGAATGTTGTAAATAGATATTATTTTCTATTGCATATACATGTTGTAAATAGAGTCATTTTATAAATAGACTGTTTTTTTTAACACGCATTGAACAGAATGATTAAAATCATGAAATATAATGGTCAAACTCATGAAACAATATGGGGGCAACCCCAATGGTCCCCTTTCACCAAATCACCAAATTATCAAATTTTTTGTGATTTGATGATACATTCTCCCAATAGTTTTCCCCAAATTTGATGAATGAAAGAATATTCTTTAGAATATTAATTAAATTATTATTTTATTTATTTTAAATATATATTAACAGTTATATTATTTTTTAAAATTAACTTCATAACTTTTATGATTATAAATAATATTATTATATATAATTTTGTAAATAATATTTTAATTAAATAATATCAAAAATTAATTAAAAAGATTAAACATAATGACCGAACTCACACAGTGGCTAAACTCATGAAAAATAATAGCTAAAACATTGAATAGAGTTACTAAAATAATAAAACATAATGGATAAAACTCATAAACAGAATGGCTATAGCATGAAACAAAATGACTAACAACATTAAACATAATGGCTAAACTCATGAAATATAATGGCTAAAAAATACTCCCTCCGTCCCACTTAATGCGTCTTGTTTGACTTTTTGACACTGTTCATTGTTCACCGTTGACTCAATGTTTGTAAGTATATATTTGGAAAAAATAATCGATTTGGGTCTTGTTAGAATCGTATGATCATGTAGTTTTAGAAGATATATTTTACATAATTTTTTATTGTATATATTTTGAGATATTAACGATTGAAAAAGTGCATTGGATTGTGTGCAAAAGTCAAACAAGACAAGTTAAATGGGACGGAGGGAGTAACAGATATAGCGTATAGACCCATACAAGGTTTGTAGGAGCACGTATGATGGGAAATCATATTTGAGTGATGAAAGCAATTTTGTGTGATGGATCAAAACTAGATCCCAACCACCCCGAAAAACTTGGAACTGCTTCGAAATCAATGGAGTAGACTCGATTCAATCAACAAAATCAGTCTAGAAGATGAATCCACAACTCACAAAGATTTCATAACTGTTTTCAGACTGCAAAACCGTTGCTGGAAAGGAATTGGCCCGTCAGAGAAGAAAAATGAATAGTGAATATGACGATCCTCCAAATCTTTGGAAATTGATGAAACTTATGTGCATTCAACTCCTTTTGACATGAGGATCACAAATATGTACTCGGATTTCTGAAAAACCAACCGTAGCTCAAGATGACGAAAGTTGGCCAGAATTTTCCAAAACTCGGCCAGAAAAATGGTTACTCTTTGTCGGAAGTCGTTTCTTCACTGATTTCAGCGAGCCTATATCGATTTCAATTGATTACAACAGTAAGCTCAAATTACACTTCCATTAAAACTAAACCATTGATTCCAAATTAGATACAATGGTAACAATGTATTCTAGTACTCCCACAGTTAATTATGACTATTTTCTTTTGGGCACAACAATTTAGTTAATGATATTTAGTAGTTAAAGTGGTGTGAATAAACTTGGTCATTCTCTCAATCTTTATGTGACTTTTGATACTATTTATTATGATTCAATATTATCGTAATGGTGTAAGAAGAAAAAATAGTGAAGTATGGTCTGGTTATGATAGTCTAATCGTATAGTTTTATAACATATATTTTATATAATTTTGGTTAAACTATGGATGATTAACGAGTAGAGCTACTCGAACTCGTCTTGGGATTCGGCTCGGAAAAAATTCAACTCGTACTTTAAAAATTCGAATCGAATAGGACATTCGAGTATCGAGCTCGAGCTTGAGTAGCCCTATTTCCCCATCAAGTCAAGCTCAAGTAGTTCACTACTCGAGCTCGACTCGACTCGATATCACCCCAAGTTAAACTAATGCATTGGACTTTATCCAGGAAATACATAATGATTATTTTTAATAGGGTATGGATAACAACTAAAATTCAAATCATATTTATCTATATATATATATATTAATTAAAGCATTAGTGTACAACCCATCCAATATTTAATGTAGTGTCTCCATTTCAAATTTCTAATTTTTATAAATTTTTGCATTTTTTAATTTACCAATTTTAGATTTTCACATTTATTTATTTATTTATTATAGATTTTCAGTTTTTGAAATATATGGAATTCTTATAATATTCACTTTTAAAAAGATTTGAATGATTTGAAATTTAAAATTTTGCATATCTTATTTTATCTATATTATTTTGTATTTTTTAATTTACTAATTTTAGATTTTCACATTTATTTATTTATTCATTATAGATTTTAGTCTATCGTGTATAAAATTTATCATTTACTTATAAATTCTCACTATATCATCCTATCCGGTCACTATATATTCATTTTTAAAAAGATTTGAAAGATAAAATTTGAAATTTTACATTTTTTTATTTTATCTATGTTAGATTTTATTTATTTGTATTTTTATTTTATTTATTTTAGATTTTATTATTTTGTATTTTTGTATTTTATTTATTTTAAATTTTGTTGCTGCATTTAGAATTTATTTATAGACCATAGGATCATGACGAGCTTTTGCACTGGCAACTAAGAATTATGTTGCATTTATGTTTTAATATGGCGAATATATTGTAATGCTGGTAATTTTGTATAGGTTTGGTCTCAACTTTGGTTATATTTTTGTATGGTGAATGATGTAATCAAAATGTACATTGCACGTCAGATTTATTTGTTCATGTTAATGATAGGTTAATGTGTATATAGAAATCCCAATTTTTAATTTTTAAAAGATATTTAATTTCCAATTTATATGGATTTCTCACAATTTTTATTTTTTTTTTAAAAAAGAATTTCAAATTTAAATGGAATTTGCAGTGTACATATGGAATTTATATTATTAAAAGATACATTAATAAAAATATATAAAAAATATTTGTGTATATTAATTAATGTATATATAGGCCAGATATTTACGAAATATGTCAATTCTCTTAAAAGTAATATACAATTATATAGTTGCGAATAGATCCATCAGTAAATAAAGTAAATAGATAATAACTAATAGGCCACGAGAATGAGGTCTCTCCACTTTAGGGCCACGATATTTTGATTTAGGCAAATGGGCCATTAGAATGACTTTGGGCCTAAATTTAGGCAATTTGGCCGAATTCGGGCTGCGATGGCTTAAAACTGGAATTTTTTTTAATCTATTCCCTCTGTCTCATTATTTCTGTCTCAAAACTTTTGGACACGTCATCCAATACATTTGTTTAACATTTAATATCTTAAAATGTACATATGTAAAAATTACGAAACATATATATATATATTCTAAAATTACATGATTATAAAAATCTAACAAAACCAAATTTGACTATATTTTTCGTATATAATTACGATTATATTGGGTCAAAGTTGATCAATAAACAGTATTAAAAAGTCAACATGAGACACTTTAAGTGCGACGGAGGTAATATTTTTTAAGAAATACTCCATCCGTTTTATAATAAGTGTAACACTAGGAAATGTCACAATATTTAAGGTAAGTTAATAAAATTTATTTAGTTGAAATAATTAAATGAATAAAATAAGTCACATTTAACTTTATTCCTTTTGAGTTTTAATTTAATGAATATAAAAAATTAATAATTAAAAATTATTAACCTTCAAACATTTCAAATATGGTAATGTAACACTTATTTCCAAACACCCAGGTAAGTGTAACACTTAAAAAATGGATGATGTAATTCATTAATCTATATTTTAATAGATTTATAATTGAAGAAAAAAAAATACTCAGAAAATTGTGATTGTGAATGGTCAAAGTAAGTTCATATTGAAAGGCTAATTGCTACAAATTCTATCAGTTTGAAAATTTTCTCTAGAATGCCGGTACTAAATGAAGTTTTAACGTCTGAAACAAATAATCTATTGATACTAGAAGAGACATATTATAATAAGGAAGAAATGAAAGCGGATCATGCTAAGTTATTACCTTTGTTGATTAATGATAAGAATAATGTTTATAATAATATAATGTCTGTAGTTGATAGTGATGGGTGTTGATTAATCTTTCTTTATGTGGTGGAATTGACAAGACATTTATCGATAATTTATCTACAAAATATTATGTTTAGCCATCCATGGTAGATGTAATATTTGTTGGAAAAACGGCATAAACGTCAAATGCCGTATTTGTTGAAGCCATCAAAGTAACAGTAAAGCCGTCCGGTTGAATTTTCATCTACGGCGCCGAAAGTATTGAAGCTACTATAAGAATAGTTTTAGCATGTGTTAATTGTATTGTGTGCGTTTTCATTCCTATAAATAGGTACTCAGATTGTTGTAATTCTCAGAGCGAAGCAAAGCAAGAAATAAAAAGCAAGCTTTAGCCAAACAACTCTCCGCTTTTGGTTATCGTTTTTAGATATCAAAAGTGTAAAGTGTTCTTGTGTGTGTGAGATATCAAAATCTACAAATTGGTATCAGAGCCTGAG
Organism: Hygrophila difformis; assembly: GCA_030278955.1. Lineage (NCBI taxonomy): Eukaryota > Viridiplantae > Streptophyta > Magnoliopsida > Lamiales > Acanthaceae > Hygrophila > Hygrophila difformis. The sequence goes on from JAOANR010000011.1 coordinate 9,996,878, forward strand.
TGATCCGAACCTCAGAGCCAACGAATTGGGTCTCAAAAGTAATAACCCAATTCCACTACCTAGAGAGAATTAAAAATTGAAGAATTGGAAACAATTACCAATTTCTCTCAAAACGCAGCCATCGTTGAACTCCACCGCCACCATCTCCGGTCATCACCGAGCACCACCTGCTGCCAGCTAGTGGCAGAACACCTCCGACGAGCCAGCACCTCCATTACCACAGCTCCCTGCTGCTGCTCATCTTCGACGACTGAGCAGAGCACCACTGCCTTCATCAGCTTGCACCATCACTCACCTGCTACTCCAGATTTGCACCACCACGCTGGCTTGTGTTTCTGCTGCTTCAAAAAGGGAGTTGTGAATGTGAGCAGACTCTTCAATTCAATTACTCAAGAATTTATTGTAGTGGAACCTTGAGTGGGTGGAGAATTTATTTCAAGCAGACAGAGAAAGTGAAAAGAATTGGTAGCTGTTAACACAATTAATTCGGTTGAAAACAAAAGCCATTCACTGACAAGTGACAAGGCTTTCAATTGGAGTTAATTGTTGGTTCAAATATATATATATATTATATATATATATTGTTTGAATTTAAATATACAGCTCCAATGGCGAATATTACGGGACAAATGTCGTTGCCGCAGCTTACAAAAGCGAATTACGAGAAATGGAGTATTCAAATGAAAGCCCTACTTGGAGCTCAAGATGCATGGGACGTGGTTCAAAATGGTTTTGTAGAACCAGAAAATACCGGGAAATTAACTGCAGCAGAACAAAAAGCATTGAAAGATGCACGGTCCAAAGATAGCGGAGCCCTTTACATGTTATTCCGAGCCGTTGACGAATCAGGCTTCGAAAAAATATCCGGTTCCACCACCTCAAAAGAAGCGTGGGACATCCTTGAAAAATCATTCAAAGGAGCCGACCGAGTAAAGCAGGTGCGTCTCCAAACACTTCGTGGAGAACTTGAAAGCATGAAAATGAGGGAGCCAGAAAACGTGTCCGACTACATCACTCGTGTCCAAACCGTGGCAAACCAACTCAATCGGAATGGAGAAGAATTATCCGATGCCAGAATTGTGGAGAAAATATTGAGATCATTAACTAATGATTTCGAAAATGTTGTGTGCGCGATTGAAGAATCAAAAGACCTCAAAGTGCTCACAGTTGAAGAGCTCGCTGGATCTCTCGAAGTACACGAACAAAGAAAAAAGAAAAAGAAAGATGAGTCACTCGAGCAGGCACTCCAGACCAAGGCATCAATTAAAGATGAAAAGGTTCTCTACTCTCGAAACTTTCGGGGGAGAGGACATGACCGTGGAAATCGTGGACACGGTCGTGGTATCCAAAGCAATAATTATGAAAGATACCAGAGGGACAGATTCGAATCAAGCCAAGCAAACTGGCGTGGAAGAGGACGCGCTCGAGGAAGAGGCGTTCGATCAAATTTCTCCAACGTCAAATGCCAAAAGTGCCACAAATATGGTCATCATTCCGACGACTGCAACAGCGTGGGTTGTTACAATTGTGGCAAGATGGGACACTTTGCAAAAGAGTGTCGGGCCAACAGACGAGTGGAAGAGACAACCAACCTAGTCGTGGAAGACAAAGCAAATGGAGGTGTTCTCATGATGGCGCACAACGATGTCAACGATGACACATCCTGGTACCTCGATTCTGGAGCAAGCAACCACATGTGCTATGATGAGCATCTATTCAAAGAAATGCAGAAAGTTGACAATGGGCATGTATCATTCGGAAATGCATCAAAAGTACAAGTCAAAGGCCGAGGTACGATATGTTTCACACAGAATGATGGCTTGATAGGGACAATCCAAGATGTCTACTATGTCCCAGATCTCAAAAACAACATCTTAAGTCTTGGCCAGCTCGCAGAGAAAGGATACTCAACCTTTCTAAAAGATCAGTTGCTGCATCTGAAAGACAAGCAAGGACGTCTGATAGCTCGAGTCGAAATGGAGAGAAATCGAATGTACAAGTTGAGCCTGCGAAGCTTGCAAGGGAAATGCTTACAAGTCAAAGAAGTAGATAAAGCGTCGCTATGGCATCATCGCTTTGGCCACTTACATTATGATGGCCTGAAAAAGCTAATGAAGATGAAGATGGTGAAAGGACTACCTAGCATGGATTTTGGAGGAGAATTCTGTGAAGATTGTGTATTCGGGAAGCAAACAAGAGCCTCATTTCAAAAGAAGGCCGAATATGAAGCGAAGCATCCACTTGAGCTAATCCACACCGATATATGTGGACCAATTACTCCCGAATCTTTCAGCGGAAAGAGATACTTCATCTCCTTCATCGATGATTTCTCTCGAAGGACGTGGGTCTATTTGCTGAAGGAAAAATCCGAGGCATTCAAGGTGTTCAAAATATTCAAGGCGAGTGTTGAAAAAGAAACTAGCAGATCCATCAAAGCAATTCGATCTGATAGAGGAGGCGAATACACCTCGACAGCCTTCCGAGAGTACTGTGAACGAGAAGGCATAAGAAGATTTCTGACAGCACCATACTCGCCCCAACAGAATGGCGTAGCTGAAAGGAAGAATCGGACTATCCTAGACATGGTTCGATCGATGTTGAAAAGCAAGAAGATGCCGAAAGAATTCTGGGCAGAAGCTGTGATGTGCGCAGTCTACATACAGAATCGGTGCCCGCACATGAAGTTGAAAAATCGAACACCACTGGAAGCATGGACTGGTAAGAAGCCTACCGTCTCTCATCTAAAAATATTCGGTAGTGTAGCCTATGCACATGTACCAGATCCGCGAAGGATGAAGCTGGATGATAAAAGCAAAGCATATGTTTTTATCGGATATGACGGACTCACAAAAGGGTATAAGCTGTATGACCCGATAAACAAGAAGGTGATAGTCAGTCGAGATGTGCGAGTGAATGAAGCAAGTGAATGGGATTGGAATAACTCAAAGGAAGTTACAAACGAAGTCGGAGAATCGTCAGCCGTTGTTCCGACTGCTCTATCAACAAATCCTGAAATTGTTGAAGAAAAAGAAGAAGAAGATGAGCCACGACAACCCCGAATGAGAAGTCTCCAAGATTTGTACGACTCTACAGAGGTACATCTTGTATGTTTGTTGGCAGATGCTGAAAATATCAAGTATGAAGATGCCGTACTAGATGAAAAATGGAAAGCAGCCATGGATGAAGAAATTGAAGCAATCGAGCGCAACAACACATGGGAGCTCACTGAATTGCCCAAAGGAAGTCAGGCCATTGGAGTGAAATGGGTTTATAAGAAAAAGATGAATGCACAAGGGGAGATTGAACGATACAAAGCTCGGCTTGTTGCAAAGGGATACAAGCAAAAGGAAGGAATCGATTATGATGAAGTCTTTGCCCCTGTCGCAAGAATGGAGACAATCCGGCTACTCATTTCTCAAGCTGCTCAGTACAAATGGCCAATATTCCAAATGGATGTCAAGACAGCGTTCTTGAATGGTGTACTCGAAGAAGAAGTCTACATTGAGCAACCACCGGGTTATCTGAAACTTGGAGGAGAAACAAAGGTGTTGAAATTGAAGAAGGCGCTTTACGGGCTAAAGCAAGCACCGCGAGCATGGAATACTCGCATTGATGCATATTTCAAAGAGAATGAGTTTGAGCAATGTCCCTACGAGCATGCCCTCTACATCAAGAAAAATGGAGGTAACATTTTGTTTGTTGCTCTTTATGTTGATGACCTCATTTTCATGGGTAACAGTGATGAGATGATAGAAGACTTCAAGAGAAGAATGAAACATGAGTTTGAGATGACTGATTTAGGCTTGATGAAGTTCTTCCTTGGTCTAGAAGTTAGACAAACCGAAAGAGGCATCTTTGTATCACAGGAGACATATGCGAAGAAGATCTTGAAAGAATTCAAGATGGAGAAGTGCAACCCCGTATCAACACCTATGGAACCTGGAGCAAAACTTTCAAAGTTTGATGAAAGAGAACAAGTTGATCCAGGAAGGTACAGAAGCTTGGTTGGAAGCCTTCGCTACCTCACATGCACAAGGCCAGATATTGCACTAAGTGTTGGCATTGTGAGTCGGTTCATGGAGAACCCAACTTACTCACACTGGAAGGCGTTAAAGAGAATCCTCAGGTACATTCAAGGAACAGCGTCACATGGATTGTTCTACTCGAGGACAGAAGATTACAAGCTGATTGGATACTCTGACAGTGATTGGTGTGGAGATATTGATGATCGGAAAAGTACTGCAGGGTACGTGTTCTTTATGGGAAATACTGCTTTTACTTGGCTTTCAAAGAAGCAGCCGATCGTGACGCTCTCAACATGTGAAGCTGAATATGTAGCAGCATCTTGGTGTGTATGTCATGCTGTATGGCTCAGAAATCTATTGAGCAAGATGGAGATGAAGCAGTCAAGCGGAATAGTGATTCACATAGACAACAAATCCGCAATTGAATTGGCGAAGAATCCAGTGAATCATGAAAGAAGCAAACACATTGATGTTCGTTTCCACTTCATCCGAGATCATGTGAAAAGCGGAAATGTGGAACTAATACATGTGGCAAGCCTAGAACAAGTGGCAGACATATTTACAAAGCCATTGCCGAAGCTGCTGCTGGACAAGTTCAAGAATATGATAGGAATGACAGATGGCAGAAGCATTTGAAGTTTACGGGGGAGTTTTGTTGGAAAAACGGCATAAACGTCAAATGCCGTATTTGTTGAAGCCATCAAAGTAACAGTAAAGCCGTCCGGTTGAATTTTCATCTACGGCGCCGAAAGTATTGAAGCTACTATAAGAATAGTTTTAGCATGTGTTAATTGTATTGTGTGCGTTTTCATTCCTATAAATAGGTACTCAGATTGTTGTAATTCTCAGAGCGAAGCAAAGCAAGAAATAAAAAGCAAGCTTTAGCCAAACAACTCTCCGCTTTTGGTTATCGTTTTTAGATATCAAAAGTGTAAAGTGTTCTTGTGTGTGTGAGATATCAAAATCTACAATATTGTGCTGTCTGTAGTATCCAATGGAATAGCACCCTTACTCATTTCAAGAGGTAGGACTGCACATTCTAGATTTGGTATTTCTCTAGATTGTGACGAGAATTCTACATGCAAAAAACTTACCTCAGAAAATTATTTAACCTCTCTTCTCATTAAAACAAACTTCAATATTTGTGATGAAAATTCTTGAACAGTAGAATGATTTTTAGCCCGTCTGAATTAACCAAATTCTCCATTCAATTTATGAGGAAAAAATTCCACTCACAGTTTGTTTTACTATTAATATTAAAAAAAAATAGGTGTCAACATTTAAAGAATGATAGACTTTATCTTCAAAAACCAATTTTTACCCATGTCAGTGATATGTTGCAATATCTCTTGTCACTGTAAAGAGGGGACTCGAAGCATTAATATTGTTTAGGATGGATTAACTTATGATACTATAAGAAATGTTATTTACAATGAAAATTATATATGGGAAAAATTTGCACAATGAATACTTCATGTACGTGATGGTAATTGGTAAAGCTGGTATTAATCTTGAAGATGTACAATTAGATGTGACATTTCCATATGATAATTTTATAAACTCTACGCGAGATTCTACAGCGGCAATTGTTGAGAGTACTTATACAAATATAAACCGCACCACTTCAAATCCAAAAAATTTTATATATTAACCCCTACCAATGAGATTGTTGTTACAATTAATAATTATATCATGGAACGTATGTCTGCAAATTAAAATGTATATATATATCAGTTTTAACAATTTTTTTGAGAAATAACCTGTTTTATTCCTACAAAAACACAAGTGAGTTCACAGCCATCAAAACATCAATGCCTCTCTACTACAATCATTTGACAATATTTGTTAAAAGGATGAAAGCATAGATAATGCCAATGAATTATTTTCACTGGAATACCTAAACACGATCAATTGTTCTGGATTATTGAATCATGAAATATAGTTGAATTAGGGTTGCATAGTCATGCTTTTTAGGAATATATATATCCATCAAATAAATTATGTAATGGAAGTAGGTTGATAGTAACCAAGATGCGGAATTAGATAGTTGTGGCTAAACTATTTTTCGAGAAACCATGAAAGTATAAATTCTTGATTGGTAAAATGATTACGAGCCTATTTGATTTAACCAAATTTTTTATTCGATTTGTGATGAGAAAATTCTCACTCACAGTTTGTTTTGCTATGATTATAAACAAAGTCAATCTTTAAAGAATGTCGGATTTCATCTTCCAAAATCAGTTTTTAGTCATGAGCAATTATGTTGTAATATTTCTGTCACTAGAAAGATGTGGGTAAAAGTATTAATATGCAATTAAGAATGATTAACTTAAGATACCACAAGAATTATTATTTACAATGAAATTTATATATGACAGAAAATTTACAAAATGGATAGTTGATGTAGGTGATGGTAAAACGGGTATTGATTTTAGAGATGTACAATTAGATGTGATATTTTCGGATGATATTCTTATGAACTCTACAGGTGATTCTATAGCGGTAATATTTTAAAGTACATATACAAATATAAACTGCATCATTTCAAATTCAAACATTTTAAAAGATAGTGTTATACTAGCCCCTATCAATGAGATTTTCATCAATAAAAAATTTTCAGCAAATTGTTAGAAAAAATTTTCATATTATGCTTCATACTTATTTTTAAATTTTTATTTTATCTTAATTTAAATTTCAAATCAATAAAAATATTATTTTAATATTTATTTTTTATTGATCTGTTATGTTTGTACCGGACAAGTCACAGAAGCTAAAAAACACGGTATAATATAATTTCTTTGTTAGTTTAAAAATAATTAAATTATATTATCATATACATCACCTTTTGAATATATAAAAAAAATCATTACACATTTTTTCATTATTCAAAATATAATTTATATTATTACTGTATGAAGTATAATATAAATATATATTATATAAAATATAAAATTATATCCGTCGAGTCTCGACAGTTATTTACTATTTAATTTGGTTAAAATAGAAAGAAGTCATTTTTATTGCAAAACAACAAAAAAATGAAAGTTAAACAAAATGAATGAAATGGAGAGAGTATATGTAATTAAAAATGAGGTTCCGGTACAGGAACCGATGAACCAAATCAATTGCAATGCATCTCTTCGAATTTCAACCCAAATCATTACAGTACATGTTTCGATAGCCGGCAATGTTCAAATCAAAATTAAATGTACCGAAGGCCGCTATGATAATGATCGTAGTAGACTAGGTATATGTGTGATGCTTAATTTACCAAATTACCCCTGGCTCCGTCTATATAAATACCTCACAGCTCCTCCATCCCTTTCACTCCTCTCTCACTCTAAAAACCTTCCGACAAAATGTATTCCGCAATGGCCACAAAGGACTCTACCTGGTGGATCTTCTCCCTCCCCGCCATATTCGCCCCCGAAAAAACCCTCCTTCACCAATACTACTTCCTCCTCTCCATCCTCCTCGCCTCCATCGCCGCCGCCCTCCTCGCCTGGGCCTTCTCCCCCGGCGGAACTTCCTGGAAAAATGGCCGCAACCGCGCCGGCCGCGTCCCCATCCCCGGCCCCCGCGGCCTCCCTCTATTCGGTAGCCTTTTCACTCTCAGCCGTGGCCTCGCGCACCGTTCGCTAGCGTCCATGGCTTCTGCCATGAATGCAAAGCAGCTCATGGCCTTCAGCCTTGGCTACACGCCTGTGGTTGTAACCTCCGATCCTATAATCGCGAAGGAGATACTCACCTCGCCGCAGTTTGCCGACCGTCCGATTAAGCAGTCTGCTAAAAGCCTGATGTTCACCCGAGCCATTGGTTTCGCTCCTAATGGTACCTACTGGCGCCTCCTCCGCCGTATCGCGGCCTCCCACCTCTTCGCCCCCCGCCGCATCGCCGCTCACGAAGCTGGCCGGCAGATGGACTGCGTTTCCATGGTGGAAAGCATAACGAAGGAACAAACAGCTCGTGGTTCTGTTTCTTTAAGGAAGTATTTGCAAGTTGCTGCTTTGAATAATATTATGGGAAGTGTTTTCGGGAAAAGGTACGATGCTGTGAAGGAAAAAGACGATCTTTTTCAACTTCAAGAAATGGTTAGGGAAGGATTTGAACTCCTGGGCGCTTTCAACTGGTCTGATTACTTGCCTTGGCTAGCGTATTTTTACGACCCTAAAAAGATCGTCTTGCGCTGTGAGGAATTGGTTCCTCGTGTTAGGGCGTTTGTGAAAGGGATAATCGATCAGCATAGGGCTCGGAATCGGTACGACAGCGGCGTCCCCAATGCTGCTGATTTTGTTGATGTTTTGTTGTCTTTGGATGGAGATGAGAAGCTAAACGAAGATGACATGATTGCAGTTTTGTGGGTATGTTGATGTTTTGTTTGTGGTGGTGTAATTTATGGGGTTTTTTTTTAAGATTGTTGAATCGACACTAATCGTTGTTGAATTTCAGGAAATGATATTCAGAGGAACTGACACTACAGCACTTTTGACGGAGTGGGTAATGGCTGAGCTGGTTTTGCATCCTGATGTGCAATCGAAGCTGCGCAAGGAAATCGACTCTGCTGTGCGGAATAGTTCCCAGCTGACGGACTCCGACGTGGCGGCGCTGCCGTATCTGCAGGCGGTTGTGAGGGAGACGCTGAGGATCCATCCGCCGGGGCCTCTGCTGTCCTGGGCGAGGCTCTCAACCGCCGACGTCGCCCTAACCAACGGAATGGTAATCCCCGCCGGCACCACCGCCATGGTCAACATGTGGTCAATCACGCACGACTCCGAAATCTGGGAAAATCCATTGGAATTCAAGCCGGAGAGGTTTATTCCCGAGTCCGGCGGCGCTGAAATTGACATTCGCGGCGGCGATTTGAGGCTGGCTCCATTCGGAGCCGGGCGCCGCGTGTGTCCGGGGAAGAATTTAGGCATGACGACGGTGGCGCTGTGGGTGGCGAAGCTGGTGCGTCATTTCGAGTGGGCGGAGGATGCGGCGGCGCCGGTGGAATTGGCGGAGGTGCTGAAGCTGTCGTGTGAAATGAAGAATCCGCTGTCTGCGGTTGCGGTGATACGGAATGTTCCAAATTAAGGGCGTGTTTGGTTGGTAGTGTTTTTTATGTTTGGTAGAAAATGGTAGGGAAATGTTGGGTGGGGGGAAATTGTGTGGGGGGAATGGTTGGGTTGCATGAGTAATGTAATGTAATGTATTTTTGTGGACAGGGCGTGTTTGGTGTTTGGCTCCCAATTTTGGTCAAATTTCCTCCCTACGGACTCAGTTGAATTTAATGCTAACGTTTTTCTCTCTACATTTATAAATACTTCTTATTTTTCATTTTTTCGGTCGGTTGTTTTTTTGTCTATTTTGTTTCTGCAAATGTCAGTCCAGTCAATGGATTTTGACCCTCAATTCTGAACCTGCTGTGTGTTTTGTTTCAGATGAACAAAAGGCATAAATTGATAGGCCGAGTGTGATAGTTTTACCAAGGGTGGAAATGCTTTTCTGAACCCCAGCTTTTTCTGAACATTTATGGATTATAAAATCTGGATTATTTTAAAAACTATTTAATATATAGATAGGTTTGAAAGCTTCAATGTGATGAAGATGCAGTGGGGGATTGGATTAGAACAGTGGAACTCTCGCTTAATTCAATCCTTCTTGTTGGAATGGAACCATTCCAAATGGCCAATTTGAATATCCAACAAAATTGCATGTACATGTGGAAGCCATGTCCTAACATTATCCCTTTGATAATTTGTCCTAACATTATCCATTAACGGGGGGGAATAATTCATCATGCTATTTGCTCGACTTGAGGCAAAGTTCAAATAAGATAACTAACTACCAAGTTGGCTCCCATGGGACACAGCTATTCTTTTATCTTTGGGTAATGAGTAATGACCATTTCCTAGCGCAACAAATTGATGGATCGTCAGTCTTCATTACCATGAATGCGAGTATGCAACACACACAAACACCATTACCTGCTGATGAATGGATGAATGTCGACTCATCTCTTTTTCTAGTCCTCGTGATAGTGTGTGATTAGTACAAAAAGATCCATCTTATATTGCCTTGAGTTTATTTAAATAACCTCAAACCCTCCGCTCTAAAAATTACTACTACTAATAAAATTATCTTTTTTTAAGAAAAAAAAAATACATGGGGCAAGTGGGCAACATATGATTTCTGTATTAGAATCCTACAGATATTTTGGTAGGCTTTAGTTATTGTGAGGTATTTTTTGTGATATTTCACAAATATGTGATGTGTAAGATTTTTTATTTTTTTGTGATGATTCTTGATATGAGTAGTTTGTACTATAAATTATGGACTGGGCTACAATATACATCACAAAATGACTTCTAAGCATCATCACAATAGGAGAGGCAGACAATGTACCCACAAAACCACTTCTAAGCATCATCACGTAGGAGATGCAGACAATGTACTGGCAACCCTTTTCTCCTTTCTCCTTTCTAATGCTTAATTCTCTTTTAACATTACTTTTCGAATTGTTTCTAGTTCCTCGCATTATAAAATTGTTCATTTGTGAATTACGGGGTATTCTCTAATTGGACCCAACAATAATCTCTAGATGATCTTGTTGGCATTGACGGATTTCCTCTCCCAAAACAAAATTCTGCATACACATAGTCTCAAACCCAAGACCTTTGCTTAAGAATACAAGAGTCTCATACCACTCAGGCCAACTGCATTTGGTGTTCATTGTTAATATTGATTCAATATTCTTATGTAATAATCCCTCCGTTTTTTTAACTTCTCCACTTCTCAACTGCACGCAATCCAATATACATCTATAATCATTAATCACTCAAATTATATATAAGTAAAAATTTAAAATATTTGATATTATAAAACTACGCGTTTAGATGAATCCAACAATATCTTAGTTGACTATGTTTTATCTTACACAAATGTGTTAAAAAGTTGAATCAAATATGTTAAGAAATTGGAGGGATTATAAAAGAAATACTTATCAAGTAAAATATTTTTATCAAAGAAATACGTATAATAATATTTTAATAAACAAACAACAATAATGTAAATTCAAATTCACAACTATCATATCATAAAAATAAATTAATTAATTAAAATTTTAAAGTTATTGACATCATATTACGTAAACCCTTATTTTACCCTAATCTAAATACTAATCTACTTCTATTTTAAACACTATGTAAAATTCAGAACTCAAAAAAAAAAAAAAAATAGAGGAGCTACCTAGGAAAAAAATTTCAAACGTAAATACATTGATAAAGTGAGTATTATATCTGTAATTAATAAAATTAAGTTAAATTTAAACAATGAGCACTAATAACTATCAAAAAGTTGAAAGAAAGGGAGTAGCGTGATGAAAATTAGTAACGAAGGAGCAATCCGGTTTTTTATCCTGATTTGTCTAAATCTGCATATTCAGAGATGTTCCAGTGCAGAGGAACCAATGCTATGCGTATGAATGCTATCCAATAATACCAAATCAATGCAATCAAGGGAAAAAGGAAAGTGCATATGTCAATAACGAAATTAATGGCTTGATTTATGTGTGATATGTAACTGCCATATTAGAATGTAGCATAATTAGAGTAATGTTGTGCCATTCAAAATTAAAAACTTCATCAGGGAATATGGACGGGGGCGAGAGATCAAGGATGCTGGACTTGAATTCCTCCCCCAACGAGATGGTCGACACCGGCGACCCTCAAATTACACCACTGTGCGACTGTGACGACACCACCGATGCATCATTTGGGGATGAGTGTTTCTTTGTGAGCGAGGCCGATGCTGTACATCCATTGGACAATTCGATTCGATCTACCGGATATTGTGTTGAGGGGGATGATGCGGATCTAATGTCGGGAACTGGAACATCCTCAATTCCGACTACAAGTAGTGAGGCGAGCGATGATTGTGTAGATTATGATGAAGGATGCCGTGTCACACCCATGATGACAGGTACGTTATATGATGCTACTGATGTATGAGGGCATAGATAATACAGACCATATTCATTGTAAACACATGTGTATACAACTCATACACATATGACAACATCAAGTGTAAAGGAAAATAGCATACTGTGGAAGGATTTCATACAGCAATATGCAAACAAGTTCGCAGCACAGATACAGAAGCACAACAACACTGATATAACACTGAGGTCGTAACATATCAATACCAGTGTTATAACACGTGTATGTAGGTGAAAAAGCACTATAAAAAGGGGTATGCAGCACAGGGCAACATCATTTGCATATGGAACATGTTTCTGCTACGGGTAGAACACTTGGCTGCAGATTAAAAAGCATCAATACAAGGTTATGCAGCACAGGGAAACAGAAGCATGATAGCATTGACATAACGTTGAGGTCGTAACATATCAATACCAGTGCTATAACACGTGTATTTCTGCACTGATATTTCTAACCCACCTTTGTATAGACTGTGCCAAAAAAAAAGTTGATTAATTGTAAGACCAAAAATGGTTCAATGGATAAGGTAGGGTGAGACAAAAATCCCACACACAATCAGCTATAAAAGATAAAAAAAATATACATAATCTTTTCAAAATGGGACCACAATCTTGGCCCACCACCACACGTGTAATAATGATAAGAATCCTCCCCAAAATAGTCCCACGATTTCAGGGGAAATAAAAATGCAACATCCCCAAAATCTGTCACATTTACTACAACCATAAAAGGAATTATAATACTAAAATCTAATGCCATATATAGATAAAAATCATATAGCACAACTTCTTCATCTAAAGATCATCTCTGGATATCAAGAGGCAGGACAGAAACTCACTCGATGAAGGAGTACCTTTTTTTTTTTTTGATAAATTTCAAAACATTTATTTCAATTTTGACATTAAATGGTATTAGTAACAAGGAGAATTAGTTACTAAGAATGACACTTGACCCTAGTGGTCATGTTCTCTGCCTTCCAACTATAGGTTGGGGGTTCGATTCCCACTTGCCCCCTATCCCTCCAATTTATCCCCCTAAGATTGCTATGTTGCAGGATTTGACACTATTCATTGTAACTGTGATTCAAATTTTTATCATAGTTATGTAAAAAAAAATAGTCAAGTGAGATCTTGTTAGATTCGTTTGATCTTGTAGGTTTATAATATAAACTTTTTATAATTTTTACTTATATATTTCCTCCATTCTTTAATATCTGTTCAATTTGCATAGTGATTACTATTTATTAAGTAACTTTAATAAAAAAATTTAATATATTTACATATGAAAAACATAGTCAAGTGAGATATTGTTAGATTCGTCTAATCACGTAGTTTTTGAATATTAAATTTTTATAATTTTTATTCATATAAAATTTAAGTTATTAATGATTTAAAATGTGCATTGGATTGGGTGAAATGAAGAAGTGGTGCAGATATTAAAGAACAGATGAAGTATAATTTAAGTTATTAATTATTAAAAATGTTTTAAGGGGAATGTAACAATTTCACTGAGACGGAGGAAATATTTTTCTTCATTGGCAATTAATATTTCAAAATACATTTACAAACAAAAATTATATAAAATATAATTTATAGCATTAGATAATTTTAGTAAGACATCACGTGACAATTTTTTAATATATGTACAATAAAATTGTGTAAAAAATGAAAAACAAAAATATTTAAAAAAATGAAAGGGATAATATTATTAACAGAATAATATTATTAACAAATAAGATCCCATTTGACTATATTTTTCTTACATTGAGCTCAGACACGTATGCCGATGCACTTTTTTAACGATTAATAATTTAAATTGTGTAAAAATAAAAATTTAAAAAGAAAAAAATTAATATTATAAAACTATAAGATTAGACGAATCTAACAAAATCTTATTTGACTATAATTTTTATTTTTAATAAAATAATAAAAATTTAAATTAAAGTTAAATAATAAATAATGTAACAAAAAGTCCAACTGGCGTAGTCGCCAGAACCAACGGATTAATTATTCCGATAATCCCCGAGGGCCAAGTATCCAAACAAAAGGCCAAGAAATTTTTTGATGCACTGTATAAATTTTTCTTGCAGGAAACAGATAACTTGGAACCCCAGGAAGCCCAAAAACTGCAAATAATGATCCGGATAGATCCAGCCCAGACAAACCCAAAATCCATTAATATGGATTCCCCACTACGGAATTAAATAAAGATGGAAGAAGGCCTTAGGATGCACAAAGAAAGCCCAAGAAGCATGAAGAGGCCCAAAAATAAGCTCATCGGAAAAGTAGCCGTTAGATCAGCCGGAACCTCCACCGGACATTGGATATTATATTTGTAAAAGTGTAGGAATAAGTACATGCGAAATTGGCTGAGGAATTGGTGCGAACTGAACGATGCGGAATAAACCGCATCGATGCGGTATATACCGCATCGACCTCAATGCGGTCTTTAAACCGCAAACCGCATCATCACCTATCAGCTTTTCCCCGATCAATGCGGTATATACCGCATCGACCCCGATGTGGTTTAATACCGCATCTCCCCTCCGCATTGCCCTCGTATTTTTCCTTGGTCCCAAATCGATGCGAATTCACTCAATGCGGTATACACCTAAACCGCATCGTTTGAATCGCACCAGCTTAATACTTGCATACTTATTAATTTTGTACTCGATGCGGTCTACCTGATCAATGCGGTTTAAACCGCATCGCGCCGTTAAACTGCATCGCCTCACATTTTGTAATAGTTAGGCTAATTTTCTAAGCCAATGCGGTCTCTCTCTTCAATGCGGTTTATACCGCATCGATGCGGTATAAACCGCATCACTTCTCCATAAACCGCATCAAACCCACTTTTGATGTATTTTCTTATTTTTCATGGCTTGGACTATATATATAGGTCCTCCAACACCTTGTAATCAACTTTGCTTAATTTGAATCTATCTATCTTATTTTCAAAGTTAATATCCGAGAACACTCCTTCAAAGGTGTTCTCTCCCTACCGTGTTTGTCTTGAGTTCATGCTCATTTCCTACACGCCACCAAGTTTGGAAGCTTGCTCGATGGATTGTCATGAATGATGCACTTGAAGGAAGCCATTTGTCTTGAGCTTGACTCATTTCCCTTGGCAAGTTTGGGTCCCCTTCATTCAAAAGCTTTCTTACCTTATATCTGGCAATTTGGTTTCATCATCTTATATTATATCCATTATTTGTATGTGTTTTTTTTCTCCATCATCTTTCATATCCCTATCCTCCTAATTATCATCTTACCTAATCCTAGATTTCCTTAACCTTAATCCAGATATTGTCACTAAACAAGTCTCGATCTACGGCAGGAATATATAAATTTGGTATCAATGCTAAACTTGTTAGTGCAATAGGGTTATTCTCCATACTTTTCTTGTTTTTTATCCTTGTTTGAAAACCTAGGAAACCCTAAAAATATTTGTTGTGTTGCTCTCGGTAATACCCTCATTCTCTCCATACCGTGTATGCTTTTGTTGTTGTTGTTAGTCTTGTTATCCTTGAATCTCATGTATGAATGTTATTTGCATGTTTACTTGAGTTTATTGGATTAAGCAAGATTATTGTAGCATAACAGTGAAGGGTTACGGGTTGGGAGTGGGAGGATTATTTTCGTGAGTTCATATTGTGTTCACCGTGTTCTTGGTGTTCATAATATTTGTAACAAGATTTGAAGATTGTTCATCTTGTTCTTGAGCCTTGAAGAAATCTGCATGCTTGTTGTTGCCATTGGGTAAAAAGTTGGTAGGATTTGGTGTGCTACTATCCGGGTAATAGCAAGCAAGACCTTTGACAAGAGAACAATCAGTCAAGGGGTTTTAATTGTTCTTGTACTTTCACATTAAATGGGGATTGACACCTATCAGGACAAAAGATCCCAAGTAAATCTGAAGAAAACACATGCCCAGGAAAATCAAGAAGCAAAAATTTGTTAAGTGTATGATGCGGTCTCCATCCGATGCGGTATACTGATGCGCTTTAAACCGCATCCCACACATTAAACCGCATTGCACCAAGAAGCCTTCTCAAAAATTTTCTAAGGCTGGAGAACTCCCCTCGATGCGGTCTACCAACATCGATGCGGTATATTAAAACCGCATTGGGCCAGTTAAACCACATCGCCTCAGAAGATACCTTCCAGTTCAAGGCAATCTCGTGCGGTCTTTTCCCTTGGTGCGGTCTCTCCGCCTAGACCGCCTCATGCCTTAAACCGCATTGACCCATTTAAACCGCATCGTTTGTGCTCGGAATTTTCAAGTGTTTGTGGTGCAATTCCATCTACCGTATTATTTTCCCTTTTATATATTTGAGTGTTTTGAGTGAATTTACGATAAGGTGAATATTGGACTGGCACAATCTGAAACGTAGCCCGAGAAGCCACTTGAGTACTTGTACAATAAAGTGGATATCATGACTGGCAATTTGTGAAACCTAGCCCGAGAAGTCATTTGAGTAAATTGGGTTTTATTCCTCGAGTGCATTTTCTTGTGAGCTTTATTTTTCCACTTCTAACTTGGGACAAATATCACTGTTCTTTGATCGCAATATCTGTTTAAAACTGTGAACTCGATCAGACTACAGTACATACATACATATCTGTGCGATCTTTGATTGAGTCGAACAGTTTACTTAACTCTTGAACTGTGCGTACGTAATATCTGTGTGTACTTCTCTTGCATCCGATTGAACTAGCAAGCAACGGACTGAAGTGGTGTTAAGGACCAAGACCGAGTGTGAATTTGGGAGTTCACTCTATATATTTCAGCACTTATTTCCTGACCTATATAATACCTATACTATATTTTTCTGAAAATCCTGGCAGGTAATACCGAGCCAAGCATGACTGACCTCATGGAGATGCTACGTTCTATGAAGGAGGATACCGTAAAAAGGGATGATTTCGAGATCCTTAAGAAAACTCTCGAAGCAAATGTTTCAAATATTTCTGCTGTGAATGAACGCATTGATAGTCTGAGTAATGATTTGCAGGACGCATGAAAGTGCAGGACGACGCTTTGGCCCAACGAGTGATGCAACGGGTTGAGCGCAGATTAGAAGATGCATTCTGTCACCATACTTCTACCTCAGGGCAAAACGGAGCATCCGGGAGCAACAGCCAGGTCCAGGAAACTGACATGGCTGAGGCCGAGGATGCCATGGCCGAGAGAGAAGAGGAACATGTCGCGATAGGAACGTTTGATCGCTGTCAGGGACCCCGCGGCCGCAGGCTCCCTCCCATGGCACCAGTTCCTCCCCCTCCTGCTCCTGCAGATGAGGGCATGCGCATCAATGACCCATTGGCCATGCCTCCACCGCCTATGCCAAATAGACCCCGGTATGCGCCTGTCATGAATAGAGATGACCTTGATGATGTGGACGGCAATCTGAACTGCATTAAGTTCATCATCCCTGTTATCAAAGGGACCGGTGATCCTAATGAATTTCATGATTGGAAGAATACCATGGAGATGATCTACAACTGCCAAAATTTCCTACGATTTCAAAAAGATCCAACTGGTCGTTCAAGAATTCAAGGAGTATGCCCAACTATGGTGGCAGAAGTTTATGATCGATCATCACAATGCTGGCCAACCCCAAGTCACTGATTGGGAATACTTTTTGCAACTCATGGAAAGAAGATTTGTGCCTCCCACCTACAAACCAGATATGTACATGAAGGTGATCAATCTGAAGCAGGAGTCAAGAACTGTTGAAGAATACTACCGTGAAATGGAAATGCTCATGATGAGGGCTCAGTTCAATGAGGACCCGCTGATCACACTGACCAGATTTGAAAAGGGTTTGAGGCCCGAAATCTTTGAAGAAATGGACATGAGAGGCTACGTGAATAACACTGACTTGGTAAGGAAATCCGCAAAATTTGAAGGCCAACTCAAGAGGAGAACCCATCGAACTTCCACATGATACAACCCGAACAAACCCTGGTTGATCCAACCCCCCGAGCGGACCGAAAGACCCAAAAATCCACCGCCTGCACCGTCGCCGGTTCATGGTGAGGGAGGTTACAAGCCTAAAAGGTTTGAAATGGGGAAGAATTTCAGGGAGTTCAATAGGGATGATAGAAACAGGACTCAGGGCCGAGAACAACATCCACCCGCCAAAGACAAGAGGAAAATCACTTGTTGGAAGTGTGGCAAGAAAGTCCATTATGCGAATGAATGCAATAACCCAAGACGAGTGGCTATACTCAATACGGGCGAGGAGAAACGGCCTGTGATCAAAGTCGAACCAGGAGTGTTCAAGATTTATGATTCTGACGAAGAGGATGACTGTGAAGCCGATTTGCGGCAGTATCAAATGGATGAACCAGTCAATCCCGAAATCGATGATGACAATGAAGAAGACGTGAATCTGTTGGTAGCGATGAGGACTTTGAATGCTGACAAAGTACCAGACACTTCATCCAACGAACAAAGGGAGAATCTCTTCCATTGTCGTTGCACTATTAAAGGCAATAATGCCTCTGTCATTG
Source organism: Hygrophila difformis (assembly GCA_030278955.1). Lineage (NCBI taxonomy): Eukaryota > Viridiplantae > Streptophyta > Magnoliopsida > Lamiales > Acanthaceae > Hygrophila > Hygrophila difformis. Next base: position 10,015,400 of record JAOANR010000011.1, read on the forward strand.
TTGATAACGGCAGCTGCACTAATATTGTAAGTTTATATACTGTAGGCCGATTGCAGTTACCAACGGATGAGCATTCCAGTCCCTACCTGTTGCATTGGATGAAAAACAGTGGCAAAACCTAGGTCTCTCAACAGGCATGGGTCCCAATCACAAAGGGGACCTACTCCGAAAAGGTATTATGTGATGTCGTTCCCATGAACGCATGTCACGTTTTGCTTGGAAGACCGTGGCTGTTTGATAAAGATGCCACTTACAGAGGAAAATCTAATGTTTTATATTTTAAGCATGGATAAAAGGAATATTTGTTTAAACCTTTATCTGTAAAAGCTGCTAGATTAGACCAGGAAAAAGTGAAGAACAAAATAGCTCAAGCAGAAGCTGACCACAAGGCAAAGGAGCGAGGAAAAGCCAAGGTTGGCGAGAATTCATCAAAATTGGATCAATGTCTGATATTAACCAAGACTGCATTTCAGCAAGCAGCCCGAGAACCTGACTTCTCAGGTCACCGTTTTCTTGCATTAATTAAACCTGATGAATTTCTCAATAGAACTGTTCATACTACACCTGATTTGCCTTTGGAATTTTCTAGGATGCTTGGCAAAAATCAAGATATTTTTCCGGGTGAAGTGCCAGCTGGCTTACCACCACTTCGAGGTGTGGAACATCGCATTGATTTCGTGCCCGGAGCGTCGATCCCCAACAGACCTGCGTACCGCATGAATCCCGAGGAGACAAAGGAAATTCAGCGGCAAGTACAAGCATTGCTCGAAAAAGGTTGGGTTCGAGAAAGCTTGTCTCCATGTGCTGTTCCAGTCTTACTTGTTCCAAAGAAGAATGGCGAATGGCGTATGTGTGTCAACTGTCGAGCAGTCAACGCTATTACCGTCAAATATCGTCATCCAATTCCACAACTGGACGACATGCTAGACGAACTTGGTGGCGCTAGCATCTTCACCAAAATTGATTAAAAGAGCGGATATCATCAAATCAGAATGCAGCCAGGGGATGAATGGAAGACTGCCTTCAAGACGAAGTTTGGTCTATATGAGTGGCTCGTTATGCCATTCGGTCTTACGAATGCCCCCTCTACATTTATGCGTTTGATGAATGAGACTCTTTGACAATTCATAGGAAAATTTGTTGTAGTTTATTTTGACGACATTCTCATTTATAGCTGCACTCTAATAGATCATGTGGATCATGTTCAACAGGTACTGGATCGATTGAAAGAAGTTCGCTTGTACGCCAACTTCGAGAAATGTAGCTTCTGTGTGCCGGAGGTGACATTTCTTGGATTCGTCGTGGGAAGAGATGGACTGAAAGTGGACGAATCAAAGATCAAGGCTATTTCTGCCTGGAAGCCGCCAGCCACTGTGCATGAAGTACGCAGTTTTCTGGGTTTGAGTGGTTTATTTCAGAGGTTTGTTCCACAGTTTAGTGTAATTGCGGCCCCGATCAATGCACTACTTAGAAAGGTCATTCCATTCAAGTGGGGGCCGACACAACAAAAGGCCTTTGATGACCTCAAGGATAGGCTCACTCATGCACCTGTCCTAGCATTACCAAATTTTGATTTGCCATTCGAAATCGAAAGTGATGCGTCAGGAACGGGCATGGGAGCAGTGTTGCTCCAAGAAGGAAGACCAATAGCATACTACAGTGAGAAATTCAGTGGAGCACAACTGAATTACTCCACGTACGATAAGGAAATATATGTTGTTGTTCAATCTTTGAGGACATGGCAGCACTATCTGAGAGGAAGAGAGTTTGTGATCAACACCGACCATGAGACACTTAAGCACAAAAGGGTTCAAGGATTGTTGAGGAAAGGGCATGCTCGATGGAGCACATTTATTGAGTCCTTCCCTTACGAGATTAAGTATAAGAAAGGAAAGGATAATGTGGTTGCAGATGCACTCTCCAGGAGAACAGCGTTGGTCACATTCGTAACTACTCACCTGTTTGGTTTTGAGCATATCAAGAGTCAGTATGCCACTGACGAAGATTTTAGAGTGCTGTATGAGAGGACAAAGCAAAATGGTTTCAAGGAGTTTTTCCAACTGAACAGGTTTCTATACTTTGGTAACAGACTATGCATTCCAAAAGGATCCGTCAGGGAGTTGCTAATTCAAGAGGCTCCCGGTGGTGGACTCATGGGACACTTTGGAAAAGATGCAACTCTGGGAATCCTTACTGAAAAGTTCTACTGGCCGAAAATGCAAGCCCAGGTTGTTCGCTTCATTGCTAAGTGCTTGGTCTGTCTGAAGGCCAAGTCGACTGTTAAGCCCCACGGCTTGTATCAAGCGTTACCTGTGCCAGAAGGACCCTGGCTAGACATATCAATGGACTTCGTACTTGGGCTACCACGGACCGCAAGAGGCAAAGATTCAATCTTTGTGGTAGTTGATCGATTCTCCAAGATGGCACATTTCATACCATGTGCGAAGACCAATGATGCCAGACATATTTCGAATTTATTCTTCAGAGAAGTGGTACTTTCAGACCGAGATGCCAAGTTCGTAATGGAAGGGCTTTTGGCGTGAGATGGGCACGCAACTCTTGTTCTCGACGTCTTACCATCCTCAGACGGACGGACAGACAGAAGCGATAAATCGCGTGTTGGGTAACCTTCTACGCATAATTAATTCTTCGAGTTCCAAAAGTTGGGATGAATGCTTACCATATATTGAATTTGCTTATAATCGCCACATTCATCGTGCCACACACATGTCACCTTTCGAGGTTGTTTATGGATTTAACCCGATGACCCCTCTCGATTTTCTGCCACTACCTAGTAGTGAGCGTCTTAACTTCAATGGCAGGGACAGGGCTAAGGCAATCAAGGATCTACACCAAAATGTTCGGGACAGTTTGCTGAAGGCGTCAGAGACATATGCCAAATTTGCCAATAGGGACAGGAAAAGGCTGTTGCTGAAACCAAGAGATTGGGTCTGGGTGCATATGCGAAAAGAGCGTTTCCATGCACAGACACATGGCAAACTCGCATCCCGCGGAACAGGACCTTATAAAGTCCTTGAGAAAATCAACGACAATGCTTATCGGATTGAGCTTCCTGATGATTTTAATATTAATCCGACTTTCAATGTTGCTGATTTATCTCTTTTCGAAAGGGATGATGAGTTGGATTCTGATCGGTTGATGTCTCAACCTTCCCAAGGGGGTGGGGATGGCGTAGTGGCCAGAACCAACGGATTAATTATTCCGATAATCCCCGAGGGCCCAGTATCCAAACAAAAGGCCAAGAAATTTTCTGATGCATTGTATAAATTTTTCTTGCAGGAAACAGATAACTTGGAACCCCAGGAAGCCCAAAAACTACAAATAATGATCCGGATAGATCCAGCCCAGACAAACCCGGAATCCATTAATATGGATTCCCCACTACGGAATTAAATAAAGATAGAAGAAGGCCTTATGATGCACAAAGAAAGCCCAACAAGCATGAAGAGGCCCAAAAATGAGCTCGTCGGAAAAGTGGCCGGAGATCAGCCGGAACCACTACCGGACGTCGGATATTATATTTGTAATAGTGTAGGAATAAGGACATGCGAAATTGGCTGAGGAATTGGTGCGAATTGAACGATGCGGAATAAACCGCATCGATGCGGTATATACCGCATCGACCTCAATGCGGTCTTTAAACCGCATCACCACCTATCTGCTTTTCCCCGATCAATGCGGTATATACCGCATCGACCCCGATGTGGTTTAATACCGCATCTCCCCTCCGCATTGCCCTCGTATTTTTCCTTGGTCCCAAATCGATGCGAATTCACTCGATGCGGTATACACCTAAACCGCATCGTTTGAATCGCACCAGCTTAATACTTGCATACTTATTAATTTTGTACTCGATGCGGTCTACCTGATCAATGAGGTTTAAACCGCATCGCGCCGTTAAACTGCATCGCCTCACATTTTGTAATAGTTAGGCTAATTTTCTAAGCCAATGCGGTCTCTCTCTTCAATGCGGTTTATACTGCATCGATGCGGTATAAACCGCATCACTTCTCCATAAACCGCATCAAACCCACTTTTGATGTATTTTCTTATTTTTCATGGCTTGGACTATATATATAGGTCCTCCCACACCTTGTAATCAACTTTGCTTAATTTGAATCAATCTATCTTATTTTCAAAGTTCATATCCGAGAACACTCCTTCAAAGGTGTTCTCTCCCTACCGTGTTTGTCTTGAGTTCATGCTCATTTCCTACACGCCATCAAGTTTGGAAGCTTGCTCGATGGATTGTCATGAATGATGCACTTGAAGGAAACCATTTGTCTTGAGCTTGACTCATTTCCCTTGGCAAGTTTGGGTCCCCTTCATTCATAAGCTTTCTTACTTTATATCTGGCAATTTGGTTTCATCATCTTATATTATATCCATTATTTGTATGTGTTTTTGTTTCTCCATCATCTTTCATATCCCTATCCTCCTAATTATCGTCTTACCTAATCCTAGATTTCCTTAACCTTAATCCGGATATTGTCACTAAACAAGTCTCGATCTACGGCACCATCGTTTACAATGAGAGCTAGTATACACCTTTCTTGTTTTTAGACCTTTATTTTCGGGTAGAATTCAAATACAGTGAGTGGACAGTGGAGTAATAAATTGGGAAATGTATATATGGTGGGGCCGGGGGGAATGGGGACGGTGAGGATTGCGTGGATGGATTGAACAGTGGCCTTACGATTCAGTGGGATTTTGTCTTCCTCTCCCCGATCTGACGATCTCCTCCTGAGGCTTGGGACTGAAATAATAATGGTCAATCACACCTCGCAGACAAAACGCCAGACGTCCTAACTCCTGCTTCCTCGTTTGTATAAAAATGAAACATTAGTTGTTAATATTTATTGAATAATTTTTATTAAATTTCTTAACACAGTTATGCTATCTCCGTTAATATTTGCCATGTACGTATATTTCACGTAACTCAATATATATTTATATCCTTAATAACTCAAATGGCATACAAATATAAATTATAAAATTTTGATATTCTAAATCTATGCAATTTGAGACGAATTCAACAAGATCTCACTTAACAATATTTTATCTTATATATTTGTATTAAAAAATCTAATCAAAGTTATTCAATGAACAGTAACAGAATCCCCAAGGTGTCAATTACTATAAATGAACGGAGGAAGTATAAGATATAACATAGTCAATTGAGATTTTATTGGATTTGTCTAATTGTATAGTTTTAAAATATTAAATTTTTATAATTTATACTTTTATGCAATTTAAAATATTAAGCATTTAAAATATGTATTGAATTTCTTAAAATATAGATATGTTTTGCTTTGGGAGAGGCAACCCTTAAATGCCCACCCGATCCTCGAGGGATTAGTCTTGGGTCCAATGTGGCTTGAGGATACCCTGGTATTCACCTAAAAAATATAGGTATGTTTTAACTTTTGGAAAGTGGAGGAACTATTTATCACACATTCCATTCCCAATAGCATCTTTTTTTTTCTTCTTCTTCTTCTCTCTCTTTTTTTTTTTTTTTTTTTTTTTTAAACAGAAATGGTTGTTCTTCATGGTTACAACTTACTAGAAAACATATAGAGTTGCCCAAAAGCCAGAACTGAACCAGTGGTTCTGGTTCCAAAATTGTGGAATCTAACTCTGACACGATAGAACCCTGTGGATTTATAAACTGGCGGTTCGGGTTAGACTCACTTCATTTTTAAAGTTTATTTAAGTAAATAGACTCAAGTTAGACTTTATAAAGCCTTATAATGTCTACCTATTAATTAATATTATTATACTTATTGCATAGAAATATGCATTATTATTATTATTATTATTTTATTATTATTATTAGAAGTAAGTAATTTTATATTACATAGATAGTAAAAATGCTTATAAAATTTTTTCAAGTATGTAAAATATTACTATATCCGAACATATATATATAAAAATTTTAATTTTAATTTGAAATAGGTTTAATGTAGGTCTATCAACTTTACAACATACCTTAAAAAATTAAAGTAGAAATAGATCGGTAGGGGAAAGTCCAATATAACCTAGCTTATTTCTACCCTTAGTAGTACTTCATATTAGTGGAGAGGGATAATTGTGCAGTTACTTGCATATTTGTGATAGGAGAGTATTTGGTGTGATAGAAGAATGTTAATAATATTTGTGATGAAAGAATATATGATGTGAAATATATGGGTGGGAATAGGCTAGGCTATCCGATATGAGCCTATGGCCTAGCCTCCCGAAGGCCAGGCCAAGCCAGACTTTTTTTTTTTATAAGTAGGCTAGACTTAAACCGTTTTGAAAGTCTATTTAGATAAATAGGCTCGGGTCAGACTTTATAAATAATCTATTACGCTTAACAAGCCGGCCTATTTATCATTGTTATTAGTAGTATGTTTACATTTACTGCATAGGAATATGTGATATTATTATTATTATTATTATTCTATGTAGAATTAGTTATTAATTTGATCTTATATAGGTTTTTAAAAATATTTATAATTTTTTCCCCGTATATAAATAGTCGTGGATGAGACTTGACCAAAATGCATCTATTCATGTACCAACCTCATTATTACATCCGGGCATATATAAAAGAATTTTAAATTAATTTTGAAATAGGTTTAATCATACTTTTAAAAAATTTAAAAGCTGACCTATTTAAATAAATAGACCAGGCTTAGGGCTATAAGAAGGTCTATCGAAGATAATAGGTCAGACTCGGACTTTAAAAAACCAAGGTAGGCCGAGCCTATTTTCCACCCCTAATCTTATGTGATGCAAAATACTCGCTCAGTAGTCAGTTCCAGTAATTCTCTCTCTTTCCTTTTGGTCAGTCACATTCATTTTCTTTTTATGAAATAATTAAATAGTCTAAATTTTACTTTAAGAATACTTCATTAAATTTTTATAATTTTTTTTATTGTACACAATTTAGTTATTAATCGTTAAAAATGTGTATTGACATACGTGTCACGTTGGTCCGTAACAATTCTAATGAGACGGATGTTGTACTTTAATTATCAAACCTACTCCCGTCACATCACATCATTAAAAAATATGCTAAAATTTCAAACTCATAACAATCACATCACACATAAATAAATCAATTAATATTCAAACTCGTTACAATCATATCACATCAATTCCTAATTTACCTCCCACTTTAAACATTAATCTACCTTACATTACCATTCCCACATAAAAGTAATGTTTGGGAGTCAGCGAATCCATTAACAGATAGCAGATTCGGAGAGATAATTGTGAATGAATATGCTCTTATAATCCGCTATATATGCTACCAAATATACTACTGACATTCAAACATACTCAAACTATCATGCACGAAAGTTTTAAAACACATTTAGTGGGACGGAAAGAGTAATTTTTATGATATATTATTATATGCACATGCGACGTTTGAATAGGTTACTATTACTATTATTTGGGTTCAAATATGGGAAAGAAGGGAGAGGAGAAAGGACAGAATGAGTACTAGTGTATCTTGGCGGAGGAGCCCACGAGATATGTCTGCTCCCAATCCCATCAATGACAATTGATAGGGCTTATTTAGTCATTTCAGCTTTCCTCTCTAGTTATTTCACGAAATTAATGTTGCTGTCAGGATCGTACTCTATCAGTCTATCTCCATCGCCCATCGCAGCATTGCCATTGCCATTGCATGTTTTTTTACACTTCCCAAGGGCAGCACCCAGTTAACTAGTAACTACTCTCTACTTCGTCCCAGTGACTATTTTCTCCTTTATACAAAAATTCAATGCAATTATTGAACATTTTATATCTTATAATCGGTATAATTAAAAATTATATAAAATGTATATTTTAAAACTATACGATTAGACGATTCTAACAAGACCATACTTGACTATTTTTCTCTTTTTGTATTAATATAATAAAATTAAGTCAAAGTTAAACAATGAACAGTCTCAAAAGTCAAATGTAGCAACTTTTAATAAGACGGAGGGAGTAATTCCTATATTTTTATGAATCTCTAACATTTCTTCTGTGCACGAATTCATTGCATAGTTTTAAGTGTTAATAACTCACATTGTGTACGAATAAAAATTAAAAGAATTTGATATTATAAAACTACAAGATGAGAATATTCTAACAAGATCTCACTTGATTATATATGTTTTTTTTTCTATGACTATTATATAAACGTGAATCAAAATTAAATAATGAATAGTACAAAAAATACAAACGTTTCACATCACATTCTTAGAAACGAAGGTAGTACTACTTTACTCCACCCCACTGCCTACTAGGATCGAAGTAGCAACCAACCCTTTCATTACTGCTACTACTCCTCACAAAATTAAACATGTCTGCCCCCTTCAATCTTTATTACTACAATTGATTAAAGGGGTAATGTTTAAAGAGGACCATCAGAATGAGTCATTTCCAATTTTAGTCCACCATAACTTAATTTATGAAAATAGGCCATTAGAAATATAACTAGAAGGAATTTAGGCCATAAGAACTTAGTTGAAAAGTCAACTGAACTTAACAACTTTTCATTTCTTTCATTTGAACCCCAAATAGTTTGACTTTAGACATCTTAATCCTCTTTCAATATACTTAATTTTTCATTGTATAAATGTTACTCAAAGCGCTTGAAAATTGGTATCAGAGCCTAGGTTTTATTGAAGAACATATTACTTATATTAGTTATAATATTTTATCTTTTAATGGTGAAGATTTAATTATTTTATGGATTCAATTAATTTGGAACCTACGAGTTATTTCCAAAATTTGGAAATAAAAAATAGAAATTTCCAAAGGAAATTCTTGAACTTTTCTATAAGACAAGATATTATTAAAAGTAATTTCTTTCCTAAAAATGAGAGGAACAGACTGGAAAGAATTGATCCGGATAGCTCTAAGTTCTTACAGGACTTTAGGGAAATCCAAAAAACGATTCAAGATTATGGCAACCGGGTATTGATTTTACCTGGAAAAATTGATAACTTGAATCAAACAACATATAAGATCTTGAAATTATTTCAAGATCTAAAGAAGGAAATTTTGAATATGAAATTTGATATTTCGGATAACAAGAAAAGGCAGAAGGATATTCCTGGATCTTCCAAGAATAACCAAGCAAATATTAGAGATGCATTTGGACCAGTACAAGCTTTACACCAAAAAGGTAAAGCAACCATGGTCCCAAAGCAGAAATCACAAGAAAAACTGATGATTGATCTCCTGAAAAACAATCGAATGAGTGTTTCCAGGGCATATCTATCTGATCTACAAGAACTTGCGGAATCATTTTTCCAACTAGGGATTATGGATCTAGTCAATGTAAAACCCAATGAAGTTCTTCAGTTGGGTTATACGGAAGAATCAGGATCCAATGTGACCCACGATGGACCACCTGATGTCCCAATGAGGGAAAGTACAGACTTTCACATAAACAGGTATCCTGAGGTGCATCACAATGCAAGACGAAACCCCCGGACGGAACCCAAGCAGAGCACCAGAATCCACACCGTGGGCCAAGACAATGTTACAACCATTAAATCCATATGGCATAACACTGAACCTCGACATTATCGACTTCCGAAACATCGAAGATCTGATCGACGAATGGGTAGCTTCAATGAAGATTGTAGCGACCACCTTGGATCTCGATAAAGAAAACATTGTAAGACTAATAGAGCTAAGTCTCGAAGGATCGGCAAAGTTGGGCTGGAAAAACTCCACGACAGCTTTGAAGGAGCAAATACTCGAAGGAGAATCCAAAAGCAAAATCTACGAAAGATTTGGTCTCTTATTCAAAACCCATTTTGTAGGAGATGACTATTTTGGAGAACAGAGAACTGAAAAAATCAAGGTCTATACCCAAGCACTATTGGGTATGGAGTTAAGAAGTATTTGCGCAGTAGATGAATATATCTACTGGTTTCGTAAATACTATTTCCGGAGTAAGATGACAGCTAAAGTAGCATGCCCAATGTTCTTTGCAAAGATCTGCAGCCCATGGAGAGAGATGTTGATCCAATCGTACACAGTACCTCCTGGTACGGTGGACTCAATACCCCGAAGAATGTCTTTCTTAAAGGATAAGCTCAGAGAATGGTGTCAACATGCAGCAACCCAAAAAAACATCAAGAGACTAAGAGGTAAAATAAAAAGAACCCCTCTTTGCTGTGAAAATACCAATTTTCCAACTATTATAGGAGAATCAGAAGAAAAGAGAAGAAAGAAAAAGAGTCGAGGCTCATACAGTAAGAGTTTCAGAAGGCCTCCATTCCGAAAAAGAAGAGCATGGTGGTCCAAGAGCAAGGCCAGAACATACAAAACTGGACAAAGAATGAGAACGACGAAGAGTTCATCCCAAGGCTCAACAAGCTCAGCAGCAAGGAGCACGGGGAGAACAACGTCAAAAAGAACGTTCAGACGAGCCCATACCCGAGCCAACGAAAGTTTCAAGGACTGCAACTGTTGGAAGTATGGAGGCAGAGGACATATCTCACCCGATTGCCCTCAGAATCGTGAGATACGAATGTACGAAGCCACGGAGGATATCGTGGAAGCGGTCTATCATGGAAAGATGGTACCAGTCTATCAGTTTGAGGACATCCCCTCGGATGAAAGCATCTACGAGGAAGAATTAAGAAGTGACTCGGACTCATATTCAGATGGATCTTCAACCGAGTCTGACTGAAGAAGACAGGATTCAGACCACTGAAAACCTGTCTGGATTCTTTTCAAGGATGACGATCTCGAATCGAACCATGGAAAGAATTATGCAACAAGATTCCAACCTCAGCCCATATGACGGATTCAGAATTAGCGGGATTGGACGAGTTCTTAACCAGATGAGGCTCAACCAGAGGAGACATAACGTCATCTACAAGGTAAGTGCAGGTGAGTTTGCAATTCCTATGGAACTTACTTGTAATGTTATGGATATGCAATTAATTCCTAAATAAGAAACTCTTGAGGAATTAAGCAGAATGAAGGTGAAAATTGCCATTACTATGAAATGGATCCACATAGGAGCCATCGAAGTAGTAATAGAGGCAACATTCAAAGAAGGCATTGATTCTGATTACATCTATCAGTCACTGATAGAAGAATCAATGACCTTAGAGATGGTCTTCTTGGGACTATGGTATGAAATTTATATGCTGGGAAGTTAATGTTTGACATACATCCCATAATTTCCTATAACTTAGCTGACCAAGATTTTAGCAGAGTTCTAACCCTTCATCAGGATTTCAAAAGAAAAGATCTAACGAAAAAAGGGAACATGCCATATTCTATAACTTATAGAATATCTTATGCACTTTCCAATAGTCATCATTTTGACTTATTTATCATGAAAGAATATATAGAAATTCCTAGAATTTTCAAGGAATTTGCTAGAGTCATGACTCCAAATCCTACCTAGATTCCAAGGTTAGGAGGAGTAGACATACAGATAAGAGATCATCCAATTCTAGACAGATCAACGAGTGCTAGAATTGAGTATGCAAGCTGTATGTCTTTTTCGGAAGACAGAATTATGGCATATAAAGGAAAGGAGTTCATAAAAAATTTAACTCCTCAATCCATTGGGGTAGATAATATAAAGATTAAATGGCCTGAAGGATGGAAAGAAATTCGGGTAATATTTGACATCACTGGAAAGATTAACTGTTTTCCATGAGATGATTTATACTACTTGAAGCAGCCATCAATTGGGACCTATGAAGGAACAATTGAAATTTCAGGACACGAGATCAGAGTCTTAGGTACCGCTGGAAAAGACAATGGGGTTATGATTTTGGGATTAAGTTTTCTCGAAAATCATAAACCATGGGTAAGAAAGGATAATGGTATAGAATTTAATCTGAAATGTCACACCATCAGAATTAAATGACAAGTCCATTTTCCATTTATATCTCATTAGGGATAATATATGAACAATATAAGTCAGAATATTTTGCAGCTTATATTGATTCAGGATCAGGTATTTGCACGGCAAAACCAGGAGTTTTTCCTAGCGAAGCTATGGAATCATTACCTATTATTGCAGGAAGAGATATTTCCCAAAAAATCCTAGTACTAAATAAGGGTATTCAACAGGCTAATATCATGATTGGAGGAGCATTTGGTACACCTTGATATAAATGCCTCCTATTTACTTTCATGATAAAGGAGCGGATATTTTGTTAGGAAATAATTTCATACAATCCTTTACAAAATATGTTCAAGATAACAAAAGAAATTTGTTAATATTTACCACAAGTTTTGAAATTAGATACATGTGTTGCGCAGAGAAAAGGCATTCAACAGATTAATACCTATATCATTTCGCAGCAAATGTGGTGATGATGCCAAACTAACCCATCCAAAAATGCAGGATAAAAGAAAGTTTGGTAAGGCTTTGTTGTCTTTTAGACAGCAGGGATTCGATGAACCTTCTATTGAGGAAATTATAAACCTCAAAGAAGCAATGCAGGAAATGAAGTCATTAAATATAACTTCATTAGACATTGATGGGGAAACTAAATTGTCACTCGAAAATGTCAAAAGACTTATCCAGAGCAACTTTAACGAGGATCCTCTGGCATGGTGGGATAAAAACAAGATCGAAGCTACTCTACAGGTAAAAGAACAATATAAATATGAGTATGTTCGATATAAACCCATCTTAATGAATATGCAGGATAAGAAAGATATGCAGCAAATTATCAAGGAGTATATCGATCTTAAACTCATCGAGCCTGGAGTCTCAGCTTATATTAGCCCTGGATTCTTGGTAAGAAACCACGGTGAAATAAAAAGAGGTAAAACCAGGTTGGTAATGTAACAACCCTACCCCGGGCTGGGCCTGCAGACCGTGCACCTTAACCCCTCCCCATGTGTGAATCACATGGCCATATGGTAGGTTGTTGGAGATGGGGCTCGACCCCCCCAACCTCACTTTTATGTAACAACCCTACCCCAGGCTGGGCCTGCAGACCGTGCACCCCAACCCCTCCCCATGTATGAATCACATCACCACATGGTAAGGTTGGGATTTGATCCCAACCGTGCACCCCAACCCGTGCACCCCAACCCCAACCGTGCACCCCAACCCGGGTGGGATTTGATCCCCCAACCTCCCTTTAACAACCACCCAAAGGTAAGGTTGTTAACCATGTGCGCTGCAGCGCACATGGTTAACAACCTTACCTTTGGGTGGTTGTTAAAGGGAGGTTGGGGGGTCGAGCCCCATCTCCAACAACCCACCATGGGGTGCTTGGCTAGGGGCCTGGAAGGCACACATAGGGAGGGGTTGGGGTGCATGGTCTGCAGGCCCAGCCCGGGGTAGGGTTGTTACATAAAGGTGCACTTTTATGTAACAACCCTACCCCGGGCTGGGCCTGCAGACCATGCACCCCAATCCCTCCCCATGTGTGAAATCACATTCACCCCATGGTGGGTTGTTGGAAGTGGGATTTGAACACCCAACCTCCCCTTTAACAACCACCCAAAGGTAAGGTTGTTAACCATGTGGGCTCCCCATGTGTGAAATCACATTCACCCCATGGTGGGTTGTTGGGAGTGGGATTTGAACACCCAACCTCCCATTTAACAACCACCCAAAGGTAAGGTTGTTAACCATGTGGGCAGCCCACATGGTTAACAACCTTACCTTTGGGTGGTTGTTAAATGGGAGGTTGGGTGTTCAAATCCCACTCCCAACAACCCACCATGGGGTGAATGTGATTTCACACATGGGGAGGGGTTGGGGTGCATGGTCTGCAGGCCCAGCCCGGGGTAGGGTTGTTACATGTAATAAACTATCAATATTAATAAAATAATACAGTTTGATGGTTATTACATTCTGAGTAGAGAACACTTAATTGACTGTATCAAAGGTGCTAAAGTATTTTCTAAATTTGATTGCAATCTGGTTTCTATCAGATTAAGGTGGAGAATGAGTTGAATAAATTCATAGCATTCTCCACCCCGCAAGGGCAATATATCTGGAATGCTATGCCAATGGGGCTTTCTAATGCCCCTCAAATATTCCAAGTAAAGATGGATAATCTATTTAAGGATTATCTAGTGTATGTTCATCAACATTGATGACATTCTGATTGTATCTCGAAATATTAAAGAGCGTATTAAGCACCTTGAAATATTTTCAGATGCATGTCACAGGGAAGGCCTTGTTCTCTCTGAGAAAAAGGCTACCATCGCTGCTAACAAAATTGAATTCTTAGGAGTCTAAATTGATGAAGCAGGGATAGAGTTACATGAACACATTGTGGAGAAAATCTGTAATTTTCCTGACATATTAAAAGATAAGAAACAACTGCAGAGTTTCTTGGGAGTTGTAAATTTTACAGGTATGTTTATAAAAGACCTTGCAAAATATAGAAAGGATTTAGACTACTCCTGAAAGAGACTGAAAGCTCTAGATGGAAATGGGAAGAAATCCATACAAAGAGAATTCGCGAACTAAAGCAAGTTTATAATAGCTTGCCAAAACTCGCGATACCTCAAGATGAGGATGAGCTGGTAGTCTATACAGACGCCAATGACTTTCGATGGGCGGGAGTGCTCATGAGAAAAACTACTACGGGTCAAGAACCCTGTCGATACACAGGAGGGTTGTTCAATGAACAACAAGCCAAACTTTGGCACATTAACGAAAAGGAATTCTTTGCAGTATGGAAAACATTTAAAAAATGGCCTTATTCTTACTTGCAAAGAAATTTATTATAAAGGTTGATAATATTAATGTTAGAGCTTTTCTAAAAAATAAACTTGAATCAAAAATTGAAAAAGCTAGTATTATCAGATGGCAAGCTGAATGTCAATATTTTACTTATGATATTGATGTTATAAAATCTCATGAAAATGTTCTAGCAGATTTCTTGACGAGAGATGGAAGCATTTGAAGCAGATTCCATCATAACGAGATTCAGGCGCCTCAGAGAAAACCTAGAGGAGCTATCAAAGCATTTTGGACAGCTCGAGATCAATGCACGAGCAGCTGGCCAATACAACCGAGCGATGTGGACATGGTTCACAACAACAAACAAACCTCCCATATAGCAATGACAGCGCTATGGGAAACAGTATTAGAGCCAAGCAGGAAAGCGTCAGCTTCCCTGGTAAACAAAGAGAAATGTGCCAAAAAGATAAGGTGGTCACATATGAAGAAGCAGATTCAAGCACTGCTTCAAAGGAACCATTGTCAGATACCGACAAAAATGTTGAGCAAGAGGAAAGTCACATTTCCGAAAGTTCAAGTCAACCCACTGCCTCTGGGGTAAAAGAGGATGAAATTAACCTTAGACCAATGACATGCACCTCTAAGGTTAATTCAGTAGAGAATGTCATTTCTACAGCCTGGCTGGACTACCAAGGAAAATGGAAAAAACTGGTTTCCAAAAAGGGAATTAACCCCAGCAAGACGGTGATCGAAACATCCGAAAGATACAACTGGGTCTAGATGCTCGAGGGATCGAAGCCAGAAGAGGTTCGAAAGTGGTATGATTTTGGATCATTAGCATCTGTTCATACTATATCACCAGGGTTCCCGGAGATAGGAAAACTTCCGGGATGGATAAGTAGTACGGTACATGAATCATGGCAGAACAACCCGCACCTTCAAAGAGGAGATGTTCTGGAGCTCAAGTTTATCTCAGCAACACCAGAAATCATTGGAAAAGGTTCATACCCGGTCTTTCGTTTTATTAAATTACAACGGCCTGATATGATAGCTTTCAACAGAGTCAAGTCCATTGATGACAAGGCACCATTGGTATCTTCCATCAGTGAAGATGAGATCTCCACCAGACGAGCATGGGGATTCTGGGTCTGTCTCACAGAGATGGAAAAGGTCAAATATCCATTTAAAATCTTTTCCAATAATTTAAATGGATCGTTCCTGGTTAATTCTTTAACAGGGAAAAGCACGGAGTTTGCGGAAACCTCTTTTGAAAAGAAAATGTTACTCATCTGGGAAAATAAGTTGCCAGCAACTGAGTCTACCAGAAGATAGGCATGCAACATGATGCATGTTGGGCAATGGGATAATCACATATGCCCATATTGTGTGGAACAGGAAAAACCCCTTCTGGACAAGATAAAAGGAAGAAACGTCCAAAAAACTTTCACAAGTCCAAGTGAAAACAGCTGGATGTAAGAGAAAGAAGTGTCGGCAAAGACCCTACAATAATGGCCGACAAAGTAGAGAGGAGCAGTTGGCAAGGGCATGTGACGAGTTGACAAAGGAGCCCACTAGCAATAACTCTGGCAGAATAATAATGTAGGATGGAATCCAAAGCAAGTGGCGTCACTGCGTTCGTCACAAGAAATTAGAGTTTGTTTGGAGTTCGTGATTGAAGTCCGTGGACGCCTATAAATAGAGGAGATTGAAGCAGAGTGGAAGGCATCAGAAATTCTCCCAACTCTTCAAAATAATAAGTTGTATTTCTTTCTGCAAAACTTCCTATCTGTACTTGTTTTCCATATGGGATCAGTCCCCCAGAGTCAAGCATCCTAATACATGAGGAGCTAAGTGTCTGTCTTCTCCATTAGGAGAAAAATATTTCTGTAATATTTATAATATTTCTTCAATAAAATTCAGGCTTCCAGTATTCCAAATATTCTAATAAGTTAGTTAAAAAACCTTTATCCATACCTTGTTACGTCCTAAGGTAGGAAACGAAATCGGACTGTGTTGTTTGTTGTTGAAGGAGCCAAGAATCGGTAAACCATCAGTCGCGGCTGCGTGGTTGGAGGAAGTCCGTAAAATTCCGGAGCTTAGGAAACCCGGCGGCAAGGCGGTCGAACCCAAGGTATGAAATTTAGTGCTTAATTTAATTATCAGAAGCATGATGGGCTGTCATTGGACTAATTTAAATGAAAAAACTAAAGTTGGGGTAAAAGGAGAATAAGGCTAAAGTTGGAAAGTCAATTGTTGAGGTGAAAGTATAATAAATCAAAAGTAGGTAGGGTCAATAGCAATTAGAAAAAGTCGAAATGGCCTAGATCTGGTCAAAACTGGTTTCTAATGGCCTAAAATGAAAAATAAAGTTTTAGTGGCCCAAAACTGGAATAAGTGTCTTCTCATAGCATATTTTATTAATTACCTCTTAATTAAAAGTAGTAGTTGTAAGTGTGGATGATCCATCCATTTTACTATTCATAACGGTGTAAATCTTCGTCGCTAATTCTTTTTTGGAATAGCCGAAGCCGGGAAACGACTAATTAAATACTCCCTCCGTCCCATTAAAAGTGACCGCTATTCCTTTTTGGGGTGTCCCATTAAAAGTGGCCACTTTCCCTTTTAAGTAAATTAGATTAACATAAACATGATTAAAAACCCCACAATAATGACAATTGTACTTTCTGTACAAAGTCACTATATATGTTTAATCATTAATATCTCAAAATGGGTATAAATAAAAATTATATAAAATATATATTCTAAAACTATAAGATTAGACGATTCCAACAAGATCACACTTGACTATTTTTGTCTTTCTACATCATTACGATAATATTAAGTCAAAGTTAAATAATAAATATGGTTAAAAGTCAAATGTAACCATTATAAATTAGATGGATAAATTAGTCAAATTTACTCACACCACTTTAACTACTAAATCCCACTACCTAAATTCTCGTGCCCAAAAGAAAGGGGACACTTATATTGGGACGGAGGGAGTACTACTACAAGTACTATAATATAAATATAAAAAAAAAAAAAAAAAAAAAAAAAAAAAAAAAAAAGAAAGAAAGGAGCAAAAAGGGGTGCAGTGCAGTGGTGGGGATATTGAGAGAAGACAAGTAGGGTAACCCATTAAGGGTAAGGACTGAGGGTACATATATCTAGTGTCCTACATAGGATTATGAAAGGAGGAGATCACAGTCACAGATAAATGAGAGTGGGTATTGGGCAATACTAGTAATAAATGAACATCAAATCAGCGATATTTTGGATGTTTTAATAAACAAGCAACAAGCCAACAACCAAACATGAAACATGGCCACGTGAAAACATCTATTATCTCAATTCAATCTCACCTCATCTGCTTCAATTCAATTCAATTCTGCTGCTTTGTTTTGCTTTGCTTTGCTTTATTATTATTACTCAGCGCTACAGCAGCTGGTCATCATGTCCCTTTCCCATCATTTATTATCTTCAATCTTCATACCTCATTAATTACCCTATTAACTCTAACCCCTCCTTGCCTCTTGTCTTCGACTCTTCTTTTTATTACCAGTGTACAAGTATCTTTCTTACTCCTGCTGCGGCTACGCAAAAAAAAAAAAAAAAAAAAAAAAGCCTTTCTTATTCTACTACTACTAATGCTGCTATACCATTAAATAGATTGGATTGGATTGGATTCTGCGTGAATTTATTCTTGAATTAAAAGATACTAGTAGCTAGTAGTAGTAGACTAGTCCTCAATTGTCCACTTCAGTTCTTACCAATTGCCATCTTGCTCTTTTATCCCATTGAAATTTCAACATTAACTCTCTTCTAAACTAAAATCCATGCATTAAGAATAATAGTAGTACATTAATACTCCCTCTGTAATGTAGGAGTATTGTTTGGTATCGACAAAGTTCTTCTTTTTTTTTTTTTTTTTTTTTTTTTTTTTTTTTTTTTTTTTTCCTCTTCGGGCCCGACAGCCTATACAAGTTAGAGGGAAGCTTATTAATGGATAAGAATAGTGCAAGTGAAGAACTTAAACCTGAATTAGCAGTGGAGTAAGGTAATTTAATAAAAGTAAAAATTAGTTGAGGATAAAAATGGTACTACGACTATTTATGTAGTGACAAGATTGGATATTTAACGAGGAAACATTATTTAACGAGGTGTTTCGAGGTTTCTTGGCTCTACGTCGGTTCTTCATGCTAAGCTTGCGGGTATTCTTCATGGTCTCCCCTGGCGAAGTACATGGGAATTCTTAAGATTTGCTGTAAGTGTGACTCTATTGAAGTTATTAGGTTGGTTAACAAACGAACGAAGGTCACTCACTCCGTGGCCAACTTGTTTCATCACATTGAAGGCATTGGCGGATCTATATTGGGTCAAGGTAGGTCAATTGACCTACCATTACTTAAAAAAAAAAATTATATATATATATATATCCTTCATTAATTAATTAATAAATTAAATTTAGCCTAATCAATTTAATTAAATGAAATAGATTTGTTATTTTTAATTCTATTCATTTATATGAAATAAGTAGTATGTTTTATTAAGAGGGTGTTTGTTTGTGCATTTTGTGATAGATTATCTGATTATTGCGTTTGCAAAACGCAAATAATCAGTTAATCCTGTTTGTGTACTAACTTCTAATAATCTATTATTTGCGTTTTGAGGGAATGAAAACGCTATTTTCTTGCAGTTACAATTTGGTGCTGCAAGAAAATTGCGTTTAGCTAAAAATAGATTTTACTATATTGTTATCTTTTGATGTAATGAAAAACGCAAATCCAAACACTTCTTAATGATTATCTGATTATTGCGATTTGAAACAGCATAAACTCATCCAAACACTTAATTTTCTACAGCACGTTTTGTTACAGCAATTATCTGATTATCCGTTTTTTAAACGCTGCAGCACTTTTTAAAACACACATCCAAACACCCTCTAAATATAATTTTTTTCTTTTCATCTTATTTATCTATCCAAATCCTTTAAAAAAATCCCCTAAAATGGTAGTTTAAGCACATTTTGAACTCGGTTTTGAATTCGGATTATTGTCTTCTTACTACTCGATTTTAAGATAGTAGATTATGAAGATGTTCAGTGTTTTTCCAAGAGGAATTTTAGTGTAAATTTTAGTATTTGCCGTTGTTGTAAATTTGTATAAATTGAAAATACTAGCGTAATTCTATTCTAAGGAATTTGCAGAAGTGAAATTGATGGTTTTGAATATTTATCAAACTCATGAGAGATTTTGGGATGTAAAGCATTTAAATAAATTTTCTATCAAATTTGTTGAGACAAAGAAGCATAAAACACATTCGAGATTGTATTTACTTTTAATTCATAGTTTGTAATACTTCCGATGGTAGGAACAACAATAACATATGTGATGAGTTATTGAATGATTGTTTGATTATTTTCACAGAACGAGATTTGTTCATTAACATTATTATTGATGCTATTGTACAGTATTAAAATATACTTCGTATGAACTCATCGTTAACAATTGTAATTATTTTGATATAATTTTTTAATTTAATTTTTTATAATAGTAATATAATAATTATTATATATTAAATTAAGTTAATTATATTAATTACTAAAAAACTGACCTACCACGTATAAATTCCTGCATCCGCCACTGATTGAAGGGCTCCTGCAAGAGTTCCAGCAGTGTCTCTTTACCCATGTGCTACGTGAAGGTAATGTGCATGGTTGCCGATTGTCTTGCAAAGATTGGCGTGAATGGGGAATTTTTCTTCACCACCTAGGCTTTTTCCCTAGATCCTTTGAAGCCACTATTAGCCGCTAACAATGCTGGCATGTGGTTCCAGAGGCGTTTGTAGGTTGGGACGTGTTTTTTAATTGGTTTCGGTTATCTCATTTTACTTTTTTTGTTGTCCTAGCCTGTATATGATGTCTTGCAAATATATATATATATATATATATATCCTATTCCTTACTTCATTTTTAAAATTGTTGGGAATACAATGAATATGAATTCCAATTCAAAATTAATTGGTAATAGGTAGACTGATGTATATATATATACTAGATTTTTTCGCCCGCTACGCACGGGTGTTGAACGAATATGACGATATAAAATGAGAATATAATGTTTTTTGGATTACATGATATTCAATTTCTTTTGTTTAAATAGTGATTGAAATGCATGCAACAAAAAGATTAAAAGGAAAATAAAGGAGATAATAAGATGAATGAAAGAAATTCAAACTCAGGTGGAAATAATATAAAATAAATTATTTTTACTGTTACAAAATTAAATGTATATAGTTTTATTTCATATCTAAAATGATGAGAGTAAGTGGAAAATAAATACTCCTTAACTATTCAAAATTAGAAAAAATTACTCCATCCGACCCACTAATTCTGTCTCACTTTCCTTTTTGGTCTGTCCCACTACAATTGTCACATTTCATTTTTTAGAAAAACTACTCCATAAACATCAACTAAAACATCGCATCAACTAATTACTCCGCTTTATCACAATAACCCATTATACCTAAAATACCGTGCCCAAAAGTTTTGGGACGGTATTACCGGAACTGATGGAGTATTTTTTGAATTATTAAGATTTAAAAAAATGTTAGTTTTACTCCTAATATGTTTTACATTTTGACTATTATCCCTAAAGTTTTTTAAAAAAATATTATTTATTTTTTTATTATCTTTTCATCATTTAAAATTTATATTTTATTATGTAATGTATTTTTAATTTTTTTGATAAACAGTGATACTCATGTGCCGGTAAAGGTGTGTGGGAGCCCAAATCACACAAATTACTATTCTAAATTTTTGTTGTGATTAGTTTTTATGGACTAATCCATAATTTTATAAAATAAATTTTAACTATAATACGTTTTGATTATCTGTTAATTTTTAAAATATTATTTTAGTCCATAATATTTTATCCAATTTTTTCTTTTTCATATTGATTATGAAAAAAATTTGGTAGTTAATATTTTCATTTAATTTAAGTAAATTTTTATTATTTTTCAATTCATTATTATTATAAACCTTAAAATCGAATTTATACTCCGATACCAAGTCTTTTAGGGGTATACTTCTTATATTCTTTTACAGTATAAAATATTTTTAAAAAATTATATAACAATTTACTCCAAATTTTATATACATTTTTATTTTATACTGAAATATAAGAGAATAATTAAATTATGATGTGTTTTAGTTTTTTTCTTTTCTTTTTATTT
Source organism: Hygrophila difformis (assembly GCA_030278955.1). Classification (NCBI taxonomy): domain Eukaryota; kingdom Viridiplantae; phylum Streptophyta; class Magnoliopsida; order Lamiales; family Acanthaceae; genus Hygrophila; species Hygrophila difformis. Next base: position 10,037,337 of record JAOANR010000011.1, read on the forward strand.
TCTTCTTTAAAACGAAAAAAAAATATGTAGAATTTGTTTAGAATGGTATAAAAGATATTAGGTTATTAGTTATTTTACATTAATCAATACTTGGGGCCGCTCCCCCGAGTTCGAACTTTGCCTATTAAGTTTTATATAGTTATGTAATTTTAGATATATCAGAAATACTTTTTATATAATTCTGCCCCTCAAACTCAAACCTTGGCATTAATATTTTATACAGTCGTGTAAATTTAATTATATTAGAATCATTTTTCAGTAATTTACGGGGAAGAAGAGGAAAAAGAATACAACATATTTCTTTGTTAGTGAGCTTTTTTAATATAGGATTATATATTCTTGAAAGATATAGGCTCAGGTAGAGTTAGACGAAGAGAGTGACATCATTAGCAATCCAAAATAAACGAAAATCAATTGATAGTTATTCTATGGAAATTAAAGATGAAATAAAGCAAAGCTATTTAATCGCGTCCTCGCCCCCTGCCTCATACACTCTGCATCTGCCACTGCGCACGAGTGTTAAAATTATATGCGTACTGGTGTTGAACTTATATGAGTTTGTAAAATTATAATATAATTTTTTTGGATTACATGAGGTTAGGAATGCGAATAGGTCAGGCTACCCGACATGAGCCTACGGCTTAATCTATCAAAGACCATGTCAGACCAAATTTTTTTATAAATAGGCTAAGCATAGGCTTTTTTGAAAGCCTATTTAGCTAAATAGGTCCGAACCAAACTTTATAAAAAAAAAAAAAAACTATCAGGCCTACCAGGTTGGCATAGTTATCATTATTTTTTTAGGTGAATACCAAGGTATCCCAGGCCTCATTGGACCCAAGACTAATCCCTCGAGAATCGGATGGGCATAATTATCATTATTATTAGTATGTTTAGTGGTATCATTGTTGTTATTTTATGTAAAAATAATTATTAATTTGATTTTATAGAGGTTTTTAAAATATTTATGTCTTTTCCCTGTATATAATAGTCATGGATGAAGATTTACCCAAGTGCACAAATTTATATCTTCCAACCTTATGATTGCATGTGGACATATATAAAATAATTTAAACTTAATTTTAAAATAGGCTTAATCAGACATTAAAATGCTTACAACCTGGCCTATTTAATTTTAATAGGTCATGCTTAGGCTTTTAAGATAGGTCGTCGGGCCTTAATAAATCAACATAAGCGTAGGCCATTCAAACCTAACCCTAGCATGGCCTATAACCTATTTCCACCCCTACATGAGATTTATAGTCTTTTGTTTAAATGGTGATAGGAAATGCATGCAACAAAAATTTAAAAGAAAAATAAAGAAAAGAATAAGATATGGAGGCCACTGCTGTAAGCGTTGTGAGGCATTAGTTGTATCTCTCGTTTCTGTTTATAGTGTTGGTGTTGGGTAGCTGATATCGGACTTTATGGATGCTGCTAAATAGTTCATCATTGTATTTGTGCTTATTTCGAATAATACGATTTCCCACAAAAAAAGGGGAAGAATAAGATGATAGAATAAAATTCAAACCCCCAATTAGGTAGACAAAATATTGAATAGATTGCTTTTACCATTGAAAAACTAAATATATATAGTTTGGCTTTTATATCTAACATAATAAGAGCAATTGAAAAAAATAGCATTAAACTATTCAAAATTCACTAACATCAGTTTACTTGAGTGGATTGGGGTTCTAGTCCCTTAAGCAAGGTCTCGGGTTCGAGCCTTGTGTATGCAAAAAAATTACTTTGAGAGAGGTGCTGTTAATTATTGCCCATGCACATTCTCGAGGGATTAGTCTTAAGTCCAATGTGGCATGGGGATATCCGGTTACTCACCAAAAAAATTCGAATAAATTATATGTTTGCATTACTAAGGTTCTAAAAATTTCATTTTACTCCCTAATATGTTGTCCATTTTGACTATTATCCCTAAAACTTTTAAAGTATACTATCTATATATACTTTTTTTGTTATCTTTTTATTTTTTAAGGGAAAAAAAGCAATTTCCAAAAGCTATACCCCAATTAAAAAGATTTTAAAATTAGTACTTAAACTAATTTTTGGGCAAAAAACAGACCCCAACTTTATAAATTAGAAAAAATATTAATTTCTACATTTTTCTTGGAAATATCATTTTAACACTAATTTTTGGGCAAAAAAACAGACCCCAACTTTATTCTGCATTATATTGTGTAACACCTATAAATTTGTATTTAATATTAAATACTTTTTTGATAAATTGACTGATTATTACTAATTGAATCTTTTTTAGCTTATTGATTTTTGTTAATATTTAAGATTCAAATTTTAATATAATTATAATAAAATTCATTTAATAATATTATATATAAAATTAAATAATTCACAATATATAATTTTAATTATATATTTATAAATTATAAAATATAACAATGTAATTTAATTTGTTTTGAATTTATATCTTTTTAAAATATATAGAAATATTTTCTCAAAATCTTTTATATTAATATATAGATTTATTTTCTAAATATAGATGAAATCTTAGAAAGATATTTTTGAAGATATTTAAAATAGATTAAATTAATTCAAGATTATTTTATAAATGCCACATGTCAGCATCTGGTATTTTTGAGAGGATGACGTAGCGTTTATGAGGTGTCGTGATAATAACCGTAGATATGTTTTATGATGTTTTGTAATGATTTACATATGTAACCTTAAGTCTATCTTTTTAAATAAAAATTAAGATAAAAATATAAGATTCAATAAGGGCAATACAGTCTGAAAATGTCAAAAAGTATTCAGGATTTATTAGATAGATAGATATTAAATTTTATAGTTAAACCTACTAAAAATTAAGTTTAAAATTTGATTAAATCTTATTATAGCGGATTACAATTTTTTTTAATAAATATAAATTTTGATAGAATAACTAAAGTATAGTTATTATTAGTTAATTTTTAATTTTTTATATTTTTTAGGTGAATATTTTGGATTCCAACTTTAACATGACTAATAAATTGGGGTTGGGGACTTACTCTAGTGGTCAAGTCCCCCTTCTCTCACTATTAGGTTGGGAGTTCGATCCCCACCCGGCCCCCCTATCCCCTCCCCTTTATCCCCCTTTGTAATTTGTGTGGTTTGGGCTCTCACACACCTTTGCCGACACATGTGTGTCACTGTTTACAAAAAAAAAACATGACTAATAAAATATATATTGAACATAATATATTAAATAAAAAATTTATAATATATACATTTAACATAATATTTACTAAAGTTCCGCCAAAAAACTAAAAGTTTACTAAACTTTAAATATATTACAATTTGTTGAGCTTTTATATCTTTTGAAAATATATAGAAAGATTTTTTGAAGATTTATTTATAATATATAGATTTATAGATTTATGATCTAAATATCTATATAATAAATCCTGAATACTTTTTTGTCTGTGCAGACTCTATTGCCCTTATTAATTTTAATTTATCCTTCTTAATTTTAAGGGGTTAATCAGTCATTATATACTTATTTTTAGATCAACGAACCTAATTAATCCACGTCAGCGCTGATTAATCATGAAGATACACCTCAGCGCTGATTAATTCTATTTGTGCCATGTCATCAACTTTTAATATTATATTTAGATCATAAATCTATAAATCTATATATTATAAATAAATCTTCAAAAAATCTTTCTATATATTTTCAAAAGATATAAAAGCTCAACAAATTGTAATATATTTAAAGTTTAGTAAACTTTTAGTTTTTTGGCGGAACTTTAGTAAATATTATGTTAAATGTATATATTATAAATTTTTTATTTAATATATTATGTTCAATATATATTTTATTAGTCATGTTTTTTTTTTGTAAACAGTGACACACATGTGTCGGCAAAGGTGTGTGAGAGCCCAAACCACACAAATTATAAAGGGGGATAAAGGGGAGGGGATAGGGGGGCCGGGTGGGGATCGAACTCCCAACCTAATAGTGAGAGAAGGGGGACTTGACCACTAGAGTAAGTCCCCAACCCCAATTTATTAGTCATGTTAAAGTTGGAATCCAAAATATTCACCTAAAAAATATAAAAAATTAAAAATTAACTAATAATAACTATACTTTAGTTATTCTATCAAAATTTATATTTATTAAAAAAAATTGTAATCCGCTATAATAAGATTTAATCAAATTTTAAACTTAATTTTTAGTAGGTTTAACTATAAAATTTAATATCTATCTATCTAATAAATCCTGAATACTTTTTGACATTTTCAGACTGTATTGCCCTTATTGAATCTTATATTTTTATCTTAATTTTTATTTAAAAAGATAGACTTAAGGTTACATATGTAAATCATTACAAAACATCATAAAACATATCTACGGTTATTATCACGACACCTCATAAACGCTACGTCATCCTCTCAAAAATACCAGATGCTGACATGTGGCATTTATAAAATAATCTTGAATTAATTTAATCTATTTTAAATATCTTCAAAAATATCTTTCTAAGATTTCATCTATATTTAGAAAATAAATCTATATATTAATATAAAAGATTTTGAGAAAATATTTCTATATATTTTAAAAAGATATAAATTCAAAACAAATTAAATTACATTGTTATATTTTATAATTTATAAATATATAATTAAAATTATATATTGTGAATTATTTAATTTTATATATAATATTATTAAATGAATTTTATTATAATTATATTAAAATTTGAATCTTAAATATTAACAAAAATCAATAAGCTAAAAAAGATTCAATTAGTAATAATCAGTCAATTTATCAAAAAAGTATTTAATATTAAATACAAATTTATAGGTGTTACACAATATAATGCAGAATAAAGTTGGGGTCTGTTTTTTTGCCCAAAAATTAGTGTTAAAATGATATTTCCAAGAAAAATGTAGAAATTAATATTTTTTCTAATTTATAAAGTTGGGGTCTGTTTTTTGCCCAAAAATTAGTTTAAGTACTAATTTTAAAATCTTTTTAATTGGGGTATAGCTTTTGGAAATTGCTTTTTTTCCCTTAAAAAATAAAAAGATAACAAAAAAAGTATATATAGATAGTATACTTTAAAAGTTTTAGGGATAATAGTCAAAATGGACAACATATTAGGGAGTAAAATGAAATTTTTAGAACCTTAGTAATGCAAACATATAATTTATTCGAATTTTTTTGGTGAGTAACCGGATATCCCCATGCCACATTGGACTTAAGACTAATCCCTCGAGAATGTGCATGGGCAATAATTAACAGCACCTCTCTCAAAGTAATTTTTTTGCATACACAAGGCTCGAACCCGAGACCTTGCTTAAGGGACTAGAACCCCAATCCACTCAAGTAAACTGATGTTAGTGAATTTTGAATAGTTTAATGCTAATTTTTTCAATTGCTCTTATTATGTTAGATATAAAAGCCAAACTATATATATTTAGTTTTTCAATGGTAAAAGCAATCTATTCAATATTTTGTCTACCTAATTGGGGGTTTGAATTTTATTCTATCATCTTATTCTTCCCCTTTTTTTGTGGGAAATCGTATTATTCGAAATAAGCACAAATACAATGATGAACTATTTAGCAGCATCCATAAAGTCCGATATCAGCTACCCAACACCAACACTATAAACAGAAACGAGAGATACAACTAATGCCTCACAACGCTTACAGCAGTGGCCTCCATATCTTATTCTTTTCTTTATTTTTCTTTTAAATTTTTGTTGCATGCATTTCCTATCACCATTTAAACAAAAGACTATAAATCTCATGTAGGGGTGGAAATAGGTTATAGGCCATGCTAGGGTTTGGTTTGAATGGCCTACGCTTATGTTGATTTATTAAGGCCCGACGACCTATCTTAAAAGCCTAAGCATGACCTATTAAAATTAAATAGGCCAGGTTGTAAGCATTTTAATGTCTGATTAAGCCTATTTTAAAATTAAGTTTAAATTATTTTATATATGTCCACATGCAATCATAAGGTTGGAAGATATAAATTTGTGCACTTGGGTAAATCTTCATCCATGACTATTATATACAGGGAAAAGACATAAATATTTTAAAAACCTCTATAAAATCAAATTAATAATTATTTTTACATAAAATAACAACAATGATACCACTAAACATACTAATAATAATGATAATTATGCCCATCCGATTCTCGAGGGATTAGTCTTGGGTCCAATGAGGCCTGGGATACCTTGGTATTCACCTAAAAAAATAATGATAACTATGCCAACCTGGTAGGCCTGATAGTTTTTTTTTTTTTTTTTATAAAGTTTGGTTCGGACCTATTTAGCTAAATAGGCTTTCAAAAAAGCCTATGCTTAGCCTATTTATAAAAAAATTTGGTCTGACATGGTCTTTGATAGATTAAGCCGTAGGCTCATGTCGGGTAGCCTGACCTATTCGCATTCCTAACCTCATGTAATCCAAAAAAATTATATTATAATTTTACAAACTCATATAAGTTCAACACCAGTACGCATATAATTTTAACACTCGTGCGCAGTGGCAGATGCAGAGTGTATGAGGCAGGGGGCGAGGACGCGATTAAATAGCTTTGCTTTATTTCATCTTTAATTTCCATAGAATAACTATCAATTGATTTTCGTTTATTTTGGATTGCTAATGATGTCACTCTCTTCGTCTAACTCTACCTGAGCCTATATCTTTCAAGAATATATAATCCTATATTAAAAAAGCTCACTAACAAAGAAATATGTTGTATTCTTTTTCCTCTTCTTCCCCGTAAATTACTGAAAAATGATTCTAATATAATTAAATTTACACGACTGTATAAAATATTAATGCCAAGGTTTGAGTTTGAGGGGCAGAATTATATAAAAAGTATTTCTGATATATCTAAAATTACATAACTATATAAAACTTAATAGGCAAAGTTCGAACTCGGGGGAGCGGCCCCAAGTATTGATTAATGTAAAATAACTAATAACCTAATATCTTTTATACCATTCTAAACAAATTCTACATATTTTTTTTTCGTTTTAAAGAAGAAAATAAAAAGAAAAGAAAAAAACTAAAACACATCATAATTTAATTATTCTCTTATATTTCAGTATAAAATAAAAATGTATATAAAATTTGGAGTAAATTGTTATATAATTTTTTAAAAATATTTTATACTGTAAAAGAATATAAGAAGTATACCCCTAAAAGACTTGGTATCGGAGTATAAATTCGATTTTAAGGTTTATAATAATAATGAATTGAAAAATAATAAAAATTTACTTAAATTAAATGAAAATATTAACTACCAAATTTTTTTCATAATCAATATGAAAAAGAAAAAATTGGATAAAATATTATGGACTAAAATAATATTTTAAATATTAACAGATAATCAAAACGTATTATAGTTAAAATTTATTTTATAAAATTATGGATTAGTCCATAAAAACTAATCACAACAAAAATTTAGAATAGTAATTTGTGTGATTTGGGCTCCCACACACCTTTACCGGCACATGAGTATCACTGTTTATCAAAAAAATTAAAAATACATTACATAATAAAATATAAATTTTAAATGATGAAAAGATAATAAAAAAATAAATAATATTTTTTTAAAAAACTTTAGGGATAATAGTCAAAATGTAAAACATATTAGGAGTAAAACTAACATTTTTTTAAATCTTAATAATTCAAAAAATACTCCATCAGTTCCGGTAATACCGTCCCAAAACTTTTGGGCACGGTATTTTAGGTATAATGGGTTATTGTGATAAAGCGGAGTAATTAGTTGATGCGATGTTTTAGTTGATGTTTATGGAGTAGTTTTTCTAAAAAATGAAATGTGACAATTGTAGTGGGACAGACCAAAAAGGAAAGTGAGACAGAATTAGTGGGTCGGATGGAGTAATTTTTTCTAATTTTGAATAGTTAAGGAGTATTTATTTTCCACTTACTCTCATCATTTTAGATATGAAATAAAACTATATACATTTAATTTTGTAACAGTAAAAATAATTTATTTTATATTATTTCCACCTGAGTTTGAATTTCTTTCATTCATCTTATTATCTCCTTTATTTTCCTTTTAATCTTTTTGTTGCATGCATTTCAATCACTATTTAAACAAAAGAAATTGAATATCATGTAATCCAAAAAACATTATATTCTCATTTTATATCGTCATATTCGTTCAACACCCGTGCGTAGCGGGCGAAAAAATCTAGTAATATTAAAAGTTGATGACATGGCACAAATAGAATTAATCAGCGCTGAGGTGTATCTTCATGATTAATCAGCGCTGACGTGGATTAATTAGGTTCGTTGATCTAAAAATAAGTATATAATGACTGATTAACCCCTTAAAATTAAGAAGGATAAATTAAAATTAATAAGGGCAATAGAGTCTGCACAGACAAAAAAGTATTCAGGATTTATTATATAGATATGTATAATATTATGTATTTCCTCCGTTTTTAAATGGTTGCCCCATTTACAATTTGGCCACTATTCACAAGTGAGTTTGATTTAAAATTTTATCATAGTTATTAAAATTAAAATATAGTCAAGTGTGATCTTGTTAGATTCGTCTCGTCTTGTAGTTTTTAAATATCGAACTTTTATAATTTTTACATGTACCGATATTGAATTATTAATGATTTAAAATGTGTATTGGACTGCGTGCTGTATGGGTCCATAGCAAAAAATAAAAAACAGAGGAAGTATAAACAATGGATGATTCCAACATATTAGCAATGTGGGATACCCGGCACTTTTACTTTATCATTCTCTGTTTCTCCTCTCAACTTTCATTCATTTCCTCGTTTTATTTTAGACATTTTGATATTTAGTTGGTTTTTGGTAAATGTATTCATTTTTCATAATAATGTATTAAAAATTGAAGAGGATAATATATTTATTATTTTTTGAATTGAAAAATAAAATATCACTCATATAGTCCAATTTCCAATTAAAAATTGAATTTTCAATTTTTAAAAATATTAAATTAAGATAAAGATTTTGTTTTTTTCTTTATTGAAAAAGGGATAAACCAGCGGTTTAAATCGGAACAGAATAAAACTGATTTCAACTAAACTGGAACTTGACTGTGGAATTTTCTACCGACGATCTAAACCAATTGGCCGATTATGATTGCATCAAACCAGAACCGTCGATTTGAACCATATGGCCATGTTTCCTACCAAGGTTTGAAAATTGAATTTCAATTTTAATTTGAAATATGAAGTATGACTAATATGAAAGATTAATGTTCAATGTATATCCTAACATGAATAATTGGAGTTATGTTGAGAGTGTTGTGATTGCTGATCTGGTGTGGTGTGTTGGGTGAATTGGATTTTAGGTGTAGATTCTGGATCTGCAGCCATGACGTGTCAGATCTAAGAAGTGATGCTTCCCCACTGAATTACGTCTACGACCTTATCAGGGCCGTCTTGACAATTTTGGAGGCCCTGAGCCACTTTATCATTTTGGGCCCTAAACTTGAACTTAAAAAATATTTCTTCATATAATTGTATTATCAATTTATATACAATTATACGTAAAAGTAAAAAATGCTAATGTTATTTCTTTCAAAATAATGTATAATAGGAGTATAATTTTTGTTAAGAGCAATTTCTTTAGAGTTCATAATAAACCATTCAGTTTCCATGCTAGGTAAGGTTTAGTCATAGTTCAAAAAATCGAACTAAGTTTTCATAAACATCGGTTCATATTAAATACAATATAGTAATGAAAATTCATGTAATATAATGGTACGCAGATGAAGATGTATATATACATAAATTAAATATATTAAAAATATGATATTTAGAGTAGCAAAATCATTAAAATAGAATTGTCCGTTATCATACATTAATACTCCTAGTATTTTAAAAAATGTTGGATAATAATTCAAATTCTATATTGACATTAGATAAATTGATCAACTATTTTTATTAAATGGTTTGTTGGATGAAATTTAAAAATGTATTTCTCTTTGTTCGCCTTCTTAGGCTGTGTTACCAAAAAAAAAATAAAAATGAATAAATACTAGTATACATGTTTGGCTATTTTTTTTTAAAAAAAAAGAAACAAAAAATAATTAGTAAAAAAAAATAAAGTGGGGCCCCCAAAAATTGGGGGCCCGGAGCAGGAGCACCCGGTGGTCCTGCTATAAGCCGGCCGTGGACCTTATAAGCGAATCAGATCCAAGAAGTGATACATCTCCACCGAGTGATATATACCACCTTACAAGTGATGTGTAATGATATATCATGTCTTCCTACCGAGTGATGTATACAATGTTATAAGTGTTGTCACCACCGAGTGGTGTAAGACCAGCGTCGTTATTTTTTAGTATGCAAACATTATTCAACATGTGCTGTTGATTGCAGTATCAGCATCTTAACCAAATTATTTACTTATTATCAAGGTTGTTAAGATCGGGATCCTATATGGGATCGTTTTTCACTTTGCAATATCGGGATCGTAGGATCGAATCGGGATCCTAAGATCTTATGAAATTACAATAATGGATAAACTCAATTATACATACTAACAAGTAAAAGAATTATTTCACGTGTTTATGAATTTTGCAAGTTAATTAATACAATACAGTTAATTAATACAATACAGTACAAAAACATCACAATCAAACATAAAATATTTCCACATACATACATATTATGTTTTTTTTACACATCATACATAAGGAATACAAACTCTTAAATTTAAAATTAAAGGAAAAAAGTTACTTTGGTCCCAATACTACAAAAATTTTATACGTTTAAGAAGATATGATCGTAAGATAGTAGAAGCATTTGAGGGTGTAAGATCATAGGATCGTAACATTTTACTATCAGGATCGGGATCTTAGTAATTTTAAGATCCTACAAGGATCGAGATCGTTTTAGAGAGGTGTGGTCGTAAAATCGTAAGATCCTAAGATTAGGATCGGGATCTTAACAACTATGCTTATTATGTCCTTAACCAAATTATCTACTCCTATTTAGTAGGTATAAGGGCTTCTCCAACCGAGCTCCAAAACTCAATGCAAAATGCATTTCCGGCTTGTTTGAATGGAGAAGAAACGCATATTTGCATTCTACTGTTCACAAACGCAAAAGGGAATAATGTGTATAAAACGGTAAAACAAAGGAATATTCTATGGTCTATTCTTTTGAATTTTGAGTTTAGTGCTTTTAGTTGGAAATAAAATACTGTTTGAAGTGACATATACTGCATTTTGGATTTGAGTATAGTGTTTTCGCTTGGAGATGCTCTAAGAAGATGGAAAAGACTAGAGTGTTGATGTGAAGTGTGAGTAGTGTGATCGTGTGTGCATCTGAGATTGAGACATGATGATATGTGACCAAAATATAAAAAAACAAAAGAGAAAAAAAAAATGTTGGTCAAAAAATGTTGGGACTTGGGACATGTGACACATCTAATCTCTCTCAGACATTGTCAATTTGCAAAACGGAACATACGGACAATTGATTCATTGTGTGTTACTCAAGTTATTTCAGATACATACATGCATACATATCATCATGTCCTCCATCTGCCTTTTTCTGCTCTTTTCTGTCTTCTTCCCACTCTATACTATACACTCCACTTTTTATTTCTTTAAACAAAAAAAAAAAATACTTCCATGAGATTATGATTACCCATTTCACAATGTTTACTCTTGTTTTCTTTCTTATTCCTCCCTCCTCTGTCGGTACATTACCTTAAGGTTCAAAGGGAGAAATCATAAAAAAAAAATGCAGCACACAATAATTAGTTAATTAAATGAAATGGAAATACTCCTACTATATACTACTGTAAAAGAGAGAAAGAAGAGCGGCGCCGAAATTCCTGAGTACTAAGAATGTAGCAGCAACAAATGCTCCATATTTATTGCTCCCCTTGTAGTAGTAGTAATTTATGTACTCCCTCCGTCCCATTTAACTTGTCCTGTTTCACTTTTGCACACAATCCAATGCACTTTTTTTATCTATTAATATCTAAAAATATATACAATGAAAAATTATACAAAATATATATTATAAAACTACGTGATCATACGATTCTAACAAGACCCATCTCGACTATTTTTTGCTAAATATATACTTGCAATTAAATTGAGTCAAAGCTGAACAATGAACAGTGTAAAAAAATCAAACAGGACAAGTGTAGTGGGACGGAGGGAGTATTAGTTATTTTGTTTTGTTCAATTCCTCACATTCCAACAATAGCAGCAGCATTTAGTAGCCACCAACCATCACTCTCAAGTCTCACCTTGTCTGTCTGGGAATTCTAAGAAGCACAGCAGCACTACTGCTGTTGGTAATTGTCCACATTCAATGTGCCCTCCCTCCCTCCCTTGTTATCCATTGTTATATGTTTATTCCTTGTTTAGATTTACTTGCTGGATTTTGCTTTCTCCAATTTTCATTTTCATCTCATCATGTCAACCTTTGATTTCTTTGTCTTCTTCCTACAATTTCAATTTACTGTAATGAAAACAAACACCATTTATTACATGTACTCCCCATGTCTCTACAAATTACTACCAAACGAGAGTATGGTACCGACCAGATGCATATGCCCCTAATGTAATGCAACGGGCCTTTGAAATGTGTGCTGGACTGGATGTGTGTGATGGATGACTCGGAACTTGAGCAATATATAGGAGGAGTAGAATAGAACCACATGACATTAATTACTAATCCCTTCCGGCACATGCTCGAATTTATCTAAACCTAGACTTGCCCAAATAGTAAAATGAAATCCGCAGTTTCGGTTACGTTTAAATCGATTTTTGGATTAAAATCGAAATGGATTGGTAGGGGTGAGCAGAATACCGTAATTTGAAAATTCGATCCGAATCAAATAGAAATTTAAGGTTTTGTTCGGATTGGTTCGCATAATTTTTCAAGAATTTCGGGTCGAGGCATTGAATATGAAATCCAGAATATTTTTAAAATATAAAACCCTATGCATTGTTGATTATTTTGTGGTGTTTGTTTAAATTTCGTTGTAACTTGGAATTTTGTCGTTATTGTTAATTGTTGGGAGTTATTACCAAATGAACTTGACATGAGTTGATGGACTCTGGCAGTTGAAATAAATGTTTCGGATTCGAGCCCTCGTACATATGAAATTCTGATTTAGTAGAGACAATTCTTCAATGCTCATCACACCTTCGAAGAATTATCCTTGGACTAATGAAGTATAGGGATACCTCAATATATATAAAAAAAAAGTTGCGAGTTATTTGATAAACTAGGAAGGAAATGGTAGCCTTGGCTAGTTACTAGTTATTTGATAAACTAATTGTTTTTGGAAAAAAGGACAAATAGGTCTATTTTCTTTTCCAAAAATTCAAATCAGTCATTTTTCTATTTTATTACCAAAACAGTCCTCTACAAATGCTAATTATGTCAAAATCAGTCCTTTTTCACTAATTATATTCTAATTGCTGACGTGGCAAGGGTTTTAATTTAAACCTGACACGTGTGCATAATATTAGTCATTTTTCTTTTATCTTTTGCCAATTCAGTCCTAAACTTTTGTTTTGTTCTATTTATCCTCTACCACAATCACTTATTTTTATATTAATTGGCCTCCAACCTTTCAAATTATTTCATTTTGGGTCCAAAACCTTAAATTTTTTATTGTTACTAATCCATTTATCAAATAAATGCCCAACATACTTCCGTAAATAAAATTAAATATCAAACCTCATACAATGGGTTTGACCGCCTTGTTACCGGGTCTTCGAAGTTCCGGATTTTACGGACTCTCTCTAACCACCCGACCGTAACCGATGGTTCATTAGTTCTGGTTTCCTTCAGAAACAATAAGCACAATCATACTTTGTGGACAATAAAATTCAGGCTATTTTTTTAATATTTTTAATAATATTTTTTAATATTTTTTTCAATAAAACCAAGGCTTCCTGTATCCATAACCTTCCAAAAATTCAAGTTAAATCATTTACTCAAACATTGCTACATCCTAAGGTAGGACGCAAAGTAAGATTATGTTGATTGTTGCTGAAGGAAACCAAAACCAATGAACCATAGGTTGCTTTCGGGTGGTTAGAGAGAATCCGTAAAATTCCGGTACTTGAAAGACCCGATAACAAAGCAGGCAAACCCAATGTATGAGGTTTGATGTTCAATTTTATTTATGGAAGTATGTTGGGCATTTATTTGATAAATGAATTGGTAATAATAAAAAATTTAAGGTTCTGGGCCTAAAATGAAATAATTTGAAAGGTTGGAGGCCAATTAATATAAAAATGACCGATTTGGGTAGAGGACTAAATAGAACAAAATAAAAGTTTATGACTGAATTGACAAAAGATAAAAGAAAAAGGACTAATATTATGTCCACCTGTCAGGTTTAAATTAAAACCCTTGCCACGTCAGCAATTAGAATATAATTAGTGAAAAAAGGACTGATTTGGACATAATTAGCATTTGTAGAGGACTGTTTTGGTAATAAAATAGAAAAAGGACTGATTTGAATTTTTGGAAAAGATAATGGACATATTTGTCCTCTTTTCCAATTGTTTTTTGTTATTTGAATTTTTGGTATAATCTTTAATTTTTCAATATTTCGTAACTTCAGATTGAATTGGATTTTATAGTTTGGATTTCAAATTTTTGAATTTGTGAATTGATTTTTAGGCAAAATTCGGATTTGAACAAATCCAAATGGTGGAAATTTTGTATTTAAGTATATTTGTTCATGAATTCATGAGATGATGACAAATTTTGTATGTATAAGATGAGCATGTTATTCACTATGCATACACTGATTAAATATTCAAGAGAGTAAATATTGGGCCTACTGTAGGCCGCCTACATTCATCTGAGCCTATTAAATATTTGGGCCTATTGATTTAGGACTCCAGAAGTCCAGCAAGATGTACTCGTATTGGGCCAATAATGGGCCCAAAGGCTCAGGGGTGCGAGTCTGGAATAGAAGCGGTGGTCGTGAAGGCGCCAACGGTACGCGCGGTCTCTGTTCACAGCCTTATCAGCTTTCTCTCATATGGTTATGGGGTGGAGACGAAAAGCGCCCGCACAATGGCCGTATTTCTCTCCTCGCTCGTTTTTTCTCTCTGCAACCCGACTGCGTTCAGAAGATCCGCTAGGTCTGCAGTACGCGCTTCCTCATCGACTGCTCCAGGAATCGATTTTACTTCGCTCGAATCTGCAATTGCTAAGGTTTCTTCTTTCCTTTGATTTCTCTTTGGTAATTATGTTCGCTGCTGTTTCTGGTTAAATGTATTTGAGTTTTTATTAGCTGATATTCAGATTTTTGGAATCAATTCTAGTTTGTTCATGCGTTTGTGTTTATGCTTTTCAGTTATGACTCAAATTCGAAATTAGGCCTACATTTCCATAGAAATATGGTGGGTTATCCCACATCGATTATAATGGTTCCCCTTTACTATGGTTAGGAGCAACTCTACCTATTACCAATTGGTTTTGGTGTGAGCCTCCTATCCATTAAACTCTACAAAATAGCAGTCTAAAGTTCATGAAGAATTTTTATTTTCTTTTATTTATTTTAAGTGTCTTAGAGTAAGCCTTTGCTACATAACATTGTTGAATTTGATACTCTATATTCACACAAAAGAATACTTGAAGTTGATTTGTTTTTTAACTTCAAGTTTGGAAAGTGCTTATCTCACACATTGTAATGTACTGTACTACTTAGGAGCAAATTCAGTGGGAATTAGTAGTGGCATGTGATAGCGAAGGGAAACTTATGTTAAGGAATGTGCGTCTGTTTAACCAGCGGCGGTTCCATAATTTTTTTGCCTAGTATCACAAAAGTAATGAAAACTATGTTTAAATTAAGGATGATATTTAAAATATAAAAACTATTGAAAAAGACTGTTATAATTGATTATAGTGGTATCACCATAAAAATTTAGTGGTTGCACAAAGCCAAATCTAGCTATATCTAAAAAAAAAATTTATCTTAAAATAGCAATTTTATCGATTTGAGTGTTATCCCGTGCCACCATAGGCTAACAAGTAGATCCGCCCATGTGTTTAACAATAAAAAGCATAATCAGTTAAAGTGTTAATTGAGGATGATTTAAAAAGTATTATTATATTTAGGATAAAAATGAAAAGTATTTTCTTCGCATAGTTTTAAAGTAATGGATGGACTTACTGTTCTAACGATTTAAATTTTAATGATATTAATGACATTTTTAGTAAGAAAGTTTGGAAAACGTTAAATGAGGATAAAAATGTTATTGGTGATCTAACGAAACAAAAACCAACTGATAGTTATTCTATTGAAATTAGAAATGAATTGAAGTAACTATAATCATTGCAGTTTTGTATATTAACAGTTATTGTGAATTTTTATATAATTATTATTTAATAGTATATTGAAAATCCTTCAATTAAGTTGTTGCGATATCACCCTTTACCCCAAGGTATCTGGTTTATTGACAGTATATGGTCGCAGTGTAGATGTTAGAGTTGAAGAGGTTGAATTTTTCTGAATATTATTGTGTTGGAGTTACCTTAACACTATGTTTCGTTTAAGGATTTATGACAAGAAAAGAAATAAACTTTGAAGAAAAAATAGTTTTGGCTTTTGGTTTAAAATCAGAAAGGCAACTGGCAAGAAAGGAAAAACTTGAAGGAAAAATCATTTTCCAGACCCTGGTGAGGTGAAATGGGTTTGTACAAAGGCATTCAGTTTGATTTTTATCCTTATTACCATTCATCTACTTTATTTTTCTTATTTTTTTCTTCATATAATTGTGATTCTTTTTTATTAATTTTATTTGTCTTTTAATCAATCTTCCATTTTCATATTATCAGTCCAAGAACCAAATGGTACAACGAGAATTTAGGTTGCTTCTGTTTCTATTTTTTATTTATTTGTTTTATATATATATATATGTATGTATTTTCAGTTTTTCTCCAAAAATACTTAGATATAACATAAAGGTTCTGTTGGATGTGCTCATTTAGGTTAGAGAAGCACTCAAGTTAGTAACTGCAGTAGATTTTGAACCTTTATTAGGAAATTAGTCTCGGAAATTGACATATTGCATACTGATTCACCTGCCATGGGATTAATTTTCTTTTTTGTTCTCAAGGGATGTTACCTCTCTAGTTTTAAATTCCCTTATGCACATTTTTTAATGTGTCCCCTAAATACAATAGAAATGAACAATGCCTACATTAATAGTGAGATGGTGACATACATGTGTCAGTGTATTCTATATATGTCTTTGGTTTATTGTAGAAAGATGGTGATGCAGTCAAAGAGGCACTTGATAAGTTGAGCGAACTTGGCTGGGCCAAGAAATGGAGTTCTCAACCATATGTTTCACGCCGTACGGTCAGTGTTTATTAACCATAATGAAGTTCCAGGCAATTTCTGCGAAGGTAAAAAATGTTTAAGATACATATTCTTACTATCTCAATATTTCTCATATAGACCTCTCTTCGGGAGCTTACTTCTCTAGGGATAAAGAATGCAGAGAACCTTGCTATTCCTAGTGCCCGGAATGATGTATGTTCTATGAAACTTTATGTCTATAGAACTATAATGTAAAGCTATAACATTGGAAATTGGAATTAAAGTTTCTTTGTATATTGAATGATTTTGTTCAGTGATGCAGGCAGCTTTTCTCTTTACTGTGGTTGGCACAACTGGGGTTTTGGGAGTTCTTGCCGGTCAGCTTCCTGGGGTAGCCTCGACACCTTTATGCTACAAATTTATTCACCTACTAAATTCCAGTTTTCTTATACTATTGATGTGCACCTATATATATATATGCATGTTTTAGTAAAAGGGAATATTTGTTAAAAGAAAAAATCCTATGTAAAATGTAAAAGAATATAGCTTCAATTGATAGTTTCGTATATCACGAGGATATATTGATTATTTTCTATATATCCTTTTTGTTTTCCGGATCAAAATTTTTGGTGAGATAGACAAAAAAAGGTTTCTTGAGAAGGAGAAAGAAGATACCAACAACCAAATGTGCAACATGCGAGAAGTGATGCCAATAGCCAAAATGAGAAATAAAAACATTGCTACTTCTATTGTGGTTCTAAGTCAAGTAATGATATTCTTTAAGTCAACATATACTAAATAAGTTCTATTAAACGATTTAGCTGCATTCATATGTACCTTAACTTAAGTTTATATGGTTCATTATAATTCTAGAAATTGATAGGAGAATTTTGTAATTGATTCTTTTGGAAAAAATAATTTCTGGCTATCTTTGATCCACAATCTTTTGCAGGATTGGGGCTTTTTTGTGCCATACTTGATCGGGAGCATCTCATTAGTAGTTCTTGCTGTAGGCAGTATTTCCCCAGGGTGAGTAATAGAATATGTTATTATCAATTGTGTCCACTTAAAATGAATGCAGATGCTTTGGAGAAGAGTATTTTACAAATCTCCCATCCATTTTTCATTTTACTTGTTTTGGGTTGAAAAATATCATGTCATTTTCAATCTTCCCATGATGTAGGCTGCTTCAGGCTGCTATTGGTGCGTTTTCTTCGGTTTTCCCTGATTATCAAGAGAGGATTGCTGGTCATGAAGCAGCTCATTTCTTAGGTATCATCTTATGGCTATGGATTGCCATCAGTCAAATGTTTTAAATACTAGCACGTGCACGCAACGGTACAAATACATCATCAAGTTTTAATGAGAATTTCAACATCTGTAGTTGCTTATTTGCTCGGCATTCCCATCCTTGGATATTCTCTGGATATTGGGAAAGAGAATGTAAACCTCACTAATGAAAGGCTTGAAAAAATCGTCTACAGTGGACAGCTTGATGCCAAGGAATTAGACAGGTATCATCACGCCGGCTCTAATCATAGTATCCAAAATGTACCCTCATTTTAAATGTACTTCCGATCAAATCCCCTAGTTGTTAGTTCAACCAAAATATGGGAGCTAGTGATTTATAAGTTTGACCTTTTCAGGTTAGCGGTTGTAGCAATGGCCGGATTGGCAGCTGAAGGTTTACGATACGACAAAGTTGTAGGCCAATCTGCCGATCTCTTTACCCTGCAGGTTTGTTTTTTGCTGAGAAAAAGAAATTAAAAAAAAAAAAAAAATCCCTGAAGAATAACAGGAGCCAGTAAATTCATTCCTTTCTGTTTCAGAGGTTTATAAACAGAAGTAAGCCGCAACTTAGCAATGAGCAGCAGCAAAACCTCACCAGATGGGCAGTAAGTTTTTTGTTCAACAGCTTCTGCTCCGCCTACCATTTAATATGTGATTCAGTGATCTAATGCAATTTTCGTTCTTTCATTTTTGTAAATTGATTTTTGCATTGTGCACGATTTCATTACGTACGTAGAAATAGAATTTTCTCTAATTTTAAATCTTGTCACCATCAACCACCATTTTATCTTTAATACTATATCTTACAAAGATGTTAATCCTGCGATTATGGAAGAACATGACAGATAAAACCTCAATTTTTAAGAAATTGAGGTCTTGTTTGATTGGTCTTATCACATCGAAGGGTCTTCTTAGCTTCTTATCAGGGAAATTTGCCGTGATATAAGACCCTCCGACAAAATTAATCAAACAAATGGGGGCTAAGTAACATAAGTTTAATAGAATCCTTGATTTAGCATAAATCCACTCATGCAAAGAATCTCGAATGCATTTATTTTTTTTTTCTTCTTAGTACAGTTGAAAGATGCGCAAAAACTTATGCATTGTCGTATTTGGCAGGTACTATTCGCGGCATCGCTGATAAAAACCAACCGGGTATGTCATGAAGCCCTGATGTCTGCGATGGCAAAGAATGCAACCGTGATTGAATGCATGGAGGCAATTGAGAACGCTACATAAATTGGTACATACCATTCTTTCTAGACGCACTTATCGCATGAAATGCATGCCCCTATTAAACGCCCAGTAAACTCTTTCATTTTAGATGTTACTTGGGAGTTGGGATGCAAAATTGTGTATGTTTCTGGGATTAGTAGTTATAGCAATGATCCTCATGCTCATAGCATTTTCACTATTTATTAATTTTACTACATTAATTACTGTATATCTAAGCAATTAACTCTATAATTGGCCGATATAATAACTTTATACAATCCCTTGGTATACATTTTAACACTAATATTTTACCATAAAAACTCATCCATCTTCCTCCCAAATACAAAAAACAGATGAAAAAGTTGTCCGAGGGTTTGATATAATCTTTAACCTTGCCTAGTCTTATTGGCGATTAGCAAGCCAAATTTCGATGTCTAGCAATAATTCAAATTCAGCCTAAATATTTTCTAACTAAAGATTTTGCATCATCCTCCTCCATCATTTCTCATCCAATTTATTTCTACAAAAGGGGAAGAAATCGGTACTACATATAATTTAAACTACTACTATACAATCACATACACACATATAAATGTATGTATAAAGTCAACAAAACAAGCAAAGCACATAAAAAAAAATGCATATGACAAAACATCAAACTAGCATCATCATATATACTAACAAGACATTGATAGTAATTCATAACCTGATAAAGAAGATGGTCAATTCAGGACCAATGCTCCCGTCAGGGGTGACCATGTACAAGGTCTCCGAGTCCCGGGAACCCACCACCCTATCAAAATCAGCCCGAATGTACGCCAATTCCCCGTCCGGTTCCGCCTCGGCGCTGGGCCCCGGCAGCACTCCGGCCGCCATCGTCACCCCCTTCAGCAGCTCCAACACCCTTACATCCTCCGCCGTGGTCTTCCTCCGGACGCTATACCCGACCTTCTTCCCATTGCAATACATCGTCCACACGGGCTCCTCCGTGAGCGGCGGCGTCCGCATCGGCGGGGGCCGGTTGTCGCACTCAAGGGCGATCCTGACCATGCCCATATGGGCCATCTCCCTCTGCAGGGCGTGCGTCGGCATGGGCAGCTCCAACACAGCCGTGGGCGCGGCGTGGGGGCTCTCCTGAACCGACAGGCTGACGCGGCCCCGGCGGTGGCCGAAGAGCGTGCCGGTGACGCGCTCCCCGGGGATGATTATCCTGGAGTCCGGGAGCTTGCATGTGGTCGGGGAGATGATCGGGAACGACCGGAGCACGTGGCGGAGGACGCGGAAGGCTCTGGATGGCCTCCTCTTCCTCCGGCAACTGGTGGTGGTTGGCGGCGAGGACGGGGGAGTTGTGGGCCGTGCAAGGTCGGCCATGAGAAAATGGGAGAAGGACGATAGATAATTGGTAGGAATAATAGAGAGATGTGAGAAATCAAATTCAAAATTTACCCTCAAAGTTGATAAAGGTTTTCCAATTTATTCGGAACTAAATTGATGCCTATTATTTATGTGAGATGATTTGCTTAACTACTAATTAAGGTATGTGGGATAAATTTTGGGGTTTTGAAATCATGGTTTTATTGACATTTATGAGTTCCCAAGATTGATCGGAATGAAATCCATCGGGTTATCTTCGGGTGGCGCATCTTTTGCAATTTGGATAGGATGCTGAATGTGTGACATTCAATATGTGTTGTCGTGACCATTGAGCTGTGTGTACTGGGTGTTAATGGGGTACGTACTGAATATTTAATAATATTTGAGTTGTATAAGAGCACTAAACACATACAAAGCACTATTTCAGCACCCAAATCAAATCACATCTTTTGTACCAGTAGTTTATTTTTTGTAGTTGGGTTGAGAATGAACTACCAATTTTCAATCCATTGACCTGATTAATTTGGCTCAAAGATAGGAGATGAGTTTTGGCTTCAAAATGATTTCCCATATTCCAAATGTTGGGAGATAGTACATTAGTCTTCTATATCAAGTTCGAAGCCAATCATCACTAATCAACTAAAGTATTTTTTTTTACTTTTCTTTTTTTTTTTCTTTTTTCCTTCTGTTGTAATAATTACTAATACTCAAGCATCCACAGAGGAGAGAATTTTATATTAGTTTATATTTCAACATCTTTAAGGGCATCTCCATCGTCGAGAGCAATTTATTTTAGCTCCCCAAGGGCCCCCGCCACGTTAGCAATAAGCTGGCGTGGCATTTGCTCCTCCAAATAGGAGGAGTTTTGCCGGGCACCATGTGCCCGACAGCTTTTTGCATTTTTATTTTTTATTTTTTTTGTTTTGCTTTCTCTCTCTTTTTTTTTCTTTT
This sequence comes from Hygrophila difformis, assembly GCA_030278955.1. NCBI lineage: Eukaryota > Viridiplantae > Streptophyta > Magnoliopsida > Lamiales > Acanthaceae > Hygrophila > Hygrophila difformis. Next base: position 10,059,483 of record JAOANR010000011.1, read on the forward strand.
TTAAAATTTAAAATTTCTATTTATATAATTAAAAATAGTTTATTAATTCAGTAAAAAAAAAGTAACGCAAAATTCAGTAAAAAAATAATAAAAAAATTATTATTCTATTTTTATTTAAATTCTTTGTTATAAATAGTTTAATGATGTGGAAAATATTGAGTTGTTTTATTGGAAATGAAAATGAGATAAAGTTAATTGATGATGTGGAAAAAAGAGAAGATGATGCGGTGGGAATAAGTAGAGGAGCTCCGGGAGATTGGATGGAGATGACCTAATTTGCTCTATCCACTACAGTTTTCAACTCGATTGTTTCCACATCATCATCTTTAAAGCTAAAACTTCTCAGTATATCTTCTTCATCCACGAAATACCATCCATCATTAATTCTTGAACAACATGGTAACAATACAATGTTGAAATCAGAAATGTTTGAAAATATCCCTCTTAATAACTCTTTAATAAATTAAAAAGGTTGTTGACATTTGACAAGCTAAGCCCTGTAGGTTTGAGGTTTCATCAATCATTGCATCGGGTTCAACAATCCCTTGTTTCGGTTAATCAAAGAATTCTATATCATCATATCAAATCATAGATAATACTCCACTCTCTCCATATAGGATTACATTACATTGTATAATAATGGCCATTTACTACTGCTGAGGTCCCTCTGGTGGCCTTTGCTGGATTACTATAATCTCAGACATCACTGCATCACAACAAAAACATAAACAACATGTCATTCTCCTCGAATCTCTTTAGAGTTAACCCAAAAAATAAAGAAAAAGAAAATCTCGATTCTGATTTCTGGCCATCCTATAAATTCAGAATTTAATCAAAGCATTTGACTTCAATCACTACCCTTAGGGATGACAATTGATTCGGGTCAAAATCAAGAACATAGTTAAATTTGAGCTTTAGTTGGGTCTTAGTTCTTATAAAATGGACCCAAAACCAACCTGTTGCAATCTCGGATTCAGGTTCGGAACCAAACTGAACCTGAACTGAGGTTGGGTCTTGACAGACCCGACACATTGTCATCATTAACTATCCTGTATTTAATACTTAGGTTTGACCAACCAAAATCATAACCAATAATTTCACACGAATAACTAAATTAAAGGAAAAGAAAATGTATCCAAATTAAAATTTAAAGCATAGTCTTTTTACTTAGTTCCACTTCCACAAAGCTTTCAATAGTTGCTCATCCTTTCCCGGCTGTGGCTACGTAAAAAGAAAGAAAAAAAAAAAGTTGCTCATCCTCGCCTCTTTTTCTTCTTTTTCTTTATTTTATTAATAGAACATCTCATTCTTACTTTTTTTTAAAAAAAAAAAATAATAATTAAAAAACTCCATTAAATTTTTTTTTACAAGTGACGGTCGAGCATTGGCCAATAAAATCATTTGACTATTTTAAAACAATTGCTTAATATATCCTCGGTTTCTCTAAAAACAATTATTACTCCCTCCATCCCACCCCAAGTGTCTTGTTACTGTTGGGCACGAGAATTAATGTAGAATTGGTTTGTGAGTATATGGTGGGGTCCACATAGTTGTTGGAGGGGAAAATTATTTCTATTTATAGAAAGAAGACATTTGTAATGGGACATCCAAAAATAGTAAGTAGGACATTTGGAATGGGACAGAGGGAGTATTATTTTTTTTAGACATTGACACATATGTGTCGGCAAAGATGTGTAGGACTCAAGCCAAACAAAGGGATGGGGGCTGAGTGCAAGTCGAACCCCCAACCTATGGTTGGAAGGCAGGGGAATTGACCATTTGGTCAAATCCCATTCCCCTCTAAAAACAATTATTAGTACTTTCTTTTTTTTTTTTTTGTGAATAACCGGGTATCTCCATGCTACATTAAACCCAATACTAATCCCTAGAAGATTTGCATGTGCAATTAAGGACGTCTCGCCCAAATTAGTTTTTTTTTGCATATATAAAGCTCGAACCCGAGATCTTGCTTAAGCGACTAGAGCCCAATTTACTCAAGCCAACTGCTGTTTGCGGTACTTTTTTTTTCTTTATAAAAGAGTAAACATTTTCTTAATTTTATTAATGGAAAAAAGGTTAAATATGTCCATTATCTTTTCTAAAAATCCAAATCAATCATTTTTTTTATTACCAAAACAGTCCTCTACAAATGCTAATGATGTCCAAATCAGTCAATTTTTCACTAATTATAGGCAAGGGTTAAACATAAACCTGACACGTGGCAGAATATTAGTCATCTTTCTTTTATCTTTTGTCAATTCAGTCCTATACTTTTATTTTGTTCCATTTAGTCCTCTATCCAAATCAGTCATTTTTATATTAATTGGCCTGCAAACTTTCAAATTATTTCATTTCAGGCCCAGAACCTTAAAATTTTATTATTATTAGTCCATTTATCCAATAAATGCCCAACATACTTCCGTAAATAAAATTAAACACCAAACCCCATACATACATTGGGTTTGACTGCCTTGTTATCGGATCTTCCAAGATCCGGGTACGGACTCCCTCCAACCACCCAACCGCAACCGGTGGTTCATTGGTTTTGGTTTCCTTCAGCAACAATCAGCACAATCCTACTTTGTTTCATACCTTATGACGTAGTAAGGTTTGAGTAAATGATTTAATTTTACTTTTTGGAAGGTTATGGATGCAGGAAATCTGGACAATAAAATTCAAACTATTTTTTTTAATTTTAATATTTTTAATAATATTTGAATAATATTTTTAATATTTTTTCAATAAAATCAAGGCTTCTTGTATCCATAACCTTTCAAAAATTAAAATTAATCATTTACTCAAACCTTACTACATCCTAAGATAGGAAATAAAGTAGGAGTGTGCTGATTGTTGCTGAAGGAAATTAGAACCAATGAACCATCGGTTGCGGTCGGGTGGTTGGAGGGAGTCCGTACCCAGATCTTGGAAGACCCGGTAACAAGGCAGTCAAACCCAATGAATGTACGAGGTTTGATGTTTAATTTTATTTACGGAAGTATGCAGACATTTATTTAATAAATGGACTAATAATAATAAAAATTTAAGGTTCTGGGCCTAAAATGAAATAATTTGAAAGTTTGGAGGCTAATTAATATAAAAATGACTGATTTGTATAGAACACTAAATGGAAAAAAATAAAGTTTATGACTGAATTGACAAAAGATAAAAGAAAAAGAACTAATATTATGCTCATTTGTCAGGTTTAAATTTAAGCTCTTGTCACGTCAGCAATTATAATATAATCAGTGAAAAATTGACTGATTTAGACATAATTATTATTTATAGCGAATTATTTTGATAATAAAATAAAAAAAAAGATTGATTTAAATTTTTATTAATGAAGTACTAGTAGTAATTATTTCTAGGTATGTTCAAAAATCCCCAGTAAAAGGAAAAGTTTTACAGAGGGATTACGTGTCGACTGGAGGTAGTAGTATATTCGAGTGGGCTCTCCAAAAAATTCATTCTTTAATACTTCCTGAGGCTCTGTGTCTGAGCCTCTTCTCCACAGCATACAACAAAATCAAAATCCGTATCAAACACCACCAAACCCTCCATTCCAATTCCCCTTTCTTGTTTTGTTTTCTATCCCCTTAATAATCGATTCGATAATCCCCCTCCCACCACTGTTCTTGAGCTCTGGAGGAGCTGAACAAATATGGTGGAATTTGGGGATGAGCTCATTTTCGAAAACTCCAAGGTCCCATGGCTCATTTGGATCCAACTTCTTGTCACGTTTCTTCTCATTATTCTCCTCCTTTTCGGCTTCACTCTGTTCTCTTCCGACTCCGACGCATCGCCATCGTCCACCGCCCCAGCTACCTCCCATCGCGTTAACCCACCCACCGCTTCTAATAGAGTCGCTAAGGTCCGAGGCTTTTACTTTACCTTGCGTTCCTATTTCTCTGATTTTGCACTATTGACGTTTAATCTGCACTACCTAAATCAAGTTTGATTTTTTAATTTATTTATTTATTTTTTCCCTTTGTGCTTTCTGCTTCAATAAATATGTATATTTTGTAGGGATTTGTAAATGTGTGTAAAATTGTGGGTATTTTAGTTGGGCATTGTTGAAGATACAGTTATTCTTTGCTTACACTAAAAGTAAGGTAAAAGGGAAGAGTAATTTCGGGTGAAATTAATTTGAGGATGCCTTGGGGACAGGCAAAAGCAAATTGTGACTCTACCAAACTATTTGATTCATGCTTGAATTGGGTAGGTGTTTGATCCGAAGTTCAATCAGAGTAGAGTATTAGATAATACTATTCATGAAAGTATACGGCTAAAGTCATGTTCTTTATCCAGTAAACACAATATCCTGTTAAAGCGGTACTGTGAGCCTTAATCAATCCTTGGATCGGAAGGGGACTGGTTTAATTGTAATATTTAACTTCCTGAAGCTCACAGGAACAAGATACTGATGAATTCTTGTTATTCCTTCTGCGAAATTTTCTTGAATTGGTGAACTGTGAAAATTCTCTTTATAACACTGTTGCATTTGTGCAGCCGGTTGCCTTATTTCTGAAGATTTGTTTAATCTGTCTGTGCGTGTGAATGTATTTATATGTTTGTGGCAACAGCTCAATTGGAATAGAAATACATCTCTAAAATAACCCATCTTTGCTGAGAACTTGTTGAAATATCCGTGGGAATACAATTTGCTTATGAATACAGCATATTTTGTATCTGTGTTTTACAATTTGCTTATGAGTTCAGCATACTTTGTATGATTGTATCTGTATTTTATTGATATGAAATGCTTTAATATAAAAATCGCTTTAAGGGCTTTCTTGTGAATATAACTTTCATTGATTTTGTATATTTAGGAAATTTTCACCTATATTCTGAAACAAAGGTTATGTTTTGGGGAATTCTATTCATGAATCATGGAGGAGTACCAATAATACATTCCGCTTGTATCAGAATTGTTAGTCCTATCTTAATTTGTTTCGATGTTAATGTATGTAGATATCTACTACATGGACTTCCAATTTTGTTAGGCAGCCCTTGTTTTTTTCTTTTTAACACGTTTGTGTGGCAGGTGGATGGTCGCAGGGTTCGGACAGATGCTGGGACCAGTGAAGGGTCAATTCAACATGGCCCCGAAAGAGAAGAGGGATCTTCCACGTTGACGAGAACTTTCGAACCATTCCACCCTTGCAACTATTTCGGATTAGCAAAAAGGGCACTTTTTAAGTGCTTCGGCTTAGATTCTACTTCTGAGAACCCTAGCAACCATCAACATGAAAAGCAAGAATAAAGAAAACAATGTAAAAATTATAGCATCGTCATTACTTTCATCAGCATCATTACACCTTCATCATCATCATTACACCATCTACTCGTTTCAGGCACTCACACACAACACAAGGTCCCACAAAAGATTCATTGAAAATTACTGGACTCTATTTCAACAATTTCTTCATTTGCATCTGACGTGAGTTGATGAGATTTATCTTCATATTTGGAGGAGTTACACCAAATCTTTTTTTATCATCTAGGTACATATTACCGTGCTCTTGAGACAAGGATTGGACTAGGAACGCAAAGGGTGTATGCAATCCTCCAACCATACACTACATTGTACAGTGCCACCTATCAATGATAAGTTGCTCTGTTTTTGTCTCTCAAGTAACTCAGTTGCAGGTTCATTGTAATTTATCACCGTAACAATAACAAGATCCAATTTTTTGACAAAGTTGAGCTGTTGGGCCTTCGTTTATAGCTTTCTTTGTTTATATATATTTTAATGATATTGCTTGGAACACGTTCTTATCTTTTCTTCTTCTGTCCTGGATTTGTAGTTGTCCCTTCTCTTCTCTTTATATCCTTCTCTGTAACCTTTTGCCAATGTTGTATTCTTCATTTCTTCCAGTCTCAACCTTTTCTTTATGGTTTTTGCCAATGTTCCTTTCCTTTTGTGCCTTTCTTTTATTCTTTCTGGGATTTTGCTGTTGTCTCTTTCCTACCATCTCCTTTTTGAAATTGGCCCCTGAATTCCTAACCCAACCCAATCCATCTCTCTTGGATGTTTTCAGTCTTTTCACTTGTGTCCTGTTGCAAAGATAAGGGGTCATATGAGTCATCTTCTTTAAGTTCTTTTTGCCACCACTTGTGTTTAATGCTGTAAATGAGTTTATTGCAGCTGAGCTTTGATGGTCTGACCTCGGGTTGAGCAAGTCAAGTTTTAAATCGAGTTCAAGACAATTCTTTTACCGCGTTATTGGATAATGAATCAATCTGAACATTGATGGTTTGATCTCATCTAGTTTAGGTAAATGAGTCACAACTATGCTCTAGAATAGGGGCGAGTGCTATCCGTACTTGACTTGTGACTCAACTCGCGCTCGAAAAATTCAAGTAGAGTATTCGAGTATCTTGATCGAGTATCAAGTCAAAAAGTATTTGAATAGGGTACTCGAGTATCAAGTCGAGTAATATTATTTAATTTTTTTTATCTAATAATATTTAATAAATAGGATCGAGCCAAGCTCACATATAGCAATACTGAGCTCGACTCAACTTGAAAAGCAATAAAATAAATTTGATTTTTTGTTTTTTTTTTTTTAAAAAAGAAAAACTTCTTAATCAAGCTCGAGAAATAGTGTCTACCATATTAACGAGTCGTGTCGAGCTCTTACTGGACTAGTTGAGCTAGACTCGATTCAAAATCACATACTCTAGAGTCCAGTCAATTTTGGATTATATTATCTTTTTAATTCGATATCAAAAGTTATAGTCCCAAAAAATATTGTTCTCATCATTATTTCCATGAATTAAATATGGAAAATGACTAAATTGTTGTTATTTGAATAATGCTAAACTAGTTAACAAAGATGAATAAGTGTTTGCAAGTCTAATTCATTCAAATTTGCACGCAAGTCTAACTTAGGGAACCGAAATGAGTAAACAAGACAACTTATTTGACTAATAGTTTATGATGATCACAATTGAGCCTGGATGATGATAATTTTGATGAATTTACATTGTACAGTAAGTGTTGTCATTATCATAATTGAAGTGACTTCCTTTCCATGTGCAATTTAATATTATTAGATATTAAAAATAAGTAAAGAAAGTAGTATAATGAATCAGCGATATCACTGTAGATTGCAGTCTGTAGAACATGCTAAACATGGGAGGCTTAAAACTCTATACAGTTTATAACCAATACATGAACACCTCACTTCACTAAATAAAATCATTGTTTGGTAACCTCTCTGTGTTTTAATCAACTACTAGATTTTTTCGCCCGCTACGCACGAGTGTTGAATTAATATGACGATATAAGATGGGAATATAATGTTTTTTGGATTACATGAGATTCAAAGTCTTTTGCTTAAATAGTGGTTAGAATGCATGCAACCAAAAATTTAAAGGAAAATAAAGGAGATAATAAGATGAATGAAGTAAATTCAAACTCAGATGAACATAGTATAAAATAAATTATTTTTATTGTTATTAAATATATTTAGTTTTCTTTCATATCTAAAATGATAAGAGCAAGTGGAAAATAAATATCCCTTAACTATTAAAAATTAGAAAAAATTACTCCATTCGTCCCATTAATTTTGTCTCACTTTCCTTTTTGGTCCGTCCCACTACAATTGTCACATTTCTCTTTTTAGAAAAACACTTACTCCATAAACATCAACTAAAATATCACATCAACTAATTACTCCGCTTTATGGAAAATAGCTCATTATAACTAAAATACCGAGCCCAAAAGTTTTGGGACAGTATTACCGGAACCGATGGAGTATATTTTGCATTATTGAGGTTCAAAAAATATGATTAGTTTACTCCCTAATATGTTGTACATTTTGACTATCATTCCCAAAGTTTTTTAAAAAATATTATTTATATTTTTTGCTATCTTTTCATTATTTAAAACTTATATTTTATTACGTAATGTATTTTAATTTTTTTATGATTAGTTTTTGTGGACTAATCTTTAATTTTATAAAATAGATTTTAATTATAAATTTTTTTTTTTAGAACAAAAACTTTATTCATCATGCTCCACCAAAAGCATACTGCCACTTTTGTTCTAACAGTACAAAGCCGAAGTCAAAACCTCAAGCTAGGCAAAACCAAAACACAATCCACAAACTAGCAAAGACAACAGACATAAGAGTACACCAACAAGAACAAAACACTTCCAAAATTCGACCAACACTTGTAGACCTTTCAAAACAGAAATCAGAAATCAGAAACAACAATCAGAACCATTCCTCGATTTTCCTTTCACCAATCGCTTCAAGTCTAGCCCAGTGATCCGCCATTTCATTCCTCTCCCTCAATATATGCGTTATTCTCACCTCACCTCCGAAATTCAGAATTGCCACGATAGGTCCTAAGAGATGATAGAACCTCCATGGTAATTCACCTGGTTCCTTTATCCACTTCACTACGTTAGAAGAGTCGCATTCGAAACAAACTTTGGGGAGTGTGAAGCCTTGATCCCGGATTAGAGCCAAGCACATTCTATTGATTGCTGTAACCTCAGCTTTCGAAGAATCTGTTACCCCTATAGAATCTGATAGAACAAAGATTACCTTCCCAAATGCATCTCTTATAACTCCACCTACTCCCGCTTGTCCCGGGTTGCCAAGTGAGGATCCATCTGTGTTGATCTTCCACCAACCAACATTAGGCCTCTCCCACACCAAACCCCTACGGGCCTCCTTCATCTTATTAGGAACATACGTGCCCTGCACCAGACTCCTCGGAAAGCTATTATCTAAGCCGGGCAAATCTACCACCTGTTCTTCCGAATCACACTTCCACCATAGGTTTACTCTCCACCGAACCTCTTCTATAGCACCCTTAGTATCAACCTGCATTCCTTTGAAAATCACCGCATTTCTATGTTTCCAAATGGCCCAAACAATCGCCAGTCCTACCATGAACCAGATCCTCCTCTTTCCAGGTTTATTGGGAGTTCCAAACCACCAACTCAACAGATTTGAAACACTACCCGGAATAGCCAATTCTAGATTGAACCATTCAATCCCTTTATACCAAAGATCCATTGCCACATGACAATGACAGAATAGGTGCTCAGCTGACTCATTTGCCAAACCACAGCACGGACATAGCGCTTCATGCCCTTGGATCACTCCCCTCTTGGCCAACAACTCCCTTACTGGAAGGGCGTTATTTGCTAGTCTCCATGCCAATATCTTAAACTTCATAGGGGACCTGATCTCCCACAGTTTTTTCCAAGGCCAGTCGACACCTGGACCTGAATCAGCTATCTCCCTTTGCCAACAAGAACCAACTCTGAACCTGCCACTTCGATCCTTTGCCCACTTAATGTGATCTTCCATGTACCTGTTCAGCTTATTTACACTTATGACCTGAATCAGATTGTTCCATACCTCACTTTCCCAATCGAACAAAGACCTTCTCAACCTAATGTCCCACTTCCACTCGAAGCTGATCCATTCACCACAGTCGGATATCCTGCTTGTTTTATCAATTGCAAGGGCAAAAATTCTTGGGAATAAATCTTTAAGTCTTATCCCTCTCTCAACCCATTCATCAGTCCAAAAACGATTTTCCTTCCATTGCCTACTTGTATAAAGAAGCCACTTCCCTCCTCCAGAATATGGGGACTCTCCCAAGCACGACATATCTGACCCCAAACAGAATTTCCAGTCTTTGGGACGGGCACCAATGGATTCGTCCCACCATAGTATTTAGAATCAATAATTTCTTTCCACAGCCCCCCCTCCACACCATACCTCCACCTCCATTTCAATAGCAAAGCTGTATTGAACTTATGAATATCCCATATACTCAATCCGCCAACATCCTTTTATGAGCACAAATAGCGCCCCATCGGATTAAATGGAGCTTCCTATCTTCATCCCATTCATTCCAAAAAAACCCTCCTCTTGATCTTCTCAATTCGATTAGCCACCTCTCTAGGAACCTTCAAAATTGACAAGAAATAAATTGGCAAGTTGCTTAAGACTGACATGAGCAAGCATAATCTGCCCGCTTGGGACAGCATTTTACCCTTCCAACCCACCAATCTTTTCTCAAGTTTATCAAGTACAGGCTTCCAAATAGTTACCCCATTAGTCCTTCCACCGATCGGTAAGCCCAAATATGTCATTGGCCACTCACCAACACCGCATCCTAAGACTGCTGCTGCCTCACTGACTTCTCCCGCTAGGCAATTAATACCATAGAGGCTGCTTTTTCCGAAGTTGATCCGAAGCCCTGTGGATAGCGATAGGCACAGTAGTAATCTTTTGATGAAAACTACTTGCTGAATTTCCCCATGACAGAAAATGATCGTATCGTCCGCATGTTGGAGATGAGAGATGACAGGCCCATTAACTCCTACTTCCAACCCCTTCACCAAGCCTGCATCCGACGCCTTATTCATCAACCTATTAAAAATTTCCGCCACCAGTACAAAAATATAGGGGGAGAGGGGATCGCCTTGTCTAATCCTTTTTTGCATTTTGAAAAATTCCGTCGGGGATCCATTAATAAGTACCGCTGCAGTGGCTGAGGTGATACACTCTTGCATCCAGTCGATCCAAACATCATCAAAGTTCATCGCCTTCATAACCCGAAATATCGCCCCCCAAGACACGTTGTCATAGGCTTTCGCGAAATCCAATTTAATAACAAAACCTTTACGTCTAGAGCTCTTTGTGGAATGAATAACTTCTGTCGCTGCCAAAACGCCATCAAGAATCTGCCTTCCTTTAACGAAGGCCATTTGCGAATGCCCTACAACACTGTTTATCACTTCTTTTAACTTCCTTGCCAAGATTTTTGCAACTATCTTGTAAACACTACCAACCAACGATATCGGGCGGTAATCCTTGAACTCCTTTGGATTATCCACTTTAAGAATAAGTCGAATAAAGCTACTCCCTGCCCCTGGGGGCAGCTTATTGCGCTGCTCGAACCTTTTCAATATATCCATAAGGTCATCCTTGATTACGCTCCAATACTTTTTGAAAAATCCCATGTTGAAACCATCCGGGCCTGGGGCCCTATTGCTGTCACAGCTCCAAATTCCCTCTCGCACCTCCTCCTCCGAGAAGCTTCTTATTAGCCACTGCCTATCCTCCTCTTTAATAGTGGGCAAGCCAATGTCTGCAATGTCAAAAACTTCTTCATCCTGTTTAATGAAAAGTTCCTTAAAGAAATTGAATGCCGCCTGCTTGAAGGCCCTTCCACCACAACCCCATTTACATAAATAGATCCTATATGACCTCTCTTCCTATTTATCGCAGTAACCAAGTGAAAGAAACGGGTGTTTTGATCACCCTCCTTCAACCATCTAACTCGGGATTTCTGGCACCACCGACGCTCCTCGTCAAGCATAACCCTCTTAAGTTCCACCTTCTTTTCCACCCAGGCTCCTCTAATATTTTCATCCGCCACACCACCTTGAAAACCCTCCTCCAAAGCACTAATATCCTCCTGCAACTTAGAGATTTTCTTGTCAACATCTATCCCACCATACCCGTCCCAACTCCTTATCCAGTTCTTCAAAATTTTGAGCTTCTTCATTAAACGACATCCCCTCTCGGGACCTGCTGCTGCCCATGTCTCCCTGACTTTTGTGTCAAATTCCTTGTTACTCATCCAATAATTGTAGAACCGAAAGGGTTTCGGCCCCCAATTTTTGACTCCCATCTCTAAGCATATCGGGTAGTGGTCCGATAGCACTGTATCGCATCTCCTCTGAAAGATATCTTCCGGAAAGCCCAACCAACCCGGCGTTAGTAGAAATCTGTCCAATGTACTATACGCTAGCCCCCCTCTACCGTACCAAGAAAATAATCCATTCCCCATTGGCAGGTCTACTAAACCCATTGATTGAACAAAATCTCTAAAATCCTGCATAGAACCAGTATCCCTACTCAATCCTACCCTCTCCCCTTCACTCAAAACCGCATTGAAATCCCCCATAAAGCACCAAAGGTCTCCATTAGATGTATTGCATTTCTGAACTAACATACCCCAGAAATCTGACCTCTCTCTTTTATCATTTGGTGCATGAACACATACTACATTCAACTCCTCACTAAACCCACTCATCCTCCCTTTTACCCAAATATAATGGTGTTCTGACTCAACCACCTGTAGAGAGCAAACATTTACATCCCAAACCATTAAATTCCCACCAACATTCCCTACCGCAGCTTGGAAACAAAAGCAACAATCTCTAGAACCCCAAATTCTATAGACGAGCCTATCTCGAACTTCCACCATTTTTGTCTCTTGGAAACCAGCAATCACCGGCTTAATTTTCTTGCACAGCCGCATGGTAGCCCTCTTTCTCACCCCACCGTTCAATCCCCTAACATTGCAGGTGATAATCTTCATGAAATTTAATTTAACTCCAAACAAGAACCTCCTTGCCTCCTTACTGCCTCCAGGCCATTTCGCCCCTTATTCTTTCAACTGCCACTTCCTCCTCCACAATCCGCCTAAGGCCTAGAATACTTGCTACCCTTAATATTTCTGCCACCTCCGAGCATTCCACCACCTTTATTCCATCTCTAGCGCGGACTTTTGTGAATTGAAGTTGTGCAAAACCAACCTGGTCACCCCTTTCTTAAACTGATGCTTCACCCTACACCCGCCCTTCCTGGTACACATAACCCCACCCTTCTTAGATCACCTCTGCCGTAGATCGAAACTTGTTTAGTGACAATATCCGGATTAGTGTTGTCTGAATTTTAGGGTTAGGTAAAATGATGATTAGGAGGATAGGGGTGTGAAGATTGATGAAGAACAAGAACACACACAAAAGAAGATGAGGCTAATTTGTAAAATAAAAGATAATGAAACTTATGAATGAAGGGGACCCGAACTTGCCAAGGGAAGTGAGTCAAGCTCAAGACAAATGACTTCCTTCAAGTGCATCATTCATTGACAATCCATCGAGCAAGTTTCCAACTCGACGGCGTGAGGGAAATGAACATAAGTTCAAGACAAACACGGATTGGGGAGAACACTTTTGAAAGAGTGCTCTCGGTTGTGAACTTTGAAAATATGAGAGTTGATTTCAATATTAAGCAAAGTTGTTTACAAATGAAAGGGGAGGTCATATATATAGGCCAAGCCCCTTGGGAAACAAGAGAAATGAAAAATACATCAAAATTGGCCTAATTCGGTTTAGGGTGAATCAATTCGGTCTATGGTGTAAACCGAATTGGTATGGCCTAGATCGAAATGGGACCAAACCTATCTATTACAAAAGAGAAAGGGGTGCCAATTCGGTTTAGACCGAATTGGTCATAAGACCGAATTGGACACTTACAAACATTACAAGTAATAATAATAATAATAACAGTCAGAGGGCAATTCGGTTTAGACCGAATTGGCCAATAGACCGAATTGGAGACTTGGAAAATAATATTACTGAATGATGCGATATAGGCAATTCGGTCTAGGAAGCAATTCGGTCTAGACCGAATTGAGTGTGTGGGTAATCTTTCTAAGGCATGGAGGCAATTCGGTTTAGGCCAATTCGGTCTAGAGACCGAATTGGCTATTTCGAATTGGCTAGACCGAATTGGTCTCAATGCCTTATCCAAATTTCACACGTTCTTATTTTCTATACTATTACAAAATATGTCCAACGTCCAGTGGTGGTTCCGGCTGCTTTCCGGCCACTTTTCCGACGAACTCCGTTTTGGGCCTGTTCATGCTTGTTGGGCTTTCCTTGTGCATCCTAAGGCCTTCTTCCATCTTTATTTAAATCCGATGTGAGGAATCCATATTAATGGATTCCGAGCTTGTCCGGTCTTGATCTATCCGGATCATTATTTTCAGTTTTTGGGATTCCTGGGGTTCCAGATTATCTGCTTCCTGCAAGAAAAATTTATACAGTGCATCAGAAAATTTCTTGGCCTTTTGTTTGGACACTGGCCCTTCGGGGATTATTGGAATAACTAATCCATTGGTTCTGGAGACTACGCCATCCCCACCCCCTTGGGAAGGTTGAGACATCAACCGATCAGAATCCAACTCATCATCTCTTTCGAAAAGAGATAAATCAGCAACATTGAAAGTCGGATTAATATTAAGGTCATCAGGAAGCTCAATCCGATAGGCATTGTCATTGATTTTCTCTAGGACTTTGTAAGGTCCTGTCCCATGAGATGCAAGTTTGCCATGTGTTTGTGCAGGAAAACGTTCTTTTCTCATGTGCACCCAGACCCAGTCTCCTGGTTTCAGCAACAGCCTTTTTCTGCCCCTGTTGGCAAATTTGGCATATGTTTTTCTGATGCCTTCAACAAGCTGTTCCGAACCTTCTCGTGCAGATCCTTGATTGCCTTAGCCCTATCCCTGCCATTGAAGTTAAGACGCTCACTACTAGGTAGTGGCAGAAAATCGAGAGGGGTCATCGGGTTAAATCCATAAACGATCTCAAAGGGTGACATGTGTGTGGCACGATGAAAGTGACGATTATAAGCAAATTCAATGTAAGGTAAACATTCATCCCAACTTTTGGAGCTCGAAGAAGTAATTATGCGCAGGAGGTTACCCAACACACGATTTACCGCTTCTGTCCGTCTGTCCGTCTGAGGATGGTAAGACGTTGAGAACAAAAGTTGCGTACCCATCTCACGCCAAAAGCCTTTCCAGAAGTAGCTTACGAACTTGCCATCGCGGTCAGACACGATTGACTTTGGTACTCCATGAAGACGTACCACTTCTCTGAAGAATAGATTCGAGATATGCCTGGCGTCATTGGTCTTCGTACATGGTATGAAATGTGCCATCTTGGAGAATCGATCAACTACCACAAAGATTGAATCTTTGCCTCTTGCAGTCCGTGGTAGTCCAAGCACGAAGTCCATTGATATGTCCAGCCAGGGTCCTTCTGGCACAGGTAATGCTTGATATAAGCCGTGGGGTTTAACAGTTGACTTGGCCTTCAGACAGACCAAGCACTTAGCAATGAAGCGAACAACCTGGGTTTGCATCTTTGGCCAGTAGAACTTTTCGATGAGAATCCCCAGAATTGCATCTTTCCCAAAGTGTCCCATGAGGCCACCTTCGTGAGCCTCTTGAATTAGTAATTCTCTGACAGATCCCTTTGGGATGCATAATATGTTTCCGTAGTACAGAAACCAGTTTAGTTGAGAAAACTCCTTGAATCCATTCTGCTGGTTCTCTCGTACAACACTCTGAAATCTTCGTCAGTGGAGTACTGACTCTTGATATGCTCAAATCCAAACGGATGAGTAGTTGCAAATGTGGCCAATGCGGTTCTTCTGGAGAGTGCATCTGCAACCACATTATCTTTCCCTTTCTTGTACTTAATCACGTAAGGAGAGGACTCTATAAACGTGCTCCACCGAGCGTGCCTTTTGCTCAATTGTCCCTGAACCCTTATGTGCTTAAGCGTCTCATGATCAGTGTTGATCACGAATTCTCTTCCTCTCAGATAGTGTTGCCATGTCCTCAAAGATTGAACAATAGCATATAGTTCCTTGTCGTATGTGGAATAATTCAGTTGTGCTCCACTGAACTTCTCACTGTAGTATGCTATTGGTCTCCCTTCTTGAAGCAACACTGCTCCCATGCCCGTACCTGACGCATTACTTTCGATTTCGAATGGTAAGTCGAAATTTGGTAATGCTAGGACAGGTGCATGAGTGAGCTTATCCTTAAGGTCGCCAAATGCTTTCTGTTGTGCTGGCCCCCATTTGAACGGAATGTCTTTCCTGAGCAGTGCAGTAATCGGAGCCGCAATGACGCTAAACTGTGGGACGAATCTTCTGAAGAAACCACTCAAACCCAGAAAACTGCGTACTTCATGTACAGTGGTTGGCGGCTTCCAGTCAGTTATAGCCTTGATCTTTGATTCGTCCACTTTCAGTCCATCTTTTCCTGCGACAAACCCAAGAAATGTTACTTCCGGTACACAGAAGCTACACTTCTCAAAGTTGGCGTACAGGCGAACTTCTCTCAATCGATCCAGTACCTGTTGCACATGATTTACATGATCGATTAGAGTACAGCTGTAAATAAGAATGTCATCAAAATAAACTACTACAAATTTTCCTATGAATTGTCTAAGAGTCTCATTCATCAAACGCATAAATGTAGAGGGGGCATTCGTAAGGCCGAATGGCATAACAAGCCACTCATATAGACCAAACTTCGTCTTGAAGGCGGTCTTCCATTCATCCCCTGGTTGCATTCTGATTTGATGATATCCGCTCTTTAAATCGATCTTGGTAAAAAGACTAGCGCCACCGAGTTCATCTAGCATGTCGTCCAGTCGGGGAATTGGGTGACGATATTTGACCGTAATAGCATTGACTGCCCGACAGTCAACACACATACGCGATTCGCCATTCTTCTTCGGAACAAGTAAGACTGGAACAGCTCACAGAGACAAACTTTCTCGAACCCAACCTTTTTCGAGCAGTGCTTGTACTTGCCGTTGAATTTCCTTTGTTTCCTCGGGATTCATGCGGTACGCAGGTCTGTTGTGGATCGAAGCTCCGGGTACAAAGCCAATACGATGTTCCACACCTCGGAGTGGTGGTAAGCCAGCTGGCACTTCTTCCGGAAAAATATCCTAATTTTTGTCAAGCATTCTGGAAAATTCCAAAGGCAAATTAGGTGCAGTATGAACAGTTCTATTGAGAGATTCATCAGGTTTAACTAATGCAAGAAAACAGTGACCTGAGAAGTCAGGTTCCTTTGCTACTTGCTGAAATGCTGTTTTGGTCAATATCAGATATTGATCCAAGCTTGATGAATCTTCACCTATTTTGGCCTTTCCTCTTTCCCTTGCCTTGTGGTCAGCTTCCGCTTGAGCTACTTTATTTCTCAACTTCTCCTGGTCTAATCTGACGGCTTTTACAGATAAAGGCTTGAACAGATATTCTTTTTGCCCATGTTTAAAATATAAAACATTAGATCTTCCTCGGTAAGTGGCGTCCTTATCATAAAGCCACGGTCTTCCAAGCAAAACGTGACAAGCGTTCATGGGAACGACATCACATAATACTTTTTCCAAGTAGGTACCCTTCGTGATAGGGACCCATGCCTGTTGGGAGACCTTGGTCTTGCCACTGTTGTTCATCCAGTGTAGTAAATAGGGACTGGAATGCTCCTCTGTTGGTAGCTGTAATCTGCGCACAGTATACAAGCTAACTATATTAGTGCAGCTTCCGTTATCAATAATGACAGTGGCATTATTGCCCTGAATGGTGCAACGACAATGGAAGAGATTTTCCCTTTGTTCGTTGGGTGAGACTTCTGGCTCTCTGTCAGCGTTTAGCACCCTCATGGCTACCAGCAGATTCACATCTTCCTCATTGTCCTCATTGATTTCTGGATTGACTGGTTCATCAATTTGATAGCGCATTGGATCTTCGTCACAGTCATCCTCATCCTCAGAATCAACAACTTTGAATACCCCTGGTTCAATCTCGATCACAGGTCTTTCATCCTCGCCTGTATTGAGTATAGCCACTCGTCTTGGATTATTGCATTCATTTGCATAATGGCCTTTCTTGCCGCATTTCCAACAAGTGATTTCTCTTTTGTCTTTGGCGGGTGGATGTTGATCTCGGCCCGGATTCTGGTTCCGATCTTCCCGGTTGTATTCCCTGAAATTTTTACCCAGTTCAAACCTTTTAGGCCGGTGACCTCCCTCATCACGAACCGGCGACGGTGTTGGCTGGAGAATTTTGGGTTTCTCTGTCCTCTCGGGTGGTCGGATTAACCATGGTTTGTTTGGGTTGTAGCCTGTAGAAGTCCGGTGGGTTCTCCTTTTGAGTTGGGCCTCAAACTTTGCGGCTTTTCTCACCAGATCAGTGATATTCACATACCCTCTCATGCCCATTTCTTCGAAGATTTTGGGCCTCAAACCTTTCGCGAATCTGGTCAGGGTGATTAACGGATCTTCATTGAACCGTGCTCGCATCTTGATTCCATTTCACGGTAGTATTCTTCAACAGTCCTTGATTCCTGCTTCAGACTGATCACCTTCAGGTACATATCTGGCTTGTAGGTAGGAGGCACAAATCTTCTCTCCATGAGCTGCAGATAATATTCCCAGTCGGTGACTTGGGGTTGTCCGGCATTGTGATGATCAATTATGAACTTTTGCCACCAGAGTTGGGCATAATCTTTGAATTCTTGAACTGCCAACTGGATCTTCTTGAAATCAGAGTAGTTGTGGCAGTTGTAGATCATTTCCATTGTGTTCCTCCAATCGTGGAATTCGTTAGGATCACCAGTTCCTCTGAAGGTAGGGATGGTGAATTTGATACATTGCAGATTGTCATCCACGTCATCGTGATCATCACGGTCCATTACTGGCGCATTCTGGTGCCGATTTTGCATAGGTGGTGGAGGCATGGCCAAAGGATCATTGATGCGTAACCCTTCGACTGCGACAGGAAGAGGAGGGATTGTAGCCATCGGAGGTGGTGTTTTTCGAGCACCAGGCCCTTGCCGACGATCAAACGTCCCTATCGTGACTTGTTCCGCTTCCCTTTCGGCTATGGCCTCCTCTGCATCAGCCATGTCAGTTCCTTGGACGTGGCTATTGCTCCAAGATGCTCCATTTTATCCGGAGGTGGAAGGATGATAGAAAGCATCTTCCAGCCTTCGTTCAACCCGTTGCATCAATTGTTGTGCCAAGGCCTCATCTTGTAATTTCATGCGTCCTGCAAATTCATTGCTCAAATTATCAATGCGCTCATTTACGGCAGTAATATTTGAAACATTAGCATCAAGAGTTTGCTTAAGGGTTTCGAAATCAGCCCTTTTAACAGTATTCTCGCTCATTGATCGTAGCATCTCCAGGATGTCGGTCAAATTTGGCTCTGTGTTTCCTGCCATGATACTTAGAAAAAGTAATATAGATATAAGGTAGGTCAGGAAAAATAAGTGCTGAATTATATTGAGTATCTCTCAAATTTGCACTGAATCCTGGTTCTCAACACCACTTCAGTTCGTCGCCTGCTCAGATAGTTCAATCAGATGCAAGAGAAGTACACACAGATATTTCGTACGCACAGTTCAAGAGTCAA
The DNA here is from genome assembly GCA_030278955.1 of Hygrophila difformis. Taxonomy (NCBI): domain Eukaryota; kingdom Viridiplantae; phylum Streptophyta; class Magnoliopsida; order Lamiales; family Acanthaceae; genus Hygrophila; species Hygrophila difformis. The sequence goes on from JAOANR010000011.1 coordinate 10,078,538, forward strand.
ATGAACTGTTCGACTCAATCAAGGAACGCACAGATATGTATGTGTGTACTGCAATCGGATCAAGTTCACAGTTTTAAACAGATATCGCAAGCGAAGAACAGTGATATTTGTCCCAATTTAGAAGTGAAAAAATAAAGCTCACAAGAAAAAGCACTCGAGAACCCAATTTACTCAAATGACTTTTCGGGCTAGGTTTCACAAAATGCCAGTCACGATATCCACTTTATTGTACAAGTACTCAAGTGGCTTCTCGGGCTAGGTTTCAAATTGTGCCAGTCCGATATTCACTTTATTGTAAATTCACTCAAAACACTCAAATATGTGAAAATGAGAAAATAATACAAGAGATGGAATTACACCACAACACTTGCAAATTTCTGGGTGCTCAATTCGGTTTAGAGGAGCCCAATTCGGTCTATGTCGCACCAGGAGACCGAATTGAAGGAGACCGAATTGATAGCTTCCAAGTTGATGAGTTGATGCGTAATCTCCTTCAGGCAATTCGGTCTAGGGACGATTCGGTTTAGACCGAATTTGATGGAGACCGAATTGGGGTGTTGAACTTTGGCAATTTCCTTCCGTAGGAGGATTGGTGCGGTCTAAGCTAGCTAATTCGGTCTAGTCCGAATTGAGGGTAGACCGAATTGCTTTCGAATTGGTTGGTCCGCAATTTTTGACTTTCTTCCTCCTTTTTCGGCTGAATGTCTTATACCTCCTTGGAGAATTAAATGCTACAAATTTCTTTACAATATCTTCACATTAAACAAGGAGCCGAATTTGCACATGATTGGACATTTAATGATCACGGCTACACATGCTAGCCTCGTCCATGCAAGATCAAACTTACACTATTACATCAATTTGTCAAGAACAAGATGAACCTTGTCAAGAACAATATGAACACCAAGAACAAAAATCTCACTCCCAAACTCGAATACCCTTCACTGTTTGCTCTTAATAATCTTGTTTAATCCAATAAACTCAAGCAATCATGCAAGCACACTCATACATGAGATTAGGACAACAAGACTAACATCAACAACAAACAAGAGATGGAAAAATGTGGTATGGCCGAGAGTTACAAGGCACGAAATATTTTTTTAGGGTTTTCACAGATTTTTATATGGATGAGAACACAAATAACACACGGATAATATCAAGAAAATATGGAGAATAATCATATTGCACTAACAAGTTTGGCTCTGATACCAAAATTTTCTTTATATATATGCCGTAGATCGAAACTTGTTTAGTGACAATATCCGGATTAGTGTTGTCTGAATTTTAGGGTTAGGTAAAATGATGATTAGGAGGATAGGGGTGTGAAGATTGATGAAGAACAAGAACACACACAAAAGAAGATGAGGCTAATTTGTAAAATAAAAGATAATGAAACTTATGAATGAAGGGGACCCGAACTTGCCAAGGGAAGTGAGTCAAGCTCAAGACAAATGGCTTCCTTCAAGTGCATCATTCATTGACAATCCATCGAGCAAGTTTCCAATTTGATGGCGTGAGGGAAATGAATATAAGTTCAAGACAAACACGGATGGGGGAGAACACTTTTGAAAGAGTGCTCTCGGTTGTGAACTTTGAAAATATGAGAGTTGATTTCAATATTAAGCAAAGTTGTTTACAAATGAAGGGGGAGGTCATATATATAGGCCAAGCCCCTTGGGAAACAAGAGAAATGAAAAATACATCAAAATTGACCTAATTCGGTTTAGGGGGAATCAATTCGGTCTATGGTGTAAACCGAATTGGTATGGCCTAGATCGAATTGGGACCAAACCTATCTATTACAAAAGAGAAAGGGGTGCCAATTCGGTTTAGACCGAATTGGTCATAAGACCGAATTGGACACTTACAAACATTACAAGTAATAATAATAATAATAACAGTCAGAGGGCAATTCGGTTTAGACCAAATTGGCCAATAGACCGAATTGGAGACTTGGAAAATAATATTACTGAATGATGCGATATAGGCAATTCGGTCTAGGAAGCAATTCGGTCTAGACCGAATTGAGTTATACCGAATTGAGTGTGTGGGTAATCTTTCTAAGGCATGGAGGCAATTCGGTTTAGGCCAATTCGGTCTGGACCGAATTGGCTATTTCGAATTGGCTAGACCGAATTGGTCTCAATGCCTTAGCCAAATTTCACACGTTCTTATTTTCTATACTATTACAAAATATGTCCGACGTCCAGTGGTGGTTCCGGCTGCTTTCCGGCCACTTTTCCGACGAACTCCGTTTTGGGCCTGTTCATGCTTGTTGGGCTTTCCTTGTGCATCCTAAGGCCTTCTTCCATCTTTATTTAAATCCGATGTGAGGAATCCATATTAATGGATTCCGAGCTTGTCCGGTCTTGATCTATCCAGATCATTATTTTCAGTTTTTGGGATTCCTGGGGTTCCAAATTATCTGCTTCCTGCAAGAAAAATTTATACAGTGCATCAGAAAATTTCTTGGCCTTTTGTTTGGACACTGGCCCTTCGGGGATTATTGGAATAACTAATCCATTGGTTCTGGCGACTACGCCACCCTCCCCTTAACTCCAAAAACTCGACCCCACCACCTGTGCCACTGCTTCCTCTACTACCCTATAATCTAACCCATCAGACACCTCCTCACCTCCGACCAAATTACAAAATCCCGCCCGTCCCTCTTGTAGCTTAGAACACCCCTCACCCCCCACCCCCCACCCCATCATCCCAATCACCCATTGAAACCTTCAGATCCAAAATATCCATCTCCTTGCAGGCACTGGAATCAAAACTCTTGTCAACGCTCGAGATCCTTCCTGAATTCTCCACACCGCCAGCTCTCTCTCTAAGGCTCTTCGAACACCTTCCAGGGTCGGACCCTTTCCCATCCATGTTACCCACACCTATATCACCCAACCGGCCTACATCCACAATGAGCCCATCGCTAGTTTTTTTACAGCATCCCTTAATCCCACCAGCCCAGAAACTTTTAGATATTTCTACTTCAACTCTGTTAGGCCCACACGGCCCAACAGGCCCATCACCAGACTCGGCCTACTCAACCCCACCCTTTGCTGGTCCAACGGCTACCTCGGCCCTCTCGCCAATAATATACAAATTGCCTACAGTCATTATGTGTTCTTCTTGGGACTTACTATTTCATGCAGCCTCAACCTCCTCGTTTACCGTCGAAGCCGCCCTAATGATGACATCTCCTCTCCGAGCAGCTTGAAGGAGATTTTCCACTTCCCCAGACTCTAAGCTCCTGGACCCCTCCCTGTCACCTTCTCCGGCAGGTCCCCTACCTCCGGTCGATGCAGCGGTTTTTTCCCCATCTCAAACATCCCATCCTCCCGTTTGTAGTCCACCTCCACCACCTCTTCGCAAAAATTTGCTACCACCCGTAGCCTAAACTCTTCCGTACCCACCAAAAATTTGAGCTCCGACGGCATTGACGCTATGTCTCTTATTGCCACCAAGACTCTTGCCCTATCAAATCTCTTCCGTTCATACGTTTCCTTATCGACCGAAATGATCCTACCACAGCCACGAACAATATTATGGAGATTATCCCTATTCCACACTGTGAACGGGAGTCCAAAGATGTATATCCATACAAGGAGCTTCTGTGGCACCACCCTTATACTCCATCTTCTCTTCCAGTTAACATAAGGGTGATCCCTCCGATCCTTTAAGAAATCCTCCCTCGCCTCCACTTCTGGAAAAATCAGGACCATCAAGAGACCCCCACCATATATAATATCCTCACACTTCGGGTGTGATGTGTATAACCAATCCTGGAAATCTCCAAGAACATCCAGCCCACATATTTCGACCACCGCCGACCGTTGCAATCGCTTGAGTTCGTTTTGATCAGTAGCCAGCCTCACTACGTCCGCGTTACCACTTTCCGGACCCCCTTCTGCCCGGCCCTCCCCTCTCTAATAACTTCTGCATAGGACCTTTCATCTCGCCATGCACCCAAGTTCTTCTGTCGACTTGGCACAGGCTGAGTATTATGTTTCTTGGGCAGCCTATTATCATGCATTCTCCCCCTCCCTAAACCCCTCCACCTTGGGATTGCCCAACCAGCTCTCAACTTCTTCCCCATGTACACCTTCCCGCTAAGGCTATTGATCGCCTTCTCGGCCGCCCCGTGATTCTGGAATCTTAGGAAACCAAATTTAACGCCTCCCTCTGGCCACCTTCTATTTGGAAAGAACCAGTCCCACACTTTTGCTGCCTTCCCTGCTTCCATCAGAATGTCCCTACAAGAGGCCTCCACCGGAATGTTCCCTATGAAAACCCCCACCAGATTGTTTCGCCCATGAGATCTCCCAGTTGCATGACCTCTATCAAACTTTGAAATATTGCCCCCTTCGCCTTCAGACTTGTCTTCCCTCCTTCTGCTCTCCCCAGCTCTCCCCGTAACAACCGGCCACCTGCAATCTCACCGGCTTCCGTCCCCACTACTACTTCCCAGTGCTCTCCTTTCGCTCTCCATTTTCTCTAAATTTTAATTATAATTACGTTTTGATTATATGTTAATTTTTTAAATATTATTTTAGTCCATAATATTTTTTCTACTTTTTCTTTTCCATATTGATTATGAAAAAAATTGGTAGTTAATATTTTTATTTAATTTAATTTAATTTTTATTATTTTTAATTCATTATTATTATAAGCCCTAAAATCGAATTTATAATCCAATACAAGTCTTTAAGGATATGCTTCTTTAGCATATTTTTTTAATTAATTATAAATATTTTTTCTATCTGGATAACTATATTTATTGTTAGAGAAAATCATGAAATAAAAATTTAAAAAAATCTGAAAAAAATGTAAATGAAATAATTTTTTAAAATAAAATAAAATAAGAATCTATATATAATTAATATGAAATTACTTTTTAAAATTAAAGATATTACAATACATATAATTTGATTTATCATTCATTGTATATTATTTTATTATATTAAATAGTATAATCTATTTTTATTAGTTAACTATATTTTTTGTATTTAAGTTAAAAGGGGAAATTAGTTACTAAATACTGTATATTGTTTCCAAATTCTTGCGCTAATACGAAACTTTTCAAAAGTGAATTGGTGGAATGAGATTTTTTCACATTCTTAGGACCAAAATGAGATATTTTTTGAATTGATGAGGTCAAATTTGATATTTTGAAAGGTAGAAGGGTAGAAATTTTAAACTAAATAAAGTTTAGGTATATTTTTTCTCAAAAAAAATTTAAGGGTATAATGGCCAAACTTGATAAGTTTATAGTTATATTTTATGTTTAACTATTTACTTTAGGCTATTCTTTGTGAAAAATAAAATAGTAAATGATGTTTAATTGAATCCATATGTTTTATACCCTGTTTGGACATGCAACATGATCACTTAATATTAGAGCTTTTTTCGATAAAAATATTGCTACAACCCTAAAGTATTTATGATTACCACAAATATTTACATATTATTTATACTAATATACTTCTTATATTCTTTTACAGTACAAATTATTTATAAAAAAAATTGTATAACAATTTACTACGAATTTTATATACATTTTTATTTTATATTGAAATAGATGAGGATTACTGGATTAAGGATATGCCTAATAGTTAAACTACGATGTGTTTTAGTCTTTTTTTTCCTTTTCTTTCTTTTCTTCTTTAAAAGGAAAAAACATTATGTAGAATTTGTTTAGAATGTTATAGATTTTTTTAGGTTATTAGTCATTTTATAGTTGTGGCCCGGGGATACCCTATTATTCACCTAAAAGGATTTTATAGTAATCAATATTTTTAGGGTCAATTTAATGTTTACATATATTTTCAATGAAATATTTTTATTTAAAATATGATTATTATATTCCTTATATTGATATGTGATTATATATTTTTTAGACATAAATTTTTAACCTAAATTTAATAATATTATAATATTAATATTTTTTAAAATATTATGTATACAATTAAATAATTTATATATATTTGTAATCAATTATATCTTTTTAAAATATATATGGAGATTTTCTCAAGATTTTATTATATTAATAGATATATTTATTTTTTAAATATAGATGATGTGTCCGATGACGTATAATTAGTCAGTAGATTACGTGTAAACCCAGTCTGCCTATGTGTTTTAATAAGAGCCGTTGATCAAAAAATGAGCATATAATGACTGATTAACCCTTTAAAATTCAGAAGGATGAATTAAATTTAATAAGGACAAAAGAGTCTGCACAGACCAACAAGTATTCAGAATTTATTATATAGATATAAGCTATGTATTTGAATATATTTTTTATTCGTTTATATTTATTGAATTTATTTCTTGCTTTTCATATACAAAATGTTGTTTATTTATGTAAATGAACAAAAAATAAATACTGGAGTATATGATACAATTCTTTTTTTCTTTTTTCTTTTCTTTTTTTTTCTTTTTTTTCTTTTTTTTTTTAACACACCCGAATAGTGTGTGCACAATTGTCATGTTTATGAAGTACTCCGTAGTATTTTTTTAGTAGCAATCAACAATCCAAATTCAAGGGATGGTGTCTTCCAATCTTATGGTTGGGATTCAATTCCACACCCGGCCTACTATTCCTCATCTTTATCTATCTATGTAATAAATCCTTAATATTTTTTGACCTGTGCAGACTGTATTGTCCTTATTAAATATAACTGATTCTTTTTAATCTTTAGGGCTTTATCAGTAATTATACCACCATTTTATAATCAATGGCTACAATTAATCCACATCATCGCTGATTAATAGTTGACTAATTCCAACTCACCTTCCACGTCATCAATATCTATATTTAGAAAAAAATCTAACTATTAATATAATAAAATCTTGAGAAAATCTCCATATATATTTTAAAAAGATATAAAAAATTTATTACACTTAAAATATATAAATGATTAAAGCTATATAATATAAATTCTTTGTTTGTATATATATTTTAATAAATGTTATTATAATATTATTAAATAAATTTAATATAGGTTAAATTTATGTCAACAAGTATAATCCTATATCAACATAAGGAATATAAACCGTATTTTAAATAAAAAATACTTCATTAAAAATATATATTGAATAATCAAATTTAAAAAAATTTAGTGAACTATAAAAATTTAATGAAATTTTAATTCTCATGTCTGTACAAGGCTTAATTTTAAAAATTTAATCTCACAAGTATTAGCTGGCTTCGGCTTTTCCAAAAAAAAAAAATTTAATCTCACAAATACAATTTTGATAAACTAAAAAATATAAAGGAAAATGTAAGTATGTGTTTTTTAATTATAGTAAATATACTTATCATTTCAAATATTAAAAAATATAAAATTATATAATATAAATTATCTGATTGTAGATATAATAATATTTAATAAAGATTGACGTATTATAATATTATTAGATAAATTTAAATAATTTAAAATGTGTAACTAATTAAAAAATAATCTTATATAAATATAAGGAATTTAACAATTAACATCATAGATTTCAAACATTATTAATTAATGATAATATATTTTTAATATAAATATTTCATTTAAATATATATGAAATAATTAAATTTATAAATTTTAGTCAATTATAAAAAAATTTAATCAAATTTTTGTCATGAGTTTTTACATCAGGTCTAATTTTGAAACTTAGTCTCATAAATATAAGTTTGATAAACAAAATAATATAAAGAAAAACTAAGTATTATAACAAACATATAATGTTATTAGTATTTTAATATATTTAATTATCTATAAATACCTAAATATATAAATTCTAAATATTTTTTAGTTTGTACGGACTATATTATTTTTTTAACGTCAAACATTATTTCTAAAGAAATTTGAAAAACTTTATTTATGGTGTAATTAGTTCATTGATTCTAAAAAATTGATTAATATAAATTGATTCATCACCTAAAAAAATTTCTATTATTTTAAACAAATTCTACATCATTTTTTTTAGAAAAAATAAAGAAAATGAAAAAATAACACATCATAGTTTAATTATTAAATATAATGTCCTTCATTGTTAATTATTTCGATATAAAATAAAAATGTATATGAAAGCCGGAGTAAATTGTTATACAAATTTTTATAAACAATTTGTACTCTAAAAGGATATATGAAGTCGGTGATAGTTTGTCAGGAAACCAAGATGTGTAGTACTTCCTCTGTTCTCATATAATTGCTCCCATCATGCATTTCACGCAATCCAAGACACATTTTTAGATGTCAATAACTCAAAGTATATATAAGTAAAAATTATATTATAAAACTACGTGATAAGACGAATCTAACAAGATCTCACTTGACCATGTTTTATCTTATATAACTATGCCAAAAAAATTGATTAAAGTTACTCAATGAATAGTAACTACTATGCACATGGAACAATTATATGAGAACGGAGGAAGTATTCGGGAGGGGTTGATATGTAGAGTCTGGGGATCGAAAGTGTATGATTTTGTTTTCCAACCGGCGATTGGGAATGCAGGGGGACTTCTAGCAATATGGGACAGGAATAGAGGTTCATTGAAGGCAATCGAACAGGAACACCATTATATGTGGCTGAAGGGCAGGTTGGAGGGGGTGGTAGAGGAAATAAATTTGTTTTGTATACACGCTCCAAATGACAGGCGAGAAAGGGCAGAGTTTTGGGAGAAGTTGACACAAAAATGCGATGTTTTTAATGGCGAGCTATGGTGTGTAGCTGGAGATTTTAATGCGGTGGCTCAAGTGGGGGAAAGGTTTGGGATTTCCGAAGATTGTGCATCCATGAGAGATTTTAGGGGGTTCATAGACCAAGTGGGGCTTGTGGACTTGCCGTTCGAGGGGGGTGGGTTCATGTGGTTTGGAAGGGGTGGTAGGGCAGGGAGTAGGTTGGATAGATTTTTAGTATCGCCGGGTTGGTTGGGTTTGAGGGAACCGGTAGTGCATAAAAGATATCAGTCCATCTTGTCAGATCACTATCCGGTTGGGATCGAATGTGGGGAGAAGTCATAGGGGCCGAAGCCTTTTCGACTATTCAATTATTGGATGGAAGAAAGGGGATTCTCGGACCTTGTCAAGGAGGCATGGGAGTCTGGAGGACAGAGAAGAGGTTTAAAGGTGTTCGGACGGCTCAGGATGGTAAAAAAAAAAAAAATTAAGGAGTGGAGTGGATATGGAGCAAGGGATCTAGAACTAAGGATCAAAGGGTTATCTGAGGAGATTAGTGAAATTGAGGAGGCATTTCAGGGAGGTTCTGTGGCGGATGAAGCACGAATGACATGCGCTGAGAAGAAAAGGGAATTAAAGGGGTTATTACTCGCCGAAGAAAGAAGGTGGTGTCAAAAGTCTAGAATTAAGCGGCTAAAGGATGGTGATCTCAACACGAGGTTCTTTCACTCGGTTGCAACAATTAATAGACGGAAGAACTATATTGGGGCTGTCACAGTTGGGGGCGTGGTGATAGATGAGCCAAAGGAAGTAATGCAGGCTGCTCGGGAACATTTTAAGGAGATATTCACAAAGAGAAAGGAAGAAATATTTCGAATTGATGATATTGTTCTGGCACAAATTAGTGATTCTGACAAGAAGCGGCTGAGTAGAGGTTTTCGAGAAGAGGAGATACAGGAGGTGGTGTGGAGTTGTGACGGTAATAGGGCACCGGGACCGGACGGGTTCAATTTGGAATTTTTCAAAAGATACTGGGAGATGGTAAAGGGGGATATCCTGGAAATTCTTAAAGAATTGGAAGATGATGGCAAGCTACCGAGGGAGGTGGGGGGATCATTTATTACGCTGATTCCGAAGGTTGAGAATCCTAAGGGATTCAATGATTATCGTCCGATATCATTGGTGGGAAGTATTTATAAAATTGTGGCGAAAGTGTTGGCAAGGAGGCTACAAAGTGTGTTAGGGGGGTTGATTGGGGCTTCACAAATGGCATTCATTAGAGGGAGACAGATTTTTGATGGAGTTTTGGTTGCATCGGAGGTAATACACACAACTCAATCGAAGGGAAGGAGGGGATTTGTGGTGAAATTGGACTTTGCAAAAGCATATGATAATGTGGCCTGGATACGGTATTGAGAGTGATGAGGGCTATGAATCTTGGAGATACATGGACGGGATGGGTAAAGGAATGCATCACCTCTGCGTCTGCTGCGGTATTAATCAATGGAGTGCCCACAGATTTCTTTAAACTACAAAAGGGGTTGAGGCAAGGTGATCCACTGTCACCTTACCTGTTCGTGTTAGTAGCAGAAATATTAAATAGACTGATTGGTAAAGCGATCGAGTTGGGGGAGTATAAGGGGCTGCTAGCAGGGGATACAGGCCCAGAGATCTCTATTCTACAATATGCGGATGATACAGTTCTTTTTTGTGAGGGGGACATTCAACAAATAGTGCTTATAAGAGGATCATGAGATGCTTATCAATGTCAACAGGGCTACAAATCAATTATGGGAAAAGCAACATATTTGGAATCAACTGCACAATGGAACAGACTAGGGAGGCTGCCGAGGTGTTGGGATGTGGAGTGGGGACATGGCCTATGAAGTACTTGGGGATTCCGATTGGGGGTCGAATCAATAGCACATCATTATGGCAGCCTGTTCTTGATAAGGTGGAGAAAAAGTTGGCAGGCTGGAAGGGACGACTACTATCTCAAGCAGGTAGATTATGTTTGATAAATTCAGTTCTTAATAGTCTACCGGTATATTTTTTGTCTATCTTTAAAGTTCCAGTAGGAGTGGGGAAACGATTGGAGAAGATTAAGAGGAGGTTCTTTTGGAACGAGTGGGATGGGAAGAGGAAAATTCATTTAATAAGTTGGGATAGCATGTGTAGGCGGAAGGAGGATGGTAGGTTAAATATTTGGGATTGTAGAAGGTTAAACACAGCCATATTATTGAAGTGGAGGTGGAGGTTTGGCAAGGAGGACACGTTATGGAAGAAGGTTATAGATTCAAAGTATTATGGCAACTCCTCTCCGCTCATACCGGAAGAAAAGATTGGGCGTTCACTGTGGGGAAAAATCTGCTGCTCATGGGGAGGGTCGGATGGGGCTGGTCTGGGAAATTCATTCAGGTTACAGGTTGGGAATGGGAAAAAAGTGAGTTTCTGGGATGATACATGGGTTGAGGGAAATAGCTCACTGAGGGTATTGTTTCCTAGGATATATACTTTGGCGGTGAACAAACATGGGACAATCAATGAATATGGGGAGTGGGAGGGCTTTGAGTGGCGTTGGCGGATCAATCTAAGGAGATCGATTTTTGACTGGGAAAGAGATGTTTGGAGGGATTTTCTAAATTTGATACAGAGGCAAAAGCTATGCCCATATATGGAGGATCAGGTCAAGTGGACTAGGGAGGTGGATGGCCGATTCACGACTAGATCATGCTGGAGCCGAAGTGAGGGGGGAGCTGAGGGAGGACAGTGGAAGGGATGGAATCGTATATGGAAACTGAAATGCCCAATGAAAGTAAAGCTGTTGGTGTGGAAAATCATGCAGGGAGCTGTTCCGGTAAAAGAGGTGCTAGCATCGAGAGGTTGCCTAGCAGGGGTGGAGATAATCTGCAGCCTATGTGGGAAAGGTAATAAAACTCTAGATCATTTATTCTGTACCTGTGAGGTTATTGGTAAGTTATGGTATCGATGTGTGGGATGGTATGAGGTATACTGGGCAATCCCGAGCAAGGTGGTGGATTTGGTTTCATGGTGGATTGATGTTGATCCAAAAAAGGGCCGACGTGAAAGTTGGTTGTTAACAGGCATAGCGGTGTTATGGTCGATTTGGAAATGGAGAAATGCAATCATTTTCCAGGGGCGTCAAATTGACGACAATCAAGTTGAAGGGGAAATAAGATGGAGAGTGGGTATGTGGATAAAGGCTTTTCTACAAGGATCAGAAAACAGCCTCGCATGTTTAGAAAATGTCTTTCCTACAGGATTGGCTCAAACTCAAAGATGGAAGCCGAGGATGCCAAGGTGTGGGTTGGTATGGTGTCGCCCCGAGTGTGGGTGGTGGAAAATAAATACAGAAGGTTCTTCATTTGGAAATCCAGGGCCAGCCGGAATTGGTGGCGTTATAAGAGACGATAAGGGGAAGGTGATATTCCAATTATCAGATTCGATTGGACAATCGGACTCCAATACAGCTGAATTGGTTGCTTTGAATCGGGTGTGCAAGGCCATCATGAGAGATCAAGGTTTTCCACTCCCTAAGATAATTTTTGAAAGTAACTCATGTAATGTGGTTCGATGGATCAAGCAGCCGGATCAAGCCCCATGGAAATATTATCAGTTAATGATACCAATACTGAATGTGATGAACTACGCAGGGGAAATTCGCATTCAACATATTAGGAGAGAACGGAATGATTTGGCGGATAGTTGGGCTAAAAATGGTGCAATGGGAGGGGCATGCATAGAAGAATGGTACTAACCGGAGAGCTCGTAGTACACAGTGCAGAATGGGCATCAAGATGTTGAGTACCTGGAGATAAATGAGACCAGACTGCAAGTTCTCTGGTTGCTGCTATGAAGTTTGCTGCTGCTACTGATTGTAATCTGACACAACTCGGTATGGTGGTATCTATGTGTGCAGGCATGAAGTGGACGGTGTTGGACATGGAAGATTGATTGTCATGGTAGAGTCGGATTTTGTCATGGTTGCTATTTCTTGCAATCTAGCTTGTCATTTTTATTATCATAATGGGTGTTGTTGAAGTTTAGATTGTATTTAACTTGATGTACTGTAACATTGGACTGCAGTATGAATGAAATTGATCTTTTTCCTAAAAAAAAGGGATATATGAAGTATTTTAGTGTAAATTATACGTAAAGATTTGTGGTAGGTAGTCATATATAGTTTTGAAGCAATTTGAATTTTGAATTATTAAAGGTTATCTTTTTTCCAATTGTTCTCAGTATTTTAGATATGAAAGCGAAACTTTTTTTTTTTAGGAAAATGTTGTTTCATTAATCACAAAACAACTTCTTGATACATTAGCAATGAATCCACCTGGCCTCACCATACAAAATTTCAAAGATCTAGAAATCAACATAACACGCACAACACAATGTTCAAAGGATACCAGAGAAGCCACCCATTTCCTTGTTTGCCAAGACTCCGATTACCGCGAGGACTGAATGCGTGAGTATCTGGTGGGCAGCTTCCGATCATGATAACATGATCATCCTCCCAAGTTCATCAAAGAAGCCCGATTGCAGACATATCTTCGGTTATCTCTCTTTTTGTGCTCCCATGTAAATAGCCACTATGGAATTTGAAACTTTTGACAATTTCGTCAACACGAGCTTTTCTAAAATATCCCAAGTTAAATTTATTAAAAGAAAAGAGTTATGATTCGAGGGGAAGGGGTTTAAGGATATATTTCACTTTTTATTACTCATGTGGGGTACTCTGATTTCAAACGGCGCTGCATCCTCCCTGGCATGAAACTTTTGACAACTATCATGGTGCAGCCGAGATAGACAATTCAATCTTAACCTTCAGTCTGTCACACTGAAGATCCCCAGCATTTGGCATCATGAAACTTATCATAGTTTCATGTCATGAAGATCCTTGCCATGAAACACATTCCCACTATATGAGTATTTTCTGAAGAATCATAATCCTGGGTTCCAATTTTATTCAGTGAAACCAATTTATGAAGATGGAGTTGGGATTAGAGATATATTATAGGTTGTCACATTTTTATTACTCGTGTTAAGAAACTGTGCCCCCGAAAGCGCACGGTGTCAAAAATTGCAGTAATTTATAGTAAGACCGGATCGTTCACTGGAGGATGTGCGATAGAAGCAGAGCCCACGTCGTTTACTAAGATTTTCCACTCGGTTACTCGATTCAAGTTTTGCAATGGTTTCTAACAACTACTTGACAATGATTTAAAATAGATTATGAAAGCAGTAAAATTATTCTACAAAGCATGGTAAATTTAATCTAAAAAGCAATTAATCTATTCTAAGAAAGCGATAAGAATTATGCTAGGAAAGCAGATAAGATTATTCTACGAAAGCAGATTTAAAAAGTGACAGAAGGGACAGGGAGAAAGTAATAAAAATTGGACAAGATTCAGATTGAAACACAATTAAACTTCCATTTTAATACACAGATCTTTGTTTGGGGTAGTTCGTCAGTTAGCTAACTCTCATGCTTTCTGCACTATGTTCCCTTTAACAGACATGTACTTACAGTGAGAATTTACATGCTCTTAAGACCTCAATTTCTAAGATACCACAGATTAATAACTTCCCTTGCAATGCCTTGCAAGAGTATGTTAGTCATGTGTGGTGGACAAGCAACACCTAACATATCATTACTTGATATGCCAAGTACGCCTATCGTCCCCCTTGTCACACCCAAAGTCCAAATCTAACCCCGAACTAATCCATAACTCTTAAACCTTACAACCGGCAGACACATCTCTAATTCTTCCGAGTGACCTCTATGAAAGCATTTTAAAGAAAGCGGTAAAGAAAGCAATAAAGAAAGCATTTAAAAACCTATCACTCGGAAGTCTTAAAAGATCATCACAATCCGTTAGTATAAAAGAGCCCCTGGTCTTGGTGACCAGATGCAGATTTAGAACTTCTCAAATATCAGTAAGCCATAGGGCTTATAACATTCGGTTAGTTATGAGATACAAACATGAGTGGAACAGACCTATGAAGGTTTATTCCGAATGTACTCACTCAAGACTCGATTTTAGGCTTTGGTGAGAGAAGATAGTAGTTGAAAGAATACCCAACCTTACCTTAGAAATTAACCAAGGCCTATATGTTGTTCCTCTAATATTAATTATCACATCTTATCCGAGTCCAAGTGGACACTGATTCGATGCAATACTTAATACAAGATTTCCAACACACAGCAATTTTGAGAAGCAAAAAGATATCTGAAAATCATTCCCTAAACAGGTACTAAACTCTCAATTTAAACACAGATCCTTTCAGTCTAGGAAAGACCTAATCGCTGACTCTGCTTCTAAGTTCCCAAAATCAACCCCCAGTAGAAGATGAATTAGTCATAACTGTGAACTTATCCCTTACTCAGATCCGGATTTTATAAAGTGATTTTTGTGGAAATTTATTGTGCAACATCTGATTTAAAACAAGACTTCTATGTCCAAGGAGAAGGATCTCCAAAATATTAAAGACCACAATATCTACATAATAATATCATGCATACATGTATATGAGAAGTAAAATAAATTGCCCCAAAATATATGGTGGGGTTAGACAGAATTTGATACACAAGATGGATTAGCCTGAGATAAGAAGAAGTTGGCCAAAAGAGGATGCCAGAAATAATTGGGGTTATCCGAACTGCAAACATCTGCTATCCGGGTCCCAAGTATTCCAGATGGAATGATTTTTAGACAGTGGAATGCCTTAAGTGACAGTTGCCGCCGTCATCTTAGACTTCACTGTCTGTGAATCTGGATGAAAACCCACATGTTCTATTATTGCAGTAATTAATAGATGATATTGGCATATATCATCTATTATTACTACAATTCTAGATTCAGGTTTGAAATTAAGGTAAAGAAAAGAAAACTGTATCCGGATAGGAGTCAGCTGAGCAGCTGTCATAATCCCGGATGGACGAACCGCCAAGGATTCCACCGACCACTATCCAGACCATGCAAAATAACAGCTAGTAATTAATATTCAGAATACGAGCTAGTTATCCGTGTGGGAATACCCGCCAACATTAGTCTGATATATTTCTTACTAGTTGTTCATACACACAATGAAAGGGAAAATAAACAAGATTAAGAAAATATTTTTGGTATTGTGTGAGTGTTAATCACACAATAGTTAGACACTGATGGGTTGAGATGTGTAATGGATAAAATTAGATGTAATGGGCCTAGGCCCAATACACCCATGCAACTTACACAATTCTTGAAATAAAATATTTTTGGAGTTTTAAAATAGAAGGAAGAAAGCAATTCGATCTATTGGGCAAAATGCAAAAGAGACCGAATTGAGGATGTATGAGGTATGAAGTAACACCATACCCAATTAATCCTTGTAAAGTCATGAAGCATCCTCTAATTCGAATTGTCAAGCAATTCGGTCTAAACCGAATTGGACAATTCGAATTGATGAAGTCATTCCTTCACTCAAATTGGCTAAGGCATTTACCCCAAAATGAGGGTAATTCGAATTGCCAAGTCAATTCGGTTTAAACCGAATTGGCAATTCGAATTGGTAGAAACAATAAAATAAACTAAGGCATGAGGGGATGGAATGCATACAATGAGGTTTCCAAAGTCAATTCGGTCTAAACCAACTTACCTAGATCAAATTACTTAGAAACCACATGAAAACAACACTTTTTGCTATGCAATTCGGTCTCATGGGCAATGCGGTATAGACCGAATTGCCTAGATCGAATTGCATATGAATTTTTAGATAAAGCATTCAACAAATATTTTTGCCATGCAATTCGATTATCATGGGCAATTCGGTCTAGACCGAACTACCTCAAATCGAATTGCATGTCTTTCTCTCATAAGTGCAGGTTTGGTTTACATTGTGTGGTTCATGATGGATAAGATTTACCAAATCCTTCATTTCACATCAATGTCACCTCCAGCCACACTAATGAGTGTTTTTAAGGAAAATAGACCTAGGTTACGTGGCTAACAGGTATTGGCATGAAACAAACCTTAAAACTACAAACAAGCACTCAAAGATCAAGAACTTAAACATCTACTGAACAAACAAGAACACATGCTTAAAAATAAGAACACCTACATTATCTAAGGCAACAACAAGCTAACGAAAGAGACTAAAACAGCAACTGAATAGCATGGAAATTAATTCTAACAAGCCTAAGATTATCTAAAACCTAAGAGCACTTATTTGAATCTCCAAGGTGTAAATCAAGCCAAAAACCCACTAGCATACATTTATTGAGAATGTAAGTCAACTAGGACATAATAAATGTAACCTAGTTGAAACAAACAAGCATTCTACCATTTATTGCTAAGGAAAGCATTAAATAAATGTCAAACACTTGAAATGAAAACCCATTTCTGGATTCTTTCTTGTATTGACACTTGAAAACAGTAAATAACCCTAAAACCATTCATTGGCTTGAAGGTAGGGCTCATTCTAACTACAAAGCATTTAAAGTATGTGGAAATGGCAACACTAAGGGTGGTAACAAGCTTCTATGAAAAATAAACTAAGCTCAAAAGCAATAAAACTACATTACAAACATGAAAATAAACTAACTAAACTACACTACCTACCTAACCCTTAAGGGGTGAAGAACCTTCTGCTCCTTTTTGTCTCCCAGCAAACTGTCCAAGTGTGTAAGGATTCGGATCTCTTTTTGTGTTGAGGAAGGTCAGCTTTTATACTTCTCATCGAAACCCTAGGCCCATCATGCATTTCTCACGTGCTTCACAGCTGCACTTTTGAATGTGATTCGGTCTCCTCATGTAATTCGGTTTAGATCGAATTGATGCAATTCGAATTGCATGAGTTCTTCCTTCTTAATCTTGAGTTGGAATGTGGTATTCATCCATCAATTCGGTCTATGGGTAGACCGAATTGGCCTTGTCGAATTGAAGATGGCTCCTGCTTGGCTTCTTTGCTTTAAGGCAATTCGATCTATGCAATCAATTCAGCCTAGACCGAATTGCATAGATCGAACTCCTCCTTTTCTGTTCTGCTCAAAGTCTTCTTCTTTCCATGGTGCAATTTGGTCTAGGGGTCAATTCGGTTTAGACCGAATTGCCACTGACCGAATTGGTTGCTCTTCTCTTCTTCAACACTTGTCTTTTTCTTCTTCTCTTCAGCAATTCGGTCTAATGAGCAATTCGGTTTAGGTCGAATTGCTTATAGACCGAATTGGTCTTCAACACTTAACCAAAATTTCAGTTTGTGGGGTTTTCATTCTTTTTCCTATCTTTTTGATTTTTGTGGGCTATCTTATTCTTTTGCCTATCTTTTCATTCCTTTTTCTTTTCTTTTTCCTTTTTTCATGTTTTTGGATTTTTCTAACACAAATGCAATTAAAATTGCATGTTTTGTGTCTTTTATTACCAGCTTAATATTTTTACAAACTTGCATCAATCTGTCGAATTCAACTGCTTTCTTATTAAAATAAGATGGGAATACGATCAGAATGTCCGTCTCAGACACGGAAATGGATTGGAAATCATGGACAATTTTGAATTCCATCCACTAGTAACATAAACACATCTCCCCTGCCAAATCGGACTAAACCAATGCATTGAAAAAACAAAAAAAAAAAAAAAAAAAAAAAAAAAGGCCGCTCAAGAGATTGTAGCAGGACCGGGGTTCTTTGAGATGGCAAAGTGGAAGGCTGTGGAGGGAATCAGTAAGGAGGAAATGGAGGGAGGGGGGAATGAGGAGCAACCCATTAGTGGTCACAACAAAAGCCTGTTCATAGTTGCTGGCATTCAAAAACGACGACATACACCCTCAACCCAAAACCACAGATGTTACCCGTGTACTGCTCTACCAATAACACACCCTACTCGATCCAGTACCCACTTCTCCCCTCGATCCGTAATATACGATCATCAACATCAATCTCTCAACTGTATTACCACTATTGTCTAGTTTTTGTTTTTTGTTTTTTATTTTTTTTTTCCCCATCTTTTTTCGATTTTTTACTTCTTCTTTTTTTTTTTTAAAAAAAAAAATCCTCTAATAAATTCTTTCCTAACTCCATCCAAAATTTCTCCGTTCCAGTAATTATCCGAACTGCCCATTCCATAGCATCAGAAACTCAAACCACCAATCCACCAATAAAGTCAACTTACATATCTAAAACTCCAGCAACGAAACAAGAATTGCGGGCTATTGCTAATTTTCTATATGATCATAAATGGACACTCCTCATAATCCTAAGGGACAAAAGGTATTGTATGGCTAGATCGAGTCCGGTTTATGTTTCGGGTTTCGGTGATACGAAGAAGCAAAGTGGGTATCAGTTGGAAAAAGATGTCTTTCTGAAGTAAGATGTTCAAAATGAGGATGGCATGGTATCAAAGGAAATCCTCTACGAGCCAATTTCATTTTCTATGCATTGGATTAGACTTCAGCAAGCTCGACATGAATTATTGGAACTAGGTCTAGAACCCAACATGACCGCCACATGTGCAAATGTAAAATAGAGTTTGAGATAACGGATCACACCTTAGATTTTTATTGTAACTTGTTTGAGCCCAATCCTTCTTCCTAGCAGAAGTGGCAAGACCATCTCTTTGCTCCAAACTCCTTGCTTCAAATGTGTAGTAAGTCCGGAGTACTTCAATCTTTCTTTTGCTTTCTTTCGCATTCCCGGGTAACCAAATTTGCATCAGCATCCACTCTACTCAACATCTTTCACAACATCTAGATTACCAGCATACAGTTAAAGATTGAGTCTCACCACCATTATGTTTCTCCACCAGTAATACCTCCTCTTTATCAGGGAATGATCCATATTCATCGCCCAATTATTAACCCCAGCAACCTCCTCGCGGCTCTCAGCAACATCTTCAACCTGCAACAACAGAACAAGTAGAGTTTTGCACAAATAGTAATATTACAGCTTCCTTTTGATTTAACATTGTAATTCCACCTGGCAGCTCGACATGAAAGCGAAACTATATATTTAGCTTTTCAATGATGGAAAAAAATATTTTATATTATATCCACCTATTTGGGGTTTGAATTTCTTTTCATGCTCCTATTATCTCCTTCCCTCAATTTTTTGTTCCATACATTTCCACCACTATTTAAGCAAAAGACTTTGAACCTTATGTAATAACTCAAAAAAAGTTATCTTCTAATTTTATAATCTTCATATAAGTTCAACATTATATAATCTTCATATAAGTTCAACATCCGTGCGCAGCGGGCGAAAAAACGTAATTTCAAGGGTTATACAGTAATTATGCCTTAGGTTTCCACGTAGGCGCTGATTGATCATACGAAAACGTACAATCATCCAAAATAATTACACGTCTGCATTCAACGTGATTAATCTTATAAATATTCTATATTTAGATAATAAATTTATTTGTTAGTACAAGAAAATCTTGAGAAAATCTTTCCATATATACTTTTTAATAAAAATATAAATTAAAAATAAATTATAATATATTTGATATTTATGACATATTTAGTTAAAGCAGTACATTATAAATTATTTAATTGAATAAGTAATATTTTCAAATATATATTATATTATTTATATTAAAATTCAAGACTAAAATATTAACCTAAATCAATATAATAAAATAAAAAATGTATAGTTTAGGCTTACACACACATTTGACGACACATATGTGTCAATATTTACCAAAAAATATAATAAAATAAAAAATTAATAATAATCATCTTTTAGGTAATTTATCAAAATATATATAGTTAATAAGAAATTATAATTCGTTATAAAAATTTAATCAAAATCTAATCATGATTTTATGTATAAGGTTTAATTTTTAAATATATTTTTATCATAAAAATAATTTTAATAAAAGAAAATAATATAAAGAAAAAATAATTTGTTGCCAAGGCAGGAATTTACACTCTAATCATCTTTTAATATTTGAGACTATGCATTTTTAGTCCTTTAGGCCATGGTTTCTAATTCTATTTGATGGGAATAATTATCTCTTACTGCTTAAGGATTTACTCTTACACATTATCTTTTGATCTTCTTCCCCGTTGATTAGCTTAAAATTTATAAGAGGATATTGTGAATTATAATCCACATTTTAATATGCATCATGATTCATGTCTCATGACATCTTATTATGTTGTGTATCCCGATTCCTCAATGAAACAAGTATGCACGCCTGTCTTTGAATCTTACATTTGGTTTTGAGATTATGGAAGAGATCTGATATCAGTGATTGCTATATTATAATTCATGGAGAAACATAGATGCTCAACTCTCTTCGAATCTAATAATTGGTTATAGAGCTAAGATTTAATTATGAATGTTCTCTTTATTGTAAATTTTTGATTCATGACGTAACATTCATACTCAACTCTATTAAAATTTTTTATCCAAAAAAACTCTATTAAAATCTAATATTTTTTAGGTCTTCTAAATAATTGTTTGTATAATATAATTAATTGAATCCATCCCTCCTACTATCTTATTGAAATTGTGGAGATTCGTACTCATGGTTTAGAATAGTTTGGTTTATTGAAATTGGTGGATCAAGATATTTCTATAAAAATTGATGTTGATTATGTCGAGGTAATGAACTGATTATTTATTTTGTTGCATGTTTTATGATCAAATTGATACAGATTCTTATGGTTTACTATGTCTATGTTATGAATTTAAAGTAAAGCAAACTTTATGCACAAATAATAATAAGACCACAAATACTTGATTTTATTTTGGAAAAAAAATAAAGAAAAAACACCGCCCGCGAAGCGCGGGTCAAAAATCTAGTTCCTTCATAATTTGTGAGGCATGGATTCCCATCACCCTTTCTATGGCTTCAGCTTCCAAAAAAAAAAAAAAAAAAAAAAATCCAAATTCAAATTAAGTGTTCCTTTCAGTCTTAGAGCAAATGTCATTTTAGATGTCTTAATTTATAAAGGAGCCTCCATTATCAACCCCCTAATTTCCCGTGCATCTTGTCAAGTAGGACATGAAAAATCAGCAATTATTAATCTCCCATGTACGATGGGGAACCCCTACCCCTAACACAGACGATGATACCTGGAATTGGAATTCCCCAAGTGTGAAGTTAATTGGAATCCCAACAAGGCAAGAAGGATAGTACTTACTATTTGTTATGTTTATCTTTGTCAAAATGAATCAATCCCCCCCACTAAGGAGCCAATGCTTATTTTCTTTTTGGTGAAGACTGAAGAAGAATCCAATGATACTTTGATTGATCATCATCACTGCCCAGCAGCAAAGCAGCTGAGGGCTTAGACAGGTAGCCATCGGAGAAGACGACGACATCTCTTCCACAAAGCCAGATTGCACAAGTAAAATTTAACGCATTTTTATTTATTTATACTCTACTTGTCAATTTTGGAAACAATAGTAGGCCAAAAAAGCACAAGTTATAAAAAGGGTGAATGCAAAAGAGTGTTGCTTTGCCATTTACACCTCTCATCATATATACAAAAAACAATTGCCCCCTCAATATCGGCTACAAAATTATCAAATCCCAAAGGATCCACCCGTCCTTTCATTTTTATTTCACATTTGCACATCCCTCTCATATATGTCATATTATATATATATACTCCTAATATTACATATATGGCATGATGGTCTTTCCCATTCAATAGGGTATTTTCTGAAAAGATATCTTCTACTCTGATTTAATAGCTTTCTAAAAACAAATTGAGAAATTCTGCACCAAGTCCAACTTACGTGGTGTCATGATCATGATCATCATCATCATTGTCCAGCCTCACAATTCCCTCAACTGTTGCATTGCAGAAGAAGCATCTTTGGCAGTTGAGGAGGTGCCTGGAAATGCAGCCGTAGCATGAAAAATGGGAACACGGTGTGAAACAAGTGTCCACTTTGTTTGAGTAGCATATGCAGCAAATGCCATCATCAGCTTCTGATTCAAACTCTCGGACAGCCTTTTCCATCGCCTGCAATTCAGACTGACAAATCAGGAGGTTCGAGAATACCTCCAGTTTAGACAATTGATCGTTGTAATCGTCCCCCTTGACTGAACCCACCTGGTAAAGATTGAAGAGTTAGCTGGAAATGACTTTGAGTACATGATATAAAGAATTTGAGCATATGAGAATGAGAAAGAATGCATAAAACAAACCCAGTTGTACTGGAGGAGATATTGGAATCCATAAAGAATGGTGTTGGCGCAGTCCATACTAGCAAAGATAGCAACAATGTCATTCTGACCCCCCTTGTCTACATCGCCTCGACTAGCATCCAACAAATTCAGAATGATGCCAGCAAGTGGGGCTAATATCATGCCACTGCTGATCTTTTCAGAGGAATGGCCTGGACGTCTAATCGATCTGAAAAATAACAGACTATAAGAGACAGCTGTAAAGATATATTTAGAAACGAATCAAAGTGCTGGGAGCCACCAGCTTTCGATATACTATGAAGTTATGAACAGATTACACAGTGTTAATTGCATACATTTAAGAAAAGCATTATCTAGCTAAACACGTGAAGCAAATATGAAAATAGAATATGAACTATTCTATGTCATTCACAGCCATAAGATACCTCTAGGCTCTAACCATTATGTGTATTCACAGTTGCATACCCAACCCATTAGGCTATCTATTCATCCAACATAATCACAATTTTTGATAATACAAGGACCTTATTAACAAAATTATCACACAAAACAACCCCATGGGACCATTAATCCCGTCAACAAAAGTAAACATGCTCTTAGATGATTATCAACACAAGATACAGATAGTAAAAATGATAATAATGGTGTAGACTAGAGGTGAGATGCAGTTAATCAAGCTCAAGTAGAAATATCCCTTGAGCTTGATTGAATAATATTTTTTTAGCACAAAGTCGTGAAATTGGGCTGAGTAAAGTTTGAGTAGCAATAAACTAGAGCTTACTTGAAAATAACTTTTCAAGCTCAAGACAAGCACATAATTCCAAGCTTCAGCTTGTGCTCCCCTAAAACATATGCTTATCAAGTGCAATGTTACAAGTATACAAGCTAAACAATTAAAAGGTTGGACATTAATTTGTGTGCTTAGAGAATTAGATTGCCGACCAATTTTACATTAAAAAACAATTAAAAAAAATTATTTTACCATCCACCAAACTCAAAACCAAAAAAAAAAAAAAGTGCTAATAAGTATATCTGTTGTGCACATTGAGTGGCATCACTCGAAGTAAGCAGCATGAGTTTGAGGTCAAGCTCAATATTTTCATGCTCGAATTGACCCCACCCTAGGTCCAGATACAATACTCTCTGTACTGGAGTAGTGTGATGGAGATCAACATTATGCTGACAAAATTTACTTACAGGTCAAAAACTTCTGGATCGATTGCACCGATTAAGTGGGTCAGTATGAAGACAATCAGCTCAGCCAGCCTCCGCAAGTTTGTATCCATTCCAGATACAAAAGCTTGAGGTATCTCCCGAGTACAAAATTCTAATACCCTTGCAAGGTTGCAGGAAAGGTCAAATATCACACTACATTTCCTCTGCTGGTTGTCCATCATCTGAAAATAATACACCAAATAATTTCAACCCAGACAAATGGGAAGGCAAATGATGTTTTCAGAAAGCAATCAAACCTTGTAATTTTCTTGCATTTCCCGTATTGAAACAGAGAACTCAGTCATTGCCCAGCTTAGGGTGTTAAATAAGCGATTAAGAAAAGCTGAGAATAATTCTTCATCACTGATGCAGGCTTCCCTCAGCAGTTTCTGGAGGAAAAGATATTCAGCAAAGCACATTTAGTACAAAGACAGAGAAAAGAAAAAGTTGGGAATTTCTGCAGCAAGTTGAATGCACATAACTACCTGAAACAGAATTGATGAGGATGAAGACTCGCCACGTTTCGAAAAACCAAAGCCTGAACCCTTGCATAGCCTAAGAAGGATATTGGTTACAGGAATCCAGGATCTATTATCAAATGCAGACAACAAAGCTTTTGGCATCCTTCTCGTTGCGGCTTCATTGCATTCAAATGCAACCAAATATTCCTTGTACTGTACCAAAACAGATATAGACTGGAGAAGAAGATCCCTTAGCTCTGCACTAGATATTCTTGGATCATTGAAATGGGTAACAATAAAAGTGACCTGGACAAAAAAGGTAAAACACTATT
The DNA here is from genome assembly GCA_030278955.1 of Hygrophila difformis. Taxonomy (NCBI): domain Eukaryota; kingdom Viridiplantae; phylum Streptophyta; class Magnoliopsida; order Lamiales; family Acanthaceae; genus Hygrophila; species Hygrophila difformis. The sequence continues at coordinate 10,103,380 of JAOANR010000011.1, forward strand.
AAAACTCAAGTCACCACATTATCACGGTATCACTATTGGTACAATAAGCTTATTCCTAGATATTAATTTCAGGACTGGCAATAATGGAATTGCTTAATTAGGTTAAACTTTGATATAAAATAAAATATTATTAACAGTTCCAATTTATGGAAAGGATTCATAATAAGTCACTTCGTAAAAAAGGGCAAGACAGACGAGATTTCTTTCAAATAAACAACCATGGGCATCTGAAGATAAGATTTTTTGCAATTAAACCATAATGGGCATCAAATCTGATTACTGTCATGGATGCAATTTAATGAAGAGAATCTTTACAATCCTGTAGCCCGGCTACTGCTCAGTATAACAAATAAGACAGACCAAAAACACAACAGAGAAAAGAAGCTCAGGACATACAAAAGGTGCAAGTCCTTGCTTAATGAACATCGTGGCAGGTACAAAAGGAGGATCACTCTTACGCAGCACATGAAAACAATCAACCTGCCATAAGCAAAGAAACAGTATTAACAATCCATTTAAATGGACACCCCAAAGTTTCAGAAGGCAGTTCATGCTATATGGATGAGTATAATTAACTTAAAAGTTAAATCCCATTTGATAGATAGGAAGTCAAAAGATTTTCTATATAAAATAAAATACAACTGAAAATAATAAAAGTTAGGCTGTCAAGAATAAAATAGTATGGTATACATAAAAACATCAACAAGTTTCCAAGCATATGACAGTAACTATTAAGAGCCTGTTCTCCTAGACTTATTTCCAGAATTTATTACTTATTCTTATTAAAATCAGACCAGACCAGATCAGATAATCAGATCAGACCAGACCCAATCAGATCAGATCAGACCAGATCAGACCACACTATAAATATAGTTGTAATCAGATCAGACCAGATCCAATCAGACCAGAAACATTTAGATCAGATCAGACCAGACCAGATCTTATAAAATTCATATCAGAACACCTTATTTCAGGCGAAGAGAACAGGTCCTAAGTTTGTAAGGCTCAACTGCAAGAGTGAAAATCTAGTGATAAAGAAGTAGAATAGAAAACCCCTAGCAGTGAAAAGACATCATGAGATACAAGGCATTATAATAAGGATAAAATACCAAAGTTTCAAGATAATATTCAGGAATGTAGACAAAGACGGATTCCACTTTGCTTAGAACTAGAAGTAGTTGAACAATCCACATGCATGTTGCGTACATCCCCCTCTGCTTCCATCGAGAGAAAAGTGAAAGCCGATACCTGTCGGAATATTTTTATATTATGTCAATTATCAAATTTGGAAAAAGAATTATATATTACATAGTAGCTTGCGCAACTCATATGGAATTGATATCAGATTATATTTCTGAAAGTGAATATGCGAATAACTAGTGGGGAACAAGAATTCTACGGGAACACCTACTTGTCACTATAATCTATATTAGCGGAGGATTTGATATGAGATTAAGATTATGCATAGAGAAACAAGGAGTAGCATATGATAGTGTTGACTCAACAGATTTGGAAAGTCTACAATCTACATAGTGATTAACAATAAACATGTACCTTCCATAACAATAGAAATAGTAAAAAAGAAAAATTAGGACAAATCAGATCAAATAGGCAATTAGGCATTATAATATTGAATAAAAAGATTGTACTGAGAACAATACCAGGCAGAATGTCTGATGCATTCCAGAACCTCTTCTCGATAAACACTTCGAGCTTCCTTCAAACGTTTGACTTGGTCCCCGTATATGATTTCTCTAATTTGTCTATCCGTCTCTTCCAAGAGCGAAATAGATTGTGATTGACGAGACATGAAAGTTGATGCCTGCATACAAATAAATTTTACCAAATAAATTTTATCCAGTTTGCCCCCAGATCAATGAAGGAAAGTGCAATAAAAACTCGTCACATGATCAGAGTATAAGCGAAGAGAGGTGCTTTCAGAGAACAAGCAGATGGATGTAAGCTAACCAGACATTATTTTACGAAAGTCAAACCCATGTCAGTTTAGCCTACATCAACATAGTCCTTTACAGTGAAGATAGACTTAATTTTTTTAACCAATCCAAAAGGATTGCCATCAAGGTGAAGATAAAATAATATAAGATGAATAGTTTCGCTGACCTGCTTAAAATTTGGTGCAAGACCCAAATGATACAGCAAAAGCATAGTATCTAAAAGCTCTTCCTCTTTTAAAGAAGCAGAAGCCAATCCATTATCTCTTGGAACGATCCTTAACTGTTGCATAGGTCGAAAAGCAAACTCTGACTCAGACTGATCACTGGTGCTGGGTTTATCAGCTATCTCATCATTCAGATTGCCAGTACTACATTCGGATGTAACATGAGCAGATTTATCCCGAATAGAGCTGCAACTGCCCCTAGAACCTTTTCCTAAACACCTTATCGGATCTTCAAAATCTTTAGATGAATTGGTATGGTTATTAGAGCAGCAACAGGGTTTCTGTGGACCAAAATGAGTTACCCTGGTTTCTTCATCATCCACACACCCTTCTTCCCATCGAATTATTTCCTCTTCTTCCTCGTCATCAACAGTATTAAATTTAGATAAATGACTATAAGATCCTCCAAGCCTGGATATATCAACACGATAGGAATCGTTTTTCAGAAACAGGCCAGCAGGGAAACTTTGCTGGCCACCCCTGTGGAGAAACCCCACATGAATGCCAGAATCAGTGCTGAAGCCCTTAATCCAGCCATAATTGTCTCCGGTAGCAAAGCCTTCAGACAGGAAATGAAGAATGGCACTAAATAAAGAAACAAGCACAGAGTTGTTTGAAACTCCAGGAGGTGGCATGTTACGGTCTGCACCCCTGTTCTTCAGTAAAATATTCTGTAAAAATGTCCGAAAAACTGAGCCAGGCAACTGCACAGGCCTTACAGGTGGTATGAACTGCATAACCAAGCGACAGAGATCCCTTTGCTTATCTTCGATCTGTAGAATTGGAAACCATATAAGCAAAAGACTTGATGGTAGTTTTTCTCAAATGAAGATGGTGAATTTAAAGGAGTGATTAGAGATAATAAAAACCACAAGAACTGCACTTTAAAAGGGTTAAATGAAACAGAAAACTAGCATTATAATTTATAATACACAGAATAAGGACGACTTGAGAAAACAAAATTGGACTAAAGATTCAGGACAGTTCTAGCAAGCTACACAAGGCAAGAACCACAAGATAATAGATATCTAATCTTATACTGCATTAAACAATATAGAAGAAATCAATTATGATAATTTTATAGGATAACTATACATGTGAGAAGAAACAGCACATATATAAGTGATCAAGCAGAAATACATATTTTTGTAGAATAATTTGTCATATTTTGGGAATTTGTAAGTCCAACTTGCTATGTGTAATTTAACTCAAAAAGGTTGATATCACATGTCATCAGCTAACAATGCACAAATGGTAGTGGAGATATTAAGAATTATCCTCCTCGAGTCTTGACAACCTTATTTTTTTAGCAGTACAAAAATCCCTCGGTTAGTAAGAATTCAATGACATCCTTAGGAGTTTAATCTATGAAAATTTCAAGATGTAAGGGAAAAAGAAAAAGAGAAGTTATTCTCCAATTTTACCCTTTCCATCATTCTTCTTTGTTTGGGTGATTAAGTCAATACATTGACAAATTTATTAAATAGGGCTAGTTTTGTACTACACAAGCCCTTCTCTAATGCCTTAACCCCCCCTAGAAATGGCATGTAATTCTTAACAGAGGAAGTACGAAGTATAATTTTAATATTCTTAGTTTCAAATAATTACACACAGTACATGTCCCCAAAACAGCTTTCTCAAGTAAGAAACTGCACTAGTAAAAAGGTACAGAATTTAGATAAATGCTAGAGAAATATCCAATATGCTGATGCATACCTTATTTATTGCTTCAGACAAAGCGGTAGTTGTAAGCATCATGCTGTTCTCATTACATATGTCCTCATAGGAGCCAGGCCACCAAACAGAGGGAATCAGAGTTTGGAGATCCTGTTTGTTTGGGTTTTTCCTTGAAAGGAACCCTTCAAAAAGGAATTCAAAATCTGAATTCCACCAGAGGGTCATCAACTTTTCTCGTCTTAAAATATGGCATGCCAAAGCAAGATAACTGTATGATCCAGAATATGGACACTCCATGAGAACTAAGGATGTCGTTTTACATCTGGATGAGAGTGCCTCAAACAAATGCCCAAATAATAGTTTTGACTCCTCAAAGCCAAGAAAGGAATCAAGTACTTTGTCCAGGGTTATATAGTCATGAGGTGGACGAAATTTAAAGACCTCCATCATAAATGACAGAAATGGACCATGTGCTATGTACTCTGCACTTGCAATTTCAGCATTGAGAGCAGAGAATAACTCTTCACAAATAGCCTTAGAGACAGGATGGAAGAGTGCTTCAAAGGACGCAAACCGTTTCAGCCTGCTGAGCTTCTCAATGGTATGGGGTTCAGCCTTCTCTGGACGCTGCATTTGCAGCAGTCTTAAAAAGCAATCAAAAAGATTAGTTGCAGTAGACACTGAAGAGGGTGGAGCTATAATGGGAAGAAATCCTTTGACTGGATATTTAAATGGAAGCCCACCCAAATTTATCTCACATCGTTCTCCTTGAGAAAGAGAAAGAGCTGGATAGTACCCCAAACCTGGCACCATCTTCCGAATCCCGCTGAATGCTACCCCAAGCGAGGTGCCATTCCTGTAAAAGAGTATTTCATCACAATCAAGATCTATACAACATCCAATCACATCGCCAACAATCCATGACTGGCCATAGGGATCAGCTTCCTTATTCCACTTACTGACCCTTTTCCCATCATATGCATAAGAATCATCTGCATCCCCAACACCCTTCCGATCAGTGAAAGGGCAACCAACGGTAGCCCAACCAAGCTGCTGTACTCCAGAAGTTTCAAGAGTGACTTCATACATCCATTTTCCTTTCCATACACAGGCATTGGCCCTCACACTACTGAATAAAGCATGACTCTCAACAAGCCAAGGGTACTTAACAACTCGAATGTCGCCACAAATACTAGATTCATCAAGGCCAACTACCTGGCATGGTGAATCATTATATACCCCATCTCTACTTCTACCACCAGTTTTTAATTCTTGATGGTACCTAAAGAAGTCGAGCTTTATTATCGAACGTATGTCACCACTGTTAACTGTACCAGTCAACTGTTTAACAGTTTTGTATGGGAGATTAAATATATGTTCAATTGTTCTCTCCACAGATTGATCCCCAAAACTTTCACAGTACGAAACTAGATGAGATTTGCCAGAACCATCATTCCTCTCCTTCCCCTTTAATACTACGGCCAACCCAGCAGAAAGCCCACCAATCCTTCGGCCATCATCGGCCATTGCAAACTAAAGCAACCTATGTATCCCCAATTCCCCACTATTACAATACAATAAAATACACAAGCAGTCTATAAGAAGTCGGTCACCAAAGTCGACTGCCCTTCCGAAACCTTAGAACCACATCACAACAATCAGCACCAGCTATTACAGGGCGTACAAAAAAAACACCTTGGATCAGACAAGTGAAAATTAAACGTATTTAACCATTAGTCCACTCACAAAACTAAGCAAATCATTTCAATTAATTCATCAAACTCCAATACCTTAGCTACCTCCACTCAAATTCTAAACTTTGTCACCAAATCAAACACTCCCCCAACCACACAACTCCGACCACAATCTATACTCACGAAAAATTAAAATTAAAAGAAAAAATTATCAACTCTCTTCAAACATAAACAACACCATCAACACCACCCAAAACAGCTATGCTAACAAAGATGGGACGCAGGTACCACTTACTGAAGCTGAAGCAGTTCACAATCAAAGGCGGGGGTAGCCCACTTCGAAACCACGTTTACTGTGTTCACTGCAATTGCAAAAGCAAAGGCGGCTGCTGAATATTAGGGTTTTGGAGTTTCGAGAGTCGCCATAACGAATTTCCCACCAATGGAGGGGGAGAATAAAGACAGAGAGAGAAACAGGATTTAGGTTTCCCAAATGGAGAGAGAGAGTTAAATTTTGATTTTTGAACTATATTTTGCCATTTTCCGTTTTCCTTTGTTTTGTTGTTCGCAAGAAACTGGGAAGGGAACCAAATGAAAGGACCAGGGTTCTAATCTTTCACTGCGGTCCAGTACGATTACTTTCCGTGCAGTAACATCTTTTTACAGCGAAAGTCGCTGATTGAGTGAAGCGGAGGGAATCGGGGTTCAAATTGACCAACCACGTGGAACGGGCGTAGAACGATCAACGATCACTGTAGAGAACTGCAGGGATGGATAACTGGAGGGACGGCGCGTGCCGAATGACGACAATGGGCACCTGTGGATGGAGCGGGTGGATGGGTATGCGGTGCGGGTCAAGGGTCAAGTCGGGTTTGAATCGCATAAGGTGGGTTTGTTGTTAGCCGAAGGGATCGGATCCCCACGGAGAAGATGCTTGCGAATTTGTGAGATGTTTCTTTTTTTGGGTAAGCCATCAGCTTCACTCTGGATAAAGTTGTATATCTATTTAATTATAATTCCATGTAAATTGTATCTATTTAATTAATATTCATGTAAATTGCAGCAAAAAAATATTAATGTAAATTATAGGGGAAAGGAAGATTTTTCAACGTAAATTGTTAGTAGATTATAGGGTTGTTAGTGGATCTGCTAACACAATCTATTTCCACAATGGACTATATTAACTAGGGATAGTGGCTTAGCTAATTGGTCAAGCCCCCGACTTCCAACATTCAGGTTGGGGTTCAATCAATGGCGATTCCAGGATTTAGAACAATTGTGTGTGAACCTCGACAAAAATTACCAAAAAACAATCATGTTAATTACAACACTCGTCGACGCACCGACATTTCTTGGAAAAAAATCATTACTTATCTACATCTACTTCATCTAGTATTTCTTTTTCTACATAAGACAATAGTGAATCATTTAACATTTCATCACCCATACGATTCCGCAATTCGGATTTGACAATCTTCATCGCAGAAAAGACTCTTCCAACTGTAGCCGTTGCAACGGGCAAAATCAAGGACAGTTTGATCAACAAATACACTAAAGGATAGGTCTTGTCCTTATTCTTTTCAACCAATTTTTTTAGCAAGAGCACTAATTCCATCAACATTGCAGAAATCAGGATCGTTCTTCACATCTCTAATATAGTTCTCAAGTTGATTTTCAAGCATATCAAGGGCAACATCATCAAACTCATATGGATAAAATATTGCCAATTTCATCATAGTCTTTCTATCAAATGCAGCAAATGACTTACTTGGATCAAAACAAGCAATCAACCCAAGCAATTCAATATTAGTGTTATCAAAGCGGTTGTTTAACTCTGAAAATTGAAGATTTATCACCGTATAGAATACTTCAACTTGATAATGATGGAAGTTCTTCACTTTAGCACCTCTCTTGACTCTTCCATCTCTTCCATAAATTATGAAATCATCATCCATATCCAGCACCAAATATCATTCTCAACACAAAATTTGGAAGTCATTTCCAACAAATCAGCCCAACCATTCTCTCTCAATTCTTGTAATCTTTCTTTGGCAATTTTCACAAGCTTCATAGCATTTGCAAGATCTTGATCCTTTTTTTTTGCAGTGCTAGTGACAAATCAAGGGTGATTCCCAAAACCAATTTCATCAAATGTAACACAAAAGCAAACTCAAAGCAAAGGATATTTCTCAAAAGAGTAATGGCTTGACCACTACAAGCCGCATCATCACCACTTTGCTCAAGATACTCAAGTACACCAACAACGGAAGAAAACAAATTGATCAAACTCACAATTGTGAAATAATAAGAATTTCAACGTGTATCTCCAGACATTTTTAAGCCGGCTTCTTGGTTTAAACCCTGACCAGTTACAAGAACATCATAAGAAACTCTTTCCATAAGCTTTTCAAATTGCTTTTCTCTGAACAACTCTTGCCGCTTACAAGAACCACCAATAATGTTTGCCAATGATGCAAGAAAACCAAAAAACTCTGATAGTTGCACATTCTTTTTTGTAATGTGCACAAGAGCTAGTTGAAGCTGATGAGCAAAGCAATGCACATAATAAGCACATTGATTTTCTTTCAATATTAAGCTCTTAAGACCATAAACTTCCCTTGCATATTGCTAGCTCCATCATAACCTTGCCCTCGTACTCGAGATAAGCTCAAACCAAATGTTGAAAGAAGAGCTTCAAGAGACAGTTTCAAAGAATGTGCCTTAGTATTTGGAACACGAACTATTCCAAAAAACGCTCAATAATCTCCCCCTTATCATTTACATACCGTAAAGAGACTCCCATTTGCTCTTTGATTGACACATCACGGGCCTCATCAACCAACAAAGCGAAAAAATCATCCCCAATATCATTAGCAATCGTCTTTGATACAAAATGAGCAAATGCATGAATTATTTCTTTTTGAATTTGTGAACTTATCAACATAGAATTTCCTGGAGCATTACCCAAAACTACTCTTTTGATTTCTTCGTTATCCTCTGCCATAAGCTCCAAAAGATGCAGAAAATTACCTTTATTCCTTGAATTTTTTGACTCATCATGACCCCGAAATGCAAGCCCCTGCCTCAACAAATATCTAATAGCGTTTACCGATGTACGCAACTGAATATAATACTCTTTTTTTGATTCCATGGTCTTGTTTGCAATATTAATGTCAATATGAGCATTAGTTTGTAGCAAATCTTGAGCCGCCATGTAACAATTATTATGCACACTTCCATGTCCTCCCATATGTTTCTTAAACCCTTCTTTCTTATTCCAATTCTTATAGCCTTCAGTTATGAAAGTATCACCACCTCCTTTCCCACCTTGCCTTGGTTTAAAAAGATAACAATATAAACAATAACAAGCGTCTTTGCTTACACTATATTCCAACCAAGGGAACTCATCATACCAATCAATATTAAATCGGCATGGTGCATTATAGATAATGGATTGAGGAAAACTTTTTAGATGTGGTTGGCAAGGACCCTTAAGTAGGTATGCTCTACGAATAATTTCAATCTCCTTAGATTTCTTCGCAAGAGCATAAATAGGTAATCTTAAGCCTGGATCAGCCTCTATTGAGCAAGAGCTATCAATTACTTGTGGTTCAGAAGAAATACATTGATTATTTTCTTCTTGAACTTTCTCAACATTATTGACATCCAATTCAACCTCAATTTGAGGATTTGATGATTCACATTGAGAGCGTTTCAAGAAGAATCCAAAAAGTTTAGGCTGTATAACTGGTAAAATAATAAATTAGTCTTTAGATATAATAAAAATACAATTACACATTATATTAATAAACATCAACAAATAATAGAATTTAGAGCATTATTTTACCTTTCTTTGACATCCTTCAATATTGTATTAGAGGCTGCTGTAGCTATTGATCAAATAATACCTGGGTTTCAGATTTAAATAACCTATTAGCCACCCACACCAAACAAAAGAAAAATCCACAATAAAAAAATTTGGCAAAGAAATAAAAAACCACAATCAAAATTAGTATAATAGAAATATAATACTACAAATAAAATTGACTAAAGCTAACTCGTGGGTCTTCTCTCTTATAACTGTCCAGTGGCTCAACTGGATAAAAAAAAAAAAACTCCAAATCAACAGGCTGCACAAGTTTCTTAACCTTGGTTGGATCAAACTCCACTTTGCCTTAATGTGTTTATATTGAAATCAGTAGGAACCCAACAAGATCCATTCTATTACACCTCTCCACATGTTCAACATTCACCCTATCAATGTCAAACATAGTCCTTCCAATAAAAGACATAAACAACCAGTTATTCACCAAAGAAGCGTTTGAAACAAAGGGAAGAACCACAAACAGTGAACTTTAGTTGTCCTCCAAAAGAATCTTCACCCCCCTTCTCATTTTATTTTGTGTAAAATTAATTCTAGATCTGCGATCTCTAACAGATAGTTATTCAACTGTCGAAGCATTCTAAGGCCAGAATCAATAACTTGCATACAACAAAGAGAGTGGCCAGTGTTGGCGAGTGAAGAATTGCGAACAAGAAGTGAAAAAGCATTGTCAAAGCATTCTAACTTCTAAGGCCATAATCAATCAACAAAAAGCAGAGACGAAATGAAACGGAAGTGAAGAATATCGACTTACAGTGAGTTGGCCAGTGTTGGCAGGTGGCAAGAGAAGGGTAACTTCAAAGAGAATTGGCACAACGGTGGGCGACGTCGAACTGGAGTATGAGAATGAAGGGGGGTTCCGTTCCGTGGATAAGGGATTGGGAATGAATTAGAAATTAGGAGTCTGCGTGACTTTCGTGACTCCGTGAGACCGTGACTGTCGTCGAACCGGTGAGGAACACGAATTGAGCGGCGATTACAAAGGGGAAGGGGAGCTTGACTGCCGTGAGAGGGACTGGGGGAGTACAGTGAAGGTAATGGAGAATAGAAGAAGAGTCTACAGAGTAGGGAGGGCTTGACCACCCTATACCTGCTTGTAATCGCCACTGGGTTCAATAATCAATTCTTCACTCGACCATTTATTTATTTTTGTTCATTTTTAATTTGTGTGACATAAGCCCCACCACTCATTTTCTAGCCCGTATAGAATATTCCGCACAAAAAAAAAGGACTATCATCCTGCAGATCCCGCTAACACAATATGCTCATCCAGGAAACATTTGGGAGCGAATGAATATATTAGTTGATAACAGATCGGGGAGCAGATGCATAAATGCAACATAAAAAGGTACTCCCCATCCCATTTAACATGTCTTGTTTCATTTTTGCACACAATCCAATGCACATTTTCAATCGTTAATAACCTAAAATATGTACAATAAAAAATTATGTAAAATATAGTATATTATAAAACTACATAATTTTACGATTCTAGCAAGACCCAACTCGACTATTTTTCAAATATATACTTGCAATAACGTTGAGTCAAAGTTAAACGATGAATAATACCAAAAAATCAAACAAGACAAGTATATTGGGACGACTGGAGTAATAGTTAGCACAAATAAATTGGGTTTAACACAAATAATATACTATATATTGAGTGACGATTCCAAGATCTTGAACTAGGATGTGCGAATTCCGAAAAGAATAAAAATTATAAAACAATAATAATGTCAATTACAGTACTCTTCGACGCACTAACATTTTTTTGGAAAAACATTGAATACTTGTCTACATCTACTTCATCTAGTATTTTTTTTTAACATAAGATAATAATGAATCATTTAGCATTTCATCAGCAATGAATTTGGCCATCTTAATCCCAGAAAAGACTCTTTCAACAGTTGTCAATGACAAAATTAAGAACAATTTGATCAACAAATACACCAATGATATGTATTTCCTTATATTTAAAACACTAAATTCAATATTCCAGAATGACAAATTTTGAACCCTAAAATCCACATCTGATATTTTCAGTTATACATATAATTACAGCTTATGCCTTCCCTATTCCATTCTCCGTTCACTCAAGTTAGTGAAGTTATAAGTTATCGTGGGCAAACCACAGTCAAGATTATCATTACCCTTTGTTTGCCAATCAAAAAGTTTTTTAAAAAATACATAAATTACAAGAGAAATTAGGGAATAATTTTTTATAAAATAATCTTTTATATAAAAAATAAAAAAAATATATTTTTTAAAAAGACAGACTTTGAAGGGGGTCAAACCCCTCTACCCTGCTAGAATCGCCACTGTACTGTGCGCATTGACTATCATTATACCACAACATGTGAATGGTCCAACACATTGATAAGCGTGGGCAGAAATTTTCTTCCTTAAATACTACCCTGCTAATTTAGCAGGCAAACCACTCCCTAATTCCTATGCAACTGTGGAGTTCAACTTAAGCACATACTTGATTCGCATTATCATATGAATCTTATTAATCTCTTATCATTGTAAAATTGTCTGATAAGAAGCTAATAAAACACCTTGATAAATCAATCAAACAGAGCCTAAACATTTCCTCATACTGTAATATCAAGTTCAACATCCTATTAAGGCATTTTTTTCCCCAAAATTTCTCCTGATCAAATGATCAAATTGAGCCTTTACTTAACATTATTGCAATTATTTTGAAAAAAAAAGAAAAAAAAGAAAAAGAAAAAGAAAATGATAAAGTGACCAAGTGATTTTTTTTTTTTGGGTAACAGTAATGGACAAACGTTGGCAAACGGGAAAAGTAAAATCCACAGAAAAAAGAGGCAAAAAGAAGGGGGAAAAAACCCTAAAACCACGGGTACCAAACACCCGCCATATCACTTGCCAAGAGCAGATGAGTGTCATCCGGGGGAAACGCCCACGTCGTGAAAAACTCCAACAACTTCGCTCCCTTAGTAGATTATTAACTTGAACACATGTGACATTTTTCGATTGTGTTTAATTATTTGGGTAGGATTTTAGTATATTTAATACTTCCTCCGTTTTTTTAGCTAGAATTGACAAATGGGTACTATTCATACATATACTTTGACTTAAAATTTTATCATAGTTATACAGTTAAAATATAGCAAAGTGAGATTTTGTTAGATTTGTCTCGTCTTGTAATTTTTAAATATCAAAATTTTAGAATTTTTACTTGTATTGAACTTGAGTTATTAATGATTTAAAATATACATTGGACTGCGTGCTGTGTGGGTTCGTAGCACTCATTAAAAAAATAGAGGAAGTAATTTTTAAGTATTATAAATAAGGGTAATTATTTATTTTTATACCTTAACTATTTCAAAGTGTCCCTTTATATACTTAAACTTTTTTTGGAAAAAAATACACTCCAACTATTATAACCTAGAAAAATCTATATTTTCCGTTAAATTTGATTATTCTGTTAAATATGTATGGGCAAATTGTTCTCCACAAATCAATGATCCAAATCCAACTCCCCGTCATCGAGCTCTTGCGCCATTACAACAACAAACTACCCACAAAAATCCAACCAAAACCTTGTGCAATATACATAGGAAAATGGCAAAAACACATGGAGTGTTGTATTTTTTTTTTCCAAAAAACAAGTTTAGGTATATAAATGAACACTTTGAAATAGTTAAAAATTAATAATTACCCTATAAATAAATATATGTGTGCATAAATGATAAATCATGTGGGTTAGCAAATAGCAACTAATGGGTTAACTTCCTAATGTTTCAAATGGACTAACTAATTATTATTATTATTATTATTATTATCCAGATTTTTGTTTTAATAAAACATTGTTATGATGCACACCAACCACATTTATGATGCACACCAACCGCATTTATAATCCTAATTTGACGTCTTACCTAGTGTCGGTAGACATTTCTATATATCAGCTCACATTTTCATTGTAATGCAGAGATTCTCTCATTCCTCACATTCAAAATTAGAACATTGTCTTTACTTCTTCTGCCGTGCTCCTCTCTCTCCAATTACTTACTCTACCTAATTTTCTTTCATGCTTTAATTATTACACCTGCATACTCACTGATATACATATATTTACATATATAATATTCTATAATACGTTATCAGCATGAGGAGACTCTGTCCGGGTTGTCAGAATTTGAGGTATAATTTTTATTCCAAAATTTTCAATAAGATTATGGCTAACCTTGCAAAGCAGGAATTTGCTCCCTTAACCGTTGAAGGAAGCAATTGTATGTCCTGGGCCCGAGATGTGAAAATGCATCTTACTTCAATGGGTCTGGAAGATACTATTGCTGAAGGCAAAAACCCCAGCCATCAGAATCAGGCAAAAGCCATGATTTTCTTGTGCCATCATATCGAAGAGGCACTTAAAATGGAGTACGTGACTGTGGAATCCCCACTGGCGTTGTAGGAAAAGTTGAAAGAAAGATATGATAATCTTAAAAAGACGGTGCTTCCAAAAGCCCGTGATGACTGGACAAACATGAGGCTTCAGGACTTCAAAACAGTCCTGGAATATAATTCCGCTGTGTTCAAAATTACGGCCCAACTGCAATTATGTGGGCAAAAGATTTATGATGAAGAAATGCTTGAAAAAACGTATTCTACGTTTCATGCTAAAAACTCAGTATTGAGTGAGCAATACCGTCAAAAAGGTTTTCAGAGATATTCTGATCTTATTACCTGCTTATTATTGGCTGAACAAAACAGCCTATTGCTGTAGAGAAATCATGAATCTATGCCCGCGGGTGCAAAACCGTTCCCTGAGGTGAACGTGGCTCAATCAGCGAAATATGTGCGTGATCGTGGGCACTTTAAAAATCAAAATGATGATCATGGCCAAAATCGGTATCACAATCGAGACAGAGGTGAGTCATCTCATCAAAATAATTATCGGAATAAGCCTCGATTTGAGCAAAATCGCAGATATGATACCAGAAGGCCTTGCAAACCACAACAAAGAAATTATGCAAGAAAGCATAAACAAAATGATGAAAATTGTGATCGTTGTGGAATTAAAGGTCATCCGGCTCAAACATGCCACACAGCTAAACACTTAGCTGAACTGTATCAGGCCTCGAAATGAAAAGAAAGACCAGGTGTTGAAGCACACCATAATGCCCACGATGATACATATGATGATATATTAAATGATAATATCACGCACCTGGAAACTGATGATTTTGTTGAGCCAGATACTGTTGCAAAATAATATATTATATAACTATATATATCTTGTACTTCTCTTTTATTACCATGTATAATATAAATGTGTTTTTCATTAATGATATTTATATTGCTGATGTTTAATAACCTTCTTATATTGTTGCAAAAGAAATGGATGCTGGAAATTCAAAAGTCGGAGATGATATCTGCCTTATTGACAGTGCAACAACGCATAGCATTTTGAAAAGCAAAAGCTATTTCTCCAATTTAAAATTAGAAAAGACCGCAGTGAAAACTATAAGCAGTAATGCAAAATGCATTGAATGCTCCAGTAGAGCTGTTATATTTCTCCTTGAAGGGACGAAAATGGCGATTGAAAACGCCTTGTTCTCACGCAAAGCTCGAAGAAATTTACTGAGCTTCAATGATATTCGAAAAAATGGATATCACATTGAAACTTCAAAAGAGGCAGATCACGAGTATATTTTGATAACTCAAATTGAAAATGACAAAAAATTTGTAAATGAAAAATTGCCATGTTACTCCTCTGGCTTATACTATACAAAAATATGTGCTGCAGAAATACATAACCTAGTAGGCTTGAAAGCTACTAGTGAATTTATTACATGGCACGATAGACTTGGGTATCCTAGCAGTGTAATACTGAGGCGAATTATTGAAAATTTAAATGGCCATACATTGAAAAGGCAAATGATATTGAACCCAAATGAGTTCAATTGTGCAGCCTGTTCACAAGGGAAATTAATAACCAAATCATCTCCAGTAAAAGTGGGAATTAAATCCCCTGCATTCCTAGAAAGAATTCAAGGCGATATATGTGGACCTATTGATCCCCCGTGTGGACCTTTCAAGTACTTTATGGTACTAATTGATGCGTCATCACGCTGGTCACACGTTTGTTTATTATCAACTCGCAATTTGGCCTTCGCAAGATTACTTGCACAAATTATAAAATTGCGAGCACAGTTTCCAGATCATCCGATAAAGAAAATGCTCCTTGATAATGCTGGAGAATATACATCACATGCATTTGATGATTTCTGCATGTCGATTGGAATTACTGTTGAACATCCTGTGCCTCATGTGCACACGCAAAATGGTATGGCAGAATCATTTATTAAACGACTGCAATTAATTGCAAGGCCCTTGTTAATGAAATCAAAACTCCCTGTTTCTACTTGGGGACATGCTATATTGCATGCAACAACACTTGTGAAAATAAGGCCGACAAGCTATCATGGCTACTCTCCTACACAAATTGTGTTTGGAAAGGAGCCCAATATATCCCACTTGCGAATTTTTGGGTGTGCGGTTTATGTACCAATTGCGCTACCCCAACGTATAAAAATGGGACCTCAAAGAAGGTTGGGCATATATGTCGGGTATGAATTGATGACAGTCTTTTATGACTGTCATTTGCGTCCAATTTAGTGTCTTAATGATGATCTTTTGTTCTTAATTCCATTAGTTTTTAATGAATAATCATGGAAGATGTGAAAAGACGGAAGAAGAACCAAGATTGTGAAGAAGCTGGAATTACATTGAAAATGGCTTGAAATTCTAAGTTTTCATTGCAAGTCTCGCACGCTATGTTTTTATTTGAACTGACTCACGCTTTGTCATTCAGCAGGAAGTTAAGTTGAAAGGCTGCGGGAGATGGGAAAGACATAGCGAGGAAAGAGAAGAAATGGTGCGAGGACTTACATACGAAATCAGGAAAGATCTAAGGAAAAATGTTCAGAAGTTGAAGTCCACGCGATGATTGTTTGACATCGCGAGGAAAGAAAATTTGTGCAAGACAGGAAGCCTTAGATGTTATGGCGAGAAGCAAACTGTTTGAAGAGACTGTGAGATCTTGCCTTGTCAAGAAAGACAATTACATTTTTGACTCTCGCTTTGAAGGAACTGGACAAAGCGAGAGGAGAGCTATTCTGATGTGAGCGGTTATCATCCAAGGCTGAAGCAGTTACAACGTCCATCTATAAATAAGACCCTTGGGGGATCAGCTCAAGTAGCGGGAGATTGAAGAGAATAGCTCATTTTACTCTCCAGTTCACTTTTAGAATTCAGTAGGTAGGTTAGCTAGGGTTTACTTTTCACTGCAATTTACTTCAAGTTCTTCAGATTTTTAATTCAATTTCTCAGTAGATTTTCTTCGAAATATTTTAGTAGATTAGTTTGAGGATACCCTGGAAGAAGAATTGCTATCGGAATGCTTTGTTCATCCATTATGACGATCATCATCTAGTTTCCGACTTCTTCGTTCAAATTCGCATTATTCTGATTGCAATCAGATTTCCAGGTGTATTCGTTTTTAATTTCTTTGTTATTCAAGATATATGAAGAACGATCAGTTATCAAATCGTGCATTTCTTATCTTTCTGGTTACAATTTTGAAAGGTTTTATCAGTATTAAATGTCTTTCAATTCTGTTTCAGAGAAGTATAGACCTCGAACACAATATTCACTTCTTAGAATTTGCATCACGTCGATAATTTGATTCTCGAGATCACGTTGCTATCATATCTTTAATTCGTAATTTGTTTGTTCTAATTACTCAAGAAGTTTGGATATTGTAACCGAGTTAGGTATGAAACTGATAGAATTATGAATTCATTCGATTTTCTGTTGATATTATATCTTGATCATAAATTTGGAAGAAATCTGCAGAAATTAATGTTCAGAACTCTAAAAGGTTCCTAAAGACCCATGCAGTGTTAATCATCGCATGATAATCTTTAAGAATTAACAACTTTAAATTCTCGAATTTGGATGAAAAAGGTTCTGTTTTCATTGTTTTCTGAATAAAAGTTCCAGAAGGTAGTTATGATAATCACAGGACTTGATCATTTACTTCATATAAGGATGACGCGAGGAATTATCCAGACAACTTTGTTTCAAGAGAGGCTATTTCAATACTCTCGCGATGTCATTTTGACAAAGCGAGAGAGCCAACTCAAAATAGCAACAGAATTGATTCCCATTTCTTGGGATATCAACTACTTATCTCTTATACATATATAACCCCTATTCTATAAGCAGGAATTGAGTATTCTCGCCGCATTCTTACCGATATTATTGCGAGGTATTCAGTTCTTTGTATAAACTAAATCTGAGGAACATTCTTTGAACAATAACTCCCTCCACGTTGTACAGACATAGCGTGCGGAAAATTGGAATGTTCATAGTTTGAAACCCAAAATAGTTACTGCGAGCTATCTTGGACATTTATTTTGCAGAATTATTTCTCAAATCTTTTTCATAGGAAAATAATTTCCTAATTCTGTCTAGTTTCCAGTTTATATTTTGGAAACACACTAGCATTTTGATTAAGAGGATTCAGAACCCTCATCGTCTCTTTATACATATAATACTACCTATACATATGATATTTTGGGATATTTCCCTGTTTATGATGAGTAATCTTACTTCTTAAATATAAGACTCATAATTCATATTTGTAATTCATGTTAATAATTTCATTAGTACATTGAGAAAGATGATGATATAAGTTTTCTCAATCATTATTTACTCAGGCTGATGAAGAACAAACTTATTCTTTAGTTGGGCATTTAGTACCTGTCGTTTAAAAGGGAAAGATGTTTCAAAAATCATCTTTTGTCCCAATAATTAGTAGGAGTTTTAAGAAGATTAATTTCCAAGGTTCATAGTTTTATAGTTCCACTATATGCTATGGGTAGGAGATTAAATATTCTTTCTAAGTCTTACTAATCCTGAGTCAAGCCATGGGTATTTGGAATTGTTTACAGAGATTTCTCAAGCTAAAACATCTATATGAATCTGAGTGGTCTGGATAAGTCAAGGATTTTGAATAGCAATCTCATCTTGGTATACTTACAGAACTATTACTTCTTACAACTACTTGAAGGAATTACTCTGAGGAGTTAAATCTTATGAAACCATTGGATAGATTTAAATACTTGCTTTTTCATTACTTGTAGAGGACATCCAATATAGGGTCATGAGCTTAATTTGATTCAGAGTAATGAAAAGAACAACTTCAAGTTCAGATGAATATAAGATGATTTAGATGTGACCCTGAGTTATCAAAGGCTTAATCTGAGTCCGAAAGAGATAGATTAAGTGACAGTTCTAAAAGCTTTTGTCACGAAATGAGTCTGATCGATCATCCTGTGATGACAGTATCCCATGATTTCAGTGCTTAGAGTGTCATGACACGGAGTCACAAGTACCTGTCTTGGGAAGTGATTTAAGACATGAAGATTTGATTAAATTGCATAGAGGATTTGTTTATCTCAATGAGCTTTCATTCTGTTTCTAACCATTGAAGTACGATAATCTCATCATATTCCTATTTCATTTGTTTGTTTTGGTCCGCACTATCTTTCACTCATGAACATATTCATATCATCTAACATCATTTCAATTGCTTTCTTTATTTTTGTTTACAGTTTTATGCATTTACAGTTCAACATTAAATTCTTAGTCATCATCATTACACCATCCTTAAACCAAGAGCAGAAATGAGTTCTAGAACTAATAATCCTATTAAAACGCTTCTATCGTGTAACTCTCTAATGAACGATCCCGACAATAAAAATAAATATTGCAGCTTGATACCGTGCGCTTTCGGTAGAAAAAATTAGGCAAGCTCTTTAACAGTCCTATAGGATTATAGTTTAAAGGCTGTCGGGGGGCATTGCAGTGGGTTTTACCTCAAAGCTTCATGGCGCCGTTGCCGGGGAGGGTGTAGCGTTATGAATTTTAGAATTGTAGATACTCTTTGGTTTAATTGTAATTATTTACTTTTTACCATATTAAATAAATTCATTAATTTTTTCATTTTGTTCACAGAGAAGTCTCAACAGTTTATGAGCGAAAGAACAACTCGATCTTCAAGGCAACCTTTGCTTCCTTTTAATTGTGAACTTGAAAGAACAGCAAGGCTGATCAGAGCAAGTGCTAGAAGGAGACAAAGAGATCTTGTAGAAGGGAATCTTTCAACAATAACTAAAATAGCTAACAATGGACAAAATGACAGACCTGGAAACTTACCAAATGGACAGCCAGAAAATCAGCAAAACGTACCACTTCGAGGACATTTTCAAGCACCACAGAGGGCTGCTGCACCACAATTTGTTCATCAGCATCACTTTCCACCAAATTTTGCTAATCCTGCTCCAAACCCTCAAGAAGAACAATATCAACCATGGCAACCAAACGTTGATCAGTATTTGGCTGGAACAGATGAAGAGGTTGATATACCACCTGGTATATTAAACTTGGCATCTTCCAGAGCTTTTTACGGATTGAGTGTTGAAGATCCACACTTACATCTCAAAAAGTTTGTTGAACTGAGTAAGACAGTGAAGAAGGGTAGAGCATCAAGAGAAACCATTCAACTAGCAATGTTTCCATTCTCTTTGGATGGTTCTGCGAAAGAATGGTATGATTCATTGAATGCTCAACAGAAGGCTACTTGGCCAGAACTAGTCAGAAACTTCTTGCTCAAATATTTTCCAGAAAGTAAAGTAGATGAATGGGTAGATAAGATTTCTAGCTTTAAGATGAGAAAAGGAGAATCTTTGAAGGATGCTCGAGACAGATTCTTTGATATGCTTAAAAGATGCCCGCAGCATGGTATCACAGAAAGAAGACTTTTGAAGATCTTTTTCACTGGACTCACTCACACTTGGCATATGATGATTAATGCCACTGGAGGGGAACAATTACTTCAGATGCCACTTGATAGAGCTTGGTCAACAATAGACACCATGACAGCTAGCAGAGCAATCCTCCAAGATGATGACCCACCATCTCCTACAAGAAACAGTCTTGTTATCCACACAGACAAAAAATGAAGAAAAATTTGCAGCACTCACTAAACAGATTACTGAGTTACAACTAGCTCAGCAAACAAGTCAACAAGTTCAGCATCAACAACAACAACAACCTATGATGATCCTTCAACCTACTCCCATGGAACCAGTTTATCAATGTGGAATATGTTCTGGGCCACATTATAATGATCAATGTCCACAGCTTCAGGAAGCACCAAAACAAGATGAAAGCTGTAACTACACTGGATTTCAGAACAAGCATCCAAACTTGAGCTATGGTAACACTCAAAATGCACAGAATGCACATCTCCTGAATCCGCCTCAACAGAACCAGCAGCAGTTTCGTCCTCAGCAACAATTTTATCCTCAGCAGGAAATGTACCCTCAGAGACCTCCTCAACAGATGAATCAACAGAATAGACCATATGGACCGTTTGCACCAATGCCTGTAAATTTTCCACAGCAACCAGTGCCACCAGGCCCTTATCCTATTGCTCAAGATAACACTTATTCTTTAAAGGTGGAGAATGCTCTGAATGAGTTTATTGTTAAGCAGACAGAGACGAACAACCAACTGCAGGCTTCAATCAAGAATGTTGAAAATTCAGTAACAGAGATGGCCAAGTTATTACAGCAAAGAGAAAAAGGAAAACTACCAAGTTCCTCTGAAACAAACCCACAATGTAAGGCAGTTACGTTGAGGGGAGGGAAAGAAGTTGTTGATCCCGAATTTGAAAAGAAACGAGATAGGTTGCTACAGCAGAAAAAGTTCAAAGATGTTCAGACAATGGAAGAAGATGATCAGCTTGAAGAAAGGCAGATACTTGAGGATAAGGGTTTGGAAAAGAATGTCTCAGGACACTCCTTTCCAAAGGAAAAAGAGGGAGGTAATGATATCCCTAACTCTACAGGTAACAAAAAGGATTCACTGGATGAACACATGCCCATGATACCATATCCTGGGAGACTCAAAAATGATCTTCAAGAAATTAAATTTAAGAAATTTCTTGAAAAGATTAAGGCCATTGAAATATCTATCCCTTTGGTTGAATTAATTGCTGAAATGCCCACTTACGCTAAGTTTCTG
The DNA here is from genome assembly GCA_030278955.1 of Hygrophila difformis. Classification (NCBI taxonomy): domain Eukaryota; kingdom Viridiplantae; phylum Streptophyta; class Magnoliopsida; order Lamiales; family Acanthaceae; genus Hygrophila; species Hygrophila difformis. The sequence goes on from JAOANR010000011.1 coordinate 10,124,942, forward strand.
AAAGAATTGATTTCAGGGAAACGAAGTGCGGGAGAGCAGCAAATGGTGGTCTTAAATCAGAATTGTAGCTTGGTTCTTCAACAACGGATTCCTCCAAAGCTTGAAGATCCAGGGAGTTTTACTTTACCCATGATTATCAACTGTAAAGAAGCTGGGAGAGGGCTCTGTGACTTAAGAAGCAGCATCAATGTAATGCCACTTGCTATGGCCAGACGATTGGACTTGGGGAAGATGAGGCCAGTGAATATGACTCTCTTCTTTGCTGACCAATCGAGCACCAGACCAGAAGGGATCATTGAAGATGTTTTAGTAAACACAGGAGGCCTTTGTTTTCCAGCTGACTTTGTCATTCTTGATATCGATGAAAATGTCTGAATTCCTATCATACTAGGAAGGCCTTTCCTGGTGACTGCAGGAGCTATGATTGATGCAAAGAATGGCATAGTCAAACTTCACGTTGATGATCAGGAAGTGACTTTCGACATGATGAAGATGGCAACATATCCTTTTAATGCTTTTAAAACCAATGTAGCGGGAAAGAGATTAGATTCTAGTACTATGGAGGGGGGAAATCTTTTTGATTACTATAATCTCTTTACCACTGATGTAATTGAGAACAATCTCACCCCACTCACAAATCCTGAAGATGCTACTTTTGCTTACTTGTGCGCGGTTAGATTCGCTGATCCTGAGACTGGTGAAATCAAGGATGGATCAGAAAGTGAGGATATGACATCTTCAGAACAATCTGAGGATGACATTGATAAAACAGATCCTTCTAAAGAAGGATCTGATTTAAAGATGGAAGTGCAAACTCGAAGCAAATTAATTCCATTAATAGAAAATCCACCAGAGCTTGAACTTAAAGTATTACCAGAACATCTTAAGTATGCCTTTTTGGCAGACAAAAAGAAGCTTCCGGTAATAATTTCATCTAAATTGAGTGAAGAACAAGAACAAGCTCTAGTAGGTACTCTTAAAAATCATATTCAGGCAATTGCTTGGACTATAGCACATATCAAACGCATCAGTCCACACATTTGTATGCATAGGATCCTGATGGAAGATGAATACAAACCATCCATACAACCACAGAGGAGGCTAAATCCACCAATGCAGGAAGTTGTCAAGAAGGAGGTAATCAAACTACTTGATGTAGGTATAATCTATCCTATTTCTGATAGCAAATGGGTAAGTCCAACACAAGTTGTACCCAAAAAGGGTGGGATTTGTATTGTGACTAATGAACATGGTGATGAAGTAGCAACAAGACCAGTAACTGGTTGGAGAGTTTGCATTGATTATAGAAAACTAAATACTGCCACAAGAAAAGATCATTTTCCTTTACCCTTTATTGATCAAATGTTAGAAAGACTGTCAGGTAAACCATTTTACAGCTTCTTAGATGGTTATTCTGGTTATAATCAAATAGTTATTGCTAGCGAAGATCATGAGAAGACAACTTTTACTTGCCCATATGGAACATTTGCTTATAGAAGAATGCCTTTTGGATTATATAATGCTCCTGCTACTTTTCAAAGATGCATGATGAGTATTTTCTCTAATTTTATTGAAAAATGCATTGAAGTGTTTATGGATGATTTTACCGTTTATGGATTTGACTTTGAAGACTGTTTACAAAATCTGTCAAAAATTTTGCAGAGATGTGAGGACACTAACTTGGTTCTTAACTGGGAAAAGTGTCATTTCATGGTTCAGGAAGGAATTGTCATAGGACACAAAGTATCTAGAGCAGGAATAGAAGTAGACAAAGCTAAGGTTTCTGTGATAGCAAATCTACCGCCCCCTAAAACAATCAAGGCAGTAAGGAGTTTTCTTGGTCATGCTGGTTTTTATAGAAGGTTTATTAAGGACTTTTATAAAATAGCAAGACCTTTATGTAATCTTCTTCATAAGGATGTGGTATTTAGCTTTGATGAAGATTGCTTGACTGCTTTTAAAACCTTGAAGGAGAAACTTATCACTGCACCTATAGTTCAGTTTCCTGATTGGAGTCTACCTTTTGAACTCATGTGTGATGGAAGTGAGAATGCAGTAGGAGCAGTTTTGGGGCAACATAAAGAAGGCAAACATCATGTTATCTATTATGCTAGCCATACTCTTAATGATGCCCAGATAAACTACACCACTACAGAAAAGGAAATGTATGCTGTAGTTTTTGCCTTTGACAAGTTCAGACAGTATCTTATTGGAGCTCAAACTATAGTTTACACAGATCATACTGCATTAAGATATCTTTTCTCAAAGCAAGAAGCCAAACCTAGGCTGATAAGATAGGTTTTACTTCTACAAGAGTTTGACATTATTATTAAAGACAAAAAAAGAAAAGACAATGGAGTAGCAGATCATCTTTCTAGATTGGAAGAGAAAACAGAAAAGGAGGAAGTTGTAAATGATAAATTTCCAGATGAATAGTTGTATGCTTTGCAGTTGCATCAATTTGATTGTCCTTGGTTTTCAGATTTTGCTAATTATCTAGCTTGCAAGATTGTTCCAAAGTTTAAAGACTCTCATCAGAAGTCAAGATTTTTCAGAGAAATTCAGAATACTATTAGGATGACCCCTTCTTATTTAAGTTTTGTTCCGATCAGGTTATTAGGCGATGTGTTCATGAGAAGGAAGGTTTTCAAATTGTTAGAAAATGTCATGAGAATCCTTGAGGAGGCCATCATGGTCCTGCTAGAACTGCTAGAAAAGTTCTAGACTGTGGTTTCTTCTGGCCGACTATCTTTTTGGATTGCCAGAAATTTATAAAGATGTGTGACAGATGCCAAAGATTGGGAAACATTTCAATGAGAGAAGAAATGCCTCAAAAAGGAATTTTAGAAGTAGAGATATTTGATGTTTGGGGAATTGATTTTATGGGACCTTTTCCCCCATCATTTGGTAATCACTACATTCTAGTAGCTGTTGACTATGTCTCAAAATGGGTAGAAGCAGTGGCTTTACCCAATAATGAAGCTAAACAAGTTACTAAATTTCTGCAAAAGAATATTTTTACCAAGTTTGGAGCCCCTCGTGCCATTATATCTGATGGAGGATCCCACTTTGTCAATAAACTCTTTGAGAAGTTGCTGAAACAGTATGGTGTTCATCATAAGGTTGGATCACCATATCATCCTCAGACAAGTGGACAGGTGGAGGTATCTAATAAGGAAATTAAGCATATTTTACAAGCTTCTGTGAATATTACAAGAAAAGACTGGTCAAAGAAACTGGATGATGCTTTATGGGCATACAGAACTGCTTTCAAGACTCCTATAGGAATGTCTCCCTACAGATTAGTTTTTGGAAAAGCTTGCCATCTTTCAGTTGAGCTAGAACATAGAGCATATTGGGCATTAAGATGCTCAATATGGATGTTCAGTCAGGACAAGACAAGAGGAAATTCGATCTGTCTAAGTTGGAAGAAATGAGACTGGAAGCATATGAAAGCAGCAAGATTTATAAAGATCGAACCAAGAAGATTCATGATGCAAAAATTAAACATAAGGAATTTTATGTTGGTCAATTGGTTCTACTTTATAATTCTCGTTTGAAATTATTTCCAGGTAAGCTCAGATCGAGGTGGACAGGACCATTCCCCATTGTAGCTGTTCATGACAATGGAGCAGTCACAATCATGCTCAGTGAAGGAGAAAAGACTGTAAATGGACACATGCTTAAGGAATATATTGGTCAACAAGATTTAAATATCCAAACTGAATATTTTGATAATCCCTAGTTTTTCTAAAAAAAAAAAATATAGGGGGTGGATACTACCCAGGTTAACTGAGTAGTATTTTCCTTTTTCTTTTGATATATGTTTTATCTCTAATTCTTATTTTATATATTTTCAGGAACTCGAGAAATGAAGCTGTGATGGATTGAAGAGGGATGAGAAGGAAATCTTCAACCAGGTTTTGAGTATTAAGTGTTTGGAAATAAAGTATGAACAAATTCTGAGGTCACGCTTTTGCTAATTTGACAAAGCGTGATTAAAGATGAACTATACTCGCTCACGCTTTGTAGAAGTTTTAAAGCGAGGTGATAAGTTCAAGTTCTCATTATTATGAAAAATTTGTTCTGTCTCTAAATGCCAAAGAATTTGATGTCTACGCTTTGTTGAAACATAAAGCGTGACCATTTTCTCTGAAAATTGTACAATAATTCTCTCTCGCTTTGTAATTTACAAAGCGAGAGACAGTTTACATAATCACGCGATGACAAGTAACAAAGCGAGAGTCTGGGAATACTAAACGGATAGATTTTTCAAACTTCTTAAGACTAAAATACCCCTTTTCATACTCTTCTTCTTCCTCTGCACTAACCATCACACGTCGTTTCAACCGCTTGTAATTATGGCAGAATTTAGTTTTTCTGCTATAAAATCTAGTCGAATCTTTCTCTCCTTACTCTCAAACATTCCCACATTAGAACGATTATCCTACAACCTTCATCAGAAATCAAAATGGCCGCAGCAGCTCCCAATGCCAGAACCTCCATCTTAGATATCCCTGATGAAATTTTGGGAGACATCTTCTCAAGACTGGGAAAGGAAGAGATGAAAGATGTAGCCAAAATAGCCCCAACTTGCAAGAAATTCTTGAGAGCAAGTAAGGCATCTGCAGTATGGAGGAGAGCAAATGTAGTGAAACAAATCACTGCGGAGAGAACACATGATAATCACTACGCACAGATAATGGAAAGATGCAGAGAAGCAGGGAACCTCATGCTCAAACTTGAACCTGCACTCGTGGCTTTCCGCAACACAGGGCTTATGGAAGCCTGGAATTGAGGATAATCATCACCCTTCAATCTGCATCAAGGCTTTCATTCTTCTGAGTTCAGAGAGCCTTGAAGAGATTGATGAAGGACTGTATCTGCTTGGATCAATCCTTAAAGAGGAAGAGCACATCCACAAGATTAAGGAGAAGATCAGCAGGGTTTTCATCGACAGCGAAGAAGAGCCTAACCCTTTCTTGGGACAGGGGCATCGTTACTATTGTGACTACATGGCTCCACACAGTAGAGACTTAGTTAGGGAGCCTCCACACTATAATTATGGTGCCACAAACATTGATTGTTTGTGTTGTGAGGTTACCAATTAGATTAGAGAATTAAGAGAAGTCTTCAATGAATATGTAATTGAATCTGAATCAGAATTAGAAACTGATTCAGATTTTGATTAAATGATTATGTATTCTCTTAATTTTTGTATAATTCTGAGTCTTCTGTTGATGATATGTCTTCTTTACCCCTCGCCTTATTTTCTTGTGCTGAATAATGACTTGATCTTATCTTTTGCACCAGATTTTTATCTCAGTCATTTTAAATAAATTTGTTTTTCAAATAGGCATATTTTAGGCTTAATCATTACTCCCTGCAGAAACAAGATTTACTATTTTGACCCTTGCATCTCTTAGCTAGAAATAGGTCGGCTATATCCTTGCAATCATTCCTTTCAGTTGTCATTTCAAAACTTTTCATAAGTTTTTCTCTCTTTTTCTCTCCCGAGAAGAAATCGTCACACACCAATACCTCCATTCTCAATCATTTTCGTAGCAAGTTCATTCAGAAACCTAATCGAAGAAGAAAATGGCCGGGAACAATCTGTAAGCTATCTAGTTTATCCTATCTTTCACATTGTTGTTCTATTCTGCAATGTTTGTTTCCGGATTATGCCATTAGACCTAGGGTTTATGATTCTGAATTCTCAATGAGTTTATTTTGGCTGTAGAAAAAAAAAAAAACTAAACATTTAGATTTCTTATAACTAAAAGCCTTTTCTTTAAATTCACTCAAACAATGTTAAAATTGGAGAGTATCTTTCTGAAGTCTTTACATTACAACTGAAGGATTTTCCACATGAGATTATTGAAGCTTGGCAATAGAAATGAAATCTTATTTTAGAACAGTCAGTTCCATCACTTTCAATAAAAAGTTCTCTTCTGTATTCCTCATTGTATTCTTTTCTGGAAACAGAAATGCTAGGAATCCACAACTCCTTGGAACTCAGATATCTCACTTACCTACTGAGTTGCTGGGAGATATCATGTCGAGACTTGGAAAAGACAGTGTGAGGGAACTCTTTAGGGTAGCAGAAGTCTCTCCAATATTCTATCAAGCGAGCAAAACCCATCTTGTGTACAAGAGAGCAAACCTGGAGTCATGTATGAGATGGAGGGAAAATGTCTATCCTGATAATCAGAGAAGGTTCATTCAAGAATGCCAGAATGCAGGGAATTATATGTTTAATATCGAACCTGCATTGATATCATTTGTTGATGAACGGGATGAGAAGAAAGCCTTTGAACTCCTCAAGTCAGGATTAGATGATGAACATCAACCCACCATCCTTCTCAGAACAATGCTTCTCTTGACAAAACAAGATGACAAGCTAAATGAAGTGGGTTTAGAGTTGATTAAAACAGCAGCTTCGAATGTCCTAGATGTTGTTTTCATTAAGCTCTATCTTTTTCATTGGTTAATCCACTTTCCGAGAATCCCTAACCCTTTCCAAGGTCAAGAAGAAAGGAGTTATTGCAAGAATCATACATTGCAGGAACGAGTCTTTTTACCACCATACGTTAGGATGGACTGTATCCCTTGTCAATTTTTTGACATAGTGAGGCAATTCATATTGTATTGTGGTGAGGTGTTTCCTGATGAATTGTTGTGAAGTGATTCTGATGAAGAGGAAATTGTTAATCCTTGAATAGTCCAGTATTTTCTAGAATAGGAAAATACTATGGCTAACCTTTGTGTTTTCAGTAATTTTGGGATGTAATTTGGAACCACTTGTTAATATATTTCTATTTCACTTGTTACCCTAAAATTCTTGCACTTTCATTCCTTTATGCTTCTTTTCTTAATTCAATTGCATTATCTTTTCCAAAGATTAATCAATGTTGAAACTGGAAGCTCCTCAAAGAAACCAAAAATTTCATCAAAGGAATCTGGATCAAGGGAAACTTAGATCACAGAATTTCCCTATTAGATTCTTGGGAACATTTTGTCAAGATTGGTGTTTGATCATCATTAGACCATGTTCAATTGCAAATTAACTTGTAAAATGTTAAATGAGGCTTCCAAACATCCTTTAGGCTAAAGAGGAGTATATTCAGGGGATGAAGGAAAGGATTAGTAACCTTAATTGAGGAATTGAGGGTAGTTTTTAATGAGTATGTAGATGAACTAGATTTAGACTTTGAGTCTGATTTAGAATCTAATTAGACTGAATGTATTTCCTTGATATCACGTAATCCTCTTCAGTTTATATTTTTGTATAATGAAATCTTTTTGTAGCTTTAATCTTTTTCAATCTATGTTCCTCGCGTTGTTTTTCAAAATCATCTATTTTCGTCCAAAAGTTTTGCCTGCGTAGGTTTATTAACTCAAATTTTGAGTTAATATTCAAATCCGCTGATGTGGCAGGCCTAGACTTAATCATTAGAATTTAAGAGAGGAATAACACTTGAGTATCCTACTCTGCAGCTTTTAAACTAGGCCAGCCCATTTTTATATCCTATAACCTCCATATCTTTTCAAATCACTTTCATATCTATCCATATATTTTCTCTCGAAGGAGAAACCGCCATCGTCAAGCTTCTCTCATTCCATTTGCGAAATTTTCATCCAGAAACGTTCGAAATACTTTCACTTCCAGGAACTCACTCAAATGGCAGGCAATAATCCGTAAGCATTCCATTCTTACTTCATTTTCTTCTTTTTTGTGTTTAAATTCTGCAGACTTTGTTTCTGCATCTTGCATCTAAATGCTTGATTTGTAACATTAGGGTTTATATCTGCATTTCGCATAATCTATCTTCGCTCGTTCACATTTCTCTTAGAAATCGTAGAATTTTGGTAGTATAATTTCATTAATACAAACAACTGATTTTCCTTCTTTGAAATTCGCTCAAACAGCAGTAAAGAGCAGGCTTCTGAGTTCTCTGCACTACAAATGACTGATCTTCCACTGGACATCATTGGAGAGATTTTGTCACGAGTAGGGCAGAGCAGCTTCGAAGACTTGCTCCATTGCAAAAGAACATGTTCAACATTCAAAATGGTTTCAAACTACCCTACTGTCTTCCGGAGATTCAATGTAGAGGATCCGGCTTTTAAGAGAATTTCTAACAAACTCCTCTGGTAAAGCCGAGTTTCTACACTCCTGCAGACGGGCTAAAAATCACATATTGAACCTATATAAAGCTATGGAACTGTTCACGCAGGGTAAAGAGAACAAGGCGTTTCAAATCCTGGAAGAAGGAATTAATGACAATTCCAAGTTTTCTCAATATTTTAAAGCCTTATGTTGTTTAAGCAGAGTTTCTAGAAAGGAAATAGATACAGGGCTTCGTTTAATGAGTCCTATATTAAATGAAAGGTTAAATAGCTACGATTTTAGATATGATCTTCTTACTTTACTCTAAGAATGGGAATATGTTCCGAATCCTTTCGTAGGGCAGAAAAAGAGGGAATTCTGCAATCTTGATAATGATGACTAGGAAATCTTTCATAGGCCACCATATTTTAATCATAGAGCAGATCAGATCAACTATCTTTGTTGTGATACAAGTAGAGCAATAGCTGATTTTAGGATGGCAGCAAAGGAAGACTCTTATAACCATAGCATTATTGAAGAATTCTTGGATGAAGAAGGAATAGATTGATGTTTGTGACAAGTCTTCTAGTATTAGATTTAGAAATTGTCACCAAACCAAGTCTCTTGTATTTTGTAATGCAGCTTGGTATTGTTAATAAAATCTAATCTCTATTCCTTAATTACTGCATAAACAATAAGTTTTACTCTGAATTCTGTGTTTTTCCTCCTTTTCTTTTCAGAAATGTCGGAATCCCTCAACTTTTGGAAACTCAAATATTTGATTTACCAACTGAGTTACTGGGAGACATTCTGTCGAGACTAGGAAAGGAAAGCATAAAGACACTTTTTAGAGCATCTGAGACATCCAAGCAATTTTTCTCAGCAAGCAAATCATTATTAGCTCTAAAGAGAGAGAATTTGGAAACCTGTGCTATTTGGAGAGGAAATTCTTATCCCAGTAATAAGGTTAAATTTATTAAGGAATGTCAGGATGCAGGGAACTTTATGTTTAATATCGAACCTGCACTGATAGCCTTTGTGGATGATAAAGATGAAGAAAAAGCCTATGAACTCTTAAAGCCCGGATTAGATGATAAACACAAACCAACTGCTTTCATAAGATGTCTCATATTGCTTTCCAAACAAGATCAACAACTGGATGAGGAAGGAATTCAATTGATTGAATCTGTAACTCAGGATCCCTTTAATTTAGCTTTCCTTAAAATAAGTGTTCTGCACTGGCTTCTTTACTGTGAAAAGTTCCCAAATCCATTCCTTGATCAAGAGGAAAGGAGTTTCTGTAAGAATCACTCCCTTATCGAACGACAGCAATTACCCTTTATTGAAAGAATGGAGTGCATACCATGTGAATTATTTGACTATGTCAAGCAGTTCAGAAGAGCAAGTGGAGAACAAGGCATATTATTCGATTGGGAGCAGTGGAACAATGAAGAAGAAGAGCAAAATGAAGATGAATAGCTAGAATTAGACTAGTATAGTAACCAAGCAGTTCATATTTTCTTTTGCTTGTAATCTTTTGTGCTTATTGTCTTGAACAATGAATTCTCTGGATGAACTGATCTGTACATTCCTTTTGCATTAATGAATTTCATTCCTTAGCTTTTAATTTGGCTATTGTTTTTAATCCTACTCAGCTGTGAAATTGGAAGCTCTTCAAAGCAACCAAGGACTTCAATAAAGAAATCTGGATCGGGGGAAACTCAGATCACAGATCTTCCTTATGAGATTCTTGGGAATATTTTGTCGAGACTGGCATTTGATCACCTTGAGACTGTTTTTAATTGTAAATTAGTCTGCAAAGAGTTTGAAGAAGCCACCCATCATCCTTTAGTCTTGAAGAGGGCTTCTCTTGAAGAATTTTCTGCATGGGGATGGGGGACTTTTGAAGAAACACAGAGAGATTTTCTTGAAAGCTGTAGAAATGCAGGAAATTGGATGTACCAGTTATATGAGGCACTGCGTTTGTTTGTTCAAGTTAAGAATGAACAAGCAGCATTTGATCTCTTAAAACCTGCAATTACTGATAATCACCCCCCATCCATTTACATAAAAGCTCTTATGCTTTTGAGTAAGGATGAAGTTGAAGAACAAGAGAAAGGAATTTGGCTCTTTGCTACTCTATGTAGGAATAGACGAAGGCTCAAAGATCTTCGGCTTCAAGTCAGAGGGTGGCTATCAAATTATGAGGAATTTCTTTCACCTTTTCAAGGACAACCTAAGAAGAGATTTTGCAATCTTAGGAACTATTACGATAATAATTACACCTTTTCAAGGAACTCTTATGGTGTTACCTCAATTTACTGCATGAGGTGTTTAGTCTCTGAGCACTGTAATCTGTTTCTCAGATTTGGAATTGATGGGGAGATGCCTCCTTATTTGTAATTAACAGATTGGATGTCATAAGAACCATCATGCTTTGTAATTCCGTAATATTAGCAAGAATCTGATGAATTCTATATTTTGTTTTGTTTGTTTATATTATGTCTTTAAGTTCTCTGTCATTTTTGTTTTTCAATAAGCAGACTTAGTCAGCATTTAAATCTTCACATTTAGAGCAAATCTCTAAATGTGAGTATGGTGATATCATGCAAAGAATGATGAATATAAAAGGAAAAAAAACTGATATTATGCTTTCTTTTATCATCTGCACATTTAGAGTCAAGCTCTAAATGCTTTCTTTTAGAGTCAAGCTCTAAATGTGAGTATGGTGACTCTGATTTAATCAGTTTTATCTTATCTCCTTCTTAAGGATTCATAAGATGACCTATGAAGAACTTCAAGCTCGAGGTATAGAATCAGATAAGAAAGAAAAATCATTCTTGATGATGAGGAGAACAGCAAATATGGTGAAATCTATTCAGAAAAGCTGTAACACCCCGGATTTGATAACCCAGGCCGGGATGTCACCGCCACATCTCTCTAGCAAGACACGGATTCTCCGAGCTTGCCAAAGAGATGCAAGGCTATAGGTATTGCAAAAAGGTTTAAAAACAAGTTCGGAATCTATTTAAAAATAATAATAAGTACCATCCACACATATAGTAGTAGTAATAATATATCGCAGCGGAAAAATGTAAAGTGGGCCGACATGGCCAAAACTCGGGATTTACATGCCCGTTATGCAAATATCATGAAAGCAATAAAACAATGTTTAAGTTTTTCCATCCCCCAATGCATATGCTCATGCATTATCTTCATACTCTGAAAGGAAAAGAGAAAACAACAATTTTATCAGTATATAAAATACTGAGTAAGTCGATCCTAACATAACAATAAAGGGGTTTAATTAGATAATTAAAATTTCACTCCTAACATGCATTCACAAAATTTAAAGGAAATAATATTTTAATTGTGTACTTGAACATGCATTTAATCCACAATAACAATTTAGTCATGATATGAAATTTAAAGACATAATTTAAATGCATAATTTAAAGACATGCAAAAATAAATAAATACTTAAAAAAATATTAAATCTTTTATTTCCCCGTCACGTAACCATTTCTCAGTGTTTTGTATAGCCGGTGATCCGGCGGCCGCAGCCGTTTCGTAAGTATCTCGTTTAGCCGGTGATCCGGCGGCCGCAGCCGTATCTGCCATACCCAGTACCACTCCGGAGCCTCGGGAAATCCATACGGACAATCCGAGAGAGTAGGCCATGTATCTCCCACCGATTGGCGTAATATCTCATCAAATTCTCTCGTCCATTATAGGCCCGAAGAGAAAGGCTAGAGGGGCACCCTGCAGAGCACTCACCCTCCACCAAAGTATCTCATGTATCGTTTAGATTTAACGTATCGGGGTTTTTCAAAAGTATAGATGTATCATATTTCAAATCTTTGATCGTTCGTTTCGAAATCTCAAAATCCTTCGATTTAAAAGTAACTCGGCGTCACAGTTTGCGCCTTTTCAATTTAAAAATTCGGTTTAAGTCCGAAAAATCTGAAAATTTCACAGTTTATGCAAAACACCCTAACGAACAACATTCGTGTTTTAACTTTCTCAAAAAAGTTGAGGAAACATGTCAAAAATCGAGTTTAATGCAGAAACAGTTTACTGTCCCGAAGCAGATTTGTCACAGTTCGAAAAATTGGATTTTTGACATATTAAATGGACTCCAAAAATTCTGAAATTTTAACCACATATACTAGACATGATTATCTACAACTTTCATTTAGATTGCAAAGATCAATTCGGACTACAAGATATAGAAATAGACTCACTAAGTTCGGACATGTTCATAGGCCGATTTCAAACACGTTTTGTCAAAACAGTTTCTTTTCGATGCGATTTAAAATAGCAAACGTTAACGAAAATGTCTGAAATTTTTACACAACCTAGATTTATGTGTTAGGATTAAAAGTCTAGTTTTGAGTATCCCGGATTGAATCCTCGAAATATGAGTTCTAGACAGATTTCAAAAACTGCGCGTATTGGGGTTTTTAATTTCGGTTTTTACGTTTCGTCGCATTACGACTATACCGGACGCTCCTAAACCACCCGTATTGATATGGAAGGTTCAACTTACAGTGTTTGTGTTCTTGAGTCGTCCTAGGGTCGCTCGGCTTGTCCGAAAACACTACGAACGGATCCTTGCACACGTTCTTTTCCTCCTTCGATCACGGACGTGATTACAAGTCCAATATTCGAAAGTTAGATTAAAAATTGGAGATAAAAACGAGTCGATGAATCTGGATACTCTTACCAACGATCTAAGGGGTGTAAACCTTGATCTACACGTTCCTATGGTCGTCGATGGTTGCCGGAAGTTCGTCGGAAGTTCGTCGGGAGAGTGTTTTGGCTTGGGAGAGTTTGGGGAGAGTGGAGGGAGATTTGTGACTGATGAAAAGGGGTTGGCGCGCCTTTTGGCCAAACCCCGCCCGGCCAGCGCGCGGTCCCCGCCTGGACTGCGGTCCGGGCGGGTCCGGGCGATCCGATCCGTCGGGTCTTTTTCTCCTCTCTTTCGGACTTCTATCCTTCCACGTTTTCGCGCTCGATTTTCCGGGTTATTTTCGGATTATGCTTCTCATCATAAATTTATTCCATCTCAATTCGATTTCACGCTTGAAATCTTAAGACCGTCAGTTTTGGTCCGTCGGGTTCTAATTCGTCGTCCTTTGACTTCCGTGCATTTCCGCGCCTACGGGTTCTCGGAAACAAAACCTTCTCTCCTATTGGATTAATTCCTATTTTTATATTCTAAAATTTACGGGTATTATAGTCTACCCCCCTTAAGAACCAACTTCGTCCTCGAAGTTGCACTTCATCCTCTTGCGAGTTCGAGAATTGTTTGATTAAGCGATTGTATTATTGTGTGTCGTTGTTTGTTATTATTTGACTGAACCCAGAATTGAAATTTCCGAGTTGCCTACGTACCCCGTGAAGGGATCAAGTCATTATGTAGTTCAAAACAATTTGAATTTTTTTTATTTGGGGTACAAAGTATTCGTATAAAATATTCGGAAATATTCGGGTCGTCACATCCTCCCCCTCTTAAGATTACAGTTATGTCCCCATAACTGTTGTTGCACTGTCTTGGAATAGGGTTGGGTAACGATCCTTCATGTCTGCTTCTAGCTCCCACGTTGCCGTCTCGGCTTCGTGGTTAGACCAAAGAACTTTAACCATTCTCACGGTCTTATTCCTTGTTACCCTCTCCTTCCTGTCGAGTATTAGCACCGGAATTTCTTCGTAGCTTATGTTATCGTCCAGCTCAATTTCCTCCGGTTGGAGTACGTGGGTCGGATCATGGACGTATTTCTTCAGTTGTGAGACGTGGAACACGTCGTGGACACGAGCAAATTGTGGCGGTAATGCTAGTCGGTATGCAAGATTCCCCACTCTTTCTAGGATTTCGTATGGTCCTATGTACCGTGGGCTCAGTTTCCCCCGCTTGCCAAAGCGCATCACACCCTTCATCGGTGACACCTTTAACATGACCTTATCGCCTATTTGGAATTCCAAATCTTGCCGTCTCACGTCGGCATAGCTCTTTTGCCGGTCCTGCGCGGCTCTCATCTTTCCTTGGATTATTTTGACTTGTTGAGCCATGTCCTCAACAAGTTGTGGTCCAACTACCATAGCCCTCTCGCTCTCCTCCCAGCTCAATGGGCTTCGGCATTTGCGTCCATACAGTGCATCGAAAGGTGCCATGCCAATGCTAGCATGGTAGCTGTTGTTGTAGGAAAATTCGATTAAGGGTAAGTGACCTTCCCAACTTCCTTTAAACTCTAATATGCATGCCCTTAGCATGTCTTCCAAAGTTTGGATCGTTCTTTCTGTTTGCCCATCCGTCATGGGGTGGAACGCGGTACTCATCTTTATCTTCGTACCGAGGGCTTCTTGTAGTTTTGTCCAAAAATGTGAGACAAATCTACTGTCTCTGTCTGAGATGATGTCATGTGGTACTCCATGTCGTCGTACCACGTTGTCGACATATGCCCTTGCCAATTGGTCCATGGACCAGGTATCCTTCATAGGGATAAATATGGCAACTTTTGTCAACCTATCCACGATCACCCAGATTTTATTCATCCCCTTCGGTGAACGTGGTAGTCCCGAAACGAAATCCATTGAAATGCTATCCCATTTCCAACTTGGGATTTCCAATGGTTGCATTAATCCTAGGGGTTTCTGTCGTACAGCCTTGACCTTCTGGCAGGTAAGACATCTTGCCACAAACTCGGCTATTTCTCTCTTCATGTTCGGCCACCAATAGTTCTTCTTTATGTCCTTGTATAGCTTCTCGCCTCCGGGATGGACCAAGTATGGGGTATTATTGCCTTCCTCCATTACTTTTTGCTTCAGGTCCTCGCATTTTCGTGGTATGCACCACCTTCCCTTGAAGCGGATGCTTCCGTCCTCATGGATTTTAAAATCCATTGCCTTTCCTTCAGCAATGCTCTTCCTAATTTCCTCCAGCTTTTCATCATCCAATTGTGCTAGTCGTATCTCATCGAGTATGGTAGATCCTACTACCATCGTGTTGACGACCTCACTTACTTCGCCAGAGTGTACCAACTCCAGACTTAATTTTGCCAAGTCTCTGTACAACTCGGCCGGTACCACAAGTGAATTCACCACGTGTTGAGTCTTTCGACTCAAGACATCGGCCACCACGTTGGTTTTTCCTTCGTGATACGCGATTTCCAGGTCGTAATCCTTAATCAGCTCCAACCATCTCCTTTGCCTCAAATTCAGCTCTTTTTGCGTGAATATATATTTGAGGCTCTTATGGTCGGTGAACATCCGACACTTTCGCCCATAGAGGTAGTGCCTCCATATCTTTAGAGCGAACACGACTGCGGCTAGCTCCAAGTCGTGCGTCGGATAGTTCTTTTCGTGTGGCTTTAGTTGACGTGATGCGTATGCTATAACCCTTTGATCTTGCATTAGCACGCATCCCAATCCTTCCTTCGAGGCGTCGCTGTACACCTCGAAGTCTCCATCCTCCGATGGTAATGCCAACACCGGCGCTGTAGTAAGCCGTTTCTTCAATTCTTGGAATGCGGAACCACACTCAATGGTCCAGTCATATTTCACCCCTTTCTTTAACAGCTGTGTCAATGGGCGAGCGATCCTTGAGAAATCCTTTACAAACCTTCTGTAGTACCCTGCCAATCCGAGAAAACTTCTTATCTCGGTTGGATTCTTCGGTGGCACCCATTCGGTCACTGCCGAGATCTTTGCTGGGTCTACTGCCACTCCGTTGGCGGATACGACATGTCCCAGAAATGCCACTTCTCTTAGCCAGAAGTCGCATTTGGACAGTTTGCCATACAGCTGATTCACTCGTAAGATCCCTAACACTTTGTGTAAGTGTTCGGAATGTTCTTCTTCGCTTTTCGAGTAGATCAGGATGTCATTTATGAACACCACTATGCATTGATCTAATAGTTCTCGAAACACGTTGTTCATGAGATTCATGAACATCGCTGGGGCGTTCGTCAGCCCGAATGATAGCACCGCGAATTCGTAGTGCCCGTAGCGAGTTTTGAACGCCGTCTTTGGGATATCCTTTTCGGCGATCCTTAACTGGTGATATCCTGATGGCAAGTCGATCTTTGAAAATACTGAAGCACCCTTCAGTTGGTCGAACAAATCCTCGATTCTGGGCAACGGGTACTTGTTCTTGACCGTGACTTGGTTAAGCCCCCTATAATCAATGCATAATCGTAGACCTCCATCTTTCTTCTTAACGAATAAGACCGGGGCTCCCCATGGGGACGTGCTCGGCCTTATGTAGCCCTTCTCTAGCAACTCCTCGAGTTGTTCCTTTAGCTCCTTCATTTCTAGCGGCGCCATACGGTAAGGAGCCTTTGAGACAGGCTCCGTTCCCGGGATAAGATCTATGGTGAATTCCAGATCTCTCTCAGGCGGCATGCCGGGAACGTCTTCCGGAAATACATCCGGGTATTCTCTCACCACCGGAATGTTATCCACCTTGACCTCTTCGGCCTCAAGGTTATGAATGTAGCATGCATATAACGCGTAACCCTTACGCATTAAGCTACATAGCTTAATGGCGTTAACTATCTTGGTAGACTTCTTAGGGGGTTGGGAGTAAAAGATGACTCTCCTTCCCCTACTCTTTGACAACGTGATCTTTTGTTTTTGGCAATCGATCACGGCTTTATATTGGGTTAGCCAATCCATTCCTAGTATGACGTCAAAATCCTGCAGTTCGAATTCTACCAAGTTCGCGAAAAACTCTACGTTCTTTATAACTATCGGAATTCCGTTATATCGCTTAGAGCATGATACTACCTCTCCCGATGGAAGTTGAATCCCTAAGTTAATCAATTCGCACTTAGGTAGATCTAGTTCAGGTAAGACTTTAGATGATATTATCGAACAACTAGCTCCTGAGTCAAACAGAACTCTAAGGGGTGTACTTAAGACATGGAACGTACCTCCCATTACGTCCCCCTGCATAGGCACATCTGCCTCATTGATGACATTCAATCGCCCCATTGGACGTCCCGGGTTGCCTTGCTGATCCCGGTTCGAGTTCTGATTCTGTTGCTGGTTTGGATTCTGTGGGGGACATTGATTCTGATTGAGATTCTGGTTTTGAGGGGGTCTATACCCCTGGTTGTTTCCATTCCGTCCATCTTGATTGCGAGGCTGAGTTGGCCCCGTGCCTAAGTCCTCCCTCTTGGTGATGTTTTCCAGTCGAGTGCAGCACTCGTTCGCCATGTGGCCGATGCGACCACACCTGTAGCAGGCGCCCTGTTGGGGGCACCCTCTGGCCAAATGAGGCCTGCCGCATCTTGGGCAAGGTGGTACTGGGTTACCCCGGAAAAGGGTTCTATCGTCATATCCTCTATTGTTGTTTTGAGGGGGTCTGTTCAGATCTCCCCGAAAGTTGTTCCCTACAGCATTGTTACCGGAACGGTTGTCTCTACTCCTCTTATCCTGTCCCTGAGATCCTCGACTGGGTTCTCCGCTCACTTTCCTTTTTAGTTGTTGCGCCTTGCAACAGCTACCGCACGATCATACACCGATTGCAGGTCTGGGTATGGGACGCCAGTGATCACCTCTCGTATAGTCAAGTTTAGCCCCATTTCAAATTTCTGTGCCTTCTCCGCATCTGTCGGCACGAGTCTCGGTGCGAAACGCACCAACTCCTTGAAACGGGTGTAGTATTCCTGGACTGTTTGCCCTCCTTGCTTCAGAGATAGGAACTCCTCGTACATGGCTGACTTTGTGCTCATGGGATAAAAGCGATCCCTGATCAGACCCATGAATTCTTCCCAAGAATAGGGTTCCTCGTCCTCGGCTAACTTATCTTGCATGGCACGCCACCAGTCATCCGCCTCCCCTCCGAGATAGTACGATGCCACAGGCACCTTCTCGCCAATTGGGCACTTCACCGCGTTTAGTAGCTTGTCGAATGTTCGGATCCATTCTTCAAGTTTAGCCGGGTCCTCTTCTCCGGCGTAGTTCGGCGGACGATATGAGTTCACCATAGCTAAGTAGTTAATGCGGGCCTCGGGTGGAGGTACCGCAGCGGCCTGGCCTTGGTTCACATGCGCGTTCCCTATCGCAATGAGAACCTCTTCTAGAGTGCGTAGGCGCGCGTCCATGTTGTTTGGCATAGGGTTTGCCGGCTCCTCTTGAGCGTGTACCCCTTCGCCGGGTATAGGCCTTTCTGGTTGCATAGGGGTTTCGTTGGTGTTTGGAGTAGTGGGCTGGGCGCGTGGTCTGCCTCTCGGTGCCATGCTGTCGCAAGAACAAGAGAGTTTAGATTCTTTTTGTTGGAGTATTATATAATGCTTATAAAATAATTTAATTAAATAAATGACGATATTAACAGGTATTAGTCTACTGGAACCTGTTAGTATAGGTTGTTGGGATTTAGCGTATCGTTTGTTGTTATTTGGGGTTGGTCCTACTTGCTGTTTTGTTTTTGTTTTGTTTTGTTGTTGTTTTTGTTTTTTTTTTTTTTCGTGAAGAGTATCCTGTTCAGTTTTTTTTTTTTTGAGACCCTAGGGTTCAGGGTGTTGGGGTTTAGGGTTGGGGATACCCTTGTTCGATGATTATCTCCATATAATGTATATATATATATATTTACATATTTAGGTTATTTATTACTACTTGTATTTTTGTTTAGTTGTTATCTATAGGTCATTGATTATTATTACCTTGTTCATTTGTTTGATCGGGTTTTAGCAGCGTATTCGAAGAGAAATAATTTAATTAAAATGTAAGGAATACTTTAAATATACTTGTATAAAATAAATGCTTGTAGATTTATTACTCAAGAGAAAATTTTTCAGTTGATTACAAGCATTCGTAACAGGAATGAAATAGTAGTGCTGGTACTAGTTTTGAAAAAAAGAAAGGAACATAGATAGTAGTGCATCAGTATGGGCTCCAAGTCTAGAGAGCATGGGTAGGTGCATCCTCGATGGGATCGTCTCCGTCGCTGGGTATGTCAATCGGTGCTGCAGCATTAGGGTGAGGTCCCGGGTTCTAAAGGACCCCTCCGTCAATCTCGTTGGCTAAGGTAGTCAACTCCCAGGCTACGTTCCCTATTTGTTCCTCCAAGTCATCACTCTTGTCTTGGAGTTGGGCCACTTGGGCTTGGAGCTGCGTGACTTGATTTTGCAGCTGGGTTATGTTATGATGATCGGTCTCCCTAAGATGCCCCAGATGGGCCACATGGCCCTCTAGCTGTCCTACTCGAGTCTTGAAATAATTGATATGTTGTTGGGACTCTAAGTACGCGTTAGTCAGTTTCACCATCAAGTTGACCATGTTCATGTTGGGTTCGGCCATCTAATGTCAGCAAGGGAGGTTAGAGTCAGGACATGTTCGAATAAAAGTCAAGATGTGCAGGAATTTAAATCTATATGGATATGCACATGCAATCCCCCCCCAAAAAAAAAAAATTTAATTTAATGCATTTTTAATTTAAATTTCATCATGGTTTAAGTAATTAAAAAAAATTGGGCCTCTATATTGGCCAAAAGTAATAATTTGGTTTTAGAAGTAAAAACATGGGTATTTGGGCCGAAATGGTTGGGCTTAAAATAAATATTTACCGGGCCCAAATAATTTAACCCCTTTTGGGTTCAAAATGTTATACTAAATGGATAGAAAAATTTTTGGCTCAAATTTTGGGCTAAAATAATAACACTAGTAGTCTTAAAAATAATAATGATAATAATAAATTTTAAAATAATACTTAGTTCAAAATATTTTAAAATAATAATAATAGTAGCTTTAAAATATTCCGGGCTCTGATACCAACTTGTAACACCCCGGATTTGATAACCCAGGCCGGGATGTCACCGCCACATCTCTCTAGCAAGACACGGATTCTCCGAGCTTGCCAAAGAGATGCAAGGCTATAGGTATTGCAAAAAGGTTTAAAAACAAGTCCGGAATCTATTTAAAAATAATAATAAGTACCATCCACACATATAGTAGTAGTAACAATATATCGCAGCGGAAAAATGTAAAGTGGACCGACATGGCCAAAACTCGGGATTTACATGCCCGTTATGCAAATATCATGAAAGCAATAAAACAATGTTAAAGTTTTTCCATCCCCCAATGCATATGCTCATGCATTATCTTCATACTCTGAAAGGAAAAGAGAAAACAACAATTTTATCAGTATATAAAATACTGAGTAAGTCGATCCTAACATAACAATTAAGGGGTTTAATTAGATAATTAAAATTTCACTCCTAACCTGCATTCACAAAATTTAAAGGAAATAATATTTTAATTGTGTACTTGAACATGCATTTAATCCACAATAACAATTTAGTCATGATATGAAATTTAAAGACATAATTTAAATGCATAATTTAAAGACATGCAAAAATAAATAAATACTTAAAAAAATATTAAATCTTTTATTTCCCCGTCACGTAACCATTTCTCAGTGTTTTGTATAGCCGGTGATCCGGCGGCCGCAGCCGTTTCGTAAGTATCTCGTTTAGCCGGTGATCCGGCGGCCGCAGCCGTA
Organism: Hygrophila difformis; assembly: GCA_030278955.1. Classification (NCBI taxonomy): domain Eukaryota; kingdom Viridiplantae; phylum Streptophyta; class Magnoliopsida; order Lamiales; family Acanthaceae; genus Hygrophila; species Hygrophila difformis. The sequence goes on from JAOANR010000011.1 coordinate 10,145,557, forward strand.
TCTGCCATACCCAGTACCACTCCGGAGCCTCGGAAAATCCATACGGACAACCCGAGAGAGTAGGCCATGTATCTCCCGCCGATTGGCGTAATATCTCATCAAATTCTCTCGTCCATTATAGGCCCGAAGAGAAAGGCTAGAGGGGCACCCTGCAGAGCACTCACCCTCCACCAAAGTATCTCATGTATCGTTTAGATTTAATGTATCGGGGTTTTTCAAAAGTATAGATGTATCGTATTTCAAATCTTTGATCGTTCGTTTCGAAATCTCAAAATCCTTCGATTTAAAAGTAACTCGGCAGCACAGTTTGCGCCTTTTCAATTTAAAAATTCGGTTTAAGTTCGAAAAATCTGAAAATTTCACAGTTTATGCAAAACACCCTAACGAACAACTTTCGTGTTTTAACTTTCTCGAAATAAGTTGAGGAAACATGTCAAAAATCGAGTTTAATGCGGAAACAGTTTACTGTCCCGAAGCAGATTTGTCACAGTTCGGAAAATTGGCTTTTTGACATATCAAATGGACTCCAAAAATTCTGAAATTTTAACCATATATACTAGACATGATTATCTAAAACTTTAATTTAGATTGTAAAGATCAAATCGGACTACAAAAATATAGAAATAGACTCACTAAGTTCGGACATGTTCATAGGCCGATTTCAAACACGTTTTGTCAAAATAGTTTCTTTTCGATGCGATTTAAAATAGCAAACGTTAACGAAAATGTCTGAAATTTTTACACAACCTAGATTATGTGTTAGGATTAAAAGTCTAGTTTTGAGTTTCCCGGATTGAATCCTCGAAATATGAGTTCTAGACAGATTTCAAAAACTGCGCGTATTGGGGTTTTTAATTTCGGTTTTTACGTTTCGTCGCATTACGACAATTCCGGACGCTCCTAAACCACCCGTATTGATATGGAAGGTTCAACTTACAGTGTTTGTGTTCTTGAGTCGTCCTAGGGTCGCTCGGCTTGTCCGAAAACACTACGAACGGATCCTTGCACACATTCTCTTCCTCCTTCGATCACGAACGTGATTACAAGTCCAATATTCGAAAGTTAGATTAAAAATTGGAGATAAAAACGAGTAGATGAATCTGGATACTCTTACCAACGATCTAAGGGGTGTAAACCTTGATCTACACGTTCCAAGGATTTGAAGATTCAGAACCTACTGCTATCCCTCTTTGGTTAAAGGAATCTGTACAGGAAGATCCCACAGAGATCTTAAATCAGCATAGCTTGGAAGTTACTGAAAAGATAGATACCAGCACATCATTGATACATGATTCAGACATAGGCAATCTACAACATATTGATGCTGATGAAGTTCAAGAAGAAAATCCAGAACCTGTCCATGAAGAAAACCCAGAACAAGTTCAGGAAGAAAATGTAGAACCTGCTCAAGAAGGAGGTCAGTCAGAAGAAGAAGGAAATGAGAATGTTGGGAATGAGCAGGAAGAAGCACAAGAGTCTGAGGGAAATGAATCAGATACTTCTGAAGGATCTTCACCAGGAAAAGAAATTCCAGAATTGTTGCCTTTGAGTTATTGGGGAAAGAATAGTCCAAAGGTGAGGCTATCAATCCCTGATAGCATTGAAAAGAAGACTGAATTCACAGAAGAAGAAATCAAGATTAAGTTTAATGGAAGAAAGGAAGCATTAGAGAATTACCTGGGAATGTCCAAAATGATTGTCCGAGACAAAGGATTTCATCCCAAGTGGTTGGATCACAAATGTATCAATTATTGGAGGAAAATCAATGAATGGGATGTTTTCATGAGACATAACAACAAATGTGGTTATGTGGAGTTGACCAGGGAGTTCTATGCTAACTTTGATGTTGAGGCTGAAACAACATGGATTAGAGGAAAAACAATGCAAGTCACTGTGGAAACTTTAAATGATTTGATACAGGCACCTCTGTTAGAACAGCCAGAAGTCAAATCTGAGGTTCTTTTGAGAAAGAAAACTCAAGGAAATAAACTTACCAATGCTAGAAAAATGGCATTATGATTCTGTTCAACACACAGAGGAACTGAGCAGAATAAGATTCCATTAAAGAATTTGAAGCCTGAGTATCTGCCAACACTTGATTTCTACTATTCAAAGCTCAGACCCATTACAAATTTTCAAGGACCTTCTGCTGGAACTTTTGAGGGATTTGCACTATTATGGTCAGGAAGGAAGTGCAGTGCTGCACACCATGTTCTCAATGTCATTAAGTCAAGAGTTGGAGAAGATGCAGCATTAGCTTATCCAAATTTAATCAGAAGACTCTGTGAGAAACAAGGAGTGTCAATCACACCATTCTTGGCAGAGATCATAAAGATAGATCCTCCTATTCCATTACCAGTAGACACTTTGAGGGGAGAATTGGTTTACCAAATGCCAGATCTAGAGGAACAAACTTCTGAGGGATCAGGATCAAAGGTACCATCTCCTAAGACAAAAAGGGTCAAGCTTCCTTCAAAATCAAGATCATCTCAATCAAGAGCCGCAGTGAAAAGGACAAAGACTGCAGCAGCATCTCCTGCATTGAATCCTATTCCAGAAGATGAGGAGTTTGAGAATACTTCTGCACCATCTCAACCTTTGTGTAATACCCGAGAATTTTCCAACATAAAATAAAACAATAATTAAATAAATAAATAATAAATACAATAAATACCATAAATAAATAAATCCAGCAAATAAATAAATAAATAAAGATAAGAAAATGAGAAATGAGATTTTACTTAAAAAGGAATTAAAGGAATTTAATTAAATAAAAGGATGGATTAAAGGTAAATAAATTATACACCGGAACACGACACCAATTAACTCGAGAATTCGAGTCCAAACATCCAATTAGACCCGAGTAAAAACTTAGAGAGAAAGTAGAAACCCGAAGAGGAGAAACGGTGGACTGGAAGCCACGCCTTCGAAATAGACGATCCCGGACATTCACAACTCTGTAAGTTAACCTTACATGGTTTTGGGAGGAATTAAAACGTTCGAAACTAAAAGATTTAGCAAGAGATCGTAAATCTGCCAATGTATGTTTTTACCGGCGCAACAGTTTTGCCTAATTTTTCCGAACCTTAAAACGACTTCAAACGGAAAAACTTAAAACATGAAAAACATTCCTAAGGCTTAGATCTATCTACTGTAAAATTTTCAGAATTTTTAGAGACGATTTAATATGTGAAAACTAACCGAAACCGAACTGCTTGAAACTAGATCTTGAAATTCTTGACAGAACTTAGGTCCGATCTTGATCACATTTTTGACATAGGTTCCAGACCGATTTAGATCTTTGGACGAACATGAAAGTTGTAGATAAATATCTTAAGATAATCTCTGTAAAATTTCATTAAATTTGGAGTTGATTTGCTATGGTAGATTTCAATATCCCTAAACTGTGGTCTGTAAAATTCGGACAGATTTGTGGTTCTGTGAAAATTGGTGTTTTTGACCTATTTCGGTATCTCGGATTGAAAAAGTTAAAACACGAAAGTTTTAGATCTCGACGTTTCTGAGTCAGTCGGGAAATTTCAGAATTTTTGGAATTAAATCTGATTTTAGACGAATTTTAGAGTAAACTGTGGTTTACCGGAAATCAAATCTTGAAACCTTGTTGAAATATGGAATTAACCTTTAGGGTTGAAACAAGTTGAAATATTATTTTTAAATAAATAAAATTGAAATCAGATTTTTTAAGTTAAATTCCCTTACAAACTTGATAAATTAAAATTAGGGGTGAGTGCTCTGCAGGGTGCCCCTAACAATTCACTTCGTGCCTTAATGGACGATGGTGACCCCGCGCGCTAAAATTGAGATATGATATCGCCAAAACGGCATGAGATATAGAGCCTACACTCTCGAGAATATCCACATGGGTTTCCCGAGGCTCCGGCGTGGTACTGGGTATGGCTGATACGGTTGCGGCCGCCGGGCTACCGGCTAAACTTGTTGAGATTGCGATGTAATCGTGAAATACTTGAAATACTGAATCTCGGATGTAAGGGGGAAATTTAAATTAAATTAAATTATATTCTAGATTATATGAAATGTGCTGTTAAAGGAAATCCTGAACTGAATTATGCAAACTGGATAGTTGATTAAATTAGACTGAATTATTTATGTTATTATCATGTTTTATTTAAATATTAAATTAATGGCTTTTAAACCCTACGATCATGCATGTGTTAACTTACTCAGCAAGTTGTGCTGACCAAACCATTTTTATTTTCTTTTCTTACAGAGTACGTAAAATGAACATGAGCACGATCATGCATGGGAACTTTACTTTTGGGAAACATTATTTTGTTTTTAAATTCGTATATTAGGCTATATTATGAACGGGCCTGTTTAACCCGTGTTTTGGCCATGTCGGCCCTATTTACATTTTCCGCTGCGATACTATACTAAAACAATTATTTCCGCTGCGCTATGATATTATTATTTTCGAATTATATCGTATGGGCTGTTCTGAATGCTTTAAATGTTTTAAATACTGCAATACCTAGCCTTGCATTCCTTTAGAAAGCTCGGAGAAACCGTGTCTTACTAGGGGGATGTGGCGGTGACATCCCGACCTGGGTGACCAAAAACCGGGGTGTTACAAGTTGGTATTAGAGCCCGGCTATTTTTAAACTATTATTTTTAAACCATTATTATTTTTAAACTATTACTAATATTTTGACTATTGTCTTAAATTTTAAAGTATTATTTCCATGGAGAAATTTTTATTTTAAAACCCATGGAAAAATATATATATATATATATAATGCATTAAATTATTTTTTTTGGGGGAATTATCATTTGCATTCGCATATTGCATCTCTTCTATGAACTTAGAATCTTGGCGAATTTCAACTTAGAATCTTGGCGAATTTTAACTTAGAATCTTGGCGAATTTTAACTTAGAATCTTGGCGAAGTTTAACCTAGAATCTTGGCGAATGTTAACTTAGATCTCTTGCTTGCGCTAGATGGCTAGTCAGGACATGATGCAGTTGATGATCAAGATGATGAACGTTCACCTTGATTCCCATCATACCATAGAACAAATGAAATACCGTATGGCTAAATTGGAGGCCAATTTGCACCACATGGGCAACTTGAGAGAGGCGGATCACCACCGCATAAACCAACTCGAACGCCAAGTCCAAACCCTCACTACACAAAACCTAATACTAAAGGAGCACATCAATGCCCATGGGCAAGACTTGAACACTATCTTTGACGATCTACTGCCGCCAAGTTCGGAGGAGGAAGACCCGGAGGAGGATCCTGCTACCCCACCGGAGGACGTCTTGAGACGCTAGAGATTCTATTTTTAGTAGATACTATTTTGCTAGGAAAATATTTCTACCTTTGTACTAAAATTTCTTTCGAAGAAATAAAATGCCCGATTTATTTATAATAAATCGAAAAAAAAACGGACAGACCTGTCTGTACAGCAAAAAAAAAATCGAAATAAAACAAATTAAAATAAAACCCCGAAGCGTACGGCGCTTCTTAGCTCGATCGAACACCACGTGCTAGATTACAAAACACATATACATATATAGAAATTGCTTAGACTATATGTTAAATTCACGAGTCCTAATCCACCCTATTTGTACCAGAATGGCATCCAGAGGAAGAGGAAGAGGAAGAATTCAACCCGCTCCTCAAACCACCACTGAAACACTGATGGGTGATTTTCACTACTCATATTTTACCACAAGCGGATGGTTGTCATCAAGTAATAAAAACCGGTGAATACCGGGTCGAACCCAAGGGAATTCAGAATATTAATTCATTCTGGAGAAAACTTAGTCATTTTAAGTTCATTAATAATATATATTATATTTTGAAAAGAGTTTGTTTAATTCTAATGGTGATTAAATTAAAAATAGTGACATTAAATTTTAAAATAAAGCAAGTTAAAAATTTAAAATAATAAAATAAAAATAAGATATATGCTTGTAATGATTTAGAACATGCCATCTTTATATAAAAGCGAAATTGCATAATGATTTAGCATTTCCCAATGTCTAAAAAGATCAATTTCAGCATAATTAATAATTTTATAAAGATTAAAAATATGCCAATTTCCTAATTTTCATAATTTGTAAAAACAGACTTCATGGAAGCAAATTAAATTATCTAACATTCTGCAATCATCAGTCTAGGCATAAATTTGAGTCTTTCCCAAGCATACAAATTTTCCTATTGTGATCATACGACACATTTCATTTCCCAAATCAGCGTGTACATGCCAGAATCTATTTTAATGTGATTTATTCCCAAGACTGGTACTAAAATCTAATTTCCACTTTTTATCTCCCGATTTAGCAAAGTGGAAATCATATAGATTAGATTCTAACATTTAATTATGCAGAATAGTGTAAATAATCTAACAATTATGGTAAAATATCGATAAAACATGGTAAAATGGATTTTAATACTAAATTTAGAATGTGAACAGATTAGGATATTGCCAGATTACTGTAAATGGAATAATAGAAAAGATCGATCAATTCTGAATTGCAGATTAATGACATAGACATCAGATTAAAGAGAATACAGAATCATCGATTCATTTTATGCAGTAAAACAACAATCCTAATTCAAATTCTAACATCATTACAGATTTATCCAGATTTAACATATAAACATCGATCATTATTATTGCTTCCATAAAAACATAGATTCGTACTTCAAAGTAATTCCGAACTCCCGTTATAGAACACTTCTAACACGAACAACATAGAAATCCATTTACAAACATGAAAACAGTAGGAAATTATGTTTAAAAGCAAATCCTAAACATTACATAGCGAGAAAAAGAAAGACAACACCTAGAATGCGAAGAACACAGTCAGAGAAGATGCTCTGATCACTTCCTCCGGCATGGTTCGGTGTTATTAGTCTTCTTCTCCAAAGTTGCAGAGTGTTTCTGTCGAAATTATGGGTCTGGATTGAGTCTCCAATGAGAAGAATGGCGAAAAACCGCGTTTAAAACCGAGTTCGGGAGGTTAGAAAACTGCCCAACCGCGACTGTGGCGCAAAAAGTGGCGCTCAAAATAGGTTTTCGGCGCCACCAAAGAGAGCTGGCGCATCCTGACATTTTCCAAATTTTCTCCTGCGGCGCAAAAAGTGGCGCTCCAAGGTGGTTTTAGGCGCCACCAAGGAGGTGCGGCGCATTCTGACAATTTCCCAATTTTTAATTTAACAGCGGCGCAAAAAGTGGCGCCTGGAGGTGTTTTATGCGCCACCATGCCTATGCGGCGCATCCTGAAGCTTTTTTCCATCCGAAATTTTCCTAAGTGTTGAGGTGGCGCATAATGTGGCGCTCGAGCATGATTTTAGGCGCCGCCATGCCTATGTGGCGCATTCTGGAGCTTTTCCAGTGTTGAAAATTCCGAATTTTGCATCATTTGACCTCCGAACATCTTCTTTCTTCCATTTTAATGCCTGAAACATCATTGCAATGCATTAGGTGTGCCAAAGTCTTATTAGAAACACATAAAACATGGTAAATTTAACCTAAATAAGCCAAATCTAACCATGATCACTTGAAAAATAAAAACACATGAAATACACCTAAAAGTGCAATGAATTAAGGTAAAATGCACTCATTTTGGACATATTTTAGTATAATTTAAGCTCATTTAAATGTGGTTTCACAGGGTGCATCAACATCCTCACACTTAAATATTGCTCGTCCCTTGAGCAATGAAATCAATTAACACATCGACATGCCAATCAAGATAATAAGGATGAAGTCAGTATAGTTCTGCCAAATCATAGATTTCAACAACGCAATGAGCTAAAAGGGTTCAAAGTTTAATGTGCTAGAATAAGGTAAATTGTCATGCATCAGCTGTCAAAACCAGGTGTCCAAAGCACTTACAGTACAAAAAGCAGATTAATTATACATAGCAACTCGAAATGGGAGAGTGAATAATGTAAATATGCTTTTCTATTCCTGTCTTCAAATTTGCTCAATTAATGACTCGGTTTCACAATTATTCTAGACACTTTGGCTGAGTTGTAGACGGTTGAATTCCAAAAGCTACTCATGTCACCGAATATGTGCCAGTCATATAGCCAAGAGTTTATAAATATTCTGTTTAATACCCCTTTATTTCAGATTTTTTTTTTGATCTTGCATTTTCTAATTTTTCCTTTTCTTTTCTTTTTGCAAGATATAATTACTGTTTTTCTTCATTTCATTTTGTTTGTTTGTTTTTTTTTTAAATATGGGTTTTACTCTGACTTTATTGTAATTAAGCATTTAAGGAGACATGGAACGAGCATATTCATATAAAAATAATGATAACTCTCCACATAACAAATAAACCAGTCTAATTAATCAAAAAGCTTTCTGCAAGGTAAGTAGAATCGTCACCAAAGTTCGAACAACTAGCATGACAATTTAACAAAGTCTAGGACTTTAAACTAAGAATCATAATGCTCATTAAGTGTAAAATCGGATCTAAGCTGAACAGTTAGACTTATACTCGAATTTTCTTAAGATTGGCTGTGATGTGGTAATTCAAATAATAGCACACTGTGAAAACACAATTTAATCTAAAATATTTAACATATCCAACCTAAAGCATTTACCATATTTATTCTAAAGCATAAGGAAATATTAAAAACATAACTAAGCTCTTACCAATTTAATCCCATGCAAATTAGTAAACATAAAACATGAAAAGATCACACCTGGAATGTTTAGGGCTTTGATTTTCATTCATCATCACGGTTGTCATCTTGCTCCTTTGTTGGCATATCCTGCTTCTAATATGTATATATAACAATTACTCAAGAAAATATGATTGTTAGTGCATATGGGAATTCCAAAGTAATCAGAATCATAAAACACCATCCATATCTCAAATTATAACATTTAACAGCAATTTCCAACAACTTTAATAAGTGTGGACAGATTTGATAGATAATAAATTTCAGAATTCACCAAAAGCAAAACATCATAAGTTTTAGAGCAGAATTTACAACAAAATGCCAACAGCTATAGCAAAATATACCCTCATTCTTTATGATAACCCAACCTTGTATGATGTATTAAATAAATAGTTTATACATTGAATAACTAAATGGACCTGTTGATGAAGAATTTCGGGAATGTGATCATAATAGAAACTCCTCCATCCTCACACTTAAACTGAACTACCAGTTTAGTTTAAGTGCATAATGAAAGATTTAAAATGTGGGATTAAAACTTTTTAATTTCAAAAATAAGAATATAGCAGGCATTTAAAAAGTTAGACTGAATTAGATCATACTTTTTTAAATAGATAAAAATTTTCAGCTTTTTTAATATGATCTATACATCATAATTTATTGATTTTAATACCTGCATTGTGTAAAATCATAAAGATTCGACACTTCAACAACATTAATCCCGCTTCTTCATCAATTATCATGGTTATTTACTTTCCTGTTATCAAATCAATAGCTCACAACATTCCAGTTTAACATGATTCAAGTAAGAGCTATTTTATTAGAATTAAAAACATGCATAAACATAACTTAAACATAAATATAAACTTAACCACATGCTTACCATATTCACTATAAATAAAACACCTAAGTAGTGCATAGCAGAGCAAACCAATATTCATAGCAAGAACATCCAACCAAGTAACAAAGGTATTTCTTATACATTATTTGTGGAACCTGGTTACACAAAAACTTCGGGTTAGTGTTAAATATATGCATTGCTCTCCATCCTCACACTTAAGTTTAAACCAAAAGTTTAACTTAAGTGCAATATATAAAGCAAACATATATCAACCTAGAATGTGGGATCTAAACAACACCAATATATTTTATTTTACAAGCTATAAGTTCTAAGTCTTACAAATTTAAGAAAATCACTTTCTAGAACTTAAAACTTATTATTAAAAAGAACACATTTTTAAGTTATAAAAACTCCATTTTTGTTAAAAATTTCAGATTTAATGCTTAAAACTAACCAAATATGCAAACTAGTTCTTATTAATGATTCGAAATAATGATCAAAGAACTTTTAGTTTATTTTTTTAAAAAAAGTAACATAAGTTTGCCTTTTTAGTTAAAAATTCATAGGATGAGTTTTTTATAATAAAAATGTTTCTTTTTCATAAATTAGAGAAAACATGAAGTTTCAAGCTTTAATGTTACCAAAATTTATTAAATGTAGATTAAAACAACATGCTTAAAATATTTAAAGATCAACTTAAAAGATTAAACATGTTATTTTAACACATTTTTATAAGAAAATTTCAGATTTCAGATACTGTAATACCATTTTCCAAAGAGCTGCAATCTGAAATTTTACAAACACTCTATAAATTTTAGCATAGGGCTTGAAAATATGTTCTAACACTCATATTGTGCATTTTAAACAAGGATTTATACACTTAAACCAATTTTTATCCCACATTCTATATAACCTAGAATTTAATTAACAACACAAATACCAACAATAATGCATTCCAAATCACAAAATTGGACGGATTATTGAACTAGGATAGCTATACTTACCCCAAATTGAAGCTTTGAAGCACTTTAACAAGAAATCCCCAAATTTGAGAAATTAGGGTTCTTGAGCCTCAATTTCAGCTTCAATTATCGAGTACATTTCAGCTTCTACTTTCACCACATAACATGCACTACTTAATTATTAAATTAGAAATAAGGTGGGCATATTTTATTAACAAAATTAAAAACCTAAACAAATAAGCATAACGTGACATAAAATCGAAATAAAAACATGCATAAACCATAAATATGATAATAAAGACAAACAAAAACAGATTATTATTATTTTTATTTTTATTATTATTTTTAAAGGAACTGTGGTGGAAAGGAAATTGAGGATGATGACTGCGGTTGTGAGATTCAATAGAGAGAGGACTGTGAAAGATAGAACAGGAGGGAGATGACTATTTTATTTTATTATTATTATCTATTTTTTTTAAGGTTTACATTAAATGGGTAGGTTTTTAAGCCCAATTAGAAGATCTATGATTAAATTTGAGCTAATTGGAGATGAATTAGAATGGACTTTTGTAAAAATTCAAGTTTGGCACAAACCCAACGATTCCATTTAATACTACGTGCGGTGCTCAAACAAGTTTTTACGCATTATTAGTATGAATGAAACCCAAAATGCGTTGTTTGTGCTACTTTCGGTGCTTAACTGAGTTTTTGAAAACCATTTACGAAGAGTGGCATCTAAAACTCAGTATTTGTACAGACTTTGTAGCAAAAATACATTGCGTGATTTGTTTAAATGAAACCTAATATTGCATCCATATTCCTATTCATCTGTTTAGTAAAACTACCCTAATTAATTCTAATCATCCCCTATAAATATCTATGAAATTCTGTTCGTTTTCGTCAACCCCTCTATCAATGTAACCACCCGAATATTATGTATTCCAAATCAATAAAATAAACAAATTCGAATTGTTTTGAACTACGTAATGACTTGATCCCTTCATAGGGTACGTAGGCAACTTGGAAATTTCAATTCTGGGTTCAGTCAAACAATAATCAAACAACAAACAAATCAACAATCAAACAATAATTCAATAACACAATATCACAAAATAATAAAATAATAAAAGCCGAAACACAACTTCGAGGACGAAGTTGATGCTTAAGGGGGGTAGACTGTAATACCCCAGATTTTTATCAACGTCCAAAGGAATAAAATTTATTCCGATCAATGTCGAAATATCTCCGAGAAGAAGAAAATAATTTATCACAATAAATTATTGCTCGGAAATGAAACGCCGATAGATTCAAAATTCAAAATGGAATAAAAGAGGGAAAGGAAGCCCGAAGACATTCCATGAATTGAGTCAAAATAATTGGAATTAAATTCAAGAAGGAAAATAATTCTAATTCCAAGAACCCGTGAAGTCGGAAGAAATTTAATTACACAAGTTATTGCACGGGAGTCAAAAGACGACGAATTGGAAGCCGACGAACCCGAGACCGACGGACTTAAGATTTCAAACATGAAATCCATTTGAAACGAGATAAATTTAAGATAAGAATTTATAATCCGAGAATGACTCGAAAAATCGAGCCCGAAAATGTAGGAGGATAGAAACCCGAAAGAGAGGAGAAAAGGCCCGACGGGATCGCACGGCCCAGTCCGGACGCACGGCCCAGACCAGGCCGCGTGCTCTCCGCGCGGTGTTTGGCCTTACACCGCGCCAACGCCGCGGCAACCACACAGCAGCTGCAACTTGACGCGTTTATGCGATTTTCTTGCCATATTTTCGACCATCTACTATGGAAACTTGATCTATTATGGGGGAAGGGGGATATGGACGAAATATAGAGGATTGTAACACCCTAAATTCAGATTCTTACACCCAAAACAGCCCCCAAACCGTCCACCCCCTCTTCCCCACTCAAACCACTCTCAATTTTCATCCATACAAAGAAACCCTAGAGTTTTGAGCATCCAAGGACCATCCCGACGAAGGAAACGGCGATTCGGACGAGGCCAAGAAACTTTCAGACCTTGTGTGGTGGTAAGGGATAGATTTCAATCTTAGATCATGGTTCCTAATCGAATCTAGAATCCTAACTTTTAGTTTTTCGCTCTTGTATTCACAAATCGGGACCGAAGAGAAAGAGACGAGTAGATTGGACGCGTGCACGGACTCCGGAGGCCATCCCGACGAAATCTAAGACTTTAGATCTTAGACACAGTAAGTTGATTCTTCTCATAACCGTTTTGGTGTCCTAAAATCGAACGGAATACAAGTTATAGTCAACGTACGAAAATCTGTCCCAAAAACGCTCCCTACGCGCGCTTTCTGAAATCCAACTTTTAAGCCCTTTTGGAGATTTCAAACGGAGAAACTTAAAACTACAAACTTGTTCCTAATGAGTTAAAGTATATCGTGTTAAATTTTCAGAATTTTTCGTCGACGTTTGGGCTGTCAAATCCGATCTGGTATTTTCTGAGTAATTCTTCAAACCCGAAAAAGCTGACAGAATTTCATGTCCGACTTCTTTAACGTTTTTCTAATGGTTCCCATCGAAACTAATCTTTGATGTAAAAATGAAAGTTGTAGACAACAATCTCTAGAATGTGTCTGTAAAATTTCGTAAATTTTCGTTAACGTTTGGACCCTCGAACTCGACCTGAATATTCTGTGTTTTAAAAAGAAAATAGGAACAGATTTCCTAACTGAACTTGATGCGCGGATCTGATCTGATCCGGAGTGGTTTTGGACAAAATACCTCTAATAGAACTTGTTCATTTTTGTGTCATGTACGTGCCCGTAAATTTTCATAATTTTTGGAGTTCGTTTACTAGGTAGAAAATGTGTTTTAAAAACATTGCGCTGTTACTGGAAGAATTGGCAGATTATGCGTTTTATGAAGATTGCAAAATTTGACTTGTTTCCTTACCTGATTTGGAGAAACCTAAAACACGAAAGTTGTTCGTTAGGGTGTCGTTGGTACGCTGAGTAAATTTCATAGTGATCGCCTTAAGAATGAATTTTTGAAACCAAAAGGCGTAATCTGCGACGTGTGCGCTTACTAAACCTTGAGATTTATGGAAAACTTTCCTTGCGACACTTTCAACAATTTTGAAAACATTATGATTTATGATCGAATTGGGAACTATGAAATCTTGATTAAGTGGCTTGTGGACATAAGAGCCCAAGCGTACGACTAGCGGACATAAGAGCCCTAGTGAAATATTGATATGAGGCTTGTGGACATAAGAGCCCAAGCGTACGACTAGAGGACATAAGAGCCCTAGTGAAATATCGACCATGAGGCTTGTGGACATAAGAGCCCTAGCGAATGGTGATTTGTAAGACTTGTGGACATAAGTGCCCAAGTGGAAACAAAAGTAGAAGAATGAAATATTAGCTATGCGAGAACATATAATCTATCCCATGAATTATGAAACCCTTTGACTAATAGTAAATTCCTTTTGTTAAATTTCTAGAAATTTATATATTTAGAATTTGTGTACGTCTCTTTACGTTTAGAATCATGCAGTTAAATTCTTATTATTAATGTTGACAAAATACATTTTTATATTATAAAATGTGCATGAGTAAAAAGGAGAATTTTTATTAATTACATTTTAAAACCCATTATTGTTATGTTAAGAATTGACTTACTCAGTATTTTATATACTGATAAAACTGTTGTTTTATTTTTCTTTTACAGAGTAAGAAGAAATGGCATGAGCATGCACGCATATTGGGGGCTCGGGAATTTAAATTAATAATTGTGAATGTTTTATGTTGTTAGGCTTAAATTACCCACTGCGTTTTGGCCATGTCGGCCCATAGTTAAATTTCCGCTGCAACTTATTATTTTAAGCATGTATGGATGATATTACATTATTATTTTTAAGTAATTCCGGACTTGCTTTTAAAACTTTTTCCAACACTTATAGCCTTGCATCTTTTTAGCAAGCTCGGAGAAACCGTGTCTTGCTAGGGAGGTGCGGCGGTGACACCTCGGACTGGGTTATCAAATCCGGGGTGTTACAAAGTGGTATCAGAGCCCGGAAGTATTTTTAAATTATTATTATTATTTTTGGCCAATATAGAGGCCCCAGGATTTTTTTTAAAGAAACAAATTTTAATATTATTTTTTTTAAAATTTTTAACTGCCATGATTATTATTTTTAAAATTTTAAGTTTTATTTCCATGGAACAAAAAAAATAAATTATTATTTTAAACCCATGGAAAATATTTACATATGCATAGAAAATTTCCCAAGTTTTTTTTTTAGTCACAAAAATATTTTTTGGGGTTGGGGTAGCATTGTATAAGCAGACATGCATTCGCATACATACATACATGAATGTCATGCTAAATTTTCTTTTATGTGAATTAACAGTGTCAAACTCTTACCTTAGAAATTTGTCATGACCTTAACTTAAGAGCGTTTGCTTAAAACTAATTTTGCCTTAGTCTTAGGACTTGATCACCTACGTTTAGCATGCTCATATCTATTACCTCTTGCCGAACCTGTCTGATAGATTTTGTTGAACGCTAACTTTCCTTAGATTAGAAACTCATATTCACGTGCGATGATAACAGAAAATGGCACCTAAGGGAAAATCGAGGAACAAAATCCCAAACAACACCAACGCTGAGCTCCCCATCGCACCCAAAAATACCGAGAGTGCTCATAACATAAGAGGACAAGCGCCTCCTATTTCCAACAATTTGGACGAACGCCTTAGAACTATGGAAGAAGTCCTCATAACTTTGGGAAACGCTGAGGTACGAAGGACACCAGTGGGTGTACCACCGCCGGCAGCCCGACTCAATTACCTAGCGTTAGTGAACCCTTACCAGCCAACCCACTATGATGGCCAAGAGGATCCGGCCAAACTTGAAGATTGGATCCGCACATTTGATAAGCTCCTTAGCGCTATCAAATGTCCCGAGGACGAGAAGGTCCAAGTGGCGACCTACTATCTTGGCGGAGAGGCCGACGAATGGTGGCATAACCTCCAAGGAAATTTGACTAAAACCTACTTATGGGGAGAATTTAAGGAGGTTTTGAGGGAAAGGTTTTACCCAATGAGCATTAAAGCCGCAAAGTATGAAGAATTCGTCCATTTGAAACACGGTGGGCAAACGGTACAAGAGTACTATGCCAAGTTTAAGGAGCTGGTTAGATTTGCTCCTACAATGGTGCCAACTGACTTCGAAAAGGCTCAGAAGTTCGAGATGGGTTTGAATCTTGATATTCGAGAGATATTGGTGGGAGGACAATGCACGACTTTGCAGGCGGTATATGACCGGGCAGTAGCAGTCGCTCGTGTCCAACAATTAAAGCGGAAGGACAATGGCGAATCGAGCAAGAACTCGCAAGGATGTGAGAAGAAGAATCGTAATAAGAACAACAATAATAACTTTAGGAGGGGCAATGACCAAGCTAGATTCAATGGGTCTAGAGGGAATGATAATCGTGGTGCATTCATACCAAAATGCCCGCGGTGCAATCGACCGCATCTGGTGCGCCAGTGCCCGAAGCCTGGAGCCTGCTATAAGTGCGGCAAGTTTGGTCACATGGCTAGGGGATGTCGAACGCCGGATGAGGCGATCGAAAGGAGAATGGATCTGGTGAACCTCTAGCAGGGAGAAGCTGAAAAAGGGAACAAGGTCAAAACTCGAACATCCTTGAGAGTAATGCATAGGCAGTTATGGGGACATAACTGTAATCTTAAGGGGGGGAGGATGTAACCACCCGAATATTATGTATTCCAAATCAATAAAATAAACAAATTCGAATTGTTTTGAACTACGTAATGACTTGATCACTTCATAGGGTACGTAGGCAACTTGGAAATTTCAATTCTGGGTTCAGTCAAACAATAATCAAACAACAAACAAATCAACAATCAAACAATAATTCAATAACACAATATCACAAAATAACAAAATAATAAAAGCCGAAACACAACTTCGAGGACGAAGTTGATGCTTAAGGGGGGTAGACTGTAATACCCCAGATTTTTATCAACGTCCAAAGGAATAAAATTTATTCCGATCAATGTCGAAATATCTCCGAGAAGAAGAAAATAATTTATCACAATAAATTATTGCTCGGAAATGAAATGCCGATAGATTAAAAATTCAAAATGGAATAAAAGAGGGAAAGGAAGCCCGAAGACGTTCCATGAATTGAGTCAAAATAATTGGAATTAAATTCAAGAAGGAAAATAATTCTAATTCCAAGAACCCGTGAAGTCGGAAGAAATTTAATTACACAAGTTATTGCACGGGAGTCAAAAGACGACGAATTGGAAGCCGACGAACCCGAGACCGACGGACTTAAGATTTCAAATATGAAATCCATTTGAAACGAGATAAATTAAAGATAAGAATTTATAATCCGAGAATGACTCGAAAAATCGAGCCCGAAAATGTAGGAGGATAGAAACCCGAAAGAGAGGAGAAAAGGCCCGACGGGATCGCACGACCCAGTCCGGACGCACGGCCCAGACCAGGCCGCGCGCTCTCCGCGCGGTGTTTGGCCTTACACCGCGCCAACGCCGCGCCAACCACACAGCAGGTGCAACTTGACGCGTTTATGCGATTTTCTTGCCATATTTTCGACCATCTACTATGGAAACTTGATCTATTATGGGGGAAGGGGGATATGGACGAAATATAGAGGATTGTAACACCCTAAATTCAGATTCTTACACCCAAAACAGCCCCCAAACCGTCCACCCCCTCTTCCCCACTCAAACCACTCTCAATTTTCACCCATACAAAGAAACCCTAGAGTTTTGAGCATCCAAGGACCATCCCGACGAAGGAAGCGGCGATTCGGACGAGGCCAAGAAACTTTCAGACCTTGTGTGGTGGTAAGGGATAGATTTCAATCTTAGATCATGGTTCCTAATCGAATCTAGAATCCTAACTTTTAGTTTTTCGCTCTTGTATTCACAAATCGGGACCGAAGAGAAAGAGACGAGTAGATTGGACGCGTGCACGGACTCCGGAGGCCATCCCGACGAAATCTAAGACTTTAGATCTTAGACACAGTAAGTTGATTCTTCTCATAACCGTTTTGGTGTCCTAAAATCGAACGGAATGCAAGTTATAGTCAACGTACGAAAATCTGTCCCAAAAACGCTTCCTACGCGCGCTTTCTGAAATCCAACTTTTAAGCCCTTTTGGAGATTTCAAACGGAGAAACTTAAAACTACGAACTTGTTCCTAATGAGTTAAAGTATATCGTGTTAAATTTTCAGAATTTTTCGTCGACGTTTGGGCTGTCAAATCCGATCTGGTATTTTCTGAGTAATTCTTCAAACCCGAAAAAGCTGACAGAATTTCATGTCCGACTTCTTTAACGTTTTTCTAATGGTTCCCATCGAAACTAATCTTTGATGTAAAAATGAAAGTTGTAGACAACAATCTCTAGAATGTGTCTGTAAAATTTCGTAAATTTTCGTTAACGTTTGGACCCTCGAACTCGACCTGAATATTCTGTGTTTTAAAAAGAAAATAGGAACAGATTTCCTAACTGAACTTGATGCGCGGATCTGATCTGATCCGGAGTGGTTTTGGACAAAATACCTCTAATAGAACTTGTTCATTTTTGTGTCATGTACGTGCCCGTAAATTTTCATCATTTTTGGAGTTCGTTTACTAGGTAGAAAATGTGTTTTAAAAACATTGCGTTGTTACTGGAAGAATTGGCAGATTATGCGTTTTATGAAGATTGCAAAATTTGACTTGTTTCCTTACCTGATTTGGAGAAACCTAAAACATGAAAGTTGTTCGTTAGGGTGTCTTTGGTACGCTGAGTAAATTTCATAGTGATCGCCTTAAGAATGAATTTTTGAAACCAAAAGGCGTAATCTGCGACGTGTGCGCTTACTAAACCTTGAGATTTATGGAAAACTTTCCTTGCGACACTTTCAACAATTTTGAAAACATTATGATTTATGATCGAATTGGGAACTATGAAATCTTGATTAAGTGGCTTGTGGACATAAGAGCCCAAGCGTACGACTAGCGGACATAAGAGCCCTAGTGAAGCATTAATTATGAGGCTTGTGGACATAAGAGCCCAAGCGTACGACTAGCGGACATAAGAGCCCTAGTGAAATATTGATATGAGGCTTGTGGACATAAGAGCCCAAGCGTACGACTAGAGGACATAAGAGCCCTAGTGAAATATTGCTAAGCATGCAAAGGCAGTATGCGAATTCCCTTTCCTAATTAGCTTTGAAAGACAAATGCACCATTTTCTAAATTAAAGGTCTAAATGGTGGGTGCACTTCCATGATCCTGTCATTCATGAGTTATAAGGTCAAATTGCACATCTTTATACAACAATTTAAATAAAGGTAATGCAATCATAAGAAAATTATTGATTAACATTCTAATATATCAGCATTCCCTCAAAAAAAACTCATTAAAGTTGTAATGTTGTGAAGAGGTGGAATTTAATCTCAAATTTTCTAGCATCCAATATCAACACTTGATGTAATGCATTTAATTAAAAGTAATCTAATTTATTGAGAAATACTTACCTCAAGTGTGGTGCTAATACCTTTAAATAACGTGTAGGTGGCTTTTCAATCGAAGCTTGCCGTTTGAAATCATCAATTATATATGCTGCATGCACCTCGCCACCATCCTCACACTTATTCTCTTGCAAATCTTTCTCTTTGTTTGATGAGAACTCAATATTCTTTCGTCTTTCACGATCACACACTGATTTAGCATGATGCCCTTGCACGACATAGAATAGCAAAAAGTTATAACAATATTTAAAAAGTAGAAATAATATAAATATATTTAAATGAACTCAAAACAACATAATTTTCACAACAATTCCCCGGCAACGGCGCCAAAAACTTGATGGGTGATTTTCACTACTCATATTTTACCACAAGCGGATGGTTGTCATCAAGTAATAAAACCGGTGAATACCGGGTCGAACCCAAGGGAATTCAGAATATTAATTCATTCTGGAGAAAACTTAGTCATTTTAAGTTCATTAATAATATATATTATATTTTGAAAAGAGTTTGTTTAATTCTAATGGTGATTAAATTAAAAATAGTGACATTAAATTTTAAAATAAAGCAAGTTAAAAATTTAAAATAATAAAATAAAAATAAGATATATGCTTGTAATGATTTAGAACATGCCATCTTTATATAAAAGCGAAAATTGCATAATGATTTAGCATTTCCCAATGTCTAAAAAGATCAATTTCAGCATAATTAATGATTTTATAAAGATTAAAAATATGCCAATTTCCTAATTTTCATAATTTGTAAAAACAGACTTCATGGAAGCAAATTAAATTATCTAACATTCTGCAATCATCAGTCTAGGCATAAATTTGAGTCTTTCCCAAGCATACAAATTTTCCTATTGTGATCATACGACACATTTCATTTCCCAAATCAGCGTGTACATGCCAAAATCTATTTTAATGTGATTTATTCCCAAGACCGGTACTAAAATCTAATTTCTACTTTTTATCTCCCGATTTAGCAAAGTGGAAATAATATAGATTAGATTCTAACATTTAATTATGCAGAATAGTGTAAATAATCTAACAATTATGGTAAAATATCGATAAAACATGGTAAAATGGATTTTAATACTAAATTTAGAATGTGAACAGATTAGGATATTGCCAGATTACTGTAAATGGAATAATAGAAAAGATCGATCAATTCTGAATTGCAGATTAATGACATAGACATCAGATTAAAGAGAATACAGAATCATCGATTCATTTTATGCAGTAAAACAACAATCCTAATTCAAATTCTAACATCATTACAGATTTATCCAGATTTAACATATAAACATCGATCATTATTATTGCTTCCATAAAAACATAGATTCGTACTTCAAAGTAATTCCGAACTCCCGTTATAGAACACTTCTAACACGAACAACATAGAAATCCATTTACAAACATGAAAACAGTATGAAATTATGTTTAAAAGCAAATCCTAAACATTACATAGCGAGAAAAAGAAAGACAACACCTAGAATGCGAAGAACACAGTCAGAGAAGACGCTCTGATCACTTCCTCCGGCATGGTTCGGTGTTATTAGTCTTCTTCTCCAAAGTTGCAGAGTGTTTCTGTCAAAATTATGGGTCTGGATTGAGTCTCCAATGAGAAGAATGGCGAAAAACCGCGTTTAAAACCGAGTTCGGGAGGTTAGAAAACTGCCCAACCGCGACTGTGGCGCAAAAAGTGGCGCTCAAAATAGGTTTTCAGCGCCACCAAAGAGAGCTGGCGCATCCTGACATTTTCCAAATTTTCTCCTGCGGCGCAAAAAGTGGCGCTCCAAGGTGGTTTTAGGCGCCACCAAGGAGGGGCGGCGCATTCTGACAATTTCTCAATTTTTAATTTAACAGCGACGCAAAAAGTGGCGCCTGGAGGTGTTTTTATGCGCCACCATGCCTATGCGGCGCAAACTGAAGCTTTTTTCCATCCGAAATTTTCCTAAGTGTTGAGGTGGCGCATAATGTGGCGCTCGAGCATGATTTTAGGCGCCGCCATGCCTATGTAGCGCATTCTGGAGCTTTTCCAGTGTTGAAAATTCCGAATTTTGCATCCTTTGACCTCCGAACATCTTCTTTCTTCCATTTTAATGCCTGAAACATCATTGCAATGCATTAGGTTTGCCAAAGTCTTATTAAAAACACATAAAACATGGTAAATTTAACCTAAATAAGCCAAATCTAACCATGATCACTTGAAAAATAAAAATACATGAAATACACCTAAAAGTGCAATGAATTAAGGTAAAATGCACTCATTTTGGACATATTTTAGTATAATTTAAGCTCATTTAAATGTGTTTTCACAGGGTGCATCAACACCTACCAAAATACCTCCAAATGTCACGGAACCGGCCCAACCTGTAGAGGAACAACCCCAAGGTGTGCAGGACGCCCCCGCACCGAACAATGTGGGCGATCGTCTTCGAACGATAGAGGAGGTTTTGATTGCGCTAGGGAACGCGCAAGTCAACCAGGGCCAAGCTGCGGCGGTACCTCCGCCCCAAGCTCGCCCCAACTACCTGGCTATGGTGAATCCCTACCAGCCACCCCACTATGCTGGTGAGGAGGATCCAGCCAAACTAGAGGAATGGATCCGGACTTTCGACAAGCTGCTGGGAGCAGTCAAGTGTCCGGAAGGAGAAAGAGTGCACGTCGCCTCGTACTACTTGGGAGGCGAAGCTGACGACTGGTGGCAGGCGACACAGGCTAAACTGACGGAGGATGACGAGCCCTACTCATGGGCGGAATTGATGGAAATGCTCAGGGATCGATTCTATCCCCTGAGTACCAAATTAGCGATGTACGAAGAGTTCCTGTCGCTGAAGCAAGGAGGCCAAATTGTGCAAGAATACTACACACGTTTCAAGGAGCTGGTGAGATTCGCACCAAGGCTAGTGCCCACTGATGCAGATAAGGCACAAAAGTTCGAGATGGGACTGAACCTGTCTGTTCGCGAGGTGATCGCGGGGGTACATTACCCCGATTTGCAAGCTGTGTATGACCGCGCCGTGGCGGTAGCTCGTGTGCAGCAACTGAAGAGAAGTGTGAGTGGGGAGTCCAGCAGGGGTCCCCAAGATAAGAGAAACCGGGACTCGAGAAGCGAGAACAACACTGGAAGGAACGAACAGCGGAGAGGGCCGAATAGGCCCCAACAAAACCACAACGGGAGAGGTTTAACCAAGAAGAACCCGTACCACCCTGTCCAAGGTGTGGACGACCCCATCTGACGAGGGGATGCCCTCAACAGGGCGCCTGCTTCCGATGTGGTCGAATGGGTCACATGCGTTGGGAGTGCCGAACTAGGCTTGAAAACATAACGAAAAGGGAAGACTTGGTCACGGGGCATGAACAGCCTCAGAACCAAAATGGGCGGAACGAAAATAACCAGGGGTATAGACCCCCTCAAAACCAATTTAGGCCGCCGAATCAGAACCAGAACCAACGACCTCCGCCACCGCAGAATCAAAACCAACAGCAAAATCAGCAACAGAATGCGAATCAGCAGGGCAACCAAGGACGCCCTATGGGGAGGCTTAACGTGGTTAATCAAGCGGACGTGCCTACTCAATGAGAAGTGATGGCAGGTACATTTCACGTTTTGAATACACCCCTTAGAATTCTATTTGATTCTGGAGCTAGTTGCTCGATTATAGCATCAAGGATAGTGCCTGAGTTAGATCTACCTAAGTGCGAGAGAATTAGCTTAGGAATTCAATTGCCTTCTGGAGAAGTAGTATCTTGCTCTAAACGATATAACGGAATTCCTATCGTGATAAAGAACGTAGAATTCTTCGCGAACTTAGTAGAATTTAACTTAAGAGACTTTGACATCATACTGGGGATGGATTGGTTATCCCAGTATAAAGCGGTGATCGAATGTCAAAAACAAAAGATCACCTTGTCAAAAAGTAGGGGAAAGAGAGTTATCTTTTACTCTCAGCCCCCTAAGAAAATCGTTAGTGCACTTAAACTAAGTAACTTGATGCGTAAGGGGTATGAACTATATGCGTGCTATGTGCACAACCTTGAGGCGGAAGAGAACAAGGTTGATAGCATACCAGTGGTAAGAGAGTACCCGGATGTGTTTCCTGAAGACATCCCGGGAATGCCACCTGAGAGAGATCTTGAGTTTACTATAGATCTCATTCCGGGCACAGAGCCTGTCTCGAAAGCTCCGTACCGGATGGCACCACTGGAAATGAAGGAGTTAAAAGACCAACTCGAGGAGCTGTTAGGAAAGGGGTATATAAGGCCGAGTACTTCCCCCTGGGGAGCACCGGTTTTATTTGTTAAGAAGAAAGACGGAGGACTACGTCTTTGCATAGATTACCGAGGACTAAACCAAGTGACCATCAAAAATAAATACCCTCTGCCGAGAATAGAGGATCTATTTGATCAACTGAAGGGAGCTTCAGTATTCTCGAAGATCGACTTACGATCTGGGTATCACCAGTTGAGAATTGCCGAGAAAGACATTCCGAAGACGGCGTTTCGAACTCGATATGGTCACTACGAGTTCACAGTGTTATCCTTTGGGTTAACAAACGCTCCGGCAATGTTCATGAACCTCATAAACAATGTATTTCGAGAGCTTTTAGATCAGTGCGTAGTGGTGTTCATTGATGACATCCTGATCTACTCGAAAAACGAGGAGGAGCATGCCCAGCACTTGCACCAAGTGTTAGGGACCTTGCAAAAGAACCAGCTATACGGCAAGTTGTCCAAATGCGATTTTTGGTTGAAGGAGGTAGCATTTCTTGGACATATAGTATCCGCTGATGGAGTTTCGGTGGATCCGGCAAAAGTCTCTGCCGTAACTGAGTGGGCAACTCCCAAGAGCCAAATCGAGATAAGAAGTTTCCTTGGCTTAGCCGGGTACTATAGACGGTTCGTGAAGGATTTTTCTAAAATCGCACGACCTTTGACCCAGCTACTTAAGAAGGGAGTAAAATACGTGTGGACAGAGGCTTGTGAGACTGCGTTTCAAGAGCTGAAGAAACGACTCACAACCACACCCTTATTAACACTACCATCAGAGAATGGTGACTTCGAAGTTTACAGTGATGCTTTGAAGGAAGGTTTAGGTTGCGTTTTGATGCAAGACTCGAGAGTCGTAGCGTATGCATCACGCCAACTGAAACCTCACGAGGAAAACTATCCGACACATGACTTGGAGTTGGCAGCGGTCATTTTCGCTCTAAAGATATGGAGACATTATCTTTATGGGCCGAAGTGTCGAATGTTCACCGACCACAAGAGCTTGAAATATATATTCACTCAGAAGGAGTTGAATTTGAGACAGCGAAGGTGGTTGAAACTTATTAAAGACTACGATTTAGAGATAGCATACCACGAGGGGAAGGCGAATGTCGTAGCCGATGCCCTAAGTCGGAAAACCCAACATGTGACGAACTCGTTGGTAATTCCGCCGGCATTATTCATGGAGTTAGCAAGATTGGAGTTAGAACTTGTGCATTCTGGCACAGTGAGTGAAACGATCAACGCCATGGTCGTAGAAACTCCAATATTGGACGAGATTAAGCTCGCCCAACCGGGCGATGCGAAACTCGAGAAGATAAGGGGGTATATTGCCGAAGGAAGGACAATAGGATTTGTTGTCCATGAGGATGGAAGCATTCGTTTCAAAGGGAGATGGTGCGTGCCCCTTAAATGTGCCGAGTTGAAGCAAAGGTTGATGGAGGAAGGGCACAACATGCCATATTCAGTGCATTCCGGAGGCGACAAACTTTACAAAGATGTGAAGAAGATCTATTGGTGGCCGGGAATGAAGAAGGAAGTGGCAGACTTCGTGACGAAATGTCTCACCTGCCAAAAGGTTAAGGCAGTGCGACATAAACCCTTAGGACTGATGCAACCACTAGAGATTCCAAGTTGGAAGTGGGATAGCATCTCAATGGACTTTGTCTCGGGATTACCCCGATCACCTAAAGGCATGAACAAGATTTGGGTGATTGTGGATAGGCTAACGAAGACGGCCATATTTATCCCGATGAAGGACACGTGGACTATGGACCAATTGGCCCGAGCCTACATTGATAATGTGGTACGACGACATGGAGTACCACATGATATCATTTCCGATAGAGACAGTAGATTTGTCTCTCACTTTTGGACGGAGTTACAAAAAGCTCTCGGTACTCAAATCAAAATGAGCACCGCATTCCACCCAATGACGGATGGTCAAACCGAGAGAACAATCCAAACACTAGAAGACATGCTGAGAGCATGCGTGTTGGAATTTAAGGGAAATTGAGAATCCCATTTACCCTTAATCGAATTCTCTTATAATAATAGCTACAATGCTAGCATTGGCATGGCACCTTTCGAGGCGTTGTATGGACGAAAGTGCCGAAGCCCGTTGAGCTGGGAAGAAAACGATAAGTCGGTGGTAGTGGGACCACAACTTATCGAAGACATGGCTCAACAAATCAGAGTGATTCAAGGGAAAATGAAAGCCGCTCAAGACCGTCAGAAGAGTTACGCTGACGTGAGACGACGAGACCTAGAATTTCAAGTGGGAGATAGGGTCATGCTAAAGATATCACCCATGAAGAGGGTGATGCGCTTTGGCAAGCGAGGGAAGTTGAGTCCTCGATACATAGGACCTTACGAAATTCTAGAACGAGTCGGAACTCTAGCCTACCGATTGGCTTTACCGCCACAATTAGATCGAGTTCATAATGTTTTCCATGTCTCACAACTAAAGAAGTATGTGCCGGACCCGACACATGTACTTCAACCGGAGATAATTGAGCTCGATGAAGATTTGACTTATGAAGAAGTCCCAGTGCGTATTCTCGACACTAAGGAACAAGTAACGAGGAACAAAACCGTCAAAATGATCAAGGTTCTTTGGTCAAACCACGAAAGTGAGACGGCAACTTGGGAAGCAGAATCCGACATGAGAGAACGATACCCGACCTTATTCCAAACCGATACCAATACAGTTATGGGGACATAACTGCAATCTTAAGGGGGAGAGGATGTCATACCACCTATTTTTCGTGCATCTTTGTAAACTTTTGAACTACGTTATGGCTTGATCCCTTCACAGGGTACGTAGGCAACTTAGAAGTTTTAATTCTAAGTTCAATCACAAAATAACAAAACAAACAAAAGACCTTAGCACGAGAAAGGCCGTAACACAACTTCGAGGACGAAGTTGATTCTTAAGGAGGGTAGACTGTAATACCCGAGAATTTTCCAACACAAAATAAAACAATAATTAAATAAACAATAAATACAATAAATACCATAAATAAATAAATCTAGCAAATAAATAAATAAATAAAGATAAGGAAATGAGAAATGAGATTTTACTTAAAAAGGAATTAAAGGAATTTAATTAAATAAAAGGATGGATTAAAGGTAAATAAATTATACACCGGAACACGACACCAATGAACTCGAGAATTCGAGTCCAAACATCCAATTAGACCCGAGTAAAAACTTAGAGAGAAAGTAGAAACCCGAAGAGACCCCGAAGATCATAAAACGGGAGCATAGAGGGATAGAAATTCGAAAGAGAGGAGGAAAAGCACGACGGATCGCACGACCCGCGCGGACCGAAGTCCAGGCGAGCTCGGTGCGGTGGCCGTGCGGTCGAACAAGGGAGGGCGCGCCACGACCGCGCCACGCGACAGATTCGCCCGTTGCGTTAATCTCTCGCCCGAACGCGGATTTTTCGACTTTCGGTTGAACATCTTTCGACTCAAGACCCTTAGGGTCAGATTTTGGACTCCCTAGGTCTTAGCTATCTATAAATAAACTCCCTTGGAAGCCCCGAACACTTTTACAAAACCCTACAACTCTCTACACATTCGAAACCCTAAATCCGGAGTCGTCGGAGGCACGAAACCAAGGCGAATACTGTTGGACGAAAATTCTAAGATCTCCAGAGTCGTGGTAAGTCTCGATCTAATCCTTGTTCCATATACGATTCGAAAACGAATCCTAATCTTCTTCTTTTCTCTTCTACACCTCGAATTGGATCTAGATCGTAGAACCCGACGAACGGAGAGGAGAAACGGTGGACTGGAAGCCACGCCTTCGAAATAGACGATCCCGGACGTTCACAACTCTGTAAGTTAACCTTACATGGTTTTGGGAGGAATTAAAACGTTCGAAACTAAAAGATTTAGCAAGAGATCGTAAATCTGCCAATGTATGTTTTTACCGGCGCAACAGTTTTGCCTAATTTTTTCGAACATTAAAACGACTTCAAACGGAAAAACTTAAAACATGAAAAACGTTCCTAAGGCTTAGATCTATATACTGTAAACTTTTCAGAATTTTTAAAGACGATTTGATATGTGAAAACCAACCGAAACCGAACTGCTTGAAACTAGATCTTGAAATTCTTGACAGAACTTAGATCCGATCTTGATCACGTTTTTGACATAGGTTCCAGACCGATTTAGATCTTTGGCCGAACATGAAAGTTGTAGATAAATGTCTTAAGATGATCTCTGTAAAATTTCATTAAATTTAAAGTTGATTTGCTATGGTAGATTTCAATATCTCTAAACTGTGGTCTGTAAAATTCGGACAGATTTGTGGTTCTGTGAAAATTGGTGTTTTTGACCTATTTCGGTATCTCGGATTGAAAAAGTTAAAACGAAAGTTGTAGATCTCGACGTTTCTGAGTCAGTCGTGAAATTTCAGAATTTTTGGAATTAAATCTGATTTTAGACAAATTTTAGAGTAAACTGTGGTTTACCGGAAATCAAATCTTGAAACCTTGTTGAAACATGGAATTAACCTTTAGGGTTGAAACAAGTTGAAATATTATTTTTAAATAAATAAAATTGAAATCCGATTTTTGAAGTTAAATCCCCTTACAAACTTGATAAATTAAAATTAGGGGTGAGTGCTCTGCAGGGTGCCCCCTAACGATTCACTTCGTGCCTTAATGGACGATGGTGACCCCGCGCGCTAAAATTGAGATATGATATCGCCAAAACGGCATGAGATATAGAGCCTACACTCTCGAGAATATCCACATGGGTTTTCCGAGGCTCCGGAGTGGTACTGGGTATGGCTGATACGGTTGCGGCCGCCGGGCTACCGACTAAACTTGTTGAGATTGCGATGCAATCGTGAAATACTTGAAATACTGAATCTAGGATGTAAGGGGGAAATTTAAATTAAATTAAATTAAATTTGTTGTCCAATTAAATTATTTAAATGCTTATTTAAATCATGGCTTTTATTCTAGATTATATGAAATGTGCTGTTAAAGGAAACCCTGAACTGAATTATGCAAACTGGATAGTTGATTAAATTAGACTGAATTATTTATGTTATTATCATGTTTTATTTAAATATTAAATTAATGGCTTTTAAACCCTACGATCATACATGTGTTGACTTACTCAGGAAGTTGTGCTGACCAAACCATTTTTATTTTCTTTTCTTACAGAGTACGTAGAATGAACATGAGCACGATCATGCATGGGAACTTTACTTTTGGGAAACATTATTTTGTTTTTAAATTCGTACATTAGGCTATATTATGAACGGACCTGTTTAACCCGTGTTTTGGCCATGTCGGCCCTATTTACATTTTCCGCTGCGATACTATACTAAAACAATTATTTCCACTGCGCTATGATATTATTATTTTCGAATTATATCGTATGGGCTGTTTTGAATGCTTTAAATGTTTTAAATACTGCAATACCTAGCCTTGCATTCCTTTAGAAAGCTCGGAGAAACCGTGTCTTACTAGGGGGATGTGGCGGTGACATCCCGACCTGGGTGACCAAAAACCGGGGTGTTACACTTTGAAACAACCAATGAGGAACACAGTGTCTGTGGATGAATCTCAGAATATGAGTACCTCAATTCAAAGTTTTGCACAGTCCATGGAGATGTTGATGAAAACTATGTCAGAAGACAAGTACATTCAAAGAGAAATGGAGCAGAAGAGGATTGAACTTGAGCATACCAGGATTCAAACTGAAGAGAAACTCAGGAAAGAGGAGATGGACAGACAAGAAAAGATAAGGAAGGAAGAGTGGGATAGGCAAGAGAGAATGAGAAGAGAAGAAATGGAAAGATTTGAACGGTTGAGGAAAGAAGAACTTGAGGAGAGAAGACAGGAACGAGAAAGGGATATGGAGCTGAGGAGACAGGAGCAGCAAAATAGTACGAGATTGGTAGACATTCTTGCCAACCTAGTCTCGGACCTGAAGAAGTCTCCATCCATGCCACCAAAAGATCCAGACAATGATGCAGAACCATCCTGAGATCACAGGGGAGTTTTCTGTAACCTTCTCTTTCTTTTATTGCAATCTTTCTTTCTTTATTTCTTTTCTGTTTCCATTTATCTCAAGTTGTGAATATGATTTAGAATAGAGTTAATATAAAGTTGTATCATGAGATTGAATTTCAAGTTGAAATTATTCAAAAAAAAAAAAAAACTCAAGTAGGGCAGTAAACTGACAAAGGAATAGAAGGTGAGTCTAAAGTGGCTACTATAGAAACATCTACTTTATAGATTTCGACTGCAAGCATGAGCCGCTCTTGAAAACTATTTTAAGCTGTGAACTCTGAGATTGATTGATGTCATTACTAGATGAACAGTTTGAAGATTTTATGATTATATTAACTCTAGTGATTTGTATACTATAAACAACAACTGCACGAAGTTAGAAGGATTGATCTAATCTAGTCTCTCTTAGAAGATGAGTGTGCATATTGAGTGAAGTAAGAGTCCAAGTTAAAAAAAAAAAAAAGAAGCAACGGAAATTTCAGAAACAGACGTGGTAAAATAATGTGGATATAAGTAGCTGGAACAGCTGCCCCTCTGATTTATGAGTTGAAAAACTCTAAAATAGCAAAGTCAAGGGATGGGGAGTTGAAGTTTCATCTGCAATGTCAGGTCATGCGACTCCTCCTAATAATGTGAAACCGAGCTATTGAAAGCCACAGAAAGCCACCCCTTAAAACAAAAGAGTGTGTTTTAGCTTATTCTTTTTGGCTAAGGATTCAGAAGCACAAGATATGCACATAAGTTGGATAGAATTGAGCGTGAGAAGAGAAATTTGACTAACTAAGGGGCAGAACAATAATTCACATAAATGCAAATCACTTTTGTTAATGTTTTCATGAAGTCTGGTAGACTTAAAGTTAGGTATGAAGCATCAATCAGTTGAAAGAGTTGAGCTTGAGATAGTTGGAAAAGAGAAGGTAGTGATCCAGGAGAATCTTACATGAACATCTAAATCTTGGAAGCCACTAATTGGACTTATTCTTTGAAACTTTACAAGTTTCCTACCACTTGAGGACAAGTGTTTTTAAATGTGAGGATGGTGATGACAATCTTTTATGACTGTCATTTGCGTCCAATTTAGTGTCTTAATGATGATCTTTTGTTCTTAATTCCATTAGTTTTTAATGAATAATCATGGAAGATGTGAAAAGACGGAAGAAGAACCAAGATTGTGAAGAAGCTGAAATTACATTGAAAATGGCTTGAAATTCTAAGTTTTCATTGCAAGTCTCGCACGCTATGTTTCTATTTGAACTGACTCACGCTTTGTCATTCGGCAGGAAGTTAAGTTGAAAGGCTGCGGGAGATGGGAAAGACATAGCGAGGAAAGAGAAGAAATGGTGCGAGGACTTACATACAAAATCAGGAAAGATCTAAGGAAAAATATTCAGAAGTTGAAGTCCACGCGATGATTATTTGACATCGCGAGGAAAGAAAATTTGTGCAAGACAGGAAGCCTTAGATGTTATGGCGAGAAGCAAACTGTTTGAAGAGACTGTGAGATCTCGCCTTGTCAAGAAAGACAATTACATTTTTGACTCTCGCTTTGAAGGAACTGGACAAAGCGAGAGGAGAGCTATTCTGATGTGAGCGGTTATCATCCAAGGCTGAAGCAGTTACAACGTCCATCTATAAATAAGACCCTTGGGGGATCAGCTCAAGTAGCGGGAGATTGAAGAGAATAGCTCATTTTACTCTCCATTTCACTTTTAGAATTCAGTAGGTAGGTTAGCTAGGGTTTACTTTTCACTGCAATTTACTTCAAGTTCTTCAGATTTGTAATTCAATTTCGCAGTAGATTTTCTTTGGAATATTTTAGTAGATTAGTTTGAGGATACCCTGGAAGAAGAATTGCTATCGGAATGCTTTGTTCATCCATTATGACGATCATCATCTAGTTTCCGACTTCTTCGTTCAAATTCGCATTATTCTGATTGCAATCAGATTTCCAGGTGTATTCATTTTTAATTTCTTTGTTATTCAAGATATATGAAGAACGATCAGTTATCAAATCGTGCATTTCTTATCTTTCTGGTTACAATTTTGAAAGGTTTTATCAGTATTAGATGTCTTTCAATTCTGTTTCAGAGAAGTATAGACCTCGAACACAATATTCACTTCTTGGAATTTGCATCACGTCGATAATTTGATTCTCGAGATCATGTTGCTATCATATCTTTAATTCGTAATTTGTTTGTTCTAATTACTCAAGAAGTTTGGATATTGTAACCGAGTTAGGTATGAAACTGATAGAATTATGAATTCATTCGATTTTCTGTTGATATTATATCTTGATCATAAATTTGGAAGAAATCTGCAGAAATTAATGTTCAGAACTCTAAAAGGTTCCTAAAGACCCATGCAGTGTTAATCATCGCATGATAATCTTTAAGAATTAACAACATTAAATTCTCGAATTTGGATGAAAAAAGTTCTGTTTTCATTGTTTTCTGAATAAAAGTTCCAGAAAGTAGTTATGATAATTACAGGACTTGATCATTTACTTCATATAAGGATAAAATCATGCTCCATCGTAAAAGATGACGTGAGGAATTATCCAGACAACTTTGTTTCAAGAGAGGCTATTTCAATACTCTCGCGATGTCATTTTGACAAAGCGAGAGAGCCAACTCAAAATAGCAACAAAATTGATTCCCATTTCTTAGGATATCAACTACTTATCTCTTATACATATATAACCCCTATTCTATAAGCAGGAATTGAGTATTCTCGCCGCATTCTTACAGATATTATTGCGAGGCATTCAGTTCTTTGTATAAACTAAATCTGAGGAACATTCTTTGAACAATAACTCCCTCCACGCTGTACAGACATAGCGTGCGAAAAATTGAAATGTTCATAGTTTGAAACCCAAAATAGTTACTGCGAGCTATCTTGGACATTTATTTTGCAGAATTATTTCTCTAATCTTTTTCATAGGAAAGTAATTTCCTAATTCTGTCTAGTTTCCAGTTTATATTTTGGAAACACCCTAGCATTTTGATTAAGAGGATTCAGAACCCTCATCGTTTCTTTATACATATAATACTACCTATACATATGATATTTTGGGATATTTCCCTGTTTATGATGAGTAATCTTACTTCTTAAATATAACTCATAATTCATATTTGTAAATCATGTTAATATTTTCATTAGTACATTGAGAAAGATGATGATATAAGTTTTCTCAATCATTATTTACTCAGGCTGATGAAGAACAAACTTGTTCTTTAGTTGGGCATTTAGTACCTGTCGTTTAAAAGGGAAAGATGTTTAAAAAATCATCTTTTGTCCCAATAATTAGTGGGAGTTTTAAGAAGATTAATTTACAGGGTTCATAGTTTTATAGTTCCACTATATGCTATGGGTAGGAGATTAAATATTCTTTCTAAGTCTTACTAATCCTGAGTCAAGCCATGGGTATTTGGAATTGTTTACAGAGATTTCTCAAGCTAAAGCATCTATATGAATCTGAGTGGTCTGGATAAGTCAAGGATTTTGAATAGCAATCTCATCTTGGTATACTTACAGAACTATTACTTCTTACAACTACTTGAAGGAATTACTCTGAGGAGTTAAGTCTTATGAAACCATTGGATGATAGATTTAAATACTTGCTTTTTCATTACTTGTAGAGGACATCCAATATAGGGTCATGAGCTTAATTTGATTCAGAGTAATGAAAAGAACAACTTCAAGTTCAGATGAATATAAGATGATTTAGATGTGACCCTGAGTTATCAAAGGCTTAATCTGAGTCCGAAAGAGATAGATTAAGTGACAGTTCTAAAAGCTTTTGTCACAGAATGAGTCTGATCGATCATCCTGTGATGACAGTATCCCATGATTTCAGTGCTTAAAGTGTCATGACACTGAGTCACAAGTACCTGTCTTGGGAAGTGATTTAAGACATGAAGATTTGATTAAATT
Source organism: Hygrophila difformis (assembly GCA_030278955.1). Classification (NCBI taxonomy): domain Eukaryota; kingdom Viridiplantae; phylum Streptophyta; class Magnoliopsida; order Lamiales; family Acanthaceae; genus Hygrophila; species Hygrophila difformis. Next base: position 10,178,852 of record JAOANR010000011.1, read on the forward strand.
GCATAGAGGATTTGTTTATCTCAATGAGCTTTCATTCTGTTTCTAACCATTGAAGTACGATAATCTCATCATATTCCTATTTCATTTGTTTGTTTTGGTCCGCACTATCTTTCACTCATGAACATATTCATATCATCTAACATCATTTCAATTGCTTTCTTTATTTTTGTTTACAGTTTTATGCATTTACAGTTCAGCATTAAATTCTTAGTCATCATCATTACACCATCCTTAAACCAAGAGCAGAAACGAGTTCTAGAACTAATAATCCTATTAAAACGCTTCTATCGTGTAAATCTCTAATGAACGATCCCGACAATAAAAATAAATATTGCAGCTTGATACCGTGAGCTTTCGGTAGGAAAAAGTAGGCAAGCTCTTTAACAGTCCTATAGGATTATAGTTTAAAGGCTGTCGGGGGGCATTGCAGCGGGTTTTACCTCAAAGCTTCATGAATCACCCTTGATTATTAAATATCTTGAGCCAACAACGGGTGATTTATTTACTGCAAGATTTGCAGACTGTCATTTTGATGAAACTCAATTCCCGACATTAGGGGGAGGAAAAGATCAACTGAAAAAGGAAATATCTTGGCAAAGTCCATTTGATTTCCTTGATCCTCGTACAAGACAATGCGAACTTGAAGTTCAAAGAATTGCGCATTTGCAGGGAATTGCAAATTAATTATCCGATGCTTTTATTGATGTTGTTAAAGTCACAAAATCATATATAAATGATGCAGCAAATGCACCAGCTAATATAAATGTCCCAGAAGGGCATATTCCGAGTGCAAATGAACCTACTGCACGCCTAAAGCGTGGCAGGCCTTTAGGTTCCAAGGATAAAAATCCACGAAAGAGAAAAATTGTCCATATAGGTGATAAATCAATCACCGATGATACTCCCGAAGGAGAAATTGATTCAACCTCCGAAAAGGTTGAACCAGAAAATATTCACCCAGATGAAAATGAAGTTATTGAAACTTCTTTCAATTATATGAATACTGAGAAATGTTGGAACCGAAAAGAAACAAACATTGATTATGTTTTTGCATACAACGTTGCACTCGATGTAATGGAAAATAACGAGGATCCTGAACCAAGATCAGTTGAAGAATGTCGGAAAAGAAATGATTGGCCAAAATGGAAATATGCGATTCAATCCGAACTAGATTCACTAAATAAACGAAAAGTATTCGGCCCTATCGTCCAAACAGCAAAAAATGTGAAGCCTGTTGGCTACAGATGAGTGTTTGTGAGAAAAAGAAATGAAAATAATGAAATTGCCAAATATAAGGCAATGCTTGTAGCCCAAGGTTTTTCCCAAAGACCGGGAATTAATTTTGAGGAAACATATTCACCGGTTATGGATGGAATAACATTCAGGTATCTAATGAGCCTAGCAGTACGAGAAAATCTTGAAATGAGGCTGATGGATGTTGTTACTGCATATTTATATGGCTCATTGGAAAATGATATTTATATGAAAATACCTGAAGGGTTTAAGTTACATGAGTCTTGCAACTCAAAACCCAGAGAAACTTATTCCATCAAATTGCAAAAATCGTTGTATGGGCTTAAACAATCTGGCCGAATGTGGTATAACCGCCTCAGTGAAAGTTTGATATAAAAAATGTTATACAAATGATCCTATCAGTCCTTGTGTATTTATAAAGAAAAAAGTGTCAGAATTTGTGATCGACGCAGTCTATGTTGACGATTTAAATCTAATTGGAACTCCTGAAGAGTTGAAAAAGGCAGTTGAATATCTGAAAAAGGAGTTTGAAATCAAGGATTTCGGAAAGACGAAATTTTTCCTTGGCCTACAAATTGAGCATTTGAAAAAGGGCATATTTGTTCATCAATCAGCTTATACATAAAATGTATTGAAGCAATTTCGAATGGATTATGCTCATCCGCTAAATAATTCAATGGTCGTTCGGGCACTTGATCCTACAAAGGATCCATTTAGGCCAAAAGAAGATAGTGAAGAGCAACTTGGCCCAGAAATGCCATATTTAAGTGCAATTGGCGCTTTGATGTATCTTGCAAATAGCACGCGACCTGATATCGCGTTTGCAGTAAATTTACTCGCAAGATTCAGTTCTTGCCCTACTCAACGACATTGGAAGGGCATAAAGCACATATTTCGCTATCTCCAAGGAACAGTTAACCTTGGGTTATTTTACCCAAAAGACTCTCGACATGCAGGTTATTTATCAGATCCATACAAAGCTAAATCTCAGACAGGCTATATCTTTATTTGTGGCGAAACTGCCATATCTTGGAGGTCAATGAAGCAGACTCTAACTGCTACTTCTTCTAATCATGCCAAAATATTAGCAATCCATGAAGCAAGTCGAGAATGTGTTTGGTTGATGTCAATGACTCAACATATATTGAAGAGTTGTGGTTTAATCATTGAACCACAAATGCCCCCAACAATTTTATTTGAAGATAATTTGGCTTGTATAGCCCAGTTGAAAGGGGGTTATATCAAAGGAGATAGAACGAAGCATATTTCACCAAAATTCTTCTACACTCATGATCTTCAAAAGACTGGTGAAATCGATGTGCAACAAATTCGATCAGAAAATAATTTAGCGGATCTATTTACCAAGGCATTGCCGACTGCAACATTCGAGAAGCTCGTGAAGAAAATTGGAATGCGGCAGCTTCGAGATTTAAAATGATGTCCAGATCAGGGGGAGCACTGGATACAAGAATAATGTATTATTTTTCCTTCACTGTGATTTTTTTTCCCACTGGGTTTTTTTCTAGTAAGGTTTTAACGAGACATATTCTTTGTATTGAATAAGTCAAAAGGGGGAGTGTTATGATGCACACCAACCACATTTATGATGCACACCAACCACATTTATAATCATGATTTGACGTCTTACCTAGTGTCGGTAGACATTTCTATATATCAGCTCACATTTTCATTGTAATGCAGAGATTCTCTCATTCCTCACATTCAAAATTAGAACATTGTCTTTAATTCTTCTGCCGTGCGCCTCTCTCTCCAATTACTTACTCTACCCAATTTTCTTTCATGCTTTAATTATTACACCTGCATACTCACTGATATACATATATTTACATATATAATATTCTACAACAAACATCAATTTCATCCCACTTTATTCCATTATTTCTCATATTTCCCCATCCACTTATTTTACCAAATGTGAAAAATAATCAATTTTTTTGGAGGAGTAGAAGCCAGAGAAACGATGGGGAGCTTATGTCACACAAATTACAAAGAGATAATGGAGAGGGATAGGGGGCCAAGTGAGGAATCGAACCCTTAATCATAAGATTGTAAATTATGAATTTGGCAGCTTGGGCAAGTTCTCGTCCCTAAAAAATAATCAATTATTTTAAAACATACCAAAATAAAAAAGTAAAAAATTGATCAACTAATTTTTTTACGCAAAGACTCAAACTTGTTACCTTTACTTATACTATTAGAGCTTTATATCATTCTGATCAACTGTATTTGGTGTAAGCACTATAATTCAAACATATATATGAGAATATTATCGCAATCAGTGCTTTGCACAAATTTGTCGCTTACCATGCAAACATAAATATATGTATTTTTATTTACCCTATTTATGTACCGGCGGAATTGTGTAATAGATGTCACGGCAAAGACTAAAGATTAAAGAATGTGTCACCTTATCTTATCTTTTTCTTTTTTCACTAGTCATACTTCAGATAAAGAGAAATAATTCACTAAAATAACAATAATTTCAACCTAATTAATAGTACAAAAATTAACAGTTGAGATTTTGTTAAATAAAATTCAATAGTAAAAACAAATAGAAATGAATCACTTCATGGAGACAAGTATGATCTGAGTCACTATCCTAGGATGATATGCAATGGACTTGTCGAAAATTAATTAATGATATAATAATCTGAAATTTAATGGCAACTGGCAACATGCCTTCTAAGTTCTAATTTGAGCCATGCTTACATCTTTATTTGCTTCTGTCATGACTTCTAATATGAAATATATTATTGTTATTATTTAGTCGGTAAAATTATGGTCACTGGTTAAAGGTTTATTTGTTTTCAATTTATTTCTTTGGAGATAGTCAAATTCATCAACTAATCTTATAGTATATGATTGTGGCGGGGGTTTGAAATCCACCAGCACCCTATCCATCCCATTTATTACATTTTTAAAACTATAGTATGCTTTAATGTTGGATTCAGAAATTTTTTTAAGTGTTATCCCAAAATAGTGAAAGCTATATTTAAATTAAGAATATTAATTCAACTAAAAAATATAGATGAGAACTTGGTTGAAATAAATGATTGTAGTGTCATCATAAAAATTAAGTGGTGTCACCAAGTTTAATCTAGTTAAACGTAAAAAAAAATTCTACCTTAAAATAATAATTTCATCAATTTAAGTGGTATCATGTGTCACCTCTAGTTTACATGTAGATACACTAAACCCTGTTGTGCTTAGAGGATAGATGTCTCCGAATCAAAGACTCGACACCTTATTTAAGAATTAAAATCTCATAACTAGTCAAGATAACTATTGTCAGTGACTACTCAAGTCATGACGATTGGATCATTAAAATCCATTTGAATGCTAGCAAGATATTAAGGTCAAGATTAGAGCCATACTAGAAGGATGCAGACAACTTGATTATCACTTGGACAATTCACCAAATGTATATGTATATTTATATAGGTATACCTCCTCCATCATCTCGTGGATTTCTAACTCTTTGTAGAGTATTGCCATAGACAAGCCCCTTCTATATGAAGGCCCATATGTTATTGCAACTTGGTTTTTGCTACATTTAGGCATTGAATTACAAACAACTTTAATCTTAAACATGGGTTTATAGCCTTTTGACTCAATATCTATAGGATCGGCAATACCAACACATGAGTCACATGGCTCTGAAATTACTTATTAAATACTCCCCAGTTGTCTCTTTCAACTCAATTTCAATAACCAATATTTGCATTAATTTACTCATAAATTCACATTTTTACTCTTCAACTAAACTCCTTAATAAATGCCAACAAATAACATTTATGTAAAGTGAAAGGCAATATAGTAAAAATATATTATAACTACCTATAACTACATAAAAATAACAACTATTTTGGAACACTTTTTACTCTCTAAAAAGACAACTAAAAAGAAACTGAGGAGTAATAAATATGGGCCAACATATTTTCAATTCAAAATTAATTGACAATTAATGGAATGACTCCCATTCATATAAACATGGAATATCTCATCATTTCATTGATATAGGATCTCAGCATTTCCTTAGGGGCCGTTTGGTTTGAGGGAATGTAAGATTCCCAGTGGAAATCTTAGTAGAGAATGTCACATTTCTTTGTTTGGTTTGGGAAAATCTTTTATGTGGGAATCTTGGATTACCATCGAAGTGGGAATCTTGAGTGTTTTGATGGGAATGTGATTCCCGTGTAGAGACCAGGTATTTTGAGATTACCAGACATCTTTTATCTTATCTTACATTAAATTGTCTTTTATACCCTTTAAAATTTTAAAACCATACATCAACCTATTAAAATCATTTTTAACGCTAAACCCTTGTAGCCCTAGGAAATTATATGACTTTTTTGAATGGCTCATAGCCTCATACTGCTGAGCCAATCATTAATAAAGTGTTTGAACAGTGTGTTGCCATTATGTGGGTGCAGTACATTATAGAGTGTTTGAGACATAGCACACTCCACCTTCTCCATCAGCCCACGAGCAGAAAATGCGTCTTCTATTCCTATTTTTTTGAGCACTCCCGTCGATATTTTAAACCTTGGGACAAGGGCATTAGAGTCTATTTATGTGATGTAGGAATTTGAGATTCCTAATCCAACCAAATGCAGTAATCTTAAAATACAAAAAATAAGATTCCTAGCAATCTTATATTCCCAATAATCTCACGTTCACAACAATCACATTCCCACTGGAAATCTCACATTCCCTCAAACCAAACGCAGCGTTAGGCTTTTATTATTCACTGAGTATGCAACACACCTATCACCTATGGACCATTTGATTAAATTCAAGGTTATGCTTGATACTCAATTACATATTTGTCATTGCATCTTTTTCAATATCCGTCTAATAAAATTAAATGAAATTTGAATATGAAGTTTATAGACTAAAAAAAATACAATGATAGAATTTGATTCGTTATTAAATTTAAAAGAAATACAATATACAATAAAAATTAATTTTTAATTTTCTAAAAATATTAAAACTTATTTTTATTTTATAATTAAAAATCATCACAATAGTGGTTATAAAATAAATTTAATAATTAGGTACTTAATTCAATATAATTAAATAATATTATAAAATGTAGCTTTAATCATAAAATAACATTCCGCTTTCTTGAAAAGAGAATGGGAAAATAACCCGTGTTTGATGCCACACAAATGGCACAATAGCAAAAGGGAGGGATAGGGGCCGGTTGGGGTATTGGACCCCAACCAAAAGGATGAAAAGTTAAGAAACTTAACTACTTAATCAAGTCATTATCCCCGTTCCACTATTCTAGTATTTGATATTTAAACAATGGATTTACTCAATTTTTTTCTTCATGAAATGAATAGGAAAAAAAATGGTTTAGATCCATGTTTAAAAGTTTACTGATCAAACAAGCTTCCCAATAGTTGGACTAATGAGGACCACTTTGGTCCTTCTTTTCTACTTTATATTATTTCTCTGGGGCTCTAAAAAGAAAAATAGTTGGACTAATGAAGCTCTTTAGTTGGACCATTTTTTTTGGAGAGCCGAAGCCAAGGCTTTTAGTTGGAGATTGAGATAGTGTTGGATTCCCACTTGTAAAAATATTTAAAAAGTGAAGTGAATTAACTATTAAGTGGAGTATATAAATGTGAGAGTGAGATATCCAATATGTAAACATCAAATCATATGGAGTATTTAAATCCAGTTAATAAAACCAGATTCCGCAGCACAGTTCCATAACTTGAGGACAGAATTATTGATTGATTGAAAAGAAAGGGCTTTTTGTCCTAGAAATAGGATGCCTTGTACTAATAATAATAATAATAATCAATACTGCTCAATTAGTTTACCCTAATGTACATTGTGGTCTCTGGAAGCTAAGGGTCCACTTAATCCTTTTCAAATGGTAAATCCTCTTCTTATATTTTTTGTGACACATAAATTTTTAAAACAGAATATGATTCTAGAAGAATGGTGGAACCACAAATGAACAGATAGGGCGGCGGGCAACGGCCATGCATGAAGCTCTCAAGTGGGCTGGATCAGTCAACCATTGGAATTGAATTGGCAATGACTTCGGGTTCGGGTTAGGCTCCGGATAGAATTAAATCCGACCTTGGCCTCGGAATAGGGGTGATATCGAATCGAGTCGAGCTCGAATATCATGGTACTTGAGCTTGAGCTTGACAACATATATTCGAGTTCGAGCTCGAACTCGAGTATCATCAAGTCGAGTTCAAGCTCGAGTATCATTGAGTTCGAGTTTAAGTTTCAGTAGTTGTCGTGTTCTTTTTTTGCTAAGTTCGAACTTAAATTTGTAGTTAAGTATGAATTTATTTTATTTTTCTTAACATTTGACATTGAATTTTTAACCATAGTCTAAAAGACACAATTTAATTTGATATTTGAATATTGTGTTGATTATCGTACAACTAAAGATAGAAATAAAATTCTTTAAAAATATTTTTAAATTTTTTAGAATGACTATTTTTCCTTGTTTAGATATTTTAAATAAGTGATATATTTTTCTAATTAAAAATAGAGTGAAGTGTGAGGGAAACTATGAAACGAAGATTATGTAAAAATATGTGTTAATGGTGTTATCGAGTCGAGTGGAGCTCAGTCGAGTTCAAATACTCGAGTCGAGCTTGACTTGATGCGAGCTCGAGCTCGAGTTCGAGCAGGAGTTGAGTATAGTCGAGTACGAGTCGAGTTTTTTTCGAGCCGAGTCCCGAGTCGAGTACGAGTAGCACTCCTCATTAATCATTCCTACCTCGGAATATAAGGCTGCGAACTTCCGAGTAAGAAGAAAAGTAGATCTACTCGGATTATGTGAACCGGTCCGGAAGTTATAAAACCCGGTTTGCGGTCTCTTTCATCGTGTAAAATTCCGAGTATTTCTACTCGGAAGTTAGTCTGTAAATTAGGGTTCCTTAATCTCTTTTTTTACTTTCACAGATGCTCGATTCACTTTAACCCTTCCCGCCCTCAAACACCGGCAGCCGTCCCCAACTACTCTTACTCGGCGGCGCTCCGACCCACCACCAACATCTCTGTTCGCCGTGCAGCCGTCCCCCCTCCGTCGCGAAGAAGCCATCCCCCACAGCGGCTTGGCGGCAGCCCGCAGCAGGTACGTTTGTCTTGTTTTCAATTTTCGGTTGCCATTCTAGTGCATTGTGGAGGAGTTGCGAAATGGTGTTTGAGGTTTGCACGCCCAAAGTATTGCGTTTCCTTGCTCGAATTTGGACCAATTTTATGCGATTGTTGGTAATTTTTAATTTCTATTTATCATCGTGTAAATTGGTTCTAATGCAATCTGGAATTGTGTTTCAGGTTTTGATTTTATAACTTACCTGCAAAGTTCATGATTTCAGAGTTGACGATGGTTGTGGTATTAATAAAGTTGAAGTTGGGAATTGTTTCCAACTTTACAGTGATATATATTCGAGAGATGACTAGTCTTTACAGTTTGTGATATATATTCGAGAAACTTTAATTTGTTAAAATCTCCTTAACTTCTTCCAGGGGGAATGCCTACAAATGAATAGTATTAATTTGAAAATGCATTTTAAATTTTCCATTTAAAATGAACCCTAATTATTTATTTAAATTGAAGTTGAGATATTTAGAAATCACTAGAAAAGAACAAAAAGGGTGGAAAAAAGTGCAAAAGGGGATGGGCTGCCAAATGCATAGAAATCACTAAAAGTGTAGAAATGGGGTATACATGTGCAGAAAGGCACCTCATGTCCTCATTTAATGGCTGTGGTTGAAAATGGAACACCTTCAACTTCCACTTCAAGTAGGGTCCAATTGGGGTTTGATTTCTGCTCCTACATATAAAGCATTAAGGCCATAAGAGGATGGACAAGAATAAGCATCACAAGAAAATTGCCTAAAGCACACAAATTCATCTCACCATTTTGGCCCTTTAATACATTTACATATGTTCTAATTACCACCAAGGTAATAGAGAGTACAATTTAATCCCTCTTCAAAACTAAAATTTATGTAAAAAATGTGTCAAGAAGTAATAATCTTTTCCCCTCGCTCGCTCTGGTTTTTTGTGGGGTTTGAGAGGCAAATAGTGTTATGAAATTAGTGATTTGATACGATAAAATTTAGAATTCGACCAATTCAAAGGAATACATTAGAAAGCATATGCAAAAACGTAACAAAAACAAACAATTGTAGAAATTTTGATCCCGACTTCAAATGAAGAAAAACATGTGAGAAGTTTGTTAGAAAAAAACATCAATTAAATGCTCTAAAAGTTGAGTGATGTGATCTGTGATAGTTTTGCAGATGCAGCTAAGATAAGAGTAAGATTACCAATTGTTATGTCTCTAGAATGGTCTTTTTTTTCATATAAATACATAAATTAGAGCGAGAGTCAAGAACCTCAAGATTAAAAACTTTTTGCATTTAGCTAAGTTGAACGTGGTCCATAATAAATGAAAATGTGCTCGAATGCACTTTTTAAGCTCAAATTCATCGATAACAAGTCAAATACAATATGTGTGGTGAAATGATACTTTAGTGACATAGGTTTAAGAAAAATAATTAAGCAATTAATGATAATTATATGGTAATAAAGAGAATGAGTAGATGTTTGAAACAAGTTGAGTTTCAAAGAAAGATCCATGTTTATTCTAATTGGGACATTCCACATTGGATAAATCACCAAGTAATTACATGTGTTAAGCGCAAACTTAATCAATGTAATCAAGGTGTTTATTCTGGCAAATAAGGTGGAAAAAATTAAAAGAATGAATTGCTCCTTTAATCAACTTGGGTAAAAGATTTTTGTTTTGGTTTTTTCTTGCATAAATATGGAAGCTATAATGTTCTTCTTCTTTTATTTTTTTTTTATTTTTTATTTTTAAAGGAAAATACAGTTTAAAAGAGTAATAAAATATTGAAGTTCAAATTAAATACAATAATTTTATTTTTCCGGGCATACATCCGAAGAAGTAGGGTTGGTCCAGCAAAAAAACAAGTAGCGTTGGGCCAAGAAGTTTGGGCTAGGTCCTAATTTCAAATTTGGGCCTCAAGACACTAACTTTGAATAATGAATAAATCAGGACAAGTCACATTATTGTCCACTATTTCAAAATTTGGAAATACCTTTTTACACCCTAAAAAGAGAAAATGAATTTTTTAGGCCATTACAAGGCACCATTTCCATTTCCACATTTGGGCCATTATGAAATCAATTTCCAATTTTAGGCCATTAGAAACCATCTTTGACCAAATTAAGGTCATTTAGACTATTTTGACTTTTTCAAACTTCAATTAACCCTACCAACTTTTACTTTATTTAATTTTGACCCCAGATTTTAGTTTCTTCATTACCATTAGTCCAATATCAGCCCATCATGCTTCCGATAATTAAATTAAGCACTAAGCTTCATACATTGGCTTTGACCGCCTTGCTGCCGGGTTTCCTAAGCTCCGGGATTTTACGGACTTCCTCCAACCACGCAGCCGCGACCGATGGTTCACCGATTCTTGGCTCCTTCAGCAACAAACAACACAGTCCTATTTCGTTTCCTACCTTAGGACGTATCAAGATATGAATAAAGGATTTTAATTATATTATCGGGATATTTGGGATATTTGGAAGCCGTGATTTTACTGAAGAAATATTAAAAATATTATTTAAACATAATTTCCCCTAACGGAGAAGACAGACACTTAGTTCCTCATGGAGGATACAAGACTCTTGGAGAAATACCCCATACTTTTACAGACTCGAAAGGAAATATGTAGAAAGAGAAATATTACAAATACTTTGAAGAGTTGGGAGGAATTTTCGATGCCTTCCATCTGCTTCAAACTCCTCTATTTATAGGCGCCCGCGGACTTCAGCCCCGGATTCCAATCTTCCTCTAAATCCTTGTGACGTCACTGCGTTCGTCACTTGGCCTTAATTTCCATCGGCTACATTATTGTCCTTTTTTGAATTATTGCGTTAGGTGGCTTTTTTGTCAACTTTCCACCTTCTCTTGTCGGCCACTTTCTGCCAGCTACTCTGCCCTTCTTTGTCGGCTTTTAATTATGAGTGTTGCCGATACCTCTCTTTCTTTTACATCCAGCTAATCTTACTTTGGCTTGTGAAAGTTTTTTGGACGTTTCTTCTCTTTGTCCTGTTCGGGTCCGGATTTTTTCTGGGTTACCCGGATCTTTGTACCGAATAGGGGGTTTCTCATGTTCTGCACAATATGGGCATATGTGGTTATCCCATTGGCCAACATGCATCATGTTGCATGCCTTTTTTCTGGTAGACTCTGTTGCTGGCAACTTCTTTTCCCAAATGAGTAACCTCTTCTTTTCGAATGAGGTTTCCGCAAACTCTGTGCTTTTCCCTGTTAAAGAATTAACCAGGAACGATCCATTTAAATTGTTTGAGAATATTTTAAACGGATATTTAACCTTTTCCATCTCGGTGAGACAGACCCAGAATCCCCATGCTCGTCGGGTGGAGATTTCATCTTCGCTGATTGAAGATACCAATGGTGCATTCTCATCCATAAACTTAACTCTGTTGAAGGCTCATATCAGGTCTTTGTAATTTAATTAATTGAAAGACCGGATAAGAACCTTTTCCGACTATCTCTAGTGCCGCTGAAATGAACTTAAGCTCCAGAATATCTCCTCTTTGCAGGTGCGGGTTGTTCTGCCATGATTCGTGCATCGCACTACTTATCCATCCCGGAAGTTTTTCGATTTCCGGAAACCCTGGTGATGTAGTATGAATAGATGCTAATGCTCCAAAGTCATACCACTTTCGAACCTCTTCTGGTTTCGATCCTTCGAGCATCCATACCCTGTTGTATCTCCCGGATGTCTCGATTACTGTTTTGCTAGGGTTAATTCCCTTTTGGAAACCAGTTGTTCCCATTTTCTTTGGTAGTCCAGCCAGGCAGTAGATAAGACCTTCTCGTCTGAATTAATCTTAGAAGTGCCTGTCATTGGCCTAAGGTTAATTTCTTCCTCTTTTACCCCAGAGGCAGTGGGTTGACTTGAACTTTCGGAAATGTGACTTTCCTCTCGCTCAACATTTTTGTCGGTATCCGACAATGGTTCCTTTGAAGCAGTGCTTGAATCTGCTTCTTCATATGTGACCACTTTAGCTTTTTGGGCACATTTCTCTTTGTTTACCAGGGAAGCTGACGCTTTCCTGATTGGCTCTAATACTGTTTCCCATAGTGCTGTCATTGCTATATGGGAGGTTCGTATATTGTTACGGACCATGTCCACATCGCTCTGTTGTATTTGGCCAGCTGCTCGTGCATTGATCTCGAGCTGTCCAAAATGCTTCGATAGCTCCTCTAGGTTTTCTCTGAGGTGCCTGAATCTCGTAATGATGGAATCAGCTTCAAATGCTTCCATCTCTCGTCAAGAAATCTGCAAGAACATTTTCATGAGATTTTATAACATCAATATCATAAGTATAATATTGACATTCAGCTTGCCATCTGATAATACGAGCTTTTTCAATTTTTGATTCAAGTTTATTTTTTAAAAAAGCCCTAACATTAGTATTATCAACTTTTAATACAAATTTCTTTGCAAGTAAGAATAAAGGCCATTTTTTAAATGTTTTCCATACTGCAAAGAATTCCTTCTCGTTAATATGCCAAAGTTTGGCTTGTTGTTCAGTGAACAACCCTCCTGTGTATCTACAAGGTTCTTGACCCGTAGTTGTTTTTCTCATGAGCACTCTTGCCCATCGAAAATCATTGGCGTCTGTGTAGACTACTAGCTCATCATCATCCTGAGGTATCGCGAGTTTTGGCAAGCTATTGCAGACTTGCTTTAGTTCACGAATTCTCTTGGTATGGATTTGTTCCCATTTCCATCTAGAGCTTTCAGTCTCTTTCTGGAGTGGTCTAAAATCATTTCTATATTTTGCAAGGTCTTTAATAAACATACCCGCAAAATTTACAACTCCTAAGAAACTCTGAAGTTGTTTCTTGTCTTTTAATATATCAGGAAAATTGCGGATTTTCTCCATAATGTGTTCCTGTAACTCTACTCCTGCTTCATCAATTTGAACTCCTAAGAATTCAATTTTGTTAGCAGCGATAGTGGCCTTTTTTCTCAGAGAGAACTAGACCTTCCCTGTGACATGCATCAGAAAATATTTCAAGATGTTTAATATACTCTTTAATATTTCGAGATGCAATCAGAATGTCATCTATGTAGACGAACATAAACTCTAGATAATCCTTAAATAGATTATCCATCTTTCTTTGGAATATCTGAGGGGCATTAGAAAGCCCCATTGGCATAACATTCCAAATATATTGCCCTTGTGGGGTGGAGATGCTGTGAATTTCTTCGACTCATTCTCCATCTTAGTCTGATAGAAACCAGATTTGTAATCAAATTTAGAAAACACTTTAGCACCTTTGATGCAATCAATTAAGTGTTCTCTACTCGGAATGTAATAACCATCAAACTGTATTATTTTGTTAATACCTTGATAGTTTATTACCAACCTGGGTTTACCTCTCTTTATTTCACCGTGGTTTCTTACCAAGAATCCAGGGCTACTATAAGCTGAGACTCCAGGCTCGATGAGTTTAAGATCAATGTGCTCCTTGATAATTTACTGCATATCTTTCTTATCCTGCATATTTATTAAGATGGGTTTGTATCGAACATACTCATATTTATATTGTTCTTTTACCTGTAGAGTAGCTTCGATCTTGTTTTTATCCCACCATGCCAGAGGATCCTCGTTAAAGTTTCTCTGGATAAGTCTTTTGACATTTTCGAGGGACAATTTAGTTTCCCCATCAATGTCTAATGAAGTTATATTTAATGACTTCATTTCCTGCATTGCTTCTTTGAGGTTTATAATTTCCTCAATAGAAGCTTCATCAAATCCTTGCTGTCTAAAAGACAACAAAGCCTTACCAAACTTTCTTTTATCCTGCATTTTTGGATGGGTTAGTTTGGCATCATTATCACCACGTTTGCTGCGAAATAATATAGGCATTAACCTGTTGAATGCCTTCTCCCTGCGCAACACCTGTATCTCATTTCCACAACTTGTGGTAAATATTAACAAATTTCTTTTGTTATCTTGAACATATTTCGTAAAGGATTGTATAAAATTATTCCCTAACAAAATATCCGCTCCTGTGTCATGAAAGTAAATAGGAGGCGTTTTTACCTTATACCAAGGTGTACCAAATGCTCCTCCAATCATGATATTGGCTTGTCGAATACCCTTATTTAGTACTAAGAATTTTTGGGAAAAATCTCTTCCTGCAATAATGGGTAATGATTCCATAGCTTCGCTAGGGAAAACTCCTGGTTTTGCCATGCAAATACCTGATCCTGAATCAATATAAGCTGTGAAATATTCTGACTTATATTCTTCATATATTATCCCTACTGAGATATAAATGGAGAATGGACTTGTCATTTAATTCTGATGGTGTGACCCTTCAGATTAAATTCTATACCATTATCCTTTCTTACCCATGGTTTATGATTTTCGAGAAAACTTAATCCCAAAATCATAACCCCATTGTCTTTTCCGGCGGTGCCTAAGACTCTGATCTCGTGTCCTGCGATTTCAATTGTTCCTTAATAGGTTCCAATTGATGGCTGCTGCAAGTAGTATAAGTCATCACATGGAAAACGGTTAATCTTTTCAGTGATGTCGAATATTACTCGTATTTCTTTCCATCCTTCAGGGCATTTTATCTTTATATTATCTACCCCAATGGATTGAGGAGTTAGATCTTTGATGAACTCCTTCCCTTTATATGCCATAATTCTGTCTTCCGAAAAAGACATACGACTTGCGTACTCAATTCTAGCACTCGTTTATCTGTCTAGAATTGGATGATCTCTTATTTGTATGTCTACTCCTCCTAACCTTGGAATCTGGGTAGGATTTGGAGTCATGACTTTAGCAAATTCCTTGAAAATTCTAGGAATTTCTATATATTCTTTCCTGAGAAATAAGTCAGATGATGACTATTGGAAAGTGCATAAGAGATTCTATAAGTTATAGAATATGGCCTGTTCCCTTCTTTCATCAGATCTTTTCTTTTAAAATCCTGATGAAGGGTTAGAACTCTACTAAAATCTTGGTCAGTTAAGTTATAGGAAATTCTGGGATGTATGTCAAACATTAACTTCCCAGCATATAAATTTCCTACCATAGTTCCAAGAAGACCATCTCTAAGGTTATTGATTCTTCTATCAGTGACTGATAGATGCAATTCAGAATCAATGCCTTCTTTGAAGGTTGCCTTAATTACTACTTCAATGGCTCCTATGTGGATCCATTTCATAGTAATGGCGATTTTCTCCTTCATTCTGCTTAATTCCTCAAGAATTTCTTCTTTAGGAATTAATTGCATATCCATAACATTACAAGTAAGTTCCATAGGAATTGCAAACTCACCTGCACTTACCTTGTAGATGATGTTATGTCTTCTCTGGTTGAGTCCCATCTGGTTAAGAACTCGTCCAATCCCGCCAATTCTGAATCCGTCATATGGGCTGAGGTTGGAATCTTGTCGCATTATTCTTTCCATGGTTTGATTCGAGATCGTCATCCTTGAAAAGAATCCAGACAGGTTTTCAGTGGTCTGAATCCTGTCTTCTTCAGCCAGACTCGGTTGAAGATCCATCTGAATATGAGTCTGAGTCACTTCTTAATTCTTCCTCATAGATGCTTTCATCCGAGGGGATGTCCTCAAACTGATAGACTGGTACCAGCTTTCCATGGTAGACTGCTTCCACGATATCCTCCGTGGCTTCGTACATTCGTACCTCACGATTCTGAGGGCAATCGGGTGAGATATGACCTCTGGTTCCACACTTCCAACAGTTGCAGTCCTTGAAACTTTCGTTGGCTCGGGTATGGGCTCGTCTGAATGTTCTCTTGGACGTCGTTCTCCCCGTGCTCCTTGCTGCTGAGCTAGTTGAACCTTGGGATGAACTCTTCGTCGTTCCCGTTCTTTGTCCAGTTTTGTATGATCTGGCCTTGCTCTTAGACCACCATGCTCTTCTTCTTCGGAATGGAGGTCTTCTGAAACTCCTACTGTATGAGCCTCGACTCTTCTTCTTTTTCCTCTTTTCTTCTGATTCTCCTATAATTGTTGGAAAATCGTTATTTTCACAGCAAAGAGGAGTTCTTTTTATTTTACCTCTTAGTCTCTTGATGTTCTTTTGGGCTGCTGCCTGTTGACACCATTCTCTGAGCTTAT
Organism: Hygrophila difformis; assembly: GCA_030278955.1. Taxonomy (NCBI): domain Eukaryota; kingdom Viridiplantae; phylum Streptophyta; class Magnoliopsida; order Lamiales; family Acanthaceae; genus Hygrophila; species Hygrophila difformis. The sequence continues at coordinate 10,195,354 of JAOANR010000011.1, forward strand.
CCTTTAAGAAGGACATTCTTCGAGCTATTGAGTCCACTGTACCAGGGGGTACTATGTACGATTGGATCAACATTTCTCTCCATGGGCTGCAGATCTTTGCAAAGAACATGGGACATGCTACTTCAGCTGTCATTTCACTCCGAAAATAGTATTTACGAAACCAGTAGATATATTCGTCTATTGCGCAAATACTTCTTAACTCCATACCCAACAGTGCTTGGGTATAGACTTAGATTTTTTCTGTTCTCTGTTCTTCAAAATAACCATCTCCTACAAAATGGGTTTTAAATAAGAGGCCAAACCTTTCGCAGATTGTGCTTTTGGATTCTCCTTCGAGTATTTGCTCCTTTAAAGCAACCGTGGAGTTTTTCCAGCCCAGCTTCGCCGATCCTTCGAGACTTAGCTCTATTATTCGGACAAAGTTTTCTTTATCGAGATCCAGGGTGGTTGCTGCAATCTTCATTGAAGCTACGCATTCGTCGATCAGGTCTTCGATGTTTCGGAAGTCGATAACGTCGAGGTTCAGTGTTATGCCATATGGATTTAATGGTTGTAACATCGTCTTGGCCCACGGTGTGGATTCTGGTGCTCTACTTGGGTTCTGTCCTGGGTCTCGTCTTGCATTGAGATGCACCTCAGGACACCTGTTCATGTGGAAGTCTGTACTTTCTCTCATTGGGACATCAGGCGGTCCATCGTGGGTCACGTTGGATCCTGATTCCTCCGCATAACCCAATTGAAGAACTTCATTGGGTTTTACATTAACGAGATCCATAATCCCAAGTTGGGAAAATGATTCTGCTAATTCTCGTAGATCTGATAGATCTGCCTTGGAAACACTCATTCGACTGTTTTCAGGAGATCGATCATAAGCTCTTCTTGTGATTTCTGCTTTGGAACCATAGTTGCTTTACCCTTTTGATGTAAAGCTAGTACTGGTCCGAATGCATCTCTAATATTGGCTTGGTTATTCTTGGAAGATCCAGGAATATCCTTCTGTCTTTTCTTGATATCCGAAATGTCAAATTTCAGATTCAAAATCTCTTTCTTTAGATCTTGAAATAATTTCAAGATCTCCTCTGTTGACTGATTCAAGTTATCTATTTTTCCAGGTATAATTAATACCCGGTTACCATAATCTTGAATCGTTTTTTGGATTTCCCTTAAGTCCTGTGAGAACTTAGAGCTATCCGGATCAATTTCTTTCCAGTCTGTTCCTCTCATTTTTAGGAAAGAAACTGATTTTGATAATATCTTGTCCCATGGACAAGTTCAAGAAATTCCTTTGGAATTTTCTATTTTTTATTTCCAAAATTTGGAAATAACTCGTGGGTTTCAAATTAATTGAATCCATTAAATAATTAAATCTTCTCCATTAAGAAATAAAATATTACAAATAATATAATTAATATGTTTTTCAATAAAACCTAGGCTCTGATACCAATTTTCAAGCGCATTGGGTGTCATTTATATAGTGAAAACTTAAGTATATTGACAAAGGACTAAAGTAAATAAAGTCAAACTTTCTTGGGGTTTTAATGAAAGAAAGGAAAAGTTGTTGGGAATTAATTAATTTTCAAATTGGTCCTTATGGCTTAATTTCATTCATCATGTGTTGTAATGGCCTAATTCTGGAAATTCAACTTATAATGGCTTAAAAGTGGAATAGGCTCCTTGTAATGGCCCTTTTTATTACTTTCCCCCCCTAAAAAAATCAATTAAGTTATGATGCAAACACCTAACACAGCTGAACCCGCTGAATGATGTTTGTGCAGTTGAAATTGATGGCGTACTGGGCTTGCATCACTCTGTGATCGTAAATATCACTCGGTCGGAGGTATGACACATCATTTTTAAGGTCGTATACATCACTTCTAATATCGTAAATATCATTTAGTGGGGACACTTCATGGAAGGAACTCACTTATAAAGTTGTAGACATCACTCGGTGAGACCCTACCGGGCCATCATTTATTGGGTCTGATACATCATGGTTGCAGGTGCAGAATCTGCAACAAAGCTGTACGATACAATAAAAAATCTGAGAAAATATTTATGTACTTGAAACACGGGTGGTTTAAAGGTGACTTTGACCATTCTTAATTTGAATTTTGTTGTAATACTTTTCAGTCAATGGTCGATCCCGTGGCACCAGTCCATGCCAATTGGGTTGAGTGGACGTGTACTCAGATACGCTCTCATCTAAGAAGATGGTGTTCTCTGCCTTACTTATCATATAGGGAATGCTGTTTTCTCAACTCAACTTGAGCAAGGACTTTTTGAGATTGGTTTTTGTCATGTTTGACTTTAATATTAAGGGCTGTATTAAATTCAGATTTGTATGGATTTTAAAAAGTTGGTGGTAGAGTTTTCGGAGTTGATTGATTTTATATAGACTCTATGTAGAGTTTGGCTGACTTTTAGAAGTCTTGGATTTTTTAGAGAGATTTTGTTTAGTTATATTTTTTTAAGAGAATTAAAATCTATAAAGATTTAAAATCAATAGAATGTTGAATACCTCAAAATGTTTAATGACTTTTTAAAATCTGTATTGAATATACCTAGATTTTTAGAGACTTTAAAATCTGTATTGAATACACCTAGATTTTTAAAGACTTTTTAAAATCTAAATTGAATACACCCAACTTTAAAAGTCCAAAAAAAATACTATATAGTCTGGATTGAATACACCCCCTAAGTTTAAGTTCGACTCAACTCAAACTAAGTGGGTGTTTGGATGAGCGATATAACATATATTATCTGATTATTGCGTTTTCAAAACACAAATAATCAAGTTTGCAGCAACAATTTTTAACGGTTTAACTGATTATTTGTGTTTTGAAAATGCTATAATCAAATAATTAATTTTCTTGCAATAATCAAATAATCAAATATCTAAACACCCTCTAAATACATCTAAAGAAACAAAGAGAGGGACTGAGGGAGGTCCAACTGTTGTATAATTAAGAACTCAGAAATATTACAATACATTAGATTTTAATAAAGATTAATTTGTTAATTTAATTTGGCTTCGTTCAAACAAAATTGATTAATTTAATTTACTTATTTTTTTATAGGCTTAAATAAATTTTGTGATAATCACACTTGAAAGTTTAATTAGCTAATTTCTATTCTCCTTCATTTTATTTAAAGTGTAATATTTTAAATAAAAATGAAATATAAATATTTTGACCGTTATTAATATTGATACGTAATATATTTTCGTTTTAATAGTACATTGTTTATTAGTAACTATTAAAACAAGCATAAGTGCATGCTATGCCTATTATTTTTTTTTAAACAGTGACACTCATGTGTCGGCAAAGGTGTGTGGGAGCCCAAACCACACAAATTACAAAGGGGATAAAGGGGAGGGATATGGGGCCGGGTGGGGATCGAATCCCCAACATATGGTTGGGAGACGGGAGACTTGACCACTAGGGTAAGTCTCCAACCCCATACTATGCCTATTAATAATTGAAAAAATAGTATAATTTAAATCTAAAGAACATGAAACACAAAATCTGTTAAGCCAAATAAATAAATAAAAATTGTATTGTAATGCTATAGTCATATTATCGTTGTCCGTTGATCAAATGTGAGACAATGAAAATATTGTATATGGTAACCCAGAAAAGAAAAAAAAAAAAAAGCTACTATAAGAAATCAGGAATTCCATAATACTACAAAGTAATCAACAATATAGTAATCTTACTTTAAGAAAATTATTTAAAATAAGCAGACAATAAAATATGAATATGGGTATGGAGTAACCTTTAAACTTGGTGCCAACTGTGTCATCCTTTGGGGGTGCCGACAAGCTAGTGTCCCAATTATTCCCACTTCTAGATATTGTCGGTTTAGGCTAACCAGATACGTGTTCTTCCACGAGATTTTCAATTTTAAGCTAAGGGCTCCATTTTTAATTATATTTTTAGTATTTATCTATATTCCTTAGTTTTATTTTGATATTTTGTATCTCAGTGTCACAGTGCAAATCGGCTCTTCTTTGCAGAAAGTTAATTTCAATTGCGTAGTAGTTTTTTGTTATAAAGTTTATACACATGTGTAAAGAACTACGTAATTGTTAATTTCTTTTGTCGTAATAGATACGCCTCTGGGGCTAAAATTTTCACAACTTTAAAATGCGTCTATAATGGAGAGGGTATCCACACTCATGTAAGGTATGTTTAGTTTTCCTCCTCAACCATTGTGGCTCTTATATTATTTATAATATCTCAGTCACACCCTTTGTAGATGTATTCCACTTTAGACCAACAACCTTCACAAATCACAATTTTAAAATGCATCTAAAAAAAATATTTAGGCTCAATTGACACCCATCTAAGACATACTCTCTCCAATTGGAGTATTTCACTTTTCTCTCCAGTTGATGCAATGACCGTGCATACCTTTAGGCTCAATAACCCCTGGCCAAAAAAACATTTTAAACAAAACTTTTAAGATAAAAAATAGTACACCAACTCAAGCATCTAAAGCATATTTTTTTACTGTTTTAAAAATTACTACAACTTCTATAAAAGACTTTATATAAAATTAAAAATTTCAACCCTATTAAAATCTATAGTTTTAAAGCTGCTCCCTCAGCTCCAACTCATTATAACTATAATTTACAATACAAATAGTTGTGTAAAATGGCATCATCACACAACCCTTTCGTCCTCCACTCCTCTCACCAGAATTAACTAGATTCCATTAAACATTACAAGAAAAATTGATTTCTACAATGATAGCTTTTTTGGATGTTGTATAAGTCATATAAAGCCATCTCCAATGCACCCTGCAAATTTGCAGGGTGCAAATGCAGTGTGGGGCTCCAACCTACCCTGCAAAAATGGGGAAAACATCCTCTCAAATGGGAGGGTGCTACAGTGTTCATATTCATCCCTGCAAATCTTTCATGTTCTTGTTGTGAAAAAAATAATGTGCGGCCACTTCGTGGAAATTGACTTCTTCTAATGTTAAAGGTCCCACTGAAGGTAGTGTCTGTAACACCCCGGTTTTTGGTCACCCAGGTCGGGATGTCACCGCCACACCTCCCTAGTAAGACACGGTTTCTCCGAGCTTACTAAAGAGATGCAAGGCTAGGTATTGCAGTGTTTAAAATATTTAAAACAATTAAAATAGCCCATACAATATAAATTCAAAATAAATATTATAATGCAACGGAGTAATAGTATCTAAGTATAAGTATTGCAGCAGAAAATGTAAATATGGCCAACATGGCCAAAACACGGGTTAAAGAGGCCCGTTCATACTATAGTCTAATGCAAGAATTTAAAATATAAAGTTTCCCAAAAATTCCCCATGCATATACGTGCTCATGCTTATTCCACATATTCTGTAAGGAAAAAGGAAAGAAATGGTTTTGGGTCAGCACAACTTGCTGAGTAAGTTAACACATACATGATCGTGGGGTTTCAAAGCCATTAATTAACATTTAAATAAAAGCATGATAAGAATAGATCATGAATAACTTAATTTAATTAACTAACCAATTTGCATAACTAATTCATGGCACTAATTCATAACACATTTAGCATAATTTAAATAAAGGCCGTAAATAATTTAAATAAAGCATTTAATAATTTAAATGGACAATAAATAAATATTTTAAGTATCCCCATTACACCCAAGATGTAGTATTTCAAGTATTTCACAATTGCATCGCAATCTCGTCAAGTTTAGCCGGTAGCCCGGCGGCCGCAGTCGTATCTGCCATACCCAGTACCACTCCGGAGCCTCGGGAAACCCAAATGGATATTCTCGAGAGTGTAGGCCATATATCTCATGCCGTTTTGGCAACATATCTCAAATTTCGCGCGGGTCACCATCGTCCATAAAGGCACGAAGTGAATTGTTAGGAGGGCACCCTGCAGAGCACTCACCCCCTAATTTTAATTGATCAAGTTTGAAGGGGACTTTCCAAAATTCTGATTTCATGTATTTATTTCAAAAGAGTTTTCTACTCGTTTAAACCTTAAAGGCTAATTTCACCATTTCACAAGATTTCAAGATTTGACTTTGTCAAACCACTGTTTACTTCAAAATTAATTAAAAATCAGTTTTAAATTCTAAAATTCTGAAATTTGACCAGTGACTCGAAAACACAGATTTGAACAAGTTTCATGTTTTAAGTTTTTCGATCCGAGATACGGAAGTATGTCAAAAACGTCGACTTTTAACAGGATGATAATCTGTCCGAATTTTCTACACAGCAGTTTCAAAATTTCGAGATCTACCATAGAAAACTAACTCCAAATTTGATGAAATTTTACACGAAGATGCTTAAGACATATATCTACAACTTTCATCTTCGACTAAAGTTCTGAATTGGTCTAGATCTATTGTCAAAAATGCCTACAAGTTCGGACTAAAGTTCTGTCAAGATTTCAAGATCTAAATTTAGAACAGTTCGGTTTGGGATCAATTTCAAATATCAAAACTGAATGAAAAATTATGAAATATTTACAGGAGACAGATCTATGTCTTAGGAACATTTTTCATGTTTTACATTTTCTCGTTTGAACAGTTTTAAGGGTTCGGAAAAATCGTGCAAAAACGCTGCACCGTGGGTTTTCTTTGTGTTGACAGATTTTAGGTTTCTTGATTAGATCGTTAAGTTAGGTGTATTTTAATTCGCCCAAAACCATAGTAAGATTAAATTACTGATTTTTGGTCGTCACGGCTCGTCGATTCGGAGGCGTGGCTTCCAGTCCACCGTTTATCTCCTCGGTTCGTCGGGTTCTTCATTCTAGATCCGGTTCGGGGTGTAGAAAAGAAAAGAATGAAGTTAGGATTCGTTTTCGAATCAAGAACGGAAAGAGATCGGATCAGAACTTACAACAACGTTAGAGGCCTTCCAATTTTCGTCCAAGACAGTCCCTTTGCTCGGTTTCGCACCTCCGACGACTCCGGAATTAGGGTTTGGTGTGTAAAGAGATTTCGTAGGGTTTGAAAAGTGTTCGGGGTTACTTGAGAGGGTTATTTATAGATGTGAAGGACTCTAAGGGCGTCCAAAGTCTGCCCTAGTAAGCCTTGAGCCGCAAGGTGAGCAACCGAAGTCGGAAAATCTGGATTCGGGCGAGAAAATCTCGCATGGGTTGTTACTGCCAGATGGCGCGGACTTGGCGCGCCGTTTAGGGTAAATCCCGCGCGGCCACTGCGCGGTCTCCGCCTGGACTTCGGTCCGGGCGGGTCGTGCGATCCGTCGAGCCTTTCCTCCTCTCTTTCGGACTTTTATCCTTCTATGTTCTCGGATTCCGACTTCCGGGCTATTTCCGGACTCCAATTTCCTATCTAAACTTTCACTCGGGTCTAGATTTAATATTGACCTCCAATTCTCGAGTTCATTAGTGTCGGGTTCCCTTGTACCATTTTATTTGATTAAATTATCTTTGGCTTTACGGGGATTGAAAATTAAATTCCATTTCTTATTTCCTTATCTATGTATTATGTTTATTCATTTATTTTATTTATTTATTGTTATTGTATTATTTATTATTTATTTATTTATTTATTTGATTTATTCATTTAATTTATTTATTTATTTTATGTTGTAAAATTCTCGGGTATTACAGTCTACCCTCCTTAAGAATCAACTTCGTCCTTGAAGTCGTGTTTCGGCTTTTCTTGTGTTAAGAACAAATCCTTTTGTTTATTTTATTATTTTGTGACGGAACTTAGAATTAAAACTTCTAAGATGCCTACGTACCCTGTGAAGGGATCAAGCCATAATGTAGTTCAAAACAATTTGACAAAAATACACGGTGTGACATCCTCTCCCCATTAAGATAGCAGTTATGTCCCCATAACTGTGTTGGTGTCGGTTTGGAACAGTGTCGGGTAGCGTTCTCTTATGTCGGATTCTAACTCCCATGTTGTTGTTTCGCTTTCATGGTTCGACCAAAGAACCTTGACCAATTTGACAGTTTTATTCCTCTTTACTCGCTCCTTAATGTCTAGAATTCGCACTGGGACTTCTTCATAAGTCAGATCCTCATCGAGTTCGATTACTTCCGGTTGAAGTACACGTGTCAGGTCTGGCACATATTTCTTTAGTTGGAAAACATGGAAGACATTATGAACTCGATCTAATTGTGGCGGTAAAGCCAGTCGGTAGGCCAAATTTCCGACTCGTTCTAGAATATCGTAAGGTCCTATGTATCGAGGACTCAACTTCCCTCGTTTGCCAAAGCGCATCACCCCCTTCATGGGTGATATCTTTAGCATGACCCTATCTCCCACTTGAAATTTTAGGTCTCGTCGTCTCACGTTAGCATAACTCTTGTGATGGTCTTGAGCAACTTTTATTTTCCCTTGAATCACCTTTATCTGTTGAGCCATATCTTCGACAAGTTGTGGTCCCACTACCACAAACTTATCGTTTTCTTCCCAGCTCAACGGGCTTCGGCACTTTCGTCCATATAACGCCTCGAAAGGTGCCATGCCAATTCTAGCATGGTAGCTGTTGTTATAGGAAAACTCAATTAAGGGTAGATGAGCTTCCCAATTTCCCTTAAACTCCAATACACATGCTCTAAGCATGTCTTCCAGTGTTTGGATCGTTCTTTCGGTTTGTCCATCCGTCATTGGGTGGAATGCGGTGCTCATTTTGATTTGAGTACCGAGAGCTTTTTGTAACTCCGTCCAAAAATGAGAGACAAATCTACTGTCTCTGTCAGAAATGATGTCATATGGTACTCCATGTCGTCGTACCACATTATCAATGTAGGCTCGGGCCAATTGGTCCATAGTCCACGTGCCCTTCATCGGGATAAATATGACCGTCTTCGTTAGCCTATCCACAATCACCCAAATCTTGTTCATGCCTTTAGGTGATCGTGGTAATCCCGAGACGAAGTCCATCGAGATGCTATCCCACTTCCAACTTGGAATCTCCAGTGGTTGCATCAGTCCTAAGGGTTTATGTCTCACAGCCTTAACGCTTTGGCAGGTGAGGCATTTCGCCACGAAGTCTGCCACTTCCTTTTTCATTCCCGGCCACCAGTAGATCTTCTTCAGGTCCTTATAAAGTTTGTCACCTCCGGGATGCACTGAATATAGTGTGTTGTGCCCTTCATTCATCAACCTTTGCTTCAACTTGGCACACTTCTGAGGCACACACCATCTCCCTTTGAAGCGAATGCTTCCATCCTCATGGATAGCAAATCCCATTGCCTTACCCTCGGCAATATAATCCTTTATCCTCTCCAACTTCGCGTCGCCCGGTTGGGCGAGCCTAATCTCGTCCAATATTGGAGTTTCTACGATCATAGCATTGATCGTTTCACTCACTGTGCCCGGATGCACAAGTTCCACATCTAATCTTGCCAAATCCATGTACAATGCCGATGGAATTACCAACGAGTTGGTCACGTGTTGGGTTTTCCGGCTTAGGGCATCGGCTACCACATTCGCCTTCCCTTCGTGGTAGGATATCTCCAAATCATAATCCTTAATAAGTTCCAACCACCTTCGCTGTCTCAGATTCAACTCATTCTGAGTGAATATATACTTCAAGCTCTTGTGGTCGGTGAACATTCGACACTTTCGCCCATAAAGATAATGTCTCCATATCTTTAGAGCGAAAACGACCGCTGCTAACTCCAGGTCGTGTGTCGGGTAGTTTTCCTCGTGAGGTTTCAGTTGGCGTGATGCATATGCAACGACCCTCGAGTCTTGCATCAAGACACAACCTAAACCTTCCTTCGAAGCATCACTGTAAACTTCGAAGTCACCATTCTCTGATGGTAGCATCAATACGGGTGTGGTTGTGAGTCGTTTCTTTAGCTCTTGAAACGCTATCTCACACGCATTCGTCCACTTGTATTTTACTCCCTTCTTCAGTAGCTGGGTCAAAGGTCGTGCGATTTTCAAAAAATCCTTCACGAACCGTCTATAGTACCCGGCTAATCCAAGGAAATTCCTTATCTCAGTTGGGCTCTTTGGCGCTGCCCACTCCGTCACGGCAGAAACTTTTGCTGGATCCACTGAAACTCCATCAGCGGATACTATGTGTCCAAGAAATGCTACCTCATTTAACCAAAAATCGCATTTGGACAATTTGCCGTATAACTGATTCTTTCGCAAGGTCCCTAGCACTTGGTGCAAGTGCAGGGCATGCTCCTCCGCGCTTTTCGAGTAGATCAGGATGTCATCAATGAACAGCACTACACACTGATCTAACAGTTCTCGAAATACATTGTTCATGAGGTTCATGAACATTGTTGGAGCATTTGTTAACCCAAATGATAACACTGTGAACTCGTAGTGGCCATATCGAGTTCGAAACGCCGACTTCGGGATGTCCTTCTCGGCGATTCTCAACTGGTGATACCCAGATCGTAAGTCAATCTTCAAGAATACTGAAGCTCCCTTCAGCTGATCAAATAGATCCTCAATTCTCGGTAGAGGGTACTTGTTCTTGATGGTCACTTGGTTTAACCCTCGATAATCTATACAAAGATGTAATCCTCCGTCTTTTTTCTTAACAAATAAAACCGGTGCTCCCCATAGGGAAGTACTCGGTCTTATGTATCCTTTCTGCAGTAACTCCTCGAGTTGTTCCTTTAACTCCTTCATTTCCAGTGGTGCCATCCGGTACGGAGCTTTTGAGACGGGCTCGGTTCACGGAATGAGATCTGTTGTGAATTCAAGATCTCGCTCAGGTGGCATGCCCGGAATGTCTTCGGGAAACACATCCGGGTATTCTCTTACCATTGGTATGCTGTCAACGTTGTTCTCTTCCGCCTCAAGGTTGTGCACGTAGCACGCATATAGTTCATACACCTTACGCATTAAGTTAGTTAGTTTGAGGGCACTAACGATTTTGTTGCTCCTCTTTTAGGGCTGGGAGTAAAAGATAATTCTCTTCCCCTACCTTTCGACAGGGTGATCTTTTGTTTCTGGCATTCGATCACCGCTTTATACTGGGACAACCAGTCCATCCCCAGTATAATGTCAAAGTCCCTTAAATTAAATTCTACTAAGTTTGCGAAGAATTCTACGTTCTTGATCACTATAGGAATTCCATTGTATCGTTTAGAGCACGCTACTACTTCTCCTGAAGAAAATTGAATTCCTAAGCTAATTATCTCGCACTTAGGTAGATCTAACTCATGCACTATTCTTGATGCTATGATTGAGCAACTAGCTCCAGAATCAAATAAGACTCTAAGAGGTGTATTCAAGACATGAAATGTACCTGCCATCACTTCTCCTTGTGCGGGCGCGTCCGCTTGGTTAACCACGTTAAGCCTCCCCATAGGGCGTCTTGGATTGCCCTGCTGATTCTGATTCGGCTGCTGGTTTGGCTGCTGATTTTGGTTCTGAGGTGGTGGAAGACGTTGGTTCTGGTTCTGACTTGGCGGCCTATACTGATTTGGAGGGGGTCTATACCCCTGGTTGTTGCCGTTCCGTGCGTTTTGGTTCTGAGGTTGTTCCGGCCCCGTAACTAAATCTTCACTCTTTGTTATGTTCTCCATCCTTGTTCGGCACTCTCGACGTATGTGGCCCATTCGACCACACGAAAACAGGCGCCCTGCTGAGGGCATGCCCTCGCCAGATGGGGTCATCCACATCTCGGACAGGGTGGTACCGGACTCTCCTGGTTAAATCGTCTTCCATTCTTAGATTGTTGTGGCATATTCGGCCCTCCTCGCTGCTCATTCCTTCCCGTATTGTTCTCGCTTCTCGCATCCCGGTTCCTCTTATATTGGGGACCCCGGTTGGACTCCCCACTCACTCTCCTTTTCAGTTGCTGTACTCGTGCCACTGCCACAGCGCGATCGTACACGGCTTGCAGGTCGGGGTAGTGCACCCCTGCGATCACCTCGTGCATTGCCAGGTTCGGTCCCATCTCGAATTTTTGAGCTTTCTCCGCATCCGTGTGTACTAATCTTGGTACGAACCTCATCAACTCCTTGAACCGAGTATAATACTCTTGTACGGTCTGGCCTCCTTGCTTTAGCGACAGAAATTCCTCATACATCGCTGCCTTAGTACTCAGGGGATAAAATCTATCCCTGAGCAACTCCATCATTTCCGCCCAAGAGTGGGGCTCGTCATCTTCAGTCAGTTTTGCTTGAGTCGCCTGCCACTAGTCGTCCGCTTCGCCTCCTAAGTAGTACGAAGCGACGTGCACTCTCTCTCCTTCCGGACACTTGACCGCGCCCAGCAGCTTTTCAAAGGTCCGGATCCGTTCCTCCAGTTTTGCTGGATCCTCCTCACCAGCATAGTGGGGTGGCTAGTAGGGATTCACCATTGCCAGATAGTTTGGGCGAGCTTGGGGCGGAGGTACCGCCGCAGCTTGACCCTGATTGACTTGCGCGTTCCCTAGCGCAATCAAGACCTCCTCTATCGTCCGAAGACGATCGCCCACATTGTTCGGCGCGGGAGCGTCCTGCGCACCTTGAGGTTGTTCTCCTACAGGTTGAGCAGGTTCTGTGTAATTTGGTGGCACTTCAGTAGTAGTTTGGGGAGCAGGTTGGGTTCTTGATCTACCTCTTGGTGCCATTCTGTTACAAACGGTGTGAATTAGAACGTAATATATTGTCTAGGCAAGTTACTATGAATGTGCTTGTATTTTCACACATAATGCTCGATTGGGCTTAAAAGTAACGCAAGGTTTTGTTTTATTTTGTTTAAATGAATAAATCTTGTATTTTATTCCCTTAAAAGAAGCTTTTAATACAAGTAGGAGGATGTACAAAAATAGCAATGTTTTCTTAGCAAAAGTAGTATATACTAAAAATAGAATCCCTATCGCCTCTAGGCGTCCCCCGGCAGGGTAGCGGGATCCTCCTCCGGGTCTTCCTCTTTCGAGCTTGGCGGCAGAAGGTCGTCAAAGACGTTGTTCAAGTCCTCTCCATGAGCATTGACGTGTTCCTTCAGTATTAGGTTTTACATAGAGAGAGTTTGGACTTGGCGTTTGAGTTGGTTTATGCGGTGGTGGTCCGCCTCTCTTAAGTTGCCCATGTGGTGCAGTTTGCCTCCAATTGAGCTATGCGATGTTTCATTTGTTCTATGGTTTGTTGGGAGTCAAAGTGAGCGTTCATCATTTTGATTATCAAGTTCATCATATCATGACTAGCCATCTAGCGCAAGGAAAAGATCTAAGTTAGAACGTATCACGCTTCTAAGTTCTCTAAGTTTAGGCAATGCTGTATGCACATGCAAATGCTGATTCCCCCCCAAAAACAATTCATGCACTATGTATATATATATATATTCGAATTTCCATGGGTTTTAAAAGTAAAAATTCATTTCCATGGAATGAATGCCTAAAAAAAATCTAATGTAATAGTTAAAATCCTTGGACCTCTATATTGGGTCAAAAATAATTATAATTTGGGCTCAAAAATAATTTGGGCTAGGAGATTTTAAAATAATAATTTAGAAATAATCATAGTTTAAAAATAATAGTTTAAAAATAATAATTTAATAGCTTAAAAATAATAATACTAATTTAAAAATAAGCCGGGCTCTGATACCAACTTGTAACACTCCGGTTTTTGGTCACCCAGGTCGGGATGTCACCGCCACACCTCCCTAGTAAGACACGTTTTCTCCGAGCTTACTAAAGAAATGCAAGGCTATGTATTGTAGTGTTTAAAATATTTAAAACAATTAAAATAGCCCATACAATATAAATTCAAAATAAATATTATAATGCAGCGGAGTAATAGTATCTAAGTATAAGTATTGCAGCGGAAAATGTAAATAGGGCCAACATGGCCAAAACATGGGTTAAACAGGCCCGTTCATACTACAGTCTAATGCAAGAATTTAAAATATAAAGTTTCCCAAAAATTCCCCATGCATATACGTGCTCATGCTCATTCCACATATTCTGTAAGGAAAAAGGAAAGAAATGGTTTTGGGTCAGTACAACTTGCTGAGTAAGTTAACGCATACATGATCGTGGGGTTTCAAAGCCATTAATTAACATTTAAATAAAAGCATGATAGGAATAGATCATGAATAACTTAATTTAATGAACTAACCAATTTGCATAACTAATTCATGGCACTAATTCATAACATATTTAGCATAATTTAAATAAAGGCTGTAAATAATTTAAATAAAGCATTTAATAATTTAAATGGAAAATAAATAAATATTTTAACTATCCCAATTACACCCAAGATTTAGTATTTCAAGTATTTCACGATTGCATCGCGCAATCTCGTCAAGTTTAGCCGGTAGCCCGGCGGCCGCAGCCGTATCTGCCATACCCAGTACCACTCCGGAGCCTCGAGAAATCCAAATAGATATTCTCGAGAGTGTAGGCCATATATCTCATGCCGTTTTGGCAACATATCTCAAATTTCGTGCGGGTCACCATCGTCCATAAAGGCACGAAGTGAATCGTTAGGAGGCACCCTGCAGAGCACTCACCCCCTAATTTTAATTGATCAAGTTTGTAAGGGAACTTTCCAAAATTCTGATTTCATGTATTTATTTCAAAAGAGTTTTCTACTCGTTTAAACCTTAAATGCTAATTTCACCGTTTCACAAGATTTCAAGATTTGACTTTGTCAAACCACTGTTTACTTCAAAATTAATTCAAAATTAGTTTTAAGTCCAAAAATTCTGAAATTTGACCAGTGACTCGAAAACACAGAGATGAACAAGTTTCATGTTTTAGGTTTTTCGATCCGAGATACGGAATTATGTCAAAAACGTCAATTTTTTACAGGATGATAATCTGTCCAAATTTTCTACACAGCAGTTTCAAAATTTCGAGATCTACCATAGCAAACTAACTCCAAATTTGATGAAATTTTACAGGGAGATACTTAAGACATATATCTACAACTTTCATGTTCGAGTAAAGTTCTGAATCGGTCTAGATCTATTGTCAAAAAGGCCTACAAGTTCGGACTAAAGTTCTGTCAAGATTTCAAGATCTAAATTTAGATTAGTTCGGTTTGGGATCGATTTTAGATATCAAAACTCAATGAAAAATTATGAAATTTTTACAGGAGAGATCTGTGTCTTAGGAACGTTTTTTGTGTTTTACGTTTTCTCGTTTGAACAGTTTTAAGGATTCGGAAAAATCGTGCAAAAATGCTGCGCCATGGGCTTTCTTCGTGTTGATAGATTTTAGGTTTCTTGATTAGATCGTTAAGTTAGGTGTATTTTAATTCGCCCAAAACCATAGTAAGATTAACTTACTGATTTGTGGTCGTCCCGGCTCGTCGATTCGGAGGCGTGGCTTCCAGTCCACCGTTTATCTCCTCAGTTCGTCGAGTTCTTCGTTCTAGATCCGGTTCGGGGTGTAGAAAAGAAAAGGATGAAGTTAGGATTCGTTTTCGAATCAAGAACGGAAAGAGATCGGATCAGAATATACCACAACGTTAGGGGCCTTCCAATTTTCGTCCAAGACAGTCCCTTTGCTCGTTTTCGTGCCTCCGACGACTCCGGAATTAGGGTTTGGTGTGTAGAGAGATTTCGTAGGGTTTGAAAAGTGTTCGGAGTTACTTGAGAGGGTTATTTATAGATGTGAAGGACTCTAAGGGCGTCCAAAGTCTGCCCTAGTAAGCCTTGAGCCGCAAGGTGAGCAACCGAAGTCGAAAAATCCGGATTCGGGCGAGAAAATCTCGCATGGGTTGTTACTGCCAGATGGCGCGGACTTGGCGCGCCATTTAGGGTAAACCCCGCGCGGCCACCGCGCGGTCTCCACCTGACTTCGGTCCAGGCGGGTCGTGCGATCCGTCGAGCCTTTCCTCCTCTCTTTCGGACTTCTATCCTTTTATGTTCTCGGATTCCGACTTCTGGGCTATTTCCGGACTCCAATTTCCTATCTAAACTTTCACTCGGGTCTAGATTTAATATTGACCTCGAATTCTCGAGTTCATTAGTGTCGGGTTCCCTTGTACGATTTTATTTGATTAAATTATCTTTGGCTTTACGGGTATTGGAAATTAAATTCTATTTCTTATTTCCTTATCTATGTATTATGTTTATTCATTTATTTTATTTATTTATTGTTATTGTTTTATTTATTGTTTATTTATTTATTTATTTATTTTATGTTGCAAAATTCTCGGGTATTACAGTGTCCCTATACACTTGGAAGAGGATTTTCTGTTTTGAGACTATTTCCATTTCGGGCTTCTTCTCATTCTTCTTTGGCACCTATGGTAGAGATCGGAGGTATTTGGCCCCCAAAAGGGACTTTTCCAAGCGTCCTATATCCATATGAAGCTGAGAAGTTGAATCTTTTTCTAAATAAGAGATACCTAAAGGCCAGTAGCATCCATGACTCTGGAACTAAATTTTCTGTATATTCTATAACTTTTAACAAAAATAAAAATATTGTTAATATTTTGTATAAAAGAGTATTGGTATTATTTATAAGATTAAAAAAGTAATTTAAAATAGAATATATAGGTAATATGCCTTAATCCTGCAAAAAATAGAGGGTTGGGTTGGAGATGAAATTACTATAGCTATCCTGCAAAAATAGAAATTTGAACTGTAGCTCATGCAAAAGTAGAGGGTATAGTTGGAGATGGTCCAATGAGTAACTTTTTTTGTACAAGAATAATTAATTTTTGGTACGAAAGATTTCTTATGGATTCGAAGCCAATTCCGTCCTAGTGTATTTCGTAAGGCATTTGCAATGAAATTTTTTCCAACCAGACTTTTTTTGTAGTGCAAAATTTATATGGACCATATATTTTGTTAATTATACCCTTTTAATTTGAAAACTCTATCATCACAATAGTATAATTATATTTTATATAATTTATACTTGTAAACACTTTGATATATAACCAGGGCCGTCTCGGACATTTTCGAGGCCCTGAGTGAAAATAGAAAATGGACCCCATAGTATAGAAAATATGCTATCTATTCATTTCATATTTTATAAATTATAAAAGAATATTATTAAATTTATTAAAGAAAAATAAATTGGTAAAATAATTTAGATGTCTAGGGTTTCTGTCTCTCCGCCAAGGGCTCCGGCCCATCTCCTGCTCCGCCGTTTGTTCCTGCTGACCCGCCGCCGAGGGCGGCGGTGCAAACCCCTCATGACCCTGGCGGCGCACCCCGATCCTTTGTCGATATTTTGACGGGTGCAGCCCCACAGACACCGCCGGTTCGAGTTCGAAGAGACCTTATTGCGGAAGGCTTGATAAAGAAGAGTTATGTTGGCCTCATTCAGTCAATCCCGCACTTCACCATTGATGAATCTATTGAAATTGAAGCTAGTAGGGACTGGGAGGAACCGTCGGTTATCAAACCATTGGGCACTCGCATCGGATACATGGCGCTCAACGACCGCCTTAAACGTCTATGGAAGGTTCAAGGAAACATGACTCTTATTGACGTCGGTCATGGATGTTACATTGTGCGGTTTGACTTGCTGGCCGACCGTGAAACAGTTGTGAATGGGGGCCGTGGATGATCTTTGATCATTATTTGGCGGTCATGCCATGGTCCCGCGACTTCAACCCTAGCACGACTCAAGTAAAGAAAACCCTGATTTGGGCTCGGATGATGGGTTTGTCCATGCATCGGTTCCAGGAAGATATCATGTGGGCGCTGGCGTCGGGTATTGGTGAAGTTATTAAATTTGATAACAGTACCAGGGACTCGGCCGAGGGTCGCTTTGCTCGAGTTTGTGTTGCGTTGGATCTTACCAAGCCGGTTACTGGGAAAATCTTGGTTAATGACGAGTGGGTTCCGATTTCATATGAAGGTCTGCACCTTCTCTGTACCAAGTGCGGTCGTTATGGGCACTTCGACAGGGACTGTACCTTTCTCCATAAGGTATCTGAGGGCGAAGAGCAAGGTGAGCCTGCACCTGTTGGGGCTGCCGAACAACCAGTAGGCAATGAGGCATCCCAGCCACGTACACCTGTGCAGGGAGATCATGGCATGCGGGAAGCGGACGTGCATGGCCAAGAATCGGCGTTTGGTGATTGGCTCAAGGTGGTTCGACGGCCCAATCGTAAGCCTTGACAAGAGAAACCAAAAAAAGTGGAGGAACATCCAAAAAGGAAGGAGAACCATCCTGCGAAGATGGGTGACCAAATGGTGCCACAACCTGATCCGGTTGAGTTGTCCAATAGGGACCCTAAGGGTAAAGCGGTGGAGGTGTTCCCTGCTAGCATGAATAAACCCGACCTGAAGGCTGCGGAGGAGTTAGGCAATGATTTGATGATTATTCCATATATTGGTAGTTTGGAGAGCGGGCGGCAAAGTTCTCATGGACTGAAACGGCCACGGCTCGAGGAGGTTAGAGAATCCTCGAACAGGCTGGGCAAGCCTAGGGTTGCTAATAAATACATGCTCCTCCGGCATCTTTCGGATGAGCCTGATCAGGATGATAATGATGAGATGGAGTCCAAGGTGAGTGAGCATTGGGCAGACGCCGATGATGGAGGGTCGCAATATGGGGGTTCTCAATAACTGGCTTGCACCTTCTTGTAAGTAGTTATTTCTTTATTGCTCATTTTATGGCTGAATTTCGAGATTTTTCTATTATCCTTCGGAATGTGTGCGGGATGATGAACCGCACTGCTCAAAGGTGGATGGGGGATCTCCTTAGCGATCATAAACCTGACATTTTATGTGTCCTAGAGCCGCGAGGGCAATTCTCTCGGGTCCGGAGTTTCTTTAGTCGCTTGGGTTACATGGAGGCCGCTATTCAAGAATGTATTGGCATGGGTGGTAGGCTTTGGATATTGCAGGCTCGCAACATATCGTGTTCTCTAAGTATCTTGGATGTGAGCTCTAGGATGATCACCCTGGAACTTACTAAAGGGACGTGCACATGGGCTCTTACGGCTATGTATGCTGATCCTAATTATCAACGGCGGAGGGTTAATTGGGATTCCTTGGTGGCGCTGGCAGGTCATATCCAAAGCCCGTGGGTTGTCTTAGGTGATTGGAATGAAATAGCCAATGACTCGGAGGTACAAGGTGGCGTCTTCTTGCCTGATAGGGTGCTTGAATTTCGTGAAGTTCTTAATAATTGCCACTTGCTTGGGATGGCTACGACAGGGCCGGAATTTACTTGGACTCGCATGACAGGTGGGGGACGACACATTAGCAAACGTCTTGACAGGGGAGTAGCTAACCTGCTTTGGGAAAATCTTTTTGATGCTGGCCGAATCGTACATCTCCCTCATCTTGGCTCTGATCATTGTCCTTTGAGACTTATATGTGGTGAAAGTAATTCTTTGAGGATGGTCCGCCCGTTTCGGTGGGAAAATATGTGGAAGGAACACGCTTTATATAAAAATGTTGTTGCGGCGAATGGCGGGACTAGCCTGACTACCATTCTCCGAGATATTCAAGCGCACTCCGTGACTTTCAATAAAGAGGTTTTTGGAAATTTAAGGGAGCGGAAGCGGAAATTGAAGAATCGCCTTGCTGGTGTTGAGCGCCGCCTTGCAAGTGTTGATTCGGCGTGGCTTTGGAGGATTGATGCGGAAATAAGGGCTGAATTAGCCGACATTTTAATGCAGGAGGAGCTGCTTGGCAGCAAAAATCGAGGTATAGTTGGGTGAAGATTGGAGACAGAAACACAAAATACTTTCATGCGGCACTAAGATCCAGTGGAAACGGAATAAAATTTATTGTCTCCAACTGGAGGATGGGACATGGGTTGAAGATCAAACTTTATTGCAAAACCATGCTATTGAGTACTTCACTTGTATGTTTGCTGAATCGAGCACTTCTCCAATAGGAGATGATCTTCCTGCGCTACTACCTATTTCTCAAAAGCAGAAGGAATCATTGGATGTTACAGTCTCGGATGTCAACGTCGATTACGCTCTTGGTCAGATGAGACCTCTTGCAGCCCCGAGGCCGGATGGTTTTCCTGTTGGTTTTTACAAAGAATACTGGGCGCACCTCAAAGAGCCAGTTATCCGGCTCGTTCTTGATATTATGAGGACACGGCTTCTCCCGGAGGGCCTTGCTCATGCGTTTTATGTCTTCTACCAAAGGTTGACATCCCGTGCACGCTCAAGCAATATCGACCGCCGACACTTTGTAATGTGTCATTTAAGCTTGTCATAAAAATTTTGGTTAACAGGCTCCGCCCTATTTTATGTGATGTTATCGGTCCATATCAGTCAGCCTTCCTTCCGGGTAGAGGAACTTCGGATAATGGCATTCTGTTACAGGACATTGTTTCTACCTTGGAAAGCCCCCGCTCTCTTTCCAAAGGGGTCGTCCTGAAGATTGATCTACAAAAAGCATTTGACACGGTTCGTTGGGATTTCTTGAACGAATGTTTACTTGAGCTTGATCTTCCTCAATCCTGTCGGGAGCTAATAATGGCATGTGTTGCCTCCTCCAGTTTTTCCATCCTATGGAATGGTTCTCCCATCGGCAATATCAAGGCAGAGAGAGGCCTACGACAAGGGGATCCTTTATCTCCATATTTATTCGTGATAGTGATGGAGAAACTATCCAAGACTATTCTTGAGGCTGTGGCCTCGGACGCATGGCAACCATTATATCTTAGCGCCGGTGGAGTGGGCATTTCTCATCTTATGTTCGCTGATGACCTGATTCTTTGCTCTACATTGGAGGAGAGGAGTATTCGAAATATAGTTGAGGTCTTGACTCGATTTGGTTCACGCTCGGGTTTACATATGAACCCGGATAAGTCCAATGCTTTCTGCTCTAAAGCCGCGACTCCTGTGGAGATTGGTTGGCTTGACAATTACTTAGGGGTCAAGACCGCTGCTACTATAGGCTGCTACCTTGGCTTTCCTGTTGTCCACGTCCGTATGAAGCTTGCCCATTTTGACCCACTCCTTCGAAGCATCCAGCAGAGGCTCTCGGCTTGGTCATCTCTTTTGCTCAATAAGGCGGGGCGTATCACACTCGCTCGGTCAGTTTTGAACTCCCTTCCGGTCTACATTATGCAGGTTCATTTGTTGCCAGTGGGGGTTTGCTCTCAGATAGACAAACTCATCCGACGTTGGATTTGGAAGTGTACTGGTCGAGGCCTACACCTCGTCAACTGGGAAGAGGTTACGAAGCCGCGCTGCTCTGGCGGTCTTGGCATAAGGAAATCCCGGGAGATGAATCTTGCTTTGTGGGCACGAAGATAAAGGATTTTGCTACTATAGACAAGTTATGGGTTACTATCCTCCGAGCGAAGTATGGGGTTGAAAATGGGAAGATGCCGACTGAAACTTTTGACAATTTCATCACACGAGTATTTCTAAAATATCCCAGGTTAAATTTATTATTAAATGAAAAGAGTTATGATTCATGGGAAAGGGGTTTAAGGATATAGTTCGCTTTTTATTACTCATATGGGGTACTCTGATTTCAAACGGTGCTGTGGACCTCCCTGGCATGAAACTTTTGACAACTTTCACGGTGCAGCCGGGATAGATAGTTCAATCTTAACCTTCAGTCTGTCACACTGAAGGTTCCTGGCAATTTGCATCATGGAACTTATCCTAGTTCCATGTCATGAAAATCCGCGCCATGAAACTTTTATCACATTCCCACCACATGAGCATTTTCTGAAAATCAATGATCCAGGTTTTCGATTTTTATTTAAAGAAACCAATTTATGATGGCGGAGTAGGATTAGGGGTATATTTATAGGTTGTCACATTTTTATTACTCATGTTAAGAAACTGTGGCCCGAAAGCGCACGGTGTCAAAAATTGCAGTAATTTATAGTAAGACCGGATCGTTCACTGGAGGATGTGCGATAGAAGCAGGGCCCACGTCATTTACTAAGATTTTCCACTCTGTTACTCAATTCAAGTTTGTGTTTAGACTATCAACTACTTGACAGAATTTAAACTAAGCTATGAAAGCAATTAAAATAAAGCAGATAAAATTATTCTAGAAAGCGAATTAAATTTAGTCTGAGGAAAGTAATAAAATCAATTCTAAGAAAGCGATAGAATTATTCTAGGAAAGCAGATTTAAGATATGACAGAAGGGACAGGAAGAAAAGAATAAAGATTGGACAAGATTCAGATGAAACACAGTTAAACTTCCATTTTGTTACACAGATCTTTGTTTGGGATAATCCATCAATTAGCTAACTCTCATGCTCTCTATACCGTGTTCCCTTTAACAGACAGGTACTTACAGTAAGAGTTTACATGCTCTTAAGGCAGCAAATTCTAAGATACCACAGACCCATAACTCCTCTTGCAATGCCTTGCAAGAGTGTGTTAGCCATCTGTGGTGGACAAGCAACACCTGACAAATCATTAGTTGAAATGCCAAGTACTGTTATCATTCTCACATGTCACACCCAAAGATTCTAATTGAGCTCTGAACTATCCCTTAACTCTCAGTCCTAGTAGCAGTTACACAACTCTCAATACAACCGAGTGACCTCTAGAGAAAGCAGTTAAAAGAAGGCGGTAAAAGAAAGCGGTAAAGAAAACATTTAAAATCCTATCACTCGGAGGTTTTTGAAAGTCTGACCCTGGTAGTAAAAGAAAGCCCCCAGTCAGAATGACTGGATGTGGATCAAGAATTCCCTATTCTCGGTGAACCGCTTGCAGTGTTCACTTCCTGTCGGGTGGTTATGAGATACAAACTAATGAAATAAACTAATAAATTAGTTCATTCCGGATGCACTCACTCAGGACTCGAAAATAGGCTTTGGCAGAAGAGGATAGCAGTTGAAAGAATACTCAACCCTATCTTAGAAAATAACCAAGGCCCGAATATTGTTCCTCCAGTATTACCCATCACACCGTATTCGAGTCCAAATGGACCCCATCTCAGTGCAACATTTAATATCAGATTCCCAACACACGGCAATTCTGGAAAATAAAAGATGTTTGAAAATCATTCCCTAAACAGGTACTAGACCCTCAATAAGAACACAGACCCTTTCAGTCTAGGTGAGACCTAATCGCTGACTCTGCTTCTAGTTTCCCAAAATCAATCCCCAGTCGAATATGAATTAGTCATAGCTGAGGAATTTATCCCTTACTTAGATCCGGATTTTATAGATGAATTTTTGTTGGAAATTTAATGTGAGGCATCTGATTTAAATCAAGACTTCTATGTCCAAGGGAAGGATCCCAAAATAATATGACCACAATAGTTACATAATATTATCATGCATACTTTTATAAGGAAGTGTAAAATTAAATTAACCCAAAATATAAAATGGGTTTAGACAGAATGTGAAACACAGAGATGAAATAGCCGGAGATGAGAAGAAATTATTTTGGCTAAAAAGATGACAAAAATAATCAGGATAATCCGGACTGCAAACATCTGCTGTCCAGGTCCTGACTATTCCAGGTGGGATGATTTTAGACAGCAGAAAACCTTAATTGATAGTGATCGCTATCACCAAGATTTCTACTATCTGTGAAATGAGAGAAAAACCTACATGTTTTCTTGCTGTAACAATATTCAAACAATGTTGATCGACACCGTTTGATAATATCACAGCTCGAAATTCGGGTTTGAAATTAAGATGAATAAATAGAAACTGTATCCGGATAGGAATCCGCTGAGCAGCTATTATAGTCCCGGATGGACGAACCGCCAAGGCTTCCACCGGCCACTATCCAGACCATGCAAAATAACATCTAGTAATTAATATACAGACTACGAGCTAGTTATCCGTGTGGGAATACCCGCCAACATTAGTCTGTTATATTTCCTACTAGCTGTTTCACACAACACGGGTAAAGACAAAATAAATAAAAGAAAATATTTCTGAGCCATCTTGTATGAGAGACATTGGTTTCTCATGCAAGGGTATGGAATCAAATCCATAATTACTCTCTATGTCTAAATAATTGCTCATTCCATAATTAATTAATTAATTACAGTCCGGATTATATACTTAGATCATTAGAGTTTAATTTTTATAGAAGAGTCTTTTAATGGAAAATTGAACAAAGTTCTTTATATCAAAATAATCATAGGTTGAGATCATTGGATTTCAACCTCAAAATATTAATATAAAGGTTCAATTAATTAATGGGGTGAGATGGGGAAAATAATTAGGCAAAAAGGTGCCAAGCTTGTCATGGAACAAGCCTGTCGAGAAACAGAAGTTGAGTCGTGGACCGTGGGTCCGCGACAGGAGGATCTCGACAGATAGGTAGGAAATAAGAGAAGTGAAATTTTGGAAATTCGGGTTGTCGTGTCGCGGGATAAGAAGTGTGTCGCGGACCATGGGTCCGTGACAGGTACTCCGCGACACAAGGTATGAAAATTCAACAAAGGGCATAATTCCTGGTCACGGAACATGAAGTGTGTCGCGAACCGTGGGTCCGCGACAGGGATTCCGCGACTAGAGCCCTCCCAGAATAAAATACAAGTATCTGGGTCCTTGGTCGCTAATCATGTGGTTGTGTCACGGACCGTGGGTCCGCGACAGGTTTGGTTTGCGACCAGGGATTTTAAAAGATTTATACAACACATGTTCTTGGACACGCATGTCGCTGAACTGCCCTCTCGTCGCTGAACGTGATTCCGCGACAAGAAGTGGCTAGCGACATGGGTGTGTTCAGGACACATGTCAGAAAAGTAAAGTGGAACAGGAGCATGCATTATGCGTGATCTCACCCATTTCAGGTTTTAAAAACTACAATAAACTAAAAGTACCAAATAAAGGTAAATCTAGCTAGAACATGCCTTACACATGAAGGAAATATGAGACAATATTTAAAATAGGTTTAACCCTAATCTAGGCTTGATCACTCATAACATGCAGCATTATCCAAAAGAACATCACCAACAGTGATATAAACTAGAAAATAAAGGTCAAGTGACCAACAGAGAAAGAAATAATAAAGGATCCATGGGGTGTGAAACCCATTTCATGACTTTTGGGACACATTTCAAGAATATTTTCCCATTTTATTGAGGAATTTGTTAATACCCATCATCCTGGATATCACAAACCCTAAAATCAAAGTTTGAAACTGAAAACAAGGTGAAAACTGGCTACCTAAGCTAAATCTATGCAATAATTAAATAATACAGAAAAATTAAAACTAAACTAAGCTAACCTAAAAACTACCTACAACTAAGCTCTACACTTGTCTCCAAGAGTGATTTTCTTGATTCTGTCCAAATTCTAAAAAAAACTGCTTAGCTCATGGGGATCACCTTATATTTATAGAAGTGGAACCCTAGGCCCACTATGTCTCAAGACATCACCCACATCACAACTTTGTCGCGGGACAGGGTTGCATGTGGCAAGACTTCTCGACTGGGTTTTGTGTCTCTATCCATGTTCGTGTCGCGGAAGCATGGACCACGACAGGAGTTCCTCGACTGGGGCGTGGCTTGGCCTCCAAGGTGTTGATGGCGCGGAACCTTGGTCGTGTCGCGGAACCATGGTTCTCGACCAGGGTTCCTCGACTGGATGCTCCCAGACTGGTCTTCTTCTTCATTTTGCATGCTGGTCGCGAATCTCTCCTGTGTCGCGGAACCATGGTCCTCGACCAGGGTTCCTCGACCAGATTTTCCCAGACAGAGCTGAATGGGCCAGATGGGCCGAAATTATTTTTTTTGTGGGCTTGTTTATTCTTTTGCCCATCTTTTGCATCCTTTTTCTTTTCTTTTCTTTTTCTCATGTTTTTGGATTTTTCTAACATAAATATGTAATAAAATTACATATTTATGCATTTTTCATACCAGCTCAATATTTTTACAATTATGCATAAATCAGTCCAATTCTACTGCTTTCTTATTTAATATAAGACCGGAATGCGATCAAATGCCCGTTTCTGTAACACCCCAGTTTTTGGTTACCCAGGTCGGGATGTCACCGCCACATCTCCCTAGTAAGACACGGTTTCTCCGAGCTTACTAAAGAGATGCAAGGCTAGGTATAGCAGTATTTAAAAACATTTAAATCATTCAAAATAGCCCATACAATATAATTCGAAAATAACAATAGCATAGCGCAGCGGAAATATTTGGTTTAGTACAGTATCGCAGCGGAAAATATAAAAAGGGCCGACATGGCCAAAACACGGGTTAAACAGGCCCGTTCATAATATAGTCTAAGTACGAAATTTAAAAGCAAAATAAGTGTGCCCCAAAAACCCATGCATGAATCGTGCTCACACATGCTCATTCCACATATTCTGTAAGGAAAGGAATAAAAATGGTTTTGGTCAGCAAAATTACTGAGTAAGTTAACACATGCATGATCGTAGGGTTTAAAAGCCATAAATTTAATAATTTAACAAAAGCATGATAATAACATGATATTTAATTTAATCTAATCACTATCCAATAGCATAATTTATCTCAGGGCTCTACTTAATAACACATATCACATGGTTTAACATAAAAGCCATAATTTAAATAAAGCATTTAAATAATTTAATTGGACAACATCATAATTTAATCTAATTTAATTTAATTTAAAATCCCCATTACATCCCCGATTTGGTATTTCAAAGTTTCACGATAGCATCGCGATGTCAACAAGTTTAGCCGGTAGCCCGGCGGCCGCAACCGTATCAGCCATACCCAGTACCACTCCGGAGCCTCGGGAAACCAATACGTATTCACGAGAGTGTAGGCTCTATATTTCGCCGTTTAGGCAATCCATATCTCAAGTTTAGCGCGCGGGGTCACCATCGTCCATTACGGCACGAAGTGAATCGTTAGGGGGCACCCTGCAGAGCACTCACCCCTAATTTTAATTTATCAAGTTTGTAAGGGGATTTAATTTTAAAAATCTGACTTCGATTGTATTTATTTAAAAATAATATCTCAACTCGTTTCAACCCTAAAGGTTAATTCCATGTTTCAACAAGATTTCAAGATTTTGTTTCCGGTAAACCACAGTTTACTCTAAAATTCGTCTAAAATCAGATTTAATTCCAAAAAATTCCAAAATTTCATATCTGACTCGGAAACACCAAGATCTACAACTTTCATGTTTTAACGTTTTCGATCCGAGATACCTAACTAGGTCAAAATCACCAATTTTCGCATACGAATAATTCTGTCCGAGTTTAATGTGTCACAGTTTAAAGATTTCGAATTCTACCATAGCAATTCAACTCCAAATTTAATGAAATTTGACAGGGATCATCTTAAGACAATTATCTACAACTTTCATGTTCGGCCAAAGAACTAAAACAGCCTAATCCTATGTTAAAAACGTGATCAAGATCATTCCTAAGTTCTGTCCAAGATTTCAAGATCTAGATTCAAACAGCTCGGTTCCGGTGAGTTTTCACATAACAAATCGACTCCAAAAATTCTCAAAACTTTACAGTAGCTAGATCTAAGTCTTAGGAACATTTTTCGTGTTTTAAGTTTTTCCGTTTGAGTTCGTTTTAAGATTCGGAAAAATTCAACAAATATGTTGCGCCGGTAGAAAGTTTAGATTGACAGGTTTTCGATTTCTTGTTAATCTTTTACTTTTGAATGTTTTAATTCATCCCAAAACCATGTAAGGTTAACTTACAGTGTTTACGAGCGTCCGGGATCGTCTATTCGAAGGTGTGGCTTCCAGTCCACCGTTTCTCCTCTCCGTTCGTCGGGTTCTACGATCTAGATCCAATACGGGGTGTAGAAAGAAAAAGGAGATGATTAGGATTCGTTTTCGAATCGTTTATTGACTAGAGATTGGATCGAGACTTACCACGACTATAGAGATCTGTAGAGAAACTCGTCCAACAGCGTTCGTCTTGGTTTCGTGCCTCCGACGACTCCGGATTTAGGGTTTCGAACGTATAGAATGTTGTAGGGTTTTGTAAACTTGTTCGGGGCTCCCGAGGGGTTTATTTATAGATTTCCCAAGTCATAGGGCGTCCAACATCTGACCTAAAGGTCTTGGGTCGAGAGATGTTCAACCGAAAGTCGAAAAATCCGCGTTCGGGCGAGAGATTCACGCAACGGGCGAATCTGTCAAGTGGCGCGGTCGTGGCGCGCTGTTTCTTGTTTCACCGCACGGCCACCGCGCGACACTCGCCTGGACTTCGGTCCGGGCGGGTCGTGCGATCCGTCGTGCTTTTCCGTCTCTCTTTCGGGTTTCTATCCCTCTATGCTCCCGAATTCCGATTCCCGGGGTATATTCGGGCTTCTACTTTCTCTCTAAATTTTCACTCGGGTCTAATTGGATGTTTTGGAATCGAATCCTCGAGTTCATTAGTGTCGGGTTTTGGTGTACAAGTCATTTATCCTTAATCAATTCTTTTTATTTAATTAAATTCCTTTAATTCCTTTTTAAGTTAAAATCTCATTTCTCATTTCCTTATCTTTATTTATTTATTTGCTGGACTCATTTATTTATTTATGGTATTTATTTTATTTATTATTTATTTATGTAATTATCGTTTTATTTTATGATGGAAAATTCACGGGTATTACAGTCTACCCTCCTTAAGAATCAACTTCGTCCTCGAAGTTGTGTTTCGGCTTTTCTCGTACTAAAGGTCTTGTGTTTGTTTTATATGTTGTGACTGAACTTAGAATTAAAACTTCTAAGCTGCCTACGTACCCGGTAAAGGGATCAAGCCATAACGTAGTTCAACAATTTACAAAAATGCACGAAAAGTAGGTGGTATCACATCCTCTCCCCCTTAAGATTGCAGTTATGTCCCCATAACTGTGTCGGTATCGGTTTGGAACAATGTCGGGTATCGTTCTCTCATGTCGGATTCTACTTCCCAAGTTGCCGTCTCACTTTTGTGGTTTGACCAAAGAACCTTGATTATTTTGACGGTCTTATTCCTTGTTACTCGTTCCTTAGTGTCGAGAATACGCACTGGGACTTCTTCGTAAGTCAAGTCTTCATCGAGCTCAATTATCTCCGGTTGAAGTACATGTGTCGGGTCCGGCACATACTTCTTTAGTTGCGAGACATGGAAGACATTATGAACTCGATCTAAGTGTGGTGGTAAAGCCAATCGGTAGGCTAGAGTTCCGACTCGTTCTAGAATTTCGTAAGGTCCTATATATCGAGGACTTAACTTTCCTCGCTTGTCAAAGCGCATCACCCCCTTCATGGGTGATATCTTTAGCATGACTCTATCTCCCACTTGAAATTCTAAGTCTCGTCGTCTCACGTCGGCACAACTCTTTTGACGGTCTTGTGCGGCTTTCATCTTCCCTTGAATCACTTTGATTTGTTGAGCCATGTCTTCGATAAGTTGTGGTCCCACTACCACGGACTTATCGTTTTCTTCCCAGCTCAATGGGCTTCGGCACTTTCGCCCATATAACGCCTCGAAAGGTGCCATGCCGATGCTAGCATGGTAGCTATTATTATAGGAAAACTCAATCAAGGGTAAATGAGATTCCCAATTCCCTTTGAATTCCAACACACATGCTCTCAGCATGTCTTCTAGTGTTTGGAATGTTCTCTCGGTTTGTCCATCCGTCATCGGGTGGAATGCAGTGCTCATTTTGATTTGAGTACCGGGAGCTTTTTGTAATTCCGTCCAGAAATGAGAGACAAATCTACTGTCTCTATCGGAAATAATATCATGTGGTACTCCATGTCGTCGTACCACATTATCAATGTAGGCTCGGGCCAATTGGTCCATAGTCCACGTGTCTTTCATTGGGATAAATATGGCTGTCTTCGTTAGCCTATCCACAATCACCCAAATCTTATTCATGCCTTTAGGTGATCGGGGTAATCCCGAGACAAAGTCCATTGAGATGCTATCCCACTTCCAACTTGGAATCTCTAGTGGTTGCATCAATCCTAAGGGTTTATGTCGCACTGCCTTAACCTTTTGGCAGGTGAGACATCTCGCCACGAAGTTCGCCACTTCCTTCTTCATTCCCGGCCACCAATAGATCTTCTTCAGATCTTTGTATAGCTTGTCACCTCCGGGATGTACGGAATATGGCGTGTTGTGCCCTTCCTCCATCAACCTTAGTTTCAATTCGGCACATTTAAGGGGCACGCACCACCTCCCTTTAAAACGGATGCTTCCATCCTCGTGGACAGCAAATCCTATTGCCTTTCCTTTAGCAATATGCCCTTTTATCTTCTTGAGTTTCGGGTCGCCCGGTTGAGCGAGTCGAATCTCGTCTAATATTGGAGTTTCTACGACCATGGCATTGACCGTTTCTCTCACTGTGCCAGGATGCACAAGTTCTAACTCCAATCTAGCCAATTCCAAGTACAATGCCGGCGGAATTACCAACGAGTTTGTCACGTGTTGGGTTTTCCGACTTAGGGCATCGGCTACCACATTCGCCTTCCCCTCGTGGTAGGCTATCTCTAAATCGTAGTCTTTAATAAGTTCCAACCACTTTCGCTGTCTCAAATTCAACTCCTTCTGAGTGAATATATATTTCAAGCTCTTGTGGTCGGTGAACATTCGACACTTCCGCCCATAAAGATAATGTCTCCATATCTTTAGAGCGAAAACGACCGCTGCCAACTCCAGGTCGTGTGTCGGATAATTTTCCTCGTGAGGTTTTAGTTGGCGTGATGCATAGGCTACGACTCTCGAGTCTTGCATCAAGACACAACCTAAACCTTCCTTCGAAGCATCGCTATATACTTCGAAGTCACCATTCTCTGATGGTAATGTTAATACGGGTGTGGTTGTGAGTCGTTTCTTCAGCTCTTGAAACGCAGTCTCACACGCTTCGGTCCACTCGTATTTTGCTCCTTTCTTTAGTAGCTGGGTCAAAGGACGTGCAATCCTTGAAAAGTCCTTCACAAATCGTCTATAGTATCCGGCTAATCCAAGGAAACTCCTTATTTCCGTTGGACTCTTGGGAGTTGCCCACTCCGTCACGGCAGAAACTTTTGCCGGATCCACTGATACTCCATCAGCGGATACTATGTGTCCGAGGAATGCCACTTCTTTCAGCCAGAAGTCACATTTCGATAGCTTGCCGTATAGCTGATTTCTTCGCAAGATTTCCAACACTTGATGTAAGTGTTTTGCATGCTCTTCCTCGCTCTTTGAGTAGATCAGGATGTCGTCGATGAACACTACGACGCACTGATCTAACAATTCTCGGAACACGTTGTTCATGAGATTCATGAACATGGCCGGAGCATTTGTTAACCCGAAGGATAACACCGTGAACTCGTAATGGCCATATCGCGTTCGAAATGCCGTCTTCGGAATGTCCTTCTCGGCGATCCTCAATTGATGATACCCAGATCGCAAATCGATCTTCGAGAATACTGAGGCTCCCTTCAGTTGATCAAACAGATCCTCTATTCTCGGTAGGGGGTATTTATTCTTAATGGTCACTTGGTTTAGTCCTCGGTAATCTATGCAAAGACGTAGTCCTCCGTCTTTCTTCTTAACAAATAAAACCGGTGCTCCCCAAGGGGACGTACTCGGTCTTATGTAGCATTTTCCCAATAGTTCCTCGAGTTGTTCCTTTAACTCCTTCATTTCCAGTGGTGCCATCCGGTATGGAGCTTTCGAGACAGGCTCTGTCCCCGGAATGAGATCTATAGTGAATTCAAGATCTCTCTCAGGTGGCATGCCCGGAACGTCCTCAGGGAACACGTCCGGGTATTCTCTTACCACTGGTATGCTATCAACCTTGTTTTCTTCCGCCTCAAGGTTGTGCACATAGCACGCATATAGTTCGTACCCCTTACGCATCAAGTTACTTAGTTTAAGTGCACTAACGATTTTGTTACTTTTCTTAGGGGGCTAAGAGTAAAAGATAACTCTCTTTCCCCTACTTTTTGACAAGGTGATCTTTTGCTTTTGGCATTCGATCACCGCTTTATACTGGGATAGCCAATCCATCCCCAGTATGATGTTAAAGTCTCTTAAGTTAAATTCTACCAAGTTTGCGAAGAATTCTACGTTCTTTATCACTACAGGAATTTCGTTATATCGTTTAGAGCAAGACACTACTTCTCCAGAAGGCAATTGAATTCCTAAGCTAATTCTCTCGCACTTAGGTAGATCTAACTCAAGCACTATCCTTGATGCTATAATTGAGCAACTAGCTCCAGAATCAAATAGAATTCTAAGGGGCGTATTCAACACATAAAATGTACCTGCCATCACTTCTCCTTGCGCAGGCACGTCCGCTTGGTTTACCACGTTCAGCCTCCCCATAGGGCGTCCCTGATTGCCTTGTTGATTCGCATTCGGCTGCTGATTTTGTTGCTGGTTTTGATTCTGAGGGGGCGGAGGTCGTTGGTTCTGGTTCTGGTTTTGCGGCCTATTTTGAGGGGGTCTGTACCCTTGGTTATTGCCGTTTCGCCCGTTTTGGTTTTGAGGCTGTTCTTGCCCCGCGACTAAATCATCCCTCTTTGTTATGTTCTCGAGCCTAGTTCGGCAATCCCGTCGAACGTGACCCATTCGACCGCATCGGTAACAGGCGCCTTGTTGCGGGCATCCCCTTGCCAGATGGGGTCGTCCACATCTCGGGCAAGGTGCTACCGGATCTTCTTGGTTGAACCTCCTCCCAGTGTTGTTTTGTTGGGGCCTATTCGACCCTCTGCGCTGCTCGTTCCTTCCAGTGTTGTTCTCGTTTCTTGAGTCTCGGCTTCTCTTGTCTTGAGGACCCCTGCTGGACTCCCCACTCACCCTCCTTTTCAGCTGCTGCACGCGTGCTACCGCCACAGCGCGGTCATACACTGCTTGCAAATCGGGGTAGTGTACCCCCGCGATCACCTCACGCACGGACAGGTTCAGTCCCATCTCGAACTTCTGTGCCTTTTCTGCATCAGTAGGCACTAGCCTTGGTGCGAACCTCACCAGCTCCTTGAAGCGTGTGTAGTATTCTTGCACCGTTTGGCTGCCTTGCTTCAACGATAGGAATTCTTCGTACATGGCAGCTTTAGTACTCAAGGGATAGAATCGATCCCTGAGTAGTTCCATCATCTCCATCCACGAGTAGGGCTCGTCATCTTCAGTCAGTTTAGCTTGCGTCGCCTGCCACCAGTCGTCAGCTTCGCCTCCCAAGTAGTATGAAGCGACATGTACCCTCTCTCCTTCCGGACATTTGACCGCTCCCAGCAGCTTGTCAAAAGTCCGGATCCATTCATCCAGTTTAGCTGGATCCTCCTCACCAGCGTAGTGGGGCGGCTGGTAAGGATTCACCATCGCCAGGTAGTTAGGGCAAGCTTGGGGCGGAGGTACCGCCGCAGCTTGACCCTGGTTGACTTGCGCGTTTCCGAGCGCAATCAACACTTCCTCTATCGTCCTAAGACGATCGCCCACATTGTTCGGTGCGGGGGCGTCCTGCGCACCTTGGGGTTGTTCCATCTCAGGTTGAATTGGTTCGGTGACGTTTGGTGGTGTCTCAGTAGGTATCTCAGTGGTGGTTTGGGGAGCGGTTTGAGTCCTTCCTCTTCCTCTGGGTGCCATTCTGGTACAAATGGGATAGATTAGGACTGGTGAATTTAGCATATAGTCTAAGCAATTCCTATAAATGTATATATATTTTGTAATTTAGCACGTGGTGCTCAATCGAACTAAGAAGCATCGTACGCTTCGGGGTTTTATTTTATTTCGATTTTTTTTTTCGGTTTATTAAAAATAAATCGGGCATTTTATTTCCTCAAAAGAAATTTTAGTACAAAAGTAGAAATATTTTCCTAGCAAAATAATATCTAACAGTAGAAGCTCTAGTGTCTCATGATGTCCTCCGGTGGGGTAGCAGGATCTTCCTCCGGATCTTCCTCCTCCGAACTCAGCGGCATCAGCTCGTCAAAGATAGTGTTTAAGTCCTGCCCATGGGCATCGATGTATTCTTTTAGTATTAAGTTTTGCGTAGTAAGGGTTTGGACTTGGCGCTCGAGTTGGTTTATGCGGTGATGATCCGCCTCTCTCAAGTTGCCCATGTGGCGTAAATCGGCCTCCAATTGAGCCATACGGTACTTCATTTGCTCTAGGGTTTGGTGGGAATCGAGATGAACACTCATCATCCTGACCATCAACTGCATCATGCCTTGACTAGCCATCTAAGTTAATATTCGCCAAGATTCTAAGTTCAATTCGCCAAGATTCTAGGTTCAATTCGCCAAGATTCTAAGTTCAAGTTTTGCCAAGATTCTAAGTTCACGTTTCCAAGATTCTAAGTTCAAGTTTCCAAGATTCTAAGTTCAAGTTTCCAAGATTCTAAGTTCATAACAGAGATGCAACATGCAAATGCAAATGATATTTCCCCCCAATAATAATTTAATGCACCACATATATATATATATATATTTTTCCATGGGTTTTAAAAAAATTTTTGTTTTTTCATGGAAATAATACTTTAAAATTTTCAATAATAGTCAAAATACTAATAATAGTTTAAAAATAATAATGGTTTAAAAATAATAGTTTAAAAATAGCCGGGCTCTGATACCAACTTGTAACACCCCGGTTTTTGGTTACCCAGGTCGGGATGTCACCGCCACATCTCCCTAGTAAGACACGGTTTCTCCGAGCTTACTAAAGAGATGCAAGGCTAGGTATAGCAGTATTTAAAAACATTTAAATCATTCAAAATAGCCCATACAATATAATTCGAAAATAACAATAGCATAGCGCAGCGGAAATATTTGGTTTAGTACAGTATCGCAGCGGAAAATATAAAAAGGGCCGACATGGCCAAAACACGGGTTAAACAGGCCCGTTCATAATATATTCTAAGTATGAAATTTAAAAGCAAAATAAGTGTTCCCCAAAAACCCATGCATGAATCGTGCTCACACATGCTCATTCCACATATTCTGTAAGGAAAGGAATAAAAAGGGTTTTGGTCAGCAAAATTGCTGAGTAAGTTAACACGTGCATGATCGTAGGGTTTAAAAGCCATAAATTTAATAATTTAACAAAAGCATGATAATAACATGATATTTAATTTAATCTAATCACTATCCAATAGCATAATTTATCTCAGGGCTCTACTTAATAACACATATCACATGGTTTAACATAAAAGCCATAATTTAAATAAAGCATTTAAATAATTTAATTGGACAACATCATAATTTAATCTAATTTAATTTAATTTAAAATCCCAATTACATCCCCGATTTGGTATTTCAAAGTTTCACGATAGCATCGCGACGTCAACAAGTTTAGCCGGTAGCCCGGCGGCCGCAACCGTATCAGCCATACCCAGTACCACTCCGGAGCCTCGGGAAACCCATACGGATATTCACGAGAGTGTAGGCTCTATATTTCGCCGTTTAGGCAATCCATATCTCAAGTTTAGCGCGCGGGGTCACCATCGTCCATTACGGCACGAAGTGAATCGTTAGGGGGCACCCTGCAGAGCACTCACCCCTAATTTTAATTTATCAAGTTTGTAAGGGGATTTAATTTTAAAAATCTGACTTCGATTGTATTTATTTAAAAATAATATCTCAACTCGTTTCAACCCTAAAGGTTAATTCCATGTTTCAACAAGATTTCAAGATTTTGTTTCCGGTAAACCACAGTTTACTCTAAAATTCGTTTAAAATCAGATTTAATTCCAAAAAATTCCAAAATTTCATATCTGACTCGGAAACATCAAGATCTAAAACTTTCGTGTTTTAACTTTATCGATCCAAGATACCTAAGTAGGTCAAAATCACCAATTTTCGCATAAGAATAATTCTGTCCGAGTTTAATGTGTCACAGTTTAAAGATTTCGAATTCTACCATAGCAATTCAACTCCAAATTTAATGAAATTTGACAGGGATCATCTTAAGACAATTATCTACAACTTTCGTGTTCGGCCAAAGATCTAAAACAGCCTAGATCCTATGTTAAAAACATGATCAAGATCATTCCTAAGTTCTGTCCAAGATTTCAAGATCTAGATTCAAACAGCTCGGTTCCGGTGAGTTTTCACATATCAAATCGACTCTAACAATTCTCAAAAATTTACAGTAGCTAGATCTAAGTCTTAGGAACGTTTTTCGTGTTTTAAGTTTTTCCGTTTGAGTTCGTCTTAAGGTTCGGAAAAATTCAACAAATATGTTGCGCCGGTAGAAAGTTTAGATTGACAGATTTTCGATTTCTTGTTAATCTTTTAGTTTTGAATGTTTTAATTCATCCCAAAACCATGTAAGGTTAACTTACAGTGTTTACGAGCGTCCGGGATTGTCTATTCGAAGGCGTGGCTTCCAGTCCACCGTTTCTCCTCTCCGTTCGTCAGGTTCTACGATCTAGATCCAATACGGGGTGTAGAAAGAAAAAGGAGATGATTAGGATTCGTTTCGAATCGTTTATTGACTAGAGATTGGATCGAGACTTACCACGACTATAGAGATCTATAGAGAAACTCGTCCAACAGCGTTCGTCTTGGTTTCGTGCCTCCGACGACTCCGGATTTAGGGTTTCGAACGTATAGAATGTTGTAGGATTTTGTAAACTTGTTCGGGGCTCCCGAGGGGTTTATTTATAGATTTCCCAAGTCATAGGGCATCCAACATCTGACCTAAAGGTCTTGGGTCGAGAGATGTTCAACCGAAAGTCGAAAAATCCGCGTTCGGGCGAGAGATTCACGCAACGGGCGAATCTGTCAAGTGGCGCGGTCGTGGCGCGCTGTTTCTTGTTTCACCGCGCGGCCACCGCGCGACACTCGTCTGGACTTCGGTCCGGGCGGGTTGTGCGATCCGTCGTGCTTTTCCGCCTCTCTTTCGGGTTTCTATCCCTCTATGCTCCCGAATTCCGATTCCCGGGGTATATTCGGGCTTCTACTTTCTCTCTAAATTTTCACTCGGGTCTAATTGGATGTTTTGGACTCGAATCCTCGAGTTCATTAGTATCGGATTTTGGTGTACAATTCATTTATCCTTAATCAATTCTTTTTTATTTAATTAAATTCCTTTAATTCCTTTTTAAGTTAAAATCTCATTTCTCATTTCCTTATCTTTATTTATTTATTTGCTGGACTCATTTATTTATTTATGGTATTTATTTTATTTATTATTTATTTATGTAATTATCGTTTTATTTTATGATGGAAAATTCACGGGTATTACAGTTTCAGACACGAAAATGGATTGAAAATAATGGTCATTTCTGGCCATTATCAACATCCTCACATTTAATGCTGATCGTCCCCGAGCAGCCAGAGTCAATATTCCTAAGAACACGGACTCTACATATTCAATTCATTTTCGTGGCTTCATAAAGTACATTCTTTTTAGATTGGGATAAGACAATCAAAAACTATAAGTATTAAGTTCCCTTGATTGCAGTGTTTAATGAAATGATACTTGCTCACTACATCGGGCCTACAAATCAAACATTATTATCAATCCTTCATGAATATCATGTCTGAAAGATGCAAAGATTAAAAATGAGAATTAAGTGATGACATAAACATTATTCATGAAACAGAACCTCATATATAAGAGAATCGGAAAAATCACTCACTCTCAATTGGGGTTTAATCAGTGAACACTCATAATCAATATTAATTAAATTATCCCATAAGCTTGCAATCAGACCAACTCGCCACCGGCTCATTTCTTCAAATCAAGATCATGAGGTCTTATTCAAGGGTTATAACGGGGCATACAGTTGTAACATTTGGTAGGAAAGGGAAATATTGGGCTAAGAAGTGGCAAGAATTAATTCCATCATAACTTGGCATATTTATTTAAAAATTTATGATCATCAATATTTTTCTTTCTTTCTTTTGCTTTTCTCTTCTATTGCATGACATTAGACTATGTCTAATTGCTTTGTCATGTGCAATTTATTGTTGTTGAATGGATCTCAAAATTTTTTTTTAATCGGTTTATGAGATACCGATTTGATGAATTGATGATCATAAATTTAATGCCTTTACAAAATTTATTCTTGCACAGTTGGGTTTGAATTTCTTGGTCTTTTTGTAAGGCTAGGAAAAATATAGTGGGTTTCAAAGAAAAATTAGGCTTAAAGGCTCAACTTGGTTAATCCTAAAGGGAAAATATTTTTGGGTTTGGATTTCAAAAGAAGGCCCAAAATTTGGGTTTCTAGGTGCCTCGATCATATGCTCAATTTCGGGAATATGACATGGTCTTGAATCGGTCCCAATTGCAAGTTCTAGTTTCCTTTAATCAAAATGATTCACACATCAAAGAAAATAAATGAGTAAAAGTGACTCATGGCTCAAATCTCACAAGGTTGGATTGATTCATGTCATACAACATTCTTAAATTTAATCAAGGCTTAATTCTAACAATTTACTCAATCAGAATCTCTAACATGCAGATTTATTACCCAATAAGCTGATCGCATCATTAAATTTTTATAGCTCAAAACCTTAGGAATTTATTTCATGCATGTTCTCAATTATATTATCCCAATTTAAAGTTTGAAAATTTAATCACAAGCCTAAATTCAACATGTGAATTTAGAGCAGGTTTATGCATATTTTTGCTGGTTATTTAATTTAAAACAGTAAAGAGGCACTGCTGACATACGGAGCATGTCAACAGCATATTTTTGGCCTGACAGTCACTTATTCATCTTGGACTGTCAGACATCTTTTCAAAAATAAAAGAATCAATAAAAACAGAGATTGTTGTTGGGGCTGCAGAATCCCAATTTGAAAGCAGTAATTATATCAATTACAAGAGATTTCATTTGCAATCAAATCTATCCGCATGGATGAATTTGAAATTCTCTTATAGGATATTTACAATTAAGCTAAAAAATGATGGAGTCAGGGATCGCCGTCTTTCTTCTCATCCGATTTCTTGGAGGAGCCAGCTTCATCAGGGATCTTCTTGAGTAAGGTTTGCAGGATCTGATTTTGACTGAGGATCAGTGATTCCACCATTTTTCGATTTCTCTCCTCTTTTTTTAGCATCATTATTTTGAATTCTTCGTCTCTCTTTTCCTTCTCCAACTTCTCCTTCCGTTTCTCTTCCTTTTCTCTCCTACGTTCTTGGCGTTCTTCTTCAGCCCTCTTTCTTTGTTCCTCATGAATTGTCATAATGGCATCTGTCATGGACTTCATTCCTTCGAGCATAGATTGACTCATTCTGCTCATCATCTCAAATGCTTGGGAATCAGCCGGGAACTGAGATACATTTTGGCTTTGAGGTGTGTGTGGTTGAGTCGGAAACGGGGATGCCGGAGTAGAAAAAGGCATCTCTGTTTGCTCTTGCTGAGATCTCTCTTCTGCTGCAGTAGAAGGTCCCGCATCAGTACGGGCTTGCTTTGTTCCCTTCTTAGCCCTTGGCGGTCTACTCCTCTTCTTTGGTGCTTGCCTTCCGGATACGAATGAGGATTGAGCATCTGAATCACCTCCACCATACAGCTGGGGGAAAGAGTATCTAATTCGTTCTGTCAGAGGCAACCTTGGCACGCTGATGGGAGGGTTTACCTTCACGGTGTCGTCCCCTGCAAATGCGTTCAAGTCGACGTTCTGGGCGACACAGATTCTTCTTATTAAGTTCGGGTAGCACAAAGCCTGCCTGTCCTCTAACCGCGCTATTATGACTTCAAACACATGCCTTCCTACGTTCAACTTCGCTCCGCTCCACATTCGTGCGAATCCCATCAGAACACTCCCAGATGTGTTGTGTGGGTGCGAGTTGGGCCGAATCTTTGACATGTAAAATTCGTAGGTTGGCATGAAATGCATTCGTAAGAAGTTGGTATCAAAAGTGTGTCCTGGGGCGGTGATTCTTGTCATGCTATTGGCCACGGTTGCATACTTTGCATACTCCTTTGTCTTGGCCCTCTTTAGCATGATTTCTTCAGGGGGAAACTCACTTATGATGTCCGGGGTTCCAAAAAATTGATTCAACCATTCTGGTGAGATGTCTATTACATGACCCCGGATCCAAGTTGTTCTGTTGGCGGCATTGATATTGCAAAAGAATTCTCTTGTCAACTCAACAAAGCCATCTTCGTCATGATGCAGCATAAAATTTCCCCATTCTTGATTTCTGTAAAAGGTTTCGACAGTGGGATGAAGCAGGGCATCCTGTCTGAACCCTTTATCAGGCATTATCATCTTCTGTAGCTTTGCATACAGTTCTGCTCTTTCCTTGCTACCATTGAACTTAATCTGCACTTCTTCTTCACTTAGCTGCTTCTCTTTTCCATACTGTTTAGATCCCATTCTTTGCCTCACAGAGTTCTCAGACCAAAACTCTACTGGCCGAATAGATCCGACTGATTCATCGTCGCTCGAGTGCCAATCTGTTTGGTCATCACCCTCCTGCGGTTGCTCATTCATCGGTACAGCTTCATGTTCCCTCTGACTTGATTCTCCATAAGCTGTCTCTTCTCTGAGCT
Source organism: Hygrophila difformis (assembly GCA_030278955.1). Lineage (NCBI taxonomy): Eukaryota > Viridiplantae > Streptophyta > Magnoliopsida > Lamiales > Acanthaceae > Hygrophila > Hygrophila difformis. The sequence goes on from JAOANR010000011.1 coordinate 10,235,518, forward strand.
TCTCCTCATCTTCCCTAATTCGTGCAGTTTGCCCGACAGGACGTTGGAAAATGGGTGCCAGCTGCTCCATAAATTCATTCTCTTCCTGCATGGCCTCCTCTCTATCGTCAGCCATGTCCTGTGGTTCATTAGTTTTGGTCTGTGGCTCTATAACTCTTTGTTGCTCAACGGCTTTTTCCTTTAGCAAATCCGCCAATGTGACTGGGTTCGTGGGAGTTTCAGCAGTTCTGATCACGGCTTCGATTCTGGCAGTGCCCACAAGTGGATCAACGATTCGAGATGCCTCTGTCTGATAACGAATCTGCTCAGGCGCCTCTCCTCGATCGATCCCTGTTTCAATCTGCTCATTCAGCCTGTTCCTTATGTCTCCCAAAATAGTTTCCCTATCGTGACCAGTGGGGCCAGTCCATACAGGCGGTTGTTCTTCTTTGATTTTCAGTCCAGTTCCCTCTTTCCTGCCTGTAATCATTAAATCATCATCATCGCCTTCCCGTCCAGCTTCCCCTGTTCCTTCAGGCTTTCTGGCTTCTAAATCGGCTTGAAGTTTTTCGGCAACTTCCCGATCATGTGCCTCTTTCTTTTTCTTTTCCTCTTCAGCCCTGGTCTGCTGAATATTCTTTCTCATCTGTTCCTCCTCCACAACCTTCTTTGTTCTTTCAGCTCGTTCCTGCTCACTTAACTTATCCACTCCTGAACCACCTGTTCCTTGATCAAGCAGACCGGCTAATGCAAGTTCATCATTTTGCATTTTCCGGGCCAGTTCAGCATCTTGAGCAATCAGTTCTTTACTTTTAGGTGGTGGAGGTGGCATTGGTTTCTTGCCTCTGTCCTTGGGATCCGTAGGTGCTGCCACTTTCCTAACAGTTGGTTCAGGTTCTTGGATCACCACTTTCTTTTCCGGAGCTCTTGCTGTTTTATCTTTTTCAGCAGACTTTATCAATCTTCTTCTCGTTCCCGGTTGAGGTGCGGGCTGACCTCCAGATGCAACAGCAGTGTTAGGTGTTTGCTCGGGCGGGATGGGTGGATCAGTGGTGGCGGGTGCTGCAGCAGGTGTTGGCATTTCAGACTGAGTTGGCTGCACTGGAGTCTGAACTGTTTCTTGCTGTACCACTGGCTCGGTGGTAGCAGCTTTCTGCACTTCGGTTTGCCCTCTTGGCGGCAAAGCTGAAGCTTGTACTGCTGGCTGGGTAGCCTGTGGGTTGGCCTCAGGAGGAGTGGAAAAGTAGGCATCAATCTTAGCGTCTGGGTCTTCCGGATTTTCCTGTTGCGTATCTTCCTGAGCTTCCTGAGTCCCAAACAACCTGTGTGCAAATCTCAGATAATCGTGCACAAATGTCTGACTTGTTATCCGGACCAGTTTGAGCTCCCATGCCTTCTTGATTCGTGTGCAAAACAAGCTTCTGATTTTGTGGTTATAGTGCATGACCTTCATTCTGTTTCCCTCCTTCCCATATTTCAGGGCTTCACTATCCATTTCCATGAGGAGTTCAAGATACGAAGTTCTGTATTGCTCCATCATGGTGTTGACCATATCCCTTTCCAGCTCTTCTGTCAAATAAGTCATTCTTTGCGCCATATCGTACTTCAGATATTCCCCTGCCTCGGCCTTAGTCATTAGTCTGAGTTGCGTCTTTTTATCTGTCATCACTGACCAATTGTGGTGCTGCACCTCATAAAGGGCTTTCTCCCTTAATTCTCTGATGTGCTCGGGAAATCCAGGGTCTACCTCAGTTCCCTTCTCAATTGGTCTCGTCTGGCCAAACCGCTTGTTTATGAAAATCGTCTCAAAGTTATCCTCATCTGGCAGGGTCAATCCTTTATCCAATCTTTCTTGTGTTATGAACCCTTTGCCTTTTACCCACAGATGTGCCATCTCGTGCCATTCCTTCCGAGCTGCAATGATTTCTTCTCTGAACTTGTTTATCATGGTAGAGTTCCTTTCTGTGCTGAACTCCTCAATTCTCCTCAGCTTGTGGAGCAGGTTGTAACTCATTTCCCTATGCCTTAGCTTAGCCTGCTTGGTTACCCATCTCTGCTCTTCTCTTCCCATGTTGTCAAATAACCGCGGGTTCCAAATGCAGCGGAAGGCTTCATACATTGAGATGGCTCCCTCTCCCAATATTTGGCTCACCGGTAAAGGTCTTTCCACAAACTGCAATCGCACTTGTGGGTCTATGGGCTGGTCGGGAATGATTATATCATAATTTGAGATATCGATTCCCACTGTTCCATCTTCTAAATGACGTTGCCAGACGGCTGTGTGTATCTGGAACTTCAGTGTGATCCTTTCCAAATGCACTTCGGGTGTCATTATGGAATCATGCGGGGCATGATCTGTCATTAGTTCCCAAAACTTCAACATGTGATAGGAAAAATCCCTTTCTATGTTCGTCAGAGCGGTTGATCTATCTGCAGGAGGGATTTTTACGTCCCATCCGGGCCTTAATGATAACTCAGCTTCGGTGCCCTGGTCCAACGGTACGTTATACACGCTTATCAGTGCTTCCCTGAGCTTTTTGATTTGGGTTCTGTTCGCAGAGGCTTCTATTGCTGCCTAATGTAGAGTGCAATCAGGCAGTCCAAGTGCTGACTTAATCACCTTTTCGTTCCTGAAAAATATAGGAAGTATTAGCTCCACTCAAGTTCTTACGTTTTTCGAAAATCGGGTTTCAAGTTAAAAATCAACATCCTCACATTTTGAGCTTTGCTCGAAATGTGATTTATTCGATTAGTACTTAAAACTTTATCCATAGGCAGATGCCATTAATTAATTAGAAAAAGGTCTAAGTTATTGGACTTAGAGAAATTTTTAGTGGGTTATTGGGCCCAAAAAGTTTGATTTTCTATTTTATTAAACAAGCTCGAGGCACTTGTTGAAAGATGGAATGAGATGAGAGTGACGGGACTGGATGCTCGAAGTTGGAATGTGCAATGGAGACGTGGCGTAATGGATTTGCAAACTCCGAATTGCTTGGGCTATCTTTGGACAGTTGAAACATTCAAGAGGGGGGTGCAAACACTATTTTTAATTTTAAAATGGTTGACTTGTTTTATTTAATGAAAGAGTGGGATGTGTGGGGTCCCAATTTTTGGATTTTGAAAATGATAGCAGTTTTAAGTGGCAAAAATTACTGCTACTTCACTCACACATTTAGTTCCATTGGGAACCAAAACACACTTGTCAACCAAAATTCCTAACAACTATTTTTGTCTTTTTGTGAAAAAGTGAAATCAGGAAAAAGGGAAGTGGGGGTGTGCACAGGGGCTGCTGAAAAGGGGATTGGGTGCACTGGGATTACCATATACAAACACACAGCCACTTTTTCAACTTGCAGTACATACACACACAGGATACCCACAAGGAAAAACAGCATTAAATGATCTCCAGGGTATGCAAACAATATGAACACTAAAACAGATTCCACAACCATGCTAACACCCTTCATGCTTAAAAAACCTCAAGCTCAACCAAACTGGCATGCTTTATTTAATCTAAAATAACAATCATGAATCATCAACAACACTAACCTACTCAGAAGTAACCCGGTGTTCATTGAGAGACAAAATTGATTCAGACTTCTTAAACATAACAGATATAAAATTCAAACATGCTCAAAGACAACAATGCAATAAGGGCATAGCAAAGCATGATGTGGAAATCGAACAACTGTGAACCTTTAAAAACCCAACAATGGAGGAAATTACCCCCTGTCGAATCCTAAGGTTTTGGCTATGTTCTCTAGATTACCCAGGTTCTTAAAATAAAAAATGTACACAACCCCTAACATTCCTTCCCAACACAACCGAATGCCCACCCCCTCAATCATGCTCGCCCTACTCCCATCGCGACACAGGATTCACAAAAACAATGCCCACAACTAACAATCTCAAAACCAAACTCAAACAGTGGAGAAGTAACACATGGGAACCCATTTACACACAATCGTGAGTCAAAGCACAAAAAATCCCCAAAATCGCGAAAACAGGGGCCCGAGAATGCTTACCATGGTTCGGCATGCTTTTGAGATGATGAAGATGATGGTTCCATGGCGACAATCGGACAGAGTTTCGCCTGAGTTTGGTCGGAAATGGGTTGCGAAGAACACGGTGGTGTGCTTCGGGAGAGGCAGTTTCAGACGAGAGGATTTCGAAAAAAATCTAAGTGTTGGAAGTGTGGGGAGGAAGAGGGAGAAGAGGGGGTTTAAATACTGATGGGCCAGTCGTGGAACCCTAGCCCATTGTCGCGGAACAGGGTTCCTCGACTGGGCTCGGCGACATTAGAGGTGTCGCGGAGTATGGCATTTGGTCGCGGAACAACGCTCCTCGACTGAGGGTAGCGTGACCAAGCTGGAGAGAGGAAGGGTTAAGTGTAAATCGTGTCGCGGAACTGGTACCCGGTCGCGGAACAGTGGTCCTCGACACGGTGTACCGCGACCGCGACAGTCATTATTCAGGGACAAGTGAAATCTGGTCGCGGAAGTGAGCCTGGTCGCGGGGCAGTGTCCCGCGACAAAGTGGTCACTCCGCGACACGGACTTCACTATGAGGGGGAAACTGTGTCGCGATTCTCCTTTTGGGCGCGGGGCAGTGTCCCGCGACACAGAAGGGATTCCGCGACATTTTATTTTGAATTTTCCAATTTTCAACGGACTGGGCCCGATTGTGATGTTTGGGCCCGAGTCCATTTTATTTGCCTTGGGTCTGAATTAATTCAGTCCAAGTAAATTCAAAATATTGGGCAGGAATTTAAATTAATCTACTTGCATAAAATTAGGTCGGGTCAGCTCCATTTTTCTGCGAAATTTATTCCGGATTTTAAATTGCTTTAAATCCCAAGAATATTTTCTTAGATTTGTGGAATTTTCCCAACCAAGAACCTGGTTTTCCATGCTATTTTTCTGCTCCTTCTTTTTGATGGTTCCGAAATTCCTGCAAAGTAGATAAATACCCGATTAGTTAGGTTTTCTCCTCAAATCAACATCCTCACATTTAGAGTCTTAGTACTCTAAGTACTCTAAATGTTTAGCTAATTTGAGGGTACTTCTCTGTTCTGTAGTGAAATAATTAAATAAACTACATTGACTAGCTATGAGTAATCAGGAGTGTAATTCTCTTAATAAACGACGCTGCATCCTCCCCGGCAACGGCGCCATGAAACTTTTGACAATTTCGTCACACGAGTATTTTTAAAATATCCCAGGATAAATTTATTATTAAATGAAAAGAGTTATGATTCATGGGAAAGGGGTTTAAGGATATAGTTCGCTTTTTATTACTCATATGGGGTACTCTGATTTCAAACGGTGCTGTGGACCTCCCTGGCATGAAACTTTTGACAACTTTCACGGTGCAGCCGGGATAGATAGTTCAATCTTAACCTTCAGTCTGTCACACTGAAGGTTCCTGGCAATTTGCATCATGGAACTTATCCTAGTTCCATGTCATGAAAATCCGCGCCATGAAACTTTTATCACATTCCCACCACATGAGCATTTTCTGAAAATCAATGATCCAGGTTTTCGATTTTTATTTAAAGAAACCAATTTATGATGGCGGAGTAGGATTAGGGGTATATTTATAGGTTGTCACGTTTTTATTACTCATGTTAAGAAACTGTGGCCCGAAAGCGCACGGTGTCAAAAATTGCAGTAATTTATAATAAGACCGGATCGTTCACTGGAGGATGTGCGATAGAAGCAGGGCCCACGTCATTTACTAAGATTTTCCACTCTGTTACTCAATTCAAGTTTGTGTTTAGACTATCAACTACTTGACAGAATTTAAACTAAGCTATGAAAGCAATTAAAATAAAGCAGATAAAATTATTCTAGAAAGCGAATTAAATTTAGTCTGAGGAAAGCAATAAAATCAATTCTAAGAAAGCGATAGAATTATTCTAGGAAAGCAGATTTAAGATATGACAGAAGGAACAGGAAGAAAAGAATAAAGATTGGACAAGATTCAGATGAAACACAGTTAAACTTCCATTTTGTTACACAGATCTTTGTTTGGGATAATCCATCAATTAGCTAACTCTCATGCTCTCTAACAGACAGGTACTTACAGTAAGAGTTTACATGCTCTTAAGGCAGCAAATTCTAAGATACCACAGACTCATAACTCCTCTTGCAATGCCTTGCAAGAGTGTGTTAGCCATCTGTGGTGGACAAGCAACACTTGAAAAATCATTAGTTGAAATGCCAAGTACTGTTATCATTCTCCCATGTCACACCCAAAGATTCTAATTGAGCTCTGAACTATCCCTTAACTCTCAGTCCTAGTAGCAGTTACACAACTCTCAATACAACTGAGTGACCTCTAGAGAAAGCAGTTAAAAGAAACCGGTAAAAGAAAGCCGTAAAGAAAACATTTAAAATCCTATCACTCGGAGGTTTTTGAAAGTCTGACCCTGGTAGTAAAAGAAAGCCCCCAGTCAGAATGACTGGATGTGGATCAAGAATTCCCTATTCTCGGTGAACCGCTTGCAGTGTTCACTTCCCGTCGGGTGGTTATGAGATACAAACTAATGAAATAAACTAATAAATTAGTTCATTCCGGATGCACTCACTCAGGACTCGAAAATAGGCTTTGGCAGAAGAGGATAGCAGTTGAAAGAATACTCAACCCTATCTTAGAAAATAACCAAGGCCCGAATATTGTTCCTCCAGTATTACCCATCACACCGTATTCGAGTCCAAATGGACCCCATCTCAGTGCAACATTTAATATCAGATTCCCAACACACGGCAATTCTGGAAAATAAAAGATGTTTGAAAATCATTCCCTAAACAGGTACTAGACCCTCAATAAGAACACAGACCCTTGCAGTCTAGGTGAGACCTAATCGCTGACTCTGCTTCTAGTTTCCCAAAATCAATCCCCAGTCGAATATGAATTTGTCGTAGCTGAGGAATTTATCCCTTACTTAGATCCGGATTTTATAGATGAATTTTTGTTGGAAATTTAATGTGAGGCATCTGATTTAAATCAAGACTTCTATGTCCAAGGGAAGGATCCCAAAATAATATGACCACAATAGTTACATAATATTATCATGCATACTTTTATAAGGAAGTGTAAAATTAAATTAACCCAAAATATAAAATGGGTTTAGACAGAATGTGAAACACAGAGATGAAATAGCCGGAGATGAGAAGAAATTATTTTGGCTAAAAAGATGACAAAAATAATCAGGATAATCCGGACTGCAAACATATGCTGTCCAGGTCCTGACTATTCCAGGTGGGATGATTTTAGACAGCAGAAAACCTTAATTGATAGTGATCGCTATCACCAAGATTTCTACTATCTGTGAAATGAGAGAAAAACCTACATGTTTTCTTGCTGTAACAATATTCAAACAATATTAATCACAGCTCCAAATTCGGGTTTGAAATTAAGATGAATAAATAGAAACTGTATCCGGATAGGAATCCGCTGAGCAGCTATTATAGTCCCGGATGGACGAACCGCCAAGGCTTCCACCGGCCACTATCCAGACCATGCAAAATAACATCTAGTAATTAATATACAGACTACGAGCTAGTTATCCGTGTGGGAATACCCGCCAACATTAGTCTGTTATATTTCTTACTAGCTGTTTCACACAACACGGGTAAAGACAAAATAAATAAAAGAAAATATTTCTGAGCCATCTTGTATGAGAGACATTGGTTTCTCATGCAATGGTATGGAATCAAATCCATAATTACTCTCTATGTCTAAATAATCGCTCATTCCATAATTAATTAATTAATTACAGTCCGGATTATATACTTAGATCATTAGAGTTTAATTTTTATAGAAGAGTCTTTTAATGGAAAATTGAACAAAGTTCTTTTAATCAAAATAATCATAGGTTGAGATTATTGGATTTCAACCTCAAAATATTAATATAAAGGTTCAATTAATTAATGGGGTGAGATGGGGAAAATAATTTGGCAAAAAGGTGCCAAGCTTGTCATGGAACAAGCCTGTCGAGAAACAGAAGTTGAGTCGTGGACCGTGGGTCCGCACAGGAGGATCTCGACAGATAGGTGGGAAATAAGAGAAGTGAAATTTTGGAAATTCGGGTTGTCGTGTCGCGGGATAAGAAGTGTGTCGCGGACGACAGGTACTCCGCGACACAAGGTATGAAAATTCAAGAAAGGGCATAATTCCTGGTCACGGAACATGAAGTGTGTCGCGAACCGTGGGTCCGCGACCAGAGCCCTCCCAGAATAAAATACAAGTATCTGGGTCCTTGGTCGCTAATCAAGTGGTTGTGTCACGGACCGTGGGTCCGCGACAGGTTTGGTTTGCGACCAGGGATTTTAAAAGATTTATACAACACATGTTCTTGGACACGCATGTCGCTGAACTGCCCTCTCGTCGCTGAACGTGGTTCCGCGACAAGAAGTGGCTAGCGACATGGGTGTGTTCAGGACACATGTCAGAAAAGTAAAGTGGAACAGGAGCATGCATTATGCGTGATCTCACCCATTTCAGGTTTTAAAAACTATAATAAACTAAAAGTACCAAATAAAGGTAAATCTAGCTAGAACATGCCTTACACATGAAGGAAATATGAGACAATATTTAAAATAGGTTTAACCCTAATCTAGGCTTGATCACTCATAACATGCAGCATTATCCAAAAGAACATCACCAACAGTGATATAAACTAGAAAATAAAGGTCAAGTGGCCAACAGAGAAAGAAATAATAAAGGATCCATGGGGTGTGAAACCCATTTCATGACTTTTGGGACACATTTCAAGAATATTTTCCCATTTTATTGAGGAATTTGTTAATACCCATCATCCTGGATATCACAAACCCTAAAATCAAAGTTTGAAACTGAAAACAAGGTGAAAACTGGCTACCTAAGCTAAATCTATGCAATAATTAAATAATACAGAAAAATTAAAACTAAACTAAGCTAACCTAAAAACTACCTACAACTAAACTCTACACTTGTCTCCAAGAGTGATTTTCTTGATTCTGTCCAAATTCTAAAAAAAACTGCTTAGCTCATGGGGATCACCTCATATTTATTGAAGTGGAACCCTAGGCCCATGGGCTTGACCTGAGGCCCACTATATCTCAAGACATCACACACATCACAACTTTGTCGTGGGACAGGGTTGCATGTGGCAAGACTTCTCGACTGGGTTTTGTGTCTCTATCCATGTTCGTGTCGCAGAAGCATGGACCACGACAGGAGTTCCTCGACTGGGGCGTGGCTTGGCCTCCAAGGTGTTGATGGCGCGGAACCTTGGTCGTGTCGCGGAACCATGGTTCTCGACCAGGGTTCCTCGACTGGATGCTCACAGACTGGTCTTCTTCTTCATTTTGCATGCTGGTCGCGAATCTCTCCTGTGTCGCGGAACCATGGTCCTCGACCAGGGTTCCTCGACCAGATGTTCCCAAACAGAGCTGAATGGGCCAGATGGGCCGAAGTTATTCTTTTTGTGGGCTTGTTTATTCTTTTGCCCATCTTTTGCATCCTTTTTCTTTTCTTTTCTTTTTCTCATGTTTTTGAATTTTTTTAACATAAATATGTAATAAAATTACATATTTATGCATTTTTCGTACCAGCTCAATATTTTTACAATTATGCATAAATCAGTCCAACTCTACTGCTTTCTTATTTAATATAAGACCGGAATGTGATCAAATGCCCGTTTCAGACACGGAAATGCATTGAAAATAATGTTCATTTCTGGCCATTATCACCGACCGACCATTATCGAGCAACTAAAGTCTGGAAATCTCTTATTAAAGTTGCTGCTGCTTTTAGGACAGCTTATGGAGTTCGATTGGGCAATGGTGCTTGCTCTTTTTGGTACGCGCCTTGGTTTGAGGGTGAATGCTTACATGATAAAGTCCCCTTTGTGGACGTCCATGACCTTGATCTTCGGGTAAAGGATGTCGTTGTTGCTGGGAGGTGGGTGCTTAATGGAATCTATTCTTGGCTCACTTCTGACATACTCAATAGCATTCAATCCCTTCCGGCACCTTTCCTGAATGATCGCACGGTTGATCTCATGCATTGGCGATGTGATTCCAAGGGTATTTATAGTGTGAAGTCAGGCTACAAGTGGCTTTGTCAATCGGATGTTCTTGAAAAATGGTGGGGCTGGATTTGGAAAGGTGCTATTCCGGAGAAAATTGGTGTCCTCCTTTGGCTACTCGGCCATGGCGCGCTTCCATGCAACTCTATTCGCTTTCGACGTGGGTTGGCGGCTGCGCCCCTTTGTACCGTTTGTGGAGTGCATGTGGATGACTGGAAGCATGCATTATTCCTATGTTCCTGGGCAGCACATGTCTGGCATAGGAGTGGATTTCTTTCTATCGAGGACATGATAGAGCCTCTTGGTGACCTGGATATTCGCCATTGGTTCGAATGGGCTTGCCGGATGTGGGGACCGAGATTCCTTGCCACTCTATGGGTTGAATGGTGCCAGAGGAATGATAGAATTTTTCTCGGTGTTGGTTTACCCCGTGACCGTGTCTGTATGAAGGCCGAGCATCTCCGACTCCATTTGGAAGCAGCGGCTGTCAAGGGGAGAGTGAGGGCGCCATTGCAGGTTCGGTGGATAAATAATGGCATGACTGGAAACGTATTGCATACTGATGGGTGTGTACTGGAGAGCCCCTGTCGATCAGGTTTTGGAGCCATCATTAGGACCTCTGACGGGCATTGGATTCATGGCTGCAGCGATAATCTTGTTTGTAGAGGTATCCTTGAGGTCGAACTGCTTGCGCTTCGGTTCGGATTGGAGTTGGCCGGGCAGCTTGGCTTGCTGCTAGCTGCTTGTTTCGTTGACTCTATGGAAGTTGTCAGGTTGATTAACGGTGTTGTTCCTTCTAGTCATTCACTGTGGCCAACTATTTCAAGGATCAGGACTTTGTTACAAAGTATGCAGACTTGTGTGCTTCATCATGTTTATCGAGAAGGAAACCAGGTTGCGGATGGCATGGCCCGCAAAGCTGCACTCTCCGAAGACTTCTACACTACTTGGGCTTTTTCGCCGGATGAACTTCAGGATCTTATTGGGAAGGACGCTTCCGGAGCCTCCTTTGTTTGCTTACTTTAATTTATTTTCCTTGTCGTTTTTTCTTTTTCTTTGCTAGCCTTTTCAGACTGTTTCACCAAAAAAAAAAGACTTATTAAAATATAGCAAACAAATTTACGGAGTTATATATAATTCATTGAAAATCAATTTGATTTTTTTTTTATGTTAGACTATAGGCAGTCAATAGACGAAAGTAATAGTAGGAATAATATTTAGATGTGAGGATAAATGATATTTTTGTATTGATTTCCAAATGGCTGGCATCACATATTTATACTTGAACCCAAATGCATCAACATTTAATAGGTTCAATTAGATACATTCATCATATTAAATCTAATTCATGAATAAGACTAAAGCTATAAAAGTGAATGAATCTTCACTCTAAAGGAGGATGAATATAGCTTATACATGAATCAATTATTAATAAGCACATTAACTTCAATACTCCCCCTTAATGTGCATGTCTTGAACTCACAGCCTCGCTCGAAGATAATTGAACTTGTCCTTTGGAAGTGCTTTTGTAAATATATCAGCAACTTGATCTTCACTCTTGAAATACTCCAACTGCACTTCTTCATCTTCAATATAGTCTCTGATGAAATGGTGTTTGATAGCAATGTGCCGAGTACGACTATGATGGACAGGATTTTTTGCTATATTTATAGCAGATTTATTGTCACAATGTATCACAGTAGCTTCTCTTTGCTTTTCACCAATATCTCCAAGAATTTTCCTCAACCATACAACTTGTGAAGCTGCAAAACTTGCTGAAACATATTCCACTTCCGCTGTCGATTGAGCAACTTTTTCTTGCTTCTTTGATGCCCAAGAAAATACTCCTGATCCAAGAGAAAAGCAATATCCTGAAGTACTTTTCATGTCATCTAGGCATCCTCCCCAATCACTATCACAGAAACCATGCAGCTTGATTTGAACTCCCTTGTCAAACTTGACTCCAAAATTAAGTGTTCCTTTTAAATATCTCAACACTCTCTTAGCAGCTCCAAAATGCATTTGGCTAGGATTCTGCATATATCTTGAGAGCAAACTAGCTGCAAACATAATGTCGGGCCTTGTTGTTGTGAGATAAAGCAATTTTCCCACTAAGCTCCGATAAGAGACACCATCAGCTGCCTTCTCTCCATCATCCTTTAAGAGTTTTTCTCCAACAACAAGTGGTGTTGACACTGGTTTGCAATCTGCCATGCCAAACTTTTGGAGAATATTTTCAGCATATTTCTTTTGGCAAATGAAGACTCCATCTTCACTTTGTTGTATCTCCATGCCAAGAAAATGGTGCAGTAGGCCCAGATCATTCATTTCATACTTCTTCATCATGTCTTTTTTGAAATCTGCTAGCATCTTCTCATTGTTTCCCATATACAGCAAATCATCAACATATAAGGATATAATGAGAATATTTGAGTTACCATCAATTTTCACGTACAGTGTCGGCTCACTTCTGCTCTTCTCAAATCCTTGCTCCATAAAGTATGAATCAATGTGGCTATACCAAGCCCTTGGAGCCTGCTTCAACCCGTAGGGAGCTTTCTCCAGCTTGTACACTTTGCCTTCATTTTCTTCATTGACAAAGCTTTGAGGTTGTTGCACACACACCTCCTCTTGTAGTTCTCCATTCAAGAAGGCAGATTTGACATCAAGTTGGTAAAGTTTTAAACCTTTTTGGGCAGCTGTAGCAATAACTCCTCGGATTGTGTCCAATCTAGCCACGGGTGCAAACGTTTCGTCATAGTCGATCCCGAGCTGTTGTGCATATCCCTTCGCCACGAGTCATGCCTTCTTCTTTTGAATTGAGCCAACTGGATTGTGTTTGATTTTGTAAATCCACTTCAATCCAATGATCTCCTTGCCTTCTGGTTTTTCCACAAGCTTCCAGGTTTTGTTTTTCTCAATGGCTCTAATTTCATCTTCCACGGCCTTCCTCCAATCTTCTTCCTGGTAAGCCTCATCAAAATTTTGTGGCTCGATAGTGCAGAAATTACAACTTGCATACACCTCGCTCAGGCTTTTCATTTTCCTTGGAGCTGGACTTGACAGACTTGTACTTGGATTTGGTGATGATGGTGGATTGCTTGCTGGTGTAGAGTCAGCCTCACTTTCTTCTCCATTTGATTCAATTTCTTGTTCCTCTAGTATCCAAGCATCCTGTTTCACAACAGTTTCTTCTTTCCAATTCCATGTAGCATTTTCATCAAATATTACATCTCGACTGATGATGATTTTGTTAGTGTTTAAATTGAATAAGCGATAGCCCTTTGATTTTGAACTATAGCCTACAAAAATGCATTTTTCACTAACTACATCAAACTTGTACCTTTTCGCCTTCGGGATTTGGGCGTAAGCAATGCTCCCAGAAACTCGTAGATGCTTTACCAATGGCTTTTGTCCACTCCAAACTTCTATAGGTGTTTGATCCTCCAGTGCCTTAGTTGGACTTCGATTCAACAAGTATACGGCTGTGTAAACAGCCTCCGCCCAAAACTCATTTGGCAACCCTTTATCGTGAACCATGGATTTCGCCATCTCCACAACAGTTTGGTTTTTTCTTTCCCAGACTCCATTTTGCTGTGGTGTATATCCCACAGTAAGTTGTCTCGCCATCCCTTCATCATCACAAAAGTTTTGGAATGTATTTGAGGTGTACTCCTTTCCTTGATCACTTCTTAGCATCTTGATGTATTGACCACTTTGTTTCTCAACAAACTTCTTGAATTTTTTAAATATTGAGAACATATCGGATTTATTTCTCATAAAATACACCCACGTCATTCTTGAGAAGTCATCAATAAATAAGACAAAATATTTGTTACCTCCATGAGATTCGGTTCTCATTGGTCCACAAATATCCGTATGGACCAACTCTAATACTCTTTCGGCTCGCCATGCGACTCCTTTTGGAAATGGTTTGCGATGTTGCTTGCCAAGTGCACATCCTTCACAAACTCCCTGCTTCTCTTCAATCTGTGGTAATCCATATGCCATTTCTTTTTGTTGAAGCTCTTTGAGACTATGGAAATTTAAATGTCCATACCTCTTGTGCCATAGCCAAGACACAGGGATGCTTTGCACATTGAAAGCCAGACTTTGATCATATTTGAGTTTCAAAGGGAAACTTCTATTGGCTTGCATTTCAACTCTCATCACCAATTTTCCATCATTCTTTTTGTCATAAATATAACAATCCCGTTCATCGAAGGTAAGTTTATATTTATGTTCAAGAAGTTGCCCGAGACTCAATAAGCTTTGATTTAAATCGGGAACAAAAAGAACATCATGAGTATACTTTGTACCTTCCTTTGTTTGAACTCCAACTGTTCCCAGGCCACATGCTTGAGTGATAACTCCATTTCCCATCTTGACTTGTGTCTTCACAGATTCATCAAGGCTAACAAAGTTGGATTTATCACATGCCATGTGGTTACTGCAACCACTATCATGATACCACACATCATTTTTTACTTCGGCAGCCACATGACAAGCATAAAATAAGCTTCCTTCTTCTTGTTTCTCCTCCGTGAATTTTGCATCATGATTATTTCTGAACCTGCAATCCTTCTCTGTGTGCCCCAATTTCTTGCAATTGGAACATTTTGGTTTGTGCTTATACCAACAATCTTTTTCATGATGATTGGCTTTACCACAATGATTGCAGATTTGTGAATTTGACGACCCGCTAAATTAATTTCTTCCTCGGCCTCTTGAATTTCTGTTTCGGTCTCCGCCTCGGCTTTGTCGTCCTCCTCTTTGGTTGTTTCTTGAGTATTCTCCATCAGTGTTCTTTGTGTTCAGATTTGCTTTTGTCTGAAAAACACTTTCTATGGAATTTTCGCCGTGCCTTTCAACTCGCCTTTCATGTGCCTTTAAGGACTCCATCAACTCTTGAACACTCAATGTTGTGATGTCTTTTGTCTCTTCAATTATAGACACCATTGAGTCGAACTTGGGAGGTAAGCTTACAAGTATTTTTTCAACAACTCTACTGTCACTAATATCTTCACCAAATGTCTTCATTTCATTGACAATTTTGGTGATTTTAGTGTAGTAGTTTTGGATCTGCTCACTTTCACCCATCTTCAAATTTTCTAACTCTCTTCTCAAGGTTTGAAGAGTAACATTTCTAACCTTGATATTTCCTTGGAACTCTTTTTTGTAGAATATCCCAAGCCTCCTTGGCATAGCTTGCCCTCATTATCCTGGAGAAGATATCTGCACTCACGCCTTGCTGAATGAGTGAGAGAGCTTTTGCATCTTTCTTTCGATCCTCCTTGAGTATTCTCAAGTCTGCAGCGGATAGACCTTCTTCACTTTCTGGTTCATCGTAGCCGATCTCGACATACCCCCACAGTTCCTGTGATCTAAACATCGTCTTCATTTTTACACACCAATGGTCGTAGTGTTCGCCGGAGAACACCGGGATGAGGGGACCTCCATTGATTTGATTGGCCATACTTTGATCGTATGCTCCGATACCAATCTGTTAGACTATAGGCAGTCAATAGACGAAAGTAATAGTAGGAATAATATTTAGATGTGAGGAGAAATGATATTTTTGTATTGATTTCCAAATGGCTGGCATCACATATTTATACTTGAACCCAAATGCATCAACATTTAATAGGTTCAATTAGATACATTCATCATATTAAATCTAATTCATGAATAAGACTAAAACTATAGAAGTGAATGACTCTTCATTCTAAAGGAGGATGAATATAGCTTATACATGAATCAATTATTAATAAGCACATTAACTTCAATATTTTAATTCACTAAAACTTAAATTAGAGAGTTGTATGTATACCACTATAATTTTAAAATTGACTAAAATTTTACCAAATAAAAATATGTATAAAAGCAACTAACTAAATAACAATGAAATTAAAGTCTAACACAATAAATGTTAATAAAATATGGATATTAATCCACATATATATATATATATATTACATCTGTTAAATAGATTTTATTCCTTTTTGTTAAATTGGTTTATATGATGAGTTTTTTAAAGTATTAATAACCAAAATAAAAAAAAAACATAAAGTATGATATAATACTACTATGATATTGTATGTATTTATACGCATGCACAGGAAATAAATTTATTTTTTATATAAAATATATATAATTATAAATAATTAAAATTTGAAATGGGGACCCCAAAAATTGGGTGCCCTGTGCACATGCTCCTCTCGCACATGCTAAGAGCCGGCACTGTATATAACCATTAAATATGTACATTAAACTGCATGCCTATATAAAATGAGATGGTTTAATTTTGTGTTTCGGTTGGGAACGTTACTTCCTCTCTTTGGTTTACTAATTGGTGGAAAGGCACACAACTTGGTTTTCTTATGCCCATAGGCGGATCTATATAAAAGGGTATGTTGACACGGGATATTATCACTCAAATTGATAAAATTGCAATTTTAAGCTAAAAAATTTTTAGATTTTGCTTCATTTGGTTTTGTGCAACCATTCATTTTTTTATGGAAAAAAGGCCAAATATATCCTTTTTGTTTTAAAAAAAGCCAAATCTATAATTTTTCTATTTTATTACCGAATTTATCCTCTACATATGCTAATTATATCCGAAAATATCCTAAATTCACTATCGTGGAATGCCTGCTGACGTGGCAATAAATTAACTTAAATCCTACACGCTGGATCGAATTTGAAGTGTGTCTCAATTAGGGCTGGGGAAAAATACCGAATATACTACATACCGCACATACCGTATCGAAAAAATACCGAAAATATCGAAATTTTCGGTATACCGTAATTTTCGGTATGGTATCATACCGTACCGTAAGATTTCGGTACGGTAATGGTATAAATTTTTTGATACCGCGGTATATCGCTACCGTACCGAACTTTGGTATATACCACGGTATCGGTATATACCACGATACCGTTATATACCGTAATATCGGTATGTTGGTATATAGCGAAAGTTCGGTATGCCGGTATATACCGCAATACCGGTATGTCGGTATGTAGTGAATGTTCGGTATGTCGGTATATACCGCGATACGGTGTGTCGGTATGTACTGAATGTTCGGTATAGCGGAATATACCGAACTTACCGGAATGTCGGTATGGAAACGGTATGAAAATATTTCATACCGAAACTTTCGGTATACCGAAGATCGGTATACCGAAATGTTCGGTACGGCAATGGTATGAAATTTTTCATACCGTAAAGTTCGGTAAGGTATACGGTAAGGAGAATTTTTTTCGGTATGATACCGTACCGAAAATTACGGTATACCGGAAATTTCGATATTTCTTTTTTCGATACGGTATGTGCGGTATGCGGTATACTCGGTATTTTTCCCCAGCCTTAATTGAGAGACACTTCAAATCCCATCCAGCGTGTAGGGTTTAAGTTAATTTATTGCCACGTCAGCAGCCTTCTACGATTAGTGAATTTAGAATATTTCTGGATATAATTAGCATATGTAGAGGATAAATTCGGTAATAAAATAAAAAAAGGATAGATTTGGCTTTTTTTGAAACAAAAGGGATATATTTGGCCATTTTTCCCATTTTTTTATGGTGATACAACTATAAGCAATTATAACCTCGTATTTTTGAAATAGTTTTTGTATTTTGACTACCATCTTAATTTCAATATAGTTTCCATGTACTGTGATACCACTGAAAAAATAAATTCTGGATTTTCCGGTGCTTATGGCTTTCATTGCTATTCAAGATATCTCACTTCAAGTATGAAGGATGTGATTTCTAACGGGGTGAGAATTTGGGAGAATCTCTATACTATAATTCCGGAAAACACTGTGTTATGCTGTTTCTTCACCCTATAAGTTCTTAATCAAGGAGAGGACTATGCATGGAGGTTGGATTGCGATGGATGTGGAAGAGTCATTTCCCGGAGAAAATTTGTTTTTTCATTTGGTTAATTTGTCACGCTTCATTGCCAGTTAATTTTCTCCGACATCGAATACTTGTCGGTCCGAATTTATTCGACAACTTTAATTTTTATAGTTTTTATTAAATTAATGAATTAAATTGATTTAGGGTTCCTACCCTGGAATATGAGCCGAATTTAGGGTTTATAGAATAGTTGACCATTACCAATAAATACGTACTTGAATGGTAAGCTTGTCGATTTTGAATTCTGACCCCCCACTATTCTGTCTATTCATACAGAGTGGAAACTCATAGCTACCACTTTACATTTTTCTTTTATTTCATTACCATTCCACACCCAATGTTCTTTAAATGGGATAGTTATCTACTTAAAAGTATTTAATTTTAGTATATTAAGTTGGATTTCGATTCTTCACCCGATCTCCTATTTTTTCTCTCTCACTTTTAATTTTTGTGACATGAAAAATCTTAAAGTAGTTATGGCTTCAACTCACTAAATCTACTCAACCCTTATTTCTAACTTTCTCAATATAATTTCTCTTCACAATTTCTAAAACTTTCATATTTCAAAATTACAATAACATTCTATTTGGATATATTTTTCTGTATCACTATAATAAAAATAAAAATAGAAGTCAAAATATTACAATAACATTCATATTTAAAAATTACAATAACATTCTATTTGGATATATTTTTCTGTATCACTATAATAAAAATAAAAATAGAAGTCAAAATATTACAATAAAATACAAATCAAATTGCAACACCAGAAAGAATAGACTAATAGAGGGAGTATTTTAGAAAGGCGGTGTTCTCACGAGCTCTATAAAATAAATACCAACCCAACTCTTTGGGAAACCTGCATTCGGACAAAAGCACAAAAAGAAAAAGTCATAATATACAGCGCGGCAGACAGCTATGGCCTGGATTTGGGTTCCAGCAATTTTGCTGATTTCTTTACTTTATTTCTTTCAACACTTCCAAAACCTCTTGAGGAACAGAAAGCCGCCGCCTGGGCCCGTCGGGCTTCCAATCATCGGCCATTTCCACCTCCTCGGCAAAAACCCACACCGAAATCTCTACCAGCTGGCCCGCAAACACGGCCCCATCATGTCCATGCGGTTCGGCTCAATCCCGACGATCATCGTCTCATCCCCGGCGGCAGCGCGGCTCTTCCTCAAAACCCACGACCTGATATTCGCCAGCCGGCCGTACGTCGAGTCCGCATGGTACCTCGGGTACGAACAGCGCAACATCGTGTTCGGGCCGTACAGCCCGTACTGGCGGGAGATGCGTAAACTGTGCACCCTGGAGCTGCTGAGCCACGCCAAAATCGGACAGTTCAGGCCGATGAGGGAAAGGGAGGTCGGCCTCCTGGTGGACAGTTTAAGACAGGCTGGCGAGAGGGGTGAAGGCCGGCCGGTCGACATGAGTGTCCGAATCGCGGGCATAAGCGCGGACACGACGTGTTTGATGGTGTTCGGGAAGAAGTATCTGGACAGGGATTTGGACGACAAGGGTTTCAAGGAGGTGATGCATGAGACCATGGTGGAGGCGGCGGCGTTTAATCTTGGCGATTATTTTCTTACCTTCGGGGGATTGATATACTCGGGTCGGCCCGAAGGTTCAAGAAGCACAGCAAGATCTTCGATGCGTTCCTCGAGAGGATTATTGAGGAGCATCGTCTTCAGGACGACAAGGAAGACAAGAGAGATCGTCCCCTGGATTTTGTAGATACTTTGATGGGGATTTTGGAGTCTGGTCAGGCTGGATTCGATTTCGATCGTCGCCATGTTAAAGCTGTCTTGTTGGTAATTTTTCATCTCTATAAATCCTCCACCGTGTCTTTCCTACTTTTAACAGCTATTGAAATTTTAAAGGAATCAATCTTTCTAAACTGTATATATACGCTGTTAAGAAAAAAAAAAAAAAAAAGGAATAGTGGAGTTTAGGTCACAATTTTATTTGAGATAGGATATATATTTAAGATAATTGATACTATGTTTTTCTGGATAGGATATGTTACTAGCAGGAATGGACACATCAGCAGCCGCCGTGGAATGGGCATTGTCGGAGGTCATTAAGCACCCGAAAGTAATGAGGAAAGTTCAAAAAGAGATAGCCGAAGTGGTCGGAATGGACAAAATGGTGGAAGAATCGGATCTCCCCAAGCTCAAGTACTTGGATTATGTCGTCAGGGAATCGATGAGGCTCCACCCTGTCGGGCCATTCCTAATCCACGAATCCATGGAGGATTGCGACGTTGATGGGTACTACATACCGAAGAAAACAAGGGTGTTGGTGAATGTGTGGGCCATTGGGAGGGATCCGGAAGCTTGGAGCGATCCGCACACGTTCTTGCCCGAAAGATTCGCGGACAATAACGTGGATGTCCGAGGACGAGACTACCAACTCATACCCTTCGGGACGGGGAGGAGGGGCTGCCCTGGATTGCAATTGGGGTTGACAATTGTTCAACTCATCGTGGCGCAGTTGGTTCATTGCTTTGATTGGGAACTCCCCGATGGAATGGTGCCCGAAGAATTGGACATGGACGATAATTTTGGTTTGGTTACGACCAGGGCGAACCATCTTATGGCCATTCCTGTTTATAGACTGCAAAAATAGGATATCTTTCTGATTTGAATGTCTTATTTACATTATGGGGCTGTTTGAAAGAGAGCGGGTTCGTTATCTTTCTGGTATCATTGTAACTCAAATATATACTACTACCAGAATTCTAAAATTCTTCTTTTAATTAATACCATCAAATCGAACTAAATAACAAAAATTTTAACCAAAATATTAGTAGTATGAATAAGGCTTTCGTGGCCAGGTTTTGTTGCAAGTAGCCAAGTTGCCGGTATGCTAGGACAACGATAATGATAGGTTCTTACACAATTTGACAAGACCCACAAATTATTTTGTAATGATAGCGGTGATAGAATATAAAAAACAATACCTCACCCTGTCTCGTCGTCAGTCTTTGCAATTCCTGAGATTGATTTGGAGGTAAAATATATGAATGAAAGGGAGATCTGACCAATGGTTGAACAGAACAGGCAGCTCAAGCAACTGGAATGGTTGAGATTCCGTGAGGATATTATTTTAGTATTGTATTGATAACCTCTGGATGGTATATTTTTATGCCATTTCCAAGCCATTTTAATTTCTAATGAATTTGAGAGTAAAATTATCATTAATTTTGTGTATTTTTATTGTGTTTTGAGTGAGTTTTTAGATTATACTAGTAATACCCGCCCGTGCGATGCACCGAGCAACATATTTTCATCAATAAAATAAAAAAGAATATTTAACAAAAAATTATAATAAATTTTAGTATAAAAATTATCATTCAATGTGAAACCAAACATATATTTTAGCATAATTAAACAGATACTTATGTATCCATTACTGAAAACATCACAATAATGTTGAGACATAAAAAATTCACTCTGTAAGATGCCCCTTTTCATGAACATTTTTAATTAAAAAAATCTCACAGAAAAGCGTCTACCAATTAGGCTGCATTCATTATCGTGGTAACCAACCAACCATCCAGGAAAACTATTAATATACCGAATATAAATAATTTAATATTAAATAATTAAAATAACATAAGGAAAAATTTATTATTTAATGTTAGTTTATTTAAATTTGGTTGAAATAGAAATCTAAATATTTTATGATATTATCCGCTTTTACGAAAAGAACATGTGTTATCAAGTCACTTCTAACTCTACCAAAAACAATTACATGTCCAAGTTACAATGCAATATAATCTACCTTTCATAAAACATTGAATTTTTAGCTACGGTTTTACCTCTTCAAGAAATTTTAGGTATTCGCATCAATTTTTTTATTATGAACATTTGAATATATGAAAAATATAAATAAAAAGAAACTAACCATGAACTATCTCGATATAGAAACTCATTTGGCCCAAAAAGCTTCAAGGGAATTAAAAGACACTTTAAAATTATTGTCAATCAAAAGTATGGGTGACATATCTCTTATTTTCCTTTGGGTGGAAGGTAAATAATAAATAACGATAGAGGATATTGTAAATTGGGAAGTTGGTTTAATATTTAAACGTCTCAATAGAAAAGTATACTACCAACTTTTCAGCTTCAGGAATCAACTATCTTATAGAAATTATTTTAGATACAACATTCAATTGATGATAATATGACAATCATGCACTTAAATAACCTTAAGAAGCATGATAAACTAAAAATTATGGTAATTATTATGGTCTTTGCTGCTTTTTGCAAGACACACAATGAAATTATCAATGAATAATATAGAAGAAGAAATATTCAAACAAAAAATAATTTAGCAAGGGGTCAATCTCACTTAAAATTAAATCAAACTAAAATTTTATATTCAAATATATTACTCCCTCCGTTTTTTAAAGAAAGCTACACTTGTGAAAATGGCACTATTCACAAAAATACTTTGACTTAGAGTTATATCATAGTTATACAAGTTAAAATATAGTCAAGTGAGATCTTGTTAGATTCGTCTCATCATATAGTTTTTAAATATCGAATTTTCAGAATTTTTACTTATACCAAATTTGAGTTATTAATGATTTAAAATATGAATTGAACTGCGTGCTGGGTGGGTCAGTAGCTATTAAAAAAAACGGAGGAAGACAACTTTTTTTTAAAACATTGTGTAAGACAACTTTTTTTTTTTATAAAAACGGAGACAATGGTATTAATTTTCATAAGTTATAGTATAAAATTAATTTTTTATTCTAAAATTGTGCTTGGAACCCTGGTAGAGAAGCCCTCTCTTTTATTAATTTCTCTTATTTTCCACCTCTCATGTCGTGATCCTCCCGTCGTGAACCCATGGTTCATGACGCAATTTCTGTCTCACGACATGCATGGCACCTTTTTGCCAAATTTTTATTCTCCATCTCACCCCATTAATTAATTGAACCTTTATATTAATATTTTGAGGTTGAAATTCAATGATCTCAACCCATGATTAATTTGATATAAAGAACTTTGTTCAATTTTCCATTAAAAGATTCTTCTATAAAAATTAAACTCTAATGATCTAAGTGTATAATCCGGACTGTAATTAATTAATTATGGAATGAGAGATTATTTAGACCATAAAGAGTAATTATGGATAATTTCCATAACTTGAATGAGAAACCAATGTGAAACAGCTAGTAAGAGATATAACAGACAAATGTTGGCGGGTATTCCCACACGGATAAACTAGCTCTTGGTCTGTATATTAATCACTAGATGTTACTTTGCATGGTCCGGATGGTGGTCGGTGGAAGCCTTGGCGGTTCGTCCATCCGAGATTATAATAGCTGCTCAGCTGACTCCTATCCAGATACAGTTTCTTTTTCTTTATCTTAATTTCAAACCCGAATTTTGAGCTGCAATATTACCAAGCGATGTCGATCAACATTGTTTGAATAGTACCACAGTAAGAAAACATGTAGGTTTTTCTCTTATTTCACAGATAGTAGGAGTCTTGATGGTAGCGATCACTGTCGTTTAAGGTCTTCTGCTGTCTAAAATCATCTCACCTTGATGATTAGGGAACTGGACCACAGATAACTGCAATCCAATTAGCCCTAATTATTTTGTCATCTCTTTAGCCAAAATTCTTCTCATCTCCGACTATTTCTTCTCTGTGTTTCACATTCTGTCTAAACCCACCTTATATTTTGGGTTAATTTGATTTTACACTTCCTTATAAATTTATGCACGATATTATTATGTAGATATGGTGGTCACTATTATTTTTGGATCCTTCCCTTGGACATAGAAGTCTTGATTTTAAATCAGATGTCTCATAATAAATTTCTAACAAAAAATCATTTATAGAATCCGGATCTGAGTAAGGGATAAATTCCACAGTTATGACTAACTCATATCCGACTGGGGGTTGTTTTGGGAAATTAGAAGTAGAGTCAGCGATTAGGTCTCATCTAGACTGAAAGGATCTGTATTTTAATTGAGAGTCTAGTACCTGTTTAGGGAATGGTTTTCAAATCAATTATTTTCCAAAATTGCTGTATGTTGGAAATCTTATATTAAATATTGCACTGAATCACAGTCCATTTGGATTCAGATGAGGTGTAATAGATAATACTAGAGGAACAACATGTGGGCCTTGGTTATTTTCTAAGGTAGGGTTGAGTATTCTTTCAACTGCTATCCTCTTCTGCCAAGGCCTATTTTTGAGTCCTGAGTGAGTGCATCCGGAATGACTAATTTATTAGTTTATTTCATTAGTTTGTATCTCATAACCACCCAACGGGAAGTGAACACTGCGAGCGGTTCACCGAGAATAGGAAATTCTTGATCCACATCCGGTCATTCTGACTGGGGGCTTTCTTTTGCTACCAGGGTCAAACTTTCAAAAACCTCCGAGTGATAGGATTTTAAATGCTTTCTTTATCGCTTTCTTTTAAATGCTTTCGTTAGAGGTCACTCGGTTGTATTGAGAGTTGTGTAACTGCTACTAGGACTGATAGTTAAGGGATAGTTCAGGCTTGATTAGAATCTTTGGGTGTGACATGGGGGAATGATAGCAGTACTTGACACTTCAACTAATGATTTGTCAGTTGTTGCTTGTCCACCACAGATGACTAACATACTCTTGCAAGGCATTGCAAGGGGAGTTATAAGTTTGTGGTATCTTAGATTTTGTTGTCTTAAGAGCATGTAAATCCGTGCTGTAAGTACCTGTCTGTTAAAGGGAACATGGTATTGGAAACATGAGAGTTAGCTAACTGAAAGGATTATCCCAAACAAAGATCTGTGTATTAAAATGGAAGTTTAATTGTGTTTCATCTGAATCTTGTCCAATTTTTATTATTTTCTTCATGTCCCTTCTGTCACACTTTAAATCTGCTTTCTAGATTAATGATAGATAGCTTAGAATAATTTTATTGCTTTCTTAGATTAAATTTAATTCACTTTCTAGAATAATTTTATCTGCTTTATTTTAATTACTTTCATAGCTTAGTTTAAATTCTGTCAAGTAGTTGATAGTTAAAAACACAAACTTGAATCGAGTGACCGAGTGGAAAATCTTAGTAAACGACGTGGGCCCTGCTTCTATCGCACATCCTCCAGTGAACGATCCGGTCTTACTATAAATTACTGCAATTTTTTGACACCGTGCGCTTTCGGGCCACAGTTTCGTAACACGAGTAATAAAAACGTGACAACCTAAACATATCCCTAATCCCAACTCCATCTTCATAAAGCGGTTTCTCTAATAAAACCTAAACCGGGATTCATTTTATTTATTTATTTTGAAAATACTCGTGGTAGGAAATTGTCAAAAGTTTCACCTACCACTGCTAAGAATGGTTGTATGGGCTCTTCATATAACACCGCATCAATTCGGCCTGCTGAGCTGACTGAAAACGGAGGTTGATCACCATCCACTTCTTCAACTGTGCCATCATTTTTCCAGAACCATACTTTCTGGTGCATCGTTGATGGCAAACATCGGGATGTATGTATCCAGCATCGGCCTAACAGGGCCGCATACGGGACTTCTGCATCTACAACAAAGAACATGGTCGGAATCGAGATTGTTTCGACCGTTACATCCACTAGAATACATCCTTCGGCCGCTGTTTGTGCTCCCACAAAACTCAACACGTTAATGTAGACAACGGCATAATGTTAACGGTTGCTCCACCGTCAATAAACATTCTTCTGAGCGGTCTCCCATTAACCCAACCTTTGACATACAAAGGCCTCACATGCTGAGACATCTTTGCAGTCGGAGGCAAAATCGTGCTTGGTTGAGCTTCTGGAACAAATGCCTCATATCCTTCTTCAATTACTTTCTCTACTTCGGCCTAAGGCCGAACTGCTTCGAGTTTGGCGAAACAAAAGTCTACTATGGGCTCTTCTTCGCCAAAGTATTCGCCTTCCTTCTGACAAAAGACCACAGCTGGTTCGGAATCATACCAATATTCCTCATTTGCCCCTGTGGTCGTTGCTACCATGTTCGCGCTAGACCCGAAGTCAAACTTAAACTGCCCGATTGGAAGTGTATCACTGTTCGGGATAATGGTTGTCTTTGGCTTCCATTCCCTAGTTCGGACTGGTCTAGGCTTCCATTCTTCTTTTGACTTCGACTCCTGATTTTCGGCCTTCAGCTGGATCGCTTTCGGCCGAAATTCCGTCTTGTTTTTCAACCGATCTTGTTCCTCTTTCGGCTTCCTTTCTTCCTTCCTTTCTGCGGATTTCAATCGAGCCGAAAACACTCTATCAAGGATCCTTCCTTCTAATGAAGAGCAATCATCTGGGAAATCTCCTTCCATATGCATCATTTCGTACTCTTCTTCTTCATATCCAGCGGCTGCTTTAAGCCGCTGCATTCTCCGTTTGAAAGTACGATAAGATCCCTTTTCCCTTGGAACCTTTTTTTCCTCTGCCCTCCAGGCTGAGTTCTCAAATCGACGTTGGCCGAAATGCCTTTTTCTGGGGAATTCTGAACCCATCGGCCTACCTGAGTATTCGCTGGTGGCCTCCTGAACCTTTTCATTTCGGGGGAGACAGCTTCTTCGGGGACTGTAATCTGGATCACAATCTTCCCGTTTCTTTTGTCAGCTGTTAGTTTCATATCTGAATCCCACCCATTGGTTATAATCTTTAACCTTGGTGTTTCATTTTCACCTTTAACTTCCACTTTCTGAGGTTTGTCCGATTGCTTGATCCACTCCTTAGCTTCATACTCTCCCAATCGGTCAAATGCGTCCGAAATCTTCTCCTTCCCTTTCTGTGGAGATCCTAACCGTCTCCATACACCTGTCTTCTTCTGGGTCGATGGCTGACTTCCCAGCCGATCGTGCACAGAGCTTTTACTGGAAGATGGTTGGTCCCCTAACCGGTCATGGACGGATCTGTTCTGATCGGGGTGTACCATCACCATATTCGCGACAGGAAACAGATTCTTATCAATTGCCATGAGCCTGTCTGGGAATTTCAACTTCCCATCATCGACATGCTTCTGGATCAGCTTCCTAAAATGTCCACAAACCGCTGCAGAATGAGTAGCCGATCCGTGGAATCTACACCATCCGGCTTCTAACTGCTCTTTGGTTGGCTGCGGATGGTTCCCTTTAAACTCCAATAACCCATTCTTCTGGCAATAGTCGAATATTTCGTCCATCTAAGATAGGTGGAAAGAGTAAAACCTCTGAGATTCGTCCCTGACCTCTCCTTCTTTCTCCTTGCCTCTGACGGGCCGAAGAGCTGGACAAGTCAAGGGCTTCTTAATCACCAATTCGGCCCTTGCTACTTCGGCTAAGGCAGGAATGTCATCCATATTATATTCTTCCTCGATTTCGCATCTATCCAGAGACTCTGCAAATGAAGCAGCTGACTGGATAGGTTGCGATCTGCCACTTTGACTTCGGCTTGACTTGAAAGCCGCTTGTTCTGCCAAATAAGTCTCCATTCTTATGGCTTCGGCCTTCAATTCGGCCACAGTCCTGGGTCTTGTAACCATCAATATGTCCTTGATGGCTAATTTCAGATTCTGCTTCAAGATTTGGATATATTCATGCTCCGGCAGCATTGTTTTCATTTGAGCCTTCACTGCATAAAATCTCTCAATAAACTCGGTGACCGATTCCGTCGCCTTCTGCTTGGTTGAGTTAGATCAACCACCGATATTTCTGGACTGGTATTGTAAAATAGGTCATGGAATAACCGCTCCATTTCGGCCAAGTATTGACCGATCCTGCTGGCAAATTAATGTACTATTCGAACGCTGGGCCAGTGAGCGATAAGCTGAACAATATCAGTTTATGAAAATCGTTCTGAGCGATCCTGGTGCATTGAGCCGTAAATCGGCCGATATGTTCTATCGTAGATCGACCGACCTATCCTGAGAATGTGTTGAAATCGGGAACCTTCACTCCTCTAGGTAGTGGATACTGCTCCTCAATATAATCCGGATAAGGCTTCCTATACATCGGCCTATTCTCCTGGCCGATGAGATTCCCGAACTGTGTGCGAATGATCTCAGCAATGAGTTTTCTATCAACCAGTTGTGGCGGATTCGACTGCTGTGGTACATATTGTTGTTGTACCACTGGAGCAGGCGGTTGCACTGCTGGTTGATGCGGTTGATTCTGCTGTTGATCATACCTCAGAGGTGGAGGGGCGAAAGGACGTGGTCCCTTCCATCCAAGCGGCCGATAGGCCTGCTGTTGAAAATTATGGGGATTTTGCATCACAGGTGGTGGATTTTGCGCCATCGGTGCGTGCTGCGTCCCCATCGGATACATATTCTTTGCCAATTCGGCTCTAAGCATTGCTGGCATTGCTACCAGGACATTGCCTTCTATCTGCCGAACCGAATTGGTAACCGCCGCTTCAACCATAAACTGAACCTGATCTCGAAACCGCGGGGTTAAATCATCGTTTGAAAACTCCTGATTGTGGAAGCTCGAAGGTCCGGGGAACCCCGGGGGGAATTCTCCGGTCTCTACTGTGCGTTCTTCTTGAATCATCGGCAAATCGGTCCTTGCCGCCGTGTTGATTGCTGGAGTTGCTTGCGTCTCAAATACCATTTTGAGTCCCACTGGGCGTGCCACTGTTTGGCTTGGTGTGTAGCCAAGGACCTTTTTCTCCTCACGGGAGGCTATCGGAAAAGGATCAAACCGATTACGGGTCCGGATTAACAATAATGCGCCCAAACTTGACTGAATATTCTTCAAATTAAATGGAAAACTGGAATACAACGGAGAATCTACCTGTTGTTAAGAAACAACGACGAATTCACCAAAAACAAGGAACCAAACTACCGGTTGCTAAGAAACAACGACGGATTTGGGAAAAGTAACCGCTACGAGCTAAGCTAGAGTTTAGGAAAAACTGTAAAGGAAACCTGTAAAGAAAGCAGTAAAGATAACAAAGAATTAAACTTGATAAAGGAATTTGGGGGTTGGATTGATCTCTCTTTACTCTGTGCGTGGCATCCCCTATTTATAGCCGGAACTGATGTAACCGCTCTCCGGCCGATTCCTTTGAGCCGAATTCCACCTTTCTTCCATCGGTTGATTTAGTTTCGGCTGTTTAGGTTCCATTTCGGCCGAAATTTCCCACCTCTGAAACGTTCTTTCATTTGACCCTTTTGTTTGTTATGGATCGTCGGCTCTATCGATTTTAAGCCCATTTCCTTTAAAAACTCTCTCTCTTGGCCCATGTCTTATGGCCCACTTACTTCCCTTGCGGCCCACTATTCCAT
The DNA here is from genome assembly GCA_030278955.1 of Hygrophila difformis. Classification (NCBI taxonomy): domain Eukaryota; kingdom Viridiplantae; phylum Streptophyta; class Magnoliopsida; order Lamiales; family Acanthaceae; genus Hygrophila; species Hygrophila difformis. The sequence continues at coordinate 10,264,757 of JAOANR010000011.1, forward strand.
GTGGCCCCAACACCTAGTTTCTCTTTGAAATTCATTAACCAACTAGACGATGTATTAGTCGTACTCATTGTTTAACCAACTTTCATTGTTCAGGCTCAAGGTTACAAGTCAAATGCAAAATCATTGAGGGAAGTGCTCGATGAAAATGAAGAAATGGAAGCAGTGTTAATTGGATATGGTGAGTTTCTCCATTCCTTCACATCTACCGTCCATGAACCGTTGCAAGCAACCCAAAATGATTGTAAAGCTAATGTATATCCTTCGAGCTGAGTCATCCTCCATATATAATCAGAGAACCTGCAAGAAATAGATGCCACAATCCCAACAATATCAACTCAGAGGGAGTAGGTGGGGTATTTGCATGTGATTTCTCAAGTCTCAATAATAGTAGTTTCTATTCCATTCTTTTCCTTTAACTCTAAAGTAATTCATGTTAGTGCCTCTATTTTTGAGATAATGTGTTCCACTCCGATGATGAACACTAGATAGGATCCCTCCCCCCCCTTAGTCTTATCCGCATGGTAAACTTGGCAAGGATTTTGTTGTGATCGGATAAGGTCGACTTCACATGGCAAGGAGTGTCCCCCCAACGGCCATCTCCCAATTCCTTCTTTGGACGAGTGAGTTTTTGGCAAGAGCATCTTCCCATTCATAGGAAATGGGTCGGCTATGGAAGGAGGGAGATTTTGTGGATCAATGATATTCCCTTCCATAGCAAAGGGATTTCGAACAGCCTTTTAAGGGCACGGTGCAATGGAAGAAGATTGATTCGATTAATCAATTCTTGAAAAGCAACAGCAAGACGTGTGAGAAATCCCCATTCAATCTCTTCACTCCATCCGCAAGTTTCATCACTTGTGAAAAAGATTGTCACTTGAGTGGTCATTCGTCTCATCGAGCACTTAAGCACCCTTGATTGATTTCGACACTTTCAATCAAGGGCAACACTCAAGTTTGTGTCAACAAGATACTGCCCTTCATTGCTACATCAAACGGAGGATCTTTTACAGGTTCACTCAAGAGAAACTTGGAGAAGGTGTCTTCAAGGGGTCGAAGAAGAATCGGAGCATTCTCACCAGAAAGGGGAGTTTCTGGTACCATCGATCATCTTCTTGGGTGTTAGAGTAAAAGATTGCTAGTTCACTATTGTTCGTGTTGTAACGTGGTGTTCGAACACATAGTGGAACTCTCCTGGATTGGTATCCCCCAGACGTAGGCCTTGGGCCGAACTGGGTCAACAACTCTCTGTTTGTTCTTGTTTCGTTACTGCAATTATTTACTTTTGATAACTAACCTACTAATAATTTATTTAAGTGTGTGGTTGAACAAACAGTTGTGGTTAAGGTACTTAGTCTTGACGAATAGTGGACCAGGTATCAGAGCGCACACACCCTCGGGTGAGATCCAAACGTCAAGATGAGTCGTGAAGGAGGAAACATTTCCAGGCCACCCTTGCTAGATGGAACGAACTTCTCCTACTGGAAAACCAGGATGAGGGCTTTTCTTATGGCCATTGATGAGGGAGTCTGGGATGCCATTGAATCCAAGTTCGAGCGTCCCACTGTAGAGGACGATGAAGGTGTCAAAACACCGAAACCCAAAGACAAATGGACTGCGGAAGAAAAGACCCTATCCTCCATGAACTCTAAGGCTCTCAATGCTATTTTCAACGGAGTTACTGAGGAACAATACAAGCTTATCTCCTCGTGTGACACTGCTTATGATGCATGGGTAGTACCGGTAAACTCCCATGAAGGTATGGCTTCCGTTAGATCTTCCAAGTTAATTTCCATAGAAACTCAATTTCATACACTTGTTATGGACGAAAATGAGAGTATTGTTAGCTATGTTGGTAGAATTCGTGACCTGACCAATCAGGCACATCAACTTGGGAAAATCTATTCCCAACAAGAGTTGGTAAGAAAGATCGTAGGAACTATTCCGGAAGGTTCAATCCCAAGATTGCAGCCCTTGAACTCTACAAGGACTACTCCACTATGCAAGTGGACGAACTAATGGGAATACTTCAATCATGGGAGATGGACCATTGCAAGGAAGTCGGAAGTAAAAGCATTGCCTTCAAGGCTGAGTCAAAATTGGTGAATGACAAGGAAGCCGAGATTGACAGTGATCACAGTGATGATGATGAGATCTCTCTTCTCACAAAGAGACTAGCCAGACTTCTTAAGAATAAGAAAGGGAAGCAAGGAATTCCTAGTGGAAAGGGCGAAGGATCGAACTCCAGGAGAGATCCCAAAAGGAGATCCAAACCCTATGGCAAAGATCAACAAACTGAAGAAAAGCCCAAGGGACCATAATGTTATGAATGCAGAGGTTTTGGTCACTTTTGGGCAGATTGTGGAAATCTAAAGAAGAAGGAGAAGAAGACCTACCACATCACCTTCAGTGATCATGACGAGGAACCAGAATGCAGTGAAGGAGAATCTGAGCATGGGATTGCTCTTATGGCACCAGGAACATGGGATTCAGACTCATGTTCGGACACTGAGTCACAACACAGTACTGCTTCTAACCCAGTGAATAATGATTTCTCTGACCATGATTGTGCTTCTCTTAGCAGCAAAGAGGCAGATAAAATAGAACGTCTCACGGATCTCTACAATGAAGTATTCGAAAGGCTCGAAGCTTCGATGACTGAGATAGAAGACCTCCAAAGAACCAATCAAGATCTTAGAAATGAGATTGAGAGGCTCATAGACGAGAACAAAGACTTACTGTCTAAAGCTGAAGTGGTGTCCATTCACGTGACAGAACTCGAAGCTGGAATACTCTACGAGAAAGAGGAAAAGGAAAAGGTTTCTTGCAAGCATGATCTTCTCACTGTGGAAATCACTGAACTTAGGGAGAAACTCAGCAAATCTGAAAAGATTCTGTCGGACATGAATAAAGGCAAGGCCAAACTTGATGATGCTCTAGCAGCTGGGAAATCACATGGGAACAAGCAAGGCCTTGGGTACAGCAACTTCAGCTCCGCCTCTACCTCCAAAGAGAAAATCAAGTTCGTTGCAGGAGGTCAACTAGATGATCGAACACCAAGGCAGACCACTAGAACCTTTCCCAAAGGTTCCAAGGGCCACAGTAAAAGGAGGAATTCCTTCAAAGGACCTCTCATATGCGACTATTGCAAGTTCATAGGGCACAAGACCGAACACTGTCGAAGGATTATCAAGGATCTTCTTGAGGGAAGACCTGTGAGCTGGCCTAATGAAGGCGCGAATGGGTTACCAAAATTTCAGCAAGGTGTAACGTTGCCTTCCTATCCTCTAGACAAAAGGATAAGAGTGCAACGTGGTACTTCGATAGTGGTTGCTCGAGGCATATGACTGGAGACAAAGATGTTCTTAAACCATTCAAAGATATTGATGGTGGATCGGTGGTCTTTGGAGATGGTAAGAAAGGTCGTCTCTCTGGACAAGGAACTCTCCACGGAAATGGCCTGCCCAAGCTCAACAATGTCTACTATGTGGAAGGACTGCATGCCAATCTCATAAGCATAAGTCAACTATGCGATGAGGACTTGACTGTATCCTTTAACAAAAAATATTGTGAAGTTCTTAACCCTAACAATGTGTGTGTCATGAGAGGTCTAAGATCTCGAAATGACTGCTATTTACTTGTGCAAACCTGTAATTTTGTGAAGGATGCAGGAGGTTCCCGAAATCTACTTTGGCATGAGAAATTAGGTCATCTGAATTTCAGGGATCTAATCAAGCTAAGCAGAACAGGAGCCGTTCGTGGACTCCCAGATCTCAAGAAACACGCCTCGGATTTCTGTGAAGACTGTGCCAAGAACAAACAAACTCGTGTGTCCCATCCCGTGACTGAACACAATGCAACAACACACTGTCTGGAACTCTTACACATGGACCTCATTGGGCCAACTGAAATTCCTAGTCTGGGAGGTAAACGGTATATATTCGTTTGTGTAGATGATTTTTCCAGATATACGTGGGTTGATTTTCTCAGGGAAAAGAGCGAAGCCTTCAAAGTCTTTATGAAACTGTGCAACCAAATAATGAACGAGAAAGACTGCAAAGTGAAGAGAATTCGCAGCGATCATGGGAAGGAATTCGAAAATCAGGCGTTTGATGATTACTGTTCCAGCCTTGGAATCAAACACGAGTTTTCAGCTCCAAAAACTCCCCAGCAAAATGGAGTGGTAGAGAGGAAGAATCGCACCTTGCAAGAAATGGCACGAGTTATGATTAACTCCAAGAAGGTTCCTGAGTTTCTCTGGGCAGAAGCAATCAACACCGCGTGCTATATGATAAATCGAGTGTACATCAGGCCTAAAACACTCATGACTCCATATGAATTATGGAAGGGTAAAAAGACTTCAATATCATATTTTCACATCTTTGGTTGCAAGTGTTTTGTGCTTAATGACAGGGAACACACCGGGAAGTTCAAGGAGAAAAGTGACGAAGGCATCATTGTTGGATATTCAACCTCTAGCAAGGCCTTTCGAGTATACAACTCTAGAACCAGAAAAGTAATTGAATCCAAAAATGTCATTGTGGAAGATGCACCCAACAGAAGTACCCAGGTCGAGTCTCAGGAGGAGGATGCAGAAAAGGAAACCCAAAGCTCTGGTCAATCACGATCCCTATCAGAGGACAAACTGGAAACTACTACCGAAAGTGAGGAGTCCAAACCCAGTGTTCAGACACCCGTTGGAACACCATCACAGTCAGAAGCAGCTGTCCCCCAAGTCAGAATTCATCGCAATCACAACCCTGAGGATGTGATTGGGGATGTACTTGAAGATCGAAGAACTCGAGTTAAGAAGAAAATCGACTATAGAGAGTTTGCTGGGTTGCATTGTTTCACCTCCAGGATTGAACCTACCAGAGTTGAAGAAGCTCTACAAGATGTAAAATGGATCAATGCCATGCAAGAAGAACTTGCTCAGTTCAAGAGGAATGAAGTATGGACCTTGGTCGAGCGCCTAGAGCACACCAACGTCATTGGCACAAAATGGGTCTTCAAGAACAAGAGTGACGAGAATGGAAATGTGATTCACAACAAAGCCAGGCTCGTAGCTCAAGGATACACCCAAGTGGAGGGAGTGGACTACAGTGAGACTTTTGCACCTGTGGCAAGACTCGAAGCTGTGAGACTACTTCTTGCCATCACTTGTTCGATGGGCTTTAAACTCTACCAGATGGACGTGAAAAGCGCCTTCCTAAATGGTTGGTTGAAAGAAGAAGTGTATGTGGAGCAACCTAAGGGCTTCGAAGATGCAGACCTCCCAGACCATGTCTTTCGACTGAACAAAGCTCTCTACGGACTTAAACAAGCACCAAGGGCATGGTACGAAAGGCTTTCCAAATACCTGTTGGAAAATGGATATAGAAGAGGGAGTACAGACAAGACCATGTTCATCAAGGAAGACTCCAAAGGAATCATCGTGGCTCAAGTCTATGTGGACGATATCGTGTTCGGATCAACGTCTCATGTGCTCAAGGACAAGTTCATCGAAACCATGGGTAAGGAATTTGAGATGAGTATGGTAGGAGAATTAACATTCTTTCTTGGCATGCAGGTTACTCAGGAAAAGGAAGGGACCTTTCTAAATCAATCGAAATATGCTAAAAGCATTGTCAAGAAATTTGGGCTGGAATCCAGCAAGCCTGTTCGAACACCGATTGGAACATCTGACAAACTGCACAAGGATCCAACAGGAAGGAGTGTTGATCAAAAGATGTATAGAGGGATCATTGGAAGTCTACTCTATCTCTCAGCAAGTAGACCCGACATCAGTTATGCGGTTGGAGTATGTGCCAGATATCAAGCAGACCCAAAGGAGTCTCATCTCAAGGCTGCAAAAAGGGTGATCCGATACATTGCTGGAACACCTGATTTGGGCATATGGTACTCCAAGGAATCCAATCTACAGTTGATAGGGTACACTGATGCAGATTGGGCTGGAAATGTCGATGACAGAAAAAGCACCACAGGAGGGTGTTTCTACGTTGGAACCAACTTGGTGAGTTGGTACAGCAAAAAGCAGTTATATGCTTTTTGACTTGATAATGCCCAAAGATCAGCCCATTTGACTTGATAATGCTCTGCGGAACATTATATGCCCTCTCTTGTGAACATACAGACCGCTTCGGAGTCCTAGACAACCCATACGGATATATCTAGGAGTATAGACTCTTACTAACACGAAACCACAATATCATATGCACCATTTTGGCCACACAAAAAGAGGGGGCGGCCCAACGAGCTCACGCCAAGTGCACTTACCCTCTATCACATTGGGCATCCCACTCGATCAAAACTTACAAAGTTTCAAAAATACATTTTTAACACTTTACAATACCACATGTTCCAGATTTCATATATTTTCAAAATCGAGTATCAATCGACTCGTAGATCATCAAAATACGCAAGTACGATTTTTACCGACAAAGAATAGCCCATTGGCAGTTTCAGAAATCGAATTTGGAAACTTAGCAAAACATTTTCAAAAATTCCGAAATTTTTACAGGAGCTAGAAAACACCCAAATGAACATTTTTTGTAGAAATAAGCTACTTCAAAATCGGAATCTAAGTGGCTTAAAAAAATCATTTCAGAACTCATCTTTCAAAGGCATAGGAATTTACTGTTCACTTCGACCATAGTTCCTTTAAAAATTCTTAACAATTCCAAGAGTGATCTAAAAATTCTGAAATTTTACAAGGATAAACTAGAGATATAGATGAACAACTTTCATGAACAAACCAACCATCAAAAACGATCGTAAATAGGAGTAATACGAACAACAAAACTGACTACACCATGAGATGAATTCTGTCATCAGAATTGCAGAAAATACCAGATGGTTTCTCGTCACATAAATCATGTGCAAAAATTTTGAAAATTTACAGAAATCATATTCAAGGTGTTAGGAACATTTTTCATTTAGAAAAGGTTTTCCAAAAACGAACGGATCTAGGCGAACAAAGATGAACAAAAGAAACTATCCTGATAAAACCCTAAAACACAGATTTGGCAAGGAGTGGATTTCGAGTTATATCTCCATGAATACTCAACCAAAAGCTCTAAAATTTGGTATGCACATTATTAACTTACTTTAGAAGAGATTTGGATCAAAATACGCCTTGTTTGAATCTCCAAAATCGTCCGGGACAGTCCACTCTTCCAAAGTTCTACCGAATGAATCCTATTTGAGAGTTGTAGGGAGAAATTTTGATGTTAGGACTAGAAGTTCGATCCTAAAGCCATGGAATTGGATTAGGAACCTTACCTAGACGTAGGAGAAGGGATTGGGATGCTTGAACTCGCCCAAGAACCCACCACTTGAAGAGAGCACTCCAAAACTCACCAACTCTCAAATGTGTTTCTGAAATTCGGATTAGGTGTTTTGGTGGAATGTTTAGGCTGATTTGGGGTAGATTAAGGAGGGAATGGAGTCCCAATGGATGCCTTAATGCACCTGGGAAAGCCACAAGAGGTTTATGATTGTCAAGGGACGAATTTAAGTTCCCAATTCCCCCCATTTACCAACCTTAAACCACTTGGTTCATTTAATCTCACATTGCATACATGTACCCCCATTTTCCAACTTGAATGGGAGTTTATTGCACTTAAAATTTATCCAATGCATCTCACAACATCCTATAATGACTAAGGATCTGAATTGGGTCGATTGGGAAAGAAAAATTTCGAAAGTCGGAGTTGAAACCGCGTGCAACGCATGAAGACGCCATCCTGCCGCCGCCGCCGCGCTGGTGGCGCGCCGGCGCGTCGCCGCCGCGCGGCCACCTGAGCGCGTTTCTATATATATATATATTTTTTAATATATTATGATTTTTTTAATCTTTAAAAATCATAATATAAATTATCCATGATTGTTGGATAATCCGATAACTCTCTTCGAGTTGCTATCGTCCGAAAATATTTAATTCCGCTCTCCCAGAATTATTTCGGTTGCGATAGTTAAATCCAATTAATTTTTGGATTTAATAATCGATGTTGATTTCTCGGGTATTACAGTCTACCCTCCTTAGAAATCAACTTCGTCCTCGAAGTTGGGTCGTACTTCGGAAAATAATTGGCACAAAGAAATTATTGAGGCTTGCAATTTAAAATTCTTACCTCGTATGCGACGACTCTCGTGCGGGGTGTCACATCCTCTCCCTCTTAGGACTTCAGTTATGCCCCCATAACTGCTCCTGAGTCGCTTTGGAAAGGTTTGGGATATTTTTGCTTCATATCCGCTTCCAATTCCCACGTCGCTTCCTCTGTGCCATGATTTGACCATAAGACCTTCACCATCTTCACAGTCTTGTTCCTTATGACCCTTTCCTTGACATCAAGTATCTCGACCGGATACTCCTCGTATGTCAGGTCGTCATCTAGCTCAATCACGTCGGGTTGCAAAACATGAGTTGGGTCGTGCACGTATTTCTTCAATTGAGAAACGTGAAATGCATTGTGCACTCGCGACAATTCTGGTGGAAGTGCCAAACGATAATCCAAGGTACCTATGTGATCCAGAATCTCGTACGGACCGATGTAGCGAGGACTCAGCTTTCCTCGTTTACCGAATCGCATCACCCCCTTCATGGGCCACACTTTTCAGCATGACCTTGTCTCCCACCTCAAATTCCAACTGTTGCCGCCTAGTGTCGGCGTAACTCTTCTGCCTGTCTTGTGGGGCCTTCATTTTCTGTTGAACCACCTTGATTTGTCTGTTCATCTCTTCAATGAGTTGCGGCCAACAACTATCGAATTATCATCTTTCGTCCAACACAACGGACTGAGACACTTTCGTCCATAAAACGCTTCGAACGGTGCCATGCCAATGCTAGCGTGATGACTGTTGTTGTACGAGAATTCAATTAACAGCAAGTGGTCTTTCCAACTTCCCTTGAATTCGAGTACGCACGCTCTTAGCATGTCCTCAAGCGTCTGAATCGTGCGCTCAGTCTGACCGTCCGTCATTGGATGAAATGCTGTGCTCATCTTGATTTGGGTTCCTAAGGCTTCTTGTAGTTTAGTCCAGAAGTTGGAGACGAATCTACTATCTCGGTCTAAGATAATATCATGCGGTACTCCGTGCCTTCGGACCACGTTCTCGATATATGCCTTAGCTAGTTGATCCATCGACCAATTTTCCTTCATTGGTATGAAAATGGCGGTCTTTGTTAACCGATCAACTATTACCCAAATTTTATTCATTCCTCGGGGAGATCTTGGTAACCCCGAAACAAAATCCATGGAGATGCTGTCCCATTTCCAACTTGGGATCTCCAATGGCTTTACCAATCCTAACGACTTTTGCCTCACTGCCTTCACCTTCTGGCAGGTTATGCAATTAGCCACAAAGTCGGCAACATCCTTCTTCATCCGCGGCCACCAATAGATTTTCTTTAAGTCCTTGTACAACTTATCCCCACCAGGGTCGACTGAATAAGGTGTACTGTTGTAACACCCCCATTTTCCTATCTTAAAAATCACAGCGGAAGTTACCAATAGGAAAGCGGGGTTGTTACCGCCACACTTCCAATTAAGCTCGCCTTGACCTTGCCTCGGCTAACTTAATTAAAAGTGCTAAGGCTATTTAAAATAGTTACAAACATTTATTTAAACTATTAACTAAATTTCAAAATATATTTAATTTAGCAAAATATCAGAGTTTAAAATTACAATAATTGCGACCAACTATTAAAACGACAACTACAAGTAAAATATCATTTAAAATAACCACTATAAAAACGATACCGACTCCCCTGCCCGTGCCCGTGATGCTAGTGAGCTTCACAAATATCAAATCCTGAAAAAGTGAGTAAGTAACATTTATCAGCACACCGGCTGAGTAAATAAATTTTTATCCCTTGGACAAAAATAATTAACTACGACTCAACAGTAAATGGCATGTTAAAACAGTTGCAATAATTCAATCCACATGTAGCTCAACTATGATGCCTACACCCGGGGTATCTCATAGGACCTAGCATGCCCTCATAATGACCGAAGTCAAAATATGAGTACACAAGGATGGCCCTACCTTGCGATCTAGAAAATGACTGTGAGACCCTTGGTCAAACACAATCCTGTTCATGGGAATTCCTTGGATAACCCACAAAATATCTCACGAAGATATCCACCTCTGGGGTATATCTCGCATAATAACAATTCAATAATTCACATGCCACACACTGAAATTATACTTTTCACATGCATGGCCTAGCCCCAAAATTAATTTAAACACATAATTGGGCAATACCTCTGCATAAATAAATTGCATGAATAAACCCTAACATTATTAAAACACGAAGGTATTTAGACATGCAAAAATTTAATCCTACGACAAAAGCCCGTAGAATAAAAATTTACTTACAACTTCTTCCGTAGTTAGCTACCAAATCTACAGCACTCCCTCCTCGTACTATATCTACTGCTCCCTCTTTAACACACACACTCTCGCTCTCTTCGTTCTTTCTTAAATTTGTGGCTGATGAGTTGAAATGAGGCCTTATTTATAGGCGAGGCATACGTACTGTTTCATTATTTTATTTCTTGTTAGCCTTGCTGAGTACTCCTACCTACACCATAGCTTGTCCTCAGTGTTTGTCCCATGACACCACACGTATTAATACCCATATTACTGGTAGTGCACGTAGGCTATAGTCAAGGTGAGTCAGACGATGGTTACTTATCTTTTTTATTTTCGTCCATTGCATGCAAATTTTGTTGATCCCTTTTGCTATAGATTAATTAGCCACTTAACTTCACTTAAATTTGTAAATTCTAATTCTCCAGGTTCGTGGATTGAATTAATGGTAGTTCTATGTTGATCTGCATGTTCTATCATTATCTTTTTAATTAATTGTTGTTTATATATCTTATCATCATTTTTTTTTTATCATTGCAATATTAATTAAGAGACTATTGTGTCCATTAGGCTCACAAAATGATGGAATTTAATAAGCCTAATTATCATTTCATGTAACTAGTTATTATTATTTGTTATTTTAAGAGTTGTCAAGTCTTTACTCAATGGTACGAATGCAAATTATTATCATTTGCTAATGATAATAATTGTTTTCATTTGCTAATGTTTACTTAAGAAATCATTATTACTATATTTTTAATCCTCATAGGGAAATTTTTCATCTAATGAATCCATTACACTAATAAAAATTTCTACAAATACTTCGAATCACTTCCTGGTAATGAACTTCTATTGTATTCATTAATCTATTGCAAAAATCATAACTATGCATTATGAATGTATATTACTACCACTAGACTATTAGTGATTTTTAAATAAAAGGAATTAACTAAACTTAATATAATAATTAAGTATAAAACTTATTTGAAAATAATACTTGATCACTATTGTCAATTATTTATCTCAATTTGTTAGAATATTTTCCCAATTCAATTTAATTTCTTAAGAAATAATACTAAATTATTTCTTTAGAAAATATTATCAACATAGCTAAATTCTAGGGTATTACAATCTACCCTCCTTAAAACAAACTTCGTCCTCGAAGTTTATTCAAATAACTATTGCAGGACTAAATATGAGGTTAGCATATAATTAAACTTTTCTTACCTTATTTTCTATAGTGCAGGGCTATGAGATCTCCTCCCCCACTTGTTTTCACAGCTATGTCCCCATAGCTGGATCTGTCTCAAGAAATAATTCTGGATACTTGGTTCGCATTTCTGCTTCAGTTTCCCAAGTGGCATCATTCTCGTCGTGGTTTGACCACTGGACTTTGACCATGCGAATGACTTTACGTCTCGTGGCTCGTTCTTTAGTATCTAAGATCTTAACTGGTCTCTCTTCATAAGTAAGATCATCATCTAACTCAATAATTTCTGATGGGATGAATCTCTGAAGGTCATGATGATATTTCTTAAGTTGTGACACGTGGAACACATCATGAACTCGAGATAATTCTTCTGGTAAGTCTAGTCGATATGCCAATGTACCAACTTTGGCAATGATATCGAAGGGTCCAATGTAACGAGGACTTAGCTTACCACGTTTACCAAACCTCATCACTCCTTTCATAGGGGATACTTTTAGTAACACTTTGTCACCTATTTCGTATCCTCCTTCTTGCCTTTTCTGGTCGGCATACGTCTTTTGTCGATCTTGGGCGGCTTTCATCTTGAGTTGGACTTGCTCAATAACACGCTTTGTCTCCTCAATTAGTTGTGGTCCAACAGGGATTGGATTCTCGCCCTTAGTCCAGCAAAGTGGACTTCGACATTTCCTACCATATAGTGCTTCAAATGGGGCCATTCCAATGCTAGCATGATAGCTATTGTTATAGCTAAATTCAACTAGCGGTAGGTGATTTTCCCAACTCCCTTGAAATTCTAAAGCACAATCTCTTAGCATGTCTTCAAGGGTCTGGATGGTTCTTTCAGTTTGGCCATCGGTTGTTGGGTGAAATGCTGTACTCATCTTTATTTTAGTACCAAAGGCTTCTTGTAACTTAGTCCAGAAATTCGAGACGAACCGACGGTCTCGGTCTGAAACAATGTCTTGAGGAATTCCATGTCTCCGTACTACATTCTCAATATAGGCCTTTGCTAGTTGATCCATACTCCAAGTTTCTTTCATGGGTATGAATATAGCTGCCTTTGTCAATCTATCTACAATGACCCATATCTTATCGTTTCCTTTAGGCGTCTTTGGCAAACCTGAGACGAAGTCCATGGAAATACTATCCCATTTCCATTCTGGAACTTCTAGTGGTTTTACCAATCCAAGGGGTTTCTTCCACTCGGCTTTGACCTTTTGACAGGTCAGACACTTTTCCACGAATTCTGCTACTTCTCTTTTCATTCTAGGCCACCAAAAGACCTTTCTTAAGTCTTTGTACAACTTGTCTCCTCCAGGGTGTACAGAATAAGGAGTTTCGTGGCCCTCTTCGAGTATACGTCTCTTAAGATCTTCGCATACTTTCGGCACGCACCAACGACCCTTAAATCGGATGCTGCCGTCTTCGTGAATTTGGAAGTCTGTAGCTTCACCTTGAGCTATCTTTGCTTTGATCATTTCCAATTTGACGTCACCGGATTGTCTTTCTCTGATTTCGTCAAAAATGGTTGGCTGGATTGTGATGGCATTGATTCGCTGAGTAGGCGTACCTTGGTATACCAACTCAATGTCATATCGTGCCAATTCCATATATAACTCGTGCGGCAAGATTCTTGTGTTACCCAGATGTTTTGACTTTCGACTTAGTGCATCAGCCACTTTATTGGCTTTTCCCTCGTGATATGTAATGCCTAATTCATAGTCCTTCATTAGCTCTAACCATCGCCCTCTGGCGCATGTTGAGCTCTTTCTGAGTATAGATATACTTTAGACTTTTATGATCTGTGTATATCTGACACTTTCGTCCGTACAAGTAATGTCTCCATATCTTTAAAGCAAAGACAACTGCAGCTAACTCCAGGTCATGAGTTGGATAATTTTCCTCGTTTGGCCTTAGCTGTCGAGATGCATAGGCTATAACTTTTCATTTTTGCATCAACACGCATCCCAACCCAAATTTGGAAGCATCACTATAAATTTCAAAATCATCTTTCTCATTAGGTAAGGTTAGCACTGGTGCTGTGGTTAGTCTTTCCTTTAATGTCTGAAATGCAGCTTCGCATTCAGGTGTCCATATAACCTTTGATCCCTTCTTCAAATTTTGGGTTAGCGGTCTTGCAATTTTTGAGAAATCTTTGACAAATCTCCTGTAGTAGCCTGCCAAACCAAGGAAACTTCTTATCTCGGTCTGAGATGTTGGTACAGGCCAATCCTTTACCGCGGCTACTTTGGCAGGGTCAACTGATATTCCATCGGCTGAGACAATGTGACCGAGGAATGCAACTTTGTTGAGCCAAAAGTCGCACTTAGACAACTTGGCATACAGTTGATGGCTTCTTAATATTTGCAGGACTTGGTGTAGATGTTGTTTGTGTTCTTCCTCATTCTTGGAGTAAACCAATATATCATCAATGAACACAACTACACATTTGTCCAACAATTCTCGGAAAACATTATTCATCAAAGCCATGAATACTGCTGGAGCGTTGGTCAAACCAAACGACATTACGATAAACTCATAATGACCATATCGTGTTCTAAATGCCGTCTTTGGGATATCCTGCTCAGCTATCCTAAGCTGATGATAACCAGACCTCAAATCAATCTTTGAAAAGACTCTGGCTCCTTTGAGTTGGTCAAATAAGTCATCAATTCGTGGCAACGGATATTTATTTTTCACCGTCACTTGATTGAGGCCTCTGTAATCAACACAAAGTCTCATTCCACCATCCTTCTTTCGTACAAATAGTACAGGTGCTCCCCACGGCGATGTACTAGGACGAATGTATCCTTTCTCTAGAAGGTCTTCGAGTTGTTCTTTCAACTCCTTCGTCTCAGCTGGTGCCATCCGGTATGGAGCTTTGGATATGGGTTCCGTACCTGGAACTAAGTCAATCGTGAATTCTATCTCACGTTCAGGTGGCATTCCTGAAATATCTGTAGGAAATACATCCGGATATTCTCTTACTACGGGAATATTGTTTAGATCCACTTCCTCTGTTTGCAAATTATGGACATAGCAAAGATAAAGGGGATTCCCTTTTCTTACTAATGTCGCCAATTGCATTGCTGAAACCACCTTCGTTGTCGGTCCTTTGGGCTCCATATAATACGAAATTCGTTGTTTATTCGGCCCATATATTGTTATCTTTTGTTGGGCACACTCGATGGTGGCTTGATATTTCGTAAGCCAATCCATCCCCAAGATAACATCAAAATCTCGTAGCTCGAAGTTAATGAGATCAGCAGGGAATTCAACTTCACAGATGCGGATAGGAACTTTCTCATAACGTGTTGAGCAATTAATAACTGCTCCGTTAGGTAAAGAGATTCCTAATCCTATTTCTTGGGGTTTATCGAGTCCCAACTCGGGCAATTTTCTACGAGATATGAATGAACAAGTAGCTCCAGAATCAAACAAAGTACGAACTTTAGAAGCTTTAATTTCAAAAGTACCTTCAACCAGGTCACCAACTTCTTGAAGATCAGTTTGGTTGACTACGTTCAACCTTCCTTGGTTGGGTCTGCCCTGGTTTTGTGGAGCTCTATTGTTTACTCCTGGATTCATTGGGAAAGTTGGGCGTTGTCCTTGATTTCCTTGTTGGTTTTGAGGCCTTCGCATTTCTGGGCAATAATCCTCTTTTCGCAAGTCAGGCCGAAGTCTGTTAGGATCAAGTCTCAGGCGACAGTTTCTGGCCCTGTGACCTGTCATGCCACAACGGTAACACTCTTCACCTTGTGGACACTGACGAGTTGCATGCCTCTTGCTGCATCGGTTACATGGAGTGGGTACCGGCTCCCTATACTGGTTTGGATAGGGGAATCTGCTCCTATTGTTCTGCTGAAAATCCCTCCTTTCTTTGTTATCTCTAGTTTCCTCGAATTTTCGTTTTCCTTTATTCTGGGGGACCTGTCTTGAAATTTCTCCTTTATGTTCTGATCCTTCTACCTTTTCGACGGTCATAGCTCGATCATAAGCTTTTTGCAAACTTGTAAATTGCTTCCCGCCGAATGCCTTTCGAATGTACTTATTCAGCCCAAGCACAAACTTCTGGGCCTTAGTTTGATCTGTTGCAACCAAGTCTGGAGCAAATCTCAAGAGCTCAGTAAACTTAGCATAGTACTCTTGCACAGATCGACTACCCTGTTGAAGAGTAACAAACTCTTCATACTTGGAATTTTTAAGGCTGAGTGGATAAAATCGTTCTCTCAGACTCTTTTGAAATTCTTCCCAAGAAATCTGGCGATCTTCTTGTGACCTCCACCAAGTATTTGCTATTCCGGTCAGGAAGAAAGTAGCTACTCCGACCTTACGCTCTTCAGGGCATTCTACTGCCTCGAGTAGCTTTTCGAGTGATTCAATCCACCCTTCTAATTTGGCTGGGTCCTCTTGTCCGTTATATCGAGGAGGTTGAAACTTATTAACCGCCTCGATATAATCCCCTTGTGTTTCTGTATGATGTTCTCCTCCTTCAGCTTGCTTCTGAACAACTGCTCCGAGAGTGAGCAACAGTTGTTCTATCTGTTGTTGGCGGTCGTTGTTATCGGCCATGTTGGTTTTATGTTAGTTCCTAGGAAATATCAGTCAGTTAATCAGTTAATTGCTTTCATTAGTCGAGATAAACAAATAATACAAGTGTTCTTTTATAAAATAACAAGAGTACACTTCAAAACTACCAGTCAAATATTCTAACTTGCCGATACTAGTTTACA
Source organism: Hygrophila difformis (assembly GCA_030278955.1). Classification (NCBI taxonomy): domain Eukaryota; kingdom Viridiplantae; phylum Streptophyta; class Magnoliopsida; order Lamiales; family Acanthaceae; genus Hygrophila; species Hygrophila difformis. The sequence continues at coordinate 10,281,071 of JAOANR010000011.1, forward strand.
AGTACAAGTTAAGCTAATATATTATTTTTAGACTTGTCCTCTCTAATCTTGAATGTTCTTCGTATAACAATCCTTGTACTTATGCCCCTTCCTTCCACAGCGGAAGCACTCTCCTTTGCCGGGGCAACGCCAAATTAAATGTTGCCTTCCACACTCCGTACAAGGTGGCGGCACGGGGAGTCCTACGGGATTGTTTTCTACATCTCTCAAGCATATTAGTAGTCCGCCCTTCATAGTATGAGAGCATGGCTTTTGAATCTTTTATTTCTTCATCTTTCTGAAGAATTTCTTTCTGATTCCAGAATATAAAATCTCTTTCTAGTAGCAGTTCACACTTAAGGCTTCTAATTTCAGCTTCCATCTGATCTTTATCGTCTAGCATTTTATTTACTTCCCAATTGTTCATCTGCAAGGGACTTTTTAGTACATATGAAAAATAATTCTTTTAATATTATTATATATATATATTTTTCTTTTTTTTAAAAAAAAAATACTTATGCACATAAAAAGATAGATTATATTTCTTTAATAAAAGATACACACCAAAATCGTCGACATTTTCATTAACTAGCCGAAGTCGACATATGTTAATACAAGTTTGAAGATTTATACATACAAAATAGTCTACTATACTAGTGAGTTTCTAAAATATCTAATATTTCCGAGCTGTTACTATCTTGGTGTGGCATTCCCTAGCGACATGCCCAACCTTTCCGCATCGAAAACACTCCCCTGGTTCAGGGCATCGCCAAACGAGATGTTGTTGGCCGCATTCTCCACATCGTGGTGGAAGAAGCTTTCCAGGAAATCCTTTACGAATCAATCCCTCATTCTTTCTTCGTAAAGAACTAATCATCTCCTCATGTTTGACAGCCAGGCTTTCTAGGTATAAAACTCTATCCTTCAGCTTCTGTATTTCCTCTTCTTTTTGTATTACCTCTTCTTGGGCTCCTTTCGCAAAATATTGTTCTAGGATTATAGTCTCCCTTAACTTCCTTATCTCAGATTGCATCTGAGATTTTTCGTCAAATGTTCTGGTTCATGAACTACTCATCTGCATATATGATTCAAATAAAATATTAAATAACTTTCAAAATATAATAGTTATATAGTTAACTTTAAAAAAAATAAAAAGACATTAATTAAAAAAAACTTGATAAGCACTTCTGCTAAATTTTTTTTTGTAGAAATATCATTTATAAGTAACAAGACAAGTTACATTTTTTTTTATAATAGTATAAAATAAATTTCTTAAATTGAGTATACCAAAAAAAACTCAAACTATCTTTATAACTTTTGACATCATAATCGTATTAATTGACTACTTTTATTTCAATACCTAATGATATAATCTTTTTTTTTAATACAACTGTGAAATAAAATAGAAAAAAAAAATAAGCCGAGAAAATTTCATTTTACTTTTATATAAACTTGGATACAACGGTTCAAAATTTCCAAGTTAAAACAGATACACACATATAGCGTTTAGTCTATACTATACTAGACTATACTATACTAGACTAGACTATATTATACTAGACTATACTACATAGCATCTAGTCTAAGGTGAACTCCACATCATGGGCTGGCTGGATGGTACTCCGGAGAGCGGCTACGTTCACGGACTGGACTTGTCTTTTCTTCCTCCTCTGGGTCTTCGGAATCTTCAATACGCTGAGGACGGGATGAGGATCCTGGGTCACTCCTACGAGCAACTGCCCTGCGGCCTCTCCAGTACAGCTGGTCGGCTTGTCTACGTATGATTCCTTTCTGTCGCTCTATAGTCGCTAAATTACGAATATTCTCCTCTTGACTATCTTTCAGTTCCTCCTCCACGTTCTCCAACTTCTCCTTTACGTCCTCCAGCTCCTCCTTTACGTCCACCAATTCTTCCGTTTTCTCCGTGTAAAGGGCGTCGAACTCATCCCGTTGCTCTTCGGTTGAAACTCTCATCTCGTGCTCTTCATTATATTTGTTTTCACTTTCCACCTCCTCTTCTAGATGTTTTGTAAGTTCCGTAATTAATAAGTCTTTTAAATGTTCGGCTCGAGTATGCTCCCGTTCACAGGTTCTTACTAGCTCACGGACTAGGTCCGGGACTACTTCCATCATTCTAGAGTTAAAGTTATTTCCGGCCATCTAATCAAACAACATTATCATAAGCATAATTCAATTATTAAGCATAAATAACAATAAGGGCTGTGCCTAATGCAAGTGTATCGTGTCCCATCCCAAAATTTTTTTTTAAGTAAAAACATATATATATATTTTAAAAATTTCTTAAGAAATTCTAACTCCAAAAATTTAATTTGACTATAAAGAAATTTTGACTCAAAAATATTTTAATTCATGCTCTGATACCAACTTGTAACACCCCCATTTTCCTATCTTAAAAATCACAGCGGAAGTTACCAATAGGAAAGCGGGGTTGTTACCGCCACACTTCCAATTAAGCTCGCCTTGACCTTGCCTCGGCTAACTTAATTAAAAGTGCTAAGGCTATTTAAAATAGTTACAAACATTTATTTAAACTATTAACTAAATTTCAAAATATATTTAATTTAGCAAAATATCAGAGTTTAAAATTACAATAATTGCGACCAACTATTAAAACGACAACTACAAGTAAAATATCATTTAAAATAACCACTATAAAAACGATACCGACTCCCCTGCCCGTGCCCGTGATGCTAGTGAGCTTCACAAATATCAAATCCTGAAAAAGTGAGTAAGTAACATTTATCAGCACACCGGCTGAGTAAATAAATTTTTATCCCTTGGACAAAAATAATTAACTACGACTCAACAGTAAATGGCATGTTAAAACAGTTGCAATAATTCAATCCACATGTAGCTCAACTATGATGCCTACACCCGGGGTATCTCATAGGACCTAGCATGCCCTCATAATGACCGAAGTCAAAATATGAGTACACAAGGATGGCCCTACCTTGCGATCTAGAAAATGACTGTGAGACCCTTGGTCAAACACAATCCTGTTCATGGGAATTCCTTGGATAACCCACAAAATATCTCACGAAGATATCCACCTCTGGGGTATATCTCGCATAATAACAATTCAATAATTCACATGCCACACACTGAAATTATACTTTTCACATGCATGGCCTAGCCCCAAAATTAATTTAAACACATAATTGGGCAATACCTCTGCATAAATAAATTGCATGAATAAACCCTAACATTATTAAAACACGAAGGTATTTAGACATGCAAAAATTTAATCCTACGACAAAAGCCCGTAGAATAAAAATTTACTTACAACTTCTTCCGTAGTTAGCTACCAAATCTACAGCACTCCCTCCTCGTACTATATCTACTGCTCCCTCTTTAACACACACACTCTCGCTCTCTTCGTTCTTTCTTAAATTTGTGGCTGATGAGTTGAAATGAGGCCTTATTTATAGGCGAGGCATACGTACTGTTTCATTATTTTATTTCTTGTTAGCCTTGCTGAGTACTCCTACCTACACCATAGCTTGTCCTCAGTGTTTGTCCCATGACACCACACGTATTAATACCCATATTACTGGTAGTGCACGTAGGCTATAGTCAAGGTGAGTCAGACGATGGTTACTTATCTTTTTTATTTTCGTCCATTGCATGCAAATTTTGTTGATCCCTTTTGCTATAGATTAATTAGCCACTTAACTTCACTTAAATTTGTAAATTCTAATTCTCCAGGTTCGTGGATTGAATTAATGGTAGTTCTATGTTGATCTGCATGTTCTATCATTATCTTTTTAATTAATTGTTGTTTATATATCTTATCATCATTTTTTTTTTATCATTGCAATATTAATTAAGAGACTATTGTGTCCATTAGGCTCACAAAATGATGGAATTTAATAAGCCTAATTATCATTTCATGTAACTAGTTATTATTATTTGTTATTTTAAGAGTTGTCAAGTCTTTACTCAATGGTACGAATGCAAATTATTATCATTTGCTAATGATAATAATTGTTTTCATTTGCTAATGTTTACTTAAGAAATCATTATTACTATATTTTTAATCCTCATAGGGAAATTTTTCATCTAATGAATCCATTACACTAATAAAAATTTCTACAAATACTTCGAATCACTTCCTGGTAATGAACTTCTATTGTATTCATTAATCTATTGCAAAAATCATAACTATGCATTATGAATGTATATTACTACCACTAGACTATTAGTGATTTTTAAATAAAAGGAATTAACTAAACTTAATATAATAATTAAGTATAAAACTTATTTGAAAATAATACTTGATCACTATTGTCAATTATTTATCTCAATTTGTTAGAATATTTTCCCAATTCAATTTAATTTCTTAAGAAATAATACTAAATTATTTCTTTAGAAAATATTATCAACATAGCTAAATTCTAGGGTATTACAACTGTGGCCTTCTTCCATGAGTTTTCTCTTCAATTCCTCGCACTTATGAGGAACGCACCATCTTCCTTTAAAACGGATACTTCCGTCCTCATGGATTATGAATCCTACCGCCTTTCCTTCACCTATCTTTTCTTTGATTCTCTGGAGATTCTCGTCGTCCGGTTGAGCTTCTCGAATCTCGTCAAATACGGTAGATTCAAGTGTTATGGCGTTCACTGTTTCTACCACGGTCCCATAATGGACTAGTTCAGTATCCAACTTAGCTAGGTCCATATACAGTCCCGAAGGGAGAATGAGTGTGTTCGCCGTGTGCCTCGTCTTGCGACTCAGTGCGTCCGCAACGACGTTCGCCTTGCCCTCATGGTAGGCTATATCCAGATCGTAATCCTTGATCAGCTCGAGCCATCTCCTCTGCCTCATATTTAACTCTTTCTGAGTAAATATATACTTGAGGCTCTTGTGATCTGTAAACATCCGACAAGTTCGTCCATATAGGTAGTGTCGCCAGATCTTGAGCGCGAACACCACCGCCGCTAGTTCCAGATCATGTGTCGGATAGTTTTCTTCATGTGGCTTGAGTTGCCTCGATGCATAAGCAATCACCCTTTGGTTTTGCATTAGCACGCAACCAAGACCTTCTTTCGAGGCGTCGCTGTACACCTCATAATCTTCAGTTTCTGATGGCAATGCTAAGACCGGTGCTGATGTGAGTCTCTCCTTAAGCTCTCGGAATGACTGCTCACACTCAGCTGTCCATTCGAATTTCAACCCTTTCTTCAGCAACTGGGTCATCGGTCTCGCAATTTTTGAAAAGTCTTTCACAAATCTTCGGTAGTATCCGGCTAGTCCTAGGAAACTTCTTACCTCAGTCTGGCTTGTTGGTGCCGGCCAATCAGACACTGCCGATATCTTTGCCGGGTCAACCGATACTCCTTTAGCTGATACTATATGACCTATAAAGGCGACTTCTTTCATCCAAAACTCGCACTTTGACAGCTTCTCGTAGAGTTGATTTTTCCTCAAAAGTCCGAGTACTTGGTGCAAATGACTTCGATGCTCCTCTTCATTCCTCGAGTAAACTAGGATGTCATCGATGAATACGACAACACATGAGTCTAGTAACTCTCGGAAAACACTATTCATGAGGTTCATGAATACTGCGGGAGCATTAGTCAGACCGAAGGACATTACGGTGAATTCGTAGTGTCCATATCTTGTTCGGAAAGCTGTCTTGGGTATATCTTGCTCGGCGATACGCAGTTGGTGGTATCCCGATCTCAGGTCAACTTTTGAAAATACAGCCGCTCCTTTCAGCTGATCGAAGAGATCTTCGATCCTAGGCAGCGGGTATTTATTCTTGATTGTTACCTGATTAAGACCTCTGTAGTCGATGCACAATCAGAGTCCGCCGTCCTTCTTTTTCACGAACAGGACTGGTGCTCCCCATGGTGATGTGCTCGGCCGAATGTATCCCTTCGATAACAACTCCTCGAGTTGTTCTTTCAGATTCTTCATCTCAGCAGGCACCATGCGATATGGTGCCTTCGACATCGGTTCGATTTCGGGTACCAGATCGATCGTGAACTCGACTTCCCGCTCAGGAGGCATTCCTGGGATATCTTCCGGAAAGACGTCTGGGTATTCGTTCACGACGGGGATACTGTCGATCTTGCTCTCTTCGCCTTCCAGATTATGCACGTAGCATGCGTACAGTTGGTATCCTTTGTGCATGAGACTGCAAAACTTCATAGCATTTACCACCTTGGCACTCTTCCTTCGAAGTTGCATGTAGTAAATGACCTTCTTCCCGCGACTCTTCGCCAATGAGATCTTCTGCTTTTGGCACTCGATGATAACCTTGTATCGCGTCAACCAGTCCATTCCCAAGATGATGTCGAAATCTTTAAGGTCAAATTCTATGAGATTCGCAAAGAATTTGGTGTTTTTGATTACTATCGGGGTCCCGACGTATCGTTTAGAGCACGATACCACCTTACCCGATGGTAAATGGATTCCTAAGTTAATGCTCTTAGGTCAAAGTAAGTGCACGTAGAGATAAGATTCTAATCTAAGGTAGGTTAGGAAGCAAGTCCGAAAGTGATTAGAATTCGATCTCAAGCTCTAAGTATAAAAGAACACTGGTAGGAAAATAAATGCTTAGATTTCATTAAATAGTAAAGATTTTCGATCTCATAGAGGTAACTACATCAAGATGTGGTTGGATAAGCAGAAATAAAATGGGTCAATCTACTCCATAGGACCAGATGAGTCAAGCAGCCAACTATCCAATTCCATTTCTTCATCAGTGTCAAGACACGTTGGAGGGTCCTCCTCCACTTCCCCATTTGTGATAACAGAGTTCTCGTTCTCAACATGGGCATGTAATGGAGGGTCTTCCTCCACCACATCCCTGAGTGGACTAGGGCTAGGATATCGTCAATCATACCAATCGTTATCAGATCTATGATTTGAAATTCGCCATGCAACATGTGGGCATGATGACGAAGGTCACCGAACTCGGTCTTCAGGGTAGTCTGGCGCGCAGTAACCTGATTGTTCCTAATGGTCAATGCCTCAAGTTTTTCCTCCAAGGACCTAATACGGTTCCTATCGTTTTCCGCATCCCTACGAATGTGGCGAAGCTCGTGCATAATTTCGGACATGGAGCATAGTGAGCGCATGATGGAATCTAGCAACCTCGGATCCTCCATCTAATCATACAAGTTTTACATTAAGGGATTTGGTACTAAAAAAAAAATTTGTTAATGCACATGCATTTCCCCCCCAAAAATAATAATTTTAAGACTTGTCAAATTTTCGAGGTATACTTTTCCATGGGTTTTAAAATAAAATTTCTTGTCCATGGAAATAATATTTGAAATGCTTAAAAATAATATTTAATATTTTGGGCCTCTATAGTGGGCCGAAAAATAATAGCTTTAAAAATTTTCGGGCTCTGATACCACTTTGTAACACCCCGGATTTGATTACCCAGGCCAGGGCATTACCGCCACACCTTCCCAAGCAAGACGCGAACCATTTCGAGCTCACTTGAGAAGATGCTAAGGCTGGGTTATACCAATACTTAAAAATCATTTAAAATCATTCAATAGATGCCCGAAGCTAAAATCGGAGTAAAGTCTACCATGCATAATTTAAAACAGTGCGGAAGCTAAATAGGGCCAAACAGACGGCCAAAGCCAAAATCCAAAGTTCCAGTCCAGTGTGGAAAAAGAAATTCATAATAAATGCGACAAGTCTTTATTTTGCGAAATTCCCATCCCATCGTACGACTTGCTTACTCTGCGAAAAATGGAAACAACAATTTTTATCAGTACAAAAGGTACTGCGTAAGTTAATGTATAGCATAACAAAATTTAAAGTCTTTAGAAGACTAACAAAAGATAGGAATTTGATTTCTAAAATAGACGAGTGAATTAATTTACGGAAATTCTAACACTTTACCACATACATCATTACCAGTGTTCATTTTGATCGAGAATAACCATTCTGGGGGAATCAAACCCGCAAGAGCTCAAACACATTATTTTACCATTGTTTGTTTTGATCGAGGACATCCAAATTACCCGCTTGGGCGCTTATGTTCACAAGCCGTCGGTATCAACGATCCTGGGCCGAAGCCTTTTCAGATCTACATCCGCTTGGGCGCTTATGTCCACAAGCCGGCGATAATAACGATTCTAGGCTCATGCCCTTTCGAATCAACCCACCTCTGGGACTCGTACCCACGAGGGATGTGAAAGCAGTGACCCTATACAGACCGCTCCGGAGCCCTAGACAACCCATACGGATACATCTAGGAGTATAGACTCTTACTAACACGAAACCACAATATCATATGCGCCGTTTTGGCCACACAAAAAGAGGGGGTGGCCCAACGAGCTCACGCCAAGTGCACTTACCCTCTATCACATTGGGCATCCCACTCGATCAAAACTTACAAAGTTTCAAAAATACATTTTTAATACTTTACAATACCACATGTTCCAGATTTCATATATTTTCAAAATCGAGTATCAATCGACTCGTAGATCATCAAAATACGCAAGTACGATTTTTACCGACAAAGAATAGCCCACTGGCAGTTTCAGAAATCGAATTTGGAAACTTAGCAAAACATTTTCAAAAATTCCGAAATTTTTACAGGAGCTAGAAAACGCCCAAATGAACATTTTTTGTAGAAATAAGCTACTTCAAAATCGGAATCTAAGTGGCTTAAAAAAAATCATTTCAGAACTCATCTTTCAAAGGCATAGGAATTTACTGTTCACTTCGACCACAGTTCCTTTAAAAATTCTTAAAAATTCCAAGAGTGATCTAAAAATTCTGAACTTTTACAGGGATAAACTAGAGACATAGCTGAACAACTTTCATGAAGAAACCAACCATAAAAAACGAACGTAAATAGGATTAATACGAACAACAAAACTGACTACACCATGAGACGAATTCTGTCATCAGAATTGCAGAAAATACCAGATGATTTCTCGTCGCCTAAATCATGTCCAAAAATATTGAAAATTTACAGAAATCATATTCAAGGTGTTAGGAACATTTTTCATTTAGAAACGTTTTACAAAAAACGAACGGATCTAGGCGAACAAAGATGAACAAAAGAAACTATCCTGATAAAACCCTAAAACACAGATTTGGCAAGGAGTGGATTTCGAGTTATATCTCCATGAATACTCAACCAAAAGCTCTAAAATTTGGTATGCACATCATTAATTTACTTTAGAAGAGATTTGGATCAAAATACGCCTTGGTTGAATCTCCAAAATTGTCCGGGACAGTCCACTCTTCCAAAGTTCTACCGAATGAATCCTATTTGAGAGTTGTAGGGAGAAATTTTGATGTTAGGACTAGAAGTTCGATCCTAAAGCCATGGAATTGGATTAGGAACCTTACCTAGACGTAGGAGAAGGGATTGGGATGCTTGAACTCGCCCAAGAACCCACCACTTGAAGAGAGCACTCCAAAACTCACCAACTCTCAAATGTGTTTCTGAAATTCGGATTAGGTGTTTTGGTGGAATGTTTAGGCTGATTTGGGGTAGATTAAGGAGGGAATGGAGTCCCAATGGATGCCTTAATGCACCTGGGAAAGCCACAAGAGGTTTATGATGGTCAAGGGACGAATTTAAGTTCCCAATTCCCCCCATTTACCAACGTTAAACCACTTGGTTCATTTAATCTCACATTGCATACATGTACCCCCATTTTCCAACTTGAATGGGAGTTTATTGCACTTAAAATTTATCCAATGCATCTCACAACATCCTATAATGACTGAGGATCTGAATTGGGTCGATTGGGAAAGAAAATTTTCGAAAATCGGAGTTGAAACCGCGTGCAACGCATGAAGACGCCATCCTGCCGCCGCCGCCGCGCTGGTGGCGCGCCGGCGCGTCGCCGCCGCGCGGCCACCTGAGCGCGTTTCTATATATATATATTTTTTTAATATATTATGATTTTTTTAATCTTTAAAAATCATAATATAAATTATCCATGATTGTTGGATAATCCGATAACTCTCTTCGAGTTGCTATCGTCCGAAAATATTTAATTCCGCTCTCCCGGAATTATTTCGGTTGCGATAGTTAAATCCAATTAATTTTCGGATTTAATAATCGATGTTGATTTCTCGGGTATTACAAAGACAAAACAAATTAAAGAAAATACATACAATAATGTCCATAAATAGATTAGTAAACTATTTCCCTTAATACCCTCGTCAAGCGCTGCGTGGGGTTTAAACAAACGCAGAGCGTCTCGAAAGCTGGACGGGGTAAACCGTAAACCCTTGGTGAAAATATCTGCAAGTTGAAGATGAGAGGGAAAAAACTGGGTGTGAGTGTGCAACTTCCCTGATGAAACCAACTCACGAATAAAGTGACAATCAATGTCAATGTGTTTGGCATGCTTGTGAGCAATCGAATTCGGACTAAGGAAAATAGCGCTCTTGTTGTCACAGAGCAGTGTAGCAGGTCCGCTCGGTAGTTGGTGAAGCTCCTTGAGCAGATTACACAGCCACATGATCTCTTTATCAGCTTTCGCCATCGCCCTATATCAGACTCACAGCTCGAAGGAGCAACAGTCGGTTGCTTCTTAGCACTCCAAGAAACTAAATTTCCGCCTAGAAAAACAGAGTAACCATAAGTTGAGCATCACGTCTCAACACACCAAGCCCAATCTGCGTCAGAGTATCCCACAACTGAGGTTTCAGGTAGACGAGTAAAGTTGAGACCATAATGAAGCGTACCCTTCACATAGCGGAGAATACGCTTTACAACAAGAAAGTGCTCATCGGTGGGAGAGTGAAGATACTGATTGACTATGCTCACAGCGAAAGAAAGATCCGGCCTATTTATGGTGAGATACTGAAGAGCCCGACTATAGATCAATAGAATGTAGGATCCCCAAATAAGGAGCCTATACTCCGAAAGGATGTTCCGGCAGCAAGAGGAATAGAAACGGGCTTGCAATCTAGCATGGAGGCACGATCTAAAATATCGAGAGTATATGTGCCCTGTCCAATGAAAAGACCGTTGGAAGTGGAAGAAACTTCAAGCCCCAAAAAATAGGTTAATGAACCCAAATCCTTAATAGTGAACTCCGCATGTGTACGAGCAATGAATTGCTGGTGAAGCTTCCTATCATTCCCCGTAAGGATGATATCAATAAAAATATAGGAGTAGATACAAAAGAGAAGAACCTTTCTTCAAGCAAAACAGAGAACAGTCTGACCAAGTTTGTTGGAAGCCCAAATCCAACAGATAAGAGTTGAACCTCTTAAACCAACCTAAAGGGGTTTGTTTGAGTCCATATAGACCTTTTTTGAGCAGACAGACATGATTCGGACTCCAAGGATCAATGAATCCTGGTGGCTGAGCCATATAAACAGGCTTTGTCAGGAACCCATTTAAAAAGTATTTTTTACATCCAGCTAATGTAAGGGCCATGCATAATGACAACCAATGCTAAAATGGTTCGCACAGTGGCCGCCTTAACAACAGGACTGCAGGTATGATGGAAGTCAGACCCCGGAATATGGGTGAAGCCCAGGGCAACTAGACGAGTCTTGTCACGTTCAACACCCCTATCTGCTCGTACTTAGTACGAAATGCCCACTTAGAGCCAACAATGTTGGTGTTAGGCACAAGTGGTACAAGATCCCATGTCTGATTATGCCTTAAGGCATCAATCTCCTCTTACATAGCAGCCATCCAATGAGAGGACTTAGAGGCAGAATTAAAACCGCAAGGCTCAGAGGCATAAGATAGGGATGAAAGAGGAGATGTGGAGGTAAGATTAACAGGATACTTAGGCTTAAAGATACCAGCCTTAGATCGTGTGATCATCTGATGAGGAGGTGGAGTCCTGGGCACATGTGGCTCTGGGACAGCCGACAGTGGAGGCGGTGGAGATGCAGTTGGAACCGGGGGTGATCGAGAAAGTTGATCCTCAGGCACAAGAACCGTGTCTGGTGCAACTTCATCCGATGAGTCAGTATCAAGATGAAGGGAAGGTGATGTCGTCGAGCTAAGCACCTCAGTGTATGATGAATCCGGTTCCAAGAATCTGGATATATGTATATCATGAGCTAACTGATTAGTGTTGCCAGAGAAAGGAAAAATGCACTCATCGAATTGAGCATGCCTGATGATGTAACTGTGTGCGGAAGAAGGATTGAAGCACTGAAAACCCTTGTAAGTACCGTTGTAGGCTAAAAAGATACACGGTCGACTGCAAGGTGATAGTATATTAACAACATAATCCCGCAGAAAAGAGAAAACCCTGCACCCAAAGGACTTGAAAAGACCATAGTCTGGAACATTGTGAAATAAAAATTCGTATAGAGATTTAATCTCCAGAAGTGTAGATAGCAGCCTATTGATGACAAATACGACAATTACAAAGGCATCAAACCACAATGTGGAAGGAGTAGAAGCTTGAAATAACATGGAAAGACTAGTTTCAATTATATGATAGAGTTTCCCCTCAGCTCTACCATTCTGCTTAGAAGTGTACGGACAAGACAAACGATGCAGAACACCATAATGGCTGTAGAAGTCATTCACTCATTTCTTTACAAATTTACTGCCCTCATCAGATTGAAATATTTTAACAGAACGAGAGAATTGTGTACACACAAAAATGTGAAATCGGACAAGCACATCATAGAAATGAGACTTAGCACGTAAGGGATAAAACCATGTAAAACGTGAGTAGTCTTCAATAAAAACAGCATAATACCGATACCCATCAGATGAAATAACGGGAGCACGTCCCACAAATCATAGCGCACTAAATCAAGAACAGATAAAGCACACTTTTCATTTATTTTAAAAGGTAGTTTCTTGCTCTTTGCCATCTGGCATGAAGAGCAGAAAGTAAGGTTCGGTAATACAGAAGTAACAGTCAAATGACCCTGTTCGCCATCTTGCACTTTTTTAACTTCTCAACTTATTCACTGCACGCAATCAAACACATATTTTTAATCATTAATAACTTAAATTATATACATGTAAAACTTGAAAAATTTTGATATTATAAAACTACGCGATTAGACGAATCCATCAATATCTCAATTGACTATGTTTTATCTTACACAACTGTGCTAAAAAGTTGAATCATAGTTATTTAATTAATAGTATCAACTATGCAAATGGTAAAATATTGAGGGAGTAGTAAATAAGGGGCCTAATAGGTGACCGTGATTCGTTACGTGGGCGGATGGGCCTAGCCCAAGCATATCTCTCTCTAAAATACAAGCAGACTGGGCCAGGCTCATTATTAATAATAAACTGTAAATGTAGAATAAAGGCCTTGCAAACAAAATACTATGAATACAAGACTAGCATACGAAAATACTACAAATCTAATACATGTCCATTAATTATGATCTAATTTTGAAAAATAAAAATGTGGAATGACGAAATAACCCCCACTAGAAAAGTGTGCCAAGCTTTGGGGAGGAGGGTAGGAATGTCTTTTTCACTTTATGTCAGCTTCTTCCCCACACCAATGTCTGAAAACAACCAATCCCATCAACATCAAATATTCTCCTCCATCTCTCTCCACCCAACCTTGTTCAAACCTCCATTCTTTATTTTGCATACCTGAACAACGGAAGCCACCGTCCCACGAAGAAGAAACCGACAAAGGCAGGTGAAAGAAACCAATTTCCATCCCCCCATTCGCGAAAAAAGTCGTGCGCTCGTTTGGGTTGAAGAGGCTGAGAAAGCTTGGTTTTTTCGGTTCCAAGACTCCCGAGCAAAGAGGAAGCTTTTCTGAACAACCTAAGGTAGGTAATGCAATGGGTTTTGTGAAGTAAAGGTTTCCGTATATTTGCTTAGTCATTTGTTTGCTGCATTTGAAAGAGGAATTTTGCAATTTTTTAGGCTTGCAATTTTTTTGATTTGATACTCGTTTTTCCGTCGCTCGAAAACTATAGATAATTATACGAGACACCAATGATGTTTTCGAAAGTTGAACATTTTAATCGCAGATGGACTCGACTATGTATTGCTGTCTGTGACGAAGGAATTCCACTGATCTTGGTTGCATTGGACTTTAAAAAGATGGAGATTATAGTCTACAACTCCATGTGGGTGGCAAGATATGTAGCCCCGCTATAAAAAATGGTAACTATCTGTGTTTCAAGAATATTGTACTCAGACTTCTATGTGCAGTATTACACATTACAATACCTGGTACTTGTTGGTTTGACGATTGGTATAATGTATTATGCTCCACATCGGTATTTGATTATGATCCATAGGAAAATTTCTTAAGATGGTACATGAATCTCAACCATGGCTTGGAATTTGATGATCACGTCCTGTCAAGATAGACTTGCAGGCACCAGGGAGATACTAGTTTGGACTGCGGGGTTCACGTAATGTGGTGGGTCGAGGCTTTCCAGTGGGATGATAGTGAATTTTGGGACACCGAGCGGGCTGTTGATATGAAGCTATACCATGCTCAAGTCGCGCTGCGACTTCTCGAGTATGCTAAAGCGCATGTCAAGCCGACGTCAAGCAGCAGATGGAGCCAATGGTGACTGCGCCCGTGTTGAGCATCAGGCGAATATGACATAGGTGTTTGAAGAGTGATGCTGATTGTACCCCTTCTGTGAAGAAAGATGTACCCCTCCCTCGCCAAAGAGTGATGCCCCTCCCTCTCATGATTCGATAAGTAATCCGACTTCATCGTTTGATCCGAAGATTGATGACCCAGCCTCAAGTAAAGCTGATTGATGATATGGTTTTATGGATTGTTGGTGCTGGTTTATTGATGGATTAATAATGTTGACAGTGTTTATGCATGGTGTTTGAAGCAGTGATGTTGGTACTTGTTGTGTATGAACAATAGTGTTGTTTAGGGTTCGATGTTGGTATTTAGTTTTCTGCAAATGTATTTGTTGTTGAAAAAGTGGTATTTCAATTAGACAAATGATGATTTTGTCTTTCTTTAATGGTAATTAAATGGTGGTGTTCTTATAGAATCCTACAATAAACAGTATTAATTAAATTTTCATGATTATTGCAATTATGGAATACTCTATGCCCCATTATGTGGCGTGTCATTCACATTCCATTAACAATAACCATAAATAAGAAGATTTTAAATAATTGTGGTTTAATTCAAGTATATTAGCTCAAAAATACGTGATGTGAATAATCTTGAAATATAATTTAATGTCAAGTGGACATGTGCAATATGGTTTGAATGTAAATAAGAGAATATCATATGAAGTAAGTTTTGAACAATAACCATAAATAAGAATATTCTATTGTGTTAAGTATCAACCTTAAGAGAACTATTGCAATGTGGTTTGAATGAGGTATTCAATGTCAGGTTATTAAGTGAAACTGATGTGTTCATGCTATTGTGGTGGGGTTGCATAAAGGAACCCGAAACCAATAATTCGTAACAAATAGGGCGCTTAAAAGCCCAAACATACTGAATATATAGAATAGTATTGAAAGTGAGGGATAATAGTATTGGAATCGAAACCAAACGGTATTGCATTGACTAGAGGTCAATTATTCTCCTTAATGAAAGTAATACTCGGATTGAGTCAAAGAGTTTATCCCACAAAACAGCTACAGGACCACAACATTTCAAAAAATACAGAGTGATGTGACTCAATAATGACATCTACAATATAGATTAATTAATATTTGTCACTTTTTTACCTCCCAGTGTGTTTGACTTGTCATATACTCATACTCTCCTACCAACTATGTGGAAATTCAAAGAGATGAACATGCAAGAGGACATGAATATTCTTGGTTCAATTCCATTAACATTCAAGTAGATTTTAATGTCAAGAGGACATGTGCAATATGGTTTGAGTGTAAATAATAGAAAACCATATGAAGTAAGTTTTGAACAATAACCATAAATAAGAATATTCTAAACAATTGTGTTGTAATTTCAGCACATTAGCTCAAAAAGTAAGTGTTGAACTACACTTCACCCCATATGTATTGGTATTCACTATGTGGAGAAGTTATTAAGTGAATAAAAGGTGTTCAATCATAAGAGGACTATTGTAATGTGGTTTGAATGAAGTATTCAATGTCAGGTTATTAAGTGAAACTGGGGTGTTCATACTATTGTGGTTGGGATTGCATAAAGAAACCCAAAATCAAGAATTCGTAACAAATAGGGTGCTTTAAAAGCCCAAACATACTGAACATATAAAATAGTATGGAAAGTGAGAGATAACCGTGTTGGAATCGAAACCAAACAGTACTGCGTTGACTCGAGGTCAGTTGTTCTCCTTAATGAGAAGTTATGTACTACATTAACACCACCTACCAATGTACCTCTCAATGTCATTAACTTGTCATGTACTCATACGCACCTACCAAAATTAATGAGTTTGATACACTATTTCCCTTCTCCAACTATATAAATAGACTCATTCCCCGACACTATTGCTATCAAATGAGAAAGAAAAATGTAGTGAAATAAGATATGAAAGTTACGGTCCGATATTGGTAGATCAACGTAATCTTGAAATCTTGGACCTAAGATTTCCTCGTTGAAGACGATGTGTATGCGGGGAGAAGGCCCAGATTCGACTTTTTGAGCCTGTTGCGCCAACAGTGATGGTGGAGGTGGGTGATAGAGTGGAAAGTCGGTTGGTATTATCATCTCAATATATTGGTGTTGTGCATGAGGTTATTATTATATTACTAGAATAGGTCATTAGTGTTTTTAGTATTTTATTTTTGTATAAATATCATGTATCATTTCCTTGCGGTGGCATTGTGCGGATTTGTTCACAAAAATCTATACAAAGCCACCGCCATGAGATGATCCAGAATATGTACACAAAAGCCGAATGTTGTATAGATGATTTTTTAAAAAGAAGAGATTGTATATGCACTGCTTTGGTTCTTAAAGTATCTTTATGTAGGCACTGGTTTAAATTATTGAAATGACATTTGAAATATTCCAATGTATTTTAATATGGTATCATACACTGAAATCGTCCGATACAGAATAATTTCACAAGATGAAACCATGCCAAAAATATACAGCTGTAACACCCCCAAATTTAAAACACCAAAATAAAGGGATGTTACCGCCACATCTCTTGGCTAAAATACTATAAAACACAAATCAACCAAGAGATGCTAAGGCTCTACTAAGAAAACATAACCTTTATTCTCAAATCATGCATCATCCACAAATGTTTCAAAAATAATTATGCAGAAGACATTATGAATTTAAAGATAATTTTTATTAGCTAAAAATAAAACTTGAAAATCCCATCCCAATGCGTGCACGTGCCATGCCTACTCACTTGCGCATCCTGAAAAAGAGAAAAGAAAAACACACACACAACTCAGTATAAACTGGTAAGTTAACCACAGTTCCATAAGGACAACACAAAGAAATGACACCACCGCAACATTAACATATTTAGGATGAAGGCGAATTAGTATTGACGAGGACACCATTAACTGCATAATCCGCAAAATCCGCAAATGATTGTCTAAACCTATAGCACCGGTGCCCTAACCTAGGCCCGCAGGCAAGGTTAGGGGTTAGACCCACAATACCGCATAGTCAAAGGTTCGTCAACCTGAATTTAATTAAATTGTGACAGAGGAGGCGAGTTGCGTCGCTGGAGACCCGTCACGGTCCTGCCCCTCAACCGCAAAAATCCGCATAATCCACATAGTAGCATCCATTCGTCAATACCAATTTAACCATATACAAGTAAAATATTTTTTTTTTTTTTTTTTTTTACCAACAACTC
Source organism: Hygrophila difformis (assembly GCA_030278955.1). Classification (NCBI taxonomy): domain Eukaryota; kingdom Viridiplantae; phylum Streptophyta; class Magnoliopsida; order Lamiales; family Acanthaceae; genus Hygrophila; species Hygrophila difformis. The sequence continues at coordinate 10,298,783 of JAOANR010000011.1, forward strand.
ATTGAACGATAAGACCGACACAATATTAAGAAATATGGCTCTATAATCAAATTGACAACGAAAATGTCTCAAACATACCCACAATTAAACATTACCTAAAAGATGTCCTGCACTAACACATCAAATTAAGAAATTTCGTATCCATAATTAATTCAGAGGCTTGAGTTTGTGAGTAGATAAAGATAATGTGCTTGTAACATGGATAATATAATGACACATATTGTATGCCTCTCTGCACCGCCCAACATATTTGATTCCTCAAGCAACTATCAGAACCTATACTTATGGTATATAATATATGTGTATATATATATCTAATGTAATGTTAAATTAATAAAACGACATGGCAAAGGAACTCCAAGAAAACTCCTACTGCTTCTGGTAAGCACACGACACAAGCCACAGGTTGCATATAGGCAATTAAGAGACAAAGGAATTTCAGACGAATGTAGGAAACGAGATTAACTTACCTCCGGTCGGTTAGTGTTAGACAACAAGGTACTGGAAGTTGGATCGGAAGATGGACTCCTACTTCACCGATATGTTGTCCAGGCTATAGATGATAATATGTTAATCCTGACTTTAGATTCCTAGCTTACGGATTATTGGAAAGTTTGCTATATATAAAGGTATAAGAAAATATTGGTTTGGTAGGTCTGACAAAGGCAAAATGTTTGGGTTTCGATTGGTCCCAATTACAGCAACATTATCAATCTTGCCTTCATTTGCATGCATGGAATTTATGCCAATTAATTGGCACAAATGAATTTCGTGCCCTACCATTTCCATAGTCAAATTTTATCCAAACATTGACACTCTTGTAGGAAGAAGTAGTGTAAATGCATCCAGAATTTAAAAAAAAATGTATGACTAATTAATGTCTAAGACCATGTAAGATTTTGATTAACAATAGGTTGCCGATGATGATGATGATGATGATGATGATGATGATGATGATGATGATGATGATGATGATGATGATGATGATGATGATGATGATGATGATGATGATGATGATGATGAGCGAAATGAATTTTTCGGGTATCACAACAGCGATGCATTAACACCGCCAAACAAAAGTTAGAGACACTAGTATCCCTGTGCAAAAATACCGATACGCATCAATGCAAACACCGGTCTTCTACTTCACGGAACATCGTTGTCATGTGTGCGTACTTGAACCTACATTTTTCCATTTCTCCGTCACCTTTCCATACACATCCGCAATAACATCGCCTTCCCTTATCCGCACAAGATGGACTTTGGAGTTGTAGTGACAAAATAACATAATCTCTTGCCCACGGCTTTGTTCGTGATTGCCGTCCATCTTCCTCCCTTTTTCTCCCTTCCGAAAATCCTAAACATGTGGATTTCGAAAACCCTAAACACAAAAACCTTAAAAATGTGGCTGGCCAAGCTCGTCTCTTCTTCGCCCTTCGCCAACCTCTTAACCCTTATTTTTCCACCACCCCAATGTCACAAATTAAGGCCCCCACCCCTTACCGTCTGCTGTTCGCACGTCGATTGTCTCCGGAAACTTCCTCAACAAGCTTCGCAAAACCTACAAATAAAATCCACGTAAGCTGCCCGCGCTTGTTCTCTTCCATCAGGAGTCAAGACTACAAATGGGAAGTCGCCCGAAGCTTCCCCACCCTTCCCGTCGATTGTAGTTCCGCAGCAAGCTTCCAAAATCTCAACAATGGTGGTGGCTGATTTTGTTCTCTTCAAGGAAGAAGGAGAAGAAGAAAACCGTTTGTTCAATTGTGCTTGGGAAGAATTAATGAGTTTTGGTCTTCTCTCTCCCCCATCAACATCAAATGGCATCAAAATTATGGGTATTTTGGTACTTTTACAAATGATTTTGAATATTTGTTTATTTTAAATGAATGGTGCCTGATATTGTATGTATTTAGTATATTTGGATCTTAATATATAAAGTATATGTTATGCTTGTCTCATACTCACAGTATTTTTGGAGCTTGGGCCTTTAACAATAATTTACCCAATAATAAATGTAATCTCCATATGTGCTCGTACTATCTCATGGGCCATTTGGTTTTGTTGTTGGGGACATTTGCGTCTCAATGACAATGTAGCTCTATTATTATCTCCAAGTGTAACTGGACTTTTTTTTTTTTTCCCTTTGTGGGCTGGCGTTTGAGGATATATAATAGGCATCTTCAAGTCTGATCATAGGGTGACAATGGATCTTAATTCAACCTGAATAAGCTTAAATGTAGGCCATTTGAAAGTATGAAATTCTAATTTGGGATGATTAAGGGATTCATTCTCTATCTCAAACCTAATTTTTTGGCTACACAGCCTATTCAAACTAGAAACCGGTCCCAAACCTAATTAAGGAAACTCCCACAAAACCGAAGTAAAATAATATATATATATATATACACACAATAAGCTTCATTCTTTTATATATACACGTTTGGTGTTATTTAAACATGAACAACGTGGAAAATAAAATGCGAACTTGAAGGATTCAGATTGAACTCTTTCTTTTTCGGCACGGATGAGAGATCTAAATGCAAGTGCCACAAATCAAGACTCGAATTTAAGGCTTTCTTATGAAGAGCAACAACTAGAGCTGAGCTACCCTCCTCGAAAACATAAAAGCCATTCTTACACTATCCCCTAGCCAGAATTTCCTTTGTCAGTCGTTGCTGAATAGTAAAAGACTTATAAAAAAAAAAGCACATCAATATTAGAAATTATAGTCAATTTACTAATAGACAACAAGTTCTTAGTGAGTTCCTTTACCACCAAGACATCCATTAAATCAACAAGAGGTAAAATACGACGCGTACAAATATGCGAAATAGACAAAGAAAAAACTACCATTACCAATTGTGACTGAATTAGTACCAGAATAGAGCTCAAAAGAATCGAGTTGAGTGTGTTTGGAGTCATATGTGCGGAAGCCCCCGCATCAATATACCAATCCAATGAGGGAGTGGACACCGTGCAAGCAGCGTGAAAGGCCTGTGCAAGATCAACATTGGCAGAGGGTTGGGCTATCCCACCGCAAGTGTCATGCTGTAGCTGGAAGAGATGGAGACACTTGTCAGCAAAGTGCTACCCTCTTGACAGAGATGGCAGCGTAGCGTGAACTACCGCTTGCCCCGGCGACAAGGCCCTGCCCTGTGAGCACGCTGCTAGACATTGGCCGGAAACCCACCACCACGTTGCTGGCCACGTGATGTAGTAGAACCGCGGAGGAACAGGATGTGCTGCTGTTGGCAGTGAACACTGCAGCAGGCACTGAAGAAGATTGGCGATCCATGGAGCGACTCATCATATCGAATTGGATTGCATGGTGGAGAAGATCGCGAAACAAAGGCACCGGATGTATTGCCATATGCGTGTTGGCAAAATTCGCAAAGGAATGGCCAAGTCCGCTTAAAACCCAGTGACTTTTGTCACTTTCCTCAAGCGGACTTTGAATAGCGGACAATGGATCGGAAAGGAGTTTGAAGCAGCGGCCGTACTCCTCCACAGATAGATCATTGCGGCGAAGGGAGAGAAGTTGTTCCCGAACCTGGTTTGCACGCGAGATTGAAGCGTTGGCAAAGGCAGCTTCAAGGGCGGAGACGCATTCAATGACCTCCGCCATTGCCCTCGGGTTCAAGTGTTGCTTACAAAACGCCAAGGAGTTTCTGATCTCGGAGTAGCCAGGCCGTATACACCGGGTTGGGGACATCACCATTGTCAAAAGTGATGCATGGTCTTCCATGGCGCTGGAGAACTCCTGCTGTTTGAGAGGAAGCCATGATCGACAGAAGCAAGAGTACACCGTGTGGTCTGAGTGGAAGAAAGAAGGAAAGAGGAACAAGGGTTTCAGATACACACTGATACTATATGAGAGTAATTAGGAGATCATCACTGATTGTGATGATTCGAGAATTGTATTATATACAATTAAAATGATACATCAACTCCGTAATCTCCGGAAGGCAAAACAAATAAAAGAAAATACATAAATCAAAGAAAAATATCCTAATGGCTACAAAATCAAAAGGGTATGGTACTTCTAGTGTGAATGATAAAGGGCATGCACTTGGATATTGTTTATGGTACTATTGTCAAAAAATATCCTAATGGCTATAAAATCAAAAGGGTAATATTGTCAAACATATATGACCCTATTTTGGTAACAAAATCAAATTTTAGATTTTAGAAATTCGTATCCTTAATTATGTATAATATAAAAGATTTTTTTTTACAATTAACTAGTATTACCCGTCCGCGCGATTCGCGGGAAGAAAAGTTTCTAAAATATAAAAAAAACAAATTATTTAGAAATTCGTTCAACAAAAGAATAAATTGTCCTCACGATCGAATGAAAGAAAATGTATAACGTAAAATAGTTGATGATCGAAGCTATGAATAAGAAATTGATCAAGATTAAAGGAATGAAAGTTTTGACTATTTTTTTTTTTTTGAGGGAAGAAAGTTTTGACTGTAAAACTGACGTTTAATTGTCAAGGTTGAAGGAATATAAAAGTTTTTCTATTTATGTTTTTCTCTGGTCTTTATGTATATGTTTAATAAATGCAGCATTTATATTTTGAAGGAGAATGAAAGTATAGGCAGAGTATCTCTACTTGCAATTTTTTCCAAACAGGGGTTCGAGGGGATGACCAAGAATTTTGTTAATAACATGAGCAAATCCAGATGAAATAGAGCCAACCACATTCCACATTGATGTCAGGATATAAATTTTTCATGTGCTTGTAGAGATTAGTCTTCTGTTTGTCACATGATTATGCAAAATGGCAATTGTATATGAGTAAGATTCAGTTCATAATTGCAGTAAACATGGAAATAAAACTAAATAAACAAAACAATTGATTCAAAAAATCATCACCAACACGCCTTAATTTTCAAGTGAAAATTAAGCTTATGTCGCATACTTCCATTCCATTTTCTAAATTGAAGCCCAAACTTCAAGCTATGTTCAAAGCCAAAATTAAAGTTAAGAAATTCATTTAAGTAGGATAAACTCTATGTTCAAAGCTATGTTCGTTGGTACTTTATTCAATATCCATATCGAGATAATTTTGGAAGTTTCTGCAAAATCAAAATACTTCGTGTGAAATAGCCTTGCTCCTTTTTGTCCAATGGGATGACCTGAATTCATTTCAGGCATATGTATCGAATTCTTGTTAGTTATTAGCCAATGTATACATCTAATTCATGTTAGTTATTAAAAACCCTAAATATTGTATTTCCCTCCATCATCCCCATTGTAAAAATTCTGCATCTGTTTTCCCCATCACCGCAAATCTCATTTGCACAAATAAATAATTAATACATATTACATACATATTTTTATTACCATCATGATTTCTCCATCATGATTTTATTACCATATAATTAATAATACATATTTTTGCTAAATTAGATTTAATCCGTACTATATTTTTGGCATATTAATATTCCCATCATCCTTTTCTATTATTAATTAATCCAAAAAATTGTGCACTTAAATTGAGCAGCTGGGATCTCTTTCCAAATTATTCAAGGTGACCAATATGGTAATAAATTATTTGATATATACATAATAAAATAAATTTGCGATGATTAACATAAATGTCAACCATTTTCATAAAATATATTGGATTCAATAATTTATCTTTAACCTCTTTGATAGAAATAACACTTAAATGGTAACACTTAAATAAAGTGTTACCATTTATAATTAGTTGTATAAAGTGTTACCATTTATACCATTTATCTTTAACCATTTTTAATTTGATAGAAATAACACTTAAATGGTAACAGATTTTCAATAAAGTTTATAATTAGTTGTCTAATATTACTAGTATTACCCGCCCGCGCGATACGCGGGAAGAGAAGTTTCTAAAATATATATATATAAAAAGTTATTTAGAGATTCAACAAAAGAATAAATTGTCCTCACGATTGAATGAGAGAAAATGTATAAGGTAAAATAGTTGATGATTGAAGTAATGAATAAGAAATTGATCAAGATTAAAGGAATAAAAGTTTTGACTGTAAAACTGAGGTTTAATTGTCAAGGTTGAAGGAATATCAAAGTTTTCCTATTTATTTTCTTGCTCCGGCTCCTCTAAAGAAAATAATTTATACATGCGTAAAAGTAATAAAGATGGCAAAACAAATTTTTTTAAAAGAAAAAAGAAAAAAAATATTCTAATAACGTCCTACATTCCTTTCCCATAGCATTTCTAAAAGTAATGAATTGCTTGACAATTTCATGTCACCAACCACAGGAATAAAATTGTCCTTATCATTATCAGCATGTCAAAAAAAAATGTAACTTATTTAAAACTGGCGATTGTTAATTCCATCGAATACAAATTATGGAGTAAATATGTTTTTAAATACGATTAAAGTTTTTTGAAAATAAAATACAATTAAATTTAAATCAGCAAGTAAGATAAAAAAAAAATACAGTTTCATAGGCATAGCCCATAGGTTTTATAAATTAGATTATATAGAACAGATCAGTCACAACGAATATGTAAGCTTGGACCAAAAAATCAATATAAAGTTTATAATTCTTAAATTAGAACTTTTTTTTTAAAAAAAAAAGCCTAATAATAAATGTAATGCACTTACAATTCATGTATATTTATTAGCATTGCGACAATCAAGTATAAGATTCATTTTAAAGTGGCTAATATTTAAAGAATCAAACAATGCTTCATTGAAAAAGATAAATTATAAAGCGGTTAATAAAATTTATCAAACAATATGTAATCATCCGTATCATAGAGCAAAACCTTAAACTTCGATTCAAACATTCGTGTTAACAAAATCCATCATAGCTCATCACTTGAAGATTTCGAGACATCAATGACAATTAAATTTATTAGTCAGTCCGATAAGACCCTTCATAATATCATAAAACTAAACGTCGTGAAACTTCCTCAACAAAGGTTTCGCAACAAACATTCTCAATAAAGATTTCGCAGCATCGAAATAGATACTCTTTAGATACTCAGAAAAAATATCCATTTGTGCTACAATACATTCAAACATAGCATCTGGAACTGCTAGAAAGTTACATTGTCCAGTCATGCCTCATTTGTTCAATATATTATCATCATCATTGGATAAAATTCTCTAGTCTTTATGTATATGTTTAATAAATGCAGCATTTATATTTTGAAGGAGAATGGAAGTATAGACAGAGTATTTCTACTTGCAATTTTTTCCAGACAGAAGTTCGAAGGGATGACCAAGAATTTTGTCAATAACTTTAGCAAATCTAGATGAAACAAAGCCAACCACATTCCCTATTGATGGCAGGATATAAATTTTTCATGTGCTTGTAGAGATTAGTCTTTTGTTTGTCACAACATTCTGTAAAATGGCAATTGTATATGATTAAGATTCAGTTCATAATTGCAGTAAACATGGAAATAAAACTAAGAAACAAAACAATTGATTCAAAAAATCATCACCAACATGCCTTAATTTTCAAGTGAAAATTAAGCCCGTGTCGCATACTTGCATTCCATTTTCTAAATTAAAGCCCAAAGTGCAAGCTATATTCAAAGCCAAAATTAAAGTTAAGAAATTCATTTAAGTATGAGAAACTACATGCCATTGGTATTATATTCAATATCCATATCAAGACAATCTTGGAAGTTTCTGCAAAATCAAAATATTTTGTACGAAATAGCCTTGCTCCTTTTTGTCCAATGGGATGACCTGAATTCATTTCAGGCAAATGTTTCGAATTCTTATTAGTTATTAGCCAATGTATACATCTAATTCATGTTAGTTATTAAAACCCTAAATATTTTATTTCCCTCCATCATCTCCATTGTAAAAATTCTGCATCTGTTTTCCTCATCACCGCAAATCTCATTTGCAAAAATAAATAATTAATACATATTATATACATATTTTATTACCATCATGATTTTATTACAATATAATTAATAATACATATTTTATTTTTCTTGCTAAATTAGATTTAATCCGTGCTATATTTTTAGTATATTAATTTTTCCATCATCCTTTTCTATTATTAATTAATCTAAAAAATTGTGCACTTAAATTGAACAGGCGGGATCTCTTTCCAAAATTTTCAAGGTGGCCAATATGGTAATAAATTATTTGATATATACATAATAAGATAAATTTGCAATGATTAACATAAATTTCAACCATCTTCATAAGATATATGGGATTCAATAATTTATCTATAATCTCTTTAATTTGATAGAAATAACACATAAATGGTAACAGATTTTTAATAAAGTTTATAATTAGTTGTCTAATATTATAAGATCTACAAAAGATACATAGTAAATATACAGAATTAAAGTAAATTATCATTTTTGACATGATTTTTAAATATCCAATTAGTAATAATGTTTCCCAAATTCCACCTTTTAATTATGGGATCATTTCATTCTTTATTAGTGTACATGATTTAAATATAAATGATTTTTGGATCTAATAAAGTAAACACATATTTTTTAAAATTAAAACCACATATTTAGAATGGTTTATTTTTAAAAAAATACATATTCTAATATTTAGTTTTTATTTTTATTTAATATTTAGTTTTCAAAATACGGATATATTTATATGGAAAGATTTAGTTGCCAATAAAATATCGTATTTGTAAAAATTATAGTAATAGTTGAAGGGCTAAATTACATTAATTATTCTTTATTTAAGGGGTAATTTATTTATTTTCATTGATCATCTCATCTTTTACGATTATTCTTTGATCTTTCCATAATCATTTCATTGTCTATAGTCAACATTTCATTTTTGTTTATCCAATGGAAATCAATTTAATCAATGTAATCAATATAATAAATGGAAATCAATTACCCCATCGTCTTTGCTTTATTTATGGGGTAATACTTAGTTTCCAATTTTTTTATTTGATATTGTGTTTTCAAAATACGGATAAATTTATAAGGAAAGATTTAGTTGCAATATAATTAAAAATCATTTTATAGACAAATTATATTCAATATCTTAAACATTTTATTTCTCTCTATCATCCCCATTGTAAAAATTCTGCACCTACTTTCCCCATCACCACAAATCTCATTTGCACAAATAAATAATTAATACATATTTTATTACCATCATGATTTCTCAATCATGATTTTATTACCGTATAATTAATAATACATAGTATTTTATTTTTCTAGTTAGATTTAATCCGTGCTATATTTTTGGCATATTAATTTTTCCATCCATAAATAAATTCCTAATATGGATTCATTATTCACCACAAATAAATAAAATATTGTATTTGTAAAAATTATAGTAATAGTTGAAGGGCTAAATTACATTAATTATTCTTTATTTAAGGGGCAATTTATTTATTTTCATTGATCATCTCATCTTTTACGATTATATTTGCTCTTTCCATAATCATTTCATTGTCTATAGTCAACATTTCATTTTTGTTTATCCAATGGAAATCAATTTAATCAATGTAAATTAATTTAATCAATGTAATCAATATAATCAATGGAAATCAATTACCCCATCATCTTTGCTTTATTTATGGGATAATACTTAGTTTCTATTTTTTTTATTTGATACTGTGTTTTCAAAATACGGATAAATTTATAAGGAAAGATTTAGTTGCAATATAATTAAAATCATTTCATAGACAAATTATATTCAATATCTCAAATATTTTATTTCCATCCATCATCCCCATTGTAAAAATTCTGCATCTGCTTCCCCATCACCACAAATCTCAGTTGCACAAATAAATAATTAATACATATTACATATATATTTTATTACCATCACGATTTCTCCATCATGATTTTATTACCATATAATTAATAATACATATTTTATTTTTCTAGTTAAATTAGATTTAATCCGTGCTATATTTTGGCATATTAATTTTTCCATCCATAAATAAATTCCTAATATGGATTCATTATTCACCACAAATAAATAAAATAACGTATTTGTAAAAATTATAGTAATAGTTGAAGGGCTAAATTACATTAATTATTCTTTATTTAAGGGGTAATTTATTTATTTTCATTGATCATCTCATCTGTTACGATTATTCTTTACTATTTCCATAATCATTTCATTGTCTATAGTCAACATTTCATTTTTATTTATCCAATGGAAATCAATTTAATCAATGTAAATTAATTTAATCAATGTAATCACTATATCAATATAATCAATGAAAATCAATTACCTCATCATCTTTGCTTTATTTATGGGGTAATCCTCAGTTTCCATTTTTTTAATTTGATATTTTTTTTTTTTGGAGGAAAATAATTTTATTGCTTAGAACTTCCAAAATCAAAGGAAGTCACAGAACGGGGAACCCCCTACAATCAGTCTCCATAATACGGATAAATTTATAAGGAAAGATTTAGTTGCAATATAATTAAAAATTATTTCATAGACAAATTATATTCAATATCCTAAATATTTTATTTTACTTCATCATCACCATTGTAAAAATTTTGCATATGCTTTCCCCATCACCGCAAATCTCTTTTGCACGAATAAATAATTAATACATATTACATACATATTTTATTACCATCATGATTTTATTACCATATAATTAATAATACATATTTTATTTTTCTAGAAATAACACATCATTCAACCATATCTTTATAAAATATATCGGATTCAATAAGTTATATCTATAATCTCATTTAATTTGATAGAAGTAACACCTAAATGGTAACATATTTTCAATAAAGTTTATTATTAGTTATCTAATATTGTTATGTCTACGAAACGATACATAATAAATATACAGAAATAAAGTAAATTATCATTTTTTACATGATTTTTAACTATCCAAATACATAATTAAATAGATATGTATAAATTAATTAATAATAAATCATACTAATATAGAATGGTTTATTTTTTTAAAAAAAATATATATTCTAAAATATAGTTTCCATTTTATAATTTAATATTGTGTTTCCAAATTTTCTTCATTGATCAATTCAAAAATCCATTGATTTTTCTTCCCGATTTTAATAATTTAACACAATAATTATTGGGTCCAGTTAGGGTGCAATCAACAAATCCCACAGCACATCAAGGCAGCGATCTGAAGCGTCCATTTAAAATCCAAGGGTTGTAAATGAAAAAGGGTATAATTGTCATAACACAATAATAGTTCATTTTAAAAACAATGCATTTCAGCGATATGACAAGTATTTAGACATGTTATCATATCTAATATTTGGTAACTCTATATTTAGTATGTTATCATATTTATTATTTGGTAAATCATATTAAATATTTGGTAATTCATATCTAATATTTCAAATAATATCTTTTTATAATCAAAGATACGTATCAAATTTATTAATAGATCATTTCAGCGATCTTACCAAAAACAATTAAGTGGTGCTATAAAATATATTTCAGGGACCACAAGTAGAGGAATTCAGCGACAGTATCTAGCATAATTCAGCGATGGTACCAAGAATAATTCAGCGACGCAACCTAGAATGATTCAGCGATACTATCAAAAACAATTATGTGATGCTACCAAAAATAATGAAGGGATGCTATCAAATATATTTCAGCGACCGTATCTAGCATAATTCAGCGATGATACCAAGAATAATTCAGCGACGCCACCTAGAATAATTCAGCGATGCTACCAAAAACAATTCTGTGATGCTATCAAAAATAATGAAGGGATGCTATCAAATATATTTCAGCGAGATCAAGTAGAGTAATTCAGCGATGGTACCAAGCAGAATTCAGCGACGCTACCAAGAATGATTCAGCGATGCTACCAAAAACATTTCTGTTATCATATCTAATATTTGGTAAATAATATCATATCTAATATTTGGTAAACCTATATTTAGTATGTTATCATATCTAATATTTGGTAAATAATATCATATCTAATCTAATATTTTCAAATAATCATCAACGAATGGTAACAAATATATTAATAGATAATTTCAATCATGCTACAAAAAAACAATTTAGTGATGCTATAAAAAATATTTAAGCGACACTATCCTAGAAGAGTTCAGCATTCAGCCACATTACACAGAAGAATTCAGCGACGCTACAAAGAAGAATTCAGCGAGGCTGTCAAGAAGAATTCAGCGAGGCTGTCAAGAAGAATTCAGCGATGCCATGAAGAACAATTCAGCGATGCTATGAAGAACAATTCAGCGACTCAACTAGAATATTTCGGGTACGTTTTTCATGAACAATTCAATGACTTTATTTAAAAATATTTCAGCGACGTATATCTATGTATAGCAGCATAATTAAGCAAATTGGAGGGTAGTATGAGATCAATCCTTGAAATGCAAAGAAGAAGAGAAGAAGAACGGAAGAAGAATGGAAGAATTAGCGTTCACAAACTAAATGTAGCAAATTTACTATTTTAACCTTTAAGTTAATCTCAACCATCAATTTATAAATTAAATCAATGGCTGCGATGTACCGCAGTACATCAAGTCAAAATGCTTAGTCGCACCCTAACGGAATTGATAATTATTAGTTGTGTTTCCATTTTCTTCCAAAATTTTCTTCATTGATATTTAGTTTCAATAAGTTGTGAAACTAAATATTCAATTAACTAAATATAAAGTAATCTTATCCGATAATAATTCCTCCACATTAATTAAAGTAATCACTTGTTAACATTAATTATATTTCTTCATTGATTAATTCCTGTAATCCCTAATTTTCTTCCCGATTTTATTCAATAATAATAGTTTTAATATCCATTGATCATTACATTAATTGTGAATATAATATAATTAATATTAATGCGAATAATTATTGAAGGAATTATTCATAATTTCATTTAATCTTAATCAATCATTGATTTGATTACTTTATATTATATTTTTATACCTTTTTTGGACTATTGACTAAAAATTAGGGCTTCATTGAGTTAATAATCGAGAATAGAAATAATTTAACTTTTTAAAATTATTTACTAAAAATTATGTATTTAAAAAAATACATGTTCTAAAATTTAGTTTCCATTTTATAATTTAATATTGTGTTTCCAAAATTTTCTCCATTGATCAATTCAAAAATCCATTGATTTTTCTTCCCGATTTTCTTCCCATTTCAAAAGTAATGTTATCCGATAATTCCTCCACATTAAGTAAAGTAATCACTTGAATTAATAAAAATATAGGAAGAACTTTATATAATTGTAGGACTATCCTTAAATAATTGTAATAGATATGTATAAATTAATTAATAATAATAAATCATACTAATATAGAATGGTTTTTTAAAAAAAGTACATATTCTAAAATTTAGTTTCCATTTTATAATTTAATATTGTGTTTCCAAAATTTTTTTCATTGATCAATTCAAAAATCCATTGGTATTTCTTCCCGATTTTCTTCCCGATTTTAATAATTTAACACAATAATTATTAATTGTGTTTCCATTTTCTTCCAAAATTTTCTTCATTGATATTTAGTCTTAATATCCATTGATCATTACATTAATTGTGAATATAATATAATTAATGTTAATGCGAATAATTATTGAAGTAATTATTCATAATTTCATTTAATCTTAATCAATCATTGATTTGATTACTTTATATTATATTTTTATACCTTTTTTGGATTATTGACTAAAAATTAGGGCTTCATTTCACTAATAATCGAGAATATAAATAATTTGACTTTTTGGAATTATTTACTAAAAATTATGTATTTAAAAAAAATACATGTTCTAAAATTTAGTTTCTATTTTATAATTTAATATTGTGTTTCCAAAATTTTATTCATTGATCAATTCAAAAATCCATTGATTTTTCTTCCCGATTTTCTTCCCATTTCAAAAGTAATCTTATCCGACAATTCCTCCATATTAAGTAAAGTAATCACTTGAATTAAATAGAATAATTTATATGGAAATAATAACTTGATTTCAATATGATTTCAATAGAGAATAGACATAATTTACCTTTTTGGAAATTGATTTCAATAATGTGGAAAATGAGCATATTTTCATTAGTTCAATTCAAATAAAAACTCATCTTACAAAAAATATAGATTTTGCTAGGCATTGTGTTTAATTTGTATACAATACTCAGTTGAATGAAACACCAAAGATTGTGAGAAACAAATGGATAAAAATGATATAGACAAATTTCAGACGATCTCTTACTGAATGAAACACAAAAGATTGTGAGAACCTAATGCTACAAAAACTAAATTCATCCAATTATTTACACTTGGTGGAACAAATCTCTCCACAAAACAATAGCCAAACAAATCTTTCCCCAAAAGATGAAGTGAAATGGGAAGTCGCCGATTATTTGACATGAAAAAAGATGTCGCAACAATTGATTTATTCTTGTATGGTTATGAATAATCCTTATCTCTTCATCCGTTCAAAATGTTCTTCGTCATTTGAGTTTGTACTCTCGTTTTCCCAATAACTGTCATCAAAACAACAACAAAAGAGAACAAAAATATTAGTAAAATAGGGAGTAATAAACATGAAAATGCTCTTCGTCATTTGAGTTTGTACTCTCGTTTTCCCAATAACTGTCACCAAAACAACAACAAAAGAGAACAAAAATATTAGCAAAATAGGGAGAAATAAACATGAATTTGAATAATAAAAGCTAGAAAATTGTGAGAGGATTTTTGTTAAATGGAACATTGAGAGAAATGTTAAATGAAGATGTAAGGATATGATTTTGAGGGGATTGTAATAGACACATATTTATAGGAGAATGAGATAAATGTGTAACGCCCCAAAAATTTAAAACCAAATTTCTGTGACGTCACGGCCGTGTTACCTCTCTTAAACTGTTGGCCAATCAATTTAAGATCAATAACACGTAGCCAAGTAACCAGGAAGCCAATGAATCATAATATCAGAGTACAAATCCAGAAAAGAAACCTCACATCATAACAGACGTCCGGCTTACAAGCCTTATTTATGCGACATAACAGTCGACAAATCAGTCTCATCTCACCTGTCAGAGATATCAAGTTAAACACAAGACAGAATATAGTGTACCGATCCGTACCACAACAGTACGAGACTAGGTAATAAGTCATAGCATATTATTCAAGACAAGCACATAAGTCCACAACATGCTAATGCATCCCTAGGTAGATCACTCATCCCCAAACCCCACATCGTGCTCAGGCTCTGCGTCCTCCCCGGGAATATCTATACATGAAAACATAGCAAGGGTCAGTACAAGGTACTGAGCAAGAATAGAAGAATCGGCATAAGGGGAAACAAGAATAATTCTTGATTCCCTAGAAGTATATTTATACATATATGTGGAGATATATTTCGTTTTTAAATATTTATTAGGCATAACATAAAAATTGAGCAGAGCAAATAAGTAAACATCACACCGTCCCATACCGGTGCTTCAACCACTGCAAATAAGATGAATGATGGATGATGAGATGAAATGTTATGACCTAAGATGTCTATCTACCCTAAATGCAACACATAAGCATGTCTAGCGCGCACCTAGGTACCATGGTCGGTATTCCCTCCCATATAAGGGTCCACACCCCTTAATGGTCGAGAGACATACCCACAGTGCCCCCGCCGCGGACACTAACAGCTGAAATCGTTGCTTACGGCAAGCGGGTCAGGCTAAGGGTCATGAGCCCTTTCTAGCCAAATACAGACTAGGATATAAATCCTTTTCAGTCTCAACATATCATCACAGATATTCACATATCATCACAGATATTCACATATCATCACAGATACTCAGATTCAATTCAATCACTCATCTCGAGTGAAGTATTTTCTTTAAAATAAATAGCTTTAAAATCAGACTAGGATATAAATCCTTTTCAGTCTCAATATATCATCACAATTATTCACATTCAATTCAATCACTCATCTCGAGTGAAGTATTTTCTTTAAAATATATAGCTTTAAAATAGTCAGGGCTCTTTGAAATATACTACTAGTTTATAAATGATAACTTTAAAAATAATAATACTTGAAAATAATAGTTTTTTAAAAAGAATAATCCGGCTCTTTAAAATAGTAGTTTTAAAATATTCCGGGGTGTGCCAAGTCCCACATTTCGGCACCAACACATAATCAGATTCCACACATGTCAATACGTAAATTACGTGTCATGACAAAATAAACAACTCATCGCGAGTTAAGTGTCAAGGGTGTGCCAAGCCCCACATATCGGCACTAACACTCACATCAACATAGAAGCGAAACAAGACTCGATCTCAACTAAGGCATAGTAGATCACCGCTAATCGCAACTAAGTTCAAAGATTGTGAGCATGATGATGGTTATGGTATGCTAGAAGCATAAGAAGAACTAAGGAACACGAAGGATGAAGAATCGGAAAAACGAGCAAAAGAGACATGAAGACAGCAGAGACGGCGCGGTCCCCGCGCGGTCCCCGCGCGGTCTGGGAGTCGACCGCGCGCCCTGGACACGGACGGCCGTGCCGTTCGTGTCGCGCGCTACGCGCGCGCTAGCGCGCCGGGAGCGCGCCGATGCGACAGAATCGGTGAAAATGGCGATTTCCGGCCATTCCACCGGATTTGCCCCCCATTTAAGCCTATTTCTACCCTTGCCTGGTATTGAGGTGGTCCAAACTCTTCCAATACAGCTCCCCAACTCCTCCAAACACCAATACCAAGCTACATAACAAGAAAATCAACCAAATCATCAAAATTTCATCCAAGAACATGATTTCTTGATCTTGAAACCTTTTGAAGCTCAAAAACTGAAATTACTCAACCAAAAGCATTACCTTAACTCCCAAAACTGATTTGCAACTCCCAATCAAGGATTTAACACAAATTCCAAGCCGATCTACAAGAATTTCAACCCAAACTCTTCAATCCCGTCACCAACATAACACCCTCCAAAACCCACTTCAAACTTCACCAAAACATGAATTAGATAGTGGAAATTACTTACCTCATGTTATACTATGAATCCCCCAATTGATTTGAGCATAAAATCAAGGATTTGGGAGGATTTGGCACCAACCCTAGCTCCCCAAAGAAGAGTGACGGGAAAGAGGGGAAGAGAGGGGAAGAGAGATGAGGAAATGGGTTTCAATGCCCAAAAATCTGATTTTTAAGAGTAAAATGGATCCGGGTCGGGTCGGAATGTGGGTTAAAAGGTTTACACTACTTGTCTTGACCACATTGCACCCATTTGAGCACTTGACTCTTATTATCTAGTGAGTTGAACTCACTTATCCCCCCCACTTAAATCTTCATTCCCTACAAAATAATCCGCATACCAAGTCTTTTGTTAATTGACCATAATTAAATTAAATTAATTATGAGTTAATTAAATCGGGGTGTTACAATCTCTCCCCCTTAGGATCATTCGTCCTCGAATGAAAAAGTGTGGATTAAGGTCATTACTTCACTGAATTGGAGTCAAATCCAATTCAGGATAACGCCCAGCCATGCTTTCCTCTGTCTCCCAAGTGGCATCCTCTACGCCATGTCTCGACCAAAGTACTTTCACCATTTTGATCACCGTATTGCGAAGTACCTTTTCTTTAGTGTCGAGAATCGCCACGGGGTATTCTTCGTATTCTAGGTTGTCATCCAACTCCACCTCCTCCGGTTGTATAACCTTGTTAGAATCCGAGATAAACTTCCTCAACTGAGAGACGTGGAAAACGTTGTGCACCTTTCCCACCTCAGTTGGCAATTCTAACCGGTAAGCGACCTTCCCAATCTTTTTAGTGATCTCATAGGGGCCTATAAATCTGGGACTCAGTTTCCCTTTCTTCCCAAATCGTCTCACGCCCCTCATGGGTGACACTCTCAAAAGTACCCAATCTCCAACCTCGAATTCAATGTCTCTCCTGGACAAATCAGCATAACTCTTTTAACGATTCTGAGCTTCCTTCATTCTGTCTCTGGCCACTCTCACCACTTCAGTGGTCTGTTCAATGAGTTCAGGACCCATCACCACTCGCTCTGAAGGATCACTCCAACACAAGGGTGTCCTGCACTTTCTTCCGTATAAGGCCTCGAAAGGCGCCATACGAATACTCGCGTGATAGCTATTGTTGTAAGAGAACTCCACCAAATGTAGATGTTCCTCCCACGATCCTTGAAAATCCATCACACGCGCCCTCAACATATCCTCCAAGGTTCTAATGGTCCTTTCTGTCTGTCCATCAGTCTGAGGGTGCCACGCAGTACTCATACTGATCTGCGTCCCAAAAACTGTCTGCAATTCCTTCTAGAACCTTGACAGGAATCTGGAATCTCTGTCGGAAATGATTTCTCGAGGAATACCAAAACGTCTAAGCACATGTTGGATGTAAGCGCCAGTCAACTGTTGCATGCTCCAGTTCAATCTCATTGGTATAAACACAACACTCTTGGTTAGTCGGTCCACAACTACCCAAATAGTATCAAAACTGCTCCGTGTCTTGGGTAGCCCGGTGACAAAGTCCATAGCAATGGACTCCCATTTCCAAGTAGGAACATCCAAAGGTTGTAATAAGCCTGAAGGTCTCATGTGCTCGGCTTTCACCTTCTGGCAAATGGAACACCTAGACACAAATTCTTCCACTTCCTTCTTCATGCCTTACCACCAATAGTTTTGCCTCAAATCCCTGTACATCTTTACTGCTTCCGGATGTACGGAGTAAGGTGTGCAATGTGCTTCCTCCATAATTTTCCCTTTCAGCGCCTGATCTTTCGGAGGCACACACCAACGGTCCCCGAACTTGATCATATCCTTGCTATCAATCACAAAGCCTTCCGCTTTACCCTTACGAATCTGAGCTTTCAAATGCATCATCTCTTGACTTACAGCTTGACTTAGTCTGAGTTCCTCGAGTAATGATGGCACCACCGTCATAGCATTCAACCTCGCTATCGTGTCGTAAGGAACAACCACAATACCTTCCTTGTCTAACTCTTGCCTTAACTTCCAAGGGAGAGTAATTGAATTCAGTACATGTCCTTTCCTACTTAGTGCATCCGCCACCCGGTTGGCTTTTCCTTCTATGTACTGAATACTCGTGTCATAGTCCTGCAAAAACTCTAACCACCTTCTTTGCCTACCGATCACCTTATCTGCAGTGTAGAGACATTTAAGGTTCTTATGATCCGAATAGATTTGACACTTGGCTCCGTAAAGATAATGCCTCCAAATTTTTAATGCATGTACGACCGCTGCCATCTCCAGGTCGTGAGTCGGGTAATTCAGCTCGTGAGGCTTTAATTGCCTAGATGCATATGCAATCACCTTGCCATACTGCATAAGCACACACCCAAGTCCTCGATAAGATGCATCTGTGTATACCTCATATTCCCTCGATTCATCAGGTAACACTAAGGCCGGAGCTTCTGTCACCTTCTTCTTCGGTAAAGGAAATCCTTGGTATCCCGCAGTCTAATCTGGCTTGGTACTTAGACAGCCAATCCATTCCCAAAATCACGTCAAAATCGGCCAAATCTAGCACTACTAGATTCGCTCTGAACTCTCACTCTTTGATGATTATCTGTGCATCGGGTTTAATCCACTGGCTCCGTATGAGGTCTCCCGAAGGTAGCGTACAGGGAGTTGATAAGCCTCCAGTGGTCCCACATCATTATTAGTTACGAATTCCGATGATATAAACGAGCATGATGCACCAGAATCATATAAGGCATAAGCAGGCACATTATCAACTAGTATAGTACCTACGCATTTAATAACATAAGGCACTACCTGGGGCACTTGTTACAGATGGTTAAGTCGATCAAGATTGAAATGAACAATGGGCAACTTACCAGTCATGACATCATCTCGTCCATCTAGCTCAGCCCGCTCAATCACATTGAGGCGGCCCCCACGGCCCCTCTGTGGTCCACGACCTCTGTCTGCACCTCGTCCACGCGACGCGTTCCCACCAGAAGCATCTGAAGTAGATCCTCCTACTCGACCCACCAACTGTGGGCACTGTGGCCTCAAATGTCCTTGCTGTCCGCAATTCCAGCAGTGGGGTCCGCTTCTATACGGTGGCTGTGCATAAGTCCGAGGCCTAGAGGTCTCTCCACCGCTTCTCGGCCTCGTCTGCCTATGATGGGGTCTAATCGGCCCCCCTGACTCCCTGCGACGAGCGGCCCTCACGCGCTGCATATAAGCACGAGCTCTTTCAATGCATAAAGCCTGATCATATGCTGAAGCTAAACAGGCGTGTTGGTTGCTAAACCCAGTCCGGATCTCAGCCTTCAATCCATCCACAAACTTCGAAACCTTATCTTCCTCATTAGCAACTAGCATTGGTACGTATGACATGAGTTCCACAAAACGACCATAGTATTCAGACACTGTCATATTTCCTGCTTGCTCCAGGTTGAGAAATTCCCTCTTTTTAACATTCATCATCTGTATAGTGAAAAAGTGGGATCTCAAAGCATGACAAAAAACTTCCCATGAGAAGTTGGGTCTCGCCATAAGCTCACTCTTACGCGACCTCCACCAATGGAGAGCTGGTCCAGTAAGATACTCTTGTCCCACCCTGACCTTCCAATTCTCTGGGCAGTCTATATTCTCGAAGATCTCCTCCATATGATAAATCCAAATAGTCAGAGCGGCCGGGTCTACTCCTCCACTAAAGACCGGCGGTTGATAATGCCTTGCTAGATGCACGTAATCCACGGGTCTGGGTGGTGGTTGTGCAGGTTGATTCGCCTGCCCCTGATACATCCCATACATAGCACTAAACATATATTGCATAAACTGGGGGTCAAATGGCATCTGTACAGGTGGCGGCGGTGGTGGAGGCACTGGTTCGTCCTCATAGTTCCAGTCACCCTCCACCTCTACAGGTTCCTCAATTGGAACATCTTCCACGTGATCATTGCCAAGTCCACCATTCTCATGGTACTGTCCATGACCCCCAAAAGCTGGCCCCGGATTCCCACGAGGCCTTCCCCTCCTCCTGGGCCTTCCATCCCTGCGCGGCGGCATCCTATATTCGTAACGTAACGAGATATTCAGTAACACTCGGTAAATAAGAATAATTCTTTACCGAACATCGATTATTAAGTATAGATCTCCCGGAATATCCCCAAGGATTGATCCTGGTTTGATTCACAAACCACAATCCACCCTATAGGGGACGCAGATAACCAGAAACAATGCAATTAACAAGAATATAAGCAGAGTTAGATGCAATTCCTACACTATATGCTTTCCCCCACACATCTCACCACATGCTTGTGTTAGAATTCTAAGCACATACGAGCAGACATGGCTCTGATACCAAATGTAACGCCCCAAAAATTTAAAACCAAATTTCTGTGACGTCACGGCCGTGTTACCTCTCTTAAACTGTTGGCCAATCAATTTAAGATCAATAACACGTAGCCAAGTAACCAGGAAGCCAATGAATCATAATATCAGAGTACAAATCCAGAAAAGAAACCTCACATCATAACAGACGTCTGGCTTACAAGCCTTATTTATGCGACATAACAGTCGACAAATCAGTCTCATCTCACCTGTCAGAGATATCAAGTTAAACACAAGACAGAATATAGTGTACCGATCCGTACCACAACAGTACGAGACTAGGTAATAAGTCATAGCATATTATTCAAGACAAGCACATAAGTCCACAACATGCTAATGCATCCCTAGGTAGATCACTCATCCCCAAACCCCACATCGTGCTCAGGCTCTGCGTCCTCCCCGGGAATATCTATACATGAAAACATAGCAAGGGTCAGTACAAGGTACTGAGCAAGAATAGAAGAATCGGCATAAGGGGAAACAAGAATAATTCTTGATTCCCTAGAAGTATATTTATACATATATGTGGAGATATATTTCGTTTTTAAATATTTATTAGGCATAACATAAAAATTGAGCAGAGCAAATAAGTAAACATCACACCGTCCCATACCGGTGCTTCAACCACTGCAAATAAGATGAATGATGGATGATGAGATGAAATGTTATGACCTAAGATGTCTATCTACCCTAAATGCAACACATAAGCATGTCTAGCGCGCACCTAGGTACCATGGTCGGTATTCCCTCCCATATAAGGGTCCACACCCCTTAATGGTCGAGAGACATACCCACAGTGCCCCCGCCGCGGACACTAACAGCTGAAATCGTTGCTTACGGCAAGCGGGTCAGGCTAAGGGTCATGAGCCCTTTCTAGCCAAATACAGACTAGGATATAAATCCTTTTCAGTCTCAACATATCATCACAGATATTCACATATCATCACAGATATTCACATATCATCACAGATACTCAGATTCAATTCAATCACTCATCTCGAGTGAAGTATTTTCTTTAAAATAAATAGCTTTAAAATCAGACTAGGATATAAATCCTTTTCAGTCTCAATATATCATCACAATTATTCACATTCAATTCAATCACTCATCTCGAGTGAAGTATTTTCTTTAAAATATATAGCTTTAAAATAGTCAGGGCTCTTTGAAATATACTACTAGTTTATAAATGATAACTTTAAAAATAATAATACTTGAAAATAATAGTTTTTTAAAAAGAATAATCCGGCTCTTTAAAATAGTAGTTTTAAAATATTCCGGGGTGTGCCAAGTCCCACATTTCGGCACCAACACATAATCAGATTCCACACATGTCAATACGTAAATTACGTGTCATGACAAAATAAACAACTCATCGCGAGTTAAGTGTCAAGGGTGTGCCAAGCCCCACATATCGGCACTAACACTCACATCAACATAGAAGCGAAACAAGACTCGATCTCAACTAAGGCATAGTAGATCACCGCTAATCGCAACTAAGTTCAAAGATTGTGAGCATGATGATGGTTATGGTATGCTAGAAGCATAAGAAGAACTAAGGAACACGAAGGATGAAGAATCGGAAAAACGAGCAAAAGAGACATGAAGACAGCAGAGACGGCGCGGTCCCCGCGCGGTCCCCGCGCGGTCTGGGAGTCGACCGCGCGCCCTGGACACGGACGGCCGTGCCGTTCGTGTCGCGCGCTACGCGCGCGCTAGCGCGCCGGGAGCGCGCCGATGCGACAGAATCGGTGAAAATGGCGATTTCCGGCCATTCCACCGGATTTGCCCCCCATTTAAGCCTATTTCTACCCTTGCCTGGTATTGAGGTGGTCCAAACTCTTCCAATACAGCTCCCCAACTCCTCCAAACACCAATACCAAGCTACATAACAAGAAAATCAACCAAATCATCAAAATTTCATCCAAGAACATGATTTCTTGATCTTGAAACCTTTTGAAGCTCAAAAACTGAAATTACTCAACCAAAAGCATTACCTTAACTCCCAAAACTGATTTGCAACTCCCAATCAAGGATTTAACACAAATTCCAAGCCGATCTACAAGAATTTCAACCCAAACTCTTCAATCCCGTCACCAACATAACACCCTCCAAAACCCACTTCAAACTTCACCAAAACATGAATTAGATAGTGGAAATTACTTACCTCATGTTATACTATGAATCCCCCAATTGATTTGAGCATAAAATCAAGGATTTGGGAGGATTTGGCACCAACCCTAGCTCCCCAAAGAAGAGTGACGGGAAAGAGGGGAAGAGAGGGGAAGAGAGATGAGGAAATGGGTTTCAATGCCCAAAAATCTGATTTTTAAGAGTAAAATGGATCCGGGTCGGGTCGGAATGTGGGTTAAAAGGTTTACACTACTTGTCTTGACCACATTGCACCCATTTGAGCACTTGACTCTTATTATCTAGTGAGTTGAACTCACTTATCCCCCCCACTTAAATCTTCATTCCCTACAAAATAATCCACATACCAAGTCTTTTGTTAATTGACCATAATTAAATTAAATTAATTATGAGTTAATTAAATCGGGGTGTTACAAAATGAGATACGTATATGGATTGTTGGAGCACGGTCCGGGGCAATTTTGTAATAATCAGCGAGGTGGAGCACGGTCCAGTGGCAGTGCGGTAAATATTTATGTGTTTGAGAGAGAGTGTAAAAAAATGGATTTTGTGAGGGGAAAAGGTTTGGGCGGGAAAGTGTGTGTGTGTTAGACTATTTTGTTTTAGATTATTATATAGATATAGATGGCATAATAAGATAATAATGTTTTTTATTCTTCTTTCTCACTCGTCTTTCTCTCGTCCATCATAATCTGATATTTTTTTGTTTGGATTTTCTAAAATCTGATAGGATATTTAGATTTCTTGCATTGAATAGGTAGCTTTTTTTATAAAGAATGTCCAAATCTGAGTTCATTTGAGAAAGTTAGAACCATTTGAAGCTTATTGCGTAGGTTTTGTTGTATAAATCATGTCGCTGAATCATATAGGTCATGTCACTAAATTGTGAATGCCCCCGTCACTGAATTGTGTAGGCTCCATCGCTGGGATATCAAGACGTCGTTGTTTAAAATCGCAATGAACTTCAAATGCTCTAACTTTTGCAAATGAACTCGGATTTGGATATATTTTATATGAAAATTCACCCACTCGATGAAAGAAATCTAAATATCATATCAAAATTTAGAAATTCCAAACAGGTAATATTATATTTTCATATAATGACGTCGCTGAAATGAATACAATTAGTCACTGAAATGCATAAGTTATATCGCTGAATTATATAGGCTATGTCGCTGAATTGTATGGTCTTTGTCGCTGAGGTATGTAAAGTATGCCGCTGAAATGGTTTATCTGTATCGCTGATTCCTTAAAGTATCTGATACTTGTTATGAGAATATGCTATTTTTCTATTAGAAATTTCTGGAATCTAATAGAATATTTAGATTCCTTGCATTGAGTAAACAAATTTTATAAAGAACATCGAAATTCGAGTTCACATGAGAAAATTAGAATCATTTGAAGTTTATTGCAATTTTTAGAGATGACCTTATACAATTTAGTGACGAGGACTATAGAATTCAGCGGCGTAACTTATACAACAAAGCCTACGCAATAAACTTCAAATGGCTTTAATTTTCGCAAATGAACTCGAATTTGGACTTTCTTTCATGAAAATCTATCTAGTCGATGCGAGAAATCAAAATATTCGATTAGATTTTAGAAATTCCAAATAAAAAAATAGCAGATTTTCATATAATGATGTCACTGAAATGCATAGAACCATGTTGCTGAAATAAATACAATTGTGTCACTGAAATGAATTTAATGATGTCGCTGAATTGCATAGGCCATATCGTTGAATTACATAGGCAATGTTGCTGAATTGTGAAGGCTCCGTCGCTGAGGTATTAATATTGAGTTGCTGAAATCGCAATAAACTTCAAATGGCTACAACTTTATCAAATGTGCTCGAATTTATACATTCTTTTATGAAAATCTACATAATCGATGCAATGAATCTAATTTTTTTTTTTTTATCAAATTTCAGAAAATCCAAATTGAAATATAAAAGATTATGAGAAACGAGAGAAGTACAAACATGATGATTGAGAAAAATGAATGAAAATTTGCATTTTATTGAAATTACAAGAATACCATTTGTATTAATCTTAGCCCATTGATTTTAATAGTATTTTATCAATGGTTGACAATAGCCTCCGTATGATCAAGAATGATGTCGTATGCAACATAACATCTACCGTGCATTTCAATGGATCTCGTGATAAAGGAGACCCTCAACATCATACCAGTATGGAGTTTCACTAGATTTTACTACTCCCGCCGTCTCAATCCAAACGTCGTGTTTAACTTTTTGATACTATTAATTGTTCAATTTTGACTCAATTTTATTATAAGTACATATTTGAAAAAATAGTTCAGTTCAATTTTGTCAGATTCGTCTAATCTTATAGTTGTATAATTTTATGTAATATTTACTTTTACGTTTTTTTTTGAAGAGCCAAAGACAGGGAATAAAAACTTGTACATTTTTTGAAATATTAATAATTAAAAATATGCATGTAATTGTGTGTAAAATCAAACATATATAACATTATATAACATTTTTGTTGGGAACCAAAAATTATGCGGACTATGTAATCACAAAGGGTCTGTTCTGCACGCAATTTATGAGAGCTTTTGGGAGTTTTTAGTAGTTTTAGCTTTTATTTCAAAACGAAAGTCCCGTTCTATACACTAGCTTTTGCGAGCTTTTGGTAGCTTTTGGAAACTTTTGGAAATTTCTTCTTAGAAGCTACTTCTTGTAGCGTCCAAAATAAACCGGCAAGTTTATTTATGTCCAATTACAATTTTAACTCAAAAATCAACTCACTACCCAATAATCTACATAAATATTTGTCCTTTTATGTCATTTTATACATTTTTTACAGCTACAACTAGTTGTACAGAACACTTAAATAGAATTGACAGCTACAGCTCCAAAAGTATCAATCAATCATCAATCCACACCGTTGATTTTTATTTTTATTATATTTTCCTCCAAGTCCGAAAGCTGCTTCTCTTAGATTTTCACCCCCAACCAATTGGTAAACTATAAAATACCCAAACACGAAGAAAGAAACCTCCCCAAAACCAACCCATATTTTTTTCTATTTCGAATAACAAAAGGAAAACAAAATCCTCCGGTGTTCGTTCAACTGCAGCACGTAGTAAAATGACCCGCGCGTCCAAGCGAAAATCTGAGAATCAAAGTGCTGCGCCCGTCAAAGTTGGTCGCGTCGATTCTGTTCGTTCCGGTATTATTATTGCGATGCACAATTTTTTCCTTTGAGTCTTGTTTTCCAGATTCTATTTGTTGTTGCAGGATTGTGTTTTCTGGGCTGTCGGTTTTACTACTGCGTTTCTTGATTTTTGTGTTAATTGATGAATGGACGAGATTTGGTACTGGTGGAAATTTAATTAAGCTTGTTGGTTTGAATTTGGCGTGAGTAGGAATCTTGAAAACATAATACATAGTTTTTGGCGATGCAATAGACCGCGATGAAGCCACTGGGTTACTGACTCTAAGTTGATGTTCATATTGATTACTGGTTTAGAGAAACTTCACTTTTGAATTCACTTAGGCTATGTTTGGATGGAAGGATGTAGGACTATTTTGAAATTAGTTATAAGAAATTACGCTGGTGTTTGGATTACTGGATATAACTAAGAAAAATTTAAATTTCATCCCTCTCTTTTTGACTTAATTAGGATGTTTTTCAATTACACTTAAAATAGAAGGAATAAAAGGCTTTGTCAAGTCCCCTTCCAAATCCAAAATCATTCCATCCAAACATTGGGTCTTTATATTATCAAGAAAACTCCCCTACCATGTAGATGTTTGAGATGGAATTCATGTTATTAATTGGTTTGATCCTGGTTGAATGTTTATTTGAGATATTTTTTTAAAAAAATTTTCTTATGCCTTTTATGCATATTAGTACCAATTGGGTTTTTGTGCAATGCAGAAGTGGTCTTCTTTCTGTGATGTGCAGAATTATTATGTGGTCTGTCATATGATGGGCATGTTAATGAATTCTGTGCAGTTGGACTGTGACCTGCATATTTTGACTAAAATAATAGTTTGTGGTTATTTGCTTATGCATGAACTGTTGATAATCAACTGGGAATTTTCTGTACTCTATATTTTAGGAGCTTTTGAATTGCCTTTTAGGTTGGCTCATACTCAACCCAAAATGCATTGGTGCATCCACTGTCCTGTTTAGTTTCATTATTCTTACATAAGGGTTATTTTACAGCAGCAAGTAAAGCGGCTACAAAGGTGCAAGAACGTATCAATGAACTGTACAACAAATATTCTAGTAAATCATCTGGCATTATTGAGTAAGTGTTATTGATTAGCTTACTTTCTTTTTCCTTTTTATATGCATACAGGTTCAGTGGGCATGCTGTATTTTTGAGTATGTACTGTGTATGTGTTATACTATACATATTTAGAAAAAGGACTAAACACATCCTTGTAGAAATTATATATATCTATATATTTAGGTGATTGATAACCTCACGCTGTATTCCATATAAAACTGTCTATCACTCTATCTTAGTTCTTCTCTTTTTATCGACGAATCCTCTGAAATTGAAACTTTTAACATTTGAGACACGCTTATCTTCTTAAGAACTAGAGCTAGCACCAATTCTTCCATCACCTTTTTTGTTGTTAGTTCCATTTGAAGTTCCTGAAATATATGTTGGGATGGGAATGGTTGACACTTGTTATCATGGTAATGGCTGACACTTGTTTATGCATGTTTTTTAGTCGTTCCTTATGTGGATTAGATATCAATAAAGGTCCTTATCTGAAATTTCTGCAGTAATAATATGGATGAAAATAGTATAGAATGTTTAATCCTAACTTCTGTTGCACAGCCCAGAAGGGGTTGAAGTACTATGTTCTGATTTAAAGGTGGATTATACTGATGTGAGGATTTTGATGCTTGCTTGGTAAGTAGCCTGAAGAAAGATCTCATTTCCCAAAAGTTTAAATTTATACTTATTGATGTCCCATATTTGTTGTGGAACTAAGCATGAATACTTCTTGTTCAGGAAAATGAATGCTGAAAAGCAAGGATATTTCACTCGGGTAGGTTGTGCTATTATTAAGATCCATAAGACATAGTATATTATTGTTGTTGATATATTACTTTGCCTATTATGGTTGTGGACCTCAGCATGAATACTTCTGAGCTTAGCCTATTATGGTTCCATCAAATTACATGCGTTCAACCTAAGTACCTAACTAGGTGGATCTAATTCTTACCTACCATAGCTTAATTATAGTTGGCCATTGGTTTATTGGAGGCTTTAATCACCTAAAAGTGAATGAAGGATTAGCCTTGACAAAAATTAAGGTTAATTCTTTTAAGAGGACACACCCTTTACTTTACGAGTATTGTGTATTTATTGACATGGGATATTTTATTTCTTAGTTTGAATTGCATTTTCATAGATTATGGGCCTTCGGATTCTAAATTTGTAGCCTGTAGAATGCAGCTACAATAATAGTCATTTTGTGATGTAGCACTTTTCCTGCTTGCTTGGTTCTACTTATTTCAATTCACCTAGCTACTTTTATGATTCTCCATCAACACAATGTTATTATCAATGTTCTGCATGGCTCACACTTCTCAGAATGGTAGTGCTTAAGTTGAGAGTTGTGAAAGAAAACTCTAAAAGCATTTGATACAAATTAGTAAAATCATTTATAGTAATAGGAAGTTATTATACATTACATCCATATGATTTTTGATTATGGAGAGGCAAATATGTGAAGTTCTGGAATGGTTTTATGAGTTGAATGGTGCTTACAGGAATTAAGACAATTATTCATGTCCAGAAAGAGAACCTTTGTTTTTGGGGGTGCATTGCCAAAAAAAAAACAAAAAACAAAAAACAAAAACAAAAACGGAAGGCCCTTGCGTCTTTGAATTGGAATACTCTAGGATGGGTGAACTTTAAGAAGTTTCTTAGAGTTTGTGTAAGTGTGGCAATTGCCCAAGGAATCCTGATGAATATTATCCTGATGACAGAGTTAGCTAGACCCGTATGCTATTTCCTCCTACACAGTTTTCTGTATAACTGTATGATTTGATTCATGTTCTTCCCTAATCATCAGGATGAGTGGCAAAAAGGGTTAAAAGCTCTTCGAGCGGACACAATTGATAAATTGAAGAAAGCATTGCCAGAATTGAAGAAGGAGGTGTCTTACTGTTGTATATATTCGGACTTTCTTGCCAGAGAATTGTGAGCTAGCTGCTAATTGTTTTGAATTTGTTGGTGTCAAGGTCTTGAGCTCAGCAAATTTTGAGGATTTCTATAAATATTCTTTTCAGTACTGCCTCACGGGTAAGCAATTTGTACATTGTCGACATGCATCTTCTTGATAGATTTGACTATCTGTTTATGTGCTTTTGCTACATTCTTTCCTAAAATTTGGCTGTTCTATTATATTCCTTCAGAGGAGAAACAAAAGTGTTTGGACATAGAGAGCACCTGCATATTACTCAATTTGGTTTTAGGGCACAAATACCAGCCTCAAGTTGATTCATTTGTTGAATTTCTTAAGGTGAGGGGTCACTGTAGTACTCCACTTAAGCATTTTTCGGATTGCTTGCTACACTTGGATGCTTTGGTTTCGGTTACAATGATAAGTTATCAAAACATGAAACCATGAAATATTGTTGGTATCCTTCACTTCATGAAACTCCACTATGTGTCAGAACCAGTTTGGATGGTTTTTAGTTTGGCATCTAACAGCTCTCCGGACATATTCTTTGGATTTGGTAACCTCAGGTTCAGAAGGACTACAAGGTAATTAACCTGGATCAATGGACAAACTTTCTTCGGTTTTGCCAAGAGGTACTTGTCTTAAAGTTCACTTCCATTTTATTTCTTGCGAAGTGTATGCTGTCATCTTTTCATGAGTTTTTAGTTTAGAGATTTCATTCTTACAAATTATTATGTTATTCATTATGTGGTCAATCAACATTTCGTTAAACAAATTTATTGTCAGTTTCTATCCCTTGTGTAATGAGAGGTTATCCTGATCAATCGATATATTGTTCACTTTCTAAATGATTCTAAGCAACCTGAAATTCTCAATACTAAGAATCAGGGCAAAGTTTATTGTCATCCTCTTGTTACGGTATTGTAGATCCTTTTCTTCAAGTCTAAAATGGTCATTTTTGTTTGGACCAGAAATTGATTACCTGATTTTTGGCTGTGTAGCCACTTTTTGTATATAATTAGAGTTCATTTCAAGTTTTCTATAGGTCGGAGGAAGGAAAAACTTGAGGAATGAGTTGCAGAATGATTGCATGAATCCGAAGTTGTCTTTTCCAATATGATAATTTCTGAATCTAACCGACTAAATGAAATTTTTCTTTCATCTTATCACTTTGACAGATAAACTTTCCAGATCTACAGAATTATGATACTGGAGAAGCTTGGCCGCTGCTCCTTGACAATTTTGTTGAGTGGATGAAACAAATATGATTACAGACTTCATGGTTTTTGCATATTGCAAAAAGGTAATCCAAACACTTTTTTCCCATTATTCGCTCAAAGGTTTATGGTCATAGGAAAATTAGAGGACATCTACTTTGGATTCACACTATATAAAATGCTGAAGCACCAGTTGGTTGCAGTTGTCCCTAAAATGTGATTTGCTGAACAGGTTCACTAGCCTTGAGCACGACTTTTTTCAGCACATCTACAACATGTCATTCTTTTCAGAACTATTGGGGGTTTCATTCATATGATCTGGTTTTGTATTTCTTTTCTGCTGAAATAGTGTGTGGGGCATTGCATTACATGATATATCTTGAGAGATAAAAAGAAAAGGGAGAAAAATGGAAGGCAGACTGTGTTCTATTTTGTAAGCAGCAGATGCTCAAAGTCCTGTTTTGTAAGAGACATTGTTATGAATGAGATAGATATTACACAATCTATAGGTGGTGCTGGTGAAGCCTTCACCATTTTGGAATCCTTTGGGCAGATGCTTTGTTTGTTACCACTGTTGTGGGCACGTCCTACTTGCTTCTAGTTCTGTTACATTGTTTGGTCTACTGTGGCGAGCAAGTTCCTCTTTATCACATGATGATGTTGGAATGTCCTAATGTGTTTGCCACAGGGAGACTTCTATCAGCCTTTGTCGAATGTGAAGGATCATAACTTCCACCACATATAGAGCAAATTAAAGGTTCAAGTGGTTGGGGCAACTCGTAGAGTTATGAACTTTTGGTATTAATTAGTATATTAGAATGCAAGGTTGCACCTCTACTCTACGATTATTATGTCGGGATGACAATGGGTCGTGTTAATGGGTTACTAGATCGTGTCGGTCTAATTAATTATAAGTACTAATTTGCAAGCCTAAATCCAATCCATTACCCGCTTCGTGTTGCTATACTTAAATCCAAACCAAAGCTACATGGGTAAAGTTTTTTTTGTTATTATTTTAAAAATCCATCTTTTTAAAACATTTAGAATCTAGTTTAAAGGAAATTAAAATTGTAGATCTTCATAAACAAAACTGTACACCAAATTATAAAATTATAAATATCTCCAATAATTGATATATATACAAAGGAAACATATCAATTTTGCCTAGGATTAAATCATCTTGAATAATAAAGGTATTACTGTGTTACATGGGTGTTAATGTTTAAAAAAAATAAAAGTGTATATATATCGATATTTGGTGTAGGGGTTGTTTGGAGTCAGTTGTGAGCGAGTAGTAGATTGTGAGAGCTGCTCTCAAACAACCTCGTAGTTTGAAGTTTGATGTTAAGAGTTTAGAAAATTAGTTTTTCTAGAGAGAATACTATTCTTACTTTTAGCTTCAACAGTTAGAATTTAGTAGGGATGATGACTTGGTCTAATGGTAACGTTCCTGATACCCAACCTTACTTCATTCCCCCATCACGCACCCTATCGTTTCCCTTTTGTCTCTTTGTAATTTGTGTGGCGTGGGCTCCCACCACCAATTTCTTAGCCTGTATAAGTTGTTCAGCAAAAAAAAAAAAAATTTGTTAGAATTTAGTTTTTTAAACCAAAAAATCAACAACAAAAAAAAAAAAACTGTTAGAATTTAGTTTTTTTAACGAAAAAATCAAATAACGCCAAATGTGGTTAAACACAAGAAAAACTTATAATAGCCGACACTTTTTAGAGAAATGTCGCTAAAAGAGTCATGCATTCAATACAAGAATTTTCTATTCTAACGAACGAAAAAAAAAAATTGGTAAAATTTGGTCACTAAAGAGGATAGCGACCGAAATTCGTTAGTTACCACAATTTTAGCTATCAAATCCACAATTTTTCTGGTAGTGATTGATTCCAAGATCAGGATGTCGTTAATGGCAACAATTGGAAGCTCGACGCCACAATGAATTACCCCTGGACATTGTTCAAGAAGTTTTGAACACTGCGATCTACCTTAACAACAGCGTGGAGATAAAATAATATGCTATGGTGATCGGTGGAAATGGCGTGTACATTTCCAAGTCCGGGTTTCAATTTCTACTTGGACAGTTCGATCACAAGAGGATGATGGCTGGAAGTGGATACGGTCACTGTCACTCTCAGTCCCTGCAGAGAAAACTCTAGCTACATTTCCTCTAAGTGTCTCATCAATATATACTATTATCGGATGCATTTGGTTTTAAATCATGGGATGAAAATGATACTGACATGATGCATGCCAGCAGCCCTAAATGGCTAAATGTGAAGGTCATGAGATTGATTTACTCGGGAAGCAACAGTAGTCATGTATCATCCCTCGCTAATATCATGAACACCATGTCAGATAATACACTTATCAAAATTCAGCACGCTAAAGGGAAACCAATTCTAAACAAGGGGCTGATTAGGCCGAGTCCTTGGAGCTACTACTTTTCTGGATCGGAGTTCCCCCGGCCCCTTCCGACGTCTCCCTAATGATCTTCCACGATGCATCCAGATCTCTCTACCATAGATAATTTTTATTTCCTTCGTTTTTTCTTTTTTAGTTTTCTTTGCATTTCCGAAAAAATATATATATCAACCATCAGTATAGCAACATCAATGACTACATACTAAAAAATTCAAAATTTTGGTTTGGTTGATCACTCATCAACAATCACTTCAAAAAAAAAAAAAAAAAACATGATTTAGTTACGCAATTCGATATCTAAATCATGTTTTTCTAGTAGTGAATTAGTAGTAAAAAGTTGGAGATAGTGAGGTTTGGCCAACTAACCTTTCTATCCATCTAGAAATTTTCGAAAACTTCTAAAAGTTACTAAATATAGCTTTTTTTTATAGATTTTTTTTCACATATACAATTTTTAAAAGATGGGGTAAAAATGGAAATTTTATTTTGGTATAAAATTTCAAGCACCCATAAGTTGCGTGCAAAATACACCCATACCATATTGAAAACATCCATCTCAAATTGCAACAAAAATTCTAATGGATGTTCTAGGCCTTCACGAATACAATCACTTTAGGCTCGTTTTACAATCACCTCCTGCTCATATTAATTTTTCCGACCCTTATAAATATAACCGCATCTTATTGCATCAAAATTCTGTTATTCCGGCATCCTTTATTTAAAGTATTTTTCTATTATTATTAATTATTATATGCCATCTATATTTTATGATAGCGCGTTATCAATAGACTTTCATCGAATTTCCTCTTTATAACGTCTTCTCCCTTCTCCCCATTCAAAGAAAGCAAGATCGCAAAAATACTTAACGAGAAATGGCAGACGAACAACACGAAGGATCCGATGCATCACATAATGAGAGAAATGGTGTGTATCGACAACCCCCAATTCCACCACAGAACGAGAGAGAGAATGGGTTTGCACGACCCCCAGTTCTACCACAAGTTGAGAGGCCAAATGGATTTTCACGGCCTCGTGAAATTGTACTTGCACTTGAAGCCCCTAACTTTCGCTATCGAATGCCTCCTCTTACTTATCAGCCACGTCAGCGGAGACGGCTTTGGATGCCTGAAATTTACGAAAATGATAGACGTCGAAACGAGCCCCGAATCCATCTTCCGAGGACACCTGAGCCACAAAACCCTCAACCCCAGCAACCAAACCCTACCACTATTCCACAACCCCAGCCGCAAAATCCAACTATTCCAGATGTCCTCGACATTGGTGGAGGAGAGGTTTGCATCTTTATTATCTTATAATTTTTGTTTTGAAATTCATGATTCAATTTATGTTGATGTTGTTGCCTTTCGTTTTCAGGACTTGAATACAGCATTTCATGAGGAGGGAAATGCAAATGAAGATTAAATGACTTAATAATAGTGCTTTATTTAATAAATAAATATATAAATGTTCTACATTTGTATATGCACCTATACGGCTATACATCGTTTTAGTTGACTCTGTTGTTGGACTATTGTATTTGTTGGATAAGCAATATTTGTTATGCATGTTACTTCTAAACACAATATAATTTAATTTCTCCTAAACACAAAATCAAATTTTAATTTATTTTCTTTTATTTTAGTTAGTGTGCTAATGGACGTTTATTTATTTTTGTAATTTCTCCTAAATATATTTGTATATTTTATTACTTATTTATTCTATCAACGGCAAAGTGCAAATAAATCCCACCAAACGCAGTTCGACTAAGTGGTAAGGGGCTCTGACAGCTTAAACAAATGTCTCGGTTCGAGCCTTGGTGTATGCAGAATTCTACTTTGGGAGAGACAACCCTTCAATGCCCATCCGATCCTCGAGGGATACCTGGTATTCACCTAAAAAAATGCAAATAAATCCCCATATCCTCATTTTGTCCCTCCTTGAGAGTGGATAATTTTTTGGCGTATACCGGGTATCCCATGCCACATTAGGCCCAAGACTAATCCCTCGAGGATTTGGTGGGCATTGAAGGGTTGTCACTGCCAAAGCAAAATTCTGCATACACAAATATTCAAATCCGAGACCGTTGCTTAAGGTGTCAGAGATCCATACCACGTCAACTGCTTTTGGTTCTTTGAGAGTTGATATTTTAAATACCCATGTAATAAAATAAATCAAAAGAAATATTATTATATACAAAATCTGTTGTTTATACCAAATGTAGTTGGCCTGAGTCGTATGGGGCTCTAGCAGCTTAAGCAAAGGTCTCGGGTTCGAGCCTTTGTGTATGCAGAATTCTGTTTTGAAAGAGATAACCCTTCAATGCTAACAACATCATCGAGGGATTAATTTTGGGAGAGACAATCCTTCAATGCACACCAGATCTCCCGGGATTAGTGTTGGGTCCAATGTGCCTTGAGAGAATACCCGGTACAAGGCAAAAACAAAAAAAAATATGCTGTTTATGTGTACTTTATGTGTGTATCTTCGGTGCAATTACGTCTAGTTTCTAGTTTCTCTTATCAGCCTTTCTCTTTGCGATATCATCAAATTAACAATGATTTATTTTTGATTTGTTAACTCTGTGAATAACTTAAAATATTTAGTTGAATTAAGCTATTTGATAATTGGGGTTAGGGACTACCCTAGTGGTTAAGTCCCATGTCTCACAACCATATGTTGGGGGTTTTATCCCCACCCGGCCCTCTATCTCTTCCCTTTAATTCCCTTTGTAATTTGTTTGATTTAGGCTCCCACACACTTTTGCACACACATGTGTATCACCCTTTAACAAAAAAAATTACACTATTTGGTAACTAAAGCATTCACGGATTGAATTATAAGTACTTTAATTCTTCCAATACAAAATTGAGTTAAGTAAGGGGGTGTTTGTTTGTGCGATTTGAGTCTGATTATCTGCTTATTACGTTTTCAAAACGTAGATAATTCAATAATTCTGTTTGGATAACTACCACCAAATAATCTATTAATAGCGTTCAAATTTTTTTTAAACGCAATTTTGGGGCAGCTCCAATTTGGAGCAGTAAGAAACCACGTCTGCATTCATTTAGGGATTTTACATTGCTATCCGTCTATCCCCACATCAATTCCCATACAGTATAAACTATTTGAATTATTGTTCTTAATTTTTTTATATGAATTGTTAGCATTGTAATGCGATATACAACTTGAATGTATTATATTAAAATATTATACATAAATATATAATAATGTATTTTTTTTAAAAAAAAATTGATACAGTTATATAAAAAAATTAAAAAACATATATTGGTGGAAATATTATGAATAAAAAATATTATACAATATAAAAGAAATTGAAAGCCTAAATTATTTAATTATTATTACTCATACCCTTTATGGTAATTTTACAACTAAAAACTGCAAAGCCAAACACTTAAAAATTGATTATCTGATTATTGCAATTTGTAACAGCATAAGCTCATCTAAACACTTCATTTTCTACAGCACATTTTGCTACAGCAATTATTTGATTACCCGTTTTCAAAACGCTGCAGCATTTTTCAAAACGCACATCCAAACACCCTCTAAATAGTGACTTTCAAATGATTTAAATGTTTCTTTCTCATTTTATATTTCTTTCATAACAATACAATATTAATAATAAAAAAAATTGTAATAACAATAATAAAATCTTGATATTAATGTTTTCGGCCAAAATACAACCATCTCAGATTGGTATTGATTTCCAGTACAAACAACATTAGAGGCTGGTATAAATTTTTTCAGCCCACATAAATATATCCACCTCAGGTTACATTAGCGCTTTGTTATTTGTGGTATTTTTTATATATTTTTTTTGTTTTTTTGGTGACTATATAATTTTTTGTTGGTATTATTATTATTATTATTATTATTATTATTATTATTATTTTCCATCTATATATTATGATGGCGTGGATTAATTACTTATTTGCCATCTAAATTTCAGCATGATATCAATTTGCTTTAATCAAATCTCGATATTGATGTTCCCCGTCATCATTAACACAACCACCACCTAAAGCTAGTACTATATTAATTTTTCCGACCCTCATAACTACAACCAGTGGCGCACTTGTGCACGGGCTCGGAGGGGCCGTCGCCTCCGAGTTCAAAATTTGTCATTAATTTTTATATAATTATGTACATTTTAATTATATATTATATTTTTCCTGTAATTCCGACCCCGAGCTCAAAGTGTGTCATTATTTTTTTTTGAAGAGCGTGTCATTATTTTTTTGATAGTGGTGTGAATTTTAGCTATGATATAGTAATATATTTTTATGTAATTTATATGGTGGGCTTTTCTAGTGTTCGTTATTGGTGGGTTCCCCCCCCCCCCCTTCTAATATAAACTCATCTACGGCAAAGCGACGAATTTGGCGATAAAATTTTATTGAAGTCATCGCCGCGAAATTCTTGTAGAATTCGTCTATAAAAAAAAACAAACAAACAAATAAACAAACATATTTGGGCCCAATATATAAAGTTGTAATAAGTTACTCGAATTTGTAACAAAGGGACACAGGGATAGTGTGATTTTACCCTACTGGAAGTTGTTAATGTAGGTGTAGTCGGCATTGTTTAAATCTTCGGCTCGCCAACAAGTCTTGCAAAAATAGAAATGAAGGCAGATACTATTTGGTTTATCAGTTGATGGTATTAACATTGACATTGGTGCTACTATTGAAAAATATTTTTCTAGATCGAGATTTATTTTATATGTTGTGAGGAAAAATAAAGTTCGCACCAATGTATTGTGAGCGAACTCATTAAAGTTCGTTCACAATAGTAGCAAACTTACATTTATTCATTAGAAAATTCTAAATGTAACATGTATAATATTTTCGATTTCTCGACCCAGGACGCAAATATCAAATTGAAATGAGTGGAATATTTTTAGAAAATAATACTTCATCTGTTTTACTTTTAATTGCTACAGACCAACCAGTGCGCAGTCCATTGCCCATTTTAAATCATGAATAACTCAAATTCAATACAAGTAAAAATTCTAAAAATTTGATATTTAAAAATATAAGACATCACGATTCTAACAAGATCTCACTTTACTATATTTTAACTTGTATATAACTATGATAAAATTTTAAGTGAAAGTCTGTGTGTAAATAATAGCACATTACCAAACATAAGAAACATTCGAGAACGGGTGTAGTAAATTGTTAAACAAAAAAGTAAATAAATAAATACCTTTAAATTTTTTGGATGAAGGCATCCCTAGTATCTGACCCATTTATTTATAATATCCTCCGAAATCCCGAAATTTCGATCGAAATATTAGGTTTCGGAACACCTCGGAGCGAAATTTCGTCTGAAACTCGATTTTCCCGGAATTTTCGAAATTTTTAATTTTTTTAAATTTTTTTAAAATATCTTATTTAAAAAAAATAAAAAATTAAAATTTATATTTCGACATATATTGATTATGTCATCGATTTTCAGTCAAAATTTTCATAATCAATATGGTTCATAATATCAACAATATTATGAACATATTATATCATTGAATGAATATTTTCAGCATATTACTAGTCTATATAGTAAAAGAGATGATGAAATTTGTAATATCTTTATTTTCACCCTCTCGAGAACTCGATGTGGTTTTTTCAAAGTACAAAAATCTCCAAAATTTCCCCCGAAATTTCAAATATCTTCAAAATTTTCGTAAATTTATATGTCCGATATAAGTACCGATACTGATATTTAAAACTTTGACCCATTGTCATCCCCACTTTGGGGCATGTACAAAAGCCCAAAGCCCATCATGCTCAATGAACCCCAGAGTCTATTAAAAAGGTGTCAAGCTTGTTACTAGGGCATTCTCCGAATCGATGGCATCAATCATGAGTGATCGCACTAGGAGAAAACTCCGGGTTCATGAAAAATTGAGGTAAATTTGTGTGTGGCATTGTGCGCGCGTGTGTTTTGGACGAAAAGGAAAAAGCGTAAGAAATCAAATTGCATTGAAAGGAGAGGGAGAGTATGAAAAATAAGAGAAGATAATATGGCCGATGCTTGCGAGAAAATCTTAACAAGTAATAGATCTTCATCAGTCTCAGTCTCAGTGCGTAGGCTATCAACTGGTACGTTAAATTCTTCAAAGATGTAATACTCTCTCCGTATTCAAAAAATTGTAACATCCTATGTTTTCACGCAATCCAATACACATTTTAAAGAGTAATATTTTAAATTTTATAAAATGAAAAATTATAAAATTTTAATATTATAAAACTAAGTGATTAGACGAATCTAACAACATCTCACTTGACTATGTTTTATCTTATGTAATTGTGTGAAAAAATCGAATCAAAATTACTTAATAAATAGTGTTTATTTACTATGCAAACGTTAACATTATTCAAATAGGGAGAAAGTATTAGATGGCATAGGTTAAATTCTTCAAAGAATACTACTTGGGGGTGTAACAAGAGTGTTTAAAGTAATGCTTTATTTATTTCTTTTTCTTTTTTTTCTTTTTTTTTATTTATTTATTTATTTTTGTCTTAGATGCAAAATTCACTAATCACTACCATCTTTTCTGGTGCGAGTAATATTGATACATAAGCTATTTTATAGTATTTGAATTAGCCTGTTTGAATCATTCAGTTTAAAAGTTGACAAAAGTTGACATGAAAAAAGTTATGAAAGGAAAATGAGTTGTTGCAGCACATGGATTTTGTGACAAAAAATGTCCACATCCGAATTCAACATCAGTTTTGTGAAGAAAATTTTCCTTGGCAAAAACTGTGCCCGATATTATAAGGTGTCGGTGTCTTGGAGGTGCACAATGATATATCCCTAAAGAGATAGTAGATGCTTCAATTCCTTCCTTTGCAACAGTAGCCAACAGATGTATGCAAATAATAATGATGCGTGGCGAATCCTTTACAACTGCAAAATTCTCCTCTTTGTTTATCATCAGGTAACTGCGTCATCATCACCAATCCATGGTTAAATAAATGATCTCCGTGATCAAGTTGAGCGTAACAGAGTTTTGAATGTCATTTAGAGCTCCCCCTGCCAATGCTGTTGGCTCTCGTGTTGTCTGTCTACCTTCAATATCGAAGAATGCTAAAGCTAGCTAGGGGGGTTGCATGAGGCTCTTCCATATCATGTGTTGTGGCCCCTAAACCAATAACGGGAACAGATGAATTGCATGAGGCTTCTTTAATGACTGACGACTGAGAGAACATCTGAATCTGCTGTAAGCGGCGTAGTAGTAGTAAAAATCAGAAATTCTGATGAAAAAGCAAAAAGATAGAGTATCAATAATTAATAACTCAAATTCGATATAAATAAAAATTCTAAAAATTTGATATTTCAAAACTACTATAAGATAAGATGAATACAACAAGATCTCACTTGATTATATTTTATCTTTTATAAAGATAACAGAAATAAAAATCAAAGTGTTACAATTAACAGTGAAAAAAATATCATCAAAACGTTACACTTAAAAAAAAAAATTGAGGGAATAATTAGATTCAATTAATTTCGTATTATTAATTAGGCTCAATTTATTTTTTTTAACTAATTCCATACATTAGTATCCTTTTGAAGTTGGACATTGGCATCTATGGAACAATACCAAAAACGTCGTGTAAGTATCCCTAAATACCAATTCAGTCCAATAAGTTTGCTAATCACCAAAATCATCCTGTAACTTTCAATTTTCAAACCAATAAGGTCCTGCGGACCTTTCTGCAAAGATTCCTTTTGGATTCTTATTTTGGATTCTTATTTTCAAGAGCCCTTTGACTTTTTATTCTATTACTCTTACCCAGAAAATTTTACTTTTATGCAGTTTAGTCCTTAGTGCATATCTTTAAATGAAAACCATGGAATTGCTTGAAAATTGGAATCAGAGCCTGGGTTTTATTGAAGAACATATTAATTATATTATTTATTATATTTTATCTCTTAATGGTGAAGATTTAATTATTTAATGGATTCATTTAATTTGAAACCAACGAGTTATTTCCAAATTTTGGAAATTAAAAAAAAATCCAGAGAAAATTTTGAACTTGTCTATAAGATAAGATTTTATTAAAAGTAATTTCTTTCATAAAAATGAGAGGAACTGACTGGAAAGAAATTGATCCGGATAGCTCTAAGTTCTCACAAGACTTAGGGGGTGTATTCAATTCAGATTTATATAGATTTTAAAAAGTTGGTGGATTTAGAAAGTCCATAGACTCCACGTAGAGGTTTCAGAGTTGATTGATTTTATATAAACTCCATGTAGAGTTTGACTGACTTTTAGAAATACTTGGATTTTTTAGAGAGATTTTGTTTAGTTATATTTTTTAAGAGAATCTATTAAAATCTATAAAGATTTGAAATCCATGGACTGTTGAATACACATAGATTTTTAAAGACTTTTTAAAATCTGTATTGAATACACCTAGATTTTTAAAGACTTTTTAAAATCTAAATTGAATACACCCCAACTTTAAAAGTCCAAAAAAATCCTACAGACTCTACATTGAATACACCCCCCTTAAGAGAAATCCAAAAGACGATTCAAGATTATGGTAACCGGGTATTAATTTTACCTGGAAAAATAGATAACTTGAATCAACAGATGAGATCTTGAAATTATTTCAAGATCTAAAGAAACAGATTTTAAATCTGAAAATTGATATTTCGGATATCAAGAAAAGGCAAAGGGATATTCCTGAATCTTCCAAGAATAACCAAGCCAATATCAGAGATGCTTTCGGACCGTACAAGCTTTACATCAAAATGGAAAAATTGCCAAATAGGTCCCTTTTGTTTTCTTTTTAACCAGATTCGTCCTCTTCATTTCTTTGGCCCGTATTGATCTGCTATGTTCCCTAATCCAGTCCAACTTAGTCCTACTTTCCCTAATAGAGTGCAATTAACCCACGTGGCATTGGATTATTTGCATAATTGGATGGGATGACACGTGTGAGGTCAAAGTAATGAACAATTGCAATCCTTCACTAATTCATTGGAGAAGCTCTCCTCAGCCAAACAATGGAGTGTCTACCCTTCTCTAAATGATTCGAAACCCTCTCCTTGGCACCATGAATCTAATCCCTAACATCCTCATCAACATGTTCGAAACCCTTGTGCACATCCTTCTGCAACAATCCACCATGAGCCGTCGGAGAGCAACCCACTACCACCATTGTCTGGTTCTTGGACAAGAATCTTTTTGCAATCAATCCATTTGGTCGGAGAGCTACCGCACAAGCCCTAGCGCCGTACATAAACTTTGGCGTAATGTAAGGAATCTCATTAGGCACTCATTCGAACAAATCCCTAATTTATCAAACCCCTACCCATCTCCTCACATTTTTTGCTTCATACCGTTCCCAACACACTGCCAGAACCCCCAATTTTCGAACTATTTCAGACCATTCGGAGTCACATAGCAAAAATCCCCATTTACATTGATAATTTCGTGACTCCCATTTAGGGTTATGACCTGGACGCCAACTTTAGCCGCCTCCCGCTTCAATTTTTCAAAGAAATAAAACAATTTAACTTCATCCCTAACCTGCACAATGGTTGCAGAGCCCCCAGACCAGCGATCATCCGCATCGATCAAACCCGTGAGGCGCAATGCCTCTTTGGTCTTCTGAGGTCACCATGGATATCTCGAACGGCAATTAGATGGCTGGGTTGAGCAAAGACAATCACCAATTGGTACCGAAGGTCCAAATTGGGTCAGAGTCTGGAGGCAAGAACCCAACCCTAAACCATAAACGCTGCAATACCATTTGAAATGGACGACAAATTACAATAATTCGGAGGGTGAAGATCATTTTAATCTTGGGCCTCAGTTGCGACCCGATATTCTCCATTAATCTTGCTTTCTTGCAGCAGTTCCTATTTTCTAGCTTCGGTCTCGAGGGTTTGGATGAAAAGGTTGCTCCATTAATTCGAAGTGTCGTGAGTTGTGGGAGAGGTTTTTGGATCGGGTTATTGACGTGCATGACTTGGCACACCTTAGTGGACTTTGATCTCACACCGTGTCATCCCCAGCCAATTATAAAGATAATCCAATGCCACATCCATTAATTACACTCTCTTAAGGAAAGTAGGACTAAATTGGCCTGAATTAGCGAACGAAAAGGATTAATACGGGTCAAAAAAATGAAGAGGACGGATCGAGTTAAAAGGAAAGAAAAAGGATCTCTTTGGCGATTTTTCCCATCAAAAGGGTAAAGCAACTATGGTTCCAAAGCAGAAATCACAAGAAGAACTGATGATTGATCTGCTGAAAACAATCGAATGAGTGTTTCCAGAGCAGATCTATCAGATCTACAAGAACTTGCATAATCATTTTCCCAACTAGGGATTATGGATCTAGTCAATGTAAAACCCAATGAAGTTCTTCAGTTGGATTACGCGGAAGAATCAGGATCCAACGTGACTCACGATGGACCGCCTGATGTCCCAATGAGGGAAAGTACAGACTTCCACATAAATAGGTATCCTGAGGTGCATCTTAATGCAAGATGAAATCTAGGACGGAACCCAAGTAGAGCATCCGAATCTACACCGTGGGCCAAGATGATGTTACAACCATTAAATCCATATGGCATAACCCTAAACCTCGACGTTATCGACTTCCGAAACATCGAAGATCTGATCGACGAATGGGTAGCTTCAATGAAGATTGCAGCAACCACTCTGGATCTCGATAAAGAAAATTTTGTCAGATTAATAGAGCTAAGTCTCGAAGGATCGGCAAAGCTAGGCTGGAAAAACTCTACGGCGGCTTTAAAGGAGCAAATACTCGAAGGAGAATCCAAAAGCACAATCTGCGAAAGATTTGGCCTCTTATTCAAAACTCATTTTGTAGGAGATGGTTATTTTGAAGAACAGAGAACCGAAAAAATCAAGGTGTATACCCAAGCACTATT
This sequence comes from Hygrophila difformis, assembly GCA_030278955.1. Lineage (NCBI taxonomy): Eukaryota > Viridiplantae > Streptophyta > Magnoliopsida > Lamiales > Acanthaceae > Hygrophila > Hygrophila difformis. The sequence continues at coordinate 10,342,982 of JAOANR010000011.1, forward strand.
GGGTATGGAGTTAAGAAGTATTTGCGCAGTAGACGAATATATCTACTGGTTTCGTAAATACTATTTTCGGAGTAATATGACAGCTAAGGTAGCATGTCCCATGTTCTTTGCAAAGATCTGCAGCCCATGGAGAGAGATGTTGATCCAATCGTACACAGTACCCCCTGGTACAATGGACTCAATAGCTCTTCTTAAAGGATAAGCTCAGAGAATGGTGTCAACAGGCAGCAGCCCAAATGAACATCAAGAGACTAAGAGGTAAAATAAAAAGAACTCCTCTTTGTTGTGAAAATAACGATTTTCCAACAATTATAGGAGAATCAGAAGAAAAGAGAAGAAAGAAAAAGAGTCGAGGCTAATACAGTAAGAATTTCATAAGACCTCCATTTCGAAGAATAAGAGCATGGTGGTCCAAGAGCAAGGCCAGAACATACAAAACTGGACAAAGAACGGGAATGACGAAGAGTTCATCCCAAGGCTCAACTAGCTCAGCAGCAAGAAGCACGGGGAGAACGACGTCTAAGAGAATGTTCAGACGAGCCCATACCCGAGCCAACAAAAGGTTCAAGGACTGCAACTGTTGGAAGTGTGGAGCCAGAGGTTATATCTCACCTGATTGCCCTCAGAATCGTGAGATACGAATATACGAAGCCACAGAGAATATCGTGGAAGCGGTCTACCATGGAAAGCTGGTACCAGTGTATCAGTTTGAAGACATCCCCTCAGATGAAAGCATTCTACGAGGAAGAACGGAGAAGTGACTCGGACTCATATTCAGATGGATAAGTAGTACGGTGCATGAATCATGGCAGAACATCCATTACCCAAACCTTGTTATGCCCTGAGGTATGAAACGAAACAGGGTTGTGTTGTTTGTTGCTGAAGGAGCTGGGCATCTACGAACCATCTGATGTGGTACGGTGGTTGGAAGGAGTCCGTAAAATCGAAAAGCTCGGAAAACCCGGTGGCAAGGCGGTCAAAACTCAAGGTATAATTTTTTCATAATTTATTTAATTTTTTGGAAGCATATTTGGCCATATAAAGCAATTTTATGTTGAAAAAGGGCTAAATAAATCAAAAGGTCAAATTCTTGGGTCAAAGTGTAATAAAGGGAAAGTTATAAGACCAGAAAAGGACAAAAGGACCATTCTGGTTAGAAATATTAAACTTACTGGACTATTCTGGTTATTTCAATACTAGGGGACCAAATTGGTATTGAGTGTAAGATACAGAACCATTTGGGTTATTATTCCTTCGCATCTATCTTTGCATTTGTTTCCATTTTTATTTTATCTTTATTTTCAATTTTTTTTTTTATTTTCGTTCATCCAATGAGAATTCGAAATGTGCAATCACTTTTCAGCACCATTAATGCTACGTATACTATGCTGCTTCCTTTGAGAGCACCACTCCCTTTTCGTACAAATCCAGTCTGTTTTCGTACAAATCCAGTCTGGCCAAGCCGCTAAAGGGACGAATTCCGGCAGCTTTTTTTTTTACTATTTTCTATTTTTGTTGATAATTTTTTTTGGATAATAGTAGTACTACTCATCCGTCCCAATATAAGTGGTCCTTTTCTTTTGGGCACGGAAATTTAGGTAGTGGGATTTGGTAGTTAAAGTAGTGTGAGTAAATTTGACTAATCCATCTATTTAATTTATAATGGTTACATTTGACTTTTAACCATATTTATTATTTAACTTTGACTTAATATTATCGTAATGATGTAGAAAGAAAAAAATAGTCAAGTGTGATCTTGTTGGAATCGTCTAATCGTATAGTTTTAGAATATATATATTTTATATAATTTTTATTTATACCCATTTTGAGATATTAATGGTTAAACATATATAAGAACTTTGTGCAGAAAGTACAATTGTCATTATTGTGGGGTTTTTAATCATGTTTATGTTAATCTAATTTACTTAAAAGGGAAAGTGACCACTTTTAATGGGACACCCCAAAAAGAAATAGTGGTCACTTTTAATGGGACGGAGGGAGTATTATTTTTGTTTCAATTAAATTTCTTTTATATTTTATTGATTCATAAAACGTATTTTAACCATATACTTTTAATAAAATTGCTGAATATCAAATTAAACGTCAGAGGAATTATTCTCTCAATATCATTTCAAATTTCCTATTTGAACTATTTACACTGTTCATTATAAATGTTTCGCCTAAATTTTTATTGCAGTTAACTGCAATAAAAGATGTATATAGTTTTAGAATATATATTTTTTAATAATTTTTACTCATTCTAATATATTAACTGTTAAACAAATGCATTGGACTCCGTGTCCAAGAGTTTTTGGACATTTCAGATGGGACCAAGGGAATAGTCAACAAGAATGTTAATTTTCTGACAGTTTAAGCAAATGTCTCGTGTTCGAGCCTTTGTGTATGCATAATTCTGCTTTAGGAGATGTAACCCTTCAATATCCATCAGATTCTCGAGAGATTAGTCTTGGGTTCAATGAGACATGGTGATAACTGGTAATTCAAAAAAAAAAGGTAAATTTTTATATATTTTGCTAACTGTAAATCATTTTTTTAACGTGGAAAATGATAAAAGCTTGTAGGATTGTAGGAAGATGTACTTATATTTAATGTGATATTCTTTTTAAGAGTCGAACCAGATAAAGGGTGATGGGAATCCATGCCACACAAAAGTGGGGAATCGAACCCCAACCATTGGATTGGAAAGTATAGACTTGCTCGTTTTGGCTAATACTCATTCCCATATTTAACATGATTTGAATTGCTATATATAACTACGTAAAAATAGTTTAATAATCACAGTTTATTAATAACCACGCCATAAAACTATAAGTGAAAAAAAAAAGGAAGAACGAAGTACTTCCTCCGTTCCTTTTTATTTAACACGGTAGGAGTTTTGTTATTGTTCGTTGAGTAACCCTGATTCGACTTTTTAATACAGTTATATAGGATAAAAAATAGTCAAGTGAGATCTTGTTAGATTCGTCTAATCGCATAGATTTAGAACATCAAAGTTATATAAATTTTACTTGTACGCAATTTGAATTATTTAAAATTAAAAATATATATTGGATTGCGTGAAATGTGTGTTCGTGGCAATTAAAAAAGAACGGATGTAGTATTAAATTCATTAATTTTAGATTAGAAGTTAAAAGTTATATAAGTTGGATCTCAACTACCTTTTATTGATTAAGGTCCTGTTCTCCATGACTTAGGCCCTGTTCTCTAGGTTTGAATTTGGCAGGTCAGATCTGGATTTTATAAGATCTGGTCTGATCTGATCTTATCTTATCTTATCTATATTATTATAATGATTTTATCTAACTCAATCTGGTCTCAATAGATGTGGTCTGATCTTATTTAATTTGGTCTGATTTGGTATGATATGATTTTAATAAATAAAAAAAAGGAATAAGTCCTGAAAAAACAGGTTATAGAGAATTGGGCCTTATTGCTTTTTTCTTAGAATCAGATCAGACCAGGTCAGATAAGAAACATTCAGATCAGACCAGACTCATTCAGACCAGATTAGACCAGACCAATTTAAATCCAGATCATAACAACTTATTTAAGCCCTAGAGAACACACCCTAAATTTGTCTGGTCTGATTTGATCTGAATTTTATAAGATCCAGTCTGATCTGATCTGAATTTGTCTGGTCTGGTCTAAATGTTTCTGGTTTTATCTGATTCAATCCTGGTCTAGTTTTTTCGGGGAAAAGGAGGGCCGAAGCCGGTATTATATCAAGAAAAATGTACAAAAAGATACAAGCAAAGGGGCTTGAGTCAAAGGCCAAACAAAACGAAGACAAAAACCACCAAACAATCAGTGAAAGCCACCCCCAAAAATTGGCCCATGAACAAAACCAATCTTATTTTTATCTATATTATTATTATGATCTTGTCTGAATTGGTCTGGTTGATCTTAATATTTCTTATCTGATCTGGTCTGGTCTGATATGATTTTAATAAAAATCTATTTATCTATATAATAAATCCTGAATACTTTTTTGGTCTGTGTAGACTCTATTGCCCTTATTAATTTTAATTCACTATTCTTAATTTTAAGGGGTTAATCAATCATTATATGCATATTTTCAGATCAACGGCTCTTATTAAAACATATAGTTCACACGTAGGCGCTGAGTAATCGCTGACTAATTCCAAGTCATCGTCCATGTCATTCATATCTATATTTAGAAAATAAATCTATCTATTAAAGTAATAAAATCTTGAGAAAATCTTCATGTATATTTCGGAAAAGATGTAAATTGATAAAAACTATATAATATAAATTATTTGATTGTATATTTAATATTTAAATTTAATAAACGTTAATATTATTATTAAATAAATTTAATTACGCTAAAAATTTATGTCTAGAGATATATAGTCTTATATCAATATAAGGAATATAATAACCATATTTTAAATAAAAATACTTCATATCTCATAATTATAATTTTGATAAACTAAACAAGTATAAAGGAAAACTAAATATTATTAGAAAAATATATAATGTTAGCATTGTTAATATATTTAATTATCTATATGACTCATATATAAATCCTAAATACTTTTTAATAGCTACACCTCAGTGTACTTAGTAAATTAACCCTAAAAATCTATATAATAAATTTTGAATACTTTTTGGCATATTATTATTATTGAATGTCAAGGTGATAAAATAATAATTTTCTACATGATCACATCCACATAAGTAGTTTTTATATTAAAATATTGGCATAATGATTAATATAGCAGTATGATCGGATGAATGCCTTTATATGGCGAAATTATATGCATGCAGAATTCTTTTGAACAATGAAAATTTTAATTTATCAATAATTTCCCCATCAAATCATATGTCAACAAATAAATGCACAAAGTTTGACAACTAAATATTGATGACAAATTATACGTAAGTAGTGCCAATTGCAGATGACCGAAGTATGGTAAAGATAATATGCGAAACTGAATCCAATTTTTTGACATACGTTATATCCAAGAACTGATTGCAGCCCGGCGATAACAATCTAATTGGTATATGAACAAAAAATTTTATAGTTATGAGAGCTAATTTCTCTTTAGCATTAAATTTTAAAGTATATACTAATACTAATAATAACTTAAAAAGATTATAGTAAACACTAATTTCTATAATCACTACAAAAAAAAATTCATAATCAATATGAACAAGAAAAAACTGGACAAATTATTTTGGACTAAAATAATATTTGCAAAACGTTAACATATAATCAAAAAGTAATTACAACTAAAATTTATTAATTATAAAATTCAAGATTAGTCCATAAAAACTAATCAAAATAAAAATTTAAAATCCAATTGTAAGATTTAAATGAATGAAAAGATAACAAAAAAAAGTATAAATAATTTATGGCGAATTATTTACTTATTTTGGTTAAGAGCCTAAATAGGTTAAAAATGAATGAGGAGCTCATGCCACACAAATCCAAAAAAATTATATATTTGCATTATTAGGGAATCGAATCCCTGATCTATAGGTTGGGAGTCGTGTGACTTAACTACTAGGCCCAGCCTTCATCCCCTAATATATTATCAAATTTGCAATGTCACCCCTATATTATATTTAAACAAAAGTAAGTAATAAAAATTATGAATTAAATATCAATATAGTAATATTAATTTTTGAAAAATAAATTAGATTATCAATGTCCAAAATGATAACTTATGAAGTACTTCGTTAACATATGTATCTAAAACACTAACCTATGTATAAAAAATATTAATCTATGTATCCAAATGTTAACCTATATATGCTTATACAAATTTAAAGGTGTTAACCTATGTATCTAAAACACTAACCTATGTATAAAAAATGTCAATCTATGTATCCAAACGTTAACCTATATATTCTTATAAAAATTTAAAGGTGTTAATCTATGTATCTAAAACACTGACCTATGTATAAAAAATGTTAATCTATTATCCAAATGCTAATTTATGTATTAAAAATGTTAACATATTTTCCAAAATATTAATCTGTAAAAAAAATGTTAAATATTACTGTCCAAAATAAATAATAACATTATAACACATAAATGCAATAATTGAAGGTTGAAAATAAGAAGAGGAAAAATTACTAAGTGTATATTAATATAAAAAATATTAATTATTAAATACTAGTTATTTTTTCAATATTGTAATGTTTTTTATTTTTATTTTAGCACTTTTAATAAAATTTAGTATTTCTAATAAATTTTATTGTATTATAAATATCAAATTTTAATTAAATTAGAAATATAAAATACTATTAAAACACATCAATCAAATAAACAGAATCTGATACGGAAAGATGGCTGCGGTGGCTAGGGTTTTCCCCGAACGTGACAAGCAAGCAACGGCAGACGAGGCTCCTAGACATGCAAGACGACATTTTTCCTCCTTCAAGGAGGCGGTTAACGGCGGCAAGGCTGATGGTGATGATGTTCCGATGCGAAGGGATTTACTGGTGGAGAATCTGATACGGAAAGAGTACGTGGGCGGTGACAAGCGCATCCCTAGTTTTGTCGTTGACGAATCTCTTGAGGAGGAGGCATGCAAAGATTGGCAAGAAGCATTGGTGGTCAAGACTATGGGATTGAATGTGCCCTATATAGTTCTGAAGGAGAGGCTGGGACGTTTGTGGAAGTGTGGCACGGCATTCAGCCTTATTGATGTCGGACACGGTTATTACGTCGTCAAGTTTGTGCTTGAGGCGGATAGAGACAGGGTGATTAACGGGGGACCTTGGATGTTGTTCGACCATTACTTACCAATCATGAAGTGGAAGAGAGACTTTGATCCGACTGTGGAAGAGGTTAAAAAGACCATGGTGTCGGTGAGGTTGATGGGAATTTCGATGCAACATTATAAGGAAGATTTCCTCCATGCTTTTGCGTCGGAAGTTGGGGAAGTGGTTCGGTTTGATAAGTGTACTTTGGATCGATCCAGGGGATGTTTTGCTAGGGTTTGTGTCGAGCTCGACTTAAATCAACCAGTTCTGGGCAAATTTTTGGTGAATGGGAGATGGATTCATGTGGCGTACGACGCCTTGCACCTCATATGTCAAGAGTGTGGCCGATATGGACATTATGCACGGGATTGCAAACACAAAGTGCATGGTCGAGATAGTACGGCGGAAGAAAGGGAAAGGGAGAGGAAAGGAAAGAGTAAGGTTCACGCTGGGACTGAGGAGGAGGGTTGTAGTGCTGGTGGCCAGGCTGAGAGGCAGCCACTTCAATCTGATGTCCAAGGTGATGAAGTTGGCGAGATCTATGGTGAGTGGATTACGGTTCAAAGAAGGCGGCGGAGGCCACCACAACCTGGTAAGAGTTACAAGGAGGGGGAGACTCCGATGCATACAAGGAATAAGGTGGAGGCAGCACCTGGGGTATCGAATAATAAAGAAACCCCGAAGAAAAGTACGGGGGAGAAGAATCCTGAGACACGTTCACAGGCTCCTAAACCTAAAGTTAACACGGCGGCTGAAGGTAGTATGGGGCCGGAGGTTCAGCCGGATCAGGAAACTCCCAAGGACACGGGTTTTCTTAGCATTCTAGCTCCGCCTAAGGGACAAAAAGGACGAGAATAGATAAAGCACCACTCAAGGCACCTACGGGGAATGTCTTGGCGATAGGCTGGGGTGACACTTGTGAGGCGGTGGACACTCGAAGTGAAACTGATTCGATGGAGGAGCATTGGGCGGATGCGGAGGAGGGTGGCCAATAGGTCCCTGGCAAGGGATTATTCTACTCTATGTTTTTATGGATTTTAAAGATATAAAGATTATGGCGTGGAATGTTCAAGGATTGATGGGGGATAACACACAAAGGTGGTTGGCGAATTGTGTTCGGACTAATAAGCCGGACGTTTTGTGCATCATGGAATCTCAAGGAAAATTCGATAGGGTCCGGATGCTGTTTTGGAGGTTAGGGTTTGAGCCACTTCATATCCAAGAGACCGTTGGCCGAGCTGGTGGAATTTGGCTTTTCAAAGCTCGATCTTGCAACTGCCAATGTGTCATTGTGGATGTTCGGCCAAGGATGGTCAGTGTGGAGCTAAGCATGGGTTTGACGTGGTGGGTGCTGACATGCCACTATGGAAATCCAAACTATCAACGTAGAAAGGAGGATTGGAGGAATCTAGAGGTGCTGGCGGAGAATATTATGGGGCCTTGGATGGTTATGGGGGATTGGAACGAGGTGTGCGCAGAAGACGAAGTTAGTGGTGGAGTGTTTCTCCCGGAACGAGCGGCGGAGTTCAGGGAGGCCCTTAATTCTTGTCGATTGGTGAACGTTCCTACCATTGGATCCATGTTCACATGGGTTCGAAGGGTGGGACTTGACAATAGAATTCAAAAAAGATTGGATAGGGGGATGGGTAATCTGGAATGGCATGAACTGTTCAGCGAGGCCAGGATACATCATCTTCCTAGAGTAGGCAGCGACCACTGCCCATTGCTACTTGAGTTTAGTGACCCTCTCCCCAGCCACCGTCCCAAACCTTTTCGATGGGAATCGGCTTGGGCTACTCACGGGGACTATGGAGATGTCGTTAAAAGCTGCTGCCAGAGCCTCGAGGCTAGGTCCTTGCCAGAGGTGTTGGGGGATGCTAGTGTTGCTTCTGTTAATTTTAACAGAGATGTCTTCGGAAATATTGTGGACAAAAAGAGGCGGCTTATGAGAAGAATTAAGGGCATTGAGAAGAGGTTGGAGACTTGGAACTCGGCGTGGCTTGTCCGCAAGGAACAGGAGCTAAAGGGGGAATTAGAAAATATTTTGATTCAAGAAGAGAGATTGTGGTATCAAAAGTCGAGGGATAAATGGATTACCTTAGGCGATAGAAATACCTCATACTTTCATGCACGTGCTAAGATAAACCGGAAGCGTAATAGAATTTATGGCCTCTATGTGGATGAGGAGACTGGCGGACCGATCAAGGGGTGCTTCAGGCGCATGCACATGGGTATTTTGAGGCTATGTTTTCTGCGAAGCAAACAACAGATGTTGGAATGGACATGCCGAGGCTGGACTCGGTAGATAGCGGATGGATAGCTCCCTTGCAGCGCGAGGTGGAGAGGACAGAGGTGGATGAGGTGAAGAACCAAATGCGGGCCTATGCGGCCCCTGGACCGGACGGGTTTCCGGCGGAATTTTTCAAGTTATATTGGGAATTCCTGGGAGATAGGGTTTTTCTTATGGTGAAGGAGGTGTTCCTCTCTCGTCGGCTTCCTGCAGATATTGGCCATGCTTTTTTAGTACTATTGCCAAAAGTGGAGATTCCGCAATCCATTAGCCAGTTTCGTCCGTTGACCCTTTGCAATGTATCATTTAAATTCATTACAAAGGTCATTGCAAATAGGTTACGGCCGCTGCTCTGCGAGTATATCGGTCCATATCAATCCGCGTTTCTTCCAGGAAGAGGCACTCGAGATAATGGTATTCTTATACAAGAATTGGTTTATTCTATGCAATGTCGTAGAAATGGAAGAAAATGGGTGATGTTGAAAATTGATTTGGCGAAAGCCTACAACTCGGTTGCATGGAGTTTTCTTGAACTTTGTTTAAGGGAAATGGAGCTACCAGGGGTTTTCATTGAGTTAATTATGGCCTGCGCCAGTACTTCCTCGTTTCCATCCTTTGGAACGGGTCCCCTTTGGATAAAATTAAGTCGGGGAGAGGGCTGCGCCAGGGAGACCCCCTATCGCCATATCTTTTTGTGATTGTTATTGTAACACCCCGGATTTGATCACCCAGGCCAGGGCATTACCGCCACACCTTCCCAAGCAAGACGCGAACCATTTCGAGCTCACTTGAGAAGATGCTAAGGCTAAGTTGTACCAATACTTAAAAATAATTTAAAAACCATTCAATAAGTGCCCGAAGGTTTAAATCAGAGTTAAGTCTAACATACATAATTTTAAACAGTGCGGAAGCTAAGGGCCAAACACGGCCAAACATAAGTTTGGGATTCGTAAAAGAAAAAAAAAAACAAGTGCGACAAGTCTTCGGAAAATTCCCATCCCAAGTGTAAATGCCATGTGCTAATCTTCAACATCTGAAAAAAAAATGAGACAACGTATCTATCAGTACAACGGTACTGAGTAAGTTAATGTATAGCATAACAAATTTTAAAGTTTTTAGAAGAGAGATTTAAAGGTAGAATTTGTAATTTAAAAAAAAGGAAGGTCGGGTAAAAATAATTCCGGAAGATTCTTACACTTTACCATACGAATAATATATCATTATTCATTTTTGATCGAGAACAACCATTCTTGGGGAATCAAACCCGCAAGAGCTCAAACACATTCTTTTACCTTGTTTCCATATTTCAAATACATTCTTTTACCATTGTTCATTATGATCGAGGACATCCGTCCTTGGGGAATCGAACCCGCAAGAACTCAATATACATCCTAGGGAATCGAACCCATAGGAGTCAACAATATCCTGGGGAATCGAACCCGCAGGAAAAACATTCACCTTGGGGAATCGAACCCGCAAGGCAAGTGAAAGTAGCGGACCCTATACAGACACACTCCGGAGCCCTAGGTAACCCATACGGATACACCTAGGAGTATAGACTCATACTAACACGCAACAATATTTCCTTGGCGCCGTTTTGGCCACCAAAAAGAGGGGGCGGCCCAACGAGCTCACGCCAAGTGCACTTACCCTCTAAAATTGGGCATCTAACTCGATCAAAACTCACAAAGTTTCAAAATTCACATTTTAATCATTACAACCCATGACTACATTTCCAGAATTCATAAGATTCACAAAAGAGTAGCAATCAACTCAATAACCATCAAAACGTACGAAACCAAGTTTTACCGGTAAGGCCACACCGTAGCAGTTTTCAAAATCGTATTAGGAAATGTAGTAAAACTTTGTGGAAAATTCTGAAAATTTTACAGCTACTAGGAGACATCAAGATAAACATTTTTCTCAGAAATAGGCCTTAGCAAATTCGGACTCTAAGTTGCTCAAAAAAAATCATTTCAGAAACTCATTTCCAAAAGGGTGCAGAGATTACTGTTCATCCGACCACAGATTACTTAAAAATCCATAACAATTCGAAGGTTGATCCAAAAATTCTGAAATTTCACAGGAGTAAACTAGACACATAGGTGAACAATTTTCATGAAGAAGTCGACCATCAAAAACGACCATAACTAGGAGAAATATGAGCTACAAAACTGGACATGCTAGAAATTTAAATCTGTCAACATGTGTAGCAGAAAATACCAGATCCGTTTTCGTCGACCAAATCAAGTCCAAAAATTATGAAACTTTACAGGGATCATCTTTAAAGTGTTAGGAACATTTTTCATTTAGACAAGTTCTTCCAGAAACGAATGGATCTAGGCGAGAAATGCACAACAATAAAATCTACTCGGAAGAAACCCTAAAAGACAGATTTGGCACAAGATGAAAATCGAACTATATCTCAAAGAATACTCAACCAAAAGCTCCAAAATTTGAGATGCACAACACTAACTTACATATCAAGAGATTAGTGTCGAAATCCTCCTTGGTTGTACTTCTAAAATCGTCCGGAACAGCCCACTCTTCCAAGATCTACCGAACAATTCCTATTTTGAGGTGTTTGGAGAAATACTAGATGTTAGGGCTTGGAATTCGAAGTTAGGGCACAAGGGATGGATTAGAAACCTTACCAACTTGTAGAGGAAGGGATTGGAAGCCTAGATCTCGCCCAAACCACTGCCACAATGAAGAACACTCTCAAGGTTCTCTCAACTCTCAAATGAGAAACTAATTTTCGGACTAATGGGGAGTGTAATGTTTGTGACAGATTTGAGGTGTGGAAAAGAGTGGTTAATGGCTCCAATGACTGCCATAATGTCCCTAGGGAAGGGATGAACGAATTATGGCAGTCAATACATGCATTAAGCCCTCCAAAACTTGATCCATTCCACCTAACTCCAATGAATCCTTCCTTAGTGCATGTATCCTCCAATAATCCATAAATGAGAGTTCTAGATGCTTCTAGATTTATCCAAAATGAGTCTCAACACACCCCCAATGGTCTAAGACATGATGGTGGCTCAATTCATGCATCCAAGTTCGGAGTTAATGCTCAAACCGAGCAAAAACACGTGCAGCGTTTGGAAACGCTGCCTACTGGAGGGTGGCGTGCTGGTGGCGCGCACCGCGCGGCCACCGCGCCACCTTCAGGCTGCGTTTTTCTTCTTTTTTTTTTTTTATTATATTATGATTTTTTTTTATTTTAAAAACCATAATATAAATTATCCATGATTAATAGATAATTCGATAACTCTCTTCGAGTTGCTATCGTCCGAAAATATTTAATTCCGCTCTCTCGGAATTATTTCGGTTGCGATAGTTAAATCCAATTCTTTAATTTTTTTTTTTGGATTTAAATTCTCGACGTCGATTTCTCGGGTATTACAGTCTACCCCCCTTAGAAATCAACTTCGTCCTCGAAGTTGGGTCGCACTCGGAAAGCAACACCAACATAAGTAGTTTTACACGCATAGAATTATTGAGGCTCGAAAATTAAATTCTTACCTCAACGCGTGACATCTCTGTGGGGTATCACATCAGTCGACCATCAAAAACGACCATAACTAGGAGAAATATGAGCTACAAAACTGGACATGCTAGAAATTTAAATCTGTCAACATGTGTAGCAGAAAATACCAGATCCGTTTTCGTCGACCAAATCAAGTCTAAAAATTATGAAACTTTACAGGGATCATCTTTAAAGTGTTAGGAACATTTTTCATTTAGACAAGTTCTTCCAGAAATGAATGGATCTAGGCGAGAAATGCACAACAATAAAATCTACTCGGAAGAAACCCTAAAAGACAGATTTGGCACAAGATGAAAATCGAACTATATCTCAAAGAATACTCAACCAAAAGCTCCAAAATTTGAGATGCACAACACTTACATATCAAGAGATTAGTGTCGAAATCCTCCTTGGTTGTACTTCTAAAATCGTCCGGAACAGCCCACTCTTCCAAGATCTACCGAACAATTCCTATTTTGAGGTGTTTGGAGAAATACTAGATGTTAGGGCTTGGAATTCGAAGTTAGGGCACAAGGGATGGATTAGAAACCTTACCAACTTGTAGAGGAAGGGATTGGAAGCCTAGATCTCGCCCAAACCACTGCCACAATGAAGAACACTCTCAAGGTTCTCTCAACTCTCAAATGAGAAACTAATTTTCGGACTAATGGGGAGTGTAATGTTTGTGACAGATTTGAGGTGTGGAAAAGAGTGGTTAATGGCTCCAATGACTGCCATAATGTCCCTAGGGAAGGGATGAACGAATTATGGCAGTCAATACATGCATTAAGCCCTCCAAAACTTGATCCATTCCACCTAACTCCAATGAATCCTTCCTTAGTGCATGTATCCTCCAATAATCCATAAATGAGAGTTCTAGATGCTTCTAGATTTATCCGAAAGGAGTCTCAACACACCCCCAATGGTCTAAGACATGATGGTGGCTCAATTCATGCATCCAAGTTCGGAGTTAATGCTCAAACCGAGCAAAAACGCGTGCAGCGTTTGGAAACGCTGCCTACTGGAGGGTGGCGTGCTGGTGGCGCGCACCGCGCGGCCACCGCGCCACCTTCAGGCTGCGTTTTTCTTCTTCTTTTTTTTTTTTTTATTATATTATGATTTTTTTTTATTTTAAAAACCATAATATAAATTATCCATGATTAATAGATAATTCGATAACTCTCTTCGAGTTGCTATCGTCCGAAAATATTTAATTCCGCTCTCTCGGAATTATTTCGGTTGCGATAGTTAAATCCAATTCTTTAATTTTTTTTTTTGGATTTAAATTCTCGACGTCGATTTCTCGGGTATTACAGTCTACCCCCCTTAGAAATCAACTTCGTCCTCGAAGTTGGGTCGCACTCGGAAAGCAACACCAACATAAGTAGTTTTACACGCATAGAATTATTGAGGCTCGAAAATTAAATTCTTACCTCAACGCGTGACATCTCTGTGGGGTATCACATCCTCTCCCCCTTAGGACCGCAGTTATGTCCCCATAACTGCCTATGAATTTTCTTGCTGGTTGCGATTCTGTTGTGGTCTCTGTCCTTGATTATTGGGATGATTTGGCCCAGTCGGCCGATTCTCGTGTGGAGGGTTCACCAGATCCAACCTCTTCTCGATCATCTCCTCACGAATGTTGCATTCTCTAATCATGTGGTCTTCCCCACCACATCTATAACAAGTTCCACGCTTAGGGCACTCGCGTACCAGATGAGCTTTGTGGCACTGCGGACATCGTGGTATGGATGTACCACGGGTGTCATTTCTTCTTTTGTTCAAACCTCTGTCCACATTCTCCTTAGGTCCATCGAACCTAGCTTGACCATTGTCCTTCCTCAATTTGTTATTATTGTTACTTCGATTCTTTTTCTCAAATCCTTGCGAGCCCTTGGTCGACTCACCATTGTCCTTGCGTTTCAGCTGCTGGACACGAGCAATTGCTACAGCTCGGTCATACACTGTCTGAAGTGAAGTGTATTGCCCTCCAACCAGTATCTCCCTGATACTGAGGTTCAACCCCATTTCAAATTTCTGAGCCTTGTCAGAATCAGTGGGCACGAGTCTCGGAGCAAAGCGAACTAACTCCTTGAACTTGGTATAATATTCTTGCACCGTTTTTCCTCCTTGTCTTAAGTTAATAAATTCTTCATACTTTGCAGCCTTAGTGTTCAGTGGATAAAACCTCTCTCTCAATGCTTTCTTAAATTCTCCCCATGTATAAACCTTCTCAACCTCGGCCAAATCTCCTTGGAGATGTTGCCACCACTCGTCCGCCTCTCCATCAAGATAATAGGTCGCCACTCGAACCTTCTCGTTCTCGGGGCATTTGACGGTAGTAAGAAGCTTGTCAAAAGTTCGGATCCAATTCTCCAACTTGGTAGGGTCCTCTTGGCCGTCATAATGAGGTGGTTTGTAGGGGTTCACCAATGCTAGGTAGTTGCCTCGGGCTACCGGCGGTGGTACACCCGCTTGTGCACGTTGCACCTCGGCATTTCCTAGTGCTACGAGAACTTCCTCAATATTCCTTAGACGCTCATCCATATTGTTGGGAACAGTTGGCACTCGCCCTCCTATGTTTTGAGGAATTTCATTGTCGTTAGGTGCGTTAGCACCACCGTTGTTTGGGACTATCCTCCTTGGCCTTCCCCTAGGTGCCATTTCTGTTATCCAAGCACGCGAAGATGAGTTTCTAATCTAAGGCACGTTAGCAGTCAGGAAGATCTAATAATAGGAAGGGTAAGAGGAGAGAATAGATATGGGCAAACTAAGCACCCTTGACCAAGTTCTAGGGCTAAAGCAAGGTTAGATTGAAGTTAGGGGCTCTAAGGCAAGGTCAATCGACATACCAACTAAGAACATTATCAAATACACGTGACATGCATATATATACTTTGGAGCATTTTAAAAAAAATGATGGATGTATGCAAATGCATCCCCCCCCCCCTAAAAAAATACTTATGCATTTTTCAAGACTTGTCGGAATAATTGTTATATAATTCACATGGGTTTTAAAATAAAATTCCTTTCCATGGAAATAATATTTGAAATGCTTTAAAGTAATATTTAATATTTTGGGCCTCTATAGTGGGCCGAAAAATAATAGCTTTAAAAAAAAATTCCGGGCTCTGATACCACTTTGTAACACCCCGGATTTGATCACCCAGGCCAGGGCATTACCGCCACACCTTCCCAAGCAAGACGCGAACCATTTCGAGCTCACTTGAGAAGATGCTAAGGCTAAGTTGTACCAATACTTAAAAATAATTTAAAAACCATTCAATAAGTGCCCGAAGGTTTAAATCAGAGTTAAGTCTAACATACATAATTTTAAACAGTGCGGAAGCTAAGGGCCAAACACGGCCAAACATAAGTTTGGGATTCGTAAAAGAAAAAAAAAAACAAGTGCGACAAGTCTTCGGAAAATTCCCATCCCAAGTGTAAATGCCATGTGCTAATCTTCAACATCTGAAAAAAAAATGAGACAACGTATCTATCAGTACAACGGTACTGAGTAAGTTAATGTATAGCATAACAAATTTTAAAGT
This sequence comes from Hygrophila difformis, assembly GCA_030278955.1. Lineage (NCBI taxonomy): Eukaryota > Viridiplantae > Streptophyta > Magnoliopsida > Lamiales > Acanthaceae > Hygrophila > Hygrophila difformis. Next base: position 10,359,111 of record JAOANR010000011.1, read on the forward strand.
TTTTAGAAGAGAGATTTAAAGGTAGAATTTGTAATTTAAAAAAAAGGAAGGTCGAGTAAAAATAATTCCGGAAGATTCTTACACTTTACCATACGAATAATATATCATTATTCATTTTTGATCGAGAACAACCATTCTTGGGGAATCAAACCCGCAAGAGCTCAAACACATTCTTTTACCTTGTTTCCATATTTCAAATACATTCTTTTACCATTGTTCATTATGATCGAGGACATCCGTCCTTGGGGAATCGAACCCGCAAGAACTCAATATACATCCTAGGGAATCGAACCCATAGGAGTCAACAATATCCTGGGGAATCGAACCCGCAGGAAAAACATTCACCTTGGGGAATCGAACCCGCAAGGCAAGTGAAAGTAGCGGACCCTATACAGACACACTCCGGAGCCCTAGGTAACCCATACGGATACACCTAGGAGTATAGACTCATACTAACACGCAACAATATTTCCTTGGCGCCGTTTTGGCCACCAAAAAGAGGGGGCGGCCCAACGAGCTCACGCCAAGTGCACTTACCCTCTAAAATTGGGCATCTAACTCGATCAAAACTCACAAAGTTTCAAAATTCACATTTTAATCATTACAACCCATGACTACATTTCCAGAATTCATAAGATTCACAAAAGAGTAGCAATCAACTCAATAACCATCAAAACGTACGAAACCAAGTTTTACCGGTAAGGCCACACCGTAGCAGTTTTCAAAATCGTATTAGGAAATGTAGTAAAACTTTGTGGAAAATTCTGAAAATTTTACAGCTACTAGGAGACATCAAGATAAACATTTTTCTCAGAAATAGGCCTTAGCAAATTCGGACTCTAAGTTGCTCAAAAAAAATCATTTCAGAAACTCATTTCCAAAAGGGTGCAGAGATTACTGTTCATCCGACCACAGATTACTTAAAAATCCATAACAATTCGAAGGTTGATCCAAAAATTCTGAAATTTCACAGGAGTAAACTAGACACATAGGTGAACAATTTTCATGAAGAAGTCGACCATAAAAAACGACCATAACTAGGAGAAATATGAGCTACAAAACTGGACATGCTAGAAATTTAAATCTGTCAACATGTGTAGCAGAAAGTACCAGATCCGTTTTCGTCGACCAAATCAAGTCCAAAAATTATGAAACTTTACAGGGATCATCTTTAAAGTGTTAGGAACATTTTTCATTTAGACAAGTTCTTCCAGAAACGAATGGATCTAGGCGAGAAATGCACAACAATAAAATCTACTCGGAAGAAACCCTAAAAGACAGATTTGGCACAAGATGAAAATCGAACTATATCTCAAAGAATACTCAACCAAAAGCTCCAAAATTTGAGATGCACAACACTAACTTACATATCAAGAGATTAGTGTCGAAATCCTCCTTGGTTGTACTTCTAAAATCGTCCGGAACAGCCCACTCTTCCAAGATCTACCGAACAATTCCTATTTTGAGGTGTTTGGAGAAATACTAGATGTTAGGGCTTGGAATTCGAAGTTAGGGCACAAGGGATGGATTAGAAACCTTACCAACTTGTAGAGGAAGGGATTGGAAGCCTAGATCTCGCCCAAACCACTGCCACAATGAAGAACACTCTCAAGGTTCTCTCAACTCTCAAATGAGAAACTAATTTTCGGACTAATGGGGAGTGTAATGTTTGTGACAGATTTGAGGTGTGGAAAAGAGTGGTTAATGGCTCCAATGACTGCCATAATGTCCCTAGGGAAGGGATGAACGAATTATGGCAGTCAATACATGCATTAAGCCCTCCAAAACTTGATCCATTCCACCTAACTCCAATGAATCCATCCTTAGTGCATGTATCCTCCAATAATCCATAAATGAGAGTTCTAGATGCTTCTAGATTTATCCAAAAGGAGTCTCAACACACCCCCAATGGTCTAAGACATGATGGTGGCTCAATTCATGCATCCAAGTTCGGAGTTAATGCTCAAACCGAGCAAAAACGCGTGCAGCGTTTGGAAACGCTGCCTACTGGAGGGTGGCGTGCTGGTGGCGCGCACCGCGCGGCCACCGCGCCACCTTCAGGCTGCGTTTTTCTTCTTCTTTTTTTTTTTATTATATTATGATTTTTTTTTATTTTAAAAACCATAATATAAATTATCCATGATTAATAGATAATTCGATAACTCTCTTCGAGTTGCTATCGTCCGAAAATATTTAATTCCGCTCTCTCGGAATTATTTCGGTTGCGATAGTTAAATCCAATTCTTTAATTTTTTTTTTTTGGATTTAAATTCTCGACGTCGATTTCTCGGGTATTACAGTTATGGAGAAACTCTCTAAATTTATTCTGCATGAGGTGGAGGTTGGTCGCTGGGTACCTTATGGAGTTGGAGAGGGCAACTTTCGGATATCACGTCATGTTTGCGGATGATTTAATCCTTTGTTCTGCATTGGAGGAGGAAAGTATAATATGTATTGGCAAGGTCATGCAACGCTTTGGTGATTGTTCTGGACTATGTATGAACTGTGGAAAATCCAACGCTTTTGTCTCAATCCAGGCATTGGAGCAGGAGAAGGCCTGGATCGGCCAACATTTAGGTATCACTATTTCGCCAAAGGTGGGGAAATATCTCGGGTATCCGGTAGTTCATGGCAGGGCGAGGATAACTCATTTTGATGTTATTTTGAAGAAGATGGACAAGCGGCTATCCGGATGGGCGGCATCCTTATTGAACAGGGCTGCCAGAGTTACCTTGGCGAGAGCTGTTTTGTCCGCCATTCCGACGTACCCCATGCAGGTTCATCAGATACCGATGGCGGTGTGCACTCGCATAGATCAAAAGATATCACGGTGGATTTGGAAGGGCGCGGTGGGAAAGGGCTTACATCTTGTCAGTTGGGAGAAAATGACTCGGCCTAAGAGAGAGGGAGGTTTGGGAATTAGACAGGCACGGCATATGAATCTTGCATTGTTGGGTAAGCAGCTTGGGGAATTGGTTATGAATAAGGAGAAGCTTTGGATAAAGTTGATGAGAAGCAGGTATGGAGGACAGGCGGGGCAGCTTCCCAGGATGCATGCCCACGCTTGGAAGCTGTGGAAATCCTTGGTGTTGCTGTCTGATGTGTTTGGAGCGGGCTTTGGAGTGAGGATTGGTAATGGCCAATGTTCTATGTGGTATTCACCTTGGTGGAAAGGCTCCTGTCTAGCTCCTTTAATGTCGTTCGTACATTATAATGATGTTGATCTCCGGATTAGGGATGTGATTGAGGATGGAGAGTGGTCACTGGAGAAGCTCTATACATGGGTGCCTGCTGCGATTCGTGAGGAGATCACGAACTCGGCCTGTCCTGTGTTGGTGGATTCGTCGAGCGACATTATGCATTGGAGGTTGGAAGCTTCGGGCGAGTATACGGTTAAGTCGGGCTACCGCTTGATTCGGGGTGAAGTGGATGATAGTAAGTGTAACGCCCCAAAAATTTAAAACCAAATTTCTGTGACGTCACTGCCGTGTTACCTCTCTTAAACTGTTGGCCAATCAATTTAAGATCAATAACACGTAGCAAGTAAACAGGAAGCCAATGAATCATAATACAAATCCAGAAAGGAAACCTCACATCATAACAGACGTCCGGCTTACAAGCCTTATTCATGCGACATAACAGTCGACATATCAGTCTCATCTCAACCTGTCAGAGATATTAAGTAACACACGAGAAATAACATAGTGTACCGATCGGTACCACAAGCAGTACGAGACAAGGTAATCGAGTCATAGCATATTATTCAAGACAAGCACATAAGTCCACAACATGCTAATGCATCCCTAGGTAGATCACTCATCCCCAAACCCTACATCGTGCTCAGGCTCTGCGTCCTCCCCAGGAATATCTATACATGAAAACATAGCAAGGGTCAGTACAAGGTACTGAGCAAGAATAGAAGAATCGGTATAAGGGGAAACAAGAATTAACTTGATTCCCTAGAAGTATATTTATACATATAGGTGGAGATATATTTCGTTTTTAAACATTTATTAGGCATGACATAAAAATTGAGCAGAGCAAATAAGTAAACATCACACCGTCCCATACCGGTGCTTCAACCACTGCAAATAAGATGAATGATGGATGATGAGATGAAATGTTATGACCTAAAATGTCTATCTACCCTAAATGCAACACATAAGCATGTCTAGCGCGCACCTAGGTACCATGGTCGGTATTCCCTCCCATATAAGGGTCCACACCCCTTAATGGTCGAGAGACATACCCACAGTGCCCCCGCCGCGGACACTAACAGCTGAAATCGTGGCTTACGGCAAGCGGGTCAGGCTAAGGGTCATGAGCCCTTTCTAGCCAAATACAGACTAGGATATAAATCCTTTTCAGTCTCAACATATCATCACAGATATTCACATATCATCACAGATATTCACATATCATCACAGATATTCAGATTCAATTCAATCACTCATCTCGAGTGAAGTATTTTCTTTAAAATAAATAGCTTTAAAATCAGACTAGGATATAAATCCTTTTCAGTCTCAATATATCATCACAATTATTCACATTCAATTCAATCACTCATCTCGAGTGAAGTATTTTCTTTAAAATAAATAGCTTTAAAATAGTCAGGGCTCTTTGAAATATACTACTAGTTTATAAATGATAACTTTAAAAATAATAATACTTGAAAATAATAGTTTTTAAAAAGAATAATCCGGGCTCTTTAAAATAGTAGTTTTAAAATATTCCGGGGTGTGCCAAGTCCCACATTTCGGCACCAACACATAATCAGATTCAATTCCACACATGTCAATACGTAAATTACGCATCATGACAAAATAAACAACTCACCACGAGTTAAGTGTCAAGGGTGTGCCAAGCCCCACATATCGGCACCAACACTCACATCGTCATAGAAGCGAAACAAGACTCGATCTTAACTAAGGCATAGTAGATCACCGCTAATCGCAACTAGGTTCAAAGATTGTGAGCATAATGATAGTCATGGCATGCTAGAAGCATAAGACGAACTAAGGAAACACGCAGGACGAAGAACCGGAAAACGAGCAAAAGAGACATGAAGACAGCAGAGACGGCGCGGTCCCCGCGCGGTCCCCGCGCGGTCTGGGAGTCGACCGCGCGCCCTGGGCACGGACGGCCGTGTCGTTCGTGTCGCGCGCTACGCGCGCGCTAGCGCGCCGGGAGCGCGCCGATGCGACAGAATCGGTGAAAATGGCGATTTCCGGCCATTCCACCGGATTTGCCCCCCATTTAAGCCTATTTCTACCCTTGCCTGGTATTGAGGTGGTCCAAACTCTTCCAATACAGCTCCCCAACTCCTCCAAACACCAATACCAAGCTACATAACAAGAAAATCAACCAAATCATCAAAATTTCATCCAAGAACATGATTTCTTGATCTTGAAACCTTTTGAAGCTCAAAAACTGAAATTACTCAACCAAAAGCATTACCTTAACTCCCAAAACTGATTTGCAACTCCCAATCAAGGATTTAACACAAATTCCAAGCCGATCTACAAGAATTTCAACCCAAACTCTTCAATCCCGCCACCAACATAACACCCTCCAAAACCCACTTCAAACTTCACCAAAACATGAATTAGATAGTGGAAATTACTTACCTCATGTTATACTATGAATCCCCCACTTGATTTGGCCCTAAAATCTCCAATTCCTCAAGAGATTGAAGATCCCCAATTGCACCAAGAGAGAGTGACGGGAATGGGAAGGGGAGGAAGAAGAAATGGGTTTCTTAACCCAAAATCTGATTTTTGAAGAGTCAAAATGGATCCGGGTCGGGTCATGAGTCTCGGGTCGGGTCGGAATGTGGGTTAAAAGGTTTACACTACTTGTCTTGACCACATTGCACCCATTTGAGCACTTGACTCTTATTATCTAGTGAGTTGAACTCACTTAATCCCCCACTTAAATCTTCATTCCCTACAAAATAATCCACATACTACGTCTTTTGTTAATTAACCATAACTAAATTAAATTAATTATGAGTTAATTAAATCGGGGTGTTACAATCTCTCCCCCTTAGGATCATTCGTCCTCGAATGAAAAAGTATGGATTAAGGTCATTACTTCACTGAATTGGAGTCAAATCCAATTCAGGATAACGCCCAGCCATGCTTTCCTCTGTCTCCCAAGTGGCATCCTCTACGCCATGTCTCGACCAAAGTACCTTCACCATTTTGATCACCTTCTTGCGAAGGCTTACCTCTTCTTTAGTGTCGAGAATCGCCACGGGGTATTCTTCGTATTCTAGGTTGTCATCCAACTCCACCTCATCCGGTTGTATAACCTTGTTAGGATCCGATATAAACTTCCTCAACTGAGAAACGTGGAAAACGTTGTGCACCTTTCCCACCTCAGTTGGCAATTCTAACCGGTAAGCGACCTTCCCAATCTTCTTAGTGATCTCATAGGGGGCTATAAATCTGGGACTCAGTTTCCCTTTCTTCCCAAATCGTCTCACGCCCCTCATGGGTGACACTCTCAAAAGTACCCAATCTCCAACCTCGAATTCAATGTCTCTCCTGGACAAATCAGCATAACTCTTTTGACGATTCTGAGCTTCCTTCATTCTGTCTCTGACCACTCTCACCACTTCAGTGGTCTGTTCAATGAGTTCAGGACCCATCACCACTCGCTCTGAAGGATCACTCCAACACAAGGGTGTCCTGCACTTTCTTCCGTATAAGGCCTCGAAAGGCGCCATACGAATACTCGCGTGATAGCTATTGCTGTAGGAGAACTCCACCATATGTAGATGTTCCTCCCACGATCCTTGAAAATCCATCACACACGCCCTCAACATATCCTCCAAGGTTCTAATGGTCCTTTCGGTCTGTCCATCAGTCTGAGGGTGCCACGCAGTACTCATACCGATCTGCGTCCCAAAGACTGTCTGCAATTCCTTCCAGAACCTTGACAGGAATCTGGAATCTCTGTCGGAAATGATTTCTCGAGGAATACCAAAACGTCTAAGCACATGTTGGATGTAAGCGCCAGTGAACTGTTGCATGCTCCAGTTCAATCTCATTGGTATAAACACAACACTCTTGGTTAGTCGGTACACAACTACCCTAAATAGTATCAAAACTGCTCCGTGTCCTGGGTAGCCCGGTGACAAAGTCCATAGCAATGGATTCCCATTTCCAAGTAGGAACATCCAATGGTTGTAATAAGCCTGAAGGTCTCATGTGCTCGGCTTTCACCTTCTGGCAAGTGGAACACCTAGACACAAATTCTGCCACTTTCTTCTTCATGCCTTTCCACCAATAGTTTTGCCTCAAATCCTTGTACATCTTTACTGCTCCTGGATGTACGGAGTAAGGTGTGCAATGTGCTTCCTCCATAATTTTTCCTTTCAGCGCTTGATCTTTCGGAGGCACACACCAACGGTCCCCAAACTTGATCATATCCTTGCTATCAATCACAAAGCCTTCCGCTTTACCCTTACGAATCTGAGCTTTCAAATGCATCATCTCTTGACTTACAGCTTGACTTAGTCTGAGTTCCTCGAGTAATGATGGCTCCACTGTCATAGCATTCAACCTCGCTATCGTGTCGTAAGGAACAACCACAATACCTTCCTTGCCCAACTCTTGCCTTAACTTCCAAGGGAGAGTAATTGAATTCAGTACATGTCCTTTCCTACTTAGTGCATCAGCCACCCGGTTGGCTTTCCCTTCTATGTATTGAATACTCGTGTCGTAGTCCTGCAAAAGCTCTAACCACCTTCTTTGCCTACCGCTCATCTTATCTGCAGTGTAGAGGCATTTAAGGTTCTTATGATCCGAATAGATTTGACACTTGGCTCCGTAAAGATAATGCCTCCAAATTTTTAATGCATGCACGACCGCTGCCATCTCCAGGTCGTGAGTCGGGTAATTCAGCTCGTGAGGCTTTAATTGCCTAGATGCATATGCAATCACCTTGCCATACTGCTGATGGGTGATATTCACCACTCATATTTTACCACAAGCGGATGGTTGTCATCAAGTAATAAAAACCGGTGAATACCGGGTCGAACCCAAGGGAATTTCAGAATATTATTTCATTCCGGAGAATATTTTAATTGTTTTAAGTTCATTAATTATATTTAATATATTTAAAAAGATTTGTTTAATTCTAATGGTGATTTAAATTAAAAACAGTGATATTAAATTAAAATAGAGCAAATTAAAGTTTTAATTGATAAAATACTAATGGGAGTTGCTTGTAATATTTTAAATATTGCCATCTTTATTATAAAATAGAAATTTTGTAATAATTTGACATTTCCCAATGTTCTAAAAATCAATTTCTTAAGTTTAAATATTTTTATAAAGATTAAAAATATAATAATCTACTAAAATTCCAAATTATGCTTAAACGGACTTCATGGAAGCTGATTAGATTATCTAACATTTCGCAATCATTATTATAGGCCTAAATTTGCGTCTTTTCCAAGCATACAAATTTTCCTATAGCAATTAATAGGCACTTTTCATTTCCCAAATCATTGTGCACATGCTAGAATCTATTTTTAATGTAATTTATTCCCAATTCCGGTACTAAAATATTAATTCTACTTTTTATCTCCCGATTTAGCAAAGCAGAATTTATGGAATTAGATTCTAACATTCAAATTATGCTAAACAGTGTAAATAATCTAATAATTATGGTGAAATAATAATAAAACATGGTAAACTGGATTTAAATAATAATATTAAAATACAGATAAATTAGAATTAATGCCAGATTACTAAAAATAGGGAATTAAGATTAATCGATCTTTTCAGGCTTTAGCAGATTAATAATTTTGATAGCAGATTTAGCGAAAACACAGAATATCGATTAGTTTAATAGCATCTAACATATAATTCCAATACAGATTCTAACGTCATATCAGATTACTCCAATTTGATCGACCAAAAAGCAAACTAACAGCAAAATATGAATTTCACTTCTACCATTCATGCAGAATAGCGCTCAAACTAGATAATTCATAATCTGACATTTAATCATAATTCCAGATTCCAATAGAAAACATCGACATATTATATTACTTCCATAAAAGATAAATTCGTACTTCAAAGTGATTCTGAACTCCCGTTCTAGAACACTTCTAACACGAACAATACAGAAATCCGTCTACAAATTAAGAACATGATAGCAGATTATTTTTAGAGGCAATTTCAATTCATTACAATGCAAGAAAAAGAAAGGCAACACCTAGAATAGGAAGAACACGCCCAGAACAACGTCCTTGATGCATTCCTCCGGCATGATTTTGTGTTTCTGGCCTTCTTCTCCCATTAGCAGATTGTTTCAGAGTGTTTTTCTATCGAACAATATGAGTCTCGTCTGTCTGATCTCGAAAAATGAAGAAAAACGGTGTTTAAAACCGAGTTCGGGCGGTTAAGAAACTGCTCAACCGCGACATCGGCGCATAAAATGGCGCATTCTGACAATTTCCTCAAATTTCTGAAAGTGGCGCAAAAAGTGGCGCATAAAGGTGGTTTTAGGCGCCACCAAGGAGGAATGGCGCATCCTGAAGCTTTTCCATCCGAAATTTCTCCAAGTGTTGATGTGGCGCATAAAATGGCGCTGGAGAGCATTTTTATGCGCCGCCATGCTGAAGTGGCGCATTCTGGAGCCTTCCAGTGTTGAAAATTCCGAATTTTGCACCTTTTGACCTCCGAACATCTTCTTTCTTCATTTTAATGCCTGAAACATCATTGCAATGTCTTAGAATTGCCAAAGTCTTATTAAAAGCATAAAACAAGGTAAATTGAGCTCAAATAAGCTCAAATTAAGCAGTCTTATTAATATTTACAAAACACATGAAATGTACACTAAAAAGCAATAAAATAGGATCTCATACATGCAATTTAGGTTCTTTTTATCATAATTTAAGCTTATTTAAATGTGGTTTCTCAGGGTGCATCAACATCCTCACACTTAAATATTGCTCGTCCCTTGAGCAATGAGATCAATTAGCACATCAACTTGCCAATCAAGATAATAAAGATAAAGTCTTTATAGTTCTGCCAAATCATAGATTTCAACAATAAAATGAGATAAGAGGGTTCAAAGTTTAATGTACTAGGACTAGACAAATTGGTATGCATCAGCTATTAGAACCAGATATCCAAAGCATTTACAATACAGAAAACAGATTAATTATACCTAGCACTCAAAATGGGAAAGCGAATAATGTAAATATGCTTTTTCTTTTCCAGTCTTTAAATATGCTCAATCTATGGCTAGGTTTCACTATATTCTAGACACTTTGGCTGAGTTGTAGACGGTTGAATTCCAAAAGCTACTCGTGTCACCGAATATGTGCCAGTCATCCAGTCAAGAGTTTATGAAAAATTTTTTATTTAATCACCCTGTTTTTCTCTTCCTCTGTAATCTTGCATTCTTTAATTTTCTTTTCTTTTTCTTCTTGCAAGATCACTTGTTTTGTTTTTTCAATACAGGGCTTTTACTCTGACTTTATTTTGATTAAGCATTTAAAAAGACTTAGAACGAGCATATTTGTTTATAAATAATGATAACTCTCCACATTTTAAATAACTAGTCTAATTAATCAAAAAGCTTTCTGCAAGGCAAATAGAATTGTCATCAATAGCCCAAACAACCTACATATCAATTTGACATAGTCTAGAACTTTAAACTAAGAAACCTAACACTCATTAAATTGTAAAATCGGATTAGAGCAGAACATTTAGACTTATTTGGATTTTCTCCAGATTGGCATTGATGTGATAATCTCTAAATAATAGCACCACTGGGAAAACACAATTTAAATTAAACAATAATCAAAGCATCCTAATCATGCATGTACTACTTTATTCAAAACATAATAGAAATTAAAATAAACTAATTAAGCTCTTACCAACATACTTCATGCAAATTAATAATGTAAAACATGAAAAGATCACACCTGGAGTATGTAGATCCCTAGAATTTCTTTTTACCAACATGGATGTTCCCTTTTTGCTTCTCCTTGACATATCCTGCTTCTTTATATATTTATATGGCATTCACTTATACAAAAGATAATTGTTAGAACTCATGGCAAATTATAAGTTGAAATAATTAAACCTCATCCATAATTTATTTAAATTCAGATTTTATTATTAAATTTCAGATTTTTATTTATTTTGTAGGCACATTTTATCAATTAAATAATTATGGACAGATTTAATTAAAATATCAAATTTCATAAATTTACCAAAAGCAAAATACCACAAATTCTAGCAACTATTACATAAAGAAGCTAATTAAATAAGCAAAATAGCACCAAAATAATTCTAACTATTACAACTTAAACCAAAAAGGGAGCAATCCTATCTAATCAAGAATCTAGATTTCTAAGGATCCATCCGAATCACCTACTTCATCTTCCCTAGGAACATCATCATCATCTGTAGAGCTCGAACTAGTAGTAGGAGGAATATAGCGATCACCTAGACTCTCAGTCATGAAAAATTCAAGCCTATTAGAAAGTTGTGAAATTTGTGCTCGTGTACTATCTTCCTTCCTCTTCATCTCCTCTCTAAGCTGATGAATCTCATAGGTCATCCTATTGATTGCGATCTCTGCAGGCTCTACCTTAGTACCAGATGTACTAGGTCTATCAGGATGACAAGTGGGTGTCCCACGGGATGTGGTAGGGTAGCCAAGCTCTGCACATCTTACTCCAGGCTTGTTATAGAAATTCTTGAAAGAAATAGGAGGCTTTGGCTTCACATCATGAGCATAAGCAGCCATATTCACTCCAGCTCTTTCACAAAGTGTCCAAATTAGTGCAGGAAATCCCAGCACAATCCGAGCAGTATCAGACGCCATTCTATCCAACTCATATGCTACCAGCTCTCCAATATCAATAGGTAGCCCGTTCTTCACACAATACACAAAATAAAGATCTTCTGCACTTGGTTGTGAAGTGTGTGAAGTAGGAAATACCTTATGCTTGTATAGCAGGTAGATCTGGTAGAGCGGTGCAGCCATTAAAGTAGCTACAACATTCGCTTTCTTCTCTCCAATGTAGGCCACCCTCTTTTGAGTTTCAAACATCTCTTTCAAAATCCTTTTCTCCAATTCGGGTCCTCCTTCCTCATCATAAACAGGATCATGGAAGTGCTTCTTCTTCGTAGCTGGGCAAGAAACATCCACAGTACCATAAAGTTCATTGATCACTGCAGGACCATATGGCACAGGCACTCCTCTAATCCATGAAGTGTAGTGATCATACTGAGCATTGCACAAAAACTGTCTGGTAAGCTCCCAGGAATAAACTCCTTCCGGATGCGCAGCAAATTTCATCCATCCTCGACTCATGAGAGCATCATGAACCGAGAATCTCTCCATGTCAGCTTCAGTGAACCCTTTGTCTGCAAAAATCCATCTATCCACCATATTCTGATAATAAGAATACGCAGTTTGATTGATAAAAATGGCCGGATTGAAAACATCTCCTGTTAATTCTTCCAGAGGAGTAGTATCGTTCTTTCTATTGTGACTCTTCCTCTTGGTTTTAGGTTCACGAGGAATTTCTGGTGAAATTTCCTCCGGGGATTCAGCGACATCTTCTTGCTGTGGATCATCCTCCGTTGGTTGAGCAGAATTGAAGGAAGTATCATCACCATTATACGAATCGGGAGCTACCAGATTGTTTACAAATTCCCCTTCAGCTCCCACAGCAGCCGGCTCCGGAATGGGTTCATTAATTTCTGGTGTCTGTGATGGAGCAGGCTCTGTGGTTTTCAATTTCTTTCCACCCTTGTTTCTTGGGTTATTCTTTCTCTTTGGTCTCATGGTGGCAGAATTCTAGGAAGAAAGGATTGGGGTTGGAAAGCTAATTAAACTGGAAGAAGAGAAAAATTGAGAGACTTGAGATTGAGGATGTGACCGATCGGTCCTGCCTCTTTTTAAAGAGGTGAAATCTTGATTTTGTTGAGATATGGCGGGATTGATTTAATCTAGATCCAAATATACACTAAACATATGATTTAGAGTGAGTATAATGCTATTTAGGATCCCAAAAATCGAATAGATGTGATTTGGATTTACTGGATTCGCGAATTTTTGAAGATTTGCGTCGATGGCGCAAAAAGTGGCGCATAAGGTCACTTTCAGGCGCCACCAAGCACAACTGGCGCATTTTAAAAATAATATAAATTTTAAAAATTAAAATGGCGCAAAAATTGGCGCTGAGAAGGGGTTTTATGCGCCACCTAGAAGGAGTGGCGCATCCTGAAGCCAACTTGGAAAAACTCTAATTCAATGGCGCAAAAAGTGGCGCAGAAAGGCATATTTATGCGCCACCAAGCTTGTGTGGCGCATTTTGGAAAAACTTAGAAAAATTTCTAAGTCTTTTGGCGCATAAAGTGGCGCTTAAGGGTGTTTTTAGGCGCCACTATGCCTAAATGGCGCATTCTGTGTCAAATCGAGCAGAATGTGTTTTTCCTAAGTTCTTCCCCATGATGTCCAAAATCTCCAAATCACTCAACAATACCAATTTCACTTCATTTACACCTCAATCTAGTTCAAATAAACTTCATTGATCTTTTAACCAGTTCAAATCACTCAATTAAGCATGTTATTGGTAAGAGCTACTTTATTGAATTAAAAAGCAACTAAAAACCTTAAAATTCATTTAAACTCCATCTACTACTCTCTAAAATTACAAGAACATGGATAATAGAGATAACACGTCTAAAATAGCAAAAGTACTAAAATAAAATAGAGTTAGGACAATTACAACCCCCAAATATAAATACTGAAATGTAGCAAAATGAACTCAGAAGCGCAATAGAGTAGAATAAATAGGCCTATCAATACATGTCATCTATAATAATCATAAGCCTATCTATCGCTCATCTCTCTCAGTCAGTCGGAGTCCTCAGAATCATTATCATCGTTGTCACCCACTTCTTCAGACCCATCTCCAGCATCAGCATCCTCAGCATCCTCATCGCTACCATCGCTACCATCTCCAGACCCCACGTAGTCCTCATCATCATCGTCCTCAGAAGGTGTCTGAGGAGCGACATATCGCTGTCCTAAGCTCTGGGACATAAAATACTCAAGTCTGGCTGCATGATACGCTTGGGCTCGGGCATTCTTTTCAATCTGATCGCTCAAGAAGTTTTGTCTCTGAGCTACCAACCTCATTCGTTCATCCATAGTGTTCATCCAGTTTTGTTGGTTGGTCATCAACGTCTGCTGATCAATCCTCAATACCCTGGCCCAATCCGGCTCTCCCGGATACTGCTGATGTGACTGCTGCGACTGCTGTGGCTGAGCTCTGCCACGTCCTCTACCTCGACCTCTACCACCTCGTGTACCACGGGTGGACTGTGAAGGAGCCTCAGAATGCTCCTGGCTAGCATGTGAAGGTGCAGGTGGCGGTGACTGCCTGGGTAACTCCCTCGGTAGTATCATGGGCTTGCATCTAATCCCAGGCAGCTTGAAGTTTCTCTTCCCAAAGGGAATAGGGGGCCTCATCCTCCAGTCTCTGTCAAACTGCCCCATATCCACCCCTGCCTGTGCACACAGCTGCCATATCAAGCTGGGAAACATGAGAGCAGATCTCTTAGACACCCCTGGTGTCTGTCTCAACTCCAATGCAATAAGCTCTCCCATGTTAACTGGGCTCCCCACCTTGATACAGTATGGGACGTACATATCCACAGCAGTAGGTCCAGAGGTGTGAGTCGAAGGACTCAGTCTAGATCTGTAGAATATGAGCAGCTGATACATGGGGGCATCCATATCAGGCCCATGTAACCTGCTCATGTCATCGTCATCATAAGTGAGGACATCCTCCTGACCCTCAAACATAGACATCAAGACCAGCTTCTTGATCTCCTCCCTATCATCAGCCCTCATAACTGGCTCCCAAAAATCCCTGCCATAAGGCACATCCACTACTCCGAAAAACTGGTTGATGTGCTGAGGAGTGATGGGTACTCTAACCCCGAAAATCCACGAATCCTCCTCCTCAGCGTTGGCTAGAAACAGTCTAGTCAACTCCCATGAATATGTCCCGGCTGGATGTCTAACAAATCTCTCCCAACCTCTGGATCTGATAGCATCACGGAGTAGGGGGTACTGTAGATCTCTGTCTGAAAATCCTCTATCGGCAATGATCCTCTTCTTGTGGAACCTCTTGTATAATTCATAGGCTCTGGCACTCCGAAACACAGTGGCATCAAATATGCCCGGACTGACATAACGCAACTCGGGGACATAGGTTCTCGGATCCTGCTTTTTCGGTCCTCCCCTATCCTCCTGCTCCTCCTGATCAACCTCCTCCTCATCTTCCTCTCCTCCTACAGCCTCAGGGACAGGCTCCTGTATAACTAATGCTGCAGATCTCCCCCTCCTAGGTCGAGAGGAAGTAGAAGTAGTAGCGGGTGCCTTCCCCCGAGAGGCTCTAGTGGGGGCCTGTGAATGGTCTGATGCCTCAGGCTGAGGCTGATCGGGCTGGTCAGTCTGATCAGGCTGATTGACCTCCTGATGGTCATCAGCGGGCACTGTAGTGTGTCTAGAAGATGCACCGCTCTTGGACTTACTCCTCCTAAAATAGGAGAGAAGTCCTTTGGACTTAGAGGCACCTCCTGATCCTTGGGGCTGATCCATCTGTGTCGAATTTTTAGTGCGGAGTCTGCGATTTTCAAAAACATGCTCATCAGGAATAGGTGTAGGAACGCTATCCGGTGACTGTGGATTAGGGGTGATTAACGAGTAGTGCTACTCGTACTCGACTCGGGACTCGACTCGGAAAAAACTCGACTCGTACTCGACTATCGCTGCTCGACTCCAGCTCGAACTCGAGCTCGAGCTCGCATCAAGCGAAGCTCGACTCGAGCTCGACTCGAATATTTGAGCTCGACTCGACTCGATAATACCCTTATCACACATTTTAATTACTCTTCGTTTCATACTTTACCTTACGGTCCACTCTAATTTTTACTAAAAAAATACTATATTACTTATTTAAAATATCTAAACAAGGAAAAATAGTCATTACAAAAAATTAAAATATATTTTTAAAGAATTTTACTTATATCTTAGTTGTATAATAACCAACACAATATTCAAGTATTAAATTAATTGCGTCTTTTAGGCTATGGTTAATAATTAAAAATCAAATTTTAAGAAAAAAATAAAATAAATTCATACTTAAGCTACAGACTCAAGCTCGAGCTTTGCAAAAAAAGAACACGCGAACTACTCGAACTTAAACTCGAACTCGATGATACTCGAGCTCGAACTCGACTCGTTGATACTCGAGCTCGAGCTCGAACTCGAATATATGCTGTCAAGCTCAAGCTCAAGTATCATGATACTCGAGCTCGACTCGACTCGATATCACCCCTACTGTGGATCATAAATCCCCAATCTCCCCTCGGGCATCGGTATATACCTATAACCCGATTTCTTAGGGAGATTTGGAGGATTATACATTATATTGGCACCTGATTGTACAAAAATGATGGGTTAGTATCATATATATGCATTGCCTCCCATCCTCACACTTAAGCTTAAACCAAAGGTTTAACTTAAGTGTTAAGTATAAAGCAAACATATACATCAACCTAGAATGTGGGATTTATATGACTCAATGACCAAAATGTTGCATTTTAAGGTTCATAAATCCTAAACTTTGTTTAAAGAAATAATCCATTTTATCCCAAAGTTTAGAACTCACATTTAGGACAACCCCTTTTTTTTTTTTTTTTTTTAATAAAAACTCTCATTTTATTAAATTTCCAGATTTAATAAATAAAATAACCTAACTTAATAAACTAGTTTATCCTAAATGGTTTTAAATTAATATTTAAATCCATTCCAATTTATTTATAGGATAAATTAAACTATTTAAATTAACTAAATTACAAATAAGAGAATTTTTATCAAAACATGGTTTAATTAACTCACATTATGAAAAACATGGAATTTTTGACAAGAAAACAACTTTATATTTTTAATATAACTAAAATGACATATTCTAGTAATGTTTCATCCCTTTAATTAACCAAAAATGCCATTTTAATCAATTTAAAAATAATTTTCAGATTTAATAATTCTCAAAAATTCCAACTTTTTAAGATTAATCCAAAAATTTCACATTATGCATTCCAACCATGTTCTACAACATTTTGTTCAAACTAGACAAGAATTTATATAATCAAAATCAAATTTTATCCCACATTCTACAAAAACCCAAGATTCAAGTAACAATACCAATACCAAAATTAATGCATTCCAAAGCACTAAATTATGATAACAATTGAATTAGGATAGCCATTCTTACCTAGATTGAAGGATTTGAACACTTTAAAGAGGAATCCCCAAAATTGGAAAACTAGGGTTCTTGAACCCTAATTTGATTGAACAAACAAAATTTGGATTTTGGGATGAGAATTTGAACAATGTAGATAAAAATTGATAGGAAGAAACAAGAATTGGAAGAATTTTTACCAAAATGGCGCAAGTGGTGTCGCTTGGAAGGGGAGGAATGCGTCGGTCTTGAGAGAGGAGGAAATAAGCTCGGTTGAATGGATGAAAAATGAGGAGAGGAGGTGAATTTTGGGGTAAAAACCCCGATTTTGGACCCGGGTCAGGGTTCTGACCCGCGGGTCGATGCGCCAAAATGGCGCTTCGATGGTGTTTTAGGCGCCACTCAGTACAAGTGGCGCCTGGGTTTTTTCTGAAAAATCCCAAGTCCAAAAATGGCGCGTCCAACGGCGCTCGGGAGTGATTTTATGCGCCACCAAGAAGAAGTGGCGCATAACCTGACTTCAATTTTTTCCAAGTTTAAATGTGGCGCAATTTTTGGCGCTAGGGAGCAGTTTTATGCGCCACAAAGCATATGTGGCGCAAAAACTGACTTAAAACTTTTCCAAGGTCGAAATTGATGCATAAAATGGCGCCTGAGCTTGGTTTTGGGCGCCACCAAGAAGGTGTGGCGCCTAAACTGAGTATGTGGCACTCGAATTTCAGCTCAAACTTCACCAAAATGATAGTCAATACACTCCCTAAGGTTAGCAAGTCAGATTTAGCAAATGTAACCTCCCTAAATCCTCCCGGATCATAATTCTCCTCAATTAAATCAACTAGTCCATATATATCCTCCTCCTCAACTCATCACCGAGTCAAAAATGCACAATTCAAGATCAATACTCCAAGCACACACAAGTCTATCATTTCTCAACATTTTGCTACTTATTCCAATTCAAAGCAATATCCTACTCAATTTATTGAACACATACAATACATAACATAACAATTAAACAGCATAATTAAAATGAAAACACGACTTACATTAATAAAAGCAGTAAAACAACTAAAAGCACATAAACAATAAAATGCAAAATATTTTTGTCTTTTTCTGCCATTTTATAATTTTTATTGGTTTTCATAAATTTTAATAAATCAAAACTCAACATAATTAAACATGCAATGCAAATACTTCAATAAGCAGATTTAAACAACCAAAGGCTTAACATTAATTTGCTCGATGAATTTAACTTCATCTCCAAAATAATGTTTAAGTCTTTGACCATTTACAGTGAATTCCCTTTCATCATCAGCTTTTAAAACTACTGCACCATTATCCAACACCTTCGCAATCCTAAAAGGTCCTGACCACTTCGTTTTCAATTTTCCAGGAAACACTTTAAATCTAGAATTATATAAAAACACTAATTGACCCGCTTCAAACACCTTAGTCCTAAGCATTTTATCATGATAAAGCTTTGTTCTTTCTTTATAAATTAGAGCATTATCATAAGCATGACGTCTCATTTCTTCTAACTCATTAAGATCTACCTTTCTTTTCTCTTGAGCTTCTTTAAATTCGAAATTTAATTTCTTCATAGCCCAAAGCGACTTAAACTCAAGTTCAAAAGGCAAGTGACAAGCTTTACCATAAACCAATTTAAACGGGGTCATCCCTATGGGTGTTTTAAAAGCTGTTCTATAAGCCCATAATGCTTCATCTAACTTAAAAGCCCATTCTTTTCTAGATTTTCCTACAGTAGCTTCCAAAATCTTTTTAATCTCGCGATTAGTGACTTCTACTTGTCCATTGGCTTGAGGATGATAGGGTGTTGTTATCCTATGATGAACATGAAATCTAGATAACAATTGATTAACAGCCCTATTGACAAAATGAGATCCACCATCACTAATGATTGCTTTAGGCACACCAGAACGAGTAAAAATTTGCTTTTTCAAAAATTTAATTACTTGTTTAGCATCATTCAACGCACATGCTTCAGCTTCTACCCATTTTGACACATATTCTACAGCAACTAGAACATATAATTTCCCATTAGATGGTGGAAATGGACCCATGAAGTCAATCCCCCACAAATCAAACAACTCAACAGGCATAATTCCTTTTAAAGGCATTTCATCTCTTTTAGTGATATTACCGGCCCTTTGACATACGTCACATTTTTGCACAAATGATCTAGCATCCCTATAAATATTAGGCCAAAATAAACCACCTTCAAGTACCTTATGAGCTGTCCTATTCGGTCCAACATGTCCTCCTCCAAGTCCTTCATGGCATGCTTTTAAAACTTTCTCAAAGTCCTCATCCGGGATGCATCTCCTTATAATCTGGTCTGCACACAGTCTAAACAAATAAGGCTCATCCCAAATAAAATACTTAGCATCAGTTTTAAATTTTTGCTTTTGACTATGCCATTTTAAATGATCAGGAATTACACCACATGCTAAATAATTTACAAAATCAGCAAACCAAGGATCAGAGGAAGTATTATTAATTAAATACAAATTTTCATCAGGAAATGCATCATTTGTTAATTTTTCTTCCCCTTTTTCGTGCTCTAATCTCGACAAGTGATCAGCTACAGGATTTTCTTCACCTTTTCTATCTTTAATTTCTAAGTCAAATTCCTGTAACAATAATACCCATCGAATCAACCGAGGCTTAGCATTTTTCTTTGTAAACAAATATTTAATTGCAGCATGATCAGTGTAAACTACAGTTTTAGAACCAATCAGATAAGGCCTAAACTTCTCACATGCATACACAACAGACAATAATTCTTTTTCAGTGGTAGCATAATTTCTTTGTGCAGAATTTAAAGCCTGACTAGCATAATAAATAACATGAAGTTTCTTATCCTTTCGTTGACCCAGTACTGCACCAACAGCAGAGTCACTAGCATCGCTCATGATCTCAAATGGCAGGCTCCAGTCGGGTGGCTGAATAATTGGTGCAGTTATCAGTGCTTCCTTGATCCTATTGAACGCCTCAACACATTCATCAGAAAAGTTAAACTCCACATCTTTGCACAACAATTTAAACAGGGGCAATCCAATTTTTGAAAAATCCTTTATAAATCTCCTATAAAATCCAGCATGTCCCAGAAAACTTCTCAAAGTTTTTAAATTAGTAGGAGGTGGAATTTTTGCAATTACTTCTACTTTAGCCCTATCAACTTCAATGCCATTTTTAGAAATTCTATGTCCTAAGACAATTCCTTCATTAACCATAAAATGACATTTTTCCCAATTAAGAACTAAATTTGATTCTTCACATCTAATCAGAACTTTTTCCAGATTAATTAAACATTTTTCAAAATCAGACCCGAATACAGAAAAATCATCCATAAATACCTCAATGCATGTCTCAATTAAATCAGAAAATATAGACATCATGCATCTCTGAAATGTAGCTGGAGCATTACACAGACCAAATGGCATTCTCCTATATGCAAATGTACCGTAAGGACATGTAAAAGTCGTTTTATCTTGATCCTCAGGTGCAATTGGAACTTGATTATAACCAGAATAGCCATCTAAAAAGCAATAAAATTCATGACCAGCTAAACGCTCTAACATTTGATCAATAAAAGGCAATGGAAAATGATCTTTCCTAGTTTTATCATTCAATCTCCTATAATCAATGCAAACACGCCATCCAGTAGTAGGTCTAGTAGGTACTAATTCGCCATTTTCATTTCTAATAACAGTCATACCTCCCTTTTTAGGCACTACTTGTACTGGACTAACCCACTGACTATCAGAAATAGGATAGATAATACCTGCATCGAGTAGTTTAATCACCTCTGCTCTTACAGCTTCTTGTAGATGTGGATTCAATCTCCTTTGGGGTTGTCTAACTGGCTTGTCGTCCTCCTCCATGTAAATCCGATGTGTGCACAATGCTGGACTCAGTCCCTTGATATCAGCTATTGTCCAACCTATTGCTCTAACATGCTTACTCAACACTTGGGTTAATGCATTTAATTGATCATCATTTAATTTATTACTTGCAATAACAGGTAAAGTGTCATTCTCACCAAGAAAAACATACCTCAAGTGTGATGGCAGCTCCTTCAATGTCAACGTAGGTGGCTTTTCAACAGACGGAACTAATTTGGATTCTTCAATTGCACATGTTACTTGCACAGGCAATCCTCCCTCACACTTACTTTCAGCTAAGTCTTCACAACTCTCCACTAATTGCTCAAATTTCCTATAGGGATCGTGTCTAGCAAAGAACTCCCTCTCAATCACCTCATCCTCCTGATAGATAGCTGTGACTCTATTACACGGGTAGGTGTCAGAACTAGCGTGTTGTGTTTTAGTTGTCTTAGAAATGTCAAACGACACTTGTTCATTACCTACTTTAAGTGTAATTTTACCATCATCCATGTCTACCATAGCCCTACCAGTTTGAAGAAATGGTCTACCTAAAATCAGAGGGATATCAATGTCCTTTTCCATATCAAGAACAACAAAATCAACAGGGAAAATGAAGCTCTCTACTTGAACAGGAACATCTTCTACAATGCCTAAAGGAGTCCTAATGGATCTATCAGCAAGCTGTAGCTGCATCCTAGTAGGCTTCACAACTCCTACTCCTAGTTCTCTAAAGACATGTAGAGGCATCAGATTAATACTAGACCCGAGATCACACAAAGCTTTGTTGAACTCTTTAGTGCCAATAATGCACGGAATAGTATAACTCCCAGGATCTTTTTGTTTAACAGGTTGCCTTCTTTGTAAGATTGCACTGCATTCCCCTGTCAGTGTCACTTTCTCTTCATCATCAACACTCCTCTTTTTTGATAGAATTTCTTTTAAAAACTTAGCATAGACGGGCATTTGTGCTATAGCATCAGAGAAAGGAATATCAATTCTTAAATTCTTAAAGACTTCTAAGAATTTAGCATAATCTTTATCTTCCTTAGCCTTTTTAAGACGCTGTGGGTAAGGGATAGGTGGCTGATATGACTTGACTGGAACAGTAGACTTTCCCTTATCCTTACTCCTATCAACACTAACTCTCTCACTCTCCTTAGGCTCCTCAGAATCCTTCTGCTGACTTTCTTTCTCTGCATCCTCACCTTGATCGTCTACAGTATCAGCTGAAACCTCTGGATCATCTAAGGTAGGGTAAGGATTAGGTAATTCCTTTTTATTCCTTAAAGTGATTGCTTTACATTGCTCTTTTGGATTAGGATCAGGCATGCTTGGTAGTGTTCCTTGCTGTCTATTTGAAGTGTCCCTAGCAATTTGACCAACTTGTACTTCTAGATTTCTCATTGAGGCTTGCATTTGCTGAATTGTTTGTTGTTGAGACACGATTGTGCTCATTAACTCTTTTAAATTAACTTCATCACTTACTTGATTTTGTTGCAGCTGTTGTTGAGGTTGAAAGTTCCTAGGTTGTTGGTTAGGGTAGAAGGACTGATTTTGATTTCTGTTTTGATTAAAGTTTTGATTCTGATTTTGATTTTGGTTTTGAAAGTTTTGATTTTGATTTGGGTAATTTTGATTTTGGTTTTGTGGGTAAGATTGACGGTTGTTTTGTGGATAAGTGTTTTGTTGGAATTGAGAGTTTTGATTAGGGTAGAAATTTTGGTTTTGAGGTCGGTTTTGGTTGTAATTCTGCTGCCTATTTCCCATGTAGTTCACATCTTCCACTTGCTCCTCAGTGCTCTCACACTGCATAGTCTCTTGAAGTCCTTGATCAAGCAAGTGACAAGCTGATGACTCGTGAGGTCCATGACAAATACCGCATCTCACAACTTTAGCTTGACCTTTCTTAAGCGTAGAAACTTCCCTCATCAAAGCATCTAACTTAGAATCTATAGCAACTGCCTTCTCTACCTCATAGATTCCCCCTTTTGTTTTATTTCTAGCATTTTTCTTACCAGGAAATTTTTTCATATTAGAAATCTTTTTCTCAATTATTTCTTTAGCTCTAGAAGGTCCTATAGATAGAAAAGAATCTCCAGCCGCTGCATCCAACAAGTTCCTCCAATGATCAATCAACCCATTGTAGAAGAAGTGCATCTGCTGCCAATCTTCAAAGCCATGATTCGGGCATCGTGCTAATAAAGTATTATATTTATCCCATGCTTCAAGCAAAGTTTCACCCTCATCTTGCACAAATTCTTTGATTTTTTCTTGTAATTCAATAACCTTAGATGGTGGGAAGAATTGTTCTAAGAAAGCTTCTAACATTTTATCCCAAGTAGTGACATCCCTTAATTGAAGTGAGTTGTACCAAGTTTTAGCCTT
Source organism: Hygrophila difformis (assembly GCA_030278955.1). Classification (NCBI taxonomy): domain Eukaryota; kingdom Viridiplantae; phylum Streptophyta; class Magnoliopsida; order Lamiales; family Acanthaceae; genus Hygrophila; species Hygrophila difformis. The sequence continues at coordinate 10,382,703 of JAOANR010000011.1, forward strand.
ATCTCTAAGTGAAAACGAGAACAATCTCAACTTAATTTCATCACTAGTAACACCATTTATTTTCACTGTGTCACAATAGTCTAGAAAGTTCCTTATGTGTTCTACAGCATCATTCGTAGGTGATCCATTATATTGATTAGCTTGAACCATAGTGATTAGTGCAGGCTGAAGGGTAAAGCTTAAAGCATCTACATCAGGCCTAGGAGTTCGATTAAGCAGATTTCCACTAGTTCCTTGTAAGTGTTCTTCAATGGTCATTTCAGCTTGATCATCGTGCTCCAAATCACCACCGTTACCTCCATTATTACCCTGATTATCGTTCTCATTCGCTGCCATGTTTAACCTATTGAACTGAGCAACTAGTTGATTAGTAAGATTTGTTGAAACTCCAGTCGTTGGAGAATAGTTTTCTTCATCAGAGGATGAATTAATTAAAATTTCCAACTGAGCTGGTCTCCTACGTTTTCCTAATCTAATAGCTCTAAGAGTACGCTCAATTTCAGGATCATAAGCTATTTCTGCTTGCTTGCTTCGCACTGCAAATATTAAATAAAAATAAAATACAATAAGTAACAGTTAAATTAATATTTAACTTAATAGATTTAAATTAATAAACTAAAAACAATTAAAAATTCACAACAAATTCCCCGGCAACGGCGCCAAAAACTTGATGGGTGATATTCACCACTCATATTTTACCACAAGCGGATGGTTGTCATCAAGTAATAAAAACCGGTGAATACCGGGTCGAACCCAAGGGAATTTCAGAATATTATTTCATTCCGGAGAATATTTTAATTGTTTTAAGTTCATTAATTATATTTAATATATTTAAAAAGATTTGTTTAATTCTAATGGTGATTTAAATTAAAAACAGTGATATTAAATTAAAATAGAGCAAATTAAAGTTTTAATTGATAAAATACTAATGGGAGTTGCTTGTAATATTTTAAATATTGCCATCTTTATTATAAAATAGAAATTTTGTAATAATTTGACATTTCCCAATGTTCTAAAAATCAATTTCTTAAGTTTAAATATTTTTATAAAGATTAAAAATATAATAATCTACTAAAATTCCAAATTATGCTTAAACGGACTTCATGGAAGCTGATTAGATTATCTAACATTTCGCAATCATTATTATAGGCCTAAATTTGCGTCTTTTCCAAGCATACAAATTTTCCTATAGCAATTAATAGGCACTTTTCATTTCCCAAATCATTGTGCACATGCTAGAATCTATTTTTAATGTAATTTATTCCCAATTCCGGTACTAAAATATTAATTCTACTTTTTATCTCCCGATTTAGCAAAGCAGAATTTATGGAATTAGATTCTAACATTCAAATTATGCTAAACAGTGTAAATAATCTAATAATTATGGTGAAATAATAATAAAACATGGTAAACTGGATTTAAATAATAATATTAAAATACAGATAAATTAGAATTAATGCCAGATTACTAAAAATAGGGAATTAAGATTAATCGATCTTTTCAGGCTTTAGCAGATTAATAATTTTGATAGCAGATTTAGCGAAAACACAGAATATCGATTAGTTTAATAGCATCTAACATATAATTCCAATACAGATTCTAACGTCATATCAGATTACTCCAATTTGATCGACCAAAAAGCAAACTAACAGCAAAATATGAATTTCACTTCTACCATTCATGCAGAATAGCGCTCAAACTAGATAATTCATAATCTGACATTTAATCATAATTCCAGATTCCAATAGAAAACATCGACATATTATATTACTTCCATAAAAGATAAATTCGTACTTCAAAGTGATTCTGAACTCCCGTTCTAGAACACTTCTAACACGAACAATACAGAAATCCGTCTACAAATTAAGAACATGATAGCAGATTATTTTTAGAGGCAATTTCAATTCATTACAATGCAAGAAAAAGAAAGGCAACACCTAGAATAGGAAGAACACGCCCAGAACAACGTCCTTGATGCATTCCTCCGGCATGATTTTGTGTTTCTGGCCTTCTTCTCCCATTAGCAGATTGTTTCAGAGTGTTTTTCTATCGAACAATATGAGTCTCGTCTGTCTGATCTCGAAAAATGAAGAAAAACGGTGTTTAAAACCGAGTTCGGGCGGTTAAGAAACTGCTCAACCGCGACATCGGCGCATAAAATGGCGCATTCTGACAATTTCCTCAAATTTCTGAAAGTGGCGCAAAAAGTGGCGCATAAAGGTGGTTTTAGGCGCCACCAAGGAGGAATGGCGCATCCTGAAGCTTTTCCATCCGAAATTTCTCCAAGTGTTGATGTGGCGCATAAAATGGCGCTGGAGAGCATTTTTATGCGCCGCCATGCTGAAGTGGCGCATTCTGGAGCCTTCCAGTGTTGAAAATTCCGAATTTTGCACCTTTTGACCTCCGAACATCTTCTTTCTTCATTTTAATGCCTGAAACATCATTGCAATGTCTTAGAATTGCCAAAGTCTTATTAAAAGCATAAAACAAGGTAAATTGAGCTCAAATAAGCTCAAATTAAGCAGTCTTATTAATATTTACAAAACACATGAAATGTACACTAAAAAGCAATAAAATAGGATCTCATACATGCAATTTAGGTTCTTTTTATCATAATTTAAGCTTATTTAAATGTGGTTTCTCAGGGTGCATCAACTGCATAAGCACACACCCAAGTCCTCGATAAGATGCATCTGTGTATACCTCATATTCCCCCGATTCATCAGGTAACACTAAGGCCGGAGCCTCTGTCACCTTCTTCTTCGGTAAAGGAAATCCTTGGTATCCCGCAGTCTAATCTGGCTCGGTACTTAGACAGCCAATCCATTTCCACAATCACTTCAAAATCGGCCAAATCTAGCACCACTAGATTCGCTCTGAACTCTCGCTCTTTGAGGATTATCTGTGCATCGGGTTTAATCCACTGGCTCCGCATGAGGTCTCCCGAAGGTAGCGTAACAGGGAGTTGATAAGCCTCCAGTGGTCCCATATCATTATTAGTTACGAATTCCGATGATATAAACGAGCATGATGCACCAGAATCATATAAGGCATAAGCAGGCACATTATCAACTAGTATAGTACCTACGCATTTAATAACATAAGGCACTACCTGGGGCACTTGTTACAGATGGTTAAGTCGATCAAGATTGAAATTGAACAATGGGCAACTTACCAGTCATGACATCATCTCGCCCATCTAGCTCAGCCCGCTCAATCACATTGAGACGGCCCCCACGGTCCCCCTGTGGTCCACGACCTCTGTCTGCACCTCGTCCACGCGACGCATTCCCACCAGACGCATCTGAAGTAGATCCTCCTACTCGACCCACCAACTGTGGGCACTGTGACCTCAAATGACCTTGCTGTCCGCAATTCCAGCAGTGGGGTCCGCTTCTATACGGTGGCCGTGCATAAGTCCGAGGCCTAGAGGTCTCTCCACCGCTTCTCGGCCTCGTCTGCCTATGATGGGGTCTAATCGGCCCCCCTGACTCCCTGCGACGAGCGGCCCTCACGCGCTGCATATAAGCACGAGCTCTTTCAATGCATAAAGCCTGATCATATGCTGAAGCTAAGCAGGCGTGTTGGTTGCTAAACCTTGTCCGGATCTCAGCCTTCAATCCATCCACAAACTTCGAAACCTTATCTTCTTCATTAGCAACTAGCATTGGTACGTATGACATGAGTTCCACAAAACGACCATAGTATTCAGACACTGTCATATTTCCTGCTTGCTCCAGGTTGAGAAATTCCCTCTTTTTAAGATTCACCATCTGTGTAGTGAAAAAGTGGGATCTCAAAGCATGACAGAAAACTTCCCATGAGAAGTTGGGTCTCGCCATAAGCTCACTCTTACGCGACCTCCACCAATGGAGAGCTGGTCCAGTAAGATACTGCCGTCCCACCCTGACCTTCCAATTCTCTGGGCAGTCTATATTCTCGAAGATCTCCTCCATATGATAAATCCAAACAGTCAGAGCAACCGGGTCTACTCCTCCACTAAAGACCGGCGGTTGATAATGCCTTGCTAGATGCACGTAATCCACGGGTCTGGGTGGTGGTTGTGCAGGTTGATTCGCCTGCCCCTGATACATCCCATACATAGCACTAAACATATATTGCATAAACTGGGGGTCAAATGGCATCTGTACAGGTGGCGGCGGTGGTGGAGGCACTGGTTCGTCCTCATAGTTCCAGTCACCCTCCACCTCTACAGGTTCCTCAATTGGAACATCTTCCACGTGATCATTGCCAAGTCCACCATTCTCATGGTACTGTCCATGACCCCCAAAAGCTGGCCCCGGATTCCCACGAGGCCTTCCCCTCCTCCTGGGCCTTCCATCCCTGCGCGGCGGCATCCTATATTCGTAACGTAACGAGATATTCAGTAACACTCGGTAAATAAGAATAATTCTTTACCGAACAGCAATTATTAAGTATAGAATTCCCGGAATATCCCCAAGGATTGATCCTGGTTTGATTCACAAACCACAATCCACCCCTATAGGGCACGCAGATAACCAAAAGCAATGCAATCTACAAGAATATAAGCAGAGTTAGATGCAATTCCTACACTATATGCTTTCCCCCACACATCTCACCACATGCTTGTGTTAGAATTCTAAGCACATACGAGCAGACATGGCTCTGATACCAACCTGTAACGCCCCAAAAATTTAAAACCAAATTTCTGTGACGTCACTGCCGTGTTACCTCTCTTAAACTGTTGGCCAATCAATTTAAGATCAATAACACGTAGCAAGTAAACAGGAAGCCAATGAATCATAATACAAATCCAGAAAGGAAACCTCACATCATAACAGACGTCCGGCTTACAAGCCTTATTCATGCGACATAACAGTCGACATATCAGTCTCATCTCAACCTGTCAGAGATATTAAGTAACACACGAGAAATAACATAGTGTACCGATCGGTACCACAAGCAGTACGAGACAAGGTAATCGAGTCATAGCATATTATTCAAGACAAGCACATAAGTCCACAACATGCTAATGCATCCCTAGGTAGATCACTCATCCCCAAACCCTACATCGTGCTCAGGCTCTGCGTCCTCCCCAGGAATATCTATACATGAAAACATAGCAAGGGTCAGTACAAGGTACTGAGCAAGAATAGAAGAATCGGCATAAGGGGAAACAAGAATTAACTTGATTCCCTAGAAGTATATTTATACATATAGGTGGAGATATATTTCGTTTTTAAACATTTATTAGGCATGACATAAAAATTGAGCAGAGCAAATAAGTAAACATCACACCGTCCCATACCGGTGCTTCAACCACTGCAAATAAGATGAATGATGGATGATGAGATGAAATGTTATGACCTAAAATGTCTATCTACCCTAAATGCAACACATAAGCATGTCTAGCGCGCACCTAGGTACCATGGTCGGTATTCCCTCCCATATAAGGGTCCACACCCCTTAATGGTCGAGAGACATACCCACAGTGCCCCCGCCGCGGACACTAACAGCTGAAATCGTGGCTTACGGCAAGCGGGTCAGGCTAAGGGTCATGAGCCCTTTCTAGCCAAATACAGACTAGGATATAAATCCTTTTCAGTCTCAACATATCATCACAGATATTCACATATCATCACAGATATTCACATATCATCACAGATATTCACATATCATCACAGATATTCAGATTCAATTCAATCACTCATCTCGAGTGAAGTATTTTCTTTAAAATAAATAGCTTTAAAATCAGACTAGGATATAAATCCTTTTCAGTCTCAATATATCATCACAGATATTCACATATCATCACAGATATTCACATATCGTCACAGATATTCACATATCATCACAGATATTCACATATCATCACAGATATTCACATATCATCACAGATATTCACATATCATCACAGATATTCAGATTCAATTCCACACATGTCAATACGTAAATTACGCATCATGACAAAATAAACAACTCACCACGAGTTAAGTGTCAAGGGTGTGCCAAGCCCCACATATCGGCACCAACACTCACATCGTCATAGAAGCGAAACAAGACTCGATCTTAACTAAGGCATAGTAGATCACCGCTAATCGCAACTAGGTTCAAAGATTGTGAGCATAATGATAGTCATGGCATGCTAGAAGCATAAGACGAACTAAGGAAACACGCAGGACGAAGAACCGGAAAACGAGCAAAAGAGACATGAAGACAGCAGAGACGGCGCGGTCCCCGCGCGGTCCCCGCGCGGTCTGGGAGTCGACCGCGCGCCCTGGGCTCGGACGGCCGTGTCGTTCGTGTCGCGCGCTACGCGCGCGCTAGCGCGCCGGGAGCGCGCCGATGCGACAGAATCGGTGAAAATGGCGATTTCCGGCCATTCCACCGGATTTGCCCCCCATTTAAGCCTATTTCTACCCTTGCCTGGTATTGAGGTGGTCCAAACTCTTCCAATACAGCTCCCCAACTCCTCCAAACACCAATACCAAGCTACATAACAAGAAAATCAACCAAATCATCAAAATTTCATCCAAGAACATGATTTCTTGATCTTGAAACCTTTTGAAGCTCAAAAACTGAAATTACTCAACCAAAAGCATTACCTTAACTCCCAAAACTGATTTGCAACTCCCAATCAAGGATTTAACACAAATTCCAAGCCGATCTACAAGAATTTCAACCCAAACTCTTCAATCCCGCCACCAACATAACACCCTCCAAAACCCACTTCAAACTTCACCAAAACATGAATTAGATAGTGGAAATTACTTACCTCATGTTATACTATGAATCCCCCACTTGATTTGGCCCTAAAATCTCCAATTCCTCAAGAGATTGAAGATCCCCAATTGCACCAAGAGAGAGTGACGGGAATGGGAAGGGAGGAAGAAGAAATGGGTTTCTTAACCCAAAATCTGATTTTTGAAGAGTCAAAATGGATCCGGGTCGGGTCATGAGTCTCGGGTCGGGTCGGAATGTGGGTTAAAAGGTTTACACTACTTGTCTTGACCACATTGCACCCATTTGAGCACTTGACTCTTATTATCTAGTGAGTTGAACTCACTTAATCCCCCACTTAAATCTTCATTCCCTACAAAATAATCCACATACTACGTCTTTTGTTAATTAACCATAACTAAATTAAATTAATTATGAGTTAATTAAATCGGGGTGTTACAGTAAGGGCTAGTCTTGGATGTGGAATAAATATATTCCGGAAAAGATCGGCCATGTGTTTTGGCTTTTGGCTCATGACTCGCTGGCTACTAATAAAGTCAGGTTCCATAGGAGGGTTGCTTCTTCCCCTCTATGTGCGATATGTGGCAGCGAGGAGGAATATTGGAGGTATTGTGTGTTTCTTTGCAGCTGGACGAGGAGAATGTGGTCGGATATGGGTGTGAGGGAGGTGTTGTCTGTGCCTAATCTTGATAAAGGTAGCATTAAACATTGGTTGCAGTTCATGTGGGAAACTTGGAGACATGTCTTTGTGGCCGGGGTTTGGTCTGCATGGAGGGAGAGAAATAAGAGAGTTTTTGATAATGGCCAGAAATGACCATTATTTTCAATCCATTTCCGTGTCTTAAACGGGCATTTGATCGCATTCCGGTCTTACATTAAGTAAGAAAGCAGTCGAATTGGACTGATTTATGCATAATTGTAAAAATAATAAGCTGGTGTGAAAAAGGCATAAATATGTAATTTTATTACATATTTATGTTAGAAAAATCCAAAAAACATGAGAAAAAGAAATCAAAAGAAAGGAATGAAAAAGATGGGAAAAAGAGAGAAAAACCCACAAAAAGAACATTTTCGGCCCATCTGGCCCAATTCAGCAGGCCCAGGAACACCTTTGTCGCGGAAGCCCCTTTGTCGCGATGCGTGGTTCCGCGACAAAGGAGGGTTCCGCGACCAAACAGCTCAGATGAAGAAGGAAACCAGCGAAGCCCCTTTGTCGCGATGACCTTTGTCGCTATGGCATGTTCCGCGACAAAGGTCCATTCCGCGACAAAGATGCACCATTAGAGACACAAGACCCAGTCGAGAAGCTTTGCCACATGCAGTATGTTCCGCGACCAAACTTGGTGCTCCGAGACAAAGCTGTGATGTGTGTAATGTCTTGAGACACAATGGGCTCAAACCAAGGCCCATGAGCTTAGGGTTTCCCCTCTATATATATATGAGGTGTTTCCTTTGAGCAAGGGGTTGGAAGAATTTTAGAGAGAATATACATTCTTGAAGACAAGTTGGGAGCTCAGTAGTTTAGTTTACTTTAGGGTAGGTTAGTTAGGTTTTTCTTGTATTATTTAATTCATGCATTAGTTAGATGTAGTTTATTGCATTTTGGTTAGATAGCCAGTTTTTACATCTTATTTCTTGTTCTAAACTTTCGTTTAAAGGTTTGTAATACCCAAATCATGGGTATTAACAACACCATTTAATAATATGGGAAAACATTCTCCATTTGTGTCCCAAAAATCATGAAATGGGTCTCACACCCCATGGATCTTACTGCTTTCGTTTTCTTTGGGTCATTTGATCCTTATTTTGCATTTTAATGTCACTGCTTGGTGACTTTTCTTTGGATAATGTTGCATGCTTATGGGTGATCAAGCTTAGATTAGGGTTTCTCTAGTTTTAAGTTTGTTTTATTTCTGTTATGTTCAAGCATGTTCTAGCTAGATTCAAATTTGTTGTGTCATTTTTAGCTTAGTTTAGCTTTTGATTCTGAAATGGGTGAGATCACACACAATGCATGCCACTGTTCCACTTTACTTTTCTGACATGTGTCCTGGACACACCTTTGTCGCGGAACAACTCTTGTCGCGGAACCACGTTCCGCGACAAAATGATACTTTGGCGACAAAGGTGCCAAAGAACACTTGTTAGTCATCATTTTGAAACCCTTGGTCGCGAAACAACTCTTGTCGCGGAGCCACGTTCCGCGACAAAATCTTGATTAGCGACCAAGGACCCAAATACTTGTGATTTTATTCTGGAAGGGCTTTGTCGCGAAGCAACCTTGTCGCGGAACCACGTTCCGCGACAAAACCTCTTGTTCCGCGACAAGAATTATGCCCTTGTCCAATCTGCAAACCCTTTGTCGCTATGACTCCTTGTCGCAGAACCATGGTCCGCGACAAAATTTTTGCTTAGCGATAAAATAAACCCTAATTTTCAAAATCCCATTCCTCTCATTCCCACCCTTTGTCGCGAAACCCTTGTCGCGGACCCATGGTCCGCGACACAAATTCTACTCCGCGACAAAGTGGCATCTTTTTGCCAAATTTTTATTCTTCATCTTCTTCATTAATCAATTGGACCTTTATATTAATATTTTGAGGTTGAAATCCAATGATCTCAACCCATGATCATTTTGATATAAAGAATCTTGTTCAATTCCACTAAAAGACTCTTCTACAAGTAATTAGACTCCCATGATCTAAGCACATAATCCGGACTGTAATTAATCAATTATGGAATGAGTGATTATTTAGACATGAGGAGTAATTATGGAATCATTTCCATACCTTGCATGAGAAACCAATGTCTCTCATGCAAGATGACCCAAAAAAATATTTTTCTTTTATTTATTTTGTCTTTTCCGTGATGTGTGAAACAGCTAATAAGGAATATATCGGATTAATGTTGGCGGGTATTCCCACACAGATAACTAGCTCGTGGTCTGTATATTAATTATTAGATGTTATTTTGCATGGTCCGAATAGTGGTCGGTGGAAGCCTTGGCGGTTCGTCCATCTGGGATTATAATAGCTGCTCAGCTGACCCCTATCCGGATACAGCTTTCTTTTCTTTATCTTAATTTCAAACCTGAATTTCGAGCTGTAATATTATCAAACGATGTCGATCAACATTGCTTAAATAGTATTACAGTAAGAAACCATGTAGGTTTTTCTCTTATTTCACAGATAGTAGGGGTCTTGATGATAGCGATCACTGTTGTTAAGATCTTCTGCTGCCTAAAATCATCCCACCTGGAATAGTCAGGACCTGGATAGCAGATGTTTGCAGTCCGGACTATCTTGACTATTCTTGTCATCTTTTTAGCCAAAATAAATTCTTCTCAACTCCGGCTATCTCATCTTTGTGTATCAACTTCTGTCTAGACCCGCCTTATATTTTGGGTTATTTTATTTTACACTTCTCTATATCCTTATGCATGACAATATTATGTACTATTGTGGTCTGTAATTATTTTGGGATCCTTCCCTTGGACATAGAAATCTTGATTTTATAATCAGATGTCTCACCTTAAACTTCCAACAAAAATTTATTTATAAAATCCGGATCTGAGTAAGGGATAAATTCCGCAGTTATAACTAATTTAGATCCGACTGGGGGTTGATTTTGGGAAATTAGAAGCAGAGTCAGCGATTAGGTCTCACCTAGACTGAAAGGATCTGTGTTTTAATTGAGAGTCTAGTACCTGATAGGGAATGATTTTCAAACATCTATTGCTTTCCAAAATTGATGTATGTTGGAAATCTGGTATTAAACATCACACTGAAATGGGATCTACTTGGATTCAATTACGGTGTGATAGATAATTCTAGAGGAACAACACATAGGCCTTGGTTATTCTCTAAGATAGGGTTGAGTTCCTTTCAACTGCTATCCTCCTCTGCCATTGCCTATTTTTGAGTCCTGAGTGAGTGCATCCGGAACGAACTAATTTATTAGTTCGTTTCATTAGTTAGTATCTCATAACCACCCGACGGGAAGTGAACACTTCAAGCGGTTCACTGAGATTAGGGAATTCTTGATCCATACCCGGTCATTCTGACCGGGGGCTTTCTTTTACTACCAGGGTCGGACTTTCAAAAACCTCCGAGTGATAGGATTTTAAATGCTCTCTTTACCGCTTTCTTTTATCGGTGTCTTTTTAACTGCTTTCTCTAGAGGTCACTCGGTTGTATTGAGAGTTGTGTAACTGCTACTAGGATTGAGAGTTAAGGGATAGTTCAAGGCTTGATTAGAATCTTTGGGTGTGACTTGGGGGAATGATAACAGTACTTGACACTTCAATAAATGATTTGTCAGGTGTTGCTTGTCCACCACAGATGGCCAACATACTCTTGCAAGGCATTGCAAGGGGAGTTGTAAGTTTGTGGTATCTTAGAGTTTGTATTCTTAAGAGCATGTAAACTCTTACTGTAAGTACCTGTCTGTTAAGGGAACATGGTATAGAGAGCATGAAAAATTGGCTAACTGAATGGATTATCCCAAGCAAAGATCTGTGTAACAAAATGGAAGTTTAATAGTGTTTCATCTGAATCTTGCCCAATATTTATTATTTTCTTCCTGTCCCTTCTGTCTCATTTTAAATATGCTTTCTTAGAATAATCTTAACCGCTTTCTTAGATCAATTTTATTGCTTTCTTAGATTAAATTTAATTCGCTTTCTAGAATAACTTTATCTGCTTTATTTTGATTGCTTTCAGAGCTTAGTTTAAATTATGTCAAGTAGTTGATAGTCACACACACACTTGAATTGAGTAACCGAGTGGAAAATCTTAGTAAACGACGCGGGACCTGCTTCTATCGCACATCCTCCAGTGAACGATCCGGTCTTACTATAAATTACTGCAATTTTTGACACCGTGCGCTTTCGGGGGCACAGTTTCTTAACACGAGTAATAAAAACGTGACAACTTATAAATATATCCCTGATCACAACTCCGCCATCATAAATTGGTTTCATTAAATAAAACCTAAACCAGGATCATGATTTTTCGGAAAATACTCATGTAGTGGAAATCTGTCAAAAGTTTCATGGCAGGGAATCTTATGGCAAGAATTGATGAGAAGTATCATGGCACATATGCCGGGGACCCTCAGTGTGACAGGCTGAAGGTCAACCTATCCCGGCTGTACCATGAGATTTGTCAACAGTTTCATGACAGAGAGGACCACAGCGCCATTTGAAATCAAAGCACCACACTTGAGTAATACAAAGAATAACAATCTTGATATATCCCTCAACCCCTTCCCATGAATCATAACTCTTTCCTTTTAATAAATTTGACCTGGTATATTTTAGAAAATACTCGTGTGCGGAAATTGTCAAAAGTTTCAGTTTTCCATGGGAAGGAGTCCAGCCATGGTACTCTTCTGAGATGGGTCCAGAGCCTCGTAAGGGCATTGCAAGGTGCTGACTGCTCTAGGGGGAGGCAAGGAGGAGGTGCTCAGGTGGTTCGTTGGATGGAGGGGATTCAGTCGGGAGTGATTATACACTCCGATGGCAGTCTGCCGCCTGGAGTGGATCGAGCAGCGTATGCAGCGGTTTGTCGTGGCTGTGATGGGTCATGGAGGGCGGCTGTTGGCGGGAGTGTTGGTCGGAGGGAGGTTCTCGAGTTGGAGCTGATTGGCGTATGGAGGGGGCTGGAATTGGCCGAGTCCTTGCATGAAAATATTGTCGCTTGCTACATGGATTCCTTGGAGGCTCTGAATCTGATCAAGAAATTGAAAACCTACAGCCATAAGCTTTGGCCCCTTGTCAAAACGATCAGGGATCTTTCTCGGAGGTTTGAGGTGTGTAGTTTCCACCATGTGTTTCGTGAAGGCAACAGAGTGGCGGATGCGCTGGCAAGGAAAGCTTGTCGCGAAATTCAGTTCTTCACCACTTGGGCTTTTCCTCCCGACGAGGTGGTGCATTTGCTACATGAAGATCAGGAAGGCAATGGAGTGCTTAGGCGTTAGAGTGGAGGTTTTGCGAGCGTGTTGCTCGAGGTTTCAGCTTGTTCCGTTTTATTTTCTCTTCCTTTATTTTTCCTATCTTTATAGCCGCCTCTTGGCATGTTCACCAAAAAAAAATAAACAGAAAGAATTGAAAATAGATTAAATTTGCCAAAGAATAATAATTTAGACCCAATAAGATTGAAGTTTACATTAAACTACACCGTTGAGGATAAATTGCAATTAAATGAACGAGTAAAAATAGAAAGAGAAGAAACACAGGGACTTAAATGCGAGCATGACTTACATGCAATAAATCAACAGTAGAGTTTAAGACGCATAAATGTAGGGGTGAAAGTGGGGCGGATAATATCCGCCCATTATCCGCCCGATCCGACGCCGTATTCGATTATATTCGAATTCGGATCCAGATTTTGTTATCCGTCGGATTTGTCGGATACGAATACGGATACGGATGTTAAAAATCGAATCCGAGACCGGATATGAGATTGGTAATATCCGCCTATATTCGGATTTTTTCGGATATTGTCGGGATATTATCCAGATATCTTATTCGGATATCCGGATTTCATATAAATTTATTTATATAAATATATTTTTATTTTTATTTTTTAGTGATAAAAATTCAAATACTATTAAAAAAAAGAAAAAAGAAAAAAGAAAACCCCAAATTCACTCCAGCCTTAATAGTTCCTCCAGCGGCGGCGCCGTTCATCTCATTCACATCCCTCCAGCGGGCAGCGCCGTTCTCATCCCTCTCTCTCCTTCGCTGATCTCATCCAACCAGCGGGCAGCGGCATCGCCGTTCTCATCCCTCCAGCGCCTCACAGAGCTGCCGTCCACCTTCCACCATCCGGCTGTCCACCCTCCAGCGCCGTCCACCTTCCGGCCTTCCCTTCGCAATTGGTACTCTCTCCGTTTCTTTAGCATTTCAACTCTTTGCCCCATTGGGTAGCTTCGTTGTGGAAGAGTTCATTGCATCTGATCCCGTCTATGGTCCTACGGTAGTACCGTTTTATGTGCTCTAGGTTTTAAGCTTCAAGATGTGATTTATTATTACTATTTTTTTCATATGCGTTTGTTGGGTTTGTTTTTTTAACTTTTAATTTCATTTTTGGTTTAACCTTTCTTATATGTGGCTTAGCGAATCGGTTTCTTACTCGTGCAAAGGAACTATTTTTCCTTTGTCACCGTTGGAAAATTAGTGTTTATTCGTGGGTTTTCAATTTTGTTTCCTGTGATATTGATTTGTGCCCTAAATGTGGGTTGCAATTCATGATATTGATGTGGAGTTCTAATTGCGATTGATGTTGAATAGTCTATAGCAATAACTTTATTTATGGCTCTCAAAAAATAAATTTTATAAATTATAGATTATCCGATTATTTTGTCCGTTAAAATCCGAATTCGTTGTATATCTGTCCTGTATCCGATCCGTATCCATATCCCAAAATATTCGAATTCGTATTCGTATTCGGGCTATTTGTATCCGATTCCGTATTCGACAAAAAATATGGGATAGGATACGGGAAGAGTACTATCCGCCCCGTATCCGTCCCGTTTTCACCCCTAAATAAATGAGTTTCTCTCACCGTTTCCTTCGCCGGAAAAGCATTTTGAGGCAAAGTTTGCATTCCGTTGAGCAATTTTTCTAATCCGCATTTTTCCAGTTTCGATGAAGATGCTCTAAGAAGATTTCTTTTGCCTCTGCCGTCTTGTTATCTGGCCATTGGCTTTAAAAAAAAAAGAAAAAATTAGGGTTGCCAGACACGCGTACGGACTTAACACAGTCCCCTTCCTGGCTTCACTTCCTTCAACCCGCTACCTTGCAAGTATTGTGGGCGATGACTACAGGAGAGTCATTTCTCGAAATCATGGTTCAAGTAAGATTATATTCACTGACTTGTGCATATATCCACTACACCATCTTTTCGTGAATTTTTAGCTTAAATAGCTCGTGTAAATTGATTTTAAATTGTCAAGATTCTACAGACTACAGCATTGATGGTTTTGTATAGGATCTTGGACTGCAACGACTACGAGAAATTTCACAAATTATTGGAGGAAGATCTGGATGTTACTACTCTATTTTTGGTATCCGAAATAAAATCTTTCGAGTTGGATTTGATACGTGAGTTCTCTAGTCTCACCTTTAAAGAGTACAAAAGATCATCTGCTCATTATCAAATCTCCAAGGTAAAGGTCTATTTTGAAACTTCTATCTATCTTGCTCATTAATCCCTGATTAGTGTTCTGTTATTTTTATTCTGACTCTAAGTTATTCTTTGCTCATAGGTAGCACGCGGTATTTGTTCTTCACTATTTTCTCATAGAGATAAGCTGTCCAGTAGGATCATTATTAATGTGTTAACATTTGTACTGGATTTTATGTCTGCTGAATGCAAGGTAATTCGCCAAGTAGATCATAAATGGCCTTTTATAACTACACCATCTGGTTTAATAGCATTTCACTTTTCTGTGGATTTGGGATCAACCGAACCCAATCAATAATTGATTTTTCACAGCTGTCCCATGAATACTTTGTTAGCTAATAATTGGTGTGCATACTTCCTTCAACTGTATCACTTCAGTCAGTGTATTTTTGATCAGTGACTTAATAATGGAAATTGTAATTGCTCTATTGCACTCCACATCTGGAAAATTTTCTCAAGCTCCCCACAGAATGGAACACTTGAAACTCTTCAATGGAAGGAACTGTTATCAACCTGGAATTTTGAATTCAATTGCAACTTTTTCTTTTTGACAGGTCGGAGAAAAGGAACAAACAAAGAAAGAAAGAACGAGATTTCTGGAACTTGTATGTTATTGTTACATGAATGCCGTACTGCTAAGAGATTATGTTCTCCCCTTACAAAACTTTTGAATAGATTAGCAACTTCTTTTCATGAGGTAATTGTTTTCCTTTCTGAAGTTGTGTGATTCTCTATATATGCCAAACACAAAACCTGAATTTATCTTGCTCTATTTTGACAAGTTAAATATTTTTCTTTATAGGATTCTCAACTCATCAGCTCTATTCTGAAGCTATATGTGACTGGATTGTTGGCAGGTTCATCATGTGTTCAGTTAGACAAAAGCAGAAAAGATCGTGAAAATACTCAATTTGGACCCGGTTCTCTAGTTTTACTGGATAACAGGGAGCAGCTCCAGGAATTGGCTGCTTCTATTCGTTCTTTGAATCGCGAGGACATTAATATTGAGGAAAATATTTCGCCTGTAAAACGGAATACACTTTCCTTTTCTTGTTGGGAAGCTCTAAATATTTGTGCGAGTCACTAGCCGAATGCATATACTCAAATAGGAAGGCCTTTCTGTCAGAGTATACCCAACTTGAATGATTTGAATGATCTACGATGCTCTTAACAAGTTTTGCTAAATAATTTTTCAATGTCATAGGTACATCATTTTGCTTTGGCATACATGTGGAAACTTCCCATAGTTTATTTTCAAATATCTACATTCAGCTGCCCTTGTAGGATGCCATTTTTAATTTTGTATATTCTGAAGGTCTCAAGTCAGAATGCATTGTGATGAACTAAATTCTGTATCAATGCAGTACCACTGAGAGGGAGAGAGTGACATCTGGAGAAAATCATAAAGTGATATGACAATATGTGTTGCTGTTGTGGCTGCTTTCATTCAAAACAAACCAATACATAGAGGTTCTCTTTTCATCAATAAGTTACATAAGGATATTATGATTGATTTATTATTTCTAACATTTTCTTTTGTTCTGAGTTGGCTTATCAGGATATTTCCTCATCATTGGGTTTGTTTGCAGGAAAGTATGGAGTTGGTAAAGCAGCTAATTTCAACTGAGTGGGTGCCTGTTGAGAGACAAAAGTACTTATATGAATCTCTTTACGATATAGCTGTTATATTAAATGAGAAAAAACGATTGAAAGAGGTACTAACAGCTGATAATTCTGTCTACTTTCATTGATCATGTCCATTCGTTTACATTTTGTTTCTTTTTAGATTTTTTCTTGATTTGTAGGAAGTTTCTTAAGTGATAGCTCTTCTAATTTGATGGGTGCCCTATATCAAAGGCTTCATTTTAGTTCTATCAGGATTTAGCGTCCCATATTTAATTGCAATCTCTGGATTTATTTATTTTTTTATTTTTGCAATCAAGCCCTTTACTGATAGTGGTGAAAATGGCTAGTCCCAACTCCCAATGCCATATAGCAGTATATAATGTTATCTAGTAGCATCAATGGGGAGTACACTCATAATCACTTTCAACAGGATAAACTTGATTCAGGGGTTACCATAGCCTATTGGGCATTGCTCGACAATATTAGTGAACATATTTATTGAAAACTGCATTCCTGGTGAACTTCATTTGACATTAACCTCCTAGTGTAATTGTGTTCCTTGGCCCATGGGGATCTGTCCACCTTGGTTGCATATGCAATATATGTTCAATGTCACTTATGGAATGCAGTTTTATTTATGTATAATCAACTTAGCTAACAACATTGCCATCATATGCAGGCTGCTGAAGCTATGAAATATTACTGCAAAGCTTCCCGGAATTATGTGATAGAGCTTTGTACAATGCACACTGTCAAAGCATCAGAAAGGGACGTCACAAATTTTGTAACCGGTGCATTTAAAAGAATTGCTTTTCTTATGGAATTTAATCGAGGATCCAGTGGTGAGTTAACTAAAATCATCCAAGAAAGCCTTCAATGCTGGTTAGTTGCAGAAAATTTGATTGCAATACTATCGGTTCCTGCATCTTTAGTGAAGGAGTGGGTAATGGTAAAGCATTTTAATTACTGCATCATTTATCACTCCTCCGGTGCCAGCTCAACCTAAGAGTACTCTCGTTGATAGGGCAATATTTCCATTCGAAGGATGCAAAAGAAGAGCACGGTAGA
This sequence comes from Hygrophila difformis, assembly GCA_030278955.1. Taxonomy (NCBI): domain Eukaryota; kingdom Viridiplantae; phylum Streptophyta; class Magnoliopsida; order Lamiales; family Acanthaceae; genus Hygrophila; species Hygrophila difformis. Next base: position 10,400,309 of record JAOANR010000011.1, read on the forward strand.
CTGATGAATTCATTGATACCAACCCCAAAAGAAATGTCTATAAGGGCCAAAAGGAAAATTATTGGAAGAGGTTTCTCTCCCTTGCTCCTCCTCTTAAAACAACTGCATGCTTTCTTATTATTTGATGTATTCGGTGTTTCTTCATTTGTTGAAATATAATGCTCGGGCTTTATCAGGAGCTTCTTGCCTATGTTGATACGAGCCATTTGAATCCAAACTTCTCACTGAAAATGCGGATGAAAATCATTGACATCCTTTTACAAGAGTGTAGTGTTATGAAAGACAGTGGTTTTGACAAATCTAGGTTTCTCGTTGAAAAGGCAGAAGTATTAAGAGCTTTTGGATTATCACAATTGGATGATTGCTTTAAATCTCTATCCGATGCTATAATCAAACTGGTGAGTTATGCGATGATCTTTTGTCATTTGCCAGATATTTTTGTTTTCTTATGGTCATTTGACATACTCATCTCAAAAAACAAAACAGAAGTCAATTTACAGGAAAGAAAAGAGATGCAGTTCTAAGGTGCACAACCTTCTTATCCGTGCTTACATTTTGTGCGCATTACGTACACATGAGGGAAGACCAAGCGCAGTGGCTTTACAACCGACAGGTTAGCTTCTTTTTTCTGATCATATACGGAAGTTATCATGTTAGGAATCCTTACTAGTTTTGTGTTGACAGAATCTGTCTTGAGAATGTTGATGCTGCACTGGAGCTGAGCTTGAGCTTAGATCATCACCACACAGGTCAACAATACAATGACATGCTTTATTTATCGTATTAGCTGTTTGATTTGTTATCAATCAAAGTAAAGTTGCTTGCAATAGAGTCATGTAGATGAATTTTTAATATGTTTGTTATATTGCAATTGATATGTTTATCTTGCTCCAGGGTTATTTGAAGTTTCACTCAAGATTGTATGATGTTTTAATCCAATTGTTTAAAGAGAAGAACTTGGGTATGACAAAGATGATGTCAGAGCTCTGGAAGAGCAGAAGACTTAGACTTCTCTTTGTGTTGCATCCGTTGATACTTCTCCTGAGCATCAGAGCCGTCTTTTCAATTCTTTCGGAATTCTGGAAAATGTGTAAGGAAGAACTTAAACCTCTACCAGTTGGGTTCCACCACACGGATGATGATATTAAGCAAGCAGCGGTTGGCCTTGTTTCTGAGGTATGTGTGTCCGGTCATATTGTGGTTCCACATACATTTTAAGCTAAAAATTAGATATTGTGCAACATCTTATCTCATCTAATGCCCCTTGATAGGTTCCACAAACGAATCATTCAATTTTTCTTTCTTCAAACCTCTACTCTGAATTGTCTGGACGATTGATCTCTAGTGGTCAAATAATTAAGGTAATTTTAATCCTTCCACTATTTTTGTTGCATTGTAGCATTACCAGGCTAGCAGATGATTTTGGCATCTCCTTTCCCTTCCGTTCCATTTTGGTAATTTGTATATGTAGGGATCATCAGCTAGGCTCTTCGGAGTCTTAATTTTTTTTTTTTTTTAAAAAAAAAGAGATTTTCTTGTTTCATGTTAATCTTCTGTCAAAAAAAGCATCTTAGTTAAAAAGGTCAGCCATCTGTGTGCAAAAGTACACATAAAGGATTTCTCCTGTCTCATTTGTTTTATTTTTTTTTTAAAAAAATCCTAAGCAATTTTAATTCCATATTCTTCAACCAACAATGTACTCTTCAGGAGTGATATAGTTCACTACGAAATTTATGTTTATCTTTGAATTAAATGAGTTTGAGGCATAGGTGATTAGCTCAAGGAAAACTAAATCAGAGTAAGAAACTGCATGAATTAAAAAAATGGACCATGATGGTTCCAAGGAATGCCCATTTGAGGAAAATTTCCTCCATTATAATGAAATTAAGGAACTTGTGGTTCAATTGACTAGACAACACCTACGAGCACCGTGTGTTGATCTATGGAATTGTTCTTTGTGAGAATTGTATACATTTATATAATAAAGTAATAGGGCCTTAAATAGCTGCCGATACATCATTGAAGTGAAATTTCAATATTACACTTCTGATTCAATTAAAAGATTTTATATATATATATATATATATATAATTTATAATTACCTTCCCCATTTGAAATTCAAACCTTAATTACATCACAAATAACCTTAACATAACTTATAACCTCACATGTAACATTTTTATTAATTATAATTAAATATTTATAATAATTGTTTTAAATTTCTAGTACTTCTTATTTCTTATAGCATGTAGAAGATACAGAAGTGTGTATGCTTGAATTTCTAATTTAGTTTAATGATTTGGGTTTAGACCACAGTTCCATTTTCACGTCTTAGTGTTAGAATGAGGATTGGTGGAATTTTATCTATATATTCATTACTTAATATGTCATACTTGGGGAATAACACTCATTATGAGCCACCATAGACGTGGAGTGATCCACAACCAACAAGTCCTCTGATTAGAGTGAATAACATAGAATGATGGAAGGTTTGAGAGGGTGATAGGACTAAGGCCATGATGAGTATGAAAGAAATGGAGTGATGATTCCCAACTATATTCTCATTCCAATGGTTGGCTAATTTTTGGGAAGGAATCACCAATCACAACTCCTTAAAGTAATCTACATCTTATTTACGTGCCTTTTACTTGTATTCTGATGTTGCAGGTTTCCAAGTAGCTAGCTGCCCTTTATGTCCTTTTTACCACATCGAAATAATTCTCTTTATCTCCTCAAAGTGAAGATGAAAGTTTTTGGGCTTCGTTCTTTTATCAAGCTTCGATTGGCACCAATCTTAACCCACATAACCAAGAAACTGATACAGAGTCTGAGGTGTGCTTTCTTTGAACTTGATGCTCAGAGTAAATGCAATTTGTACTTGTACAACAGTTCTACTTCCCAAGTGTTAATTGGACAGAACTTTACATGATTATGTTGGATGTCACTTCAATACATGTTTTAAGTGGCTAATTCCTTTTGTTCTATATTTGAGTTTTTGCGTGGAGATTGTCTAAATAAAAGGTACCCATGTAGTTGTACGGTTGCCTGTTGCTCTAGTTTTCAATCTTTTATTACAATTACGACCTTCATTATGAAAACAAACTGACCAACATTTCCTTCTTTTTGTGATCCATTTCTGGCACAGACAATAATAGTATTTGTATAATTAGAGTTAGAATGTTCCTTTTCTTCACATTCCGGCATTCTGCTGAGGATTTTATCTCCACATCTTTGTTCCGCATGGACAATTGTGTACAGCGAAAGTTTAGATGTTTACTGTTTTAATATCATAGAGTAATTATAAGTAAGAAGTACGAATTTATACTATAAAAGTTTACTGTTTTTAGCACCAATATGTACTAATTAATTGTGATGCTGTGAAATATTGTTGTTGCTTTTTTATTTCCTTATGGACTTCCTCATGCTTCAGGTTGACCAGATAGCATTGAAGAGCTAGAAACCTTTGTTCAAAACATTTTTCAATGTCTGCCGTCAACCCCAGTCATCTGCATTAGCTTGGTTACAGGGTTTGATGCTTGCGTACAGACACAACTCTTGCAGTCTTCTCCCATAATTCAAGCATGGACTCTATTATCCCAACTAAGATGATCAACATATTGTGCCGCTGCGAATATGGAAAACATTTAAAGGTATTATATCATAAAACAATGCACACTTGAGAATTCTGTGCCAATAAGTGTACGTGTCCTTGGGTTTCATATGCAATTGATAACATCGCTCCATTGTTTAGGCATGTGATGGAGGGACATCACTATTCAAACAAGGAAAAGAATTGGAGGAAAAAGAGAAAATGTGATACGTGTCTTGGCAGTAAGTTCTGATTTCCGAAAAAATTAACTCTCAGCTTCCCTTAGAAAATATTATTATCATATATTCAACTTTTCCATATGTTATACTTGAAAATTAATAATTGGGCATCACAACCTTTTATTTGTTAATTTTCATTATAGTTCATGTTTATCTAAACAATCATCAAACCTCCATGCCAAAAATAACTTTCTGGATCAGGGATGTGGAAAACTATTGGTTGAGTTCTTCGAGACATCTATTTTTTGGGGAATGGTTAGATAATGACTATATTGACTCTGTTCACAAAAACCTTCTCGAGGACAACGATAGAGATTTTTTGTAGCTAGTTGCAAGAAAAAAATGTTGCATTGGAATGCGGGCTCAACGATCTAAAACATCGGTAGATTTTGAAAACAAAATTGAATCGTCATTTAAAGGAATGATTAGTGTATCACTTGATGGAGATTGAATTGAAAGGAATAAGAAAAGACCAATCATATTGGTTTTGGATTTTGAGGTGCAGGTATGTCTTTTCACTTGAAATGTCATTGGAATCATTACCTTAATATATGTAAATTAAGACTAATTTAAACATAGATGTAGCACAAAATGTGTGTGGTTTGGTTTCGTCTTATTTCTCTTTTACATTTATCGACGAATCTAACATTTTTCCTGCAGATGTTATCGTGGGAAAGCATGCCTATTTTGAGAGACAGAGGTTTATAGGATGCGATCAGTTTTGTACAATCTTTTCAACACTTGAAAAGATGCTGTTAAAACACGAAACAATTTGAAACTACTTCCCAGATTTTCCAATAATAGATCACCTAGATTCATATTACTTGTTGAATCCAGGTGGTAATACTAATATGATATATTATCAGATAAGACTTAAAATGTTGTTTAAAGATTGAAACATAGGATGTACCTTCATATTTATAGTTGCAACTTTGCTACAGTGTTGTGTGCTTTATATTTCACATTAAGTGAGTTCTAACAAACTTCTCATACATGGAAAGGTTGGAACAACTCCCACAGTTGGCGAACGTTTCGGGAATTGAAAAATCACGACTTCTATGTATATTTATGACCATGGATATGGTAAGCCAGATAAAAATAAACATTCCCTTTAGATTGGTTCTCACCTTGTTAAGTTTAATCATATTGATTTAATTCTAACATTTATGCATGTATCCCCTATAAATTGAGGAATTGGATAAATGTGCTGCTGCTATACTTATTGGATGTTGCAGCGGTGCTCTTTATTCACGAGGATGCTACAGGCCTGTAGAGCTCCCATCTCGTACTTGTTGGGAGGGTCCTCATTCATAATCTCGAATATGTGGGAAGTAAATGGTGATGATGGAGAAAAATTTGGAAGGATATTGCTGAAGACATTGATAAGCGAAAGATCAATTGTGTGCCCTGAATTTAATGTATTATTGACAGGAGACAAGTCTAGGACCACAACATGTAATCATAAATGGAGGGTTGGATCGTTTATTGGGGAGGCTCGTGATGCTTGTTTCCTTTTTGCAAATGGTGCAATAATGATATGCTATGGTGTTCCAACCGGAATAGCCAAAAGGAAAGATGTATAGGGCGCAACTGAAGAAAAAAGGAAGAGAAATAGGAACATGTTCTGAGCTTTTTTGAATTGGGGGATTTTGATCTAGCTATGGTATCATTTCAATCAAATGATTTTGATTGTTATTCACAGCAGGATCAGAATCCCCAATTTAAAAAACTCAAAACATGTTCCTGTTTCTTTTCCTTTCTCCTCAGTTTTGCCCTATACATCTTGTCTTTTGGCTATTCCGATTGGAAACCATAGCATACCACTGCTGCACCATTTGAAAAAGGGAAACAACAAGCATCACGAGCCTCCCCAATAAACGATACAATCCTCCGTCTATGATTACATGTTGTGGACCTAGACTTGTCTTCTACCAATAATACATTAAATTCATGGCACTCAATTGATCTTTCGCTTATCAATGCCTTCAGCAATATCCTCCCAAATTTTTTCTCCGTCATCACCATTTACTTCCCACAGATTCGAGATTATAAATCAGTATCCTGCAACAAGTATGAGATGGGAGCTTCTACAGGCCTGTAGCATCCTCGTGAATAAAGAGCACCGCTGCAACATCCAATAAGTAGAGCGGCAACACATTTATCAAATTCCTCAATTTACAGGGGATACATTGCATAAATGTTAAAATTAAATCAATATGATTAAACTTGACAATGTGAGCACCAATATGAAGGGAATGTTCATTTTTCTCTGGCTTACCATCTCCATGGCCATAATATACATAGAAGTTATGATTTTTCAATGCCCAAACAAGTTCGGCAACTGTGGGAGGAGCTGCTCTAACCTTTCCCTGTATGATAAGTTTGTTAGAATTCACATAATGTGAAATGCGAAGCACACAACATTGTAGCTAACTTGCAATATAAATGTAAAGGTACCTCTATGTTTCAATCTTTAAACAATTTTTTAACTTTTGTCTGATAATAGATCATATTAGTATTACTACCTGGATTCAACAAATAATATGAATCTAGGGATCTATTCTTGGGAAATCTAGGATAATAGTTTCAAGTTGTTTCGGGTTTTGATAGGGAAATCTAGGGGATTTTTAAACAACTTTTTAAGTGTTGAAAGATAGTACATACTGATAGTATCCTATAAACCTTTTTGTCTCTCAAAATATGCATGCTTTCCCACGGTAACATCTGCAGGAAAAATGTCAGATTCATTGACAAATGTAAAAGAGAAATAAAACCAAACCAACCCACACACATTTTGTACATCTATGTTTAAATGACTCTTAATTTACATATACTAAGGTAATGATCCCAATGACATTTCAAGTAAAAAAACACACCCGCACCTCAAAATCCAGAATTAATATGATTGGTCTTTTGTTCTTCCTTAAAATTTCATCTCCATCAAGTGATACATTGAACATTCCTTTAAATGACGATTAAATTTTGTTTTCAAAATCTATTGATGCTTTAGATTGTTGAACCCGCATTCCAATGCAATAATTTTTTTTTTCTTGCAACTAGTTGCAAAAAATCTCTAAAGTCGTCCTCGAGAAGGCTTTTGTGAACAGAGTACATATAGTCACAATTTAACCATTCCCCCAAAAGCATATGTCTCCAAGGACCCAAACAGTAATTTTCCATATCCCTGATACAGAAAGTTATTTTTTGCATGAAGGTTTGATGATTGTTTAGATAAACACGGACTGTCCACAGAGAATAGGCTGGTAGAATAATACTGTAATGAAAGTTAACGGCTCAAATAAAAAGTTGTGATGCCCAATTATTAATTATCAAGGATAACATATAGAAAATTTGAATATAGGATAACAAAATTTTCTTAGGGAAGCTCGGAGTTAATTTTTTCGGAAATCAGAACTTACTTCAAGAGTTTGCCAAGACACTTATCACATTTTCTCTTTTTCCTCCAATTCTTTTCCTTGTTTGAATAGTGACGTCCCTCCATCACATGCCTAAACAATGGAGCGATGTTAACAATCGCAGAGGAAACCCAAGGCCGCGTCTACTTATTGGCACAAAATTCTCAAATGTGCATTGTTTTATGATATAATATCTTTAAAGGTTTTCCATATTTGCAGCAGCACAATTTGTTTATCTGAACCCAACTGGGATAATAGAATCCATGCTTAAATTGTGAGAAGAGTGCAAGAGTTATGTCAGTAGGCAAGCATCAGATCCTATAACCGAGTAAAATGCAGATGACAGGTTTGATGGTAGACATTGAAAAAAGTTTCAAAGGTTTCTAGCTCTTCAATGCTATCTGGTGAAGACCTGAAGCATGAGGAAGTCCATAAGGAAACAAAAAAGCAAGAACATTATTTCACGGCATCACAATTAATATCCATTGATAGTTTTCAATCTTTTATTACAATTACGATAGCCGTGAAATACTAATTAATATCCATTGATACTTTTCAATATTCTATTACAATCTTTTATTACAATTAATATCCATTGATAGTACTAATTAAATGTAGAACTGTTTTAAATGTTTTATCGCTAAAAGATGGCGGCACGTGGGCTTAGGGTTTCTCCCGAGAGGGAGAATCCAAAAACAGCGGACTCTCATGGCGGCCATGCAAGTTCGAAATTTTCTTCATTCAAGGCGGCTCTGAACGACGATCAGGAAGGCACGGACCAAGGGACGGAGGATGTACGTATGAGGAGGGATTTGATTGTGGAGAAACTGATCAGGAAAAAGTATGTAGGGGGGGACAAACGGATACCGAGTTTTGAGGTGGATGAGGCATTCGAAGAAGAGATCTGTAGGGAATGGGAGGAGGCGCTGATCGTTAAAACGATGGGGTTGCAGGTTAATTATCGAGTTCTGAAGGAAAGGCTGGTGAAGTTATGGAAGTGCGACGGCGATTGTGATCTGATAGATGTTGGCTACGTTACTACGTGGCCAAGTTCTCTAGGGTGGAGAACCGGGAGAGGGTGATTATGGAGGGCCATGGATGTTGTTTGACCATTACTTACCGATCATGAAGTGGCGGAAGGAGTTTGATCCGACAACGGAGGTGGTTAGCAAGACCATTGGATTCGTCTGATGGGTATTGCTATCCAACATTTGAAGGAAGACTTCCTTCATGCTTTTGCATCTGATATCGGTGAAGTAATTAAGTTTGATAAGACTACGACTGCCCGTGAAAGGGGGAGGTTTGCCAGGGTTTGTGTTGAACTGAACTTGAATGAGCCGGTGGTGGGAAAGTTCCTGGTTAATGGAAGATGGATCCATGTCGCATATGAGGGTTTACATCTGATTTGTAATGCGTGTGGGCGGTATGATCATCTTTCGAGGGCATGCACGGATAAAAAAGTTGCGGAGAGGAAGACAGCGGAAGAGTTGGCACGCAAGGAGGAGGAGGATAGGGTGAGAAATGGGAAGGCGTCGGCTAATCAGGAGGGTTCGGTCAATGTGGAGCGGGGGGAGACCTCGGTCCCAGGGCGGAACAATTCGGAAGAAAAGGAGGACCATGAGCTTGTTGGAAGGAGGAGGGACTGAAACCACAACCAGGCCCAAGTCAAGGGCACGCGGCTAAACCGGACAAGGTCGTCAAGAAGCCGACGGTGGTTCGGGGGGGGGGGGGGGGGGGACGCAGCTGATTGTAAATCCGGGGGGATCAAGTCAGGCTTTGGTAATCAAAGAACCTAAAGAAGTGTTGACAGGACATGGAAAGGCATTCACCAATGAATTTGTGAGTATACTACCGCCCCCAAAAGGAGCGAAAAGGACGAGAAGGGCTGACGGTTCCACGGACGATCAGGGGCCGCTGCTGGCTATAGGTTGGGGAGACACAACAGAGGCTTGTGAGTACAAGAGTGATTCGGATTCAAAGGCGGAAAGCTGGGCAGACGCTTTGGAGGAAGGGGTTTGAGGACAGGGATGTGCCAACCTGCTATATGTTATGGAGTTTAAAGATTTTAAAATTATTGCTTGGAATGTCCAAGGGTTAATGAGTTCTGATTCACAGCGATGGTTGGCAAACTGCATCCGTACGAACAAGCCGGATGTCTTGTGCATTATGGAGTCTCAAGGAAAATTTGATAGAGTACGTATGGTCTTTTGGCGACTAGGTTACGAGCCTCTGCATATTCAGGAGACGGTGGGGGCGAGCAGGAGGTCTATGGGTGTTTAAGTCGAGGTGTTGCCCTTGTGCATGTACTGTTGTGGATGTTTGTAGTAGGATGGTCCGCTTGGAGTTAAAGGCGGGCATGTTGGCATGAACGGTCACATTTATTTATGGTAACCCTAATTACCATAGGAGGAAAGCGGACTGGATTAATCTTCAACAGCTTGCTTCGGCCATTGAGGGGGCATGGATGGTTATGGGAGATTGGAATGAGATCATGACGAGTAATGAGGTGAGTGGAGTAGTGTTTCTGCCGGAGAGAGCGGGGGAGTTTCGAGAAGTCATTGATGCATGTCTGCTGGCGAGTCTCCCTACTATATGATCTATGTTTACATGGATGAGAAGAACGGGTGATGGGGGCCGAATTCAGAAGAGGTTGGACCGCGGGGTCGCAAATATGGCTTGGCAAGAGTTATTCGGTGAGGCCAGGATTCATCACCTCGCTCGTCTTGGCTCAGATCACTGTCCATTATTGCTGCTTTGCAGTGATCCACTGGACAACCGAAGGCCAAAACCGTTTAGATGGGAAGCGGCTTGGGCGCATCATGGGGAGTATCCTCAGGTTGTGAAGCAGTGTCATGATGATAGCATGGGGGTGACTCTGCCGGCTTTTTTGGAGGACATGGGTCGACGGTCGGGTGAGTTTAATACCGCCACTTTTGGTAATATTATTGATCGGAAGAAGTGATTGGAACGGAGAATTTGGGGTATTGAAAAGAACTTGGAGAGGTGGGATTCGACATGGTTGATACGGTTGGAGGAGGAGCTGAAGGGAGAGCTAGAGGAGGTTCTTATCCAAGAGGAAAAATTTTCAAAAAGCCCGCGACAAATGGATTACCCTGGGGGATCGCAATACAGCTTATTTTCATGCAAGAATGAAGGTACATAGGAGACGGAATCGGATTTATGGGCTGTAGTTGGACGATGGGAATTGGTCTACGGATCAACTTGCCTTGCAGAATCATGCACATCAGTATTATGCTTGGGTTTTTAAGGTTCGGCCGAGGGCTGATATTACTGAGCCCATGCCCGCGTTGGAGGCGGTAGGGCTGGCGTCCAAGGTTGGTCTGGAGAACGCTGTGGTTAGGGAGGAAGTGGACTTGGCGTTGAGGCAAATGAAACCTTTTTTGGCACCTGGCGCGGATGGGTTTCCGGTCGAGTTCTACAGGAAATATTGGGAGATTTTAGGCGATCGGGTGTATGAAATGGTGGCGACTGCCTTCGCTACCAGAAGACTTCCGCCTAATTTGGCTCATGCTTACTTGGTTCTATTACCTAAGGTCGACATTCCTCAGACGATTGCTCAGTTCAGACCTCTGACTTTATGTAATGTGGCCTTTAAATTCATCACAAAGGTCATAGTCAATAGATTGCGGCCGATCTTATGCGACTACATTGGGCCTTTCCAATCGGGTTTTTTACCAGGCCGGGGTACTCGGGATAATGGAATTTTAGTGCAGGAGTTGGCTCCCTCGTTAGAAAGGAGGCGGACTAGGAATAAGGGGACGATGTTAAAGGTTGATTTGGCTAAGGCTTATGATTCGGTGGACTGGGCTTTTTTGGAAGGGTGTCTGCGAGAGATGGAGCTACCTAGGGCTTTGATAGAGCTCATTATGACTTGTGTTCGGATGTCATCGTTTTCAATACTTTGGAACGGATCGCCTCTGGCAGCTATACAGGCTGGACGGGGTTTACGGCAGGGGGATCCGTTGTCTCCGTATTTATTCGTTATTGTTATGGAGAAGCTATCGCGACTTATCAGGGAGGAGGTGGACAGGGGCTTATGGAAGCCAATTCGCTGCAGTAGGGAGGGGGTGGCCATCTCGCATATTATGTATGCGGATGACCTGATCTTATGTTTGGAGTTGGTTGAGAGCAGTATTATATGCATGGGAAGGGTGATGGCGAGATTTGGGGAGGAAACGGGATTATGCATGAATGGCGACAAGTCGTCAGCTCTTGTTACGATGGGGGCGTCGGATGAGGAAAAGGGATGGGTCATGCAGCATTTGGGAGTTGGTATTACTGAGTCCTTGGGCAAGTACTTGGGGTTTCCTATCGTTCGGGGGAGACTCAAGGTGTCGCACTTTGAGGAAGTTTTACAACGGATTGAGAAACGACTGACAGGTTGGTCTTGTTCACTTCTTAATAGGGCTGCTCGGGTAACCATGGCAAGGTCGGTATTGGCTATGATTCCTACATATGCCATGCAAGTTCATTTCTTCCCTATTACGGTGTGCAATAAGATTGATAAAAAAATACGAAGATGGATTTGGAAGGGCTCGGAGGGGAAGGGCTTGCATTTAGTAGCTTGGGAGAAGATCACTCGGGCAAGGAAGGAGGGTGGATTGGGTTTAAAACAAGCCCGGCACATGAACATAGCTCTCATGGGAAAGCAACTAGGGGACTTTATGCTCAATGCGGACAAATTGTGGGTTCGGTGGATGCGTGGGAGGTAGGATGTAGGGAGGGAATGTTCCCAAGTCACCAGGGGTCGGCCTCTCGTATGTGGAGGAATTTGGTGAGGTTGACGGAGGTGTTCAGGCCGGCTTTTGGTGTCCGGATTGGTAATGGGCACAGTTCGTTGTGGTATTCACCTTGGTGGAGGGGTTCTTGTTTGGCTCCCCTTATGCCGTTTGTTCATTGGAACGACTTGGGATTAACCATAAGAGATGTGGTGGCTCAAGGCAAGTGGATGCTTGATGGCCTCTACACATGGGTTCCTGCGGATGTCAAGGCTGCGATAGTGGCTTCAACTTGTCCGGTCTTGGTGGAGGGAACTGCTGATGTGCTTCATTGGCGACTGGAGGTGACGGGCGAATTCAGTGTTAGGTCTGCATACAAGTGGATTAGGGAGCAGACGGACGGCACAAGTGATTGGGTTTGGATTTGGAGTAAACATATTCCGGAAAAAGGTCGGCATGGTTCTGTGGCTCATGTCTCATGGGTCTTTGGCTACGAACGAAGTGCGATATAACAGGAATGTGGCGACATTGCCACTCTGTACAATCTGCGGGGATGGGATGGAGGATTGGAAGCATGCTATTTTTACATGTCAGTGGGCGAGTAAGATTTGGAAGGCGCTGGGGGTGCGGGAAGTGGCTTGCATCCTGGATTTGGAACCGGGGGAGGTGAGACGCTGGCTGCAGTTTATGGCGAAGAGATGGCATCATCTTTTTATCGCTGGTGTTTGGTTGTTGTGGCTGGAGAGGAATGGAAGGGTCTTTAAGGGGAAAGAGAGCTCCACTAGCCGGATGCTCAGGGTGATAAAAGGGTTGCATGCGGCTTTGGCTAGAGCTGCTGCGGGCAAAAAGGAGAACGGGCCGGTTGGTAGGGTTGTGCGGTGGCAGCAGGATGTTGACGAGGGGGTGGTGGTGCACTCGGATGGTAGCTTGATCAAGGAGACAGGGAGAGGAGGGTTTGCGGCGGTTTGCCGTACGCCGGATGGAGAGTGGTGTGCGGCTGTTGGTGGTTCAATGGGTGAGCGGAGTATTCTGGAGTTGGAGCTTGTTGGCATTTGGAAAGGATTGGAGTTAGCCGAGGGTTTGCATGAGACAAAGGTGACAACCTATACAGATTCAATTGAGGCTTGTCGGTTGATCAAACGTCTTCACACGATGAGGCATAGGTTGTGGCCTTTGATCAGGAGTATCCGGATGAAAATGGAGGGCTTTGTGAGTTGTGAGATTCGACATACATATAGAGAAGGTAACCGGGTAGCGGATGCGTTAGCCAAGATGGCTAGTCAGGAGGAGTTTTTCTTCACTACGTGGGTTTTCCCACCGGATCCAGTGATCCCGTTGTTGCATGAGGATAAAGATGGCAATAGGGTCCTTCGGGCTTCGTAGTTTGAGTAGAGTGATTATTGGCGCTGTCGTGGCCATTCTAGATTAGTTTTGCTTTTCTTTTGGTTTTTATTTTCTTCTAGTCGCCTTATGGCATTGTTCACCAAAAAAATTAAATGTGATGCTGTGAAATACTAATTAATTGGGATGCCGAGAAAACTGTCAAAAAAACACCCATGAAAAACTGTGTCTTCTTCATTCCATTCTTTATCGAAAAAACAAATTATAAAGATATAATTTCATATATCTGAGATTCTTTTGCAAATAAGATATTAATAGGAAAATTAATATTAAGATTACCATCCAAAATTATTTATTATCATGATATTAAAAATATATATAATTAAAAGGATTAAATATATTACAACTATATATAATTACTTGGTTAACTCGGTCAACATTAGAGTGTATATGGAATTTTTGGGTTATTAATTTTCATGGTTTATAAATATTTAGTATTAATTCTTGAGGCCTGAAGGAGATTAGGATTGGAGTTTAGGTGCTCTATGAGCTTCCACATTTGGATAAGTTGTGGGAATTTTAAATCATTGAGTTTTCCTTATCTTTTGTTGACTTATTTGCCGTTGTATATTTCTCATTCAAACGGGCCCTAAGTTCTATAGTATATTTCTCATTTTATTTTATATATGTGGATGATCCATGCCGTATGACTATGACCCCTATGCTTCTGTTGGCAGCATTGTCATCCTCTGCTATTGTGTTTCTACAGGCTCAATTTCAAACTTCTATTGTTTGATTGATACTACATCCGTTCTCAAATAAGTGATCCATTTGCATAGTTGTCACTATTCATTGAGTAACTTTTGTTAATTTTTTTTAACATAGTTATATAAGAAAAAACATAATCAAGTGAGATCTTATTAGATTCGTCTAATCACGTAGTTTTAGAATATCAAATTTTTATAATTTTTATTTATGTACAATTTGAATTATTAACCTTTAAAAATGTGTCTTGGACGATGTGAGATGCAGGAATGGTGCATTTAAAAGAGAACAGAGGAAGTATTAGTAAATTAATGTTAGTTTTTTAGTAATTGAAATTGATGGAACCAAATTATTACTTATGTATAGTCAGTCTTATGTATACAGATGTATGTTAACAGCATTACAGTAATGTTATATGCAAATGCATTAACATATATGTGCTTCAAGAGGGACTAAGATTGGCAAAAAAAATACTTGGGAATGTTGTCAATGAAAATTGTGTTTCTTTTGCTGTGTTTATAACATTCTTATTTCTTTTCCATCCACTTTCTTTGATTGCTCCTTTATATCTCGAAAAAATATTCTTGTTATTTTTGTGCTTAAATCATTAATTTTTTTCTATGTTTTAGGGTCGGATCACTTTCAAACCGATATTGATGTGCATCAATTTAGCTATACAGTGAGGAAAGGATTTGAGGCTCTAAGAGAATGCATCAAGCAAGCAAGGGATACTTTGCCGTTTACATGTCTGTAAAAGCATAGGTTAATATTTTCTACCACATTCCCACCCATTCGGCGGGGCTAATATTAGTTAAATAGGTAGATCTTTTTTTTTGGCTGGCAATTTCCAGTGACACAAAAATAACTATCCTCAAATATTGGGTCACCAAATAAACTATTGAGATAAATATTTTTTTGGCCATTACACCACAATTCCATATTTGGGCCACAATCAATTGAATTTCTAGAATTAGGCCACATCAAGGCGTTCGGGCTAATTTTCCTAGCCAAATGGACGGAAGATGAACCTTCATGGGCTGTGTGTTACCCACTCGCCCAATATCCAGAAAATTGGTCTCATATTTTTAATGGCCACACGATTTTAGACATTTTGAACACGCTTTTGGACATTGTGAGCTTCAAAAAACTTGTAATTTGAGCGAAAATAAGCGAGTAACCCCAATTCCAATACCCTTAGCTCGGTTGCCCCATTTTCCCTAAACCCTGGAATTCATAGGAAGAAGCGTACTCCGTGGTCAAGAGTATAAGGTGGATAAATGGGTCGTCGAAGCCCCTAAATTTTGCTATTGAATGCCTCCTCGTACTTATCAGCCACGTCAACAAAGACGACTTTGGGTGACTAAAATTTACCAAAATGATAGACGTGGAACCGAGCTCCCAATCCATCTTCCAAGGACACCTGTGCCGCAAAACCCTCAACCCTAGCAACCAAACCCTACTACTATTCCACATTCCACAAGCCCAGCCGCAAAATCCAACTATTCCAAATGTCAGTGACATTGCTTAAGGAGATCAGGTCTGCATCTTTATTACTACATCCGTTTCCGTGAAAGTGAAACATTTGATATTTTGATACTATTTATTATTCAACTTTGATTTATGTTTATATAATAGTTATAGAAGAAAAAAATATAGTCAAGTGAGATCTTGTTAGAATCATCTCCTCTTATAGTTTTAGAATATCAAATTTTTATAATTTTTACTTATATACAACTTAAGTTATTCATGTCAAAATATGCATTGAATTTCGTGAACCGAGTAAATGTTGCAAACTTTTGAAAACAGAGGAAGTATATTAGTAGTACAATTTTTTTTGAAATTCATATATGATTCAATTTCTAATTATTAATAATGGCTACTTTGTGCATCTACATATCAACCCTAATTTGAAGTAATATAATTGTTCTGTCCCATGAACCCGAATAATTTCTCCTAATCATTTTGGTTTCAAAATTTTAGCCTTTTTCCCCGATATTCGTTTTTTTCATTACCATATTTAAAAGTATATTCTACTAATTTCTGTTAAATAAAAGAAAAAGCAAGCCAAAATAATAATAATAATAATAATAATAATAATAATAATAATAATAATAATAATAATAAATTATCACATGTATTTTATTCAAAAATAATACATAGAGACATTTGTTTAAGAATTATGTTTGTTATAAACGTTATATACCATATATGCTTATTAAACAATATACGGTATAACCAAACGCAGTTGGTCTGAGTGGTATGAGGCTTTGTTAACTTAAGCAAATGTCTTGGCTTGGAGCCTTTGTGTATACAGAATTTCAATACCCACCAGATTTTTGAGTTATTAGTCTAGAGTTCAATATGTTCAGAAATACATAACATAAGCCAAAAATTATATACGATAAATTTGACGAAAAATATATCTACGATTTTTGGTGTCCATGCACATACAGTGGCGGCACCACTATGGTGCCAGGGTGGTCAGCCGACCACCCTGAAAAAAAAAATTTACTTTTTATTTCTAATGTAAAAATAATATCATTAATAAATAAATCCAAATTTTAATAAATAAACCGTTTTTTCTCGATTTCTTTTTCATTCTTTTCTAATTCCAAATATTTTATTCTTCTCTAATTCCAAATATTTTTCCCTTTTAATTAACTTTAGCTGGGAATAGGGACTTGACCCAGTGATAATGTGCTCTGGCTTTCAACCTTATGGTTGGAGGTTCGATTCCCACCTGGTCCCGTATCATTCCCCTTTATCTTCCTTTGTAATTTGTATAGTTTGGACTCCCACACACCTTTGCCGACACATAAATGTCAATGTTTAAAAAAAGAAAAATCAGCCTAATTATCGTACCCAACCATAACAAAACATATTACATGGGACAGATGAAGAATTGGCTAAATTTTTGACCACCCTGGATGGAATTTCTAGTTCCGCCACTGTGCACATAGATAGATCCAAATGTCAGATTATCGTTGTATATTGATAATTATGAGAATGATTAAATAGTAGTATTATATACTTTTCTTAGATCAAAGCCTATTTGTCTGAATATTTTTTTCTCTTCGAAAGCCCTTTTGAATCAATTTTTGTTACTATTTGTTTGATTTTTTTGTCCAAAGAAATGACAATTGCAAAAGAAAAAATTATCCTTGTAAGAGAGTAGGTAGGGCTTGTTTCCCAAAAATGAAAAGTTGTTTTGGGTAGGAAAATATAAAATGAAATAACACAATCATGTTTTCATTAAAAAACAATATTTTTTATTATTAATTCAAACAATTACGTAGTTTGTTTTTTATTATCATTTCTCATTCTTCTTCCGGCTGACTTCTTATTTTCTTAGAAGCCTAAAAAAACCGGCCTAATTTCAAATTTATTCTTGTTTTATCGCAAATTTTAGGAAGTTATATCTTGATGTCAATGTTGTTTGGGTTCGTGGTCTCTTTATTCATTTAGGGTCTGTTGTGCACGCAGAGCTGTAGTTCCGAGCTGGAGCTGTGGGAGTTGTAGCTATCAGTTATATTTAAGGGTCTGTTCTGCACGCGGAGCTGTACGGCGAGCTGGAGCTGTACGGAGCTGTAGCTGTCAGTTTTATTTAAGTATTTTGTACAATTAGTTGTAGCTGTCAAAAAATGTATGAAATGACATAAAAGGACAAACATTTATGTAGACTATTAGGCAGTGAGTTGGTTATTGGGTTAAAATTGTACTTGCTCAACAATAAGCTACCAGCTTATTTTTTTAAAGCTACTAGAGGTAGCTTCCAAAAGCTCCCAAAAGCTAGTGTGCAGAATGGAGTTTCTGTTTAGAAATAAAAGTTAAAGCTACCAAAAGCTGCGTGCAGAACAGACCCTAAATGTTCTGTACAATTAGCTGTAACTGTCAAAAAATGCATGAAATGACATAAAAGGACAAATATTTATGTAGACTATTGGGTAGTGGGTTAGTTATTGGGTTGAAATTGTATGAAATGACATAAAAGGACAAAAGCTTGCTAGTTTATTTTTGACGCTACAAGAAGTAGCTTACAAAAGCTCCTAGAAGCTTACAGAACGGGGCTTTTGTTTTGAAATAAAAGCTAAAGCTACCAAAAGCTCCCAAATGCTGCGTGCAGAACAAACCCTTATTAATCGAAATGGGCCCTACATAAATGAAAAATTTGGCCTTATATGTTTACATTAATTCCAAATTCGTACTTATAAACACATATATAGAATAAAGATGAATTAATAATTAAAGTAAATATATATACACTATTTTGGTCATTTTTCCAAGCTCTATAATTATGTGCCTTTTTTCTCGTTTTCAATTCCTATGACCCATCATGATAACTGATCGGGTATGTTTGGTTGTTGGTAGATTTACCAGCATATAGCGGATTCAGTGATCATATTCTCTCACAATTCTCTCTCCGAATATGCTATCTGCTACTGAATCTGCTGACTCCCAAACATCCCCGATCATCACTTTCTCTATGGTTTCCTTATTATCTATTCACTCTCGTTTTAACATAAGATCCATATTCTCACTACGAGTATGAATTACAAGTATTTATGTTGACGATGTTGCCTTTCTTTTTTCAGGAGGTAAATGCAGATTGCAGTAGCCATCCGGACTGACCCGATTGGTGGACGACCCGATCCGGATATTTGCAACAGAAAAGAAAATATTTTGAACAGAAAAATATTTGGAATTATCCGGATCAAGATTTCTGCGGGCTTGGACTAATTAATTTGAGGAATAGAAGCCCAGGCCCAATGCAATTAAGAGCCCGAGAAGTCCTAATCAATTCCAAGGAAGAGAAGCCCAACTTCCTGATGGCCCAACTCCATTTTAAATCATTTGGGCCGGACCACTTAAGGGCCCAACCGAAGTCCCATGGCCCAACGGCCCACATGCAGGTCCAGCCCAAGGAGGAGAGATCGGCTTCGTCTTCAACATGCAGGCCACGGCTTCACCTCCGACGAGAGCACCACCCGGCAGCCCCATCATCATCATCTCAACTCCGACCTCCATTTCCCATGTCGGCCTCTGGCAGATCTTGGCCAACCTCGTCACCTCCATCAAATGGCCATCCTCTTGATGCTATCCAGCGGGCATCTTCATGGACGGAAGAAGAAGACCAATGTCCCCCGCAGCTCCGACCACCACCATCTCCGGCATTAAAGCACTCACCGGTGGTCCGTCGTCCCACATCTCACTTCGAGCAGATTGCTCGAGTTATCTTCTTCAACCTCGAGTCCAATAGCCGCTGCTTTTCATCCATGGCTGCCGTCGACCATCACTCAAACTACCTGCCGGAGCTTCCATTGTCAAGGAAACCCTCAAATTATCCTGCCGTGAGCTTCCACCTTCTCGAGCAGCTGCCGAATCATCCTTTCGACCATCACCACGAAGCTGCCGGCCTCCACAACTCATTCCAGCCACCTTCTTCAATATTCCGGTCAACCCCGCAAACTGCAACATCGACGAAGAACAAAACTCCGATTCTCCGCCACAATGCTTCATCTCCGGCGAGCTGTGTTCCCGTCAGCTTCTTCAATAGAGGTCCCCAGCTTCACCTCGTCGTCTCCGGCCAAGCATCACTGCCGAGCCTCCATCCCATGTTCCGGCCAAGAGACCCACGTCGCCAGCCCTTCCAGTTCACGTCACAACACCCCCTTCAAGGCTGACGACGTGCTTTCACTCCTCTGCCGACCTGAGTGCGATGGTCTTGCGACGTCCGGAAGCGCCTTGCGACGTGCTCAAGAGGTTACACGATGGGAAGCCCTCCTGTTCACGACGGGATTCAAATTTGCCAATTGGCAGCGGTTATATGTACACAAATATGGTTAGCTGCACACACATTTTTGGATAAAATATCATATATACCCTTAATTAAAAAATTGTGATTGGGCACTCTTTTAATAAGGATTAGGGGCACACAAATAATCGATTGGGGCACTATCTGGGGCACACAAAAACTCAAATTATTTTTTCTTCCCTCCTCTCTCCCTTTCTTCCTCGGTAAAACAAAACAAAACGCCAAAACCCTACTTTTCTTACTGCATTTTTATATTCATATACTTCATGGATATGAACGATGATCAAAAACAATATCGAGATGAAGATATAAACGATGAGCAATACAGAGATAAAGATATGGTGGAAGAACACGAGTACGAACTCATAGAACCCGTAAGTTTTTTTACATTTGAATGCAATATCGTTGTGCGTGGAGTTTTGCTTTGTTTTGAAGAAAGAAACAACGGCCAATGTCATCCAACACGCTCAAATACGAACGACCATTACTGGCCGGGGGCCTTAACATACAAACGGCCAGCACTGGCCGTGTTGATGAAGAGGCGGCCGGCCAGCGCTGGCCGATCCTCTCCAAAGAAGAACGGCCAGACGGCCATTACTGGCCGTTCTTTCATTTTTTCTCCCTCTATTTTATTCTATTCTGTTTAATTCTTTTCTTAATTTGTTTAATTCTTTTCTTTGTTTTCTTTATTGTAGCTCAATTGCGTACCATCAAGCGATTAGGGTGTTGCCTACGAAAAGAATGAATTGAGTTTGGATGTTATAAGTGACTACTCCCACCTATTTTCCACAGAGAAAGAGTTTGATAGTAGGGACAGTTTGGTTGATCGTGTGAAGGAGATTGCAATAGCGCATCAAATGATAGTTGTTGTTCAGAGGTCGAATATGGCAACCGAAACAAAAAAGGGCCGGGTTTTCATAGGATGCGAACGAGGAGGGGAGTATAGGAAGCATAAAGCTAAAAAGAATAGATTCGATCCTTCGGTTGATGAAGTGAAGAGTGACCCGGAAAAATCCATTAAAAAAAGGGATGTGGGAACCCGAAAATGTGGATGCCCATTCTTAATAAGGGGCCAACAAAAAAAGATCAAGGGACATTGGGAGCTGACTGTTATGAGTGGTGTGCACAATCATCCTCTTGCCAACTATCTCGAGGGGCATCCGTATGTGGGGAGATTGACGAAGAAGGAGGAAGAGCTTGCAGTGCGTTTGTCAAGAATGAAAGTGCCAGTGAAAAATATTCATGAGCAACTCCGAGAGAATTTCCCAAGGAACGTCTCAACCATGAGGACGATATACAATGCGAGGGCGAAAAATAGAGTGATTGAGCGGGCCGGTAGATCTGAAATGCAATACCTGTTGGGCAAGTTAAAGGAGCATGGGTACTACTTTGGTTTTAGGAGTGTGAGTCTAGTGGGGAGGTCACCGACCTATTCTTTGCACATCCAAGGAGCATTGAAATATTGAAAGCCTTCCCGAAAGTGTTGGCTATAGATTGTACCTACAAGACGAACAAGTATCGGATGCCCCTCTTTGAGATTGTAGGAGTGACTTCCACCGACAAGATGTTCTGTGTTGCATGTGCCTACTTTAAGGCAGAGAAAGTAGATAATTACACGTGGGCGTTGGGTAGTCTGAGGGCTTTAATGGATGACGATTGTTTCCCTTCGGTTATTATAACAGACAGGGAGAAGGCATTGATGAATGCAATTGATCGAATTTTTCCTACCACGGTTCACATGCTATGTAAGTGGCACATTGATAGGAATGTGATGGCAAATTGCAAAAAATTGTTTGCCGAGGCTGAACAGTGGAATTTATTTTACACATCTTGGAATGAATTGGTGGCGGTTGAAAGGAAACACTCATTCAAACAGAAATGGATCCGATTTCAGGCACAGTTTTGTGATTGGCCGGCGGCACTGCAGTATGTTCAGAAACAATGGTTGGAGCCATATGGTCCAAAGTTTATAGCATGCCACACCAACAAAATTATGCACTATGGGAACACAACCACGAACAGGTATTGTAATGTTGTTTGTAAATTTTAAATGGTTGGATTTTGATATAGCCAAACTCACTACATGAGCTCTTTTGTTATTCTTTTTTTAAATTAACAGGGCAGAGGGGCAACACTCAACATTGAAACGTCAGTTGCGATCCAGTTTGGGAAATTTTGAAACTTGTTGGGCACATTTTCATACACTGATGGAGACATGTCATGTAGCACTAAAGGATTCTTTTGAGAAGAGTCATGGTGCTCTGGCAGCCAAGTTTCATACTATTACTTTCAAGCTGCTTCGGGGTCTTGTGTCGGATGCAGCCATGACACAAATAGATGCACAGCTGACAAAATTGAAAGATGGTGTTATTGATATAGATGATTGTGGATGTGTGATGCGCACCACATGTGGACTGCCCTGTGCGCATGAGTTATCAGAATATATAACAAAGGGCATGCCAGTTCCATTAGAGTTGATTGATGATTTCTGGCGGAAATTGGATATAAAACCTCGCGTACGTGATGCAAAACCCCGAGTTCAGATTCAGAACAAGTTTGATGAGTTCATTTCCAAAACACAGCAGTTGTTCCGTGAATCAAACCCGGCGGAGCAAGAGATATTTCTTAGAAGGCTAATGGAGGCAGTGAATCCTAATCTTACGTCCCTCACAGCCCCCAGCACCACCGTACGCACCCGAGGCAGACAATCCACAGCATCGAAGAAGAAGGCGGCATCTCCGAAGAGGGACCCGAGTGCATTTGAGTTGCCGACTACCATGGTTGACAGTTGCTCCCCAGCCCAGACTCCCATGTTGACAGTTGGTCCAGTAGTGCCAACTCCTATGTTCACGACTTCTAAGAGACAACTGGTGAAAAAGGTAAGTTTTATTGTGAATTAACCACCATTCTATATTTTACATACACTTGAATTAATTTTACATATTCAATGTTTTACAGATTCCACCTGTGCCACGTGGTCGATCAGACGCAATACCATTAGGCTACCGCATCATTTTAGAATGTACATCCAGAGTGTAAAGAATGTGGTAGGTGATGGTCATTGTGGATTTCGTGCTGTTGCCGATCTTTTGAACTATGGTGAGGGATCGTGGAGGACGATCAGAACGCATCTCATGGATGAATTGGCCACCCATTCGAGTCTTTATAGGGATGTGTTCCTGCAGCAGGAGGGACGTGTTGAGTATATAATGAATGTGTTGAATTGTTTTACTGATAATGCACACGTAGACAATTGGTTTTGTTTGCCTGAAATGGGGCATCTCGTGGCATCTTACTATAACGTGGCACTTGCATGTCTCTCGAACGACATCTCTGTGACTTATTTGCCTCTGCGCACGGGTGTAGATACTAATGCAAAGGTTATTTGCTTGGTCTCATTAATGGAAACCATTTCATACAAGTAAAACTCGTATTGAATTAGTTATAATTGTTTTTCAATAATCCTTTATGACTTATTCTGATTTCTAATGCAGGTGCATGTATCTTCCAACTCCCCACTCCCCCCTATCGTGCACCATTGGAGAACATATCGGACAGTGGAGGCCGAAACATGGGCAATATTTTTTAAGAGTCGGTTCGATGCTTATGCACTTGGAAGATCTGATGGAAGAACGAGTGCCTAGAGTGTGAATATTTTAGAATGATAACAATTTAGATTAATTAGCCTATTTGAGCCATTTGGATTTCATGTTGTAGATGAGCTGCTGTGTGGTGTTAATGTGTTCATGCCGGTTCATGACTTTTTTAGCTATCAGAATTTTCAAAATTTGCTTATCAGAATTTTCAAAACGAAAATGGTTCAGGACTATTTGTTATCAGATTTTTTTTTTTAAAAAAAAGCATGGCTGGCCGGTTTTGGCCGGCCATGCACATATGTGGACGGCCATAGGTGGCCGTCCCTGTCACCAAAGGAACGTCCATAGGTGGACGTCCCTTCCCCAAAGGAACAGCCGCGTATGGCCGTTTCTGCTGCTCTGATTTTTCTTATCAAAGAGAACGGCCACTCTTGGCCGTTCCTCCACTATTGCGAACGGACAGGAGTGGCCGTTCCTCAAGCTACAGCGCACGGCCAAAAGTGGCCGTTCCTGGCTGTGTTAAAAAAAAAAAATCTTGTCTGTGCCTTTGTTACTTCTCCAAACGTCATTAACCAGAAACATTCACCAAAATGTGCAATAACCAAATGTATTTCATTAACCAGAAATATTAACTAAGATGTGCGTAACCCAAATGCCAATCACCAAGTAGTCCAAATGTTGTAGAAAATTCACAAAACAGTACATTCATCATCCCGAAGGACCAGATACACCGCGGCGCTCACGCACCCTACCAGACCCCGAAGGACCAGCCTGAGCCCCAGAGGACGATGCACCATGTCGCTGTGATGGACCAGCACCACCATCGTCCCGAAGCGTGATATATGTGTACTGCAATGCATTGCTAAGCTCATCAACAGTGCATTCATCAGGTGTAGTCTCATACCGCTCCACGTAGGGCTGCAGGTACCCACACACCATAGAGATGCGAGCATATGGGTCCACCACGTGATGTGCGTAACCCGGAAGTTAGCCGGCTGCCCGCGGGGGACAGAGAGAAGGTCGGGAGTGTGTCCGATACCACTCCATACACGAGTCATCGTACTCCCATGGTGGTACCGCCAATCGACCTCGCCGCGCCTCGGGGAGTACATGGGTCTCCCAATCATCAAAAAAGTCAGCGTGAGTCGCAAAAGAAGCCCGTGTCCGAGCTGTGGGGCCCACACTCCGATGAAGTCGATATGCATAAGGTATGCGGGGGATGGTCTGCACATATCCGAACTGGCGTAAGACTCTATCCGGCAAATATGGCTCAACTATGTCCCCGGCGGATATCAATCCCTTGAAGAATGTAATCTCGGGACGGGGAGAGAACTGTCTCACGGTGCTGTACGGGTCGCATATGACCTTAATATAGAATATCATTCATAATCAGATACATGTAAATTGAAATAATATGTTGAATTAATAAAAATGTCATACCTCGCCTGAAGTGAGCCCATCAATGCGTGCACGCATAGCCTGTATGCGTTCCAATGTTGCTCCCTCTTGTCTCATCCGTCCCCATCGAGTGGCCAATTCATATCGAGACTCGAATTTAGGATTGGGTGCAGGGCGTGGGAGCGTCGGAAAATGCTCGTAAATCCATGCCTGCAATAACAACAATCAAATGATTTAGTGTTAAACAAGTTATGGTTAGAGCTTTAGTTATCGCTATAACGAATTCAAATTGGTACCTCGAGAAGAGTGGTGAAGCCACAAAACTGTCTAGTGGTTGCACGACATGCTGCACCCAGCTGATGATAGAGATAAGCAAGAACAGCTGTACCCCAAGCGTAATTCCTGAACCGCGCCATATCCCGCAAATAATCCATCCAATACAGCTGCACCGAATCCCCGCTCTTTTCGGGCAATAGTGTGGTGCCAAATAGGTACATAATATATGCTCTGGCACAACCGAGCTGCCTATCAGGATCAAGAGATGTCATGTCGTTCATGAAGTAATCCTTCAACCACTTCATGGTCACCGACACCCCATAGTTGCCACTCATTTCTTCAACAACAGCCTCCAGTGGAATCCCAAAAAAGTGAGCAACATCGACGGCGGATATCCTCTCTGACCTCTCCGGCATTGCCACGGCATCGCCATTAATCACTAGTCCTGTAAGGTAGTGGACGTCCTCTAGAGTGATAGTCATCTCCCCGAATGGCATATGAAAGTTGTTAGTCTCTTCATGCCACCGCTCAATGAATGCCTGAATCAGTATCTTGTTCGGTGCAAGTAGGAGGTCCGCCTCATATTAAGGAGGCCTGTACCCATCAGAAAGCGTCTGGTTGGTTTGTCTGGTGGTTTCATTGTTTTCGAAGCTCCACGACATAAATTTCGGCACGTGGTTGTGTATCTTCATTGGTTGTCTCTCCTGGCCCAGGAGTATCGCACGAGCGATGTGCGACTCCCACTTAGTTAATAATTCTGGCAACTCCTCATCAGATCCGGACCCACTACCCGACTCGTGGTCTGATCCACTGCCCGACTCTTGCTCTGAACCACTGCCCGACTCTTGCTCTGAACCACTGCGCGACTCTTCTGCATCTGAATCTGTGGGAGGAGATGGTGGTAGTGGAGGGGGCTCTGGTATGGCCAAAATATGTCCGGTAGCCTCATCAAATGCAGCCCGACGCTGTCGTCTGTATGAGGCCGTTTGTCGTACACGGACACCTGACGGAGTAGCATAACAAAATATATTAATATATGATAAAAGAATACATAAAAGAACAAGGAAAAAATACAGAAGGAATACAGAAGATATATAAAAATAAAAAAAAAGGCGTGGCCGGCCCCATATATGGCCGTTCGTTTCCTCCCCAAACGTCCACTACTGGACGTTCTCAAACGAACGGCCATGGACTATAATGAAAGAAAAAAAAAAGAGGAACGTCCGGATCTGGACGTTCCTCTCATGGCCTGGCCGGCCATTGATGGGCGGCCACTTCATAGAACCAACGGCCGCCGGATACCCTAAACCTCCCTTCCCTATACAAATGTATGGCCGGCCACTTCATAGAACCAACGACCAAGACTGGCCGGATACCCTAAACCTCCCTTCCCTATACAAATCATTCTACATTATACGAACCCTAAACCTTCCCTTCCCTTCCCTGTATACGAAAAATTAAGCCATTCTCCATTCCAGTCTCAATGTAGAAATCAACTATTCTCCATTCTCAAAACTAAACTAAATCCATTCTCAAAACTAACACAGAAGACACTCAAGAACATAGAATCGTGTTCTTTGAATAGATCTGAAAAAAAAAAAATGAAAAATACCTTCTCCACCGTCTCCACCACCACGCTCGCCGCCGCCGCCGCCTACACGACCGCCGCCACCACGACCACCGCCACCACGTGCTCTTCCTCCTCGCGTCCTTGGCATTTTTTTGGACAGGTTTGGATTCCTCTTCGTCTCGTTCTCTCAAACTCTCTCGTTCTCTCAACTCTCTCTCTCAATGTGTGCCCTAACTCCTGCACCGATTTTGTGTGTCTGTGTGTGTCGATTTTGTGTGTGTGTGTTGTGTGTTGATTTTGTGTGTGTATGTTGAGTAAGTCGAGGAAAAAATAGTCCCGGACTCTTCTTGTGTGTTGTGTCTTGAAGGGTAGAATGGGTACAAATTTAAGGTGTGCCCCAATCCTATTTCAATTTTGTGTGTTTGAAGTAAAATTAGGAGTGTATATAACCGGAGCCTTGCCAATTACCTTGTGCTCTTGATTGGAAGGTCCCAGGACTTCAATTCCATGCAGCCCAACACTTCAAGCTTCTTTCTTCCGGACCTCGAGGTCGCATCCCTTTCCGCGGCAAAGCCCCGAAGGCATAATTATATACACCATTGTGAACAGCCCGTCGCAAGCCTCTCCATTTGCCTTGCGACGTGTTGCTCCTCTCACGACGGGCCTCTTTCCATGCTTTGCGACGTAGGCACTTTGGTGTTCCATTTATTATATTAGGATTTCCCTATTTTAGTTATGTTTAGTACTCTTAATTATTTATTTAGTTTTACTAATTATGTAATTAGGGTTTTGCCTATATATATATATGGGCTTCCCTACATTTTGTTTCTCATCTTTTAATTAATATTATTGTGAACATATCTCTCTTTTTATTATAAAAGATCATTGAGAACTTGTGGAAGTCTAAAATCCACATGAGTGCATAACTCAAATCAATTTGTGTTTAGCCTTGAGCTAAATGCACTATTTTGGATTCTTGAAGCAAATCCAAAATAGTTTCACCTTGTTTAGAATATTTGGAGGAGGTGGGGAAACAAGTTTTTACACGTCAAGAAACCATCCTTTGTGAGGAGCTTTCCTATCCCCATTTTTATTTTCTTGTTTCTTCACCATTTGGCAACACTTGCCATTTGGTAATATCATTCCTCTTGTTTACAATTCGATACCAACTTCGGTCTACGGCACAGATCGAAGATGAAATAACTTAATGATCGTGCTTTAATTAACAAATAAAAATATAAATGCTCTACATTTCATTTTCGTTACATCTATTGTTTGTTTGACTATGGTATAATTATTTGTTTTGTTCTTTATTTTTATTTATTTATTTTTTTTTTTGCTAAATAGCCTATACAGGATAGGAAATGGGTGGTGGGAGTCCATACCACACAGATTACAAAGGGAATAAAAGAGGGGGATATGGGGTCGTGTGGGGAGTCGAACCCCCAACATATAAGTTGGAAGTTGGAGACTTAACCATTAGGGTAAGTCACCATCTCCTGTATGATTATTTGTTGGATAAGCAATATTTATTATACATGTTTTTATTTAATTTGTCCTAAACTTAAAATCAAATTTTAATTTAGTTTCTTTTATTTTAGTTATTGTGTGCTAATTAATGTTTATTTATTTTGTAATTTCTCTTAAATATATTTGTATATTTTTTTATTTATTAACTTTCAAGGTTATTACAATTGATTAAAAGGTGTTTAGGGGATGTTCCATCAATTTGGTAACTTGTTTGTGGCGGGATTGTGGACTATGTGGAATGAAAGAAATAAAAGCATGTTTATAGGATCCTCTTCCTCCATGTCAGGCAAGCTGCCATCCCTGAGGAAACATTAGGGAGCAGCCAACCCCAGCAGGCTGCGAGCAACCTTCACCCTAGACTAGTCTCATGGAATATGGGGTCGGGGACGTGGTGTAATACTCGAGAATTTTGCAATATAAAATGAATAAATAAATAAATAAATAATAAAGAAAACATAATATATAAATAAACATAATAAATAGATAAAAAATCATAAGAGATGAGAAATGGAATTTAATTTGAAAACAAATTAAAGTTCCAATACCCAAGACAATTTAATCAAATAAATGGTTACACCGGAACCCGACACTAATGGACTCGAGAATTCGGGATCAATATTAAATTCAGACCCGAGTAAAAATTAAAATAGGAAATAGGAGCCCGAAAATAGCCCGGAAACCGGAATCCGAGAACATAGAGGGATAGAAGTCCGAAAGAGATGAGGAAATGCTCGACGGATCGCACAACCCGCCCGGACCGAAGTCCAGGCGGAGACCATGCGGTGGCCGCACGGGGTTTCCTCATTCGGCGCGCCAACCCCGCGCCGGCAGACAGAAACGGGCAATGCGAGATTCTCTCGCCCGAATCCGG